>CM053037.1:111537781-112765281 GCA_028564925.1 Lithobates sylvaticus | reverse complement strand
ACATCACATCATCACATCATCACATCATCATCATCAAGTGGCATTCTACTACAGGGGTCGGCACCGCTAAATGTCCGGCCTGTCAGTCCCCGTGATGAATTCACATGCACATGCATTGTCGCTGCTCTCCTTTTTATTGGACAGCGGCCGGTATCACAGGGCTGGGTGGGAACTGTTGGACATAGCTTTTCACATTAAACAGTAGGTGATTGGTTGCTGGGCGTTCCTAGAAACCAATCACAAGCCTGTTAATGTGTAAAGTTAACTTCAGCACTTCCCGCCCCCATCCAGCCCTGTGATATTGATCTCTGCTCTCCTGTACACTGGGGTAAGTTAGGAGAGTTCTAGCTACACAATGTGTGTGGGGGGCAGAGGACACTGCTATGGGGTACACAGGACACTGCTATGGGGTACACAGGACACTGCTATGGGGTACACAGGACACTGCTATGGGGTACACAGGACACTGCTATGGTGTACAGAGGATACTGCAATAATGGGGGGGGGGACCCTATTAGGGATCCCATCACCCCTGGGGACAGGGACTCTTTTTCCCCTGGGGACAGGGACCCCTTCTCACCTGGAGACAGGGACCTCTTCTCACCTGGGGAGATGGACCCCATCACCCCTGGGGACATGGACTCCATCACCACTGGGTACAGGGACCCCATCACCCCTGCAGAAATGCAAAATGACCATTGCGGGGGATGGGATGGAAGATTTCATCTAAAATGGATAGCACATCACAATAAAAACTGCATTCCCGTAATATCGGGAGGCACTAGTGTGTGTCGAGGAGCCGCAGCAGAAATGCAGGAGACTTCCGCACCTCACGGGAAACTTGGGATGTCTGCACACCTGTGAGGCCAGGCACTGATGTTGGACGAGAAGGCCTGGCTCTCAGTCTTCGCTCTAATTCATCCCAAAGTTGTTCTATCAGGTTGAAGTCAGGACTCTGTGCAGGCCAGTCAAGTTCCTCCACCCCAAACTCTCTCATCCATGTCTATATGGACCTTGCTTTGTGCAATGGTCCAAATCATTTGGTGGGGGGGGGGGGGGATTATGGCGTGGTTGTTTCTCAGGGGTTGGGCTTGGCCCCTTAGTTCCAGTAAAGGGAACTCTTTATGCTTCATCATACCAAGACATTTTGGACAATTTCATGCTCCCAACTTTGTGGGAACAGTTTGGGGGTGGTCCCTTTCCTGTTCCAATAGGACTGCACACCAGTGCACAAAGCAAGGTGCCTGACCTCACAAATGCGCTTCTGGAAGAATGGTCAAACATTCCGATAGACACTCTCCTAAACCTTGTGGACAGCCTTCCCAGAAGAGTTGATGCTATTATAGCTACAAAGGGTGGGCCAACTCACAATTGAACCCTCCGGACTAAGACTGGGATGCCATTAAAGTTCATGTGCCTGTAATGGCAGGTGTCCCAATACTTTTGGTATTATAGTGTAAACTGACCCTGTCTGGCCAGCTTTAGGCTGTCTCCAGGTTGGATGGAGGAACAGCAGAGGACAACAGCACTGTCAGACTGGGGAGATGATAACATTATGGTGGCCATACACAGTGCAATAAAATTTAATAATCCATGTCCACTTTGACAAAGCATATGAGTCACATATCAATGGAGCAAGACAAAAATGGCACGGCCGAGCGATAGAAAGTATTATGGCCAACTGATGCTGGGAAATTTTCTACTCCCAATGGCCACAGTCCGGCCCACTGAAATTCTGAAGGACAGTAAACTGGCCCTTTGTATAGAAAGTTTAGAGACCCTTGTTATACAGTGGATAAACGCCAAGAGAGCCTGACAATGCCCACTCCTACAACCAAGCTCCTCCATTCATAGAAGATACTGCTACAGCTTCTATGAATGAAATGTGATCTATGAATGGAGGAGGGACATATGATTGAAAGATCCGTCTCCTCCATTTATAGATCATATTTCATTCTTATGCTTGGTGCGGAGAGGTTTTTTTTTTTTTCCACCATTGCTCCTGCTGCCCCTTGATCAACAAAGATAAAAGATTTATTCTACCAAATATATTTTTTTGTAGAATTTTTTAAACGTCGCCTATGGAGATTTTTGAGGGTAAAAGTTTGACACCATTCCACGAGCAGGCGCAATTTTGAAGCGTGACATGTTGGGTATTAATTTACTCGGTGTAAAAAAATTGGACTAACTTTACTGTTATTCAAAAAAGTGAATTTTTTCCAAAAAAAGTGCTGAGCAAATACGGTGTGAAAAAAATTATTGCAACGACCGCCATTTTATTCTCTAGGGTGTTAGAAAAAAAAAAACAATATATAATGTTTGGGGGTTCTAAGTAATTTTCTAGCAAAAAAAACTGTTTTAAACATGTAAACACCTAAAATTTAAAACGAGGCTGGTCTTAAAGTGGTTAAACAAAACCTAAAAAGGACCAAGAGTCCTGATAAAATAGTATCAACATTCTTTAACCAGAATAGTATGTAAAGATCTCATACAGTGGTAATAATGCCCTATTACATCAAGGTACACCCAGAAAGGCTGCCAACAAAAATAGAAATAAAATGGGTATAAATGTGTCTAAAATATAATGTATCACAATTACTAATAGAGTACAGCAGAGAACATGATATGTTGGGATTATACTGTACTGTATATATACATACAAAAATCTGCAGTATAAACGGGATAGGTTATTACACTTATAAACTTACAATTGAGATGTATACATGCATTAACAGTCCATAGGAAGATCAATCCTGAGTCTAGATGGGACTGATTTGCATCATCCTCCACAGGTTGAACAAGGAGGCACCAAGAGGCCTGTATTATCACAAATACTTGTTATGTAGAATATTCTGGCATTAACCAGTAATACTGGATCTAGAATCATGATGGGATGGTGGGAGTGCCTTTATCCCAATATCGAATAAAGAAACAAAATACCCTCCAAAGGAAACAAGGGACTTTTAGTTTGCACCACAGACAAATAAACTCCAAAGTATGGTTTTATAAAAAATGTACAAATTTATTTAAATAACAGTCCTTTAAATAGGTGGATGGGTTAAAAGGATGACGGTGGGTGATACAGTATGAAATAAACCCAGTGACAGTGATGGAACATGACCTTCATCATAAAAGCAAACTACAGAGACAACCGATGCTTTTCAACAATAGATGTAGCAAAGATTAAACAAGGTTACTACCCAGACTCTGTAGAGCACAGACATGTATAGTAGAGGAAATAATTATTTGACCCCCTGCAGATTTTGTAAGTTTGCCTATTTACAAAGAAATTAAGGGTCTATAATTGTTATCATAGGTGTATTATGATATGTATCATATCAACCAATAATCCATAAAAAACACACAATACAAATGTTATTAATTGAGTTGCAGTTCAGTGAGTAAAATAAGTATTTGATCCCCTACCAACCAGCAATAATTCTGTCTCCCACAGACTGGCTACAGTATGTGCTCATGTGGTACACAGATTAGTCCTATCAATTTAAGAAGGTGCTCCTAACAACAACTCATTATGTGTATAAAACCTGTCCACAGATTCTCTTTCTTCCACTCAAATCTCACTGTCATGGGCAAGACCAAGGGGCTGTCAAAGGACATCAGGGACAAGAATGTAGACCTGTACAAGGCTGGGGCTACAAGGCCATCAGCAAGAAGCTTGGTGAGAAGGAGACAACTGTTGGAGCGATTACTCACAAATTGGAAGGCCGGGTACCGGCCTGAAGTTATGGGAGGAGCCCGGAGGGTATTTAAGCAGCCCAAAGGCCGCCGGTCTTTGTCGGTTTCCTGTGCGAGACACCTGTTACGTCAGACGTCTAGGACCGACTCGTTCGAGACAAGCGCTGTTGGTGCCGGTTCGTGAGCTCCGTTTTCGTCTGTCCGTCTCCTCTTGTTGCAGTCCCGCGTGCCGTGTTCGTAAGTCGTGTTGTCCCTTCGTGTCGCACTCGTGTCGCCGAGTCGCAGTTCGTTCAAAGAGTCTGGTTCGGCTGTCGCAGGTAGGGCTTCGGCTCCCATGTTTTACGTTCTCATGCACTGCTTATCATGTCACTAAACTGTGGTCTGCGTAGCTCACGAACCACGCGCTGCTTGTCTCGAAACCTAAACACTTACTCGCACGTTTTTGGTTGTACACGATCGGGAGCCATCTAGCGGCACGCACATTCAGGGCCGCCGCCACGAAACACTCCGACCGATGCCGCATCCGGCACTCAAGGGTTCCCTTACGCGGTCGTGCTACGCAGTCTTCGAATCGTTCAAACACGACTCACGCACGGGTGCCGTTCGCACTCACACGCATCGTTCATGTCCTGCCATTATTCGAATCAGTGGCGCCAGCGAGCGTACCAAATCGCTATTCACATTCCGAAGCACTGTTGGCATACTAATTGTACGAATCACTTCGACCGTGTCGAAACATTTCACGTGTTAGCATGACAATCATTTCATCATTTCAAACATGGCTAACGTATCAGGCCATTCGGTCATGCTAAATCATTTCGCATCAGTTAAACAGGGCGTTCATGCCATCGCTTCGATCCTGGTCCGGTCGCATCCATACATGCTCCGATCGGGGCGATCCAGATGCACGACTACCCGGCCTCATTTCGATACATGCGCCAAGGGCGGAATCACATCACTGGCTGCGTACATTCCTGATTCTTGCCCCTGTCATGGTATATCATTTCTGTCACCTTACCACGCCCGGCATGAATGCAGTCACTACCTCGCACTAATTTGTGTCGGCGTGCCCCAGGCCGGCCTCATTTCAATACATGCGCCAAGGGCGGAATCGCATCACTGGTTGCGTACATTCCTGATTCTTGCCCCTGTCATGGTATATCATTTCTGTCACATTACCACGCCCGGCAGGAATGCAGTCACTTCCCCACACTAATTTGTGTCGGCGTGCCCTAGGCCCGGCCTCATTTCAATACATGCGCCAAGGGCGGAATCGCATCACTGGTTTGCGCACATTCCTGATTCTTGCCCCTGTCATGGTATCTCATTTCTGTCACCTTACCACGCCCGGCATGAATGCAGTCACTACCTCGCACTAATTCGTGTCGGCGTGCCCTAGGCCCGGCCTCATTTCAATACATGCGCCAAGGGCGGAATCGCATCACTGGTTTGCGTACATTCCTGATTCTTGCCCCTGTCATGGTATCTCATTTCTGTCACCTTACCACGCCCGGCATGAATGCAGTCACTACCTCGCACTAATTCGTGTCGGCGTGCCCTAGGCCCGGCCTCATTTCAATACATGCACCAAGGGCGGAATCGCATCACTGGTTTGCGTACATTCCTGATTCTTGCCCCTGTCATGGTATCGCATTTCAGTCACCTTACCACGCCCGGCATGAATGCAGTCACTACCTCGCACTAATTCGTGTCGGCGTGCCCTAGGCCCGGCCTCATTTCAATACATGCGCCAGGGGCGGAGTCGCAAAAAAAAAAAAAAAAAAGAGACTTTGACTCTTGCCCTTGTCATGTTATATCATTTCTGTGTCACCTTACCACGCCCCGGCGTTAATTGGTCACCTGCCTGTACGAATTCGCGCCGGCGTGCCCTAGGCCGGCCGCATTTTCTACAAAAAAAAAAAAAAAAAAAAGGGAGCTTGGAGTCGGACCCAGTGGCAGCTGGATGTCACAGTTCGGCCTCAGCAATACCCAGGCAGTTAGCCTCGTGTCACGGTTGCCTCATTCCTGTACGTGCTCCAGAGTCCGGCTCACAGGCACCCCCATACGGTACGAACAGGCCGGGCCCTGTCACGGGAAGTTCGTTCAGTTAAGGCAACATGTCAAGTCAGTCATTCGTGTTGTCATCTGTCATTTGATCCCACAGCGGTCTCGGCAGTCGACTTAAGTCACTATCGCCTGTTGTTATCATCTACGTTGGGTTCCGTCAATCTGGACAGCAGCAGTTTAGGCTCTTAAATAGGTACTTTCTCTCACACTTTCTCAGGTCAGTCGGATTCAGTAGGTCCACCTGCACCAGCTTGATCAGGGTTCCAGCAGGCCCAGCCTGCAGACACGTGACCAGTCTACTAAGTAACGGGTCTTGGCAGCCGCCATGTCATCAGTCGGCAGCGATGACCTCACCACCCCGCTATCTCCGGCATCAGCCTCCGAGGCTGGCAGTGTCCAGTCCCTTAGGGCATGGACAATTCCCAGGCTGTCCGCCGAGCTGAGACGCAGAGGGATACCCTTCTCGGCCGCGGCCAGGAAGGCGGAGCTATTCAGGCTCCTCTTCCCACCACCGGCCGCAGCAAGCCCCAGTAGCCAGCAGGCGTCTCTGGAATCGATTTCAGCCGCCGTCGCTCAGCTACACACCCTGGTGTCTTCCCTGTCTTCCTCAATCGTTGAGGTCCAGGACAGGGTGTCTCGTCTAGAGACTAGCCCGGCTGCCACGGTTCCGGACCCTGCGGTGGTCCCAGCCATCAGTGCACCGGCCGCAGGTAGTGAGCTTGCCACGACTACCGTTCACCCTTCCCACCTGGTGCCACCCAGCGTAAGGAAGGACATTTTAGAGGGCAGAGACGTTAACCTGGCCTCACTCATGATCTCGGTCCATGACTTGGCCGAGAACAAGGCCTACACCTGGGGGGACGCCTCGGTGGTTATGAAAGCGAAGGATCCGAGGCTCAACAGAAAGCTCACGGTGCCCGAGTTCACGCTCGCTTTCGGCATGTTTAGGGACGTGCTGTGCTCAGCCTCCCCCGGCAGACGGGAGGAACTGGACCTCTACCTCCATTTGATCGTAGACCTGGGCCACAAATACGGTGGCTCAGCGTTCTACGACTATCATCGGTCCTTCTCGGCCAAAGCCGCAGCCAGATTCTCACAGTTTCATTTGACAACGGACTGGAGCGTAGTGGACACGGAGTTGTTCTGCCGCCACTTTGCGGGTCTTCGCTCCCCGCTATGTGCTGTCTGTCAGTCAGCGTCCCACACCACGGTCTGGTGTGCCAACATAGCCTCTGTCCATCCGATAGCTAGCACGGCCGCTACCAGCACGAGCCAGGCTCAGCAGGCCCCGGCGCAAGGGCAAAAGGTGGACAAGTTGGGACGTCCGGTGCGGATGGTTGGGGGAGCCGCCATTTGCAACAATTTCAATTACGGCTCCTGCAATTTCAGCCAGTGCCGGCTCTTGCACGTTTGCACCCTATGCCAGAGGGCGCACCCCAGGATTCTATGTGAGGTCAAACAGAAGAACCACGACTAAGCCGGGTCAATGCCCTTGGCTCGGTGTTTACTTGACCTCACACCTCACTCCGTCACTCGCCAGCTACCTCATCCGGGGTTTCACCGATGGGTTTCATACCGGGCTCATCACCCTGCCCCACTCCACCCACGAATGTCCGAACCTACGCTCAGCAGCAACAGATGAGCCAGCGATTGACGTCCTTCTGCAGACGGAGTTGGATCGGGACTTCTTGATAGGCCCGTTCAGTCAGTCTCCCTTTAACATCTGGAGGGTTAGCCCTATCGGGCTTGTACAGGGAATATTTTTTCAAATAAAACGTCTGGTGTATGATCTGTCAGCGCCTCATTCTTCCGTCGCTCCCAGTCTCAACTCGCTCGTCCCCTCATCAAGTGTAGGGAGCGATATTGTTTCGCGACCAATTTGACCTTCGGGTCTAAGAGTAGCCCTTGGGCAGCCAGGGCAGATCTGGCCATGGGGGAACACTTTCTTGGTAATTGGAACGGTGTGTCCCTGTTCATCCCAGTCGTGTCCACGCAGTCACCTCAGGTGGTGACCGATGCGGCGACATCCACAGGATGCGCCGCCATTTTTGCCCATTTGTGGTTCGCCGCCCCTTGGCCTCCTCAATTACTAACCACACCAGGCTTCACTACCACGTCAGCCCTCTTTGAGCTCTTCCCCATCGTAGCAGCCGCTCACCTATGGGGTCACCATTGGTCTGGACAGACTGTGGCTTTCACGACAGACAATCAAGCCACAGCCAAGATCAGCAGCAAGGGCAGGCCTAAATCCAGGCCCGTCATGTCCTTCCTCCGCAGACTGGTCCAGCTGTCCCTACAGCATCAGTTCAATGTTTACTGCTCATTCATTCCAGGGAAGTTTAACTCAGCGCTTATTGTCATTCTCACCTAGCACTGTCACACAGCACGATACGCCAGTACGTGGCCGGGGTGCCGCACTACTTGTCGCTTCAAGACCCCGCGAGGCCTTCGGTGTTCTCCTGCCACGCAGTGAGGGCTCTACTACGGGGAGTGCAGAAACACCAGCCGCCAGTCAGCCCGAAGCGGCTGCCTACCACGGGGGAGATCTTCAAGGGAATGTCTGACATCCTGGATAGGTCCCCTTTCGGTCTCCTCCTCAGCACCGTCCTGCAGGCTGCGATACACATGGCGTTTTATGGGTTTCTACGGCCAGCGAGTTCACTCGCAGCCACCCAGCTGGTCCAGCCTTGCATAGAAGTAGTCTCTGCCGCCACCAGGATCACTACGTCCTTCACTTTGCGACATCCAAAACTCAGCAGCGAGGTTCCGCAGTAGATGTTCACCTGTACAGGACTCACAACAACTGGTGCCCAGTTGCCGTGTTAAACCGCTTGACGGCACTGCAATCCGACCGCCCAGGGTCCAGTCCGCTTCTACCCTTTCCGGTATAACCCCTCAACTCGTCGCAGTTCGTGGAACATGTCCGGGTCCTTCTCGGCAATCTTCAGTTGGACCCCAGCCAGTACTCCGGGCATTCATTCCAGATTGGGGCGGCCACGACGGCCTCAAGACAGGGGGTTCCGGACCATGTGATCAAGGAACTGGGTCGGCGGAATCGGCCTGCTTCTCTCGCTACATTCCTAACCCACAGTTAGAGGTGGCTCAGGCCTTTGCTCGTCTTACTCAGTGACATTACCTTAATAAATAATTATCCCCTACCTGAAGGTTTTTGCCCCCTTATTTTGGTGTACCATACGGTAGACCAAGGCACACTTTCAGGTCTATTTCATGTTGGTGAGTTTTGTGTTGTTCCTATATGTCATCTTTACTCATGTCGTCCGTAGGGCTCTAGACCATAAATTGGAAGGCCGGGTACCGGCCTGAAGTTATGGGAGGAGCCCGGAGGGTATTTAAGCAGCCCAAAGGCCGCCGGTCTTTGTCGGTTTCCTGTGCGTGATACCCACCCACCCTCCCCTTTTAAAAGCCTCTTCCAAGTATTCTTACCTCAGACTGAATACTCATTACACATTATTCCATAACTACTTCTTATCATTCTTTATCTAGGGTATGCCCCCTTATTTTGGTGTACCATACGGTAGACCAAGGCACACTTTCAGGTCTATTTCATGTTGGTGAGTTTTGTGTTGTTCCTATATGTCATCTTTACTCATGTCGTCCGTAGGGCTCTAGACCATAAATTAAAGAAATACAAAATAGCCACCAATCGCCCTCGGTTTGGAGTTCCATGCAAGATTTTGCATCATGGGGTAAGGATGATCATGAGAAAAGCGAGGGATCAGCCCATAACTATACGGGAAGAGCTTGTGAATGATCTCAAGGCAGTTGGGATCACATTCACCAAACAAACCATTGGTAACACAATATGCCACCATGGATTGAAATTCTGCAGCACCCACAAGGTCCCCCTCTTTAACAAGGCACATGTACAGGCCCGTCTGAAGTTTGCCAATGAACATATAAATGATTCAGAGAAGGATTGGGAGAAAATGCTGTGGTCAGATGAGACCAAAATTTCTCTTTGGCATTAAATCGACTTGCCGTGTTTGGAGGAAGAAAAATGCTGACTATGACCCTAAGAACACCATCCCTACAGTCAAGCAAGGAGGTGGAAACATTATGCTTTGGGGCTTTTTCTCCGCTATAGGTACAGGCCAACTTTGCCGCATTGAGGGGCCAATGGACAGGGCCATGTATTGTAAAATCTTGGATGAGAACCTTCTTTCCTTAGCCAGAATACTAAAGATGGGTCGTGGGTGGATCTTCCAGCATGACAATGACTCAAACAATACCACCAAGGCAACAAAGGAGTGGCTCAAGAAGAAGCACATTAAGGTCACGGAGTGGCCTAGCCAGTCTCCAGACCTTAATCCCTTAGAAAATATATGGTGGGAGCTGAAACTTCAAGTTGCCATTTGTGTCAGCCAAGAAACCTTAAAGCGGAGTTCCACCCAAAAGTGGAAATTACACTTTAAGCCTCCTCCCTGGCTCCTGCTTGTGAAACTGAGCTTTTGGGGAGGAGGGGGGAGAAGGTACCTGATTTTTTAAAGGTACCTGCGCCCGCTTTCGTTCCAGTTGCCTTAGGCGATCGGATGCAGAAGTTTTCCTTCCCCTCCCTCCCAAAGTCTTCTGGGACACATGATAGGTCCTAGAAGACTTTGGGATCAGTCACAGAGCGCAGTGCCGCTAGCACATGCACAGTGGGCACCCGACTGTGAAGACACAAGTTGTCTCAGCTGGGTGCCCATAGTGAAGTTGTTGGCGTCGCTGGATCGTGGGACAGATGAATGTGTGTTTATTAAAACACAGCAGCTACTTTTTATAGCTGCTGACTTATAATAAACAAAAAAGTGTTAAAAATTTAAAGAAGACCAAAATTTCTCTTGAGATGTGTGCAAACCTGGTCACCAACTACAAGAAACATCTTACATCTGTGCTTGCCAACAATGGTTTCTTCACCAAGTACTAAGTCATGTTTTGCTTGGCGATCAAATACTTATTTTACTCACTAAACTGCAGCTCAATTTATAACATTTGTGTTAGGTGTTTTTCTGGATTTGTGGTTGATATTCTGTCCCTATCATTTAAAATACACCTTTGATAAAAATTATTATTATTATAAAGGATTTATATAGCGCTAATAGGTTAAGCAGCGCTTTACAATAAAAAGGGGGACAGCACATTTTACAATACAGTTTAATACAGAAGAAATAGTAGGGCCCTGCTCATGGAGCTTACAATCTAAAGGGAGGGGGAGGTGGTACAAAAGGTAGGGGCTGCAGGGGATGATATGATGGAGGGACTCAAGTACAGTTCTTAGGTGGAGCTGGGGTAGGCCTCCCTGAATAAAGCCCCATACACACGGTCGGATTTTCCGATGGATTCTGTCCTATCGGACAATGTTGTCGGAAATTCCGACCGTGTGTAGGCACCATCGGACAGTTTCCATCGGATTGTCCGACGGACAAAGTTCTATCTCCTGCTCTATAAATATTCCGACAACAAAGTCCGATCATACCAATTCCGATCGTGTGTAGCGTAGTCCAACTGCAAAGTGCTACGCATGCTCAGAAGAAATTCTGTGACGGAAGCGCTCGGTCAGGTAAAACTACCGTTCCTAATCGACACAGCACATTCGTCACGCTGCAAAGTTAAAATGTCTTTAATGCAGCGCATTCTCTTTTTCTTTACAATGCAAGAAGAATGACATGTTTTAGCTGCTCCTATTCACCCGCACTTCTCACAAACGTATTTATTTATTCTTTTTCAGGATTTCTTGGCTAGATGTTTATTTTTCGTCAGATCGTAAAAGAATGTTTGTTATATTTTTGGGATGATTTGTCATTTTTTATTTTTGGTTTGGAATACATATTTTCAGGATAATTTATTTAGATTTTTGAGGGGGGTTGTGTGTCTCAACTTAGCAAAACAACATTCTTATCATTTGTATTTGTTGCTTAAATTTACTAGGAGGTTGTTTGTTGTTGGTGCACCTTGTTAATTGGACTTTCAGATTTGTGAAATGTACCTGCCTACTCACAAATAAACTGTCATTGTAGAAAAGTAAAACACATTAAATGATTTTTTGAACTCAAAAATACCTTTATTTAGGTCTCAGCAACAAACCAAAGAGTAACGCAGCGATGAAGAAACTTGGGGAATTTGCCAAGCCTTGGACACCCACGGCAAACATCATTTTTTTAAGCTTCAAAACTTGGTGGCCTGAGGAGTACCTATCTAAATAATAAGGGAGTGCTATCTGTTCCTGAAGTCCAAAACATCCGGAACTGCAGCAGATGCCATCTAGGTCCCCAGGCTCTGGTACTACGAGAGGCTCCATCTTCTCTCAGACCAGACTGAATCCAGGTCGTCACTCTCTTGTCTTCCTTGTACGCTTCCTTCCACGCTGTGGTGCTGGTGGGGTGGCAGAAGGAGGAGGAGGAGGCGGAGCATGGTCACTATCGCAAACATGTGTGAGTGTGGTCATCCCCCCAGCCATCCCCTTATTTAGGACCTTGAGGATGACCTCCTCACACATGCTGCGTTTCCCCGCCTCTATATCCTTCATTTTAGTGGCAACCAAGGAGCCAAAGGCCTCCTCGTAGGTGGGTGTGGCATGTAGGGAGGCTGAAGCATCTCTGATCAGCTGGAGCGCTGACTCTCCCACCTCACCCCCCCTTCTCGCCCTTTTGTAGGGAAGGCGGAGGGGAGGGACTTGGGAGACAGTCAGGCTCCTACGCCTACCCCCCTCTTGGCTGCCACTACCCATCTCTTGGCTGCCACTAACCCCTTCCTCCTCCTGACTGCCACATTCCACAGCCACCTCCTGGCTGAGGTCTTCGGCTGCTTTCACACTGGGGCGGTTTGCAGGCGCTATTGCGCTGAAAATAGCGACTGCAAACCGACCCGAAACAGCTGCTGCTGTGTCTCCAGTGTGAAAGCCCTGGGGGCTTTCACACTGGAGCGGTGCGCTAGCAGGATGGTGAAGATGCTAGCAGCATCTTTGGAGCAGTGAAGGAGCGGTGTATTCACTGCTCCTATACCGCTCCTTCCCATTGACATCAATGGGACACCGCGGGGATACCGCCGGTTAAAACGACCCCGCTAGCGGCCGCATACCGCGGCTAAAATATAGCGCTGCTTTACCGTCGCCGCCCGCACCGCCCCAGTGTGAAGCCGGCCTTCCTGTGTATGAAAAAGGGACATAGTTTGAGTTATTTGTTCATCAAACACACACAATTTTCATCTATTGACTGTTGCAAAATGTTTACAAATAGAAAACCATACAAGTCTCAGCCCTGCAGTTTAGATTCTTGCCCCAAATGTCTCCAACACTACTGTCTGTTGATATGTCAAACACGATTAGGAACTAAGCAATTGGGGATCCGGAATTAAGTGAACATAATTCATTATTCACAAAATTGGTTACAAAACTACTATACCTGGCTCAAGCTGGGCTCCTCCACATCTTCCAGACTGGAAGGCCCAGGTTGCTCCTCGGAAGCCTCATCAGAGGTGGCGTGCGTATAAGGACGCGTGCAAGGAAGAGTCGAGAGTGACTCCCTGACATTAGCCTGGTCTTTGAGAAAATGGAGCCTGTCATAGTACCAGAGCGTGGGGACATGGACCTGATCTGCTGCAGCTCCAGATGCTTGGGACTTCAGGACATTATTCCGCTCCCTGAAATAGGTACTCCTCAGGCTGCCAATTTTGAGTCTTAACTTCTCCACGGTTGCCGTGGGCATCCTTGGCTTTACAAATTACAGAAGTTTCTTCATGGCTGCGTACCTCTTTGGTTTGTTGCTGTAATCTCGGTGTTTTGCCTGCCATAATAGGGGCATTTCCCTGTACTTATCAATGAAGAGTGGGAGAAAACTCACATGGTTGAAGCCCTCCATAATCTCTGCAAGACACAACACCACACAAAACACTATAAATAATGTCAGGCTAAACTCTCCTTATCTTATCCATAAATAAGCCTCAAGGTCTAATCAGTCTAGGCTAGTTATGTACCAAGTTCAAATTGTACCTTAGTTCTAGCGTTCGTCTCGTGCGTGAGCTTTCTCTCCCCTCGTCTCACAGATTGTCGCTACGACACATGCGTGTGACGTTTTATATACAGTGCGCAAGCGTCAAGCTCCGCCCGCCCCTGACGATCTTTCTCGTCAATTCCCCACCCCTTCTCTTTACGGCGCAGTGTGGAGAGCACATGGCGGGGACACAGCAGGTGCGCCCCAAATATTGCAGCAACGAGGAGGAGGACGAGGAGAGGCCGGAGGCAGAAATGTCCCGATCCCGGAGGCTGAAATTTAAGGCGTCCAATATGTCATTTGGAGAAATGTTGGAGATGGTGGACATATTGAAGAGGAGCGACTATGATGGGAAGTATGGGCCTTACCTCAACCCAAATGTCAGAAAGGGCAAGATCATGTCTAAAGTTGTGAGGAGGCTGTACAATAATTTTGGGGTACAACGATCCAAGGAGCAACTGAGGAAACGCTGGTCAGACCTGAAACTGAGCGAGCCCGATCAGTACAGAAAGATCAAGCAAGTTCTTCAAAAAAGTAAGTAGTTGTGTTTTGTGTATGATTTCTTGCTTGCATACTGCTCCATGTGTTTTGTTTTTTTCAATGTTGTACCTTGAAAATGGCCACTTTCATGTTCGTCTGTGCATTCGATCGTACTCAACCTCGATCTTTCTGCCACTGTCATGTTCGTGTGTGTCCATTCGATCGTACTCAACCTCGATCGTTCGGCCACTTATAATACGAGGTTTGGTGAAGTTTTTAGTGAAAGGAAGTTTGTTCTCAATAGAGATATCATCAAGAATGTAAAGCAAATTTATTCAATGTAAAGGAGAGGTCACTCAGTAGCTGTTTACCCATCTGGACTCTAGAGCACTAGTGCTGGGACACCCAAACGCCCTTTTTTTTATGCTGATCCACACATGTGCTCCAGTGGATACTAGAGGGGTGTACCAAAAAGGTAGTAAGTTTAGCACCTTTACAAAGTGACTACATTCATGTTGTTGTCATTTGTAACTGGCCAACCAAAAATATTGTCCCTCACTTTCAAGCAATGTTTGACATTTCCTATTTCTGCCCTCAATAGATTGTTGTGCTAAATCTTCCTTTTGTACATTCTAATAGGGGAGCGAAGACTCGGGACGTCTGAGGAAACCAGAAAACCCACACCTCCCAAAGAAGGGGAAAGACCAGAAGCAGAGGAGGAGGAGGAGGAAGGAGAGATCATCGAACTTGGAGAACTTGTCACCACAACAGGTGAGTGTGGGAGAACACAGCTACTGGTAAGCTAATCAATGTATGCGTGCCTCATTTCCAAGAGACATTTTTTTTTTGGTGTTTTTAGGTGACGTGGATGTTGTGGAAGAAGAATCGCACTTTACCACTGAAAGTGCACACGTACTCATCGGGGAGATAATGGTCTGCAATCGAGATCTAGATGAGATAAAGAAGAACATCAATGATGTTCAACAAAAATTGAAGAACATCATTGATGTTTTAGGTAAAATCTGAAAACGCACCAAGTAATTAACACACATTTGTGGCTGTTTGTGACAACATTTGCAACTTAAGAACTGTGGCAAATTTGGAACATGCACACATTGTGTCCACATGTGCTAGCTCCCATCATGGTGGATGAATGACAAAGTTTTGGGGGTGCAACCACTTTACTAACTACTAAAGTGGGTGTGGTGGAGGGGTTGCACCCCCCAAAGTCCATTGATCCCCATGATGGGAAATTGCACTTTTGAACATTCTAGGCATGTGTTTTACCATCTAATGTCCATTTTGAGACCCAAATTGTGTGCATGTTCTAAATTACCTTTTTCAAGGGGTGCCCCCCCATGTGATGAAGGCAAGATCAAACACACTTTCAACATATAGTCATGTCTGATCTTGTCTTCACTTTAGAAAGTTGAACTTTGTAAGTTCCTATGTTCTGTCTGTTCTGTTTTGCTCCATGCCTGGTTTTAACAAATGCGTAATGTTAGTAAACAATGTTCGAAAGAACCAAGATCTTGTCAGTTTTGCCACGAAATTTAGAAAGGCACTTGTGAATGTGTTGTAAGTAAACTTTTTTAATCTAAAAAATGTGTGGCTTCCTTCTTTAAAAACACCAAAGCATTATTTATGTCAAAAGTTAATGATTTGGGGGGCAATGCGTGTTATTTACTAAAGGCTTTTCCAGTTTGCACTGCAAGTGTATTTTCCAGGGCACTTTTGAATTGCACTTGTAGTGCATAGTGGATTTGGCTTAGGTAAATGACACCCACAGTGGTTTGTACGAAAACACGTAGCACAGCATTTTTGTGAATACACACATTTCTGTCATGGTGATGAAAAGGAGTATTTTGGGTGTCAGTTATGCACTACAAACCGACTCTAGACAAAAGATTAGGTATCACACACACAACATGAGAAGATTCTTTTTGGGAAGAAGAGACTGTTACCTCCTTTTGCCCCGAAAGTGCATTCCCACTGTTGAAGCTAAAGGGCAAAAATATCCAACACAAATAAGCTAGAATACACCTACAAGAAACACAAGCAGGAAATGACAAGAAATCATAGGTATGTTTAAAAATATATTTATTAAAAAATGCCTCTCACACATCGTCAGGCAGAGCAATGGCCCCCTGTCAAGGAAGACATCCCAGTGACCCGGGAGGGCCTGCCCACAGAACTTCCTTCAGACCCAATCAGCGCTTGTCGGCGCGCGTTGGCGTCGGCGGGCGCGCGCGCCCGCTGCGCGGGCGCACGAGCGCCTGCATGCGCCCGCTTGGCGGGCACTTGCGCGCGCGTGTGGGCTGACGCGCCGTCGATTAGCCATTGGCGCCCAAGAGCCTATAAGAGGAAGCTTGTGGCTGAGGCCTCTTGCTGTCCGGTCTACAGCGTTTCCTGAGACCCCTGCTATCATTAAGTACCTGTTGATTCCTGTTTCCCGGCTTGTTCCTGACTACACCTACCTGCTGCCTGCCTCCGACCCCGGCTTGTCTGACTATTCTCTGCCTGCTCCTCTGGTCCTGTTGTTGCCCGTCTGTTGCCGACCCTGCCTGTACTCTGACAACCCGCCTGCCTCTGCCTGGACCTGTTCTGTCTGCCAGTGTCTGCCTCTGCCTGTAACTGCTCTGCCTGCCAGTGTTGACCCGGCCTGCCTGCCCACGTCCAGCGTTCCAGTGTTCAAGCACGTGTTCTCTTCAGCCTGCTGTTCCAGAAGTTCCTGCAAACCTCAGAACCTACAGTGCTGTCTGCAGTTCCTGTGTTCCTGTTACCTGCACGGTTCCAGTCAAGCCCACAGCTGCCATCTGCCAGGCACTTGTGCACCCCTGCACTCGCGGGCCCCTGTTCCCACCTTCAGGGGTTCACGAGCCAGAGGCATACGAGAGGCCGCTCCCTGCATTCTGGGCTCCATCCCTAGGTACGTGACAGTACCGGACAGCCATGTCCGAGCCCACGCAGGGAGTCTCGCCCATGGAAGATCTCTGCCGCCACCTTGCAGGACTTGCCCAGGCGGTGAAGAATTTGCAGGAAGGTTACGCTAACCTGGAGGAACGTGTCCAAGTCCTGTCCGCTTCCGCTTCTGCTGCCCCTGGGACTCCTGCTACACCCTCTGTGGTGATGTTGCCACCGGAACCCCGGGTTCCCCCGCCTGAGAAGTTTTCCGGCAACCGGAGCAAATTCAGGACATTCCGCAATGCTTGCGAGCTCCTTTTCGCCTTGCAACCAAGGACTTTTTCCCTTGAAGCCACCAAGGTTGGGTTTGTTATCTCCCTGCTGTCAGATGAACCCCAGTCCTGGGCCCATCGGCTCTTGGAAAAGAAGGACCCCTCACTGAATACCTTAAACACCTTCTTCCAGGCCATGTCCTTACTTTATGAAGACCCGCAGCTAACCGCTACCGCGGAGACAGCCCTGCATACTCTGCAGCAAGGACGCAGGCCTGTGGAAGATTACGCGACGGAATTCAGGCGCTGGAGCGCCGATACAGACTGGAATAATGCTGCATTACGCCACCAGTTTCGCATGGGTCTCTCAGATCCTCTAAAGGATGAACTAGCCCGTGTGGGCATACCAGACACTTTGGAGGCCCTCATGGAACTGTCCATCCAAATAGACAGACGGCTACGGGAGCGACGTGCTGAGAGGTCCGCCGGATCTTCCCGTCCCATTTGGATGCTTCCCCGTGTGCCCAGTCCTCCGTATCCAGCTCCCCCAGCTTCCGCTACCGCCAGGTTCGATGCCCCGGAGCCCATGCAGCTGGGCTTGCTCCGCCCCTCTCTGACCCCTGAGGAACGTCAACGCCGCCGGGTCGGCAACCTTTGCTTGTATTGCGGAGAACCAGGACATTTTGTACGAGCCTGCCCAGCAAAGCTCCGTAAGTGCTTCTCCATTTCTCCCGCCTGTATTCCTGTGTCACCTAACCTTATGTCTCACCTGGCTGTTCCCATTGTCTTGCAGCTTCCCGAAGGGAACATCCAAACCAGCGCAATTATTGATTCTGGGGCATGCAGTGGCTTCTTGGACTTATCCTTCGCCTCCAGGTACCACATTCCCCTACGACCAAGAGCAAAGGAACTTTCTGTACACCTGGCCGACGGGTCCGCTCTTAAATCTGGACCAGTAACCCACGTGACCTCTCCTCTACCAGCTACCATTGCCGGGATTCACCAAGAACTGCTGTGCTTAGATGTCATCGAGTCCCCGTTATTTCCCATCATACTGGGCATGCCCTGGTTGAGGGCCCATAACCCGCAGATCGATTGGGTCCTAGGGAAGATTGAGTTCCCCTCTCCTTACTGTCATCAGCATTGTTCACCTGGACCCGGTGAGGCGCCTGCTTCCCTACTGTGCCTGGAGGTTGAGGCCGAAACCCGTCAAGCGGTACCCGAAGTTTATCACCATTTCCTGGACGTCTTTAGCAAGAGGGGTGCAGAGACTCTCCCGCCACACAGGCCATACGACTGTCCCATTGATCTCCTCCCAGGAGCAGAAATCCCTTTTGGGAGAATCTTCCCCTTATCTGAACTGGAACTGGGGACATTAAAGACCTACCTTGACGACAACCTACAGAAGGGGTTCATCCGACCTTCCACCTCACCTGCAGGAGCGGGGATCTTCTTTGTGGAGAAAAAGGACCACTCATTACGCCCATGCGTGGACTACCGGGCTCTCAACAAGATTACGGTTAAGAACCGTTACCCTCTGCCCCTAGTGCCAGAACTTTTCCAGAGACTGGGGTCTGCAGCAGTGTTTTCCAAGTTGGACCTTCGCGGGGCCTACAACCTTGTTCGTATACGGAGTGGAGATGAGTGGAAAACTGCCTTCCGCACACGCTTCGGGCATTTTGAGTACTTAGTTATGCCCTTCGGCCTGTGTAATGCCCCCGCCACATTCCAACACTTCGTGAATGACATCTTCAGAGACTTTCTCGACCTATTTGTTGTTATTTATCTTGATGACATTCTAATCTTTTCCTCCTCTCTAGCTGAGCACCGAGAACACGTCAAGAACGTACTGACACGACTACGACTCCATGGACTTTATGCCAAGCCCGAAAAGTGTGTCTTTGAACAGCGGAGTATCCCCTTCCTCGGCCTCATCATCTCCGTGGAGGGCATTGAGATGGACCCTCAGAAGGTTTCAGCCATCCTAGATTGGCCAGCCCCCACCGATAAGAAAGGAGTGCAACGGTTTGTGGGCTTCGCAAATTTTTATAGAAAATTTATAAGAGGATTCTCCACCATCATTTCCCCCATAACCAGGTTAACCAAACAGGGTCTCAAGTTCCAGTGGTCCACCGAAGCCCAGGCGGCCTTCACCACGCTGAAGAACCTGTTCGTTTCTGCCTCAGTCCTGAAACACCCCGACTCCACCCTGCCATACATTCTGGAAGTGGATGCCTCAGAAATAGCGGTGGGGGCAGTGCTCTCCCAGAGACTGGGACCCAAAGCCCTTTTGCACCCGGTCGCCTTTTTTTCACGTAAATTATCAGAGGCAGAACGGAACTACGACGTCGGCGATCGGGAGTTGTTGGCAATCAAGGCGGCACTCGAGGAGTGGCGCTACCTCCTGGAAGGAGCAACCCATCCGATTCTTATCTATACTGACCATAAGAACTTGGAATACCTGAAAGCCGCCAGAAGACTGAGACCGCGGCAGGCCAGGTGGGCACTTTTTTTTACCAGATTCCAGTTCCATATAACTTACCGTCCCGGATCGAAGAACACCAAGCCTGACGCGTTGTCACGGATGTACAGCGAGCCTGAAGCCCTTTCGCCTCCAGACACTGTCCTGTCTTCAGGGAATTTCCTTCTACTCCAGGGGGACTTACTTACCCAGATTAGACAAGCGTCCACTGGCGCTCCTCTCCCACCTGACACCGCTCTATTAGCCAGAGATGGTCTCTTATGGTTCGGGGACAGGATCTTCGTGCCCCAGGAAGCTCGGGCCTCGGTCCTCAGCTCTTGTCACGACCATATGCTGGCTGGCCATTTCGGGGTGTACAAGACCTCCGATCTGCTCCAGCGCACATTCTGGTGGCCGCAATGGCGAAGGGACTGTAAGGAGTATGTGGAGGCGTGCGTTACCTGCATCCAGAATAAGGGCAGCAAGACCAGAGCGTGGGGGTTGTTGAAGCCGCTCCCCGTCCTGGAGAGACCATGGAGGATGATCTCCATGGATTTTATTGTGGAGCTACCGCCCTCAGAAAGTTGCACTACCATCTTTGTGGTAGTGGATAGACTATCCAAGATGTCCCACTTTCTGCCCATGAGGGGCACACCATCTGCCGCCGAGACGGTGAAGACCTTCATCAGGGAAATAGTGAGGCTCCATGGCATACCAGCAAATATCACGTCGGATCGGGGGTCACAATTCACGTCTAAGTTCTGGAAAGCTCTGTGTGGGTCACTAAGGATTGACCTGTCTTTCTCCTCTGCTTACCATCCTCAAACGAACGGTCAGACGGAAAGAACCAATCAAACGCTGGAGCAGTACCTGCGCTGCTTTTCCTCATTTTCCCAGGATGACTGGGTCCCGCTGCTTCCCCTTGCTGAGTTTGCTTATAATAACTCTGTCCATTCAGCCACTAAGCAATCCCCGTTTTTTGCAAATTACGGGTTCCACCCTCTATTTCTATCGAACAATTTTCCGGAGTGCCCGGTACCAGCCGCCCAGGAACACCTCAAATTTTTGGAGTCCAACAACAAGCTACTACAAGAAACTATGGCAAGGACACAGAGTTACAACAAGGAGGTTTATGATAAAAAGAGAAGAGGGGAGCTTGACCTCAAACCTGGAGACCAAGCCTGGTTATCCACTCTGAATTTAAAATTAGCATGCCCATCCAGAAAACTAGGTCCCAAGTTCGTGGGGCCCTTCCCCGTAGTGAGGAGAATCAACAATGTAGCCTACGAGCTGAAGTTACCGGAGTCCTTCCGGATTCACCCGGTCTTTCATGTGGCCCTGCTCAAGCCTGTGGTGCCAGACCCATTTTCCAACCGAAAGGTCGTTCCCCCCGCACCTGTAATCATTAACGGAGAAATGGAATTCGAAGTAGAATCCATCCTGGATTGTAGGAGAAGGGGTAACCAGGTTCAGTTTCTGGTAAAATGGAAGGGGTATGGACCCGAGGAGAACTCCTGGGAACCGGAGGCCAACATACACGCCAGAAGACTGATCCTTGCCTTCAAGAGGTCCCATCCCAGTAAGATGGCACAATTGGGCATCCGGAGGTTGCCCCTTGGGGGGGGGCAATGTCAAGGAAGACATCCCAGTGACCCGGGAGGGCCTGCCCACAGAACTTCCTTCAGACCCAATCAGCGCTTGTCGGCGCTTGGCGGGCGCTTGCGCGCGCGTGTGGGCTGACGCGCCGTCGATTAGCCATTGGCGCCCAAGAGCCTATAAGAGGAAGCTTGTGGCTGAGGCCTCTTGCTGTCCGGTCTACAGCGTTTCCTGAGACCCCTGCTATCATTAAGTACCTGTTGATTCCTGTTTCCCGGCTTGTTCCTGACTACACCTACCTGCTGCCTGCCTCCGACCCCGGCTTGTCTGACTATTCTCTGCCTGCTCCTCTGGTCCTGTTGTTGCCCGTCTGTTGCCGACCCTGCCTGTACTCTGACAACCCGCCTGCCTCTGCCTGGACCTGTTCTGTCTGCCAGTGTCTGCCTCTGCCTGTAACTGCTCTGCCTGCCAGTGTTGACCCGGCCTGCCTGCCCACGTCCAGCGTTCCAGTGTTCAAGCACGTGTTCTCTTCAGCCTGCTGTTCCAGAAGTTCCTGCAAACCTCAGAACCTACAGTGCTGTCTGCAGTTCCTGTGTTCCTGTTACCTGCACGGTTCCAGTCAAGCCCACAGCTGCCATCTGCCAGGCACTTGTGCACCCCTGCACTCGCGGGCCCCTGTTCCCACCTTCAGGGGTTCACGAGCCAGAGGCATACGAGAGGCCGCTCCCTGCATTCTGGGCTCCATCCCTAGGTACATGACACCCCCCTACCCACAAAGTAGTCCATATATTGCTCGCGGACCTCGCGGGCATTTAGAGGGGGTAAGCCTGGACGTGCCGCTTGAAGGGCTGTGAGGTCGACATTGGAAGGCCCGTCCACATCTGGCCCAACGGCCACCACATAGTTGCTGTTGTGTCTTTTCAAAAAGTTGTGCAATATGCAGCAGGCAAGAACTATGTGGTTGAGTTTGTATTCCGCCAAGTTAATAGCCGTCAAAAACAGGCGGAAGCGGCTGGCCAGGATCCTGAAGGTGTTCTCCACCACTCTGCGGGCTCTCGACTGCCTGTAATTGAAGACCCTCTGGTCTGGGGTGAGGGTCCTTATCGGGAAGGGCCTCATCAGATGGTGTCAGGAAATGCCTCTGAGCGAACCTGGTAAAGGGCGCCCTGGGGTGCGCCGGTGTGCGCTGGCGCTCGCGGGCGCGTGCCTGTGCGCGCTGGTGTGCCGGTGCGCATGATTGTGCGCCTGTGCGCGTGCCTGCACGTGCGTGTGCGGGGGCGCGTTGGCGCGCGCGCGCATGGCGTTTGGCGGCAATCGGCCTATTAAGGATGAGCTCACTGGGCGCTCGGTGCTGTCCGATCGTCAGCTCTCTGTGTCCTGATACCTGCTGCCTAAACCTGTCTGACTTCCTGACCCCCGGCTTGATCCTGCACCTGCCTGTCTGCTGCCTGCCTGTTGACCTCGGCCCGTCCCTGACTCTGCTCCTGCCTTCTCCTCTGTACTGCACTGCCCGCCTGTTGCCAAACTCTGCCTGTGACCCGGACTTGAACCTGCCTCTCCTCTGTACCGTGCCTGTGTGTGGAAGTGTTCTGCCAAGTTCCTGCTCTGCATCTGCTGCCTGCCTCCTACTGTCAGGAGACCACGGACTCCACTCCAGAAAGTCTCTGGGGCCTTCTCCCAGCAACGACCCGCCAGGCTCTCATACCGCTCTGTGCTCTTGTGCCTCCTGTCCCCACTTCCAGGGGCCGAGAACCAGACACGTACGGGAGGCCTTCCCCCTGCTATATCGGGCTCACCTGTCCGGCGCGTGAAGTCTGACAGATGGGGAGTCAGCGCAAACACTTCATCTGCGACAAAGACGAAGGGGAGTCCTTCAGCATTCTCCTCTGGAGGTGGCAAGCACAGACTGCCACTCTGGAGATGCCAATAGAACTCCGTGTGCACAATGGCACCACCATCCGAGATCCGGCCGTTCATCCCCACGTCCACATACAAAAACTCGTATGTCGCCGACACCACCACCAACATCACTACACTATTAAACCCCTTGTAATTATAATAGTAGGACCCCGAGTTGGGGGGTGGGACGATGCGGACGTGTTTCCCATCAATTGCACCTCCGCAGTATAGGAAAGTCCCAACGGCTGGCAAAGTGGGAGGCCACAGTCTGCCATTCCTGTGGCGTGGAAGGGAACTGTGGAGTGAAACAAGAAAAAAAAATTAGTCACTTTGCACATAAACATTGCAAGCAGATTAGACAATAACATCTTGGAACAAGATCAGACTTTAAAATTGTAAGCTGGAAAGTATTTGCACCCAAAAGTAGAGGGTCCCTCTAGCAGATTACTCACCCCCCATCAATCCCCCCACTTCTGATGGGCCATTGACAATAACTAGGGGTTGGGGGGGGGGCTTTGGACAGGTAACCCTCTCCACTTCATTGATTGCCAAATGGCTCAATAATGTGTGCTAGTTTGGCCAGACCCTCCTTAACAAAACACTATTGGCAGCCCACAGGAAACCTAAAAGAACATTCCAAATAACACCCCCCACCCCAAAAAAATATGGAAGCACATTTTGACATTCTGCAATTACCTAGCAAGCTAATAGGAGGGAAAGAACACAACAAATTATGAAATGGAAAGTAGGGAGCCAGCCCCTTGCACTACATGCTTTGCTGACCTTGCACTACATGCTTTGCTGAATTCATCCCTAAAGATGCCCACTAGAAAGAGGTAGGTATATAGTGTGTATTGACCTTGGGAAAGCCAGCAGATAGAGGATTGGTAGCATCTGACAGAGCAGTAGGGGGAGGGGGTTCCTAATGAGTTTGGCACCCCCCCCCCCAAAAAAAGGAAACAAAAGGGGCTCTGCATGAAGTAAAACACACAGCAAACATTTGAGCATATTTTAGGGGGTGTTTGGGGGAAAACAATACTATGCAGCAGACAAAATACATTGCTTAAGGGACTAGGCCATAGGTGTCTATTGGGCCAGAAGAGCATGCTGGGGAGGTAAGTGAAGGGAAAAATGCATGAAGGAGAAAAGGGGCACAGCATATTAGAGCATATTGCAATCATGGTAATTAGGGAAGGAGGTCAAAAATACAAGACATTAGCAAACAGAGCATACATAGAAGGGAATAGTAAAGGAGAAATGTTACCTTAATATAGTCCTCCTGCAGGACCTGGATGATGGCAGAACAGGTCTCTGGAATAATGATTCCCAGGGCCTGGGGAGAGATACCTGAGGAGAACTTCAAATCCTGAAGGCTTCTCCCTGTCGCCAAGTACCTCAACGTGGCAACAAGCCTCTGCTCCGGAGTGATGGCTTGTCTCATGCAGGTATCCTGCCGGCTGATAAAAGGGGTCAGCAAAGCCAAAAGACGGTGAAAAACGGGGTCCGTCATCCGGAGAAAGTTCCTGAAATCATCAGGATTATTCTCCCGGATCTCACGAAGCAAAGGCATGTGCGAGAACTGATCACGCTGAAGCAACCAATTCTTGGTCCACATACTCCTCGTCACTCTGTTCATGAACGGGTCTTGGCTCAAAGCTAAAAGCCCGACACCAATTCCGCGTACAGCACGAACTCGGCGACGAGTACGTACGGGAAACATCGCTCACAAACGGTCGGCTGGTCAGAACGGACAAACAGAAAGCACCGATAAACAGCAAGGCCTGAAAGAACGAAATTAATACCAGAAACGAGCAGACAATAAGCAGTGAGAATCAAAGCGTCCTATATCAAGATATAGGCCGCAATGACCAACAAATGTGAACTGACTACACACACTAATAAACA
Source organism: Lithobates sylvaticus (assembly GCA_028564925.1). Lineage (NCBI taxonomy): Eukaryota > Metazoa > Chordata > Amphibia > Anura > Ranidae > Lithobates > Lithobates sylvaticus. Next base: position 112,740,013 of record CM053037.1, on the reverse strand, counting down.
GATACGCACGACAAGCACAAACTGAAGAGCAGTAACGATCTGAGTCACAAAACTGAGAAGCGCGAATCGTAAGTCCCCAAACTTCAACTAACTCGCGATAAACACGGGATCAGCAGAAGGAGCCCAACGGGTGCAGGACGTGGTGCTGAACTTCCCTTTTCTAGTCTCGTGGAAGACGACTTACGTCTCGACGTTCTTGCAGACCGGAAATTCCGACAACGTTGTCCGACCGTGTGTACGCAACACCAACATCGGACAAATTCCGACGGAAATGATCCGACGGAACTGGTCATCGGAAAATCCGACCGTGTGTATGGGCCATTAGTGTGTTTTCAAGGATTGCCTAAAGGTGGACAGGGTAGGGCCTCGCCGGACATACTAGGACATTGAGTTCCAGAGGATAGGAGAGGCTCTGAAGAAGTCCTGGAGGTGAGCACGAGGGTAGGTAACAAGGGAGCTAGAGAGCAGGAGGTCTTGGGAGGAGCGGAGAGGATGATTTGGGCAAAATCTGCAGATGAGGTTGGTGATGTAGCTGGGGGTGATGTTGTGGATGGCCTTGTATGTTGTGGTTAGTATTTTCAATGTTATACTATGGGGTAGGGAAAGCCAGTGAAGGGATTGGCAGAGAGGGGCAGCAGTCATGGATCGGTTAGTGAGATGTATTAATCTAGCAGAAGCATTCATAATAGACTGAATGGGGGATAACCTGTGTAAAAGTAGGCCAGTGAGGAGGGAGGGTTGCAGTAGTCAAGGCGGGAAATAACCAAGGAGTGACAAAGTTGTTTTGTGGTGTCATTAGTTAGGAAGGGGTGATTTCTGGAGATGTTGCAAAGGTTAAAGCGGTTCTGCACTCTGAAAAAAAATTTTTTTTTTTAGGATGTAATATAAAGTGTGCTTACCTTTATTAGGGGACTCACCTGTTCCATCTTCCATCTCGATCGCCGCCGGTTTTCGTCCGATGAAGTTCCTCGTCTTCTTCTTTAGTGCTGGGGGCCATCTTGCCTGTGGGCATGTGAAACACCCACAGGGACTTTAGATGGCCCAGCATGCACTGCCGTTACTCGCGCGTGCGCAGTAACGGCTCATCTGCCGAGATCTCACGAGATTTCGGCAGATGCGGCCGAAATCTCGGGAGATTTCGGAAGATGTGGCCGAAATCTCGCGAGATTTCGGAAGATGCCCGCACTGACTCCTGGGATCAATGACACCAGATCCCAGGAGACAGTGCGGCGTGACGACGATCGACGCAAGACCCCGCCCGCCGCCGCAGAGGGAGAAGACCGGAAGTCTTCAATTACAAGGTAAGTAAAAAAAAAAAAAAAAAAAAACATTTCATTTAGTACTCTTTGCCTGATTTGGAAGGCAAAGAGATTTACTAAATGAAATGAGTGCAGAACCGCTTTAAGGTGGCAAAATTTAGCCATTTCTTTATAAGTGGGCAAACTTACAAAATCTGCAGGGGAAAAAATAATTATTTTCCCCACTGTACTTACCCGCAGATTATAAAAACACAACGGAGGTGCTGAGCTGCCTCTAAATAAAACCACCACCCAAGCTGATCTGACCTGGTCTAGCCCCCCCTAACCCCTGGCATGTACACCAGGGTCTGCTCACCCCCTCTAACCCCCCCCCCACTTTCCCCTCCCCCTTCTTTCTCCTTCTTTCTTACACCAACCCCTTCCCTTCCTATCTGCTCTCTCTCTATATGGTATTCCTTATGGTATTTGTATTAATGCATAAGAACAGGTGAATCTATCTACATTTACCACCAGTTATTTTCTTACACCGCATGTATGAACAAACTTGTATTGATCTGCAATGTATACGAGCACCAGGCTAGTTACCACCTGAGCCACAACCATGATACAGAATGTTTTGTATGTACTTTACTGTTCTGAACATTTAAATGCACAACACATGTTTTGTCTCACCCTGTTAAAATTCAATAAAAACATATTTGACTCTAAATAAAACCACCAGGGATGCGATGGGTCCAACCAGCTAGGCTGACAAGCTGCTGGGGCTGCCCAAATCTCACCACTACATGACAAATAGGAATACAATAGGGTGTTTTGAAGCCAATAAAGTATGAAAAGCAGCCTATCAGTGTTGAATATGTTTTGTATAACTTACATAGACAGACAGTCAGGTAGAATGTAAATACAAACAGGAAAAGGCTGGAATAGTGCAGGTGGACACCAGCATATGCTGGAATAACTACTGGTTGGCTGTTGCATAGAGGCTGTGGATCTAAGTGTATAAATATAAAAAAAAGCAAATAGATAGCTATCAATGAACACCAAAGTATGGGTTACATTCAGAAGAGCTGTGCTTAGTATTGTGATGCTGTGATTGGCCCACAGCTATCACAAGGTACCAGGGCCAGTTGCGGTACCCTGTACCATGTAATAGCTGTGGGCCTATTACAGCTCACAATAGTAATCTTCACAGTTGTTATGAAAGTAGCACATTTATAACAGTTCAAACCATTCTGTTAGAGCAATCAAATAAATACAAAAATGTAAAATAAATCCCTGATCATTCCCCAGAGTGTCACTTCACATATCAAAACTACTCTGATGAAAACATGTAAAAAAAAACATACTGTCACCAGTTAGTATCCCTGATGACTGCCGCACTAATCATATGACACTGCACTGCTCTGGTGAAAGTATGAAAAAAAAAAAAACATTTTTATTTAATGTCTTAAATTTTCCAAAAAATTGAGACCAAAAAAATCACAACTTAAAAAAACTCACCATGCCTCTTACTAAATGTCTAATGCCCTGTACACACGATAGGATTTTCTGATGAAAAATGTGTGAAATTCCGACCGTGTGTAGGCTCCATCACACATTTTCCATAGGAATTTCCGTCACACAAAATTTGAGATCTGGTTCTCAAAATTTCCAACAACAAAATCCGTTGTCGGAAATTCCGATCGTGTCTACACAATTCCGACACACAAAGTGCCACGCATGCTCAAAATCAAGCAGAAGAGCAGCACTGGCTATTGAACATTTTTCTCAGCTCGTCATACGTGTTGTACGTCACCACATTCTTGACGTTCGGAATTTCCGACCAACTTTGTGTGACCGTGTGTATGCAAGACAAGTTTAAGCCAACATCCGTCGGAAAAAATCCCATGGATTTGTTGTCAGAAAATCCTATCGTGTGTTCAGGGCATAAGACTTTCTACTTTCCAAAAATGGGTCATTTGGGGGGCGTTTGTCCTGGCATTTTAAGGGCCTCAAGAAATGTCAGTACATCAGGATTGATCAATTTTCAAATATATATACCATAGTTTGTAGATGCTATAACTTTAACGCAAACCAATTAATATACACTTATTGGGATTTCTTTTTACCAAAGACACGTAGCAGAATACAGAATGGCCTACATTTATGAGGAAATGTGATTTTATTGGATATGTCTTATAAAAGAGAGAAGAAAGTATTGTTTTTTTTCTCAAAATTATTATTTTTTTGTTTATATAGCAAAAAAAAAGTGGTGGTCAAATACCACTAAAAGAAATCTCCATTTGTGTGACAAGAATGATATACATTTCATTTGTGTATAGTGTTGCATGACCTCTTTCTCCTTGTAAAGTGAAACTAAAAACTGAGCAGCAGAGAAAGAGGCAGAGAGTGTATACCAACCAGTGTACCACATAGCATCAAGAGTAATCCATAGCTCCCAACTGTCCCTGATTTCGAGGGACTGTCCCTGATTTGGAGCAAAGTCCCTCTGTCCCTCTTTCCGCCTCATTTGTCCCTCATTTTGGTCTGATCTATATAGTTGTATATAAATTTCACATTTTATCTTTCACAAAATGTTTCCCAGTGATAAACCTTTCATCCAATTTCTAAATTGCTAACTGAGTTAAAAACATTAAAATCATCTTGCCAGTGTTATCACATCACAACTTTTATCGAGTCTGAATATTATATTTTAAAATGTTTTTGTGGTTTTTCCAATTTAAAAAAAAAAAAAAAAACACATATAGGATCCAGGTGTGCTTAACATAAATCTTTATTTTCGAAGTAACTTCTGATCGACTCACTTGACTGGATGAGGTCATTTGATTGTAGTTGTTCTCCTGTTACCCTAAGCTTTAAAATAATCCACAGATGTTAAACTCCTGAGCTATAAATTTTCCGCCCACTGTTGTCCTACAATGATGATGTCTGCTTGGAGTTCCGTACAGACACCACTCTAATCAACTAGCGGTCATTTACCAAAAGGTTGGACAGACTGAGGATGTGAGAATGTGCTCACGAATAATCAGTTTCACTTACTAAAAGCTCTTTCATAAAAAAATAAATAAATAAAAAAAAGAGAAAATTAAAAGAAGATTTAAGATATAAAGTGATACTATGCAATTAATAACTAGTACTCTGCTGATGTGTGCTCTCTGCAGTATGAGTCTGTCTGGCCAGCCCTGATTGGTGCTGTGCCAGTCACATGCCAAAAAAAAAAAAACTGTTTCAGAAGAGCAATTCAAATTAGAATATAAATAGAGAATGAGTACAGCTGCCAGGAAATCTTTATTGAACATCAAATGTGTTTTTTTTTTTTTTTGTGCAGTGATATGGTGTAGGGCGAGTAAAAGATGATTGACACTAGCTTTCATTTTGTTCGGACATAATCTGCATCCAAGGCTCTTTTTTTACTTTACAGGTATAAGCAATTTCATTTGATATATTTAATACTGAATTATATTAAAATGAATGCCCCGTACACACGATCGGAAATTCCGCCAGCAAAAGTTCGATGTGAGCTTTTGGTCGGAAATTCCAACCGTGTGTATGCTCGGACTTTTGCTGGCGGAATTCCAGCCAGCAAAAGATTGAGAGCAGGTTCTCTATTTTTCGGTTGGAAAAAGTTCTGATCGGAATTTCCGTGTCTGCACCAATTCCGACGCGCAAAATTCCTACGCATGCTCAGAAACAATTTGACGCATTGAACTTAATTTTCTATGCTCGTCGTAGTGTTGTACGTCACTGCTTTCTTGACGGTCGAAAGTTCAGCGAACTTTTGTGTGACAGTGTGTATGCAAGCCAAGCTTCAGCGGAATTCCATCTGATGCCCGGGTCAGAGGCCCCTCCCCTCTCTGCTGTATACATTCGGAGATAGAACTACTAGCCCCAGGGAGATCCCCCTGCCTGTGGACACCATATACCTGCCGATCGCCGCCTCCCACCTCCACCAGCCAGGTACAGGGGAACCTCTGCAAGGGGGGGAGTCAGCTGTTTGGGGGCCCAAATGTAAGAGGGGGGGCTTTCTGGGGACACTAATGTAAGGAAGGGGGCCTCTGGGGACACTAATGTAAGAGGGGGGCTCTCTGGGGACACTAATGTAAGGACGGGGCCCTCTAGGGACACTGATGTAAGGACGGGGCCCTCTGGGGACACTGATGTAAAGACGGGCCCTCTGGGGACACTGATGTAAGAGGGGGCCCCCTGGGGACACTAATATCAGAGGGGGGCTCTCTGGGGACCCTGTGTAAGGAGGGGCTCTCTGGGGACCCTGTGTAAGGAGAGGCTCTCTTGGGACACTAATGTAAGGGGAGGCTCTCTTGGGACCCTGGTGTAAGGGGGGCTCTCTGGGGACCCTGATGTAAGGAGGGGCTCTCTGAGGACACTGATGTAAGGAGGGGCTCTCTGTAGAGCCTGGTGTAAGGGGAGGCTCTCTGGGGACCCTGGTGTAAGTGGAGGCTCTCTGAGGACCCTGATGTAGGGGGATACCCTCTGGGGACCCTGATGTAAGTAGATGTATATAGAAGAAAATCATTCAACTCACCATAATCCAGAATCGGTGGGACCCCTGAGCGTGTCACCAACCACGTTGCCTGCCACCAGATGCCATCAGGTGCCCCCAGCAGAGTCCGTCCTTACACCAGGCGCCCCAGCAGAGTCCGTCCTTACATCAGGTGCCCCCAGCAGAGTCCGTTGTTACATCAGGTGCCCCCAGCAGAGTTTGTCGTTACATCAGGTGCCCCCAGCAGAGTCCGTCGTTACATCAGGTGCCCCCAGCAGAGTCCGTTGTTACATCAGGTGCCCCCAGCAGAGTCCGTCGTTACATCAGGTGCCCCCAGCAGAGTCCGTCGTTACATCAGGTGCCCCCAGCAGCAGTGGTGTAGCGTAGGTTGAACTTGTCAGCACCCGGTGCAAGGCAAGATATTTGCTCCCCCTAACCTGCAGACTTTTAGCACTCCCTGAGTCCCTTCCCTTCCTACAATAGTACTTACCAGCCTGATTCCAACACTGATGTACCTGATTCCTATACTGACCTCTACACTGACCTACATGATTCCTAGACTGACCATTATACTTACCTACCTGTCCACTACACTGACCTACCTGATTCCTATACTGACTAGTATATTGACCCACCTGTCCACTACACTAAAATACCCACTATACTACACTGTCCACTACAACACCCACTACACTACACTAATTACCACTACACCACCCACTACACTGCCCACTACACTACACTGATTACTACAACACCCACTACACTACACTGATTACCACAACACCACCCACTACACTGTCCACTAAACTGCACTGATTACTACAACACCCACTACTCTACTCTACAACATGAACACCCACTACACTACACTGATTACTACAACACCCACTACACTACAACACCCTCTGCACTACACTAATTACTACAGTACCCACTACACTAACCACTGCCTGGTGGAGCATGGAAGGGCACCAGCGACATGCTGTGGAGGATGGAAACCCAGCCTGGAGGTCACGTGTAGCAGCCGTGTCCAGAAGATCATGCCGGTTGTAGTACCTGCGGTGCGGGAGGATGTGGGGCCGACCTAGGCCAAGCTGGGGAGCCTTGTCTATGGAAAAACAGGGGAAAGCCAGGACCATCATTAATGGAAGGACCGGGGCACCCCAGCCAGCGGAGCCCTGGTCCTTCCATCAGTGTCCCCACTCGTCGGACACACGGGGCGGATGGTTGTCAGTGGAGAGCCTGAACGTACTCTCAGGTTTTTATTGTTGCTATGCAGATTCCCCATCATGGTCTGTCCCTGAGTCAGCACATAATGGAAAGTGCTACATCTAGTTATCACCGGGACAGGAATCAATGGGATATCTTCACATAGGGGACATGTGTTCCCTTCACTATAGACACATTTCCTCTCACTTTCTCATGTCACCAGGTCAGAAAGTGAAGGAAAATCTAACTATGGGACATAAACAACAACAAAAAAAATATTTTTTATCCAAAATCGGCTTTAAATATACTTAGTTGCTTGAAGTCACTACACTCATATACATGACCTGCTCATAGCAAATGTCCCCAGTCAGTAATTTCCCAGCTCACTGCGGTACACAGACCCAGGACTCCCCCCATGGCGGCCCCAGAATCGCAGAATAAAAATGGAGCCTTGCTACAAAAGCCCTGTTTACAAATGAGACAAGCAGAACTAGCAACCAACCTAGCGTGTCACTTCCGTCTCTGACCACTCAGCACAAAACTCTCCGCTCTCTTGTGTACGGCAGAGGATTCGTGTCACATGTTGCTTCATGGGGATGGAGGGTTGGCGGCGGCTGATCTCTTCCTGTTGTGTTCAGTGGAGAGGGGAGGGGTCTACAATCCCTGCAGCCACTGAAGAGAGAAGCTGATTGGCTGCCCTCTCCTCCCCACTGAACATAAGGGGAAACAATACTCGTGGCAATGGAGACGGCCATCTTTGTGTAGCCCGCTGCCGTTTTTAGCCCAAAACATTCCCAATTTTCCCGGGACAAACGCAAAATCCCGGGAAAATAATTGGACAAGCTTAAATCGAGACGAGGGTCCCAAAATCGTGATTATCCCTGGAAAATCAGGACTGTTGGCAAGTATGGAAATTAAGAGCTTAGAAGGGAACTGAAATTGGAGCATGCTCCGTAGGGGACCCCAGCTAGACTACACAATCTCAGGCTGCAGTGGGAACACAGACGATGAGAGAGACAGCTAAAGGCAGGATCAACCAGGTATATTTCACTCTACACAAAACAAATGCTTTAGTGGTTTTGTGAGTATGCACAGTCTGTTATTTCCTGTAGCATGTAAGAAGAGTTTTTCATAGAGTGTTTTTTCAGGTCAAATTGTTCTTTCATTTGTTAGTAAATAGTAATAGATATCTCCTCATTTTTATTTTTTTATTATCAAAGGAAAATAAATGTAGCTGTATATTTCTTGTTACTATTATAACCTTTCACCAAAGAACAACACAAAATAAATTCTCCTGCTCCGGGCGATTGCAGTGACACCACATATGTGTATGTTAGTTTTTACCCGTAGTACTGCCTAAAAACAATAGTGTGCATTTTGCTTTTTTTTATCCTACCTAAAAAACACTGACTGTGTGACAGAAAAAATAATAATAATTAAAAAAATCCTGTCCAAAAAAAAAACGGATCCTGACCTTGGACCTTGACCTTTGACCTTGACCTTGACTCAAACACTAACCCTGCCACTGACCTAGATCAAGCCTTGATCTAGATTTTTTTTTTTTTTTTATTATTAATATTTTATATATTTTTTTTACACATAGTGAGATGCGATGAATCCACTCACAGTGAGACAAAACACGGGGGGCACAGTGACTGATCACTGTGGTAGCCAATCAGAGGTTATCACAGCGATCAGGTGACACGGAATTGGGAGTTTCGGCTCCTGAATGTAAATTTGGGGCCCGGATAAATGTTACAATGGATTACTAAAGTCCCAGTCATTTGTGTGGACATGTAAAATTATTTCTTCAGTATCAAGGCATAGATCATTGTTCAGATTCTTTAGTCCACCATTTGCAACAATTTTGCAAAAAAAGTAGTAAATGCAGCAACACAGATCTAATGATCTCTGTAATTTTTTAACATACAGTCACATTTTTCCAGTTTCTTGCTGTTATTTTGAAACCAGTGATTAACCACTTCAGCCCCGGTGAAGATGACCGGGCCATTTTTTAGCGATTCGGCAATGCGTCGCTTTAACTGACAATTGCACGGTCGTACCACATTGCACCCAAACAAAATTTACATACTTTTTTTCCCACAAATAGAGCTTTCTTTTGGTGGTATTTGATCACCTCTGCGATTTTTATTTTTTGCGCTATAAACAAAAAAATGCGAAAATTTTGAAAAAAACACAATATTTTGTACTTTTTGCTATAATAAATACCCCCATTTTTTTTCTGTAAAGCTAATCTTTTCTAATTTATGGTCAATAAATATTCTTCTACATATTTTTGATAAAAAAAATCGCAATAAGCCTATATTGATTGGTTTGCGCAAAAGTTATAGCGTCTACAAAATAGGGGATAGATTTATAGCATTTTTTATTATTATTTTTTTTACTAGTAATGATGGTGATCTGCAATTTTTATCATGACTGCGACAATATGGCGGACACATTGGACACTTCTGACACATTTTTGGGACCATTGGCATTTATACTGCGATCAGTGCTATAAAGACGCACTGATTACTGTAAAAATGTCAGTGGCAGGAAAGGGGTTAACACTAGGTGCCGATCAAGGGGTTAACTGTGTTAACCTTTGATATGTCACTCCTCACAGAACAGGGATTTGTGTGTTTACACACACACTTCCCTGTTCTGCCTCTCGTGCCCATGATCGTGAGTGGCCGGCGGTCATCGCGACTGTCGCGTGCGCCTGCTATGCCAATCTTGGGAGCCGACGTATAGCTACTCCGACTCGTGGGATTGTGCTGACCTGCCGCAGTATAATGACGGTGGCTGGTCGGCAAGCGGTTAAAAACAACAAAAACACAAAAAAAACACCTCTTATATTAAATCTACCACACTACTCTCCCACCCTTTCTTCCCACACCTCTACTTCCAATGTGTTTGGGTGAGGAGACTGGATGTGAGGAGAAATTGAGAAACACTTTAAAAAATATGCGATAAAATAGCTCAAACTTAACGGAACCAAAACAGAACTCCTTCTCCTAAATGCAAACCGGAAAACTAAATCTACGACACCATGGACTCCGCCCACCATCCTTGGACAGACCATCCCCCTAAGCATAAAAGCCAAAAGTCTCGGTGTCATCTTCGATTCAGAAATGTCAATGAATGCACAAATAGGATCAGTAGTCAGCAGATCCTACCACCTTCTACGCCTGCTACGTAGACTCATCCCCTTCATTCCAGAAAAGGACAAAGCCGTAGTGGTAGGAACAATCATCAACTCTCGACTTGACTACGCAAACTCCCTCTACATAGGACTACCTAAATTCCAGATTGCACGACTACAAGTCACAGGAAAAAAACCATGGGAATCCATCTCCCCATCCCTGAGGACCCTCCATTGGCTAACCGTAAAGAATCGGATCACATTCAAGACCCTCTGCTTGACCCACAAATGCACACAAGGAGATGCTCCTCAATACTTATGCGAAAAAATACAACACTACACCCCCAATCGCAACCTCCGATCTAACGACCAAAACCTCCTCCTTGTCCCCAAATCCCGGTACAAGTCAAGGGGAGAACGAAGATTTGCAGTCCAAGGACCACGGCTATGGAACGCTCTACCTACGAACATCCGCTTGGAAAAAGACCATCGGGCCTTCAGGAAAAAACTCAAGACCTACCTCTTCTAAGAAGGAATCAACGCAGGTCGGATCAAGCGCCTCGAGGCGATTCAGTTCGCAGTTGCAGCGCTATACAAATCATTCATTCATTCATTAAAGAATTTTTTGCAATTCCCATAAAAACGGGACTAAAATAAAGCATGCTGTATTTCATCAAAATATTCAATATTTATCTCATGAAACCATACAGTATTTTATATCATTGCGATATCCAGTGTGATGGGTACAGTGGAGAAGAATTAAAGCTCCTGTCAGTTTTTATTGCTAAGAGGTGAAATGGTTTAACTGTAGAAATATGCCAACTCACTAAGTCAGTGCGGTCCCTGCAGCATGTGTATTAATACAAAAGAAAAAAGGTGACTGGAATACCAAAAGGAAGCTGCTTTCACAGGATACACGTGGTATATCACAAACAAGTTCAATCGTACAGTCCACAATACATATACACAGTGCGGTTTGCAAGTGGTTTACCGGGACTATAGCTGAAGATATCAGCCATAACCCCGGTTCTGTGCCCCAGAAGGCGGCAGTTTGTGACGAAACATGTCGGGCGGAGCCACATGCTGATGTCATCACATCCTTCTTGACCCCGGAAGTGCAGGTGTATCTTTATGATTGTTTTAACCAAGGCTGTTATTTTACCTGTGAAATGTAAGTGCATTTTCTTTTTTTTAATAAAGTAGTACATACACTATCACACTATTGGAGTCTTTTTCTCCTTTATACTAATCCCTACAATATTCGTCACCCTGGAGCAGTGATGTAAGTAACTGAGTTAAAATAAACTGAGTTACGTAACTCAGTTACTTTAGAGGGTAACTAGTAATCTAACTGATTACTTTTCCCCTCATGGTAACTCAGTTCCCATTACTTTGGCTTAGTTACCCCAATTACATCTACCGTCACTAGATGGCAGTAGTGTAATTCCGGTGTCCTGCCAAAAAAGTTCCCCCGCCGGATAAGGACCCCCTGTACTGCGCAGATGCAGCCCTTGCGCACTACGAAGGACTACGGAGCTTCCGAAAATTGCTGAACCTAACCAGCTCTGAGTGAACTCTACACAGCGCAGGCGCAGTTAACATGTAATTTACGAGGCGATGCCGCACCCTTATGATGCTCGTGCTACTCTGCAAGGGGCGTCTATCGTGTAACTAAGGGGCGAGTCTAGTATTACTGTAACCAAGGGGCGCATTTATTATTATTGTTATATATATCGAGCTCTGCCCATTAATTTAACATTCACCCTCTTCTGTAGAAATCCACCCCTTACACGATATAATAATAATAGACCCGCCCCTTGCTTACACGCTATAACAGATCTGCCCCTTGGTTAGAGTAATAATAGAGCAGCTCCTTGGTTACACGATATATAACAATAATAAATGCGCCCCTTGGTTACAGTAATACTAGACCCGCTCCTTAGTTACACGTATAGAATATTTAAAAAAAAAAGTCAGTTACTTTGCTGAGTAACTAATTACTTTTCCAATGTAGTAACTGAGTTACTAACGCAATTACTTTTTGGGAGAAGTAATTTGTAACTTAACTAAATTACTTTTTTAAAGTAAGATCACCAACACTGCCCTGGAGACGATTAGCAGGAGCTTTGGGAACATAGGAAGATCCCCTATCTTTGGTGGGAACCTGGTACCGCAGGAGGATTCCTTCATTTCTAACACAACATAGAGGGTTACTACTAAGACTGTTTGACCTCTCAAGTGGTAAGAGGGTCCACTACAACTGGTAAGCACCCCTATTAATAAGGTGGTGGGTGCCACAGTAGGATTCTTCATTCAATTGTCTGGTGGTGGAATATTCTATGAACTGTCTTCTGAGGAACTCCACATGGATTCTTATATTCTTTTATTATCACTTTTTCACATAAGTTTTGAATCACTCTCTTTATTATTAATTGTGTTTTTATGATTGTCTTCAATTTGTTGTGATATACATTAGTTGTTAACTCATTGTTTATTTCACTGATTAGCGTGACTATTTGAATATTAGTTTTTTTGCACTATGTTTATAACACATCGCAGCTGTTATTTATCCATTACTGACTTTAGCCTGGTTCTTGATTAAACTAGATCAAAGTGTTAACACTCTTTGATTGCTTCTATGGCCTTGGAGGACCGGAGCAATGTCAGGATGTCACTTCCGGTCCAGGCTGGAAAAAAATTATTACTATTTTTTTTTTTAAAGCGAAAGATCAAAAAAAAATTCTGCTTTTAAAGGTAAAGAAGAGATATGGGGTCATTTGACTCCAGATCTCTCCATAAAGAGGATTTGTCATCCGTATTTCTATTACAAGGGATGTTTACATTCCTTGTAATAGGTATAAAAAGGATAAAACATAAATAAATAAAGGCACAGTGTTAAAAATAGAAAATAAAAAGTAAAATAAATAATAATAATAATAATGATAATAAAAAAAAAAATTAAAGCGCTCCCATCACTCTGTGCTTGTTTACAGTAGTGCATGCATATGTAAATGGTATTCGAAACACACATGTGAGGTATCACCGCGAATATTAAAGCAAAAGCAATAATTCTAGCACTAGACCTCCTCTGTAACTCTAAACAGGTAACCAGTAATCGGTAAAGACTTTTAAAGTGTCACCTATGGAGATTTCTAACTACCGAAGTTTGTCGCCATTCCATGAGCGTGTGCAATTTTAAAGCCTGATGTTAGGTATCTATTTAATAGGCGTAACATCATCTTTCACATTATACAAAAAAAAAAAAAAATGGGGTAACTGTTGTGGTTTGTTTTTATTTTTTTTAATTCATTAAGCTGTATTTTTTTTTTAATTGCATTTGCAAAACTGCTGCACAAATTATAGCATGTCATAAAAACATTGCAACGCTCGCCATTTTGTTTTCTAGGATCTCTGCTAAAAAATTTATAATGTTTAGGGTTTATAAATTTTATAGCAAAAATTACTGATTTAAACTTGTAAACAAAAAGTGCCAGTAAAAGCCTGGTCTTCAAGTGGTTAAGTAAGACCCCTTTCACACCACACCGCCCATAGCATCGGCGGTAAAACGCCACTATTTTTAGATTTGCGGCGCATTTCGGCCGCTAGCTTTCGGCCGCTAGCGGGGCGCTTTTACCTCCCGCTGGCGGCTGAGAAAGGGTTAAAACCCCCGGCAAAACGCTGCAATAGCGCCGTTTTGCTGGCGGTATGGGAGCAGCGGTGGAGGAGCAGTGAGTTCACCGCTCCTTCACCGCTCCAAAGAAGCTGCTGGCATGACTTTTTGTGACGCCCTGCCAGCGCACCGCTGCAGTGTGAAAGCCCTCAGGCTTTCACACTGCAGAAAATGAAGCAGCAGTATGAGGGCGGATTGTAGGCGCTATTTCTAACGCTATAGCGCCTGCAATACACCCTCGGTGTGAAAGGGGTCTAAATACAAAATATCTTTATAAATGTTAAATATTGAATGAAAATAGTATAAACAATCACATACATATATAAATACCCTTCTTCCACCAATAAAAAATACAACCTTGCATTTTTTATTGGTGGAAAAACAGTATTAATATATCTGTGTGATTTTTTTTATACTATTTCGCCCTGGTAACCTCTGGAGAAACCCCAGACTTCCATGGAACCCTGGTTGAGAAACCCTGCTTTAAAGTAATTTTTGCTGTGCCTTTTGTTAGGACACCCCTCTCCTAACAGCTTAAATTCCACACCTTAGTAAGAATGCTTGTCTATTCATAATCCCATTCTGTTTTGGGAATATTTGAGCCAAAGATATGCTCAAAAATAATTGTGAATAAGTAAAGTCTCCCCACTACATATGACATATCATATGTTCTAACAAGTGATGAGACCATTGTAATATGCATGTACATTGTATTATGTTTGGAGTGATTGGGAGGTTTGCAGCAAATGATGGATATACTTCAAAAATCTGACAAACTGACTGGAGAAAATAGATATATTTCACTACATGTAATGGGCTAGATTTACTAAAGGCCTCCTAGGTTGGTGCTAGAAGTTGGTGCTGTAAATCAACACCAATGGTTTCCATATTTCCACATTTAGGTTTTTAAGCATTATTGTTGTGAGAACTGATCCAAAAAGGAGGAGGCTACTCAAGATGTATATTTTTACATTCCTCAAATACCACTACTTAATTACCAAATGCATTTAATAATTTATTTTCTTCTGTGAATTGATTTTAACCCCCTTTCATTTGGTATTTATTGACAGTTTTGAGAGTTTTGCGCTTAATACCACAAAACTGTACAGTGAATTGACAGTTGCAGGATCGCAGGCGATATTTAGGGAAAATGCTTCCCTGTAACAATACTACTTTTCAAAGTTAGTGAGCCTGAGATTGGCAGAGGAGCAAGGGGCAGGACCAATAATGGTGCTTAGCATGCCAAGTGAATTGTAGGATTTAATAGAGTTAAATTTAAAGCAGAGCTCTACCCGCACCAAAAATATTAAAAGTCAGCAGCTACAAATATGGACACTTACCTGTTCCAGGTTCCAGCGGTGTCGGCAGAATGTGACGAGCGACCGCTCATCTCTTGGCTGCCCCGCCGCTATCCTCTGTCAGGGAATCAGGAAGTGAAGACGCAACGTCTTGACTGCCCGGTTCCCTACTGCGCATGCGCGAGTCGCGCTGCGCGTCTCTATTGGTCCCCGTTGTGTCCTGGGAACTGTGTTTCCCAAGACACAACAATGCATCTCCGGATAGGGGCGGGGCAGCTCCGGATATCTCGTCCGGAAGTGGGTGCAGTGCACCCCCCTCCCCCCTGAAAGGTGCCAATTGTGGCATAAGCCCGTACTGGTTTTCTGGTGCTGGGAATCCGAATACCTTACAGCAGCTCCTGGAGGACCAACCTCAGTCTGGGATTCTCATAGTCATATGTAGCATCCAAACGAATTAACCACTGGGTTTCCCAGCCCGTGTACATATACCTGAGCTGGTGTGTGATCACTCGACCCAAGAAATCTGATGCTGGGGGGGGTGCACAACTTCCGGTATGTGAGGAGCCATTTCTCAGAGCTCCGACCACGCTGAGATTCTTTTAATACCCTGATTAGCCTCAGACTTGAACTTTTTGCTGCCCACCTACCAGAATCGATTGGGGAACATACCGGGCACCTGACCATGGTAAAATACGGCCCGAGTTTGGATCCAACACCCGCAGAGGCTCGCTAGGTTCGCACACGAGGCAGCCCAAGATGGCGCCCGCTCAGAGATGAAACAGCATGATTCTCCAGCCCCTGCTGGCTGCCTGTGGACCGAGGGGGACATGGACTGGCTGGATCCCTCTGATCCCTTAGCGAATCTCCTGCCTTCTCCCTTGTCTGACCAAGGGGAGAACGGCTCCGGTGCACAGATAAGAGAGCCGACGCTGCTGCAGATAATGGATACCATTAAGAGCTGCCACGCTTCGCTGTCCTCACAGATTGAAACCATAAGGGTAGATTTTGCACTCCTAAAGGATGATGTGCATAAAGTTAGACAAAGGGTCACACAGGCTGAACAGCGCATTAGCGTGGTGGAGGATGACCTCAACCCACTGATGGTGCAGGTGAGACATATGGCGTGGGCCACAAGTCCCAGAAGGCTAAACTGGGGGATATTGAGGACAGGCTCCACAGTAATAACCTCAGATTTCTAAGATTCCCAGAAGGCTTGGAGGGCAAACGTCCGGAGGAGTTCCTGTTATACTGGCTCAAGCAAATCTTTTGGGATGATAGCTTCCCTCACCTGTTTGCCATAGAAAGCACTCATAGAGTCCCCCTGAGCCCCCCCCCCCCACTGGGCAGATATCCTAGACCCGTGTTGGCCTGATTTCTGTACTTCAGAAGAAACCATACTGCATAAAGCCTGCAATCTGCCTGAATTGCTCTATAACATCTTCCCGGATTTCTCAGCAGCCACGCAGAAGCAATGGGCGGCCTAACAAAGTGTGCAGCAGCGCCTGAGAGAACACAGCTTACCATATATTATAAAATATATCCTGCTAAGCTGAGAGTCGTACATAAAGGCAAAGCACAATTCTTCACGTCACCCAAGGAAGCAAACCACTGGTTGGAGTCACTGGGATCTGGCTGACATGCTTACCCTTTCCCTTGATGGACATGTCCTCCAGCTGGCCTGGGGGGGGCTCCTTCAGGCCGATAGATCCGTACTGGCAGTTTCTCTATAAGAACCCATTTTTTCTTGTTAATTTTTATAAATTTTTTCTCTGGTTTGAGAGATCCTTTAACATTCAAGCCCCGCCAATCAAATTAATGCTCTGTTGAATACTACATACTCACTCTTAATCTTCCTGTCTGGCTGGAGGGTGACTTTGTTGTTCAATGTGTTGGAAGAAAGCCTGTGGGGTGTTTGGGGCTGCGGGCGGGTGGGGTGGGGGGGGTTGGGATACTCTGTTCTGGATCAAAGATTTTTTATGTTTTTATTGTTTTTTTCCTAAAATTTATTATGCACTTTACTCTAATGCTACCAATTACGCAACTGTATGCATATGTGTTTTTCAATGCTGCTCCCGGGTGGGGAGTAAAAGATATGTACCATGTGCCCATCTAGGAAGCTCTTTGCCATCTCGCTTCAATAATCTGTATTAGCCTGACACCTTAGATACACGTTGCACCAACCATGCAGACCCTTAATATCCTATCATGGAATAGGCCTCAACTCCAAAATTAAGTGGGCCTTAGTCTTTAAATATATACACAAACGCAAACCCCATATTGTATTCTTACAAGAATCACATTTGGTTGGAGCGAAAACGTTGGCCCTTCACAGAGCATTTGTGAGCAGCGATTTTCACTCTACATACTCGAATTATGCCAGAGGTGTATCGTCCTGGTGGCCAAATCCTTATTGTGTTCCACGAAAGCTGTCAAACTGGATCCTTTTGGCAGATTTGTGGTTCTGGTGCTTCTCATTAATAGCCAACCCTACACGTTTGTAGCAGTATATATAATACCCTCATTCACTGTGGCGGTATGGGAAACACTGATGGCAAAGGTGCTCCAGGTGGCGGTGGGGCCTATTATCCTAAATGGGGATTTGAAAGCTGTATTATCGCCTGACATTGATAGACATGGCACGGCTGCCAGAGGTGGCTCCCCATTGGAAGCTTGTGTGAGGCCTTATAATTTAGAAGCGGCATGGAGATGGAAAAACCCAGATACCAAAGCATACTCCTGTTATTCCTCCACATTTAACACTCTGTCCAGACTGGACATGTTCTTTGTTTCTAGGGAGATGTTGCAGAGGGTTTTTGGTGACCAATATCTTCTATCTATCTTCTAGCTGGCTATCTCCGACCTCTCCCCCCTGCTTCTCACCATTGACATGGAGAGACCGCGAGGCTAAGCCACTTGTGGCTAAAGAAGGAGTGCTTTGAGAGGTCCACGGCTACATCTATAAAGAATTTTTGGCTGGAACATAGAGGTGAGGTCCCAATAGAAGTTACCTGGGATGCATTTAAGGCCACACTTAGAGGCTCCATAGCAGGGGTTATTAAACAGTTACAGTCCGACAGGGAGTGGAAGGTCTGTGACTCGGAACAAAATGTCACGGAAGCTGAAGTAGAATACATTAAAAATCCTAATCCCGAGACCTATAGAAACTGGAGGGAGGGAGGGAGTTTGTCACTTAGACTTAGTACCAGTGTTGCCAACTGCCCGTATTTTTACGGGCAGCCCGTAAAAACAAGCCGTTTTTCCGGTGTCCGTGAAAGCCCGTAGTAAGGGAAAAGTGCCCGTAAAAATGGCGGCGATCGGCGCTCGGGTCAGAACTGCGCATGTGCAATTCCGGAAATCCCCGAGAAGATGCGATCTTGAGCCGCCGATCGAGTTTCCTGCACAGCCTTTGCCCAGCCCACCACCGCCATGGCCCACGCAACCAATGATATCATCGCATTTTGTCCCGCCAACACCGCCGCCAGCCTATCAACAGGCAGGAGCCGAACGGGCAGACTGAGAGGAGTCTGTGTGGACTGGAGAGCAGAGATCTGAGCAGCGGGTTGGGGTCTCGGGGAGAGGAGACGCGTCTCTGGACTGTAGGGGACGGACTGGCTGGCCAGTGGCACTGATACCATTACTGGACCAGAGCACAGCCACAGCACATCCCAGCGCCTACACGTAGTGCACTGCTGTCAGTGAATTAGCACCGCCCCCCCTTCCCGGCCGTTACCCAGGAGACGTGTCCTCTAGTCAAATGTGCAACACAGAGACTTCCATAGAGAGCGCATAAGAGATCTCCATCCAGAGAGGCCGGGGTGAGTGTGATATATGGGGGGGGGGGGCGGGGATGGTATACACCTGACTGTGTGTGATATACAGGTAATATGGGGGGATGGTATACACCTGTGTGCTGTGATCACCCCCCCCTTCTAATTCTGTGTTGGGGGGGGGATCACCTTCCTTTTTTATGGAAACCCAAAAATTCCCAGTTGTCACCAGAACAGGAAGTGAGGGCAAATCTCCCATTGGGGACACCTGCCCTATAAGACACTTATCACTGTCCTGTGCCATCTGTTATATGTAGAGATCAGCTAAGGGTCATCATCCTCATCCTACCATGTCCGCAGCTTCTGTCCTCCACCTCCTGTACCATGTCCGCAGCTTCTGTCCTCCACCTCCTGTACCATGTCCGCAGCTTCTGTCCTCCACCTCCTGTACCATGTCCGCAGCTTCTGTCCTCCACCTCCTGTACCATGTCCACAGCTTCTGTCCTCCACCTCCTGTACCATGTCCACAGCTTCTCTCCTCCACCTCCTTTACCATGTCCGCAGCTTCTCTCCTCCACCTCCTGTACCATGTCCGCAGCCTCTGTCCTCTACCTCCTGTACCATGCCCGCAGCTTCTCTCCTCCACCTCCTGTACCATGTCCGCAGCCTCTGTCCTCCACCTCCTGTACCATGCCCCACCCTTGCATCAGAGTTCCCCCTTAGATCATGATCTGCAGCATTCCCCTTTACATAAGCATTCTGTTTCACTGTAAGGGGGATCCCTGCAGACTCTGATGTAAGGGGGAACTCTGTGCTGGCTGGGTTATAGTAACCTGACCTTCATGTCAATGGAGAAATATATTTTTTTACTTTTGTTTAACTTAAACACATTTCTAATAGCACTAGCTATGTGTTTATAGTTTAAATATTGATATTTGCACTGTTTGGCACTGAAAACTGTAATTTAGGTACTTTTTTTGCAGTGTCAGTAAAAAATTGGTGCCGTTTGTAAATTTCCTGCCAGTAAATTTTACTTCGGGGGGGTTGGCAATACTGCTTAGTACTAGTAGAAAAACCCCAGAAAAAATGACTGTACGAGACGCAACGCATTTTTGAGTTTGGAGATAAGAAAAGTAGTTTTTTTGCTTACCTAGCACATTCCCAGCAGGCTCCGGCATCTATTCCATGTATATACCATGCACAAAAGAAGCTTTGCACACTACAATATGATATTGCTGATGATTTTGTTGCCTTTTACTCTGATTTATACTCCTCCAGGGTAAACTATGGGGAAAAGGCAGGGGAGGTGGCTAAGGAGTTGGCACATCCGATCACAGTGGACAAAATTAGGACCGCTGTGTGTTCCCTTAACTTAAATAAGACCCCAGGGATGGATGGTTTTCCGGTTGAGTGGTACAGAACCTATAATGAGAGTCTGGCTCCTAAACTACTTGAGGTGTATAGGGATGAATTTTATAAAGGCATACTTCTGGAATCTCTGAGGGAGGCACTCATTGTATTGATTCCTAAGCCGCACAAAGACCACGATTATTGCGAGTCCTACAGACCCATATCCCTAATGTAGATGCAAAAATACTAGCTAAACTCCTTGCCCAACAGTTGAAAAAAGTGATTGCTTCTATCATCCATCATGATCAGACATCTTTCATACCTGCAAGGTCAACAGCCATAAACCTGCGTAGGTTCTTTACTATCCTCCAATCAGAAGGCCCCAATCCTGATACTCGAGTGATGGCCTATTTACTAGCAGTACTTAAGCAGCTTAGATTCAGACCCAAATGTATAGCTTGGCCTATTGTATGCTAAACCGATGGCCCGACTGAGAGTTAATAACATCATTACAGATACCTTTGAAACAAATAGTTGTTTGCCCTAGCCATAGAACCACTGGCAGCCCTCCTGAGAGTGGATGGGGCTGTCAGGGGTTGCAGGATCAATGCATTGGAGGAAAAAACATCACTCTATGCAGATGACATGCTGCTGTATTTGGCAGAGACAGAGGGATCCTTACTCAATGCCCTAGATGGTATTTTCAGGTTTGGGGAATAATCAGGATTCAAAATGGAATACTGGAAAACTGGAATAAGTCTATAATTTTTCCATTTAGTTCTGAATATGCTCTTAGGTTACCTCCTGAGGTGCCGTTACAAATGGTCTCTCGATTTCGGTACTTGGGGGTCAAGATCCAGCTACCACTAAACAGGTACATACCTAATAATCTGTCTCCCTTACTGGTCCATCTGAGGGATAACTTACAGACGTGGTCTAAGCTGCCTCTCAATCTCCTGGGACGAATCAACTTATTTAAAATGATCTAGATTTCTTTATTTGTTCTGGCATGCCCCAATTTATATCCCTAAGAAACTGATAAATGACTCTCCTCCTTCTTCTGTGGATCTAAACCATCTAGGGTGTCACTGGACACATTATTTCTGCCAATACAAGCGGGGGGAGGGGGGCCTAGCATTGCCTAAATTGCAGTATTACTATCTGGCAGCCCAGTTGACGCATGTCCATTGGTGGTTCCTCCCAGCAATGGTGATCTCATCAGTGGCCACACAAGCTGCCCAGATCCACTCATACGAGGCGCTGATTAATGTACTATACAGAAAGGGTCCCTACCCCGAACAAGGAGCAGGAAATCCTCAAACTTTCCTACAGAATATTTCACATGTGTAACGCCAGAGTGGGGGGCTCCGGCATTACCACCTCCTCAAACGCCCCTTTGTGGCACAACCCCCAGCTCTGGGAAATATATAAAATCCCAGATGGGGCATGTTGGGCAGCATATGGAGTCAAATATACTCATCAACTCCCTCCCGCCCTCCCTAACATTTATTCCCCAGCCAGGTGCCCTTTGGGAGACCTGGAGGAGGAAGAAATATCTAACTCGCAGAAAACACTATGCCAAAAAAGCGCTGGCTCTTAGATGAAAGAACTCGACCCCCCCCCGTCTCTCCAGAACTGGGTGGAACTCATTAATAAGGCATTGCCAATGTACAAGATTACATACACTGCTGGAGGTTGCCCTAAGAATTTTGGGAAAATGTGGGTCGGGTGGATGAAACATGTGTCTGGAGAGATAGAGGTGTAATAGAAGACTTGTGAAACATGGATAATGTAGCATGGGACATGCTGGAATTGGGAACACAAGGCAGTAGACTAGAATTTTGTTGAATTATTGAAGATTGATGGAGCATGACAGAAACAAATAGACCGGTTACACCTATTGTAGTTGTTTTTCTTTATTAACAAGTTGAAACAAATGGATGACATAATGCACATATCCTGATCATATGTTACAAGGTTATGTTAGATTACCGTCATTGTTGTAGCTACTATGAATGAGCATTGAGCATTGTAATTTTACATTATTTTTGTAACGTGAATACAATTTACCCTTTAAAAAAAAGAAATCTGATGGTATAAGATTGCACAGGCAACAGGCTCCACCCCCTTCCTACACATCAGGTATGTGGCTGGGGTGAGCTCTTTTTCTCCAGTGGGGCACAGCTTGGGAAGAGCTGTGCCCGCTAGATCCTGGCATCTGGGGGAAGGAAGTGTGTGGCCACTATGAGAAAATCCATATACCAGCCACAGCAGGGAACCTAGTAGCCCAACACCTCTTACACAGGAGGTGTGGAGTGGCGGGAGCTGTGTGTGGGGTGTGAGGTGCTGGTGGCATGTCTCCCTGCACATATGTGGTGTGGGGTGGTGGGAGATGTGAGCAGAGGCTTTTGCAGAGGCTGGACACTGTGACAGATACCTGTAAAGGCACCTAGACTGTAAGTTAGAGCATATCTTGAATCAACAGGTGTGCAGGAAGATGTGTTTTGTAGACTCCAAAAGCGGTTTTATTAAATGTTGAGATTTAGGCTGCTGAAACCTGCTTCTTGGGTTTTATTTAATGCTATTAGTCTGCCTTTGGTGTAATGCCTCAGCTCTCACTGCCAGCCGTATATTCATCTTTCTCTGATCCAGAGAGTTATTGGCTGTGCAGCTTTTTGGCACTACACAGCCACTTGCCAGAATCTTCCCAGCCAGAAAAAGCAAACTCTCTGCAGGAATAAATGGAAAGTGTAAAGTGCATGCTCAGGCCCAGTTGGTAAAATGTTGACAACCGTTTGTGCGGTGCCAAATAATAGCACAGACAATATTTCAGTGGATTGGGGCAGGTGAGTATAAGACTGCCGGAGGGGCTTGTGGCAGGGGGCACTATAACATAAGTGTAACTGCATGGATGTGCTGTAAATAGAAGCAATACATTAAAAGGGCGTATTTTAAAGCATATGTCAAAAGCAAAATAATAAATAAAACACTGCAGAAAAAAAACTGATGATATGCCAGAAATATAGTGTACATCTACCTTCCTCTTTGAGCTGACAACAAAGTCCCTGGAATTCATTCAGAAAGTGTAGTAGACCCTCTTTAGAATTCCTTTGCGCCTCTATGACACAAATGTCAGTGTGCTTGCCACAGATTTGTGTACCTGTCAGAAACAGGGACATTCATTTATTGCAGAGAGTGGCTGGCACTAAGGCTGGAGTGTCCATATTGGACATGGGACTAGAGGACAAATTTAAACTTATTACATAAACTATGAATATAATAATAAAAATAAGACTTAAAATGTGGTATGGATGGCCGCGGCCCTTTATTAATGATAATGACGATATAAATATAAACACTTCCAGTAACGATATTACATGTATAACCTTTTTACAAGGTTATAAAAACAATGGTCCAGCTTTAAAAGCTTGAACCAACTACCACCTTAAATAAAACACTATCCCACACGCCAGGCTCTTTAATTAAAACGAGCCTGGCACCCCACCCGGGCCACGGCCAATTCCACACAAGAACTAAAATCCATATTAAGAATATCATTGCCTATATCTGATAGATGTACCTGGTCAGAACGATACAAGCCAGGCAAACCACCTTCCAGTTCAACGTGACGGAAGGATAGTCCATCAATCAAAGGCATAAACTTAGCCATAAATTTATTTACCCTCTTGCGAATCTTCTCAAGAAAATAATGCGTTGGATCATCCAACCATTTTAACCTAGGTATAATTTCAGAGAAGATTAAAACAATTGAAGGATAAACAACATGTAGATGAGAGAGATCAGATTTCATTTGAGCAACCAAATCTAAAGTCTTATAGGAACCTAAATCATTTCCCACCAAATGAAAAATAAGATGAGACGGATGAGGCCTAGAAGAAAGAAGATCATGCAACGTTGAATGAAGGTCAAACCATGACATGCCTCTGCTGCCAAACCAGTAGACTTCATAAGACGATGCGTCAAGACCCAGGTCGAGGCTGTAACAACGTATGGAAGCTCTCTGTTCAGCCCAGAAAACAAATGAATGTCCTAATATCCATACGCAACAAGGCGGCCCTACAAAGCAGAAAAGCACAAATTAGGCCTAACATAGGATTTGAAACAGTTAGATTGCCAACCACCCAAACTCTTAATTGCAGTAGAAGACAAACCCAGTTCAGCAGCTGCAGTCGCCACACCTATGCGAAAAGAATGTGAAGTGATTCACAAATGGGCTAAACCAAGATGGTGCAGGCTTTTCTGCAAAATAACCTTGAATTTATATTGCGTAACTGGGAGACCAGAAACATGTATCAAGAGGTGACCATTGCATTTAGGGCGAGACAAGAAAAATCTTGTCAACAAAGAAAAAACACATAGTGGTGAATCGCGCATTTTGTGAATGACGATCCAGCACCCTTTACCCAACTGGTCAGTTTTTCTGAGTCTCAACAAAATCCTTAAGTGGTCCATATTCATGAAAATATCTGAAAACAAAAGACATCCAGAAGCTGAGGAAGATTTCGACAACAATTCAGAAATGCGAAACGCACCGAAAAAACAAAGACAAAACGACACTTGCAAAAGCAAATATTCGTAATCAAAATAACAAATGGCAGATGTCACTGCCAAAATCTGATTCAAAATGTCAGTAGTAAATAGTAATAGGAACTCTATCATCGAAATGAAAATGCTTCTTGCGATAACCTTTAAGGGCCTGGGCAACTGAAAAGAAATATGAACATGGAGGCAGATCTTTTATTTTATTAAAAAAAGAAACGCCTGCCAACACCTTAACAATATGGGAATATGAATAAGAACTTCTCATCATAGCATCCATAAATGCCAAAACTAAAGGTTCAGAAAAATGACCTATAGGGAAATGGGCAGACTGCAAAAAAGAGTACCACATCGACCACGCGGCATTGTATTGCGCCCACGTGGAAGGGGCCAAGGAGTTAGTGATAGATGACATTACGGAGGGCAAACAACCGACCACAACGCCACTGGGCAAGGACAACCCACGAGATCCACTTCTGGCACCAAGCTGCGGAACCAATCGAGCTGAAAACGGGATAAAGAATCAGCGATATCATTAACCCTGCCTGGAATATACTTAACTTTAATCCATAAATTAAACTTTAAACAATTGAAAACCAAGCAACACAGCTAAAACAGCCAATGATTTAGAAGTCAAACAATTTACAGCAAAGGCCACACCCTTATTATCCGAATGAAAAAGAATACGAGAATTCCTAAAATGTTCGCCCCAGAGCTCAAGAGCTGCTAAAATAGGGAAAATTTCTAGCAAAACAACATTTCTTGTGAGGCCTTGCACAACCCAGGACGTAGGCCAAAAATCCATAGACCATCGACCGCTCCAAAAAGCGCCATAACCGACGGAGCCAGAATCGTCGGTAAATAACGAAAAGGCCGATGAGTTGCAAAATGGAGCTTGCCACAAAGAACAACCGTTATAGGAGGATAAAAATTCATCCCATACCAAAAGATCAGAAACCAAGTCGGACGAAACACGAACATAATGAAAAGGCGACTTGTATAGCCTTTTGGAAAAAACGCGACCCATAGGTATTATACGAGTGGCAAAAGCAAGCATGCCTAACAACGACTGTAAAGTCCTAACCGTAACCTTACGTTTAGAAATCACCAAAGAAACCAAGGCACGCAACCGATCAATCTTTGCAGAAGGAAGACGACATTCCATTAAAGCAGTATCTATGGTAGTTCCTAAAAATTCAAGGCAGATAGTAGGCCAAACCGTTTTTTCAACTGCAAGCGGAACGCAAAAAAACGCTCACACAGAACATGAAACTCGCCAAACAAAAGAAAACAATGAAAAGAATCCGCAGGACCAATAAACAAAAAATCGTCTAAGTAATGTATTACATTACTAGAATTCGTGCGATATGAAACCGTCCATTCGAGAAAAGATTTGAAAGCCTCAAAATACCTACAAGATAAAGAGCAGCCCATCGGAAGGCATTTATCAAAATAAAAGGCACCAGCAAAGGAAAAATCCAAAGAACTGAACGCGGAATGATGAATAGGTAGTAAACGGAAAGAAGATTTGATATCCACCTTAGCTAGCAAAGCGGATTGACGGAGTAAACGGATTTTTGAGATCGCATCATCTATAGAAGAATAAGAAACAGAACTCTCGATAGGGTCAATACTGTCATTCAGGGAAGCACCTAAAGGATAAGACAGATGATGAATCAAACGAAAACTATTTTTGTCTTTTTTATGGATCAAACCTAGTGGCGAAACTCTAAAATCTTTTAAAGGAGGATTAAGAAAAGGCCCAGCAACTCTACCTTCCTGAACTTCTTTAGCTATTTTTTCAGCTACAACAGCACTAAAACGATTCACAGAAGGAAGGTTACTGTGACACAAGCAACCGGTGCCATCAAAAACTGCAAACGAAAGCAGGCAGAAAAACCCTCAATTATGAGAGCAGCCATCTGACGATCTGGCCATATTTGAAGGAATGGCAACATTTCAGCCAACTTCACTGGAGTTACTGTTAGGACGAAAATTATCCCTGGAATGAGACACTGCAGCAGGAGATAATTTCTTAAAACAGCGAACAGCAGGGTGATTGCCTGCGCATGTGGCACATTCATGCTTGTAGCGACATGAATTAGGCCACTTACATTGTCCTTCGTTAAAACCGAAACATAAACCTTTTTTGAAATGAGCAGGCTGCGAAGATGGGGAAGGAAGCAACTGTTTATTAGCAATCAACAGATTCAGCCACAGTCCCACGTCTTTAGAACGCCATTTCAAATTTTTCTGAATCGCCAATTTCTGGCGAAACGACTCGTCATAGAAAAAACATGCGAGCCCGGAAAAATTTCTGAAGGCCTCAAGAATTATTTCGACGTGTTGGAACATGCCACAACACAATTCTGGGTGTTTTTCACCCATAACACTCGCATAGATGCAAAAGGCCTGAAGCCAATTGTTAAAAGAACGAGGCGCAGATTTACGTTTGTCATCCTCAAATTTTTCAAAGTCTTTTTTGTCTAATCTATTCTCTTTAAATGAAGGAAGGAGAGAAAGAACATCCACATAATCGCCTCTCCAAATTTTGTCTTTAACAGACGGTGGCAAATGAAAACAGAGAGGTGAAACCTCGCAGACCAAAGCTTCCTTGAAACAACATTCGTGGACCCAGGGAATAGACCCTTGATCCAATACCGGCATGGACGGCACCGAATGCAATATACTAGGAGCCACAACAGGCGAATCAAGTTGAGCAACATCCTTCCAGGCCTGTAACAGGAAATTGTCAGAACTAACAGGCAAATTGTTGACACAGCGTTTAAAATATTCAGTGAAAGAATTAAACGAAGACAACAATGATCGCAATTGATCTGACTCACCATTTTTTTTAGTGCAGGAGCCTGAGAAGGAGCGGTCTGATCAAGTAAAACCTGCGATGATGTTGCTGCATGAGTAGAAGTAGCATCTGCATCTAAAGGATGAATAAAAGGAAAAGAGACGGCAGGCAAAACATTTGTAACAGAACCAGATGCGGACTGGCAATCAGTATTAAAAACAAATGAATCCGCAGCAGAATTAACATTCGCAGGTAAAGAACCTGTAAAACTAAAAGTCTCAGCTGGAAAAGCAACAGAGTTTGAATGCATAGCAGTATCTTGCATAGCAATAGAATTGCTAAAAATAGCCTTATGCAAAGATTTAGCAGTGTTAGCATTATTAGGAAAAGAAATAGCATTTTTACCATGCAATTTTCCTTTTTTAATGACAGGTTCTCTCCTGGATTCGATCCAGCGAACCGGCTTCCTCTTCTCTCTCTGTGGACGAGTCGGCTGTACTGTGCATGCTCCAGCATCGCCATCACCGCCCTGTAATTGAAGAGATGACGGAGGAGGGGAGGAAGGAAAGGACACAGGCGGAACTGATGTACAGGCAGCCGGAGCTTGAGAGTAGGACGGCATAGGCGGCTGCACAGGAGGAGGGGCTGGAGCAGAGAGGAATTCAGAGGAGGACACAGAAGAACGGGCCGGAAGACCGGAAGATGGAGAAGAAGCCACAGGCAACAATGCTGAGGAAAAAGGGGGAAAACAGAAGACACGGCCAGCAAAGGAGAAGGCACAGGAGGCGCAGACACCGCGGGGTCGGAAGATAAGCAGGACCGCATCCAGGCATCGCTATCCGGAGCTGAGGCCCTCTCTAACAGCTGACGCAGTAGGGAATTCATGGCAGGTAAGAGAACGACACAGAGGCTGCCTTTTTCATCTGCTGCAACCGTCGTTCTGACAGAAACCGTTGGGATGATTTCTTATATAACCTTCTTTTTTCTTTTTATTCTTATAGGTTCTTTGGATCACCTGACTCAAGCTAAAGTTAAGTAACCAATCAATTTAAATATGTAATTTTTTTTTAAATACTGGTCACATTCCTATATTGTCCCTATTCCCATATGTAGGGGGCGCTATTTGCTCCCCCCACCTTCATTCTATCGTCAGTGCAGCTCAGGCTCAGTGATCTTATGATCTGCTCCCCCAGAAGGCAGAGGCAGAATTCCCCATCAGGTTACACACACCACACAAAAAAGAAAGTTCACAGTTGGAGTGTGGCAATATCAAAGAAGGAGGAAGATGGAGCCTGAGTGCCCCATAAGGTTCACCTGTCTTGTGAGTGATAGTGGAAGTAGTCCATAGACACCATTGGTCTGAATAGCATATATGGAATTCATCCACTACGGTCTGCTGTATTTACAAAGCCAGCAAACCTGATTGGAAACTGGTCTCTTAGACCCCTTTCACACTGGGGGGAGGGCCGGATTAGCAGTAAATCGCTGCAAGTATTAGCAATATTAGCAGTGCTTTACCGTCAATTTAACGACGCATTATGGCCACTAGCGGGGGGGCTTTCATCCAGCGTTAGCGGCCGAAGAAAGGGTTAAAACCACTCGTGTTCTTTTCAATCGGCAGGGGCGTTTTGGGAGTTCTCCCACACCGCCCCAAAGATGCTGCTTGCAGGACCTTTTCTAACAACCTGCAAGCGCACCGCCCCAGTGTGAAGGCACTCAGGCTTTCACATTGGGGTGGCATATGAGGTGTTTTCCAGGTGCTTTCCAGGCACTATTTTTAGCGCTAAAACATCTGAAAAACAACTTCAGTGTGAAAGAGGTCCCTATCAAGCTCCACCCACTGTCAGGGTGCCCTGCACAATTGGTTGCTGGGACACTGATGGCCTGCACCCTAGAAACCAATTAAGCAAATACAATACAAAAAAAATTGACAACACAACACCTCCCACTGATAGCCGTGGCCTGCCTGTATGTCAACTTTGAGTTTGTCTTAATTACTAGACATGTGCACTGACAAAAAAATGTTTCATTTTCGTTTTCGTTTCATAATTTTTTTTGCTTTTTTCGGAAATTCGGAAAATCGAAAATTTGGGAATTCGGAAATTTGCAAATTCGCTAATTCGGAATACGGAAATTTCGGGAATTTTCACATTTCTATTTTTCGGAATTTCGAATTTTCGGATTTCGGAATTTTTCGAATTTCGAATTTTCGGATTTCCGAATTTCGTATTTTCGTATTTCCGAATTTCGTATTTTCGTATTTCTGAATTTTCGAATTTTCGAATTACCGAATTTCGAATTTTCGGATTTCCGAATTTCGTATTTTCGTATTTCCGAATTTTCAAATTTCCGAATTTCGTATTTTCGGATTTCCGAATTTCGGGATTTTCGAATTTCCGAATTTTCGCATTTCCGAATTTCGAATTTTCAGATTTCCGAATTATCGAATTTCCAAATTTTGGATTTTCGGTTTTTCGGAATTCCGAATTTTCGGACTTTCAGATTTTCAGAATTTGGGAATTCAAAGATTTGAAAATCCCCAAATTTGAAAATCTGAAAAAAAGAAAGAAAATCAGTTTAATTAATAACTAACTATTAAATTAACGAGTACGAATTTATCCGAAGTTACGAATTATCTGAAATAACGAATGCCGCATCTAACCAAATTGAATGGAACAAATTAATAATAAATAATTAATAATAATAAAAAGGTTTTTTATTATTATTATTGTTATTTATTATTATTAGATTGTTACGTTCCATTTGGTCAGATGCGGCATTTGTTTTTTCAGATAATTCGTAACTTGGGATAAATTTGTACTCGTTAGTTCACTAACAGACAAATTTGAAAGGGAATTCCAATACCTATAATTTAACAGTTAGTTATTATTTAATTTTTAACAGATTTTCTTTCTTTTTTTTTTTCGATTTTAGTTTTTTCAAATTTTAGAATTTTCGAATTCCGAAAATTCGTAATTCCGAAAATTCGGAATTCCGAAAATCCGGAATTCGGAATTCCGAAATTTGGAATTCCGAAATCCGAAAATCAGAAATTAGGAAATCCCAAAATTCGGAAATTCGGAATTAAAAATTCGGAAATTAAAAATTCGGAAATCCAAAAATGCGAAATTCGGAAATCCGAAAATTCGGAAATCCGAAAATTCGGAAATACGAAAATTCGGAAATACGAAAATTCGGAAATACGAAAATTCAGAAATTCGAAAATCCGAAAATCCGAAAATTCGAAATTCGGAAATTCGAAAATTCGAAATTCGGAAATTCGAAATTCGGAAATTCGAAAATTCGAAAATCTAAAAATTCGAAATTAAAAAATCTGAAAATCCGAAAATTCGAAATTCGGAAATTCGAAAATTCGGAAATCCGAAAATCGGAAATTCGGAAATCCGACAATTCGAAATTCGGAAATTTCGGAAATTCATCATTTCGCAAACTTTGAAATTCGGAAATTCTGAAATTTTCGGAAAATTAAAAATTCGGAAATTCGGAATTAACAAATTTGTCAAAATTTGTTAAAAAAATAATTAGGAACTAAACGAATTGCACATGTCTATTAATTACCTGTAGTTTCATTATCTACAAGTTGGAGGTAATTCTTTTTGAATTTGTCACAGCCATAATGACACATTGTGAAAGTGGCGCAAAAGAACAACTTTGTGAATCTGTCATACAGTATGTGTCAGAATTGTTTCTGAAACTGTTGCAAATTTTCATGAATTTGGTGCAGAGCATTCCTCCAGTGTCTCAAAAGCTCTTTTACATTTTCCTCAGTGTGTTGTATTGTCTTTCAGCTTCTCCAGGCAGATTAACATGTCTTCTCAGACTCCTAGCTGCTTCCATTAGCTGCTAGACATGTGCGATTAGTTTCGTACGAATCAAAATTCGTACAAATTTTTCAAAATTCGTACATTCGTACGAATCCGTAGTACGAATTTTTTCGAATACGAATTCTGTACGGAATACGAAATTCTGTTTACGAATTTCAGCTCCAAATTATGCGAATCCAACTACCAAATATCGAATTTCAACTCATACGAAAGAAATCATTATAGCAGATATAACGAATGATTCCAATGATTCAAATGATTCGAATGAATACGAAATTCCGTTTACTAATTTTGGCTCCAAATTATTCGAATCCAACTACCAAATATCGAATTTCAACTAATACGAAAGAAATTATTATAACGGATATAACGAATGATTCGAATGATTCAAATGAATTTGAGATTTAGTATATCTAATATCGAGAACTGTCCCTGCACAAAGTGTAATTTTTGCAGGAAAAAAAGCTATTTAAAATCACTCGCGGCTAATGAATTGTCGGCTCCCGTAACACAGAGAACAGTCATTCATTGAAAGTCATTGATAAAAATAAAAAAAGTCCAAATTCAATTACCAGGCCCTTCAGGTCTGCTATGGATATTAAGGGGAACCCCACTTCAAATTTAAAAAAAAATGACGTGGGGTCCCCCCTAAATATTCATACCAGACCCCTCAGGTCTGGGATGGATTTTAAGGGGAACCCCAGCAAAAAAAAATGGCGTGGGGTCCCCCTCAAAATCCATACCAGACCCTTTATCCGAGCAGGCAACCTGGCAGGCCGCAGGAAAATAGGGGGGGACGAGAGCGCCCTCCCCTCCTGAACCGTACCAGGCCACATGCCCTCAACATTGGGAGGGTGCTTTGGGGTCCCCCCCAAAGCACTTTGTCCCCATGTTGATGAGGACAAGGGCCTCTTCCCCACAACTCTGGCCATTGGTTGTGGGGGTCTGTGGGTGGGGGGCTTATCGAAATCTGGAAGCCCCCTTAAACAAGGGGACCCCCAGATCCCGCCCCCCCCTGTGTGAAATGGTAAGGGGGTACAAAAGTACCCCTACCATTTCACCAAAAAAGTGACAAAAATTGTAAAAATTACAGGAGACGGTCTTTGACAATTCCTTTATTAAAATCTTCTTTCTTCTGGTCTTTCATCTTCTTCCATGGCGTCGGCGTCTCTTCTTGGGCCGCTACTCGCAATGGGAGGCTCCCGATGTGTGAGGCTTCGCTGCGTCTGACAGGTCTTTTATAACGGAGGGCAGGGCCACTTGGTGACCCCGCCCCCCTCTGACGTCATGGGGAAAGCCATAGGGAAGTCCCCATGATGTCCCCGTGCATCAGAGGGGGGCGGGGTCACCAGGTGTTATAAAAGACCTGTCAGACCCTCTGTTATAAAAGACCTGTCAGACGCAGCGAAGCCTCACACAGCGGGAGCCTCCCATTGCGAGGATCGGCCCAAGAAGAGACGCCGACGCCATGGAAGAAGATGCCGGACGAGAAGACCAGAGCAAGAAGAAGCGGATCGGAGGAAGAAGAAGACGGAAGTAGAAGACGGAAGAAGATGCCGGAAGGAGAAGATGAAGAAACCGAAGGATGAAGAAAGGAAGAAGGAAGAAGATTTTAATAAAGGAATTGTCAAAGACCGTCTCCTGTCATTTTTAACATTTTTGTCACTTTTTTGGTGAAATGGTAGGGGTACCCCCTTACCATTTCACACAGGGGGGGCCGGGATCTGGGGGTCCCCTTGTTAAAGGGGGCTTCCAGATTCCGATAAGCCCCCCACCCACAGACCCCCACAACCAATGGCCAGGGTTGTGGGGATGAGGCCCTTGTCCTCATCAACATGGGGACAAGGTGCTTTGGGGGGGACCCCAAAAGCACCCTCCCAATGTTGAGGGCATGTGGCCTGGTACGGTTCAGGAGGGGGGGCGCTCTCGTCCCCCCTCTTTTCCTGCGGCCTGCCAGGTTGCGTGCTCGGATAAGGGTCTGGTATGGATTTTGAGGGGGACCGCACGCCATTTTTTTTGGCCTGGGGTTCCCCTTAAAATCCATCCCAGACCTAAAAATTACACTTTGTGCAGGGACAGTTCTAAGCACGGGAAACATGCGCCGCTTCACATACTATAGAGTTGTAACGTTAATACGTTTTTGGATAATTCGTTATTTATCGTTACGAATATCAACACTCTACGAATAATAACGAATTATCCAAAAACGTATTAACGTTACAACTCTATAGTATGTCTGCGAAGGGGCGCATGTTTCCTGTGCTTAGAACTGTCCCTGCACAAAGTGTCATTTTTGCAGGAAAAAAAGCTATTTAAAATCACTCGCGGCTAATGAATTGTCGGCTCCTGTAAAACAGAGAACAATTTGAATCCAAATACCAAATATCGAATTTCAACTAATAAGAAAGAAATTATTATAGCGGATATAACCAATGATTCGAATGAATTTGAGATTCAGTATATCTAATATCAAAAACTGTCTCTGCACAAAGTGTAAAGGAAAAAAAGCTATTTAATATCACTCGCGGCTAATGAATTGTCGGCTCCCGTAACACAGAGAACAGTTATTCATTGAAAGTCATTGATAAAAAAAAAAAAAGCGTGGGGGTTCCCCCAAATTCAATTACCAGACCCTTCAGGTCTGGGATGGATTTTAAGGGGAACCCCGGCCCAAAAAAAATGGCGTGGGGGTCCCCCTCAAAATCCATACCAGACCCTTATCCGAGCACGCAACCTGGCAGGCCGCAGGAAAAAAGGGGGGGACGAGAGCGCCCCCCCCTCCCTCCTGAACCGTACCAGGCCACATGCCCTCAACATTGGGAGGGTGCTTTGGGGGTCTGTGACCCCTCAAAGCACCTTGTCCCCATGTTGATGAGGACAAGGTCCTCGTCCCCACAACCCTGGCCATTGGTTGTGGGGGTCTGCGGGCGGGGGGCTTATCGGAATCTGGAAGCCCCTTTTAACAAGGGGATCCCCAGATCCCGCCCCCCCTGTGTGAAATGGTAAGGGGGTACAAAAGTACCCCTACCATTTCACCAAAAAAGTGACAAAAATGGTAAAAATGACAGGAGATGGTCTTTGACAATTCCTTTATTAAAATCTTCCCGCCCTCTGTTATAAAAGACCTGTCAGACGCAGCGAAACCTCACACAGCGGGAGCCTCCCATTGCGTGGAGCGGCCCAAGAAGAAACGCCAACGCCTTGGAAGAAGATGCCGGACGAGAAGACCAGAGCAAGAAGAAGCGGATCGGAGGAAGAAGAAGATGGAAGAAGAAGATGGAAGAAGATGCCGGAAGGAGAAGATGAAGAAACTGAAGGATGAAGAAAGGAAGAAGGAAGACCAGAAGAAAGAAGATTTTAATAAAGGAATTGTCAAAGACCGTCTCCTGTCATTTTTACTAGACATGTGCAATTCGTTTAGTTACGCATTCGTTATTCGTCAAAATTCGTTATATTCGTTCATTTGTATCGTACGAATGAACAAATGATTTAGTAAAAATTTTAACGAATAACGAATTATCGAAACGAACGAATATGAAAAACAACGAAAATCTAAAATAATTAAATTAGAAACTACGAATGAATGAAAATCCGAAAACGAAAACAGAAACAACGAAAATACCGAACAAAGATTCAAAAATAACAAAAATCAAAATGCTTCGAATAGATTCGTAAATTCGTTACCTTTTTTTTGTTAGTTGATAAACGTGGTTGGGTCGGAGGCACTGTTTTGATGGATTTTTGAGTTAAGTTCTGACTTGTGAGAGAGAAATTCTTTGTTTCTTAAACATATAATAGCATACACATTACATAAAATTATGAATTATGCTCCGATTACGAATCTACGAAAACAATGTTACGAAAGTACGAATAAATCAATCTTACGAAAGTACGAATGTAACTAAATCTACGAAAATACGAATGCGTCCGAATACAAAATATAACGAAAATACGAATTTCGAATAAACGAAAATTAGACTAACGGAAAAACGAAACAACGAAAAAATAACTCTTACGAAAATACGAACGAGTCCGAATACAAACACCGACGACTTACGAAAATTCGAACAAGTCCGAATACGAACACCGACGACTTACGAAATTACGAATCGTTACGAATCAACGGAAACGAACAGAAACGAAACGAAACTAAACAAATTTTTCTATTGTGCACATGTCTAATTTTTAAAATTTTTGTCACTTTTTTGGTGAAATGGTAGGGGTACTTTTGTACCCCCTTACCATTTCACACAGGGGGGGGGGGGGGCGGGATCTGGGGGTCCCCTTGTTAAAGGGGGCTTCCAGATTCCGATAAGCCCCCCGCCCGCAGACCCCCACAACCAATGACCAGGGTTGTGGGGACGAGGCCCTTGTCCTTATCAACATGGGGACAAGGTGCTTTGGGGGGGACCCCAAAGCACCCTCCCAATGTTGAGGGCATGTTGCTTGGTATGGTTCAGGAGGGGGGGCGCTCTTTTCCTGCGGCCTGCCAGGTTGCGTGCTCAGATAAAGGGTCTGGTATGGATTTTGAGGGGGATCCCACGCCATTTTTTTTTTTGGCCGGGGTTCCCCTTAAAATTCATCCCAGACCTGAAGGGTCTGGTATGGATATTTAGGGGGACCCCACGTCATTTTTTTTAAATTTGAAGTGGGGTTCCCCTTAATATCCATAGCAGACCTGAATTTGGGGGGACCCCCACGCTTTTTTTTCTTTTATCAATGACTTTCAATGAATGACTGTTCTCTGTGTAACAGGATCCGACAATTCATTAGCCGCATATGATTTTAAATAGCTTTTTTTCCTGCCAAAATGACACTTTGTGCAGGGACAGTTCTCGATATTAGATATACTGAATCTTAAATTCATTCGAATCATTCGAATCATTCGTTATATCCGCTATAATAATTTCTTTCGTATTAGTTAAAATTCAATATTTGGTAGTTGGATTCAAATTGTTCTCTGTGTTACGGGAACCGGCAATTCATTAGCCGCGAGTGATTTTAAATAGCTTTTTTTCCTGTAAAAATTACACTTTGTGCAGGGACAGTTCTAAGCACGGGAAACATGCGCCCCTTCACAGACATACTATAGAGTTGGAACGTTAATATGTTTTCGGATAATTCGTTATTATTAACAATTCGTAACGATTCGTAACGATTCGAAACGATTCGAAAAAAAATTAACGATTCGTACGAAAATCGTATTTCGTACGAATTCGAACGAAATTTCGTACACGAATTACGAATTACGAATTTTTTTTTTTCCAAAATAAAACGGAACAAAACAAAACAAAACAAATTTTTTGACAGTTCCCATGTCTATTAGCTGCAGGATAATGTCTGGCTATATACAGTACCTACTAGCTGGATTCATGCTCGTGCAAGAGGCACCTTATTTAACCCCTTTGCACTGGCACCTCCTGGCCCTTTAAGAGGTTTCAGATGGTGGGGGAGTTTATGATCATGTGACCACCATGATTGGCTGTCACAGTGATCACATGAATCGATCGGTAGCTTCCTGTTAGCCGCCCTGGGCGCACACTCTTGGCACAGCTGTGTTTGATAATTAGTATGCAAATTTGCGGCTGCTCAGTGCCAAGGCCCACCCGCCGAGAGGCTGCATATTTGCATACCGTCGGCGCCTAGGGGTTAAAAAACATCATCCATTGCTTCTGGGCTTGTGATAGTGTTAGTGTCCTAACTCCTTGTCTGTTTCCTTTCCTTGGGAAATCCATCCAGCTAGGTACACTCCGGTTTGCAGAAATAAGGATGAGGCGATGCTCTGCTGAACTGACAACGGCTAAAAAAGAGATCAGAATGTGGCCTGATGGTCTCATGCCCAATCAGGAAGATGTCCAGAGGAATCACAGTCCCTATCTTTCCCTCTTCATCAGGAACTATTCCCTACCATTAGTACTGTCCCTGAGAGGCGAGATAACTCTCCCTATGCTAACCACTTGCATAAAGCGCACCAAACCTGGGAGCCAAGGCCTTAAATAGGCTCTGCCTGACCCAAGATGACTCCTAGAGACACATGGGGTGGCAGCATCCAACAGGATAGCTTCCCCAGTGACCCATGAAAACCATAGAGGAAATCTGTTTTTCTTGACTTCCTCCTCCAACAACAGTGCTACTGCAGGAGAGCACCACCTGTTGTGGAGAAAATAGACTGCACCTGCCTACATGCTATTATCTTGGATTCCCTTGTTGGCAACCTTTGCCTTGTAACCAGATTCCTCTTCAGATTTCTGCCTCACCTTGACCTTGGATTGGTTATTGGACTACACTTGCTTCCTACCTCTTCCAACCCTGGAAATGTCTATCAAATAATGCTTAAATAATAATTAAATAAGCTGACCTCTGATCTGTTTTTGGATGGCGATTGCTTAGTAAATGAGGTAAACCCTCACTTTGCAAAAAGTACCCAATCACGTGCATGGAAAATTAAAAAAAATTGCATTTTTGCTTGCACATGATTGGATGATGTCAGTAGAGCAGTAGAGCTTTTTCTCATTTACTAAGATGCTCTTGCAGAGTGCAACTGCACTTTACAAAGTGCACAGTCTATTTGCCTTTAGTAAATCAACCCCATAGTGTCTCTTGAGTCCTTTAACTGCCTGAGATCCGCGCCATAGCCAAATGACGGCTACAGCACGGATCTGTTGTGCCGGGAGTACGTCATATGACGTCCTCCCCTTCTGTGCACTCCGATGCGCGTGCCCAGCGGCCGCGATGTCCGCTGGGCACCCGCGATTGCCCGGTAACACAGCGGGACCGTGGATCTGTGTGTGTAAACACACAGATCAACGGTCCTGTCAGAGGAGAGGAGCCGATGGTGTGTTCTCTGTACAGAGAAACACCGATCGGTCTCCTCCCCTTGTGAGTCCCCTCCCCCCACAGTAAGAAACACTCCCAGGGAACATAATTAACCCCTCCCCGCCCCCTAGTGGTTAACCCCTTCACTGCCAGTGTCATTTATACAGGAATCAATGCATTTAAATAGCATTGATTGCTGTATAAATGACAATGGTGCCAAAAATGTGTCAAAAATGTCCGATGTGTCCGCCATAATGTCGCAGTCACAATAAAAATCGCTGATCACCGCCATTACTAGTAAAAAAAAAAAATATTAATAAAAATGCTATAAAACTATCCCCTATTTTGTAAACGCTATAACTTTTGCGCAAACTAATCAATAATCGCTAATTGCGATTTTTTTTTACCAAAAATATGTAGAAGAATACGTTTCGGCCTAAACTGAGGAAAAAATATTTTTTATATATTTTTTGGGGATATTTATTATAGCAAAAAGTAAAAAATATTGTTTTTTTTTTTTAAATTTGTCGCTCTTCTTTTGTTTATTGCGCAAAAAATTTAAAACGCAGAGGTGATCAAATACCACCAAAAGAAAGCTCTATTTGTGGGGAAAAAATGATAACAATTTAATTTGGGTACAGTGTTGTATGACCGCGCAATTGTCATTCCAAGTGCATCAGCGCCGAAAGCTGAAAATTGGTCTGGTCACGAGGGGGGTTTAAGTGCCCAGTGATCAGGTGGTTAAGCTCTGAAATCCTAATGTGGTGTCAGACCTGCTTTGCCATTTTTGATGGATTACAAAAGCCATCTCCTCATCCTCCCCTTTCTTCTTCAGATCCCCTCCTTGTGAAAAGGAAATGATCAAGTCACAAGACCTTTGGCAAAATCATCAGATTTTTTATTTTTTTTTGCTCTTGTGAAACAGATATAACAAAATGCTGTCAATGCCATATTAACAAGCTCAAAATTAGCAAATAAGAATAGGGATTCATTACATAACCTTCTTCGAAACTTTTTATTGGGAAAAATCACAGGAATAATCAACTATAGTAAACAGACAATGCTGTTGGTACTGAAAAACCAATGACATACCAGGGATAAACATACACAAAGAAGTATATATAAGGTAATGAAGTCGGGAAACACTGCTTTAAGATGTTGAGTTCTGAGACAGGGAAGGAGCGTGTCTAACATAATAAAGGTCACAGGTTAGAAGAGCACATTTTTCAGCATTGTTCTGTGCACAGGATCAAAGGAGACGGGAAATCCTTCTACATGTAGAAATTGTAGGAGCTTTGCTATGAACCTGGGTGTTTTCTACTCTTGGGATCTGAACTTCAAACTTTCACAAGTAATGTTGATTTTTCTAATTTTTCTGTGTGTTAATCTTCTATATACACTTAAAAACACAGAAGCTCTGTTAAAATGTAAATTATCAGAGACTTTTATTCTAAACTAATTCTGAATTGATTTAAATCTCTAAATAAACAATACTCTGGTTCACAGTTTTGCAATGGTACTATAGAAGGAACTTTAAAAATGTTTGAGTTGGTTTGAGACAACTTTTGCACCATTTTGCCTCCAATGTGCAGTGATCTGCCATTTTCTGGGCTCTAAAATCAATACAATGCAATAGGGGTTATTTACGAAAGGCAACTCCACTTTGCACTACAAGTGCAAACTACAAGTACAAAGTGCACTTGAAATTGCACTGAAAGTGCACTTGGAAGTGCAGTCTCTGTAAATCTGAGGGGGAGATCTGAAATGAGGGGAAGCTCTGCTGATTTTATCATCCAATAATGTGCAAGCTAAAATGCTGTTTTTTATTTTCCTTGCATGTCCCCCTCGGATCTACAGTGACTGCACTTCCAAGTGCACTTATAGTGCAATTTCAAGTGCACTTTCAACTTGTTACATACATAGATACATAGTTACATAGTTAGCTAGGCTGAAAAAAGACACAAGTCCATCCAGTTCAACCGTAAAAAAAAAAAAAAAAAAAAAAATTAAAAAATATCGTACAATCCAATATACCCAATTCTATACCCACAGTTGACCCAGAGGAGGGCAGAAAAAAAACAGCAGAGCATGCTCCAATCTGTTACAGCAGGGGAAAAAAATCCATTCCTGATCCCCAAAGAGGCAATTGGATTTTCTCCAGATCAACTTTACCTATAAATGTGAGTACCCAGTTATATTATGTACAGGAAAGTATCCAGGCCTTTCTTAAAGTAATCTACTGAGTTAGCCAGAACCACCTCTGGAGTGAGTCTATTCCACATTTTCACAGCTCTTACTGTGAAGAAACCTTTCCGTATTTGGAGATGAAATCTCTTTTTCTCCAGACTTAAAGAGTGCCCCCTTGTCCTCTGTGTTGACCGTAAAGTGAATAACTCAACACCAAGTTCACTATATGGACCCCTTATATATTTGAACATGTTGATCATATCCCCCATAATCTCCTCTTCTCAAGAGTGAATAAATTCAGTTCCTCTAATCTTTCCTCATAGCTGAGTTCCTACATGCCTCTTACCAGTTTGGTTGCCCTTCTTTGCACTTTCTCCTGTTCCCCGATATCCTTTTTGAGAACTGGTGCCCAAAACTGAACTGCATATTCCAGATGAGTATCTCTCTCTCTCTGGAGTCCATACCTCTCTTAATACAAGAAAGAACTTTCTTGTAGTTTGCACTTGTAGTGCAAAGTGGATTTGAAGAAGCCACTGCTTCTTCAAGACATGTTGGATAAAAAAAAGGAACTGGGGTCATGACTGCAGCTGTAGTATAACTGCTGAAACCCAAGGATGTACGGGTATGTTCTATGGGCGGAAAGCGGTTAATCTAATCCAAAGCACTTCACATACTGTAGGCATTGTGATAGTAGCGCTATCCCCGCAGGAGCCGCTTGAATATTGTTGGTCCCTTACTCTGCTTCTTCAACCCCAAGAACAGTCTCAACACCACTGGCACACCTGGCAACAATGTAGTGTAAATACCACAATAAATAGACACAGGTTATAGTGAATGCAGAAAGTATCTTTACTGTGTAATTAATAGGGTTCTAACGTTCGCACAAGCTTTCAGTCCATTCGCAAGTTCTGGTGCGAACCGAACCCGGGGGTGTTCGGCTCATTCCTATTGACTATACAGTTCAGCCAATCAAGCCCAGGCATTCCTTCAAACAGTAGGTGTTATACAAAACTCAACCAATGAAAACACATGTGTATATTAAAAAAGAACAATGACCAGGGAAGTGTCTGGGCGTGCCCGTGCAGACCAGTGTGTACAGTTTCCTGCCCTTAACTATGCTTTACAGTTTAACAAAGAAACCCACATGTAGTGAGATGAAATCGTGAACGCTGTTCCGACCAAGCTCACGCACACACTCCCAAATCTACCGTTGGTCATGAATACTTATTGTACATTGTCCAGAGAACAATGCATAGCCGGATTATACTACTATTCCTATGGAAGCGAGGCTATCTGCAGGGACACGCTCATGGTCCCTCTACATGGAAAGACATGAGCGTACATTCCTCCGCAAATGCATATAGGTATCAAACCAATAATGTCTTTGCAGAGTGAACATATCCCCACCAAACGAACAAGTCCTGGCATAACACATGGGTCCTCACTGGTGGACATATCTTCACAGGGCAAACACCTCTCTACATCCACAGGAAGCTTTTCACTACCAATGATCCTTCACCGGTGCTGGTTAGTTCCGGTTCGCCTTTTTGAGGGAGCCCTAAGTAGAACTAACGCTGGGAGACACTGTGACAATACTTATTAAAAACATCTTAATAAAATTTCTACAACAGTGGCTCTCCCAGGAAGCTTCTGTGGTAAGATTCCTCCTATGCCGCAGTGCTTGTTGGGATATGTAGTTCCCCCTATGCTGACTTCAAACCAGCAGCCTGTGCTGAGAACTTCATCTCCCAGAGTTACTTGCCACTCCTTCACTCCTTCCTTGATTGGCTAGCTTCCCTCTGCCAATGAATAAATAGGAGAAAGAACAGAGTGTGCGGCCCTGCCTGTGAATATGTCTATGACTCATTCCACAGTGAGAAGAAAAAAAGGGAGGGGGGAAATCCCTCATGCAGAGCTGTCAAGCTGTGTCTCTTTTCAGTGAGAGTCCCGGGCAGCTTGACAATGTAGTTAGGAGTGCACAGCAGCTGCTACATGAGTATACCTGTTAACCACTTGCCGACCAGCCGCCACAGTTTTACTGCGACAGGTTGGCTCAGCTGGGCAAAACGATGCTACCTTACGTTGTTTCCCATTGTGGCCACTAGGGGGCACGCACGCCACCGTAGCCGATGTGAGTGCCGAGCGGGCGTGATGACCGGCAGGCACCCGCAATCGCTCGTGACAGAGCAAGATCTGTGTAAACACACAGATCCCGGTTCTTTCAGGGGAGAAGAGACTGATCGTGTGTTCATACAAAGTATGAACAGCGATCTGTCATCTCCCCTAGTAAGTCCCATCCCCCCTTCAGTTAGAACACAGAGAGGCAACACAGTTGATCGCCCCCTAGTGTTAACCCCTTCCCTGAACAGCATTTTTATAGCACTGATTGCTATATAATTGGTCCCAGAAATGTGTCAAAAGTGTCCAATTTGTCCCGATAAAAATCGCTGA
The DNA here is from genome assembly GCA_028564925.1 of Lithobates sylvaticus. Lineage (NCBI taxonomy): Eukaryota > Metazoa > Chordata > Amphibia > Anura > Ranidae > Lithobates > Lithobates sylvaticus. The sequence continues at coordinate 112,697,149 of CM053037.1, read as the reverse complement.
TCGCCGCCATTACTAGTAAAAAAATAAATAAAAATAAAAATGCCATAAATCTAGCCCCAATTTTGTAGACATTATAACGTTTGCGCAAACCAATTAATATACACTTATTACGATTTTTATTACCAAAAATATGTAAAAGAATACATATCGGCCTAAACATGGGCATCCGCAGAACTTTTTTCAGGGGGGGCATCATTTTAAGGGCACCCATGCTCTGACCCTTTTCGACAATTTCATTATCACATTATCACGGTCAGAGACTGCAGACATAGTACAGGAGACTGTCAGAGACTGCAGACATGGCACAAGAGACTCTCAGAGACTGCATACATGGCCCAAGAGACTGTCAGTGACTGCATACATGGATCAAGAGACTACAAGAGACTGCGGACATGGCACAAGAGACTCTAATGCCGCATACACACGACCAGACTTTTCGACGGACTAGGTCCGATGGTCTTCCCGACGGACTTTCGGAGGAGTTCCGACGGACTTTCCGAATGAACAGGCTTGGCCATACACAAGCACACCAAAGTCTGACGGATTCGACCGTGATGACGTACGAACTAGAATAAGGAAGTTCATAGCCAGTAGCCAATAGCTGCCCTAGCGTCAGTTTTCATCCATCGGACTAGCACACAGACGAGCGGATTTCTCCATAGGAACTGGGTCTGGCGGAGTTCCGGCGGAAAAATTTGAAACAAGTCCGTCAGATTTTTGGACAACAAAGGTCCGATGGAGCCCACACACGATCGAATTGTCCGATGGATTTGTTCTGTTTGACCTTTGCTGTCAAAGTCCGGTCGTGTGTATGTGGCATAAGAGACTGCATACATGTGGGGGGTGACAGAGAGAGATAGGGGGGTGACAGAGATAGAGAGGGGGTGACAGAGAGAGGGGGTGTGACAGAGAGAGGGGGTGCCATAAAGAGACAGAGGGGGTGACTGAGAGAGACAGAGGGGCGTGACAGAGAAAGGGGTGACAGAGAGAGGGGTTGATAGAGAGAGACAGAGCGGGTGACAGAGAGAGAGGAGTGTGACAAAGAGAGACGGGGGGTGACATAGAGAGGAGGGTGAAAAAGACAGAGGGGTGACAGAGAGAGAGAGGGGGTGACAAAGAGGGGTGATGGGGGGTCAAAGAGAAGGACCCCCTAGCCTTGTCTGCAATCCCTCATGTGCCCCTATGTCCCAGTGGTGTGTGTAATGCTCAGTACCGTACCTTGCATTCCAGTTGGATGTCCATGATGGCCAGCAGCTGGCAAGACCTGTTTTCATTCTAGGTGAGGACAGGAGGTGCTCTGTTCCTTTCATCGGATCTATGATGTGACATGGAGCGGTCCCTGGCTGCTGGCATTTTCTGCCCGTCTTTGTTCTCTGAACCCCGGTCAGTCTGTCCTCCAGGTCTGGGAACAGTGAGGAGGTTTAAGGAGTCCAGGGGTTCCAGGCTCTGGGAGGCGCCGTGGACGTGGTGCCTGCTGTTCCTGGCTTCTTGCTGCTCTCCTTTCCAGTGGCTTCCGTCTCCTGGGCCGCTCGCTCGCACTCATGTAGAAACTGGGTGATGTCATTCTGCCGACCCCTTGAGGCCTTCACTGTCCCGCTCCTTGCATCAGTTGTCACCGACCCCGCTAAACTGTGTACAGGTTTACAACCGAGCAGGGCCAGTCGCTGGCACTAGGATAAAGACCGAGTGGGGAACTCCTGATCCGATCCCTAAATCCGGGGCGGGGGGGGGGCATTACCTGTGGACGCCCATGGGCCTAGACTGAGGGAAAAAAAAATTTGGGGGAAAAAAAAAATTGGGATATTTATTATAGCAAAAAGATATTTTTTTTTTTCAAAATTGTCGCTCTATTTGTCGGAAAAAAAGGATACAATAGTGTTTGGGTACAACATTGCACGGCCATGTAATTCCCAGTTAAAGCGACGCAGTTCCGGACCGCAAAAAATGGCCTGGTCATTGAACAGCCAAATCTACCGGGGCTGAAGTGGTTAAAGTTTTTGCTTTGTAACTGCCCATTTGTTTGCTACCTGTATCATCAGTCTCATTGAATGTTACAAAATGGGTTTGCAAATGGTGAAAAACATTGTAAAGCTATTTTTGTACAGCAAGACAGCCGGCCCGTGGGTGTGTTTTAAGAGGAAACTTTTTTGGGGGTTGATTCTCCTTTAAGGGGGTGTGGCAGGGGGGCGTGCCCCATGCCTACATACATTTGTTAATAGATGTCCATCATACCCATCTCAAAATGTTGGGAGGTACTAATGACACAGGGGAAGTTTGGGGTTTGTAAAAAACAAACATCCATGCTCACCTCTATGCTGCAGCATCTTTGTAATGTCCCATGTCAGCTCTAAGGGCTCACGTTACTGCCTCTAAACGCCCCTCAATGTTAGCCTATGTGTCCATCCACACATAAACTTTTAGAGGCGTTTGGAGGCATAAACGTTTAGGGGCAGTAGAAAAAACGTCAGCCTGTGCTTCCAGGAGCACAGGCTGTTAAGCTGTAAAAAATGTAGAATGCCAAAAAACGCTGCTAAACATAGATAAACGATGTAACAAGCTGTTAGCTGCGCTTAGCCGCTTTTTGCGTTTTTAGACATTTTTACATTTAGGCGTTTTTACTGTAAAAACGCCTTAAAACGCTAACACCAAAAAACGTGCATAAGCGCCCATAAACGCTAGTCAAAAATGTGACTAAAAGCACATTTTTACAACTGCTTTTTCCTGGCGTTTTTTTTAAACGTCCTGTGTGCATGGGGCCTAAGATCGAAAACTGAGTGATTACAAGACCGCTGATCGTTCAGTTCTTAATCTGCTTGAAGTGGAGAGCGGTGAATGCCTGCTCTACTAGCGCTCACTAGAGCGCTGGCCATGGGGAGGGGGCAGGTGCAGCTGGCTCTGACTCTCAGCCACACGCTAAGAGGTGGAGCCATTCAATGACTTCAGCTATGTAACTATAGTAGATTTCTTTAAGAAAGGCCTTGATTCTTTCCTAAATGTACATAATATAACTGGGTACTAACATTTATAGGTAAAGTTGATCCAGGGAAAATCAGATGCTGGTGCTCAAATTTTCTTTTTTTTTGTTGGGGGGTGGAGGCGTTGCAAACAAACTGAAACATTTTGAAAAAAAAAAACATCAATTGCAGCCACTGTGCCCATCAAACGCAGCCACTGTGCCATCAAATGCAGCTACTGTGCCAAACGCTGCCACTGTGCCCATCAAACACTGCCACTGTGCCCATCAAAAGCAGTCAATGTGTCATCAAACGCAGTTACTGTGCCCATCAAATGCTACCACTGTGCCATCAAATGCTGCCAGTGTGCCCATCATATGCTGTTAGTGTGCCCATCAAATGCTGCCAGTGTGCCCAACAAACACTGCCAGTGTGCCCATAAAATGCTGCCAGTGTGCCGCCAGCCGTCTGCCCGCCACTTACCCTGTGTGGGGCATCGGGTAATGGCAACGAGCGGGGTCCTTCGTGAATCTCCTCTCCTGCCTCATCTTCTGTCCTCTCCTCCTGATAGGCGTCCAATAGCAGTGCCTGTCTTTTCAGCCAATCAGGTGACAGGTAACAGACCCGAGAACCTGATTGTCGGAGAGGCGGTTCAGTGTTAAGAAAGTGAATAGTCATTCGCTTTCCTAACACAGCTGAGTGGACAGCGAGCGCCAAGCATAGCGCTCGCAGTTCACCTATTTTGCAGCCTTAGAGCCTTACTTACCAGCTCCGCTCGGGCCGGGCGTTCCATGGAGCTTCAGGCGTCACTTCCGGTTTCCTTCTGGCACAGGGAAACTGGAAGTAACCTGTTAATTAGAACAACAAAGCACCCGGCCATAGGGATACTACGGGTGGAAGTTGTTCGGCGTGATGGAATGCGCCACAAAGCCTTGTCTGCAAACTCGTTATTGCATTGACGTGGCGCTTCCCATAGTGCACTGTGTCTGGCACCCGAACACAGTGCACTTAAAGGACATTTTCTTTCTATTTTTTTATAGGGTCTTTTAAAAAAAAACTTTTTTATTTATTTATTTATTTACTGCTGGGGGGAGGGGGGCAATACACATGCGCCCCCTATGGATGGGCCGCCACTGCTCTGGGATCAGGAAGGATTTTTTTCTCCTGCTGTAGCAAATTAAATCCTGCTTTTCTGGGGGGTTCACCTTCCTCTAGAACAACTGTGGATATAGGATTGGGTATATGGGATTGTATGATATTTTTTATTTTATTTTGATTTATTATTATTTTTTTGGTTGAACTAGATGAACTTGTGTCTTTTTTCAACCTGACTAACTATGTAACTATGTGAATTAATCAATGTCATCAAAGGTACTTCAAAATTTGGATTTTGGATTGAATGGAATTTACCAAACCGAAACCACATTAGCAATTTGTTTTTCAAGAAAATGTTTCCATCTCGCTCACCTCACTAATTATTAGAAAATCAAATGAACATTCTTAAAATATTTTGTAAATGTAAAACAAAATTCTACTCGCGCATGCCCAGCTTAACACACATTTCTCAGTCTTTACAAGTGGTCGAGAGATCAAGAAGACAATGAGCTTGATTTTTAATTTATTAATTTTTTTTTTCAAATTGTCAGGTTTGAAAAGGCATTTCAGATAGAAATCATATCAAATGGAAGACAGCATCAGAGTGCTGTAGTGCAGACTGACAAACTGCAGAAATCACCTTTATCCTTTACATTTTTGCTGCTGCTGGAACATCACCAGTTTCAGCTTCTTCTTCTCAAATTGTAAAAATCTTTACAAACATCTGTTCAGTTACTGCAGATGTCTCCACACTACCTCATACCTGGAATCTGGAGGTAATTATTCTAAATGGTTTCCCTTTCCTTTCCCATTTTGTTCAACAACTATAACACTACTAACCATACAGTATGTTTATCAGCTGTCAAAAACCTCTCCCTATGCCCTCTAAATGTGTATTCTGGAATGTCTGTGATAATCCAACAGCCATACACCACCTGTTTCCCTCTAAATCAGCTATCACTGAAATCTGACTTATTGCCTCTCCTTTTTCCCTTACACACTGTCCTGAAATCTGGATCTAGATGGAAAGGTAGACGAGGTGTCTTGTTGCAACTTACCGTATATTTATCTGATTATTTCCTTAGTACCATCATATTCACAACTAGAAAAAACCCGGAGGGTTTATTGGAATCTGGAATCCCCCTTTGAAAATAAGGGGGTCCCCAGATACCAGCCCCCTATGTGAGTAAAGTGTTCACTGTCTTGTCAAGGGAATTTGGTCTTCTGTTGGGAAGAATTACCTCTTTGCTTTCATCTCTAAGGCATTCATGTTCAGGTCTACAGTACCTGCTGAGTGATCAGAATCCTATATGATCGGATTAGGCCCCGCAATCTCTTGGCCCAATCACCCATGTCCTGACCTGGCCCAGAGTACTTGGATAACTGTTGCATCAAGAATCTTGCCAGGAATAAGGGGGTCATTATTGCAGAGGCAGTAGGTTGCCTGTTTCTCTCTAGAATAGTACTATATGCACTGTCGACATTCTATTCCCATCAGCATTGTTTGACATGGCTGATCCTGTAGGTAGATGCAATTTTACAAAAATGGGTAATCGACCTCATGAACAGACGGATCACTTTAACTTGCAGTTTACAGTTAAAAAGTTCAGGATAAAAAAATATGCATACATTTCAGAATAATGCATGGCGCACGCTGCACAAACATATGAAAGCTGCATAAACACATACTCTTTACAGCAATGAAGGCCTCTTAAACCCCCCAGGGAAAGATAGCCTTGACTGATGGGGGCATAACCAGGTGCAGGACAAGGTGGCTGAGTAGTCACCAGGGATTGGTTAGTATGGCGGGGGTGGGGTGGGCTTGAGCTCAGGAAAGTTTTGTTCCCAGGGAATTATGGGTCTTTCAAGGAACATGGCTGGATGAGCTGCCCCCCCTGTTGCCCCTTTTTTTCTATGGTATGTCGCAGCTTGCTACGGTTTCTTGACCTTGCCAGCATAAAAGTGGCTGTAATGGACTATGCCCTTGATGGAAAAATCGGAAGTAGGCAGCCTGTCCAGCACTTATGATAAGGACAGGCCAGGGGCGGACTGACCATTCGGCCACTCGGGCACTTCCTGAGGGCCCCGGGCCACTAGGGGGCCCCATCAGGGTTGCCAGCCTCAGTAAAACCAGGGACAGTATGTAAAAATCTGTTTCTGAAATGTTCCTTACCGACATCCTTTTGGTCTAAAAATCACAAGATTATAGCTGTCCCACCTCTCCAGTACCTTCTCAGCCAATAGAAACATGTCTGTGTATACTGTGTGTACATGTATGTGTATACTGTGTGATTATATAGTGTGTGTGTATACTGTGTGGCCCCATAATCTCGGATTGCCTGGGGGCCCATAATCTCCTATTGCCCGGGGGCCCCATGAGTTGTCAGTCCGCCCCTGGGACAGGCCCCCTTTGGAATTGTACAACTGAGACTGGCACTGGTTTAAAAGTGTTCGCATTTTATGTGTTGGATTTTAACAAAGCTGTGGCCTTGCCCTTTCCAATCTAATGGTTGTAAGTGTGTTGATTTAATGGGGTAAAGGGGCAAGGGTGAAGGTTTATCCCATAAATTTATGTTACATGTAATTTGTCCCGGGTCGATTGCACCTCAGCAGTCATTTGCCTGGGTAACATATGGCTGTATGCCATATTCTCTATATTATTATTCAGGATTTATATAGCGCCAAAAGTTTTCGCAGCACTTTACAATTTAGAGGGGGACAGTACAATTACAATACAGTTCAGAACAGAAAGGGACAGGAGCCCTGCTCATGGAGCTTACAATCTAATGGGAGGTTGTACAAAAGGTAATAGCCGGGGGGATGATATGGGAGGAGGTAACAAGGGAGCTAGAGAGCAGGAGATCTTGGGAGGAGCGGAGAGGACGATTTGCGCAATATCTGCAGATGAGGTTGGTGATGTAGCTGGGGACGATGTTGTGGATGGCCTTGTATGTTGTGGTTAGTATTAAATTTTATACGGTGGGGTTGGGGAAGCCAGTGAAGGAATTGGCAGAGAGGAGCAGCAGTCATGGATCGGTTAGTAAGGTGTATTAGTCCAGCAAAGTGTTTCTTAAACTATTTTGTCTTGAGGCGCACCAAAAAGATCTAAAGAATTTCACAGCACACGCACTGAAAAGATTTAACAATTTTTATTTTTTCATATATATTTCATTTTAAATGTAATGTGAAGGATGTGCCTGCTTTTGAGAGCAAACCAGAAAGTGGACAAGTGGAACAAACAAATGAAACGGTCTTTATTATTATAATATAATTAGAGCGATCGAGTTCTCCCGAGATCTTGCATAAGTCTTGCGTTATGAAAGGAACCAATGAATGACAGATTGACAGAGATTGCATTCATAATAGACTGGGGGGGGTAGCCTATGTAAGGGTAGGCCGATGAGGAGGGAGTTGCAGTAGTTGAGGTGGGAAAAAAAACAAGGAGTGAATAAGTTGTTTTGTGGTGTCGTTAGGAAGGGGCAAATTCTGGAAATGTTGCATATCTATATGACTCAAAAACAACAGGGCGCCTAGCTGAGCATCACTACTTCAGTAAAACTGTTCAGAACACAAACAATGTTGTACTTGTGATTATCCTTATAGACAGCCACCCTCAGTGTGAAGTCTTTGGTAGCTTTGGCAGCACAAATAAACAGGAGGGAGGGATCCTAGGTCTAAGCAAGAAGCTGGAACTGTAGTAGTCTGGCAACAAACGGAGAGAGTTCTCCATAATAGCTGTATACCTCCCAACATTTTCATATATGGGGACACCTACTAGCAGACGTATGTAGGCATAGGACACACCTCCTGCCACACCCCCTTAAAGGAGAATTACCCCCCATAAAAGGTTAATTAAATCCACAAGGGCTTTTTATTACCACTACTATCCCCTTATATTGGCTTTTAAAATGTATAAATGCAACAATTTAGAATTCGGATGAAAGGTTTAATACAGGAAAACACTTTTTGAAAGCTAAAAAGTGCATTTTATATACATCTATATAGATCAGACCAAAATTAGGGACAAATGAGGAGGGAGGAGGAAAGAGGGACAGAGGGACATTGCTCCAAATCAGGGACAGTCCCTCGTAATCAGGGACAGTTGGGAGCTATGTAGCTGGATCTTTTGGAGAAGCTGCATGCTATTAGGCACTGGGCTGGCTGCCCAATTATTAGGCTCTAGCCTGGCTGCCCTCACATTGGTGTTGACAATGGAGGGCCTCTCTCCTAGCTGCAGACAACTTGCCAGCTACCTCTGTCTCATCAGGCGTGGCCTCTCTGTGAGGGAAGCAGAAAAACATATCTTCCCTGGTTATGTACAGAAACCAAGGGAGTCGTGTGAAAAGAAAATAAAGACCCTTCACCTGCATCTGGTAAATAAATGGGTACTCCACTACAACCCCTCTACTTGAACTTGCTGTAAATGGCAAATTTGCAGACCAGTCAAATTCATCCTGTGAATATAATTAAAAATCTTTACAACAATATACAAAGTACTTTTTCAGCTCTGTCCTGAGCTATATCACCAACCCTGTCTCAAAATATCACCAAAACCATCCTCTTCACTAGTTCTAAGACCTCCTGTTATCTAGCTCCCTCGTCGCCTCCTCCCACACTCATCTCTAGGACATCTCCAGCCTTTCCACAGATGTGCTGTGCTGTGCTCCACTGGAATATTCCTTGCTGGGGCAAGCCATGCAACCAGATCCATTCAAAGTGCCTTTCCAGGCTGAATTGATTTGGTACCTGGGCCTTGTGTCCGAAGAAACAAGGTTTTACCTGTAATGCTTCTCTTTTTAGAGTGTGATTGGGAAAACAATATCGCGCTAAACTCTAAAAAATAAATAAATGAAAATAGGTGTGACCAAAGCAGCTACATATGAATGTGACGAAAAATTCTATAGGTAATGTGAATAAAAATGTAGCGCTAAACATAAGTGAGCATATAACAAATAAATGGTGCCCAATAATTAGTGACTCAAATCACAGTTCTGAATACAAGGATAGCTCCCTGTATATATAAAAAAGTTTAAATGAGAATAAACCCTAAAAAAGTCCAATGTGCATGCGCACACTCAAAATAAATCAAACGGTGATATTCCTTGTGAGATAATGAAAACAAAGTTCAAAGTGTTTGTATACACTAAAATGGTGATAACAAAGTCCCAAATATGATGAAAACGGTGTGATTTTTCAGAGACACGGAATGGCTTGGACTAGATCCTCTTGTTCTAACACCTTAAATCGATATAGAGAAAAGGATGTATGCTTACCAGAACGAGTGGACTCCCTGTCAGCGACACTGAGTCGAACAAGCCTGTAGAATCCGAACACCGATAGGTGGAACGTCTCTGGGGTAGACCGATGGAGTCTGTAGAGTTGTCACTGTGATGTAATGGCAACCAAACCTCGGAGAACCCAAGACGAACGATGAAGCACGACCTCAAAAACACGACCACGAATTCGGTAGGGTTGATCCAACCAGTAGGCAGGGTATGGGACCAATGACCAAACAGACCACTTGGAATAGGGTCGACGATCTCAAGTGATATTTCTCAAACACATGCGGAGAGAGGAGAAAGGAGACGAACTCCAATGGTGCAGATCAGCATGGAAGGTTTTATTGAACAAAAACCACCATTACAAAAAATGAATAAAATGTATAAAAGTGATCACAATTAAAGGTTAAAAGCAGTGTGGGAATAGGTAGCACCTCGCCCTACGCGTTTCGTCTTAAGTAGACTTCAACTGGGGCATCTCAGATCCCCATGTGTTTGAGAAATATCACTTGAGATCGTCGACCCTATTCCAAGTGGTCTGTTTGGTCATTGGACGTTCCACCTATCGGTGTTCGGATTCTACAGGCTTGTTCGACTCCGTGTCGCTGACAGGGAGTCCACTCGTTCTGGTAAGCATACATCCTTTTCTCTATATCGATTTAAGGTGTTAGAACAAGAGGATCTAGTCCAAGCCATTCCATGTCTCTGAAAAATCACACCGTTTTCATCATATTTGGGACTTTGTTATCACCATTTTAGTGTATACAAACACTTTGAACTTTGTTTTCATTATCTCACAAGGAATATCACCGTTTGATTTATTTTGAGTGTGCGCATGCACATTGGACTTTTTTAGGGTTTATTCTCATTTAAACCTTTTTATATATACAGGGAGCTATCCTTGTATTCAGAACTGTGATTTGAGTCACTAATTATTGGGCACCATTTATTTGTTATATGCTCACTTATGTTTAGCGCTACATTTTTATTCACATTCTCTTTTTAGAGAGCTGGACCCCCGGGATCCAGTATTTGTTTTTTTCAGCCATATTCCTGGCGGGATGCTTTTAAAAGGCCCAGGGCTGTGGATCCCCGACGAAAAGTGGGCCTGAAGGTTTTTTAACGGAGCCCACCATGAGAGGTGAAGATTGGGTCTGTTTTACCACAGAACCCTGCAGCTGGATATGGTAAGGGAGATTCCTAAGGAATTTTTCTAATTCTTGTGGGTTTTCTCCTTTAAAGAGAAATTCCCCTTAAAAAAATAAAAACAAAAGTTAGCAGCTACAAATACTGCAGCTGCTGACTTTTAATAATCGGACACTTACCTGTCCCAGGATCCATCAATGCGGGGGAGCGAAGCCCCGCTCGTTCCTCCCTCCGCTCGGCGGCACCGGCATTCTTACTGTGGGCATTCACAGCCGGGCATCCACTGTGCATGCGCGAGGGGCGGCGCGCGCCGTGATTGACCTGTCCCAGATGACTAACAGGAGGGAGGGAGCCCTTCCTGCGCCGAGGGGAAGTGATGTCACCAGCCCAGGCACTGAAGGAGGCAGACTATGAGGGATCCCCTAGCAACAGGCATTTAGAGGTGAGTTAAAAAAAAAAAAACATTTTTACTTTTATTTATTATTTTAGGAATTTTAACCAATTTTTTTTTTTTTTTGAGTGCAACACCACTTTAAAGAGGTGGTCCACCTGCACAAAAAATATTAAAAGTCAGCAGCTACAAATACTGCAGCTGCTGACTTTTAATAAATGGACACTTACCTGTTTCAGCGGTGTCGGCAGAAGATGACGAGCAACCGCTCGTCTCTCGGCTGCCCCCGCCGCCATCCTCTGTCAGGGAATCAGGAAGTGAAGCCGCAACGGCTTCACTGCCCCGGTTCCCTACTGCGCATGTGCGAGTCGCACTGCGCGTCTTTATTGGTCCCCGTTGTGTCCTGGGAACTGTGTGTTTCCCAAGACACAACGGGGGGGGGGGGGCATCTGCGGATAGGGGCGGGCATCTTCTGGTAGGGGAGGGGCAGCTGCGGCTAGCTAGTCCCGGAAGTGGGTGCAGATACCTGGATTATACAGGTATCTGCACCCCCCTCCCCCCTGAAAGGTGGCAATTGTGGCACCGGAGGGGGGGAGGAATCCGATAAGCGGAGGTTCCACTTTAGGGTGGCGCTCCGCTTTAAGTAAATGTTTTCTATGCCTATAGTCACCTCCGGGGTCTGTCAAGAGCATGTACCTGTTCCATGCTTGTCAGTCTGGCTCAGTGTCACAAGCTGCACGCTTCCTTCAAACCCAGCTCCAGGTAGGATGTGGGGAAGTTTTGTTTAGGAATGTCCCTCCACAGCTTCTCCTCCCAGTTAGAGGCCATGGGGCAGTCGGCGGTATTACAGTGGCTCTCCATCCACCTGCCCTCCTCTCTCCACATGTAATCCGGTCGGATCGGAGCCCCCGCTCGTGTGGGAAAGCAGTCTTTTTTTTGTAAAAAGATGAGGGGGCAGAAGGGGTGGTCGGAGGAGGGGGGGATGGAACATGAGCGCGGTGTCGGTATAGTTCAATGTCCAAAAGCGCGGGCCATGCTTAGCTATAAAGGTACACTTTTTGCAGGCGCACAATGCTAAAGGAGGGACACAGAGCAGTTGGATTGCATGAGAGAGTGGTTGACACAGGCATTCCCAGGCACATTTACTTAGCATCAGACTGAGCCTTGATAGCAGCGGCAGTTGCTGAACAATATTGCTCAGCAGTGGGTGTATTTCTGGTAGTACCTCTGCATTTGTGCTTAGCACTATGGGCAGAAGAAAAATAAGGGCGCAAGGGGATCTCACTTAGGCTCTGAGGACCCCCCTTCTGCAACGCCATCTCCCCCTGAAAAACCTAGGGAGGCTGGTCAGAGTGAGCCGTCCGGGTTTGGGTTTGCAACTGCTTCTGGCATTTCAGCCCCTGTATATATTACTCAGGAGGTTTCTGCCTCAGCCATGAGTGGATTAGAGGAAAGATTAGTGACCTTAATCGCATCTTCACAAAGTAGAAGGAAATGCATTAAGGCCCCTTCTATCTCCCAGGACCCTCAAACATAGAAACTCTGGGAGAAGGAAGATGATCCCCCTCAGGGGACCGGGCAGAGACTGATGATTCCTCTTCTGAGGAATCAAGTGGGGAAGGACCCTCATCAGCTTCACATGCTTGCTGGTGCATTCTCTTACTGAAATGGTCCCCTCATGATTTAAGTTATCCGTAACTGAGGTTGAAAAGCCCACTTCTGGTTTGGGTTCACTGAAGCCTCCTCAAGCTGTAAATTAAAATGTGACTTGTCCAGTTGACAATGCTCAAATGCTTAGGAATCCATCTGATGAAAAATTAGAATTCCTGTGAAAAAATATTGACGCAATCAGAGATTCTATTCTGCAAACTTCAAGCTTTACGCTTGGGTTGGGGCATATCCGTAGAATCTTATGGTTGAAAAGTGGTCAGCTGAAGCGCCATGCAAAAGCTCATGGCTGTTTTTTCCTTTCCGCAGTGAAAGGCTGTTGGGGATGGGAAAAGGTACCCTTTTGCCAGTTAAGAAAAGGAGTAAAACGTCCCTCATTTAAACAGGCTCTTTTCTCCAGTGCCAGGGGCGTCTGCCTTCAGTCAGTCACGACGGCCTCCACCGTCAGGTGCAAGAGGACCTCAGGGTCTACCCCAGGGACAAAAGAAGCCCTGGGGGGGGGGGGGGGGAACCTACAAAAGTGAATGATAAAGCCTCTTATGAAGGGGCCCTGCTCGCTCGAGTGGGGGGGAGACTTCTGCAGTTCTCAAGAGTCTGGCAGGAGGAGTTTCAAGACAGATGGATGGTCTCCATAATAGTTCTAGGCTACAAACTAGAGTTCTGAGATTTCCCGTCTCCTCGTTTTCCTCAGGACAAAGGTCCATAGATCAAGAGAAAAAGAAGTCTCCTTTTTTCAAGCATTAGTCCGACTTTTGTCTCAAAAAGGGTCATGGCGGTCCCTGCGATGGAGCAGGGGTTGGGTTTTTTTCAAACCTTTTCAAGGATCTAAACTGGTTCCTGAAATATCAACTTTTTCCATGTGTAATCAACCTAATCTGTTGTCTCCATCCTATAAAAAAAGAGAACTTCTGGCATCAGTCGACATCAGGGATGCATACCTGCATGTGCCTATTTTTCCCCGCTCATCAAAAATATCATCTAGCTACTGCACCTCGGGTGTTTACAAAATTCCTGTCCCTTCCTTTGGCCACATTAAGGACTCAAGGTATAAAAATTGTAGCATACCTAGATGGTAGCACACTTAGATCAAAGCATGGTCTCCACAATCACCTACCTGGAATACCTAGGTTGGCCCCCCCACCTAGAGAGATCTTCTTTAACCACTAGCTGACCGCCCACTGTCAAATGACGGCGGAGCAGTGCAGCTATTGTGGCGGGCCGCCGTCATATGACGGCGCTCGCTTTTTGGCCACTAGGGGGCGCGCGCGCGCCGCGGGAGGCGCTCGTGCCCGCCGTGTAGCTGGGGACCCGATGCGCGTGCCTGGCGGGCGCGATGTCCTCCAAGCACCCGCGATTGCCCGGTAAGTGAGCAGGACGTGGATCGGTGTGTGTAAACACACAGATCCACGTCCTGTCAGAGGAGAGGAGACCGATGGTGTGTCCCTTGTACATAGGGACACCGATCGGTCCCCTCCCCCAGTCAGTCCCCTCCCCCCACAGTTAGAATCACTCATATAGGGTACATTTTAACCCCTGCAGCGCCCCCTAGTGTTAACCCCTTCCCTGCCAGTCACATTTATACAGTAATCAATTCATTTTTATAGCACGGATCGCTGTATAAATGTGAATGGTCCCAAAAATGTGTCAAAAGTGTCCGATGTGTCCGCTGCAATGTCGCAGTCATGATAAAAATCGCAGATCGCCGCCATTACTAGTAAAAAAAAAATAATAATAAAAATGCTATAAATCTAGCCCCTATTTTGTAGACGCTATAACTTTTGCGCAAACCAATCAATATACGCTTATTGCGATTTTTTTTACCAAAAATATGTAGAAGAATACATATCGGCCTAAACTGAGGAAAAAATTTGTTTAAAAAAAAAATTGGATATTAAATTATAATAAAAATAAAAACCGCAGAGGTGATCAAATACCACCAAAATAAAGCTCTATCTGTGGTGAAAAAATGATAAAAATTTTATTTGGGTACAGCGTTGCATGACCGCGCAATTGTCATTCAAAATGCGACAGCGCTGAAAGCTGAAAAATGGCTTGGTCAGGAAGGGGGTGTTTGTGCCTGGTAGGCAAGTAGTTAAAACCATTAAGAAAACTAAGAATACTTGGGTCTGATAGATACAGCCCAGAAGACGGTGGCTTTTACCAAAGAGCAGTTCCGTAAAGGAGCTGGTTCAGGTGGTCAGGGCAAAGAAGGGTCCTTCTATTCGCCTTTGCATAAGTTTGTTGGGAAAGATGGTGTCTTCATTCAAAGTGATTCCCTATGCTCAGTCTCATTCAAGACTGCTGCAAAGCAGTATCCTGTCTACCTGAAACAAGAAGGTCCAAACGCTAGATTTTCCAAAGCGTCTGTCGCTAAAGGGTACGCCAGAGTCTCAGTTGGTGGAAGATATCCAAGAATCTGTAGAAGGGGAAACCCTTCTTACCAGTTACCTGGAAGATGGTAACAACATCTGCCAGCCTTTCGGGTTGGGGAGCAGCCCTAGAAGAAAAGACTGTCCAAGGGAAATAGTCCACAAATGGAAAGGATCTTGCCCATCAACATTCTCAAGATTCGGGTAGCACACCTAGCCCTAAGGGCCTGGACATTTAGGTTGCGGATTTGTCCTGTCAGGATTCAATCCGACAATGCCACAGCAGTGGCTTATGTCAATCACCAAGGGAGCACCAGAAGTCATGTAGCCCAGGGAGAGGAAAACCATATCCTAGCCTGGGCAGAAAAGCAGGTGCCGTGAATATCGACAATCTTCATTCCAGGTGTAGAGAATTGGCAGGCAGACCACTTGAGTCGCCAGCACTTGTTCCCGGGGGAGTGGTCCCTTCACCCCGAAATCTTTCTGCCTATATGCCAAAGATGGGGGATTCCGGACGTAGGTCTGTTTGTGTCCAGGTTCAACAAAAAAGTTGACAACTTTGTGTCAAAAACATGGAACAGATATGTTGGTGACCCTGGGAGATCAGTTCTCATTGCTTTATGCATTCCCTCCTATTCTGCTGCTACCACGACTTTATTGCAGGATCAAGCAGGAAAAGAAATCGGTGGTTCTTGTGAACCCAGTGGGGCCCAGAAGATTTTGGTATGCAGAAATCGTAAGGATGGTGGTAGGGGACCCATGGACCCTACCACCACGTCCAGACCTGCTCACGCAGGGACCAATATTTCATCCTATCTTACAAACGCTATATTTAACTGTTTGGCTGTTGAAACCCACATTTTGAAGAATCGTGGGCTTTCAGGCTCAGTGATATCTACCTTGATTAATACAAGGAAGCCAGGTTCCAAAGTAATCTATTATAGAGTCTGGAAGGCATATGTTCCTGGTGTGAGTCCAGGGGTTGGCACCCCAGAAGGTAAATTCCTAGCCTTTCTGTAAATAGGATTAGAAATTAAGCTAGCCTTGAGTACCATCAAGGGCCAGGTCTCGGCCTTATCAGTATTATTCCAATGACCACTTGCTTCGCATTCCATGGTCCGTAGTTTTATACAGGGAGTGACACGGCTTAATCCGTCGGTTAGGTCACCCTTAAAACCTTGGGACTTGAATTTGATTTTGTCAGGTTTACAAAGACAGCCTTTTGGGCTGATACAACATACTCGTTTGATCCTTTTGACAAGGAAGTTGTTTTTTCTGGTTGCCATATCTTCTATAAGAAGGGTATCAGAATTGGCTGCTCTTTCTTGTAAAGAGCCATATTTAATTATTCACAAGGATAAGGTGGTATTGAGGTTCATCTTTTTTTTTTTAATTCTTTATTTTATCTAAATTTTACATATACAATATCACATTGAATCAAACTTCGTTTCATACATATCGTCACATCATATTGCACATATTTTCTCCCCCCCCCCGCCTTGCTTACCATATAAAGAGGTTTATTATTATTTTCCCTAAAATGGCCGTGAACCTCCTACACCCAATGTGAAAGGTATGTTTATCCCATCAGTTCCAGGAAGTACCTCCAAGAGTTTTTAAAATGATTCCATTCTGTCCACTTATTTTCCCTCTCGTGATGTCCCTCCACCCCCCCCCCTCAATCGCCCCCAGACCTTCCAGACTCTGTAATGCATTAACGCCAAAAATCCAATCTCGAAGGGTCGGACCCTCCACTTCTCGCCATCTCCTCGGGACTAAATCCTTGGCTACATTGAGAAAGATCGGGGTCAACGAAGCCCTATACTGTCTCAAAGGGGTTGCGGTCCCATGGAACAAGCACGTCCATGGATCTTCTTGGACTACTTCCCCTGTAATAACGAGGATTAGCTCTAATACTCCTTTCCAAAATTTTTTGATTACTGGGCACTCCCCCCAGATATGGGCCATCGTACCCCTAATATTGCATCCTCTCCAACACTCCGGGGACACTTCCGCCTGAAATCTACTAAGTCTATCCGGGGTTAAATAACACCTGGAGAGGCATTTATAATTTGTTTCCACTGTTTTTATAGAAAAAGATGAACTGTGTGTTACTTTGAAAAAATGTTCAACCCTCATTTTACTACAGAGTACTCCTGTTTCTTCTTCCCATTTCTTGACAAATGGAGGAACATCCAAATCTTCATTTATTAAAATTTTATAGATTCTGGAAATATTATTCTTAGTGCTGTCGCGGATGCAGAGTCGCTCCAGCTGAGTATAGTCATCGCCGCGACGAATCGGACGGGGAAGACTATCTAAAAAATGTTTCAGTTGGGCGTATTTCCAAGTGTCAATCACCATTAAATCCGTGTTCGTGGATAACTCTTGATATGTGCACATTTTCCCATTTTTCATTATATCCTTCACCTGTGCCCCTTTTACTTTAATCCAGTTCCCTCCTACCTCACATCTACCTGGTTCAAAAAGTGAATTGTCTTTTAAATAAATTAGAGAGGAATTAAATTTCCATTTATTTCTTTTATATAAATTATCCCATATGTCTAAGGTGACCCGAGTTATCTCGTGTGCTTTGTTTCCTAAAAGTCTAAATTCAGGTGGATTCCATATATCGTGTCCTAAATTTCTGTTGCTTATTATGTTTTCTATACTAACCCATCTCTTATCATTCCCTACCTTTGCCCACTCCATTACCCGTGAAAGTGCTATCGCCTGGAAATATTTTTCGAAGTCTGGGGAGGCGAGCCCCCCCTGCTGTTTCCCCCTAGTCAGGATCCTAACTGCAAGCCGCGTTTTTTTATTTGCTTCAAAATTTTAAAGAACTCTTTGGGAATCGCTAATGGGAGCATCTGGAATTTATAATTGATCTTAGGGGTGAGAATAATTTTTACTGTGTTGACGTGACCGATCCAAGAGAGGGGTCGAAGGGACATTTTACCACATTCTTTCCTAATCTCGTCGAGCAATGGAAGGTAATTTATTGAAAAGATTTTTTTTGAGGAATCTGCCAGCCTGATCCCCAAATATTTGATATCATCTCTCCAGAGAAAATTAAATTCTTCCGAGAGTAACTCCACCTCGTCCTTTTTTATATTGATGTTCAATATTTCTGACTTACTTACATTAATTTTCAAATTTGAGAATTTATCGTAAGTTTTCAAAGTAGAGAGCAAATTTGGAATGGTAATCCGGGGATTAGAGATGTAGAAGAGCACGTCGTCAGCAAAGGCTGCTAACTTGTGCTCCTCCCCACCTACTCTAATCCCGGTTATATCGATATTTTTGCGTATTGAAGACAGTAGAGGCTCCAAGGATAGAACGAACAATAAAGGTGATAGAGGACACCCCTGATGCGTGCCATTTCTCATTACAAAGACTTCCGAAGGAAGTCCATTGACGTTTACCGAGGCTTGAGGCCAGTTGTATAACATTTTAATCCATTGCAACATCCTTGGGCCTAATCCCATGGATTCCAATGTTTCCATCATGAATCCCCAGTCTACCCTGTCAAACGCCTTCTCGGCGTCAATTGACAGGAGTAGACTGGGGATCCCCAACTTTTTGGCCGCGTGGAGCAACAGCACTGACCGTACCCCGTTGTCTCGGCCTTCCCTCCCCAAGATAAATCCGACCTGGTCCGGGTGAACCAGCTCTGACATCCTCTCTTTAAGTCTATTGGCTAAAACTTTTGCGAAAAGCTTTGTGTCTGTGTTTAATAAAGCGATCGGACGATAACTTGAGCACAATGTTCTATTTTTGTCCTCCTTCAGTATGAGAGTGATTGAGGCCCTGAGGGACTCAGCCCCCATTATACAGTCCATGCCCAAATGATTCCAGAAATGACATAGTTTAGGGACCAGAATGTCTTTGTATTTCTTATAATATGTTATCGTGTACCCGTTAGGGCCCGGGCTTTTACCGGCCGGGGAATCCTGTATGGCAGAGAGAATTTCTGCCTCAGTAATTGGTTTGTCCATACTAAATCTGTCATTCTCTGTGTGGGAAAAATTCTCTTCCCTCATCTCCTATGTCCGAGGTATGTTGTCCCCTCTGTCTGACATCGTACAACCCTTCGTAATACGTTTTAAATACTTCCGCTATTTCCTTAGAGGAGTTTACCGTCTCGCCCTGTTTATTTTGAATTTTCTCGATTTAGTTTATTTCTCTCTTTTTTTTAAGCATATTTGCTAAGTGCTTACCAGATCTGTTACCTCCCAAATGCCTCTCTCTGTTGATTTTATGGAGCCACTTCCTAGCTTCAACTAGTTTCAGGTTCATCTTAACCAGGATATTCTTCTACCTTCATTTTTTCCCAGATCCCTGTTCTACAGAAGAAAGGTCGCTACATTCTCTTGATGTAGTGAGAGCAGTCAAAGTCTATTTGAAGACGACTACTCAGATTAAAAAAATAAATAAAAAAAATCTGATGTTTTTGTTTGTGTTGCTTGAAGGTCCTAGAAAAGGACAGGCAGAGTCAAAATCTACTATTTCTAAGTGGATCCAGCAGGTAATTATTCAAGCTTATGGTTTTAAAGGGAAGGTTCCACCTTTTCAAATCAAAGCGCACTCCACCAGGGCTGTTAGTGCTTCATGGGCAGTGCATCACCAAGCCTCCATGGCTCAAATCTGCAAGGCCGCAACTTGGTCTTCAGTCCATACATTTACCAGATTCTATCAGGTGGATGTGAGAAGGCATGAGGCTATCGCCTTTGGGAGCAGTGTACTGCAGGCAGCAGTATAGGTACTCAGGCCTGATGGCCCCCTACTTTTGTTTGTGCCTCCCTCCCCTCAGTTGGCATTGCTCTGGGACATCCCACATAGTAACTACTATGGCTCTGTGTCCCGTGATGTACAATTAAGAAAATAGGATTTTTATAACAGCTTACCTGTAAAATCCTTTTCTTTGAAGTACATCACGGGACACAGAGGTCCCTCCCCTCTTTTTGTGTATACACATGTATTGCTTTGCTAAAAAACTGAGGTACTCCCTATAGGGGGAGGGTTTATATAGGGAGTTGAACTTTCTGTTTAGGGTGTGCCAGTGTCCATCACCTAAAGGTGGCCTATATAACCCACATAGTCCCCTGATGTACTTCAAAGAAAAAGATTTTACAGGTAAGCTGTTATAAAAATCAGATTTTTTTTTATTTTTATGGGATATGTTTTATAGAAGAAAGTAAAAAAAAAAATTTTTTTTCAAAATTTTTGATCTTTTTTTCATTTATATTGCAAAAAATGTAAAGTGGAGATTAAATACCACCAAAAAAAGCTCTCTGACAAAATTTGCATTTGTGTTGCATGACCGTGCAATTACCAGTTAAATTATCGCAGTGCAAAATAGCAAAAATTGGCCTGGTCATAAAAGGGTAAAACCTTCTGGAGCTCAAGTGGTTATTAACCACTTCACCCTCAGAAGATTTACCCACTTAATGACCAGGCCATGTTTTGCGATATGGCACTGCGTTGCTTTAACTGACAATTGCGCGGTCGTGCTTCGCTGTACCCAAACAAAATTGACGTCCTTTTTTTCTCACAA
Source organism: Lithobates sylvaticus (assembly GCA_028564925.1). NCBI lineage: Eukaryota > Metazoa > Chordata > Amphibia > Anura > Ranidae > Lithobates > Lithobates sylvaticus. The sequence goes on along the minus strand of CM053037.1, from coordinate 112,676,690 downwards.
ATAGAGCTTTCTTTTGGTGATATTCGATCACCTCTGCGTTTTTAATTTTTTTGTGTTATAAATAAAAAAAGACAGACAATTTTGAAAACAAAACAATATTTTTCACTATTTGCTATAATAAATAAATAAAAAAAAAATGTCTTTATCAGTTTAGGCCAATATGTATTCTTCTACATATTTTTGCTATAAAAAAGTTGCAATAAGCGTATATTGATTGGTTTGCGCAAAAGTTATAGCGTCTATAAAATAGGGGATAGATCTTTATTAACAGATCCCTGTCCTGGCTCTCTGTGGAGCGATCGCGGGTGGCCGGCGAACATTGCGAATCAGTTTCCCCAACCTTGCAGCGGGCCTCGTGCACCTGCTATAGCTGTAAGGGACTGACAACAGCTACGGCGATTTGCACGATCGAGCCAACCTGCCGCAGTATAATGATGGCAGCTGGTTGGCAAATGATTAACAGACCACTGATACACCATAAAATGTGAAGTGATGTGAAAAATGACACAAGTCATTTATTTAAAAAAGTCAGACAATGCACATCTATCTTCAATCATGTCATCCAGCAATGCAGATATATATCAATCACGATGCTCAATACCCACTGAAAGAAAAGGACTCAACCAACTGCCAACATATGTTTGTTTCCATCGCTTCCCTTGGCTTTATGATAGCTCTACTCTCTGCTGCTAAAATGTAAACAAAGAGGCTGAGTCTCCCAGGTGATGTCATTGACCAAATACGACCTCAGATCTGAGGTTTGGCTGCTGGGAGGAGTTATGCAAAATTCAAAATGCCTTGGTGGTTGGGAGTCAGCCCAGAGAAATGGGAATTTCTAGGAAGACTCCATCTATATGAAGACCAACTTAAAAATGCCCATATGATGCTTCTCTTTAACGGAGTAGGTAGTTGACCAAAAGATCAGACTTACAGTTTACTAATCAGTTGTTAGAAGCAATAATGCTAATTAGACTCAAGATGGAGAAAAACATGCATACATCAGGAGTCAACCAAAATTCAAGCCTTCTATGGGCACCTTACAGTAGAAGTACAGCCAAAGCTTGTTTGGTCGGGATCTGCCCATATGCCTGGACCGGCACCTAGCTCAAGCCTATCTGTGAGCTGCTGAGAGCCTAAGCTGGCTGCTCCCACCCCTACCACAGCCCAGTGCTCCAGTGAGTGAGGGCAGAGCAGAGAGCCGACTAACAGTCACCAACTCTCTGCTCATGGAGAACCGAGAAATTGGCAGTATTTGATCGTTTGGTTCTTAGTGTTAGAGCCGATGGGGGGCAGATGTAACATCGGACTGATGCTTTATCCACCTAGGTAAGTATGATTAAAAAAAAATAAAATGATTCCCATACTTCTCTTTTAAGCCTTCTATTCAGGCTCATACTTTTGTTACTCAGTATAAACTGCAATAAACCCATCCCGGCTGAAGAAAGCAGACATCTGCTCCATCTTCTATGCCTCCAAAGTCCATTTCTGGCAATGCCATCATATCCTCCAGTGGTAATAAGAAACATGCACTGAAACATAGAAGTGAACAGTCTGATACAAGGTGTACACTTGGCGCAAGGCCATGTTGATGATTGTTCTTATTCTACGCCTTTTCCTACTGAATTCTATGATCACAAGTTCTCAATTAGACAAAGCATTGAAAGGCACCATGAGTATGCTCCCACACATCTGATCAAATGAAAAATTCTCTGAAAAAGAAGCTGGCACTGCTGTTCTTGCCCTTTATGTTGGTTGAATTCAGTTATATTTACCAACTGCCATGCTTCTGTCCAAAACACCCAGCTGCCACTAGTTCTCCAACAAAGACATCCTAGTACCACATAATCATTTTGTTGCCAGCACGCTAATGTCCCTGGGCTAACTGGTGTGTCTCTAAGTTCGTGTGAATGCCAACACATGGAGTGATTTATATATTTTATGGCCCATTGAGACAACTTATTAAACGCTTTTATGCATTTAGAGGGTATTTGGCAAGCAGAGTTCTTCTAAGTCTTCCACTTTTCTTTCTTTATTGCCTTTCTACTCTCACCACTTCATCTAATATTAGACCTTAAAGTGTTTGTTAACCCATACATAACAAACACTGCCAGCCCCTCTATTATAGGTAGGCATAACACACTGTATTAGTCTTTTATAAAAAAACAAGGCTTGTAAATACGATCTTCAGGCCGGTCACGTGACTCGTGGCCACTGTATACCTCCGATACATGGCTTCTGCAGGAGGGGGCGAAATCTCCCTCCGACATCAGCTGGGGAGATCACATGGCTGCTCAGCCCCTCCTGCAGTAGCCCTGGAAACCAGCTGAGAGTCAGGTGACCAGCCTGAAGATCGTGCTAAAACTATATTTACAAGACTAGTTTTTATAAAAGATTAATACAGTGTGCTGTATCAATCTATAATAGAGGGTCTGGCAGGGACCATTTAGATTTTTTTTATTTTTACTAATAGCGGCCGGGGGGGGGGGGGGTAAAAACAGAGACACAGACACGGAGCTGACAGGCAAGGAGGAGGGGGTGAGGAGAGACAGGAGAGCAGAGCAGTGCTGTGGATGACAGACTGACATACGCTGACCACAGTGGTCAGTGAAAGGAATTATACACCTGGTTATGCAGGCACCCAGGACCCTCGGATCCGTGAAATACCACATGATACACGGGAAATATGCTTGAGTGTTTTCACAAGGTGTCTAATTTTATTGAGTAAAACAGTAGCTTATATACAAAACAAAGAAGGGAGGGGCTGCGTTTGGGTTATACAAACTTACACTCAGTACTTTTTTATCATGAGTTAGACTGCTGACTAGATAACAAGAAGTAGCTGATGACTTGCTGACACAGGATGTTGCTCCGATAATTGGCCTAACCACAGTGACTCATAGGGTGTGGTTCTATGCAAACTGTTAGTTAAGCTGATTATGGCAAAACTCATACATATAAAAAGTTATTTTCTACTTTATGTAAAATGGAGGGGAATCTAAAAATGGAGTCACATTCTCTTACAGTCAGGGCTCAGCATCCCTGATTATCGTGGTCAGTGCAGAGAGGGGATACAGGAAGTGACAGGATCAGTCAGGTTTTTTTTACAGTTTAGAGGGGAACAGATTACACAGCTCAAGCACTGTGCTGTTTAATCTGCTTTAAGGGACCAGGATCTTTTTTGGTTTAACAAACACTTTAACAACACTTCCTTTCTAGGCTTGTGTGTGCAAAAGTAGGCTTAGTTGTTAAAATATGTTGTGAGTGAGAATGCTGAAAACAAAACTTTGTTAAAATGTAACTAAAGGCTAAAGGCAAAATGTTGTCACAGCGTGCTCTTTGGACAGAATGCAGAGGGATTAGAATGCTTGTCAGTTTGTATTGCTGTCTGTTGTATTGTTTGTCAGTTTGTATTGTGTCCCCGTTAAGTGATTCGCCCTCTCTATATGTTCTGTTTACTATTATCATTGAAAGTGAAAGTAAAAGAAAATAAAAAAATGTGGGTTGTCCCCAGAAATGTAATAGAAGGGTAATCTTCCAATGGGGACACTAGTTCTGGTGACCTAAGGGTCCCCAAGGGATTCCCTTAATTTGCTGTGATTTCCTCTCACTTATTGGTTGGCTTGGACAGGAAGTGAAGGGAAATCTCCAAAATGAGACACAGATGGTGAAAAAAAATCTTAGAGGGGGTTATAACCAGGGCCGGTGATAAGGGGGGGACCTCCCATACCGGGCCCGGATCTGCCATCTCAGCAGGGGACGGTAACTCCAAAAACCTGTCCACCAATAAGCTCATCCCCGCTGTGCAGCTATTTAGAAAACAAACGTCTCCGGGCCCCCTGTGTTCAGTGGGGGCCGGAAGACAATAAGCGGACTATTTCTTCATTTTCGGGTTTAGGCGGATTAATCTGGGAGGGAACGGAAAATTAAGAAAAAGTCAGCTTACTCTCCCCCGGCCCCCACTGAACACAAAGGGATTAGCTTATTGGTGGACAGGATTTTTGAGTCCCCACCTGCTCTACCTCCCCCCCACAGTTTTCTCCAGCCCTTGTTGCCCAGCTCGGTATTGCCCAGGAGTAAGTGAGGACCAGATATACCAGCAGTGCTCAGCTGGTCCTGGGCCCCAAGCCCAGACCAGGTACTGGGGGGGGGGGGGGGGGGGGGGGGGCTAACAGTGCTGCATTTGAGCTCTTGGGTAATACCAAGCACGTTTGGAGTGATGGAATGAGTGACACATTAGAGGGGCATTGCTGGAGATTATGGTACACTAGTGTTGCCCTCTGACGATTGATCCACAATGGATCACTTTTCAGAGGGTGTTTGACTGGCGGCAAGGAAGCATTATATTGCCACCTCACCATCTGATTTAATCCCTAAAAACCTGCACAACCTCGCTGCAACTGTCTTCATTGTACATGGTTGTGAGGCGTCCCCATTCAGTGAAGTGGGATGCATTTGGTCACTGAACGTGATGGGGGGATATTTTTGTATACCCCCATTTGCTGCCTTTGCCATTACCCCCTCCTAACCACTGCATTCTGTACATTACATATCCCAGACCACTGAATTCAATGCATTACCCACTCCTGACCTCTGCACTCTGTATATTAACCACTTCAGCCCCGGACCATTTGGCAGCCAAAGGACCAGAGGTCTTTTTTCAATTTCGCACTGCACTACTTTAACTGGTAATTGCGCGGTCATGCAATTTTGTAACCAAACGAAATTTGCGTCCTTTTCTTCCCACAAATAGAGCTTTCTTTTGATGGTATTTGATTGCCTCTGTGATTTTTATTTTTTGCGATATAAACGGAAAAAGAGCGAAAATTTTGAAAAAAAAAGAGATTTTCTACTTTTTGTTATAAAAAAAATCTAATAAACTCAATTTTAGTCAAACATTTGGGCCAAAATGTATTCAGCCACATGTCTTTAGTAAAAAAAAATGCAATAAGCGTATATTTATTGGTTTGCGCAAAAGTTATAGCGTCTACAAACTAGAGTACATTTTCTGGAATTTACACCGCTTTTAATTTATGACTGCCTATTTCATTTCTTGAGGTGCTAAAATGGCAGAGAAGTACAAAACCCCCCCAAATGACCCCATTTTGGAAAGTAGACACCCCAAGCTATTTGCTGAGAGGCATGTTGAGCCCATTGAATATTTTTTTTTTTAGTCCCAAGTGATTGAATAAAGACAAAAATAAAAAAGATTTTTTTTTTTTTCAAAAAGTTGTAACTAAATGATATATTGCTCACACATGCCATAGTTATATGTGGAATTGCACCCCAAAATACATTTTGCTGCTTCTCCTGAGTATGGGGATACCACATGTGTGGGACTTTTTGGGAGCCTAGCCGCGTACGGGGCCCCGAAACCCAAGCACCGCCTTCAGGATTTCTAAGGGTGCAAATTTTTGATTTCACTCCTCACTACCTATCACCGTTTCGAAGGCCATAAAATGCCAAAATAGCACAAAACCCCCCCAAATGACTCCATTTTGGAAAGTAGACACCCCAAGCTATTTGTTGAGAGGCATGGTGAGTATTTTACAGCTCTCATTTGTTTTTGAAAATGAAGAAAGTAAAAAAAAAAAATTTTTTTTCTTTTTTTTCAATTTTCAAAACTTTGTGACAAAAAGCGAGATCTGCAAAATACTCACCATACCTCTCAGCAAATAGCTTGGGGTGTCTACTTTCCAAAATGGGGTCATTTTGGGGGGTTTTATGCCATCTGGGCATTCCATGGCCTCCGAAACTGTGATTGGCAGTGAGAAGTGAAATAAAAAAATTACACCCTTAGAAAGCCTGAAGGCGGTGATTGGTTTTTGGGGTTCCGTACGCAGCTAGGCTCCCAAAAAGTCCCACACATGTGGTATCCCCGTACTCAGGAGAAGCAACAGAATGTATTTTGGGGTGTATTTCCACATATGCCCATGACATGTTTGAGCAATATATCATTTAGTGACAACTTTTTGTAAAAAAAAATATATATATTTTTTTTTTTTTCATTATTCAATCTCTTGGGACAAAAAAAAAAAAAATATTTAATGGGCTCAACATTGCTCTCATCAAATAGCTTGGGGTGTCTACTTTCCAAAATGGGGTCATTTGGGGGGGGTTTGAACTGTCCTGGCATTTTATGCACAACATTTAGAAGCCTATGTCACACGTCACCCACTCTTCTAACCACTTGTAGACAAAGCCCTTTCTGACACTTTTTGTTTACATGAAAACATATTTTTTTTTTGCAAGAAAATTACGTTGAACCCCCAAACACTATATATAATGTTAAAGCAAAGGCCCTACAGATTAAAATGGTGGGTGTTGCATTTTTTTTTTCCACACAGTATTTGCGCAGCGATTTTTCAAACGCATTTTTTGTGGAAAAAATACACTTTTTTTATTTTAATGCACTAAAACGCACTATATTGCTCAAATTTTTGATGAAATAAAAAAATATGATCTTAGGCCGAGTACATGGATACCAAACACGACATGCTTTAAAATTGCGCACAAACACGCAGTGGCGACAAACTACATACATTTTTAAAAGCCTTTAAAAGCCTTTACATGATACCACATTAGATTCACGGAGGAGGTCTACTGCTAAAAATACTGCCCTCGATCTGACCTTCGCGGTGATACCTCACATGCATGGTGCAATTGCTGTTTACATATGACGCCAGACCAACGCTTGTGTACGCCTTTGCGCAAGAGAAGGGGGGGCAGGGGTGCTTTTTTTTTTTTTTTTTGTTTTTTTTTTTATTTATTTAGCTTTTTTATTTTATTTTTAAACTGTTCCTTCCATTTTTTTTCTTTGTTATGATTTTTATTGTTATCTCAGGGAATGTAAATATCCCCTATGATAGCAATAGGCAGTGACAGGTACTCTTTTTTTGAAAAAATTGGGGTCTATTAGACCCTAGATCTTTCCTCTGCCCTCAAAGCATCTGACCACACCAAGATTGGTGTGATAAAATGCTTTCCCAATTTCCCAATGGCGCGGTTTATATCCGGGAGGGGGGACATTCCCTCCCACTGCTTGTAAAAGCAGTCTAGAGGCTAATTACCCGCTAGAATTGCTTTTACATGAAAGCCGATCACTGGCTGAAAAGAATGATACCAAGATGATACCTAAACCTGCAGGCATCATTCTGGTATAACCATTCAAAGTCCAGCAACATACTGGACATATATTGTAATCTTTTTTTTTTCATGCAGCCTCTTGGCTGAACGAAAAAAAGAGATTGATTGGTGGGTATGCCCACCATTAGAATACCTCCCTTCATCCACCCACTTCTAATGATGGGCATACATGCACCATTTATATATGCCGATGCATGGGGGCATCCTCCCGCAAAAGTTATGCCGTGTACACACGGTCGGAATTTCGACCGTATGTACGTGGCATTAGGAGCCAATCGCTCCTCCCCCCCCCCTGCTGCCCCCATGCTTCGGCATATATGCTCTTTTTTTTAACTGTGGTGGTGAAATCACCTCCTACAGCGTTGGAGTCGCGGCTTTATGTATCGTGGGAGCAAACGCTGTTGCTGTCAAGATAAATAAATCCGCGTTGCAACTGAATGGCGCACCTGAAAAACAAAAAAATGCTTAACACTAAAACACAGTAAACAAAATTACATACCTGAAAAGCAAGCATGATAAAACATGATAAAACATAATAAAACATTGCAGAATAGAATGGAGTAAAAAAAGAGCAACAATAGAGAGAGAATAGAGTGAGAGAGAGAACAATAAAACGACAACTTTTTTTTTTTTTTTTTTTTTTTTGAGATTCACAGGTAAAAAAGCTCCTGACTGAAGCGACTGAATCAAAACGCTACCACAAAAAAAATGTTAGCGATCGCAGGGATCAGGCCTGACTCTGCGAACGCTGCAGTTATGTGTGCTTAGTGTTTTGTAAGTGACAGTGATCGATCGATACTGCACTTGGGTGGGCTGGGCTGGGCTGGGCGGAGGGGGAAAACGCAGGTGCTAGCAGGTATCTGGGCTGATCCCGCTAACAATGCGTTTTTTTTTGGAACCCTAAACTGCTGGGACGCTAGTATAGATCTGATCAGATCAGATATTGATCTGTTCAGATACTGTGCCACTAAGGGAGGTGTATGCTTTGTGCGTGGGTGTTTGCGGTACTGGCACTAACCTGGGGCGACGCAGACCTTATTTGACCCTAAAACCTAATTGATATCACCCGCCGGGCGATCAGGGGGTTAAACCGTTATTGGGTAATAAATGGCGGGTGCCCTGACAGTATAAAAAATAAAGCTAACTAACCAGCGTCACCCGTAACAGTAATACAAAAAAAAACTGGTTACCTAGCGACACTAATGCAGCGATCAGAAAAACGATCGCTTAGTGACACTGGCAAAAGGGGGTGAAAGGGTTAACTAGGGGCAATCAGGGGGTTAAAAACTGTATTAGGTAATATATGGGGGTACCTGACGCTATATAAAAACCTGACGGGGAACCTAAATAACGAAATAACTAACTGGCTAACCAGCGTCACCAGTGACAGTTATACAGTGATCACTGGTGAAAGGGTTAACTCTAGGGGCAATCAGGGGGTTAAAACCTTTATTTAGGTTGTAATATGGGGGTACCTGACCTATAAACCTATTTATGAACCTATATAAACATGGCGGTTACCTAAAAAAAAAAAAATGGTTACCTAGCGACACTAATGCAGCGATCAGAAAAACGATCGCTTAGTGACACTGGCAAAAGGGGGTGAAAGGGTTAACTAGGGGCAATCAGGGGGTTAAAACCTTTATTAGGTAATATATGGGGGTACCTGACGCTATATAAAAACCTGACGGGGAACCTAAATAACGAAATAACTAACTGGCTAACCAGCGTCACCAGTGACAGTTATACAGTGATCACTGGTGAAAGGGTTAACTCTAGGGGCAATCAAGGGGTTAAAACCTTTATTTAGGTTGTAATATGGGGGTACCTGACCTATAAACCTATTTATGAACCTATATAAACATGGCGGTTACCTAAAAAAAAAAAATGGTTACCTAGCGACAGCAGTGACACTAATACAGCGATCAGAAAAACGATCGCTTAGTGACACTGGCAAAAGGGGGTGAAAGGGTTACCTGGGGGGCAATCAAGGGGTTAAACCTTTATTAGGGGGGGGGGGTAGGGGGCTACCTTGGACCTAAAACTAACTGCACTGACAGTTATTACAGTCACACTGACACTAAATGCAGTGATCAGTAAAAAAATGATCACTGCAATTAGTGACACTGTGACTGGGGGGGGGGGGAGGGGGTGATCTGGGGGGTGATCTGGGGGTGACAGGGGGGTGTTTTGTGTGCCTATGTGTACTGGTGTCAGTGTACTGTTGGTGCACTAACCTTTAGATGTTCACAGCTCGGCGTTCCGGTCACATAGACCGGCGCACCGAGCGTGACATCACTTCCTCTGCCTGTGTTTTGATTGACACAGACAGAGGAAGCATCTGATTCGCCAGGAGCGATCGCGAGGGGGTGGCCAGAAACCACTGGCCGTCCCCTCATCCCGGATCGCTCCTGAAGCGATCCCGACCGTCCCCGCCGGCCGGGGGGGGTCCGATCGGACCCCCCACGCGCCTGAAGAATGGCACGTACAGGTACGTGGTTCTGCCTGTACGTGCCATTCTGCCGACGTATATATACAGGGGGCGGTCGGCAAGTGGTTAAACACTTCTGACACCTACACTGTACATACCCCTGACTCCTGCAAGCAGTACAGTATATACTCCTGAAACTACACTGTGTAAGTTACATACTCCTGACCCCTGCACTCTACACTACATATTCTTGACACCTGCATTTTGTAAATTATATACATACACCTGATATCTGCCCTCCCACTGTTAGTGCAGTTTTGCCACATCCTTATTTCTCCAAGGCACACAGTCGACGCTGCCTCCTTTTTCTCTGTTTGCTTCTAGGGGAAACAGTGGCTGGGCTCAGGCCCCAGGCCCTTTGAGGTGGGGGGGCACTGTCAGGTAGGCTGTTCAGGGCACCGTGATTTCTAGCAGCAGCCCTGGTTATAACCCTCCATTGCTCTATCCAAAATGCAAACAAAAGTTTTGCCTATAGTTCTACTTTAAATGGTGGTTGTTCAAGTGCATGGAGCTTGATATTTGGATCTTTCAGGCTTGGCTCACAGCAGGGGTCCAGTGCGTCCTGGTTCACTGTTTCAGGTCCGATTTCAGCCTGAATTTTGGTCTGAATTCAGATCTAAAATGGACCAAGAGACGCACAGACCCACTGCAGAGATATGTTAACCATCTTTAAAGAGAGCAGGTCAAAAGCTCCTGCTATTGTGAATTGGATGCGGGGAACCCCCACATTCAATTCGCAGTGGTGTGAACCCAGCCTAAAAGCTACATAAGTTACAAGGTACTTTTGAGGCAGATTTTTTTGGCCCTATACAATTTCAAGTATTTTTTTCAGTCGTGTTTAAGGCATTTTTTCCTCCCCCTACTGCGTTCCACTGTCTAAAACAAAAATGCCTGAAGCTTAAATACACATGTAAACCACTTGAAATATGCTTTTAAACCCTGTTATTTGTGCGCAAAAATGCTCAAATAAAAATCCTGAAAATCACTCTGCTCTGGTGTGAATACAGCCTTAGGCACAAACTACCCATGTAATAATTGTTGGGCCTGGCAAGAGGTTGCTTGAGCACTGGGCATTATAAGGTGAGGAGGAAATGCCTAGTTTGCCATACCAGTTGGTAAATAGGATACAATCTAATATAGCCCCTTATTGTCCCTACTATCTACATATAGCTTCACCTGTAAGGGAAAAATAATAAATGCACATATTTTTGAAGGAAAAAAATGTGCATATTCCCATAGCAGCCTGAAAAGCATTGCGTCCACGATCAGTGGATGGCAGGTGCAATGCCAGACTCCTGCAGACACATCCTCTAGCTTTCTGTCCATATCTATGTACAGGCTTTCTATTAAAAAAGCTGGAGGACGTTTGAGTGAACTATTGATCAGCGCACTCGTACTCAATGGATTATGAGTTTCTTCATTCACAGATTTCTGAGAATGAATGACCTGGCTGTGTGGGGGAAGCCACGCACAGCTTCACCAATTTTAAATGTGACACTGGCTGTGGCGGAGAGGAACCCCTACCTGTTATCACAAGAGGGGCTGAAAGCAGATGATTAGAAATATGTTACATACTACACCCTATAGTGGAATACACTATATTGTCAAAATTATTGGGACACTTGCCTTTACACACACATGAACTTTAATGGCATCCCAGTCTTAGTCCGTAGGGTTCAATATTGAGTTGGCCCACCCTTTGCAGCTAAAACAGCTTCAACAGATTCAACTCTTCTGGGAAGGCTGTCCACAAGGTTTAGTAGTGTGTCTATGGGAATGTTTGACCATTCTTCCAAAAGTGCATTTGTGAGGTCAGGCACTGATGTTGGATGAGAAGGCCTGGATCACAGTCTCCACTCTAATTTATCCCAAAGGTGTTCTATTGGGTTGAGGTCAGGACTCTGTGTAGGCCAGTCAAGTTCCTCCACCCCAAACTTGCTTATTCATGTCTATAAGGAGCCATCACCAAACTGTTACCACAAAGCTGGGAGCATGAAATTGTCCAAAATGTCTTGGTATGCTGACGCCTTAAGTATTCCCTTCACTGGAACTAAGAGACCAAACCCAACCCCACACTATAATTCCTCCTCCACCAAATGATTTGGAGTGGTGGCCCAATACTTTTGGCACTATAGAGTGGATGAGTGAGTTTGGGATGGAGGAACTTGACTGGTCTAGTCCTAACCTAGAACTCCTTTGGGATGAATTAAAGGGGAGGCTGCGAGCCAGGCCTTCTTGTCCAACATCAGTGCCTGACTTCACAAATGAGCTTCTGGAAGAATGGTCAAACATTCCAATAGACACACTCCTAAACCTTGTGGACAGCCTTCCCAGAAGAGTTGAAGCTGTTATAGCTGCAAAGGGTGGGCCAACTCAATATTGAACCCTACAAACTAAGACTGGGATGCCAATAAAGTTCACGTAAAGGAAGGTGTCCCAATACTTTTGACAATATAGTGTATGCAACATGTTCCTAGAGGTGAACTTATCCTAAAATGCTGTTTTTGTTGTTGTTGTTTTTGATTACTAAAGGGTTAACTCTAAATAAACTGTTTTCCATAAACATATAAATATGTGTAATTCTTGCGAGCATCTAAAACATAAATATGTGCGTCCTAAGTGTAGCGGGGTCGTACCCCTTTTAGGGGAAGAGACTACATCCCCCATAATCCCCCAGGCTCCCGGGCTGCTTGTTTCCGCCCGAGAGGCTGCTGGGGGAGGTTATAAAAAGGAAGAGCGGAGACCGCCTCTTCCTCTTGGGACACTTCCTCTTCTGAGGCCTGACAGGACTGGCCTGCCTCTGCTGACGGGGCTTGTGACGCGGAGACTGCAGCCAGCGGAGACACCTGTGCGGACCGGAGCTGAAGGCCTGAAGCCTGGGCCTTGCAGCAGATGGAGTGAGACTCTCATACCTCAGAGTCAGCAGCAGCGGAGCGGAGACTCATCCCTACAGACGGTCGGTCGGAGCTGAGGACCGGAGCGCAGGGGCTGTGACTGAGGAGACCAGAGCCGCCATTAGAGGGACCGGAGCGGAGGACGGTACCCCAGGATTGGTGAGAGAGCCGGAAGGCTCATCCTGCATTGATACACACGTTTTATGCCTACTGAACTGCCTAGGCGCAATTTACCTCAGAGCAGCAATGTTACTTTCTGTGGATTACAAAGACACCATTTAAAGCTACATGTGCACCACCTCTACAGATTCATTGCCGGTGAAGAACACTGTACTAGTACAAGGACTGAGCTCTATTACTAGGGATCAGGCCTGGTCCGTTAGGTAGGCGCAGATAGATTTATTGCACCTCAGGGGTGCATAGCATGCGGTCGCCACACTTGGCGCTCCGTTTCCCCATTGCTAGTTGATACATATATGTGTACATGTTTAAGTGCATATTGCAGGGACCTGCTAAAGTATTGTAAGTCATATGTTTAAATGTATGTTACTATTTCTTTTCCTTACTGACAAAGTAAAGCCAGTTATTCTTATCTCAGCAGTCTGCTTGTGAGTTCATACCCATTATGCTTAGAGTATAAGATATGTTTATATGTGCATAGATACATACCCCTTTACTAACTGTGCCAGAGCGGGTAGAGCAAATTGCCGGGGGTTGGTGGAGCTGTACTCAGGGACCCAAAACAAACCAGCGGCTCTCTTAACTGGGGGTAGCGCTACACGTGGGGGCTCGTAATCCGGGATCCTGAGTCAGCGGGAAAAGCCGCCAGAAGGTACCGGCATGGACCCAATAGAAGTGGGACGGTGGTCCGCAACATGGGCCGCTGACCCAGCCGCAGCAGCAGTCATTGAATTGCCAGGGATATGCCAGAGAGAGGCAGTCAAGCAGCTCATAATGTCATTATCCCCATGCCAGAAGTCATGGATAATGGACATGAGAAATGATGCTGGGTACACATACGCCTTAATAGAATGGAAGGAAGAGACTCCAGAGCAGTTCAGGAGCCAAAGCATACAGGCACCGAATGGCCAGGCCTATAAAGTGCTGCATGCGCTGCCGCGCAAGGGAGACTGTTCTCCTATGAAAGCCATTCTATCCCCAAAGAAGGAAGAGCAGAAGGGCGCGGAAAGTCCCGCACAGACTACCCTTAGTGCAGAACTGTGTGCTGTCCTAGGGGAAATTGTGACTCAGTGCAGAAGAGACCCTGGGGACTACCCAATGTCGGGATACAGGAAACTCCGGATGTTCTCTGGGAGGACACCTGTACCCTCGGGAGAAGAGGGATTTGAAGAGTGGTTAGATGGTGCCACGCAGGCCCTAGAAGAATGGGAGGTCTCAGAAGGCAGAAAGAAGCAAAGGATTGTTGAGAGCCTAAAAGGACCTGCCTTAGAGGCCATACGCAATCTGAAGACAAGCAAAAAGGATTGCACTGCCCAGGACTACATAGACATCCTGGAAAGTGTGTTTGGTGGGACAGAAAAAGTCACAGAACTTACCTATCAACTGGAACACTGTTACCAGAAGACAGGGGAGAAGCTGTCAGAGTACATGGGACGTATAGACAAGATCCTGCATAGGATTATCCTGAAGAAGGGGATAGATCCAGGAAAGGTAGATGAAGCCCGTGCCCAGCAGGTGATGAGGGGAGCCCAACCCTTGGACCCTGTCGCACTAATTCTACGCACCCGGCAGGATGGGAAGAGCCTGGACTACCCTGATCTCATCCGAATGGTCAGAGAAGAAGAGGCCATGTTGGAAGAAAAAAGGGAAAAGCAAGTGATGGGGTCTACAAAACCTCCAGTGGCCACGGTCAGGTCAGCCTTAACCCCTGAAAGAGACACAGAGGTAGATGCCCTGAAGTTGCAGATGTCCCAGATGATGGAGATACTGACGTCTCTAGTGGCGAAAGAGACGCCCAGTCCCAAGAAAGAAACAAGCAGGAGGGAATTGTTTCCAGCTGTCCCAGCACCAGCATCCCCACCTGACTACGGTGAGATGATTTGCTTTAATTGTGGGGGAATTGGTCATATTGCAGCTGTATGTTCCAGTCCCAAGAAGAAGAAAACAGAAAGTCGCCAGCCGGCGGGAAACGCCAAAGGGCCCCGGTGAAGGAGTCAACCGGGTGCCCATCACCTTCAGTGAGCTCCAAGAAGCACAACAGGAAGAGAAAGCGAGGAGATCAAACCCCTCGGAAGGAACCCAGGGATCCTCAACCAAGGTGCACTCCAGAGAAAGGGGGCAAGACCCCTCCGGAGAGACACAGCACCCCCAAGCGTGAACTCTTCAAAGTGAGAGATAACAATGTCCCTCAACGGGTTCACACTCCCATTCAGAGGGAGAAAATTAATGCATACCAGGCTCAAGAAAAGATCAAGCGCAAATCCAGTGAGAAGAAGAAGAGTCCAAAGAAGAGGACAGAATCAACTCGGCCCTACCCAGAAAAGCTGGTTGGCCCTTCCCCTACTGTACCTATCCAGGTGGAAGGAGTGTATACGAAGGCTCTCCTAGACACTGGAGCACAAGTGACCCTATTGTACAGGGACTTCTATGACAGATACCTGAGTCATCTGCCCATACAGAAGATAGAAGAATTGGAGATAAGGGGATTGGGAACTCAGAGTTTCCCCTATGATGGATACCTACCCATACGGCTGACCTTTGATCCATCCGTAGCTGGGAAGACTGAAGTGTTTGACACCTTAGCAGTGGTGTGTCCCCGCCCACCAGGAACCAGCAAGACGTCCCTGATTATAGGGACGAACACGGACCTAGTCAGAAGGCTTCTGACCCCCCTGGTGAAGAAAGAGAATCTTTCAGCCCCCAAGATCCATCCCATGCTGAAGGCAGCCTACCAGCGGTTGGTCCTAGAGCAGAAGACCCCAAGTGAGGGGATAGGAAGGGTATGGAGGCTTGGAAAAGAAGGAGCAGTGTTACAGCCTGGAGAGGTGACCTGCATGAGAGCCACGGTGAAACTTACTTGGGAGCAGCCTGGCCCCTTTGTAATGTTGGAACCCGACCCAATGGAGGGTCACTCAGGTCTGGAGGTGATACCAGAAGTAATTTCACTGAAGGACCTGAAGAAGGCTAGAGGAAGAGTCCCTGTCAGTGTGAGGAACCCCACGGAGCGGCCCGTGGAGATCCCTGCCAGGATGCTGCTGGGACAGGTGAGTCCTGCTGTCCCAGTTGGCTGGTCAGAAATGAAGGGGACGGGTGAAGGAGAAGATGTTTGGAAGAAACTCTCCATGGAAAACCCTAACCTACCTGGAGCTTGGAAAGAAAGAGCCAAGGCCCAGCTGACCAGATGGGAGAAGATTTTCTCTAAAGATGAGTTTGATGTGGGGTGTGCGAGGAGTGCCACCCATCGAATCCGCATGCAAGAGGACAAGCCATTCAGAGAGAGAGTGAGGCGAGTCCCGCTAGCAGATCTGGAGGATCTGAGAGAGCAGCTTGCGGAACTGAAGAAGACGGGAGTGATTCGGGAGTCCAGAAGCCCCTATGCCTCCCCAATTGTGGTAGTCAGGAAGAAGAATGGGTCATTGAGGCTCTGCATTGACTACAGAACTCTCAACAGAAGGACCATTCCTGACCAGTACACCACGCCAAGGATAGAGGACGCCTTACAGAGTTTATCTGGAGCTAAGTGGTTCAGTGTGATGGACCTCAAGAGTGGGTATTATCAAATCCCCATGCATCCAGAGGATAGAGAAAAGACTGCCTTCATAACCCCAGTGGGATTCTTTGAGTTCAACAGGATGCCCCAGGGCCTATCTGGAGCTCCTGCTACATTTCAACGCCTTATGGAAAGGACAGTTGGAGACATGAACCTCATAGAAGTCCTTGTGTACCTGGACGATGTCATTGTCTTTGGAAAGACTTTGGAAGAACATGAAGCCAGATTGGAGAAAGTACTGAAGAGGCTCAGTGAAGAGGGACTTAAACTTTCTCCCGAGAAGTGTCGGTTCTATCAGTCTTCTGTGAACTATCTGGGACACATAGTGTCTGAAAAAGGAGTGGCTACAGACCCTGAGAAGTTGGAGGCAGTTACTTCGTGGCCAAGACCCACAACAGTTACAGAACTTCGGTCTTTCTTGGGGTTCTGCTCCTACTACCGCAGGTTTGTGGATGGGTTTGCCCGCATTGCCAAACCCCTCAACGAGCTGCTCAAGACAGAAGGAGAGGAAGATGGATTGGGGCCTAGGAGGCCCGGTGAGTCGGTTAAAGACCAGTGGAACTCAAGGTGTGAAGAGGCTTTCAGAACCTTGAAGAGAAGTCTCACCTCAGCCCCAGTTTTGGCCTACGCTGATCCCACTAGACCATATGAGCTACACGTTGATGCCAGCCATGAGGGCCTAGGTGGAGTACTCTACCAGGAGTATGAAGACCAGCTACGACCAGTGGCCTATGTGAGCCGGAGCCTGACCCCCTCCGAGAAGAACTATCCCACCCACAAGTTGGAGTTCTTAGCCCTCAAATGGGCAGTAGTTGACAAACTGAGAGACTATCTGTATGGGGCCGAGTTTACTGTAAAGACAGATAACAACCCCTTGACCTATCTATTCACCACCGCCAAGCTGGATGCAACTGGACACAGATGGTTGGCGGCGTTGTCTGGATTCAATTTCAGCCTCAAGTACAGACCAGGGGCTGGAAATAGGGATGCAGATGCCCTGTCCCGAAGATCCCATGTCATGGTCGATGACTGGGAAGACTGGACCCAAGTGGCACCAGATGGAGTGCGAGCCCTTTGTCAGGGGGCTGAACTCCAAGCCAGAGGAGGATCCAGAGCTGAAGAGATAGGAGTTACCACAGTGGGAGTCCCAAAGTGTTACTGTGGGGTAACTCAACTAGCAGAAGAGTGTCTACCGAAGCTGTCCAAGAAGGAGCTAAGGTGTGACCAATTGGAAGACCCCATGGGGAGATTGGTCCTGGAAGCCCTGGAAGACAAGAGTCCAGAGGGACTTCGCCTTCACCCTTCTAAAGAAGCTCGCCTACTGAGGAGAGAGTTGGACAAGTTACAGGTGCATCAGGGGGTAGTCTACCGAAGGGGCCCCTCTGATGGCCCAGAAGATAAGTGGCAGTTGTTTCTCCCAGAAAAGCATCGAGAGACTGTGCTGATTGCCTTACATGACCAGCATGGTCACTTGGGAGCAGAGAGAACCTTCCAACTTGTCAGGGACCGGTTTTATTGGCCCTGCATGAGGGCCGAAGTGGAGGAGTATTGCCATTCCTGTGCAAGATGCATTCAGAGAAAGACTTTACCCCATCAAGCTGCCCCAATGGGCCACCTACAGAGTCAAGGCCCAATGGATCTGGTATGCATTGATTTTCTCTGCCTCAAACCCGATTTGAGTGGATTGGGAAATGTTCTGGTGGTAACCGACCATTTCACTCGTTATGCTCAGGCTTTCCCAACCAAGGACCAGAAGGCCTCTACAGTAGCCAAGGTACTTCTGGAGAAGTACTTTGTTCACTATGGACTGCCACAGAGAATCCATTCAGACCAAGGAAGGGACTTTGAGAGTCGCCTGATCAGGAAGCTACTAGATTCTCTGGGAGTAGAGAAGACTAGAACCACACCGTATCACCCTCAAGGTGATGCCCAGCCTGAAAGGTTCAACAGGACCCTATTGAACATGTTGGGAACTTTGGAAACAGAGAAGAAGCAACATTGGAGTCAACACATTTCAGCTCTAGTGCATGCTTACAATTGCACCACAAGTGATGTCACAGGTTTTTCCCCTTACCGGCTTATGTTTGGGAGAGAAGCAAGATTGCCAGTGGATTTGGCCTTCGGCATTTCCTTAGACCATGCCTCTGCTGCCTCCCACAAAGG
The DNA here is from genome assembly GCA_028564925.1 of Lithobates sylvaticus. NCBI lineage: Eukaryota > Metazoa > Chordata > Amphibia > Anura > Ranidae > Lithobates > Lithobates sylvaticus. The sequence continues at coordinate 112,658,269 of CM053037.1, read as the reverse complement.
ATATGTGGACAGACTGAGGCACAGTTTGAAGATAGCTTATGAGAAAGCTCAAGCGGCCTCTAACCAGAGGGGGGCCCGAAATAAGAGGAACTTTGATTTGAAAGTTAGAGTACAGGACCTACAGCCTGGGGACCGTGTACTGTTACGCAATCTAGGGATCCCTGGAAAACACAAGATTGCTGATAGATGGAGATCAGAGCCATATATCATCTGTAGAAAACTTCCAGGATTGCCTGTCTACAAATTGAAACCAGAAGGAAGGTTGGGGCCTTTGAAGACCTGGCATAGGAATCATTTGCTCCCACTCACTGAAGCAGTCAGAATACCTCCAGCAAGAGACTTACCTGAATCTGTTTCCATTCTGGATACCCCCAGACCCAATACTCGGTCTCAAACATCCCAAGCTAGGGGTGGACAGGACCCCCAACCAGAAGAAGAAAGAGGAGAACTTGAATGGCTATGGCCTTCCTCAACCCCAGGAAATTCTGCCATAGATCTTCCACCTACTGAAGATGTGGAGGATAACACGTTGAACCCAGAAGCCACAGAGTTTGTGCCATTCAGTGATGTGCCTGAGTGCTGGGAAGATATCCCTGGACTCTACTCAGAGGAAGAAGTAGATGGTCCAGAATCAGAGATGTTGCCAGAATGTGTTCCTGAAGAAGTTCCAAGAGAACAGAGAGCTCGCAGAGTTGTGAAGCCTCCCAAGAAGTTAACTTACCCCAAGATGGGAGAAAGTTCAGAGGACTCTGTTACCACAGCAAGGAGAAGTGTTGAAGGCCCTGGCCCATCCACTGCTCATTTGGTGGAGGGCAACCCCAGCTCACTATCTGGCACAGTTAAACAGGTCGCCCACACTGAAGTGACCTGTAGACAGGACAGCTCCCCATCTTATGCTAATTGGTGGGAGGCTCCCCTGTCCAAATTATGTGAACGTGTTGTTACCAAGGACGCTTGTAGTTTGAACACTGTCTTTGGGGACCAAAGATTCAAAGTGGGGGGAGTGTGTAGCGGGGTCGTACCCCTTTTAGGGGAAGAGACTACATCCCCCATAATCCCCCAGGCTCCCGGGCTGCTTGTTTCCGCCCGAGAGGCTGCTGGGGGAGGTTATAAAAAGGAAGAGCGGAGACCGCCTCTTCCTCTTGGGACACTTCCTCTTCTGAGGCCTGACAGGACTGGCCTGCCTCTGCTGACGGGGCTTGTGACGCGGAGACTGCAGCCAGCGGAGACACCTGTGCGGACCGGAGCTGAAGGCCTGAAGCCTGGGCCTTGCAGCAGATGGAGTGAGACTCTCATACCTCAGAGTCAGCAGCAGCGGAGCGGAGACTCATCCCTACAGACGGTCGGTCGGAGCTGAGGACCGGAGCGCAGGGGCTGTGACTGAGGAGACCAGAGCCGCCATTAGAGGGACCGGAGCGGAGGACGGTACCCCAGGATTGGTGAGAGAGCCGGAAGGCTCATCCTGCATTGATACACACGTTTTATGCCTACTGAACTGCCTAGGCGCAATTTACCTCAGAGCAGCAATGTTACTTTCTGTGGATTACAAAGACACCATTTAAAGCTACATGTGCACCACCTCTACAGATTCATTGCCGGTGAAGAACACTGTACTAGTACAAGGACTGAGCTCTATTACTAGGGATCAGGCCTGGTCCGTTAGGTAGGCGCAGATAGATTTATTGCACCTCAGGGGTGCATAGCATGCGGTCGCCACACTTGGCGCTCCGTTTCCCCATTGCTAGTTGATACATATATGTGTACATGTTTAAGTGCATATTGCAGGGACCTGCTAAAGTATTGTAAGTCATATGTTTAAATGTATGTTACTATTTCTTTTCCTTACTGACAAAGTAAAGCCAGTTATTCTTATCTCAGCAGTCTGCTTGTGAGTTCATACCCATTATGCTTAGAGTATAAGATATGTTTATATGTGCATAGATACATACCCCTTTACTAACTGTGCCAGAGCGGGTAGAGCAAATTGCCGGGGGTTGGTGGAGCTGTACTCAGGGACCCAAAACAAACCCGCTCGTTTGTAGCGATACATAAGCAAGCAGCAAAAACACACTGCCAATATAAATGTGCACAGATAATGAACTAAAACCATGCAAATCTCTAATTATGTGAAACTGTTACCATGTGCTAGTATCAGTGCCAGTATAAATAAATAAAATAAAAATATACATCCAATTGAAGCAATGTATCTTCCTGTGATTGTCCAAACAATGTATCCAATATTCCAGTGCAATTTATTACTGTGTATATAATAAGTGTCCAAAATCAAGATACAATATTCCTGAAACTTCACAAATTCTCAAAGACAGTGCCTTATATGAATCCACCACAGTGTTCCCCCATTAGAAATGCACTCAACATGGGTTTTACTTCCTCTTTATTTCCCTGCAATAGTAAAACATAATAGGATTCTATGCATCGCATAGTAGCCCATTATGTGTCACTTACCTGAAAACGAAGCCTGCAATGCCACCACTGTCCTTGCTGGCTGGAAGCGTCCATCTTCAGCCCTCTTCCTTCTGGGGCTGCGGACTCCGGCTCTGTGACTGGCGGGAGCAAGTGTATATTGTAAATATCTCCTAAACCATGCAGGTTTAGGAGATATTTCGAGCACCTACAGGTAAGCCTTAATATAGACTTACCTGTAGGTAAAAGTAGTTGTACAGGATTTACAACTACTTTAAGATGTGTGACCTAACAATTAAGTTTGGTTTTGCCTCCTGCTGGCCACACGACTTCCGGGTAAGAGTAATATATACTTCTAGGTCACTGCCCAGTTGGTTTGCAGTCCCATGTGATCGGTGTTCCCCTCCAGTATTGGTCCTCACATTGAGGCTTGGAGCCCATGTGGTCAGGTGACCGTTTTGGCTCCAATCAGCTGCCCCTGCATCGTTGAAGGTTGATTGGTCCTTCATTACAGGTCTTTTTCTATGTAGTCTATAAATACCAGCAATGTGGGGGAGCTGTTATATGCCCCAGTTGAATGCCTTTTTGGTCGAAACGTGTCGGGCTAAGCTTATCGCTCCTCACATTGCCCTGAATTTTTAACTTGTGATCACAGTTTTATATTGCTGTATGCCGTTTTTTAGAAATAAAAAAACATACTCTTTTGATCTGTACTATTGGAAGCATTCCCCTTTTTTCATACTACCAGGATGAGAGTTTGCCCTGCTGTCCAGTTGGGTTTTTGACCCTCAAGACCCAGCCTTGGTGTTCTTCTCATCGGAGGTTCGTTTGGTGGCCATCTATAACATCTGATTCTGGCACCCTTGCCTATATGACTCTTTGGGGGTTATTTACGAAAGGCAAATCCACTTTGCACTGCAAGTGCACTGAAAGTGCACTTGGAAGTGCAGTTGCTCTAAATCTAAGGGGTAGATCTGAAATGAGTGGAAGCTCTGCTGATTTTATCATCCAATCATGTGCAAGCTAAAATGCTGTTTTTTATTTTCCTTGCATGTCCTCCTCAGATCTACAGAGACTGCTTTTCCAAGTGCTCTTGTAGTGCAAAGTGGATTTTTCCTTTAGTAAATAACCCCCTTTGTCTCTGACACTTGAGTCTATCTCTTCTGGTAAGAGTATACATACCTCTTCCTTTTGTTGAAGAAGCACCATCCTGATGTTTTCCTTGCTGGAGAATGTCAGCATTATATAACCCTTCCTATCATCCTGCGGTGGATGATTTATAAGCCATCTTCAATCGATTTTCTCATTTATTTGACCTTTTTCACATTTGTCCTTTTATACATGCCACTTTAGAATATTTGACCTTTTGCATGGTTTCATTTGTATATTAATGTGTACATGTATTAGCACTACATCCTTCACCATTTATGCTTTATACAGGTTAGCGCAGTCATGCCTATATTCACATGGTTAAAATAAGCGTTTTAGTCACTCTGGACTAGCAAGTGATATAATGCTCCTTTCTGCTCTTTCAATGTTCTCCCATAATGACTTGATATATGTGAAAGAGAACTCCATATAGTGCTCATATCATTTTAAACATAATACCATTTATTAAAATATGTCCATAAAACTCACATTTAATAGGTGCTCCAGTGCACCAACTTCAAACAGTGTATAGCAAAAAAAATCCACGATGCTGCAGCAAATTTGTGCTTCTCCTTAGATGATACAAAAGCATCTTATCAGCCAAAATTGCCCCTCCCCTCGGACACGTTACATCACAGGGTCTCATGACTCATCAGGGGGATTCCTATTTAGGAATCCCCCTGATGAGTCAGGAGACCCTGTGATGTAACATTGCTTCAATTAGAAGTATATTTTTATTTTATTAATTTACACTGGCACATGGTATCAGTTTGACATAATTAGAGATTTGCATGGTTTTAGCACAGCACTATCTGTTTTAGTTCATTTTCCATGAACATATATACCTTTTTGCTGGCATCTTTCAGTACAGAAAAGTTAATATTCAGCAAAGGAAAGGTCATTATGCAAGCAAGAGATTAAAAGTGAATGCCGCATTTATATAAAAACTCTGTTGGGGTTACAGAAAGAGTAAAGCTGGTCTTACACCTGTATTTTATATTTATATATAAAATTGTTGTTTTAGAACACTTGTTTGATCAGCTAAGATTTAAAGGGAATGATTTGACAACTGGTTTCCACCAGAATGAGCAAAAAAATTAAAGACAAGGATGGAAATTTTTTGTTGAATCTGATGGGAAGAAAATACATTTCTAGCTGTTGAATTACCGCCCCCCAGCTAAATAAATCATAATTAGTCTTATGCCGATGCACTTGTTAAAGGTAATTTGAAGGTAGAATGTTTGTTCTACAAAAATCATGACATTGACATGGTACTTGAATGAAAAGTTGTTTAAAATTAGTCGAGTCCATGAATGCAGCATTGAATGATTGGATAAGCGTTTTTTTTTTTTTTCTTTTTTAATGTTCTTCCAATCAAAATAGAATAAAATAAAATAAAATCTAGAGGTATAAGGTCAGCTTTAGCGTAAGCTTAAAGTGGTTGCAAAGATTCAAGGTTTTTTATCGTATGAAGGTAAAAAATCTTCTGTGTGCAGCAGCCCCCCTTAGCCCCCAAAATGTATACCTCAGCCCCATCTCCACCCAGTGATGTGCAGGAGAGCAGCGGCTCTCCCGTGTCTCTTCCTCCTCATTGACTGAGACAGCAGCGGGAGACAATGCTGACAATCACAGCCGGTGAGCTAATGTGGAGAGAGCGGCGGTGGGCCAAGCCGTGTTCCATTTGTGTGAATGGCTACACAGAGCAGAAGCTCAGGTGTCCCCATGGCAAGCTGATTACTTTGAGGGGACTCTGCATAAGGGAGGGGCCAGGAGCACCGGCGGGGGACCTAAGAAGAGGTTGATCAGGGCTGCTTTGTGCAAAACCACTACACAGAGTAGGTAACTCTGACATGTTTGTTATTATAATAATTTTTTTTTTATTTGCCTTTGTAGCGATACCCCCAGTTAAGAGGGCCGCTGGTTTGTTTTGGGTCCCTGAGTACAGCTCCACCAACCCCCGGCAATTTGCTCTACCCGCTCTGGCACAGTTAGTAAAGGGGTATGTATCTATGCACATATAAATATCACTTATACTCTAAATGTAATGGGTATGAACTCACAAGCAGACTGCTGAGATAAGAATAACTGGCTTTACTTTGTCAGTAAGGAAAAGAAATAGTAACATGCATTTAAACATATGACTTACAATACTTCAGCAGGTCCCTGCAATATGCACTTTAACATGTACACATATATGTATCAAACTAGCAATGGGGAGACGGAGCGCCAAGTGTAGCGACCGTCTGCTATGCACCCCTGAGGTGCAATAAATCTATCTGCGCCTACCTAACGGACCAGGCCTGATCCCTAGCAATAGAGCTCAGTCCTTGAATAAGTACAGTATTCTTCACCGGCAATAGATCTGTAGAGGTGGTGCACATGTAGCTTTAAATGGTATACTTGTAATCCACAGAAAGTAACATTTGCTGCTCTGAGGTAAATTGTGCCTTGGCAGTTCAATAGGCATGAAAACGTGTGTATCAATGCAGGATGAGCCTTTCAGCTCTCTCACCAATCCTGGGGTACCGTCCTCAGCTCCGGTCCCTCCAATGGCGGCGTCCGGTCTCCTCAGTCACAGCCCCTGCGTTCCGGCCCTCAACTCCGACCGACCGGCTGTAGGGGAAAGTCTCCGCTCCGCTGCTGTTGACTCTGAGGGATGAGAGTCTCACTCCGTCTGCTGCAAGGCCCAGGCTTCAGGCCCTCAGCAGTCCCGGTCCGCACAGGTGTCCCCTCAGGAACAAGTCTCCGCGTCACCCGCTCAGTCAGAAGAGGCGTCCCAGTCAGACGCGGCATCAGAAGAGGAAGAGGCGGTCTCTCCTCCTCCTTTTTATCACCTCCCCCAGCAGCCTCTCGGGTGGAAACAAGCAGCCCGGGAGCCTGGGGAATTATGGGGAATATAGTCTCTTCCCCTAAAAGGGGTACGACCCCGCTACACACTCCCCCCACTTTGAATCTTTGGTCCCCAAAGACAGTGTTCAAATTACAAGCTTTCTCGGAAACAACACGTTCACATAACTTAGACAGGGGAGCTTCCCACCAATTAGCATAAGATGGGGAGCTGTCCTGTCTACAGGTCACTTCAGTGTGGGCGACCTGTTTAACTGTGCCAGAGAGTGAGCTGGGGTTGCCCTCCACCAAATGAACAGTGGATGGGTCAGGGCGTTCAGCACTTCTCCTTGCTGTGGTAACAGAGTCCTCTGAACTTTCTCCCATCTTGGGGTAAGTTAACTTCTTGGGAGGCCTCACAACTCTGCGAGCTCTCTGTTCTCTTGGGACTTCTTCAGGAACACATTCCGGCAACATCTCTAGTTCTGGAACATCTACTTCTTCTTCTGAGTAGAGACCAGGAATATCTTCCCAGCACTCAGGCACAACACTGAATGGCACAAACTCTGTAGCTTCTGGGTTCAATGTTCCGTCTTCCACATCTTCAGTAGGTGGAAGGTCTATGGCAGAATTTCCTGGGGTTGAGGAAGGCCATAGTCATTCAAGTTCTCCTCTTACTTCTTCTGGTTGGGGGTCCTGTCCACCCCTAACTTGGGATGTCTGAGACCTAGTATTAGGCCTGGGGGTATCCAGAATGGAAACAGATTCAGGTAAGTCTCTTGCTGGAGGCATTCTGACTGCTTCAGTGAGTGGGAGCAAGTGATTCCTATGCCAGGTCTTCAACGGCCCCACTCTCCCTTCTGGCTTCAACTTGTAGACAGGCAATCCTGGAAGTTTCCTACAGATGATATATGGCTCTGATCTCCATCTATCAGCAATCTTGTGTTTCCCAGGGATCCCTAGATTGCGTAACAGTACACGGTCCCCAGGCTGTAGGTCCTGTACTCTAACTTTCAAATCAAAGTTCCTCTTATTTCGGGCCCCCCTCTGGTCGGAGGCCGCTTGAGCTTTCTCATAAGCTATCTTCAAACTGTGCCTCAGTCTGTCCACATATCCTTTGTGGGAGGCAGCAGAGGCATGGTCTAGGGAAATGCCGAAGGCCAAATCCACTGGCAATCTTGCTTCTCTCCCAAACATAAGTCGGTAAGGGGAGAAACCTGTCACATCACTTGTGGTGCAGTTGTAGGCATGCACCAGAGCTGATATGTGTTGACTCCAATGTTGCTTCTTCTCTGTTTCCAAAGTTCCCAACATGTTCAATAGGGTCCTGTTGAACCTTTCAGGCTGGGGTGATATGGTGTGGTTCTAGTCTTCTCTACTCCCAGAGAATCTAGTAGCTTCCTGATCAGGCGACTCTCAAAGTCCCTTCCTTGGTCTGAATGGATTCTCTGTGGTAGTCCATAGTGAACAAAGTACTTCTCCAGAAGTACCTTGGCTACTGTAGAGGCCTTCTGGTCCTTGGTTGGGAAAGCCTGAGCATAACGGGTGAAATGGTCGGTTACCACCAGAACATTTCCCAATCCACTCAAATCGGGTTCAAGGCAGAGAAAATCAATGCATACCAGATCCATTGGGCCTTGACTCTGTAGGTGGCCCATTGGGGCAGCTTGATGAGGTAAAGTCTTTCTCTGAATGCATCTTGCACAGGAATGGCAATACTCCTCCACTTCGGCCCTCATGCAGGGCCAATAAAACCGGTCTCTGACAAGTTGGAAGGTTCTCTCTGCTCCCAAGTGACCATGCTGGTCATGTAAGGCAATCAGCACAGTCTCTCGATGCTTCTCGGGGAGAAACAACTGCCACTTGTCCTCTGGGCCATCAGAGGGGCCCCTTCGGTAGACTACCCCCTGATGCACCTGTAATTTGTCCAACTCTCTCCTCAGTAGGCGAGCTTCTTTGGAAGGGTGAAGGCGAAGTCCCTCTGGACTCTTGTCTTCCAGGGCTTCCAGGACCAATCTCCCCATGGGGTCTTCCAATTGGTCACACCTTAACTCCTTCTTGGACAGCTTCGGTAGACACTCTTCTTCTAGTTGAGTTACCCCACAGTAACACTTTGGGACTCCCACTGTGGTAACTCCTATCTCTTCAGCTCTGGATCCTCCTCTGGCTTGGAGTTCAGCCCCCTGACAAAGGGCTCGCACTCCTTCTGGTGCCACTTGAGTCCAGTCTTCCCAGTCATCGACCATGACATGGGATCTTCGGGACAGGGCATCTGCATCCCTATTTCCAGCCCCTGGTCTGTACTTGAGGCTGAAATTGAATCCAGACAACGCCGCCAACCATCTGTGTCCAGTTGCATCCAGCTTGGCGGTGGTGAATAGATAGGTCAAGGGGTTGTTATCTGTCTTTACAGTAAACTCAGCCCCATACAGATAGTCTCTCAGTTTGTCAACAACTGCCCATTTGAGGGCTAAGAACTCCAACTTGTGGGTGGGATAGTTCTTCTCGGAGGGGGTCAGGCTCCGGCTCACATAAGCCACTGGTCGTAGCTGGTCTTCATACTCCTGGTAGAGTACTCCACCTAGGCCCTCATGGCTGGCATCAACATGTAGCTCATATGGTCTAGTGGGATCAGCGTAGGCCAAAACTGGGGCTGTGGTGAGACTTCTCTTCAAGGTTCTGAAAGCCTCTTCACACCTTGAGTTCCACTGGTCTTTGACCGATTCACCGGGCCTCCTAGGCCCCAACCCATCTTCCTCTCCTTCCGTCTTGAGCAGTTCGTTTAGGGGTTTTGCAATGCGGGCAAACCCATCCACAAACCTGCGGTAGTAGGAGCAGAACCCCAAGAAAGACCGGAGTTCTGTAACTGTTGTGGGTCTTGGCCACGAAGTAACTGCCTCCAACTTCTCAGGGTCTGTAGCCACTCCTTTTTCAGACACTATGTGTCCCAGATAGTTCACAGAAGACTGATAGAACCGACACTTCTCTGGAGAAAGTTTGAGTCCCTCTTCACTGAGCCTCTTCAGTACTTTCTCCAATCTGGCTTCATGTTCTTCCAAAGTCTTTCCAAAGACAATGACATCGTCCAGGTACACAAGGACTTCTATGAGGTTCATGTCTCCAACTGTCCTTTCCATAAGGCGTTGAAATGTAGCAGGAGCTCCAGATAGGCCCTGAGGCATCCTGTTGAACTCAAAGAATCCCACTGGGGTTATGAAGGCAGTCTTTTCTCTATCTTCTGGATGCATGGGGATTTGGTAATACCCACTCTTGAGGTCCATCACACTGAACCACTTAGCTCCAGACAAACTCTGCAAGGCATCCTCTATCCTTGGCGTGGTGTACTGGTCAGGAATGGTCCTCCTGTTGAGAGTTCTGTAGTCAATGCAGAGCCTCAATGACCCATTCTTCTTCCTGACTACCACTATTGGGGAGGCATAGGGGCTTCTGGACTCCCGAATCACTCCCGTCTTCTTCAGCTCCGCAAGCTGCTCTCTCAGATCCTCCAGATCTGCTAGCGGGACTCGCCTCACTCTCTCTCTGAATGGCTTGTCCTCTTGCATGCGGATTCGGTGGGTGGCACTCCTCGCACACCCCACATCAAACTCATCTTTAGAGAAAATCTTCTCCCATCTGGTCAGCTGGGCCTTGGCTCTCTCTTTCCAAGCTCCAGGTAGGTTTGGGTTTTCCATGGAGAGTTTCTTCCAAACATCTTCTCCTTCACCCGTCCCCTTCACTTCTGACCAGCCAACTGGGACAGCGGGACTCACCTGTCCCAGAAGCATCCTGGCAGGGATCTCCACGGGCCGCTCCGTGGGGTTCCTCACACTGACAGGGACTCTTCCTCTTGCCTTCTTCAGGTCCTTCAAGGAGATCACTTCTGGTATCACCTCCAGACCTGAGTGACCCTCCATTGGGTCGGGTTCCAACATTACAAAGGGGCCAGGCTGCTCCCAAGTAAGTTTCACCGTGGCTCTCATGCAGGTCACCTCTCCAGGCTGTAACACTGCTCCCTCTTTTCCAAGCCTCCATACCCTTCCTATCCCCTCACTTGGGGTCTTCTGCTCTAGGACCAACCGCTGGTAGGCTGCCTTCAGCATGGGATGGATCTTGGGAGCTGAAAGATTCTCTTTCTTCACCAGGGGGGTCAGAAGCCTTCTGACTAGGTCCGTGTTCGTCCCTATGATCAGGGAAGTCTTGCTGGTTCCAGGCGGACGAGGGCACACCACTGCCAGGGTGTCAAACACTTCAGTCTTCCCAGCTACGGATGGGTCAAAGGTCAACCGTATGGGTAGGTATCCATCATAGGGGAAACTCTGAGTTCCCAATCCCCTTATCTCCAACTCTTCTATCTTCTGTATTGGCAGATGACTCAGGTATCTGTCATAGAAGTCCCTATACAATAGGGTCACTTGTGCTCCAGTGTCTAGGAGGGCCTTCGTGTACACTCCTTCCACCTGGATAGGTACAGTAGGGGATGGACCAACTAGCTCTTCTGGGTAGGGCCGAGTTGATGCTGTCCTCTTCTTTGGACTCTTTTCTTTCTCACTTGATCTGCACTTGCTCCTTTCTTGAGCCTGGTATGCATTAATTTTCTCCCTCTTAGTGGGAGTGTGAACCCGTTGAGGGACATTGTTACCTCTCATTTTGAAGGGTTCACGCTTGGGGGTGCTGTGTTTCTTCGGAGGGGTCTTGCCCCCTTTCTCTGGAGTGTACCTTGGTTGAGGATCCCTGGGTTCCTTCCGAGGGGTCTGATCTCCTCTTCTCTTTCCGTTATTCTTCTTGGAGCTCACTGAAGGTGATGGGCACCCGGTTGACTCCTTCACCGGGGCCCTTTGGCGTTTCCCGCCGGCTGGCCGCTATCTGTTTTCTTCTTTTTGGGACTGGCACATACAGCTGCAATATGGCCCACTCCCCCGCAGTTAAAACAGATCATCTCCCCGTAGTCAGGTGGGGATGCTGGTGCTGAAACAGCTGGAAACAATTCCCTCCTACTTGGCTCTTTCTTGGGACTTGGCGTCTCTTTCGCCACTAGAGACGTCAGTATCTCCATCATCTGGGACATCTGCAACTTCAGGGCATCTACCTCTGTCTCTCTTTCAGGGGTTAAGGCCGACCTGACCGTGGCCACTGGAAGTTTTGTAGACCCCATCACTTGCTTTTCCCGTTTCTCCTCCAACATGGCCTCTTCTTCTCTGACCATTCGAATGAGATCGGGGTAGTCCAGGCTCTTCCCATCCTGCCGGGTGCGTAGTACTAGTGCGACAGGGTCCAGGGGTTGGGCTCCCCTGACCACCTGCTGGGCACGGGCTTCATCTACCTTCCCCGGGTCTATCCCCTTCTTCAGGATAATCCTATGCAGGATCTTGTCTATGTGTCCCATATACTCCGACAGCTTCTCCCCTGTCTTCTGATAACAGTGTTCCAGTTGATAGGTAAGTTCTGTGACTTTTTCTGTCCCACCAAACACACTTTCCAGGATGTCTATGTAGTCCTGGGCAGTGCAATCCTTTTTGCTTGTCTTCAGATTGCGTATGGCCTCCAAGGCAGGTCCTTTTAGGCTCTCAACAATCCTTTGCTTCTTCCTACTTTCTGGGACCTCCCATTCTTCTAGGGCCTGTGTGGCACCATCTAACCACTCTTCAAATCTCTCTTCTCCTGAGGGTACAGGTGTCCTCCCAGAAAACATCCGGAGTTTCCTGTATCCCGACATTGGGTAGTCCCCGGGGTCTCTTCTGCACTGAGTCACAATCTCCCCTAGGACAGCACACAGTTCTGCGCTAAGAGTAGGTTGTGCGGGTGTGGGGCTTTCCGCGCCCTTCTGCTCTTCCTGCTTTGGGGATAGCATAGTTTTCACAGGAGAATAGTCTCCCTTACGCGGCAGCGTATGCAGCAATTGATAGGTCTGACCATCCGGTGCCCGTATGCTTTGGCTCCTGAACTGCTCTGGAGTCTCTTCCTTCCATTCTATTAAGGCGTATGTATACCCAGCATCATTTCTCATGTCCATTATCCATGACTTGTGGCATGGGGATAGGGACATTATGAGCTGCTTGACTGCCTCTCTCTGCCATATCCCTGGCAGTTCAATGACTGCTGCTGCGGCTGGATCAGTGGCCCATGTTGCGGACCACCGTCCCACTTCTATCGGGTCCATGCCGGTACCTTCTGGCGGCTTTTCCCGCTGACTCAGGATCCCGGACGAGCCCCCCACGTGTAGCGATACCCCCAGTTAAGAGGGCCGCTGGTTTGTTTTGGGTCCCTGAGTACAGCTCCACCAACCCCCGGCAATTTGCTCTACCCGCTCTGGCACAGTTAGTAAAGGGGTATGTATCTATGCACATATAAATATCACTTATACTCTAAATGTAATGGGTATGAACTCACAAGCAGACTGCTGAGATAAGAATAACTGGCTTTACTTTGTCAGTAAGGAAAAGAAATAGTAACATGCATTTAAACATATGACTTACAATACTTCAGCAGGTCCCTGCAATATGCACTTTAACATGTACACATATATGTATCAAACTAGCAATGGGGAGACGGAGCGCCAAGTGTAGCGACCATCTGCTATGCACCCCTGAGGTGCAATAAATCTATCTGCGCCTACCTAACGGACCAGGCCTGATCCCTAGCAATAGAGCTCAGTCCTTGAATAAGTACAGTATTCTTCACCGGCAATAGATCTGTAGAGGTGGTGCACATGTAGCTTTAAATGGTATACTTGTAATCCACAGAAAGTAACATTTGCTGCTCTGAGGTAAATTGTGCCTTGGCAGTTCAATAGGCATGAAAACGTGTGTATCAATGCAGGATGAGCCTTTCAGCTCTCTCACCAATCCTGGGGTACCGTCCTCAGCTCCGGTCCCTCCAATGGCGGCGTCCGGTCTCCTCAGTCACAGCCCCTGCGTTCCGGCCCTCAACTCCGACCGACCGGCTGTAGGGGAAAGTCTCCGCTCCGCTGCTGTTGACTCTGAGGGATGAGAGTCTCACTCCGTCTGCTGCAAGGCCCAGGCTTCAGGCCCTCAGCAGTCCCGGTCCGCACAGGTGTCCCCTTAGGAACAAGTCTCTGCGTCACCCGCTCAGTCAGAAGAGGCGTCCCAGTCAGACGCGGCATCAGAAGAGGAAGAGGCGGTCTCTCCTCCTCCTTTTTATCACCTCCCCCAGCAGCCTCTCGGGTGGAAACAAGCAGCCCGGGAGCCTGGGGAATTATGGGGAATGTAGTCTCTTCCCCTAAAAGGGGTACGACCCCGCTACACCTTTAATATCACTTTAAGTATTAGAGTTACAGGGATGGCTAGTGATACAGATAAGTTAATTTTAGTGTTACAGGGACAGTAAGCTGGGTAAACGACCGGCAGGTTTTCCTCGATGGTTCACAGCAAGTCAGAACTGAGGATAGAAATTAACTCTAGATAATGTATTGTATATTTTTTGTTGGTTCTGATCATGCGCAGTTTTTTCCTATCTGCTATTTCTCCTACGGAAATCGTATGAAAATGGTACATTTAAAACCAAAACTGTTCGTTCTGCTCCCGTAAGAGAAAAATTAGTCGTTTGTCCCTTTGGAAATTTTCATTCGGAAGGTCAGAATCGGCTGTCGAAAGTTGTGTATACACAATCAGAAACATGTACGATTATTCCTCGGGGGAAAATGTTTGCCCGATTTTCATATAGTGTGTACAGGCCATTTGTGCAAAGGTTACAGGGAGGACTGGTTATAGGTAAGTACTAGAGATGCACCAAAAGTGGTGAAAACATATTGGCCAAAATTGGGATTTGCGTTTTTGGTGCATTTTATTCAACTGACCAAAAATGCAGCAAGCAGGATTTTTATCACCACAACAGAAGCACAAGGGACCAGTGTAAAGACATACATAGAATTTAAAGGGATACATTTTTCCTGAGCTTTTCTTGCGCTAAAGGTCCCAATAATGGTCAACAATAAATTCATATTCATTTAAAGAGTAACTCCACTTTTGTAGAGAAAAAAACGTTCCCCTCTGGGTGATCGCTGTGATTTTAACAAACTTTGTTCCAGATTCCAACCTTTTGTTATTCTGAGTAAATTCCTGTGTGTTTGTCTGAGTCCATGTGAGAAAGTGAATCTAATGGAAGCAGTTTCATAATTATTAACTAGCTGCTGCACCTGCAGGGTACTAATGAGGAAAGTGGCAGGGTCTGCATTCCTTTAGATTTGACTTCCTATTCGGAGTATCTCACCAAAAATGACATTTATGTTGCAGGGGTGCCTGAATTCTGATTTGCATCTTAGTGCAGACTTCTGGGAAAATCAATGAGCCAATCACACAAGCAGGAAATTATGTTTCTGGGGGACATTCTGTAGCCATATTGCATTGGTATTTACAGAAAATGACAGAGCTGCAGATTGAAAAGGAAAGGTAATTTTTAATAAAATGATATTACAATATGACTTGTGTCGCAATTGTATACGCTACATTATTAAATTTTTTTTCCATTAAAAGTGGAGCTACCCTTTAAATTCATGATATTAATTAACCACTTAAGGACTGAGCCTCTTTCTGAGATTTGTCGTTTACATGTTAAAAACATTTTTTTGCTAGAAAATTACTTAGAACCCCCAAACATTGTACAGTTTTTTTTCCTAACACCCTAGAGAATAAAATGGCAGTCACAATACTTTCTGTCACACCGTATTTGCACAGCGGACTTACAAGCGCACTTTTTTGGGAAAAAATACACTTTTTGGAATTAAAAAATATTTACACTAAAATGCAATAATAAAAAAAAAATGCTGTCATTTAAAAAAAAAAAATGTCTCTTTAAGAGCTATTGGCGGAAGTGATGTTTTAAAGTCGCGTCCCCCCTGCATTGTTATGGAGACGGGTGGGGGCCATCTTCCCCTCACTCGTCTTCATACCCAGCAAGGAAAGGGATCCGATTGCCTCCACCACTGCCGACAGCTCCAGTAAGCGGCGGAGGGCACTGGAGCGCGTCGGGAGGGGGGCCTTCTCCCACCGCCGATAAAAGTGATCTTACGGCGAATCCGCCGCAGAGACCACTATTATCAGAAACCGGACTGCCTGCCAAAGAAAATGATATCCCTCTTCAAAGTTAGGACGTACATCAGCGTGCAGTGGTCTGGAAGTGGTTGAAAAGTTGAATATAATACAATTATATATAAATATATATTTTAAAAATTGTCAGTTTTGGTTTCTGTTTTCGGCCAAGTGCATTTTCGGATTCGGCACCAAAATTTCCATTGGGTGCACCTCTAGTAAGTACCAGGGTTACAGGGAAGGTTATTGTAATCCTATGGAAGGGCACTGCTCTCTGTTGCGGGAACTCTGCACCAAGGACTAGCAGTGTTGATCTTGGGAGCTGAAAGTGAATGTACTGTATGGTGTTTTCTAAATAGGATACCAACATTAGTCATACAAAGAGCCTCACTAATGACACCAAAGCATCAATTATGAATAGCCAAGTACTTCTCAAAACATCTTATTGCACGACTAAGTAGGTTTATCAGAAAGCAATCTAAGCCGCTGCTCAGCCGTATGAAAAAAAACCTGCCTGAAATGAAACATATGTTCTATCCGGCAAACTGAAAACTGCTGAAAAGTCTCACAAACGTCCCAGTGGCTGTAGATTTTTGTCAGGTCGGCTCACATATGAATCCAACCTATTTTATTTTCCAATATTTTCCTTCTGATTGAATCTCTGCCATTTGAAACAATAACTCATTCAAAACAAGCATATAATTCTTGTGCTGAGCGTACGTTCTCCCGGAGTAGCAAATTGTGAATGAATTCCCTTTTTCTTATTACCCTGCAATATCTATTTACAGAAAATTAATTGGTTTGCTCGATGACATCAGTAGCAGGCAATTCTTTTTAGAAAAGGAGCCGGCCTATAAAACCTACAGTGAGTAAAGTCGTTTATGAAAAAATAACCGGCAAAGAGGAATTTCATACTTTATTGCATTTTCCTTTTCTGCTACAAAAATGTGCAGTCCTCCACCGTTACTCTGAAAGGATTGTAACTGTTCTAAGGCTTTCTTGCTGCCAGTCATGTGGATACACAAATATTATACCCTTTTGGCTTGCCACACTCATTTCACAGTTCATGTGTCTCATTTATTTATGACCTAAAGGCATGACTGGCTGTATCCTAAAGTAAAGGTAGGCTTTGCCTAAAGCAGCAGAACCAAAATGGAAAGGTCCCTAATGGGGACAAAGACATAAATAAAAACCTGACAGATGTTCTAACTCTTGCCTCCTTTTTTACCAAAAACACATTCACTCTAAATTAATTTCGCTGTAATTTTACCATCATGTTTAACTCTAAATAAAGAAAGCTTAAACAATTATTTTTTATGGAGTAGCTAGACACATTCTGCCTTAGTAAAGGACTGCACCAGAAATATATATGTATATTTCTTTCATTTTAATTTCATTTTAATTTATACATCAGAATATGTTGCTTAAAGTGGCATGCTACTCAGCTATTTTCAAAATAAATCATAAAAATTGTATAATATATACAGGATCTTATTTATATATTATTATTATTATACACGATGTATATAGCGCCAACAGTTTACACAGCACTTTACAATGTTTAGGGGGGACAACACAATTACAGTACAGTTCAATACAAAAGGTACAGGAGGGCCCTGCTCGTAGAGCTTAAATTCTAAAGGGACGGGGTGGTGGTACAAAAGGTAATACCGTATGTAAAACACGCACCCCAAGTTTAGGAGGAAATTTTAAGGAAAAAAACTTTTTAAGGAAAAAAACTTACATCTAAATGCCCATCAATGCAGCCTTATCAGTGTCCATCTGCAGCCTTGCACAGCGTCCATCTGCATGCTTGTCAGTGTCATTTGCAGCCTTCTCAGTGTCATTTGCAGCCTTGCATCCTTGTCAGTGTCATTTTCAGACTTGTATCCTTGTCAGTGTCATTTGCAGCCTTGCATCCTTGTCAGTGTCATTTGCAGCCTTGCATCCTTGTCAGTGTCATTTGCAGCCTTGCAGCCTTCTAAGTGTCATTTGCAGCCTTGCAGCATCCCTCTGCAGCCTCCTCAGTGTCATTTACAGCCTTGCCCAGGCTGCAGTTAAACTGCAGTGACATGTTAGTGTCACTGCAGTTTGAAAATTGGCATCATTGGCTGTTCTCTGCAGTTTTCTGCCGTTCTCGGCAGCTTTTGGCCGCCTTCAGCCTTTCTCGGCAGCTTTCGGACGTTCTCGGCAGCTTTCGGTCGCACTAGGCTGCCGAGAACGGTCGAAAGCTGCAGAGAATGGCCCAAGGCGGACGAAAGCTGCCGAGAATGGCCGAAGGCGGCTGAAAGCCGCCCAGAGGCTCACAACAGCGGGGATTGGCGTATAACACGCACCCCTGATTTTACCCCGATTTTAAGTGGAAAAAGGTGCGTGTTATACGCCGATAAATATGGTAGCTGCAAAGAATGATTTCATGGGGGTGGCTCTGGACAGTTGTTAGGTGGGTGTGGGATAGGCTTACCTGAATAAATGAGTTTTCAGGGATCTCTTAAAGGTGGATAGGGTAGGGGCTGATCGGACATAATGGGGCAGGGAGTTCCAGAAGATGGGAGAGGCTATATATATAAAATAATAATAATAAATAAAAAACTTGCGCTTACATACTTTGATGTACTTCATTTTAAATTTACCTTACAGTTTTATCATTTCACATTAACCACTTCATCCCCAAAAGATTTTACCCCCTTCCTGACCAAGCCCTTTTTTGCGACAAGGCACTGCGTCGTTTTAACTGACAATTGCGCGGCCGTGGGGCGCTGTACCCAAACAAAATTTACGTCCTTTTTTTCCCACAAATAGAACTTTCTTTTGGTGGTATTTCATAATTTCTGCAGTTTTAATTTTTTGCACTATAAACAAAAAAAGAAGCGACAATTTTGAAAAAAAAGCAATATTTATACTTTTTGCTATAATAAATATCCCCAAAAAATATATAAAAAAACGAATTTCTTCCACAGTTTAGGCCAATATGTATTCTTCTACATATTTTTGGTAACAAAAAAAATTGAATAAGCTTTTATTGATTGGTTTGCGCAAAATTTATAGCATCTACAAAATAGGGGATAGATTTATGGCATTTTTATTAATAATTTTTATTCATTATGGATCTGCGATTTTTATCACGACTGCGACATTGTGGCGGACAAAGCGGACACTTTTGACACTTTTTTGGGACCATTGTCATTTATACAGCAATCAGTGCTATAAAAATGCACTGAATACTGTGTAAATGTCACTGGCAGGGTAGGGGTTAAACACTAGGGGGCGATCAAGGTGTTAAATGTGTTCCCTCAGTGTGTTCTAATTGTAGGGGGGATGGGCTCACTAGAACATGACAGAGATCACTGCTCCCAATCACTGGGAGTAGTAGATCCCTGTCATGTTGCTAGGCAGAACAGGGAAATGAATCTCCCTGTTCTGCCTCAACATGCCACGATCGCGGGCCACTGGCGAACATGACGCAGCAACGTACTGGTACGGCGTGAGCCGGTCGGCAAGTGATTAAAGTGGCATGCAACTCAGCTATTTTCAAAATAAATCATAAAAATATTATATATATAAAATAATAATGAGAAAAAACTTGCGCTCACATACTTTGATGTACTTCATTTTAAATTTACCTTACATTTTTTTTTATCATTTCACATTAAGTATCTTTGTACAGTAAAACCTTGGACTGTGAGCATAATACATTCAAACATGCTTGTAATCCAAAGCACTGTTATATCAAAGTGAATTTCTGTAATAAATAATGGAATCTCAGATGATTCATTCCACAACCATTTATTCATAAGTCCTTCAGTTTATAGTCCATATAAAACGATTATAGCAATGTGACCAGGTTGTGTAACCATAAAATGTCCATCCACAAATGGAAGCCTCCACAAGGGGATTAGAAGCAAAATCCAGCAAGAGCTACAGAGTATAAAAGAGAAGAGAGGCGCCTCTAAGTGTAACAATATGGTTACACTTAATGAAGGTACAACATTTAGCAACTCACATGGTTGATGATTAAAACAGGCACATCTGTCAGAGAGGTTACCTGGTTGGTCACGGTGCTGGCCGCGCTGGGGTGCGCCGGTGCCCCTGTTAGCGCTGGTGTGCGCACTGGCGTTCAGGCGCGCGTGTGCAGGTGTGTGCGCGCTTATGTGGCGTTTGCCGTCAATTGGCCTATTTAGGTCTGCCGTGCACTCTGCTCAGTGCTGACTGATCATCAGCACCCTTGTGCCCTTGTTCCCATTGCCAGTACCTGTGTTCTTTTTTTCCTGATCTCCTGACGACCCAACTTGCCTCTTGGATATTCCTGACTTCTGCCTGCACCTGACCTCAGCCTGTTTGACTTTGCTTCTGCCTGCTCCTGTTGTACCTTTGTTGCCCGCCTGTTGCCGAACCCTGCTTGTGCCCTGACCTGCCTGCTTTGCTCCTGCTCAGCATCTGATTGCCTGTGTTCCAGCCTACTCACCTGCTGCATGAAGACCACCCTCCTTTCAGCACCTGGATCCTCTTCACCAGGCTCTCATACCACTCCTCCGGTCTTCTCTTCTGACATCTTCCTCCATGGCGTCTCTTCTTCCCTGCTTCATTCTCGGGCCGCTCCGCATCCATGGGAGGCTCCCGCTGTGTGACGCTTCTCTTCTTCTGACAGTTCTATAACGGAACCGTGCATCAGAGGGCAGCAGGGTCACCGGGTGCTCTTATCCTGATCAACATGGGGACAAGGTGCTTTTGGGAGCTACCCTCAAAGCACCCTCCCAATGTTGAGGGCATGTGGCCTGGTACGGTTCAGGAGGGGGGGTGCTCTCTCGCCCCCCCCCCCTCTTTTCCTGCGGCCTGCCAGGTTGTGTGCTCAGATAAGGGTCTGGTATGGATTTTGAGGGGGACCCCCACATTTTTTTTTTGGCGCAGGGTTACCCTTAATATCCATCCCAGACCTGAAATTAAAGTTGCCTGACCTGGGGGCGGCTTAAAGTCGTGTTGTAAGTCGCCCAAAGTTGCGTTGAAGTCTCCCCAAGTCGCGCTGTGATTCATACTCAAGTCATGTCCAAGTTGCCTCCCAAAGTAACGCTGGAAGTTGTGTTGCCCCTGTGTGAATGGACTATTAATGATACGGTGTGCGCTATTATCAATGGCATATTATTATTGCTGTTGCGCTTATGTGTGCGCCGGTTCACACGCTCAATTAAGGATTTATCTGGTGCACCAATTAAGGTATGAACCGGCGCAGCGCATTCATCTTAGTAAATGACCCCCATTGTTAGGTAAAAAGTTAACCCTTTGATTGCCCCTAGATGTTAACCCCTTCCCAGCCAGTGCCATTAGTACAGTGACAGTGTATAGTTTTATCAGTGTCAGTTAGTCAGTTCTCAACCAGTGTCAGTTAGTGTTAGATTGCTCGCCGTACTATCACAGTCCCATATAAGTCGCTGATCACTGCCATTACTAGTGTAGCGCCACAACCGAAGGAGCTGCTTGGTGAATTTGGATTCTCTGAACTCCGCCTCAATTCCAAGAATAACCTCAGCCCCCCTGACACACCCGGTTAAATAAAATTACTGCAAACACATTTAAGGACACATGGTGAATACCGTTATTCTGGCTGTGGATTATCACCAAAAATAGACACAAACTTGGTAGTTATAAACAAGTTGAATATATTAGCATGGTTTAAAGCATATGGAAACCTACAACACTGTTAAACCTTGCTACAAATAACTAATTCATTAGAAAAGACAATCTTCAATATTTAGCAACTGTAGGTATAGAAAGGGCAGTAATTTATATGCCCTTAACACAGGCACTGAGAGGGATGAGAGAAGACTTATCAACTTCTCAGCTCCTTCTGGGCCGCAAACACCTTTGAGAGGCAAACACACAATGAAAAGAAAAGGGTTACACAAGTACAGTAAGCACAGTTCTGTAATGTTGCAGGTCCTGAGGTGAAGAATTCTAGTGTCTTCTGCTAGCAAACGGTGGGGCCCTTGTTTTAAGAGAAGGTTTAAACAAGCTTGCATGGAGCAGTAATCCTCTAGAATGTTCCATTTGGTAGAGATTTAAAAGTGCAAACTACTAGAGATGAGATCCCAGGTGCTGGTTCTGGCTCCTGATGCTCCTAGCAATGTTGTAAGGCACTGGATCCACTTCTCAGGGCCGATCGAGATGACTGGTAGCAAAACTTGCAAAGTGAAGAGGCAGGGGCCGACCTGATACCGGGATGGGTATCTCGATCCCTGAAAGGCGTGGGTCATCTCTGCTGAGCTGAGTGGTGCTGGACTGCTGAGTAGGGTCCCTGGACTAAATAGTAGTGGACCACGTAGCTGTCACTGCTCCTGGCTCCTCTCAGGCGTCCTCACTCCTCCGTCTCCAGGCAACACTCTCCTGGCAGTCTCTGGAAAAGCTTGGCTTTCTCCCCCTCTGATGCTGCCAGAGTCTCTCTCTCTCTCAGTCTCCTCAGTCTCAGCGATTTTCCTCACACCTGTCACCTCACCACTCTCTCTCTCTCTCTCTCTCTCTCACCTCAGACCACTTTGCTTATTCTCCTCACATACTCCTTTTCCTTTGCTTCAGGATATCCCTCCTCCTCTGTTGGGGCACACAGTCCCTGGTGTGGGGAAGATTCCGATATGCCCCCCACCCCCTACCCACAGACCCTGACAAAGCCCAGGTTTGAGGGCATGTGGCCTGGTATGGTTCAGGGGGTGGGCGCTCATTTATCCCCTCCCCTTTCCTGACCTGCTGGGCTGCATGGAAATGCTAAGGGTCTGGTATGGAATTTGGGGGGGGACCCTACGCCGTTTTTTTTACTATATTTTTGGCCCGAAGGGCCTGAGATGGGCTGGGGGGGGACCCTATTCATTTTTTTCCTTATTTATTTTTTTTTTAATTAGCTGCGTGCCGGCAATTACAAGCGCAGTCGATTTAAATGTGATTTAAATCGTTTTGTTTTGTTTTTTAAAAATGTCATTTTTGCTGCAGCATGTGTTATACATGCTACAGATGCGCCACTTTGCAGGCAGACTAAGGGGACCCCCCATGCATTATGTTTAAGTCATTTTTCATTTTTATTGTTTCCCTTAAAGTGGAGTTCCCACTTTAAGTGAAACAATAACATTTTGAATTATCCTTATGCCTCGTACACACGATCGGACTTTGTCCGCCGGACCCAGTCTGGCGGACAAACCGCCGGACTTTCCGAGCGTGTGACTTGCCCACAGACGCCCGGACTTCGCCGGACTTTCCGAGTGTGTGACTTGCCCACACACACCCGGACTTCTCCGGCAGACAATCCGCGGGAAAAAGTCCGCGGGACTTTTAAAAATGAACGGACTTGCCCACACACGGAGCAGTCCGTTCATTTAGAACGTAACTGCAGGTAGACGGAGTTAGCGAAGGCAGTGAATGCCGCCGCGCTAGCCCCGTCACCTGGCATGGATTTAAAGGGAATCCCCACGCTGAAAAAACGGCGAGTGGATCCCCACCAAATCCATCCGAGCACGCAGCCCGGCCGGCCAGGAAAGGGGTGGGAACGAGCGAGCGCCCCCCCCTCCTGAGCCGTACCAGGCCGCGTGCCCTCAACATGGGGGGTGCCCTGGGGAAAGGGGGCCGTGCGGCCCCCCCACCCCAAAGCACCTTGTCCCCATGTTGATGAGGACAAGGGCCTCTTCCCGACAACCCTGGCCGTTTGAAAAAATTGTGTGTTTTTTTTTTATTTACACTTTACACCTTAGGTGAATGGGTAGGGGTACATCGTACCCCATACTCATTCACATAGGGTGGGGGGCCGGGATCTGGGGGCCCCCTTATTAAAGGGGGCTCCCGAATTCCGATAAGCCCCCCGCCCGCAGACCCCGACAACCAACGGACAGGGTTGTCGGGAAGAGGCCCTTGTCCTCATCAACATGGGGACAAGGTGCTTTGGGGTGGGGGGGCCGCACGGCCCCCTTTTCCCCAGGGCACCCCCCATGTTGAGGGCACGCGGCCTGGTAAGGCTCAGGAGGGGGGCGCTCGCTCGTCCCCACCCCTTTCCTGGCCGGCCCGGCTGCGTGCTCGGATAAGGGTCTGAGATGGATTTGGGGGGACCCCCACGCCGTTTTTTCGGCGTGGGGATTCCCTTTAAATCCATGCCAGGTGACGGGGCTAGTGCGGCGGCATTCACTGCCTTCGCTAGCTCCGTCTACCTGAAGTCACATGCTAAATGAACGGACTTTCCGATGATCGGCAAGTCCGTTCATTTCCAAAAGTCCGGCGGACTAGCATACTAACGGCGGGATTGTCCGCCGGACTGCCAAGTCCAGCGGATAATTTTAAAACAAAACTTAAAACCTAGTCCGCCGGACTTTTGGAGCCAAAACACGGGCGGATTGTCCGGCGGACAATCCCGCGGGAAAGTCTGCTCGTGTGTACGCCGCATTAGTCTGCCTGTATAGAATATGCTACAGCAAAAACGACATTTCTAAAGAAAAAAATATGCATGAAATTACATTTAAATTGCTGGCAATACAATGCCATTTCCAGAAAAAGAAAAACGTTTTAAAAAATGGCGTGGGGTTCCCCCCCAGTCTATACCAGGCCTTTCAACTGGCATCCAGACACAAAAAACAGTCCTTACAGAGTATATTTTTGTTGTTTTATTAGGGAGTAATAACTTGAATGGGGATGGGAATTATGGGATGCCCAACTATACAGTAACAAACAGAACCAGGGACAACTTCCTCCCTATTTACAGCTTCCAATTGATCCTCCTGCACAAAAAATTGATCCTCTGTAAGGCTTGGCTTGATTGACTCCTTCAAGAACTAACAGTCTTTTGTTAGCTTAGCAACAGCCCCTTACAGGCTGGGAACTCGGAATGAGCTTGATGTTCGGGTCGAACATAAGTTCGACTTGAACATCAGGTGTTCGCCCGTTTGCCGAAGAGCAAACATTATGCACTGCGAGATCGCAGTGCATTGCTGTATGATGATTGGCCAAAGCATTTACCTGACCTACATGCTTTGGCCAATCACAGAGCGCTAAGAGAGCCATAATTGGCCAAAGGCAGGCTCAGGGGGACTAAGTCCACGCCCCGCACTATATAAGGCTGCTTACACGGAGTTCCACGGCGTGGACAGAGAGATAGCTTGATTTAGATTAAGCAGGCATGTTATTCAGTTAGTGGCAGTGTATTTGATATATATATATATATATATATATATATATATATATATATATATATATATATATATACAGTTAGTCTAGTATATAAATATATACTCTGCATTTAGCATAGACTATATATTTAGTGTTTACTCTATATTCAGTCAGTGCAGGCAGTGTATTAATATATATATATGCAGTCTCGTATATATAAATAAATATATATATATATATACTCTGCATGCAGTGTAGCCTATATCTACAGTGCATTCCGTGGTGTACTGTTTCTAAAACACTTCAGGGGTGTACACAGTATCTAATACAGTGTGTACAGTTTCTACTACA
The DNA here is from genome assembly GCA_028564925.1 of Lithobates sylvaticus. Lineage (NCBI taxonomy): Eukaryota > Metazoa > Chordata > Amphibia > Anura > Ranidae > Lithobates > Lithobates sylvaticus. The sequence goes on along the minus strand of CM053037.1, from coordinate 112,633,346 downwards.
CTTCTGGTGGTGTGCACAGTATCTAATACAGTGTGTACAGTTTCTACTACACTTCTGATGGTGTGCACAGTACACAATACAGTGCAGCTGTTGTACAGTTGCTAATACAGTGCAGGCGGTGTACACAGTATCTAATACATGGTATACAGTTTCTACTACACTTCTGGTGGTGTACACAGTACACAATATAGTGCAGCCATTGTACAGTTGCTAGTACAGTGCAGGCGGTGTACACAGTATCTAATACAGTGTGTACGGTTTCTACTACACTTCTGGTGGTGTACACAGTACAAAATATAGTGCAGCCGTAGTACAGTTGCTAATACAGTGCAAGCGGAGTACACAGTATCTAATACAATGTGGACAGTTTCTACTACTCTTCTGGTGGTGTACACAATACAGTGCAGCCATTGTACAGTTGCTAGTACAGTGCAGGCGGTGTACACAGTATATAATACAGTGTGTACAGTTTCTACTACACTTATAGTAGTTTCATAGTTAGTAAGGTTGAATAAAGACACCAGTCCATCCAGTTCAACCTGCGCGAGTGTCTACAACTATCCCTGTACATTGCACACTCACATCGGTCCCTACCCCCAAGGAGCCCACAATCCAAGGTCCCCATTCATATACTAGGGCCAATATTTTTTTGGACAGAAGCCAATTAACCTACCTGCATGTCTTTGGATTGTGGGAGGAAACCCACGCAGGCACAGGGAGAACATGCAAACTCCAGGCAGGTAGTGTCGTGGTTGGGATTTGAACCAGCGACCCTTCTTACTGCTAGGTGAGAGTGCTAACCACCACTACACCACTGTGCCGCCCCACTTCTAGTGGTGTACACAGTATACAATACAGTGCAGCCATTGTACAGTTGCTAATACAGTGCAGGTGGTGTACACAGTATCTAACACAGTGTGTACAGTTTTTACTACACTTCTGGTGGTGTACACAGTACACAATACAGTGCAGCCTTAGTACAGTTTCTAATACAGTGCAGGCAGTGTACACAGTATCTAATACAGTGTGTACAGTTTCTACTACACTTCTGGTGGTGTACACAGTATACAATACAGTGCAGCCATTGGACAGTTGCTAGTACAGTGCAGGCGGTGTACACAGTATTTAATATAGTGTGTATGGTTTCTACTACACTTCTGGTGGTGTACACAGTATGCAATACAGTGCAGCCATAGTACAGTTGCTAATACAGTGCATGCGGTGTACACAGTATATAATACAGTGTGTACAGTTTCTACTACACTTCTAGTGGTGTACACAGTATACAATACAGTGCAGCCATTGTACAGTTGCTAATACAGTGCAGGCGGTGTACACAGTATCTAATACAGTGTGTACAGTTTCTACTACACTTCTGGTGGTGTACACAATACACAATACAGTGCAGCCGTAGTACAGTTGCTAATACAGTGCAGGCAGTGTACACAGTATCTAATACAGTGTGTACAGTTTCTACTACACTTCTGGTGGTGTACACAGTGCAGTCGTAGTACAGTTGCTAATACAGTGCAGGCAGTGTACAGTTTCTACTACACTTCTGGTGGTGTACACAGTATACAATACAGTGCAGCCGTTGTACAGTTTCTAATACAGTGCAGGCAGTGTACAGTTTCTACTACACTTCTGGTGGTGTACACAAAACACAATACAGTGCAGCCGTAGTACAGTTGCTAATACAGTGCAGGCGGTGTACACAGTATCTAATACAGTGTGTACAGTTCCTACTACACTTCTGGTGGTGTACACAGTACACAATACAGTGCAGCTGTAGTACAGTTGCTAATACAGTGATGGCAGTGTACAGTTTCTACTACACTTCTGGTGGTGTACACAGTATACATACAGTGCAGCCATTGTACAGTTGCTAATACAGTGCAGGCGGTGTACACAGTATCCAATACAGTGTAGTGTGGTGTTGCAAAACAAAAAATACATCATGTCCAGAAGGCCACCAAGGAGCGGCAATGACCCTCACAGGTCACTAAAAGAGGGCAAGCAGCCTCTGTGTCTTCAGTCAACAGTGCTGGTCGTGGACATGGTGCATCCTCTGCAGGTGGCTGTGGGGCACGCTTTTCCTTTTTTTCTGCTGCTGGCTGTGTTATTGAGACAGAACATGCAGAAGAGTTTGTGGAGTGGATAACAAAGCCGTCCTCGTCCTCCTGTCACCCAGGCTCAGAATATTTCCATATTTCCAATATTGCCTTCCAACGCAGCTGCCAAAGTGGCCTATTCCGGCTCCTTGTCCACAGTCACTCCTTCCGTAGCCCCACCATCATGCATAGAGGAGTCCACCGAACTATTTGACCACAGTGTTGGGTACATGCTGCTGGAGGATGTGCAGCGATTTGGAGGCTCTGATGTTGGTTTCCAGGTTGAGGAAGGGAGTAATGTGAGCCTAGAAAGAGGGGGTGCCCAAGAAGGACAAGAAACTGGCAGTCATGTTCTCCCAGCTGCAGCATACTGCCAAGTTTGCTCCAGTGACGAGGTGGAAGGGGATGATGAGGTCACTAACTGTACTTATGTGTCTGAGAGAATAGAGGTGGAGGAGGCACATCACCAACAAGGCAGGATGTCCTCTAGGGGGCAGCTTAAGGGCAGGCACCCTATTGCCAGAACATGCAGAAGAGTTGGTGGAGTGGATAACAAAGCCGTCCTCGTCTTCCTCATCCTCTGTCACCCAGGCTCAGAGTAGTTTGCCTGCCAATGCAGCTGCCAAAGCGGCCTATTCCACCGGCTCCTTATCCACAGTCACTCCTTCCGTAGCCCCGCCATCATGCACGGAGAAGTCCACCAAACTATTCGACCACAGTGTCAGGTACATGCTGCTGAAGGATGCGCAGCGATTTGAAGGCTCTGATGTTGGTTTTAGACATGTGCAATTAGTTTAGTTCCTAATTCGTTTTTTTAAAGAATTTCGACAAATTCTTTAATTCCGAACTTCCGAATTTTTCAATTTCCGAAAATTCAGAATTTCCGAATTTCAAAATTAGCGAAATTAAGAATTTCCGAAATTAGGAATTTCCGAAATTAGGAATTTCCGAAATTAGGAATTTCCGAATTTCGAATTTCTGAAATTACGAATTTCTGAATTTCGAATTTTCGGATTTCCGAATTTTCAAATTTCCGAAATTACGAATTTCCGAAATTACGAATTTCCGAAATTACGAATTTCCGAATTTCGAATTTTCGGATTTCAGAATTCCGGAATTTTCGAATTTCCGAATTTTGTATTTTCGGATTTCCCAATTTCCGAATGTTTGAATTTCCGAATTTGCGAATTTCCAAATATCCGAATTTTGCATTTTCGGATTTCCGAATTTCCGAATTTTCAAATTTCCGAATTTTCGAAATTCAGAATTTTCGGATTTCCGAATTTTGGAATTTCCAAATTTTCGGATTTCCGAATTTTCGAATTTCCGAATTTCCGAATTTCGGATGTTCGGAATTCCGAATTTTCGGAATTCGGAAATTCAAAAATTAGAAAAATCGAAAATCTAAAAAAAAAAGAAAATCTGTTTAATTTTAAATAACTAATTATTAAATTATAGGTATTGGAATTCCCTTTCAAATTTGTCTGTTAGTGAACGTAACGAGTACGAATTTATCCGAAGTTACGAATTATCTGAAATAATGAATGCCGCATCTAACCAAATGGAACGTAACAATCTAATAATAATAAATAACAATAATAATAATAAAACCTTTTTCCATTTGTTTAGATGCGGCATTCGTTATTTCAGATAATTCGTAACTTCGGATAAATTCGTACTTGTTAATTTAATAGTTAGTTATTAATTAAACTGATTTTCTTTCTTTTTCAGATTTTCAAATTTTGGGATTTTCAAATCTTTAAATTCCCAAATTCCGAAAATCTGAAAATTCGGAATTCCGAAAAACCGAAAATCCAAAATTTGGAAATTCAATAATTCGTAAATCCGAAAATTCGAAATTCGAAAATTCGAAAATTCGGAATTGCGGAAATCCGAAAATTCGGATTTCCGAAAATCAGAAAATTCAAAATTCGTAAATTCGTAAATCAGAAAATCCGAAATTCGGAAATTCGAAAATTCGAAATTCGGAAATTCGAAAATTCGAAATTCGGAAATTCGAAAATTCGAAAATTCTAAATTCGGAAATTCGAATATTCAGAAATTCGGAAATCCGAAAAAGTCGAAATTCGGAAATTCGAAAATTCGAAGTTCGTAAATTCGAAATTCCGAAAATTCGGAAATTCAAAAAATCCAAAAATTCGGAAATTCAAAAATCCGAAAATTCGGAAATTCAAAAATCCGAAAATTCTGAAATTTGCAAATTTCCGAATTTGCAAATTTCCGAATTTCCAAATTTCCGAATTTCCAAATTTCCGAATTTCCAAATTTCCGAATTTCCAAATTCCCGAATTTTCGATTTTCCGAATTTCCGAAAAAAGCAAAAAAACTAATGAAACGAAAACGAAAATGAACAAATTTTTGGTCAGTGCACATGTCTAGTTGGTTTCCAGGTTGAGGAAGGAAGTAATGTGAGCCTAGAGAAAGGGGGTGCCTAAGAAGGACAAGAAACTGTCAGTCATGTTCTCCCAGCTGCAGCATACTGCTAAGTTTTCTCCAGTGATGACGAGGGAGGGAATGATGAGGTCACTGACTGTACTTATGTGCCTGAGAGAAGAGAGGTGGAGAATGAGTCACAACTCCAACAAGGCAGGATGTCCTCTAGGGGGCAGCTTAACCAGTTAACAACCGGCCCATAGCCCCACTCTTGCGCGCACTTCAGAACATCCGTTATCATGGATCACGGTAAACGGCCGCTCATCGCGGCCGTTTACCATGTGATCACTCCGTCAAATGACGGAGTGATCACATGTAAGGAAACCGGCGTCATTTGATGAAGCCGGTTCCTCTCTCCGTACCGATCGGTACAGCGTGAGAGGACAGGGGGAGGGATCGGTGGCAGCAGTGCTGTGGGTGGGATCTGTAGTGCCCACAGCACTGCTCTGCAGTCACCACCGATCCATCCATCCATGCTCAGCTATCCCTCCATAGCCTGCAATACACAGCAATAGCCTGCAGTGTATTGCTGGGTATTGCAGGGTATGGAGGGATGGCTGAGCATGGATGGATGGATACCCAGCAGTACTCTGCAATACCCAGCAGTACTCTGCAATACCCAATACCCAGCAGTACCCAACAATACTCTGCAATACACAACAATACCCAACAATACTCTGCAATAGTTTGCAATACCCTGCAATACTCTGCAATACCCAGCAATACTCTGCAATACCCAGCAATACCCTGCAATACTCTGCAATACTCTGCAATTCCCTGCGATACTCTGCAATACCCAACAATACTCTGCAATACCCAACAATACTTTGCAATACCCTGCAATACTCTGCAATACTTTGCAATACCCAGCAATACTCTGCAATACCCAACAATACTCTGCAATACTCTGCAATACCCAGTGACACTCTGCCATACTCTGCCATACTCTGCGATACCCTGCAATATTCTGCGATACCCTGCAATACCCTGTGATACAATGCGATACCATTCGATACCCTGCGATACCATGCATTACCCTGCGATACCATGCGATACTCGCTACGATCGAAGCCAGGATCGTTTTTTATTTTTATTTCAGGCTTTCCAGCCTAGAGGTGAGATGAGGGGTCTTATTGACCCCATATATCACTGTAAAGAGGACCTGTCATGCCATATTCCTATTACAAGGGATGTTTACATTCCTTGTAATAGGAATAAAAGTGATCAAAAAATTTTTTGGGGGGAAAAAAAAGTGTCAAACTAAAATAAATAAAGTAAAATGAACAATACATTTTTTTTTTAAAGCGTCCCTGTCCCCGTGTGCTCGCATGCAGAAGCGAACGCATACGTAAGTCCCGCCCACATATGAAAACGGTGTTCAAACCACACATGTGAGGTATCGCTGCGAACGTTATAGCGAGAACAATAATTTTGGCCCTAGACCTCCTTTGTAACTCAAAACATGTAACCAGTAAAAAAAATTAAAGCGCCGCCTATGGGGATTTTTAAGTAGCAAAGTTTGGCGCCATTCCACGAGTGTGTGCAATTTTGAAGGGTGACATGTTAGGTATCTATTTACTCGGCGTAACTTCATCTTTCACATTATGCAAAAACATTGGGCTAAATTTACAGTTTTGTTTTTTGTAAAGCACAAAACATTTTTTTTTCAAAAAAAACGTGTTCGAAAAATTGCTGCGCAAGTACCGTGCTAGATAAAAAGTTGCAACGACCGCCATTGTATTCTCTAGGGTCTTTGCTAAAAAAACATATATAATGTTTGGGGTTCTATGTAATTTTCTAGCGAATAAATTATGATTTTTACATGTAGGAGAGAAATGTCAGAATTGTCCTGAGTGATCCAGAACACCTGATGGTGCTCCCTGCATGTTGGGCCTCTGTATATGGCCACACTGTGTAAAAGTCTCACACATGTGGTATCGCCCTACTCGCCCTACTCAGGAGTAATAGTAGAATGTGAATGTGTAATTTGTGGTATGCATATGCTGTGTGTGAGAAATAACCTGCTAATATGACAATTTTGTGAAAAAAAAAAAAAATCTTTATTTTGCAAAGAATTGTGGGAAAAAATTACAACTTCAAAAAACTCACCATGCCTCTTTCTAAATACCTTGGAATGTCTTCTTTCCAAAAAGGGGTCATTTGGGGGGGTCTCAAGAAATGAGATAGGCCGTCAGTACTTCAGGTGTGATCAATTTTCAAATATTGGCACCATAGCTTGTGGACGCTATAACTTTCACAAAGACCAAATAATATACCCCAATTTGTACTTATTTTTACCAAGGATATGTAGCAGTATAAATGTTGGCCAAAATTTATCAAGAAAAATTACAAATTTGCTAAATCTTATAACAGAAACGAAGAAAAATTCATTTTTTTTACTGAATTTTCAGTCTTTTTTCTTTTATAGCAAAAAAAAAAAAAAAAAAAAAAAACAACGGTGATTAAATACCACCAAAAGAAAGCTCTATTTGTGTGAAAAAAAGGACAAAAATGTCATATGGGTACAGTGTTGTATGACTGAGTAATTGTTATTCAAAATGTGAGAGCACCGAAAGCTGAAAAATGGTCTGGTTATTAAGGGTGTTTAAGTGCCCAGTGGTCAAGTGGTTAAGGGCAGCTACCCTATTGCATCACACCGTAGAGCTCTGCAGGTACAGGGCACTGCTGACTCCCCGCTAACTTTTAAAAGTTCCTTTGTGTGAGCCTTTTTCGACATGTGTGCACCAGATCGCACCGTTGCTGTTTGCAACCTATGTTTGAAGTGGATCAAACGTGGCCAGAACAGCAGCCGCTTGGGTACCACATGCTTGAACAGACATATGATGAGCTCCCATGCAGCTCCTCATCTGGGATCTCCAAACCTACTATACCTCCAGTCCTCTCAAAAACATGCACTGAGAGGAATGAAGGTATAGCAATAGATGTCCCAAGTACTCGCAGCCAATCTGCTAGCAGTACACCACCATCTGATCTTAGCAGGCAAATTTCCCTATCCCAGTTGCTGAACCGTAAAAAGAAATTCGGTCCCAGCCAACCACATGCTGAGCGTCTAAATGCTAGCTTGGCCAAATTGCTAGCACTGTAACTGCTGCATTTTCAGCTGGTAGAATTTGTGGAATGTGCTGTTCCTCAGTGGCAGGTTCCAAAACTCCATTTCTTTTCATGTAAGGCCATTCCGGCTCTCTACCGGCATGTGTAAGGCAATGTTTTGGCAAAAATTGGAATAACACTCCTAAAGCCACATCCATATATACTTAAATTGGAAGAGGGAATGGATAAAGAGCCACAAGGCCCTAATTCGGACTTTACAGGCAAGATGGACAATAGTATAGTACAAAAAAATATTTTTTATTAACAATGAATCATATCAAGCAGGCCAAGTAGAAAATAATTTAAAATATACAATAGGCATATGATAGTTTGTAAATATCTGAGCCCCCTCAAATAATGAGCCCCTGTGCGTCAACGCATTTCACTATTTTGCTTCGTCAGGACACACTTGGGGGTAGTTGAAATGAACAGGTCTCACTATCAAAGATAAAACAAATCAATCAGACATTGTATTACAATAACATATATAATATAAAAACTTTCAAACATTTCTATATCCAGAGGACATACGCACAACAGACATAAATAGCTACCTTGTCAGCATAAGATTAACTCCCAGATGATCACCAGAGAATCACCATGTAAAGGGCTACAATAATCAGCATGTTGATACAAATTAATATCCAAAAAGTAGCCAAATCTAAAATTAAAATTGATGACGGTATATATAAAACATACCTGATGGCGTAGAGATATATAAATATACACTCGTATGGTTCACCGGGGGAGAAAGGAGATAAATGTAGGTATCTAGATCATTGGAAGGGGAGTGATAGAAATGGAAAGGGTAGAACAAACAACACCTTTCCACCTGTTTACAGTCTACAATAACAGGGGCTTCAACAGTAATCCAAATGGACAAATATATGTTCCTTTAAAGCTGGATATATCGAACTCTCTTACATCTGCCCACAGTCAGTATGGCTATTTAAACTCTGTAAATATATTTAAACAGGCTGCAAGGATAGAAAAAATAAAAAAGGAAAACAAAAACGAATTAGATCCGAGCCATTGCAGCATAAGATGAGTTGTCCAGCAGCTTACCCACAATAGCATGAGGTTCAGTATCTCCCCCGGGAACAAACAGACCACATTGAGGGTGTCCCTGTGGGAACTATTTATTTATTTATATTCCATAATGTTTTATTGAAAAAAAGGGTAGGGTTTACAACATATGTAAGCAAAGCATTTGAGGTAATGCAATAAATATCACAATAACTGGTAACAGAACTAGCAAGTAATGATCGACGCAGTACATCGTTCGGTTTAAATCATTGGTATACACACTTAAGGAGAAATATGAAATACTCTTACATATGGTCTGTTCACAGTAAATTTTATCACATTTCTAGTACATCTTTTTGAACCTAAGTGTGCCTGTTTCGCGGATAGGGTTGGACATTTGCTAGATCTTGAGAAAACAGCCAACTTTAAGTAGTCAGTTATATCTATAGCCTACATTGCCTAAGTTGGTTACAAAGCAGTGTTTGGAAGATTGGAGCTATGTTGGATGTAGGAGATGATTTTTGGTGTAAACAGAACTATTTATACTTGCCCGTGCTCATAAGGGGCTGATCGTATGTGTCTCGGTGTGGCCGCCGAAAGACGTCATCAGAGCATGCCGAGAATGGCGTTCTCCCATGCTGACAGCCAGCCAATCAGCAGGGCGATCCCTCTCCTCTGTTCCCTCACCGTGCACCATCATCATGGAGGAGAACAGCTGATCGGGAGGGAGGCGCGCACACGTCTCCACCCCATCGGGCGCCGCCCAACCAAACAAGCACACACAGAGAAGGGGAGAACCCTCTGGTCCATACATGCCCAGAAAGAGGGCACATATAACCACATGGGAGGAAATCCCATAGGGGAGCACAGTGTCAGCAGTGCTAAAAAACAGATAAAAGAGCAATAGAACCTAGATGTATGGAGCCACCAATTGCAGCCAATTACGTTAAAAAGCGTTACAAAACACAGACGCATACTGGCATATCTCTAGTCATTGCCTAAAGCATCGGATAGCCAAAATGTTTTGGCCTCATTGGACATGGTGGTCAGCAGTAAGGTTCATATTCCCGCTGACTCATGGTCCAGCAGTCATAGGCAGGGATGATACCTTTCCTTCACGGCGCACTGGGTAACTCTGCAGGACAGGGTTCAATGTTGTTGGAGCTTGTTCCGCCATCACGCCTCCAAAATGTTAGTGATGATTCTGTCACAACTCTCTCCTCCAACCCCTCCTCTTCTTCTTCCTCTATGGCCTCTTCTGCTGATTTTTCCTCTGAACCAGCAGTGCTCTGTAAGCATTAAAGGGGCTACTCAAGCAGTCAGGCTAAAAGATGCCATGCGGTGCTTGAGTTGGTCTGCCTAGGGGACAGGAGCCGCACTGGGGCAGGAATTCTGTCAGCTCTGCATGGGTAGGCTCAGAGGTGGTTGACCCCATGCCAGCTTCAGCCAGGAATGGTTGTATGCGACAATGGCACCAACTTTCTTCCCGCCCTCCAACAGGGACACTGGACCCATGTTCCATGTTTGGCACACGTCCTGAATTTGGTGGTGCAGTGGTTCTTGAGTAGGTACCCAGGCTTACAGGATCTCCTGAGGCAGGCCAGAAAAGTCTGTGGTCATTTCCGCCAGTCATACAATGCCAGTGCTCGGCTGGCTGACATTCAAAGGGAATGCAACCTGCCCACCAACCGCCTCACTTGTGACATGGCCACTGGGTGGAACTCAACATTGGCAATGCTGCAGCGGCTGCACATGCAGCAGAGGGCCATCAGTGAGTACCTGTGCAAGTATGGCACCAGGACAGGGTCAGGGGAGCTTGGCTTCTTTTCGCCATGCCAGTGGCTACTGATCAAGGATGCATGCACTGTCCTGTCACCATTTGAGGAGGATGGTGAGCAGCGACAATGCATGCATCAGTGACACTGTCCCTCTACTCTTCCTGTTGGAGCACACACTTCGTGGAATCATGGAAAGGGCCCTTGAGGCAGAACAGCGGGAGGAAGAGGAGGACTTCCTTACCTCTCAAGGCCCCCTTTATCCAGATAGCATTCCTGCTGGCCCGCCAAACACACAGGAAGAAGATGAGGAGGAGGATAGTTTCAGCATGGATGTAGAGGATAACACTCAGCAGCAGTCTTCAAGGGATGGTTTTCAGTCCGCAGAAACCCAAGGAGTTGTACGTGGCTGGGAGGAGGTAGTTCCTGACAACGTCATCCTCAGTAACCCAGAGGACTCAGAATTGAATGCCTCTGTAAACTTACGCTGCATGGCCTCCCTGATTCTGCAAAGCCTGCAAAAGGACCCTAGGATTTGTGGTATTAAGGAGAGGGATCATTACTGGCTGGCAACCCTTCTTGATCCACGTTACAAGGGTAATGTTGCAGAACTCATCCGGCCTTTGCAGAGGGAGCAGAGGATGGAACATCTTCAGGAGGCCTTAAAGAAAGGTTTGTGCAACACATTTTCAGACCCTGTGAGGTTACAATTACCTGGTGCTAGACAATGTGTTGCTTCAGGCTTTGTTAAGTCAGGGGAAGAGCGGTGGAGAAGGTGGCCGGCTGACCGTTGATGGCCTTTAAACTATTTTTTAGTCCTCATCGGCAAGGTCTGATCAGTTCAAGCAACCATTGCCAGCGTCTGCATTACATGGTGCAGGAATATCTAGGGGCAAGACCAGACTTGAAGAGCTTTCCAACAGAGCATCCACTGGTTTACTGGGTCTTGAGGACTGACCACTGGCCAAAACTTGCTCAATATGCAATTGAACTACTGGCCTGTCCTGCATCCAGCGTGCTTTCTGAACGCACATTCAGTGCTGCTGGAGGGTTTGTAATGAATCAAAGAGTGCGCCTGTCCACAGACTCCGTAGATAGGCTCACATTCATAAAAATTAATCAGTCTTGGATCAGCAGCTATCAAGCACCTGATGTAACTGATTGATTTTGCTATGGATGTGGGATCCCTTGAAGACTGCCTATGCTGACTATCTTATTCCTCCTCAATCTTGATGATGCTAACTTTCAACAATATTTTTGGTTTAGGGGACCACCACCCAAGGCCCAATTCTTCTGCCCCTGTTTAAAGAGGAAGTAAAGCCTCTTAAAAAAAAAAAAAAGTCACCCTGCAAGGCAAAGGCATAATGAGCTAGTATGCATAGCATACTAGCTCATTATGAAAAACTTACCTGAAAACGAAGCCCCCGAAGCCGTCCTTATCCTCGATCTTCTTCGCCGCCATCCAGGGCCGGATTGACTTCCGGGTCTCGCCGCTCCAGCGCTATCATTCGCTGGAGCGGCGAGACGTCACTCCCGCGCATGCGCACGAGATCAGCATATCGCCGTGATCTCTGCATCTTCAGTGCGCCCTCAGTGCGCCTGCGCGCCGCTATCTACGGCGCATGCGCCATAGACAGCGATGCCTTTTCATCGCTAAATATCTCCTAAACCATGTAGGTTTAGGAGATATTTATTGGACCTACAGGTAAGCCTTAATCTAGGCTTACCTGTAGGCCAAAGTCATATGGAAGGGTTTACTTCCACTTTAACAGAGGCATGTAATTACAATTTTTCTTCTAATATTTCACAGCAGGGCCTGTTCCTGCGACCAACAAGAGTATCTGTGAGGGGTTACAGCCGGGGTCTTCAAACTACGGCCCTCCAGTTGTTCAGGAACTACAATTCCCATCATGCCCAGTCATGTCTGTGAATGTCAGAGTTTTACAAAGCCTCATGGGATGTGTAGTTCTGCAACAGCTGGAGGACCGTAGTTTGAGGATCCCTGGGTTACAGTGTTGTGGCACAACCACCACCGCCCAATTTACAATTCTTGATATAATATTTCACAACAGGGACCGTTCCTGCACCCACCAAGAGTAACTGTGAGGGCTTACAGTGTTCTGGTACCACCAACATCTAAGGCCCAATTTTCTGCAGAGTATATAGGGCAGGCCGTATAGTATATATACTGTTGTATATAGTATATAGTGCCTGGGGGACCCCCACGCCATTTTTCTTTACAAATTGGGTGCAGGGTTCCCCTCAAAATCCATACCAGACCCTTTGGATTTTGGGGGTGTCATACACACAATTTTTTGGGGTTATTTATGATATTTCTATCTATATTGCCGGGATCTGACAATACATTACAGCCGCGAGCAGTTTTAAATTACATTTTTCCTTTAGAAATGTAATTTTGTTGTGGCACTGTTATAAACATGGGAAAGATGTGCTACTTTACAGGAATACTAAGGACACACCCCAGGAATGATATTTAAAGGAATATTTAATTTTTATTGTTTCACTTTAAGCAATATTATTATTAAAATCACTGCTCCTGAAAAAAACGTCCGTTTTTAAAACTTTTTTTTTGCATTGATACATGTCCCCTGGGCAGGACCCAGGTCCCCAAATACTTTTTATGGCAATAACTTGCATATAAGCCTTTAAAATTAGCACTTTTATTTTTTCACGTTTATGTCCCATAGACTTTAACGGTGTTCAAACAAATTTTTTGCCTGTTCGCATGTTCTGCTGCAAACTGAACCGGGGGTGTTCGGCTCATCCCTACTGGGAACTCTCACTCCCTTAGAAAAGTGAACTGCATCCTGAAACACCTTCAGCTCCCCTGTAGACACTGATACCAGCTCTGCTTCTTGCAGAAAATGCTAGCCCACCTGGCTGCTTCTTCTTCTCAGTCTACCCGGATGATACACTGCACCAGTCTACCTGATGGACACTCTGGAGATTTCCCAAGGCAAGGCTGAAGACTTTAGCACACCGCTGTCCTCAAGAGAGAATTACTACATGTGGCAGTCTCTCCTTGTCTGTCCCTGCACTGTGCTGATCTACTCAGCTGCCTCCTGTGGTAGGATCCTTCCAGGCCAACCACCCAAACTCTGGCCTGAGGTAAAACTCCTTCCTGGCAGGGGTCCCTCAAAGGTGACCGACAGTCTTCCTCAGCACTGCATCTCCATCTTCCACCCGACGTACCTTCTGTCATGACTCATGTCTGTTTAAGTGCTCACTTAGTCCCCTGCCAGGGCCACATCCTGGGGATTAGCTAAGGACCCCTAAATATGCAAGACAACCAGCCCACTAATTTTTTGAATATTCTCCAACACTAGAACCAAGGGAAGCAGAGAGTTGCCTGGATGAGTCATCCAGCCCTGAACTCTAATAAACCCTCACCCAGATTCCATGGTTCAGGCTTAGCCCTGAGACAAACTACAATTTACCTGCACTACCACTAGTAGCACACGAGAGGGTGCTACACTTAGTATATTGTTTTGCATAGTTAGATAGCTTGGTATTATCTCACTAGGTTTCACTCATTGTGTACATTACTGCTTGTATTTGGTATTGTGGGTTTATTGTAACTTACTGTTTTGCTAATAAATATTATTTGTACTTAGTTTGAGTAATTTCCTCTGTAGAGTTATACAGATCTGGTCACACCTGCTTTTGCAGGATACGAGCACTTGGTATTGTAATATGGAATCAAGATAAAGTGGGCCCCCGAGACAGCAGTAAATTCTCTCCTTATATTCCTGCTGTTTTTCTCCCTGGTGCCCAGTTTTTGCACTAAGCAGCAGTTGCTCCAGCAGGAACAGCAGAAGGATCATGTCGCCAATCCCCTCATCGTGGCTGACCATTCTGGTTGCCTCTTCAAATGGTGGCAAGATGGTATATTCATCCTGAATGTGGAGCCACTGATTTGGTAAACAAACAGATCTTGTGCTTTTCCTGTACCCCAAAAATACTCATTGATGGCCTGCTGATGCAAGTGCAGCCTCTGCAGCAAGGCCAAGGTGTTGCTGTTGAATTTCAACCAGGTAAACAATGACTGCCAGAAGTGGCTACACATTCTTCTGGCCTGCAACAGGAGATCCAGGTATCTAGAAATCAGTGTACCACTAAATCACCACTGTCACAGGTGTGAACATTCCATGCCGAATGGAAGAAATCAATTTGGTCCTTTTGTCACACACAACTTTCCCTGGCACAGGATGGCTTGGGTTCAGCCACCTCTCAGCCAGCCCATGAAGAGTTGATAGAATCTCTGCCCTCAATTAGGGCTGAGCAGAACTAGAACCTGCGAACAGACCTAAAGCTCGTGTGAACTTTAGAACCCTATTAAAGTCTATGGGACTCGAACGTTCAAAATCAAAAGTGCTAATTTTAAAGGCTTATATGCAAGTTATTGTCATAAAAAGTATTTGGGGACCTGGGTCCTGCCCCAGGGGACATGTATCAATGCAAATTTTTTTTTTTTAAAACGGACATTTTTTCAGGAGCAGTGATTTTAATAATGCTTAATGTGAAACAATAAAAGTGTAATATTCCTTTAAATTTCGTACCTAGGGGGTGTCTATAGTATGCCTGTGAAGGGGCGCATGTTTCCCATGCTTAGAACTATCCCTGCACAAAGTGTAATTTTTGCAGGAAAAAAAGCTATTTAAAATCACTTGCGGCTAATGAATTGCCGACTCCCGTAACACAGAGAACAGTCATTCATTGATAAAAAAAAGGTCATTGATAAAAAAAAAGCGCGGGGGTTCCCCCAAATTCAATTACCAGGCCCTTCAGGTCTGCTATGGATATTAAGGGGAACCCCGCTTCAAATTTAAAAAAAAAATGACGTAGGGGTCCCCCTAAATATCCATACCAGACCCTTCAGGTCTGGGATGGATTTTAAAGGGAACTCCAGCCAAAAAAAATAAATGGTGTGGGGTCCCCCTCAAAATCCATACCAGACCCTTATCTGAGCACGCAACCTGGCAGGCCGCAGGAAAAGAGGGGGGGACAAGAGCGCCCCCCCCTCCTGAACCGTACCAGGCCACATGCCCTCAACATTGGGAGGGTGCTTTGGAGGGTCTGCGACCCCTCAAAGCACCATGTCCCCATGTTGATGGGGACAAGGGCCTCTTCCCCACAACCCTGGCCATTGGTTGTGGGGGTCTGAGGGCGGGGGGCTTATCGGAATCTGGAAGCCCCCTTTAACAAGGGGACCCCCAGATCCCGCCCCCCCGTGTGAAATTGAAAGGGGGTACTGTACCCCTACCATTTCACCAAAAAAGTGACAAAAATGTTAAAAATGACAGGAGACGGTCTTTGACAATTCCTTAATTAAATTCTTCTTTCTTCTGGTCTTTCTTCTTCCTTTCTTCATCCTTCGGTTTCTTCATCTTCTTCTTCCATCTTCCATCTTCTTCTTCCATCTTCTTCTTCCTCCGATCCGCTTCTTCTTGCTCTGGTCTTCTCGTCCGGCATCTTCTTCCACGGCGTTGGCGTCTCTTCCTGGGCCGCTCCGCACAATGGGAGGCTCCCGCTGTGTGAGGCTTCGCTGCGTCTGACAGCTCTTTTATAATGGAGGGCGGGGCCACCTGGTGACCCCCCTCTGATGCACGAGGAAGTCATGGGGACTCCCCTATGGCTTTCCCCATGTCAGAAGGGGGCGGGCGACGGTCTTTTCCTACGGCCTGCCAGGTTGCGTGCTCGGATAAGGTATGGATATTTAGGGGGAACCCCACGTCATTTTTTTTTTTTTATTTGAAGCGGGGTTCCATTTAATATCCATAGCAGACCTGAAGGGCCTGGTAATTGAATTTGGGGGAACCTCCACGCTTTTTTTTTTTATCAATGACCTTCAATGAATGACTGTTCTCTGTGTTACGGGAGCTGGCAATTCATTAGCCGCAAGTGATTTTAAATAGCATTTTTTCCTGCAAAAATGACACTTTGTGCAGGGACAGTTCTAAGCACGGGAAACATGCGCCCCTTCACAGGCATACTATAGACACCCCCCAGGTACGAAATTTAAAGGAATATTACACTTTTATTGTTTCACATTAAGCATTATTAAAATCACTGCTCCTGAAAAAAATGCAGTTTTTAAAAAAATTCATACATGTCCCCTGGGGCAGGACCCAGGTCCCCAAACACTTTTTATGACAATAACTTGCATATAGGCTTTTAAAATTAGCACTTGAGATTTCTCATATAGACTTTTACAGGGTGCTTTTAGAATTTGCCGCGAACACCCCAAATTGTTCGCTGTTCGCTGAACAGGCGAACAGGCAATGTTCGTGTCGAACATGAGTTCGACTCGAACTAGAAGCTCATCCCTACCCTCAATCTATTCCTCAACATCAATTACAATTATTCCTGCACATCCTACTTCAACATGTCATCTATGGTGTGCACACATTATTCAACTGATACCTCAACAACCATTTTTAAGGCAACAGTGGGATTAGCTGTAGAAAGGAAGAAGAAGAGGGCCCATTTACAGCTGCTTTTGACAGCGCTACTGGAGGAATAAAGAGGAGGATGATGATGAAGTCTTGGTTATCCACTATATCATCTCCACACATGATCTTGCCGTCTAGCATGTCAGCTGCCAGAAAGAAACGTTTATATAATAGCAATGTGTGCAAACAGAGAGGGTTTTTTTGTGAATCATTCAAAGAAGAAATCCATTATGAAAGCCATATGTAAGAAAAAAAGTATTGTCTTTTTTTTCATTTGTCCAAAGGTAAACAGTAATGGCCAAAATTGTTTTCTAAAAGCAAGATACAAGTGTGACGAATCCAGCCTGGACAGGGGCTTTTGGGGTAGACTAAGGACAAGCCTCCTACCCACTAGTTATGGCCCATGGAGAGAGCAGATCATTCTCTAATGATGGACAATAAAGTTGGTTACTTCTCTGAATAAGGACAATAAAGCTTCCCTTCTGGAGTGGATGGAAAGGTGTAATATTAATCTTGTACAGGTTATTGGTCAGAGGGAATATGGTGGCCTTCCTGTAGACTGGGTTGCAGAGGTGACTTCACTTGGGACAGGAATATTTATCAACAATATCCCTTAAGAAATCTATGAAGATAAATTAATTCCACCTTTTCAGACTGCTGGAATATTGTAGGAGTTTGTCTCAGACTGTTGTTGGATAGTTTGAGGTAGGGTGGGGTTTGTTATGTGTTTATTGTTAAGTGTCTTTCTCCCATTGCTAATTTGGGTCTCATATTGTTTCTGACTGTCTGAGCATCTCTTGTAGATGAGATTAATCTTGTGAACACTTTAACTTGTTATGGAACTATTGTGAGATTTTACGTTGTATGCTTATAATAATGTGTATTGTACTTTGTATTCAGTGTTGTAGGTGACAAATAGACTGGTCACCTAGGCTAGTTTAAGTGCCGAGTTAATTAGCTCATGTTAATTATATCACTGTCAGCTATTTGCTTTATTTGACAAAGAGGCAGAGACCTGAAATGCATAGCCACGCCCCCTTACAGAGTAACGTCATCACCAATCCCAGCCGAGGACAACCAGAAGCTGCTGTATACACTGCACTGCCTACGGTTTAGCTCTCCAAGCCACAGCGCTCCCTGCTGCATCTGCTCAGCAGCTTCCCAGCAGAATGTCATGTGTGAACTTCATAATGAGGCACACATCTCCAGTATGGTGCCCATGTTTGTAATCATCTACATACAGAAAGCTGCATGCGATTGAGCCCAGAACTGAACACAGTCTCTTTCAGGCTCTGTGCGTGTCAAAAGGGAATGAAACAAGTGAAGGAATGCTAAATAAGAAAAAAACAACCAAAAATTATGACTGAAACCTGAAAAAAATGGAGAGAAGTGAATAAAGACAAAAAAGGGAAAAGAGGAAAAAAATTAAGAACAGCCAGAGGTGGTCCCAATGTGTTGGCAGAGGACATAAACCCACCATGTCTCATTAGTGTTGATTGAACTTTTTAGATATAAAGATGGAAGATTAAACTAAACGAATGATTGAACGCTTTAGATGTAAATTAACATAAATATAACACTTAACAGAAAAGGTTCAAAACATAACTGACCATCAAGTCCTGGACTTTGTGTGGCCTTTAAATCATAGATCCACCAGGAATCTGCCTGGAGGACCTTTTTGTCAAAGTCTCCATTAATGTTTAGTGTACTGTTTCTTTTTTGTATATCCTCGAGTTTTGTTCTACCTCACCCTGTTTGTGGGATCTCTTGACAGTGTGACCACCCCTTAACCAGCTACAGCTACATGGTTTAGGGATATGGGTCAGTGCTATGAACAATTTCTTCTATTGCTTCATGAGATGAGAACTTGAGTGCTGCCTGGATACACTTTTTGGGAGGTCTAATGGAGTAGTGAGTTGATGGTGGAAGAGCACCGCACACAGCAGTTTTTTGCCTGTCATGCCATAGTGATACTTGAAGTCCATTTTTCATTAATGGAATCCTGCTAAATACTCCAGTCATTTTTTTGTATGGCATACAGTACATGATGGCTAAAGGCTTGATCATTACCAGGGCTTCCTAATATTCTTATTCAGGTTATTATAATGGTTTGAGGGAGCTGAGCAGGAAATGCATGTTGCACTTGCAAGTATCTAAACCAGGGCTTTCCAAACTGTGGCCCTCTGGCCACATGAGGCCAGCTAAAATATTTTACCTGGCCTGCAGCTAGAGCCAGTGGTGTATCCTTAATGTGCACAGATTGAAGATTCAAGTCAACAGAAGCTGCCTATGTTTCTGTTTCTGCCCCCCCCCCCTTCAACAGTCTCCAGCGGTTCCTACCAGCATCCTAGCAACCAATGACATGATTGCTCCAGAATTCAAAGCTTGCTATAAGCCTTACAGTGGTAAAGTGAGCTCTGTTGGGGACCTTGAAGTAAGGTAGAACTCTGATGGGTCCCTAATGTAAAGGGTGATTCTGATGAGGACTCTGATGTAAGGGGATCTATGATAGGGACCTTGAAGTAAGGGAAGATTCTGCTGGGTACCCTAATATGAGGGAAGACACTGATATTAAAGGAGCTCTAAATGGAAAGACCCAAAATGGAACCCTGAAGTAGGGGGGGGATTCATTCATTTATAAAACTTTTTTTTTTTTTTTTTCGGCCTGTAAATATCTGTAAAATATGCAATGTTGTCCTAGCACTAAAGAGTTTGGAGAACCCTAATATAAACACATCGTTTGGTGAGTTCTTGATGAATGTTAACAGAGTACCCTCAGGAGGTTTCTTCTTACACAAGTACACTAGTCTTGGCTCATACTATAGCAGTGGAACAGGAAACCACTGGTTAGAACATAAAGCTTGTTCTGGTGACTGCCCAAAACGTAAGGATAGTTTTGATTGGTTGATAGTGTAACATAATCTGCACTTCATCAAACATCTGCACCCAATACACATGAGTGTTTGCCCTTGCTGGAAGCATTGTTATCTGGCAGCATTACATGTATTTTGCAAGCATTTCAATTGTATTGTACAGGAAATTTGTTTTGTTATTATTAGTTTGAATTCAGTGATCATTCCTATAAAACTCTACATGAATAAGAATCCGAGGAATCAGCAAGTCTGGGGAGAATGCCGTTTTTTTTGAGTAGTAGAAAGAGATCTAAACTTTAAAATTCAGTTTTAGAAACTTAGGTGTGGCATATTATGCTGAAATTTATGAAGGCACAGGGAGCTAACACACAAGACACTATAAATTCAACTCTCATGCTTAGTATTGCCATGCAGATTTTCCCAATATATACACATTTTTCATGATACCAAACAACCTTAAATAAAAACACATGGATAAACAGATGAACAAATGGAACAAGAGAAGTTAAGTGAAAAGTGTGTCATATAGCAGCCTCAATTTCCAGAATCATTGTACTCCTGAATAATCCAAAGGTAACGTTTGCATTAACTTATACAACTGGCAGCTGGTCACCTTCCATTTTACAAGCACTGGCAGTAGTAAGCAGTTCATATATTTTGGAGAATGAAATGTTCCTGACCACTTTTGGTTATGGACTAAGCCCAAATAGTCTATTTTAGTACATCAGTCATGCATGGCTTTCCTTTATGTAGGATATAAAAAAAAGTAAAAACGTATTGAAGAGAAGAAAAAAAATATTAACTTTTGCCCTAAACTAGCACCATACGGGCTGATGTAATACTTGCAGAAGAGTAATCCACTCCAATTTGCAAGTCTCTGGCACAGATCCACTTTCTATTGCTTTTAATATCCATGATTAAGGAGGACCCCGTTAGCGGTCTTAAATGCATTAGACTTTAAATGTGGTGTTTTCATTTATTTTAATAAAGTCTAGGAATCTAGTGTTGTCCAGTGTGGCATAAATAAGTTTGCAGAATTGTTACTCAGTTCCTTGTACATGAGGTGAAGTCAACTGTAAGCATCAAGCGATAAGGGGGATTGTGGGTGTAGAATTTTATTGCATCTATGTATTTTAAATCATATTCAATCCAAAAAATAAGCATTTATTGTATATACTGCATTATTTTCTCATGCTTTTTTACCTTTATTTTTACCTGGAGATTCTGTCAGTAACACTCTTCCTCTCCTAGCCTGACAACGCTCACCCACCCTACTGTATCAGTACAACAGAAAATAGATAGGACTATGAAAACCCTGCCCCCCTTTTCTAGCCTATATAACATGGGGATTTGGTACTGTAGTCCTCAGAAAGCTGATAACAATGTTATTGATAATATATTGGGAGGTCTACACATATCACCTCCAAAGGGCACCTCAGGAGTACTTCAACTTTTTTCATGTGGCACATTTTACATGTGACACTTACTTCGAGTGCTTCAAGATACCATTCATAAATAGACAATGTTGACCATTTGCTATGGAATATGTGCATGGTATCCATAACTGTATGGTGTATCCTCTCCATTATTTTGATCACCTCCATACGTTGCATTATTAGAGACCATGGTACTGAGGGGGGAAAAATACAGTATGCTTTAATGACTGTGCCACAAGATAGAGTGTAGCAAACACATACAAGCCTCAGCACCCTGATTTAACCACCTGAGATCCAGGCCAATTCTGACATTTCTCTCCTACATGTAAAATGTATAATTTTTTTGCTAGAATATTACATACAACCCCCAAACATTATATATGTTTTTTTAGCAAAGACCCTAGAGAATACAATGGAGGTCATTGCAACTTTTTATCTCACACGATATTTGTGCAGCAATTTTTCTAACACATTTTTTTCAGAAAAAAAAACTGTTTCATGCTTTAAAAAAAAAAAAACAGTAAAGTTAGCCCAATTTTTTTTGCATAATGTGAAAGATGAAGATACGCCGAATAAATAGATACCCAACACGTCCCACTTAAAAATTGCACACACTCATGGAATGGCACCAAACTTTGGTATTTACAAAAATCCCCATAGGCGACGCTTTAACATTTTTTACTGGTTACATGTTTTGAGTTACAGAGGAGGTCTAGGGCTCGAATTATTGCTCTCACTCTAACGTTCGTGACGATACCTCACATGTGTGGTTTGAACACCGTTTTCATATGTGGGCGGGATTTACGCATGCGTTCGCTTCTGCGTACGAACTCACATGACATCATAACATCGCGCCCGGCCTCTGAACGATCATAGAGACTCTATCATCACCATCCGGGGGCCGGCGGATCCTGTGTCCGACTCACCGATGGAAGCGGTGAGTCGGTAGAAGAACCGGAGGTTGGCGGGAGGGGGGACGTCCCCTCCCGCCACCCGTAAGAATGACCACTGTCAGGAGAATTCGCCACTCAGCGCCGGGCACCGTGCGCCTGTGCGCATGCGTGGTGGAACAGCACTCCGGCGCATTCGCGGCTCTGCGCTCCGGCGCACGCACATGCGCACTAGCGCACATCTGGGCGCACCAGTGCATGGCAGCGCAACGTAACCCTTTAGGACTGCCTATTTAAGGAAGAGCCTTTGTGCAATCCAGCGCTGGCTTGTCTTCAGCTTCCTGCCTAAGCTTTGACCCTGTGATTTGAATACCTGCTGTGACCCGGATTGCCTTTGACCTTGCTGCCTTCTCCTGCCCTTGAACTTTGGACTGTACGGGACTTCCCTGCTTGTTGTCTCCAGCCCTTTGAACCTCTGCCTGTGACCCGGATTTTACCTCTTGTCTCCAGCCCTTTGAACCTCTGCCTGTGACCCAGACTTCCCAGTGACATCCTGACCTGTCACCTGGCCTTGACGCTAGCTCCTCCCTCCAGTTGGGTAGCCTGTGCCTCTCTGTGCCATCCACCCCCTGTCTCACCTCCAGGGGGCGGACTGCGCTCAGTCGCAAGGGTAAACCGCTCTCCGCATCTCGGCCTCGGTAAGTACTTACCTGAAAGTACAAGCCAGCCATGTCCGAGGCCGACAGAGTGCTTTCCCCTCTCAAGGTTTTGTGCCAGCAAGTCTCTGCACTGACTGAAGCAGTACAAAAATTTCAAGAAGGCTACACCCAAGTGGACAGCCGCCTCCAGCAACTCTCTGGGCTGTCGGTACCAACCGTCGCAGCTCCTGCCCCCACCAGTGGGATTTCTGCTCCTCCTGGATCAACCAATCCCACCGTGATCATGGCTTCTCCCAAACCCAGGGTTCCCACTCCTGAGCAATTTACGGGCGATCGCAAAAAGTTTCGGGCCTTTAAGAACACCTGCTCCCTCTACCTAGCCCTCCAGCCCAGGACTTTCATCTCCGAGGTGGTGAAGGTGGGCTTCATTATTTCCCTCCTGGCCGAGGAACCACAAGCCTGGGCCCACAGCCTGATGGAGCAAAGGAGCCCAGTACTGAATGCCGTAGAAACCTTTTTCGACAGTATGGCACAACTGTATGATGACCCTGTTACATACAGCAGAGGCCACACTACACAACTTGCTACAGGGGCGCAGACCGGTTGAAGACTACACCGTAGAGTTCCGGAAGTGGTCGGCTGATACTGGCTGGAACAAACCAGCTCTTAAATACCAGTTTCGTCAGGGGTTGTCTGAGGCCCTGAAGAATGAGTTGGATAGGACTGAAACTCCTGATACTCTGGAGGACTTGATCCAAGCCGCCACCAAATTGGACCGGCGCATGAGGGAGAGACGTGCTGAGCGCCTCTCCCACATGCGCCGGTCCAATTTGATGGCGGCTTGGATCAAGTCCTCCAGAGTATCAGGAGTTTCAGTCCTATCCAACTCAATGATTACTGCTGCCGATTCTCTATAGCCGGCAGCAGTAATCATTGCATTTTGACGGCGGGGAAACCTTTCACTGTCAGAATACAATAGCTCAGCTGGAAGGATTCCCCCAATAACATTGACTGTGTTGATGGGAGAATCAAGTTTTTTTTTTTTTTTTTGTTCATAGTCTATGGCCAGCCTAAGCCATCTGCCCATTTCTGATTGGTTTACTTAGGGTTATTCCAACCTTTAAGTTTGAAACCACATATTTCATCCAAATATTAGGGACAGCAATGGGCTCTAATGTGGAGCATTCCTTTGTCGATACTTACATATTTGCATAGTTGGTAAGGTTGAATAAAGACACAGGTCTGTGCTACTGTATGTAGAGGTCATCTTCCAGTATATTAATAGATGAACCTGTTTATTGCAAAAGAGTTTATACTGTATACAGCTTCTGTTATTTTAGTTAACCCTGGTCCTTCTGGTCTGGAATTCTACAGCTAGTTTTAATCAGGTCTCAATAACCAGTATAGACTAAAGCCAGGACAGACACCGAACAGTCACTTTTGTAGTTAGAGGTCCAGTTGCATGGCAAATTGGAATTTCGAAGGCCAATATATGGATGCACCCTTATTGTTAAAGAGGGCTTCCAGATTTTGATAAGCCTTAAGCCTGCAGAACCCCACAACCAATGGGCCAGGGATGTGGGGAAGAGGCCCTTGTCCTCATCAACATAAGGACAAGGTGCTTTATGCATACTCATCTTCCCTTTTGCTGGCTCTGGTGTGGATAGGGGAACCTCACGCCGTTTTTTTTTTTTTTTTGTTTGTTTGTTTACATGGGTTGGGATTCCCAGCCAGTAAATGAATGGAGCTTCATGGAAGAAGGAAGCGGTCATAAATAATAGTGGGAGAAAAGCCTTCTACTATATGTGATATTCAGCTCCTGCCAAATGGACTGAAAGCCCAGTGCTTGGATTAATGCTCGAACAAGCAAAGTTCAGTCTGAACCTGTGTTCAGGCAGAACCGTGATCTCCTCCTGAATTACAAACTCTATATAATCTCTAAACAAGGTAAACAGAACTGGTACAAGGATAGAGTCCTGTGGCAAATGGCTCACAACCCTAGACCATTACGAAAATGAAGCTACTCTTTGAACACGTTGTTGTATCCAGTTTTTCATCCATGTGCATACAATTTCTTCATTGCCAATAGACCTCAATTTGTTAATTAAGCATTTTTGGTATGCTTAATGTATTGAACACTTTAGCAAAATCCAGGTAAACTTCATCCACTTGCCCCCCCTATTTAAATTACTACTCACTTTCTAAAAGAATATTAATAGGCTGGTCTGACAAGGACTGTTCTGCATAAATCCATATTGGTTGTTGCTAATTATACACCATTTTTGCAGGCAAATTCTTGAATATTGTCTTTTTAGCATACCTTTCAATACTTTACATACTACTACTGTTGGCTAACGGGTTTATAGTTTCCTGGTCTACAGTACATCTCAACCCCTTTTTTTGAATACTGCTACCTCATTTGCTTTTCAAAATTTGGTTTATACCATTCCAGTCTGTGCCCTTAAAAATTAGAAACAATGGTCTGGCTATGACAAGGTTAAGCAAGGTTCTGCCACATAGCTACATTTAATACAGTGTTATTAGCATTATTGTTACATTTAATTAACACTTTTATTTGTAGAACCTGTACACAGTGTACAATGTATTTAACTGCTTTCTACCCGACCTATAGCAGAATGGCGGCTGAATGGGAACTTTCCCATCCTGGGTGAATATCATATGATGTCCTTCCAGTTGCATGCCTCCTGCTCACACTAGCAGTCATGCTGCATCTTGATCTGTCATTGGTTGAGTCCACTGGTCACAGCAGATGACATATCATTGTACCATGCCAGCTCTGGTACAATGTGATTGCTGTGACCAATCACAGCAATCACATGACAGTTGCACGCAATGCACACAAAACTTTTATTTATAGCCATTCATTGTGTACTATTGTGATGATCTCTGTAATTGATCACAGTGATCACATGGTACAGAGAGGGCCCACCAGTGTATGTACCCAGAATTCTCAACCGGACGGGTTGAGGGGCTTCAGGGAGCTTGTAACGTGAAGAGAAAACTGACTTTTCAGTTTCCTCATTATTTACTAAAGTCCACTTTGGGACCTGGAGCCCGGGGATTTCTTAGAGATCTGGGTGGGATGAAATCCCCAGTCCTGGGTCCAGGATTTGAGACTCACTGGCACACTGATTGTTTAGGTGTGTTGGCCTGATAGAAGAGTCAGGACCATAGTTCTGGGCTCCACTCTCCTGAGGTGTCCAGGATTGCAAGGGGGGACCCAGAGAGTGCAGGTGCGCACTGAAATAGCCATAGGGTGCAGGCTGCACTGTAAAAGCCAGAGACCTGAGTCTGAGGTTGCTGACAGTAGTCAGGAGAGCTCCATGTGGGAGCCTGAAGCTGTGTGCATCCAGGAAGCCTAAAGCTGTGTGCATTGAAGGGCTTGAAGCTGTGTGCGGCCAAGAAGCCTAAGACTGTGTGCATCCAAGCAGCTTATTTGAGGGGTAAGTATCTATAGCAGCAGTACTGATGAATAGGGATGGGCCCGGTGCTCGATTCAAACCCACGTTCGCATCGAGCACCGGGCGTTCGCTCGCTCGGCGAGCCCAGAACTATTTGGGCCATTCGCATCACATTCGTGTGATGCGAGCGGCCCCGCAATGCATTGCGGCCGGCGCGGCCAGCGCAGTGCATTGCTGGCTGATGATTGGCCAAGCATGCACTGTGACCCCGCATGCTTGGCCAATCACAGCGCCGGAAACTCGGAGAGCAATAATTGGCTACAGGCAGGACGCCTGTAGCCAATTAAAGCTCAGGGGCTTTAGTACACGCCCCACCATTTAAAAGGCCGCCGCGCCATCGGCGCCGGTCACATGAGTTCTGGCTTTAGGAGAGATCAGTCTGCTGATTCTGTCTTTGCTTGATTCATTGCTACAGAAAGATTTGCTCTTCTTTGCTAAACCATTGGCTATTTCTTTGCTAAACCATTGCTACCTAAGTCATTGATCGTTCATTGCTGCTGATTGCACAGTTAGTGTGTTATTAGCTGTTGTTGGGGATTAGTCTGGTGCGTGCTTACTGTTAGTACAGTATTGCAGTAGTACCAACCGCAGTGCTGTTAGCACAGCATTGCACCCCAACAGCACCCATAGGACTTCTAGTGTGTTAGTGGCAGCAAACAGAGCTCCTATATTGTCTTCCCAGAAGCACCCATAGGACTTCTAGTGTGTTAGTGGCATCACACAGAGCTCCTATATTTTCTTCCCAGAAGCACCCATAGGACTTCTAGTGTGTTAGTGGCATCACACAGAGCTCCTATATTTTCTTCCCAGAAGCACCCATAGGACTTCTAGTGTGTTAGTGGCAGCAAACAGAGCTCCTATATTTTCTTCCCAGAAGCAGCCATAGAACTTCTAGTGTGTTAGTGGCATCACACAGAGCTCCTATATTTTCTTCTCAGCAGCACCCATATGACTTCTAGTGTGTTAGTGGCATCACACAGAGGTCCTATATTTTCTTCCCAGAAGCACCCATAGGACTTCTAGTGTGTTAGTGGCATCACACAGAGCTCCTATATTTTCTTCCCAGAAGCACCCATAGGACTTCTAGTGTGTTAGTGGCATCACACAGAGCTCCTATATTTTCTTCCCAGAAGCACCCATAGGACTTCTAGTGTGTTAGTGGCATCACACAGAGCTCCTATATTTTTTTCCCAGAAGCACCCATAGGACTTCTAGTGTGTTAGTGGCATCACACAGAGCTCCTATATTTTCTTCCCAGAAGCACCCATAGGACTTCTAGTGTGTTAGTGGCATCACACAGAGCTCCTATATTCTTCCCAGAAGCACCCATAGGACTTCTAGTGTGTTAGTGGCAGCAAACAGAGCTCCTATATTTTCTTCCCAGAAGCACCCATAGGACTTCTTTTTTTTTTCCACAAAATTTTATTGAGATTGAACAAAAATACAGGTAAAGTACATCGCATAAAGTATAATGCAGAAACTCGTCCATGACATTGAAAACAGGTTTAACAACATCAAAATCTGTATTGTAGTCAGGGTCATGGGTATTGTGTAGGAACACAGGGAATGTAACATGTGAAGAACATACATTAACAGAAACAGTGTACAGGATCTATAGTACTTTGTATCTCATGACGAGACCTCTTAGTATCAACAAGTTTGGCATAAGTAGCTTTACAGCCCTGTGGACCATTATCTACAGGTCCAAACACGGCCTGGTAGAAGACATGAACTTGACCGTAAGTTAAAGTTGAAAACATGGGTCTCTAGTGTCTTGTTAGAACATTTTGATCTAGTATATGACTCCTAACCCATAGGACTTCTAGTGTGTTAGTGGCATCACACAGAGCTCCTATATTTTCTTCCCAGAAGCACCCATAGGACTTCTAGTGTGTTAGTGGCATCACACAGAGCTCCTATATTTTCTTCCCAGAAGCACCCATAGGACTTCTAGTGTGTTAGTGGCATCACACAGAGCTCCTATATTTTCTTCCCAGAAGCACCCATAGGACTTCTAGTGTGTTAGTGGCATCACACAGAGTTCCTATATTTTCTTCCCAGAAGCACCCATAGGACTTCTAGTGTGTTAGTGGCAGCAAACAGAGCTCCTATATTTTCTTCCCAGAAGCACCCATAGGACTTCTAGTGTGTTAGTGGCATCACACAGAGCTCCTATATTTTCTTCCCAGAAGCACCCATAGGACTTCTAGTGTGTTAGTGGCATCACACAGAGCTCCTATATTTTCTTCCCAGAAGCACCCATAGGACTTCTAGTGTGTTAGTGGCATCACACAGAGCTCCTATATTTTCTTCCCAGAAGCACCCATAGGACTTCTAGTGTGTTAGTGGCATTACACAGAGCTCCTATATTTTATTCCCAGAAGCACCCATAGGACTTCTAGTGTGTTAGTGGCATCACACAGAGCTCCTATATTTTCTTCTCAGCAGCACCCATAGGACTTCTAGTGTGTTAGTGGCATCACACAGAGCTCCTATATTTTCTTCCCAGAAGCACCCATAGGACTTCTAGTGTGTTAGTGGCATCACACAGAGCTCCTATATTTTCTTCCCAGAAGCACCCATAGGACTTCTAGTGTGTTAGTGGCAGCAAACAGAGCTCCTATATTTTCTTCCCAGAAGCACCCATAGGACTTCTAGTGTGTTAGTGGCATCACACAGAGCTCCTATATTTTCTTCCCAGAAGCACCCATAGGACTTCTAGTGTGTTAGTGGCATCACACAGAGCTCCTATATTTTCTTCCCAGAAGCACCCATAGGACTTCTAGTGTGTTAGTGGCATCACACAGAGCTCCTATATTTTCTTCCCAGAAGCACCCATAGGACTTCTAGTGTGTTAGTGGCAGCAAACAGAGCTCCTATATTTTCTTCCCAGAAGCACCCATAGGACTTCTAGTGTGTTAGTGGCATCACACAGAGCTCCTATATTTTCTTCCCAGAAGCACCCATAGGACTTCTAGTGTGTTAGTGGCATCACACAGAGCTCCTATATTTTCTTCCCAGAAGCACGCATAGGACTTCTAGTGTGTTAGTGGCATCACACAGAGCTCCTATATTTTCTTCTCAGCAGCACCCATAGGACTTCTAGTGTGTTAGTGGCATCACATAGAGCTCCTATATTTTCTTCCCAGAAGCACCCATAGGACTTCTAGTGTGTTAGTGGCATCACACAGAGCTCCTATATTTTCTTCTCAGCAGCACCCATAGGACTTCTAGTGTGTTAGTGGCAGCAAACAGAGCTCCTATATTTTCTTGTCAGCAGCACACATAGTACCTATAGTGTGTTAGTGTCAGCACCCATAGGACCTACAGTGTGTTGTGAGCACACATAGGAGCTCTATTTTTTATACTATATACACTACCGACTACAATGGCTGGAAGACTGCCAAGGAGAGGGAGAGCGTGCAGAGGCAAGAACACAGGGCAGGCAGAGACAACAGTGCTGGCCGTGGACGTGGTCGTGCATCGTCATCAGCACGTGGCCATGGGACACGCTTGTCTTTGTTTTCGGCAGCTGGACATGTGGAGCCGCATCATGCTGAAGGCTTGGTAGAATGGATGACCAAGCCCTCCTCATCCTCTCTTACCCAGGCTCAGGGTACTGGCAGAGCAGCTGCCAACGCATACTCAATGGCATCATCAGCCACCCCTTCCCTAGACCCACCATGTCCTCCTGAGGAGTCCCCCGAACTGTTTGAGCACAGTGTTGGGTACATGCTCCAGGAGGATGCCCAACGATTCGAAGGCTCGGATGATGATACCCAGCTTGAGGAAGTCAGTAGTGTGCGCGTAGAGAGAGGGGATGCTGAAGGACAGCAATCTGGCAGTACTGTTCCACCAGCTGCAGCTTACTGCCAGGTTTGCTCTAGTGGTGAAGAGGGAGGGGATGATGAGGTCACTGACTCCATGTGGGTGCCTGAAGGGAGAGAGGAGGAGGAGGAGGAGGAGGAGGAGGATGCGGCGTCACATGTCCAACGAGGCAGGATGCCCCCTGGAGGCCAGCTAGAGGCCAGCACAGCAACTGTACCACACCGCAGAGCTCCGCCTGTGCAGGGCGCTGCCTCTGCACGTTATCACAAAAGTTCTTTGGTGTGGGCCTTTTTTGAGACGAGTGCATCAGATCGCACCACTGCTATTTGCAATATTTGTCTCAAGCGTATCTCGCGTGGCCAAAACATCAGCCGCTTGGGCACCACAAGCATGAGCAGACATATGTCGACCTGCCATGCAGCTCGTTGGCAAGCACACATAAAAGACCCACACCAAAGAACAAAGCGGACCTCTCCTTGCTCCTCATCAGCTGGGATCTCCATCCCCACTATATCTTCAGTCCTCTCTGAAAGCTGCTCTGAGAGGACTGAAGGTGTAGAATTAGGTGTGTCACAACCAAGTACTTGCAGTACACCGACGTCCGATTGTAGCAGGCAAATTTCCCTGCCCCAGCTGCTGGACCGTCAAAAGAAGTATACTCCCAGCCATCCACATGCCCAGCGGTTGAATGCTAGCTTGGCTAAATTGCTAGCACTTCAACTGCTGCCTTTTCAGTTGGTAGACTCGGCCCCCTTCCTTGAGTTTGTTCAATGTGCGGTTCCTCAGTGGCAGGTTCCCAAACGCCACTTTTTCTCATGGAAGGTGATTCCGTCTCTCTACCGGCATGTGGAAGGCAATGTCCATGCCTCGCTGGACAGGGCGGTCAGCGGTAAGGTGCATATTACCGCTGACTCATGGTCCAGCAGGCATGGACAGGGACGTTATCTTTCTTTCACGGCCCATTGGGTCACTCTATTGGCAGCTGGGAGGGATGCAGGACAAGGTGCAGTAGTGTTGGAGGTTGTTCCGCCACCACGCCTCCAAAATGCTACTACTGGTTGTGACACACCTCTCTCCTCCACCCCCTCCTCTTCTTCTTCCTCCAGTGCTCTGTCCTCGGAACCAGCGGTGCTCCGTAGGCGTACAAGGGGTTACGCGAGTACGCAGGCAAAAAGATGCCATGCCGTGCTTGCGCTGGTGTGTTTGGGGGACAGGAGCCACACTGGGCCAGAGGTTCTGGCAGCTCTGCAGGGGCAGGCCGAGAGGTGGTTGACGCCACGCCAGCTTAAGCCAGGAATGGTCGTTTCTGACAATGGCACCAACCTCCTCTCCGCCCCGCGACAGGGGCAGCTCACCCATGTGCCCTGTATGGCTCACGTCCTCAACCTGGTGGTGCAGCGGTTCTTGGGCAGGTTCCCAGGCTTACAGGATGTCCTGAGGCAGGCCAGGAAAGTCTGTGTGCATTTCTGCCGATCTTATAATGCCAGTGCTCGGCTGACTGAGCTGCAAAAGGAGCTGAACCTGCCTAATATGTGACATGCCCACCAGGTGGAACTCAACGTTGGCCATGCTGCAGCGACTGCACATGCAGCAGAGGGCCATCAATGAGTACCTTTGCGACTACGGCACCAGGACAGGGTCAGGGGAGCTTGGCTTTTTTTCCCCACGCCAGTGGAGCATGATCAGGGATGCATGCACTGTCCTCTCACCATTTGAGGAGGCCACGAGGATGGTGAGCAGTGACAGTGCATGCATCAGTGACACTGTACCTCTTGTCCAACTGTTGGAGCATACGCTGCATGGGATAATGGACAGGGCACTTGAGGCAGAACAGAGGCAGGAAGAGGAGGACTTCCTTGCCCCTCAAGGCCCCCTTTATCCAGACAGTGTTCCTTCTGTCCCACCCATCACACAGGAAGAGGATGAGGAGGAGGAGGAGGATTGTGTGAGCATGGAGGTGGAGCCTGGCACTCAGCATCAGCAGCAGCAGTCTTTTAGGGATGATGTACAGTCCCAACAAACCAGTGGACTTGTACGTGGCTGGGAGGAGATGGCTGGAGATCATGTCATCCTCAGTGACCCAGAAGACTCCGGACCGAATGCCTCAGCTAACCTACGCTGCATGGCCTCCCTGATCCTGCAAAGCCTGCGGAAGGATCCTCATGTTCTTCGGATCAAGGAGAGGGACCATTACTGGCTGGCCACTCTCCTTGATCCACGGTACAAGGGTAAGGTTGCGGACCTTATCTTGCCGTCGCAGAGGGAGCAGAGGATGAGACATCTCAGGGAGGCCTTGCAGAAAGGTCTGTGCAACGCGTTCCCAGAAACTGGGAGGTTACAAACTCCTGGTCCTGGACGACGAGTTGCTGAGGCTTCGGTCAGTAGCAGAAGGAGCGGTGGGGAAGGTGGACATCTGACCGATGCGTTCAGACAATTTTTTAGTCCGCAGCCCCAAGGTATGATCGGTTCCAGCAACCATCGCCAGCGTCTGATATACATGGTGCAGGAATACCTAGGGGCAAGGTCAGACTTGGTCACCTTTCCCACCGAAAATCCTCTGGCTTACTGGGTCCTGAGGATGGATCACTGGCCAGAGCTTGCACAGTATGCAATTGAGCTACTGGCCTGTCCTGCATCGAATGTTCTTTCCGAACGCACATTCAGTGCTGCTGGAGGATTTGTCACCGATCATAGGGTGCGCCTGTCCACCGACTCGGTTGATCGACTGACCTTCATAAAAATGAATCAGTCTTGGATCACCACCAGCTACCAGGCATCTGAAGCGGATATAACTGAATAATTTATAATGTCACATCCCTTCAAGACTGCCTATGCTGATGCTGAGTGACTGTCCTGTTATGTTCACTGACTATCCTCTTCCTCCTCCTCAATGATCCATGCCACCACACCAGTGCCTAAGGCACAGTTTTTCAGCCCCTGTGTAACAGGGGCGTGTACTTACAATTTTTTTTAAAAATGCTTCGCAAAAGGTGTGACTGCTGTGCTTCAAGTACAGTATCTGTGAGGGGTTGCAGTGTTGTGGCACCAGCACCAGTGCCTAAGGCACAATTTTTCAGCCCCTGTTGGGGCGTGTAATTACAATTTTTAGGCAATGCTTTGCAACAGGTCTCATTGCTGTGCTCAGAGTACAGTATCTGTGAGGGGTTGCAGTGTTGTGGCACCAGCACCAATGCCTAAGGCACAATTTTTCAGCCCCTATTGGGGCGTGTAATTACAATTTTTAGGCAATGCTTTGCAACAGGTCTCATTGCTGTGCTCAGAGTACAGTATCTGTGAGGGGTTGCAGTGTTGTGGCACTAGTACCAATGCCTAAGGCACAATTTTTCAGCCCCTGTTGGGGCGTGTAATTACAATTTTTAGGCAATGCTTTGCAACAGGTCTCATTGCTGTGCTCAGAGTACAGTATCTGTGAGGGGTTGCAGTGTTGTGGCACCAGCACCAATGCCTAAGGCACAATTTTTCAGCCCCTGTATAACAGGGGCGTGTAATTACAATTTTTTAAAAAGATGCTTCGCAACAGGTGTGACTGCTGTGCTCCAAGTACAGTATCTGTGAGGGGTTGCAGTGTTGTGGCACCAGCACCAGTGCCTAAGGCACCATTTTTCAGCCCCTGTTGGGGCGTGTAATTACAAATTTTAGGCAATGCTTTGCAACAGGTCTCATTGCTGTGCTAAGAGTACAGTATCTGTGAGGGGTTGCAGTGTTGTGGCACCAGCACCAATGCCTAAGGCACAATTTTTCAGCCCCTGTTTAACAGGGGCGTGTAATTACAAATCTTGATCTAATAGTTCACAGCAGGGCCCATTCCTGCGCCCACCAAGAGTAACTATGAGGGCCTACAGTCTTGTGGCAACACCGTCCACCACCACCACCAAAGGCCCAATTTTTCTGCCCTGTTCAACAGGTGCATGCAATTACAAATCTTGATCTAATAACTCACAGCAGGGCCCATTCCTGCACCCACCAAGAGTAACTATGAGGGCCTACAGTCTTGTGACAACACCGTCCACCACCACCACCACCAAAGGCCCAATTTTTCTGCCCTGTTCAACAGGTGCATGCAATTACAAATCTTGATCTAATAACTCACAGCAGGGCCCATTCCTGCACCCACCAAGAGTAACTGTGAGGGCTTACAGTCTTGTGGCAACACCGTCCACCCCCACCACCACCACCACCAAAGGCCCAATTTTTCTGCCCTGTTCAACAGGTGCATGCAATTACAAATCTTGATCTAATAACTCACAGCAGGGCCCATTCCTGCACCCACCAAGAGTAACTGTGAGGGCTTACAGTCTTGTGGCAACACCGTCCACCACCACCACCACCAAAGGCCCAATTTTTCTGCCCTGTTCAACAGGTGCATGCAATTACAAATATTGATCTAATAACTCACAGCAGGGCCCATTCCTGCACCCACCAAGAGTAACTGTGAGGGCTTACAGTCTTGTGGCAACACCGTCCACCACCACCACCACCACCAAAGGCCC
Organism: Lithobates sylvaticus; assembly: GCA_028564925.1. Taxonomy (NCBI): domain Eukaryota; kingdom Metazoa; phylum Chordata; class Amphibia; order Anura; family Ranidae; genus Lithobates; species Lithobates sylvaticus. The sequence goes on along the minus strand of CM053037.1, from coordinate 112,598,717 downwards.
AATTTTTCTGCCCTGTTCAACAGGTGCATGCAATTACAAATCTTGATCTAATAACTCACAGCAGGGCCCATTCCTGTGCCCACCAGTCTTGTGGCTACACCAACATCTAATAGGGCAAATTTCTGCAGAGTATATACGGCAGGCCCCTACTTTCAAACATCCAACTTACAAACGACTCCTACTTGCAAACGGAAAGAGAAAACAGGAAGTGAGAGGAAATCTACCCCTAGGAAGGGAAATTCTATCCTGTTAGATTTAATTTGGGAAAAAGGTATCTCCTCTCTACTGATGCTTTATCACCAATCCTTGCTTCAATTAAAACCCCACTTTTCCAAAAACATTTGTCATTGGGACGGAAAGTGAGGTGACATGTTCTGAACAGATGTGCAAAAACAGCAAATGTTACAGGGGTGATAACCCCTCCCTATGTTCTCCAAAAAGCTTAAAAATAGATTTTTTTTGGGATGGAGCTACACTTCATAATGTACCTGGTCAGATTCTACTTAAGAACAAACCTACAGTCCGTGTCTTGTTTGCACCACCTATATAGTGCTGTTCAGAGTATATAGGGTTGTAGGTATAGGGTTTTATTTTGGGTGCGGGGTCCCCCTTAATATCCATACAAGACCCAAAGGGGCTGGGGGGGGGGGGGGGGGGTGATGGGGTAGCCATGCCATTTTTATCAAGGATTTTTAGCCATATGGCGGCCAGGACAAGACATGACATTAAAGCCGCAAGTGGCTTTAAATGGCTTCTTTTTTTCCTTTACAAATGTCATTTTGTGCAAGGAAAGTTCTAAACACGGGAAACACATGCCACTTCACAGGCATACTTTAGACACCCCCCAGGTACCATATTTAAAGGAAAATTTCACTTTTTTTTTCACTTTATGCATCATTAAAATGACTGCTCCTGAAAAAACGTTAGTTTTTAAAAGTTTTTTTTGCATTGAGGTATACACATCCAAGCTGAAATATGGCCCTGCTGCTTTACAGTAATTCCTGGATCGTATTAATATGCAATCTTTTTCAATGATTTTTATTGAAATTTTGAAAAAAATTGACATACCAAGAGTGATACAGAAAGAAAGTAGGGAACTATAAAGGAACACAAATCCAGTGGGTTCACATCACAAGTAGATACAGGGCCTGGTAGGGCCTGGTATCGTTTTGGGGGGAACCTCACGCAAAATGTTTTTTTTAATTTTTGCGGGGTTCCCCTTCAGGATCTTCAGCACACAAGTCGCACCGCAAGTCAGATCATCTTGATCTGACTTCTGGTACAACTTCTATTCAAATCAATGGGCTCCCATAGGGAACCATTGATTTTGAATAGAGACAGAGAAACGCGGCTGAAAGCTAGCGCGGCTTAACGTGCATTGAATTCAGTGCAAAGCGTGGAAAAAAATGTGTTTTTAACGCTGCTTTTTTCCTGGCGTCTGTACTAGCTTTGCAGCCCATTTTTTAAAACGTCCATGTGCATGAGGCCTTAAAGCGGACCTTCACCTTCTTCCTCAAGTTCCTTTTATTCCATCTCTCCTCTCATCCTGCAGAAGGTATCTGGCTTTTTATTTTTATTTTATTTGTTTACTTTTTTTTTTTAAAGGCTGGCCCCTCCTCCCCATGTGCTTTTTTTTCCTTAGGCAATTGATGCGTATCCTGCCTGCTTTGCCTCCCAGGATAGGCATGTCACATATTCCAGGAGGTGGAGTAGGGGGCAGGCCTATCAGCATGTCATTGAGAAGCCTGCCAAGAGCCGGTGGGCCTCTCAATGAAGTCAGACTGAACATGACGGCGTGGGGTAGAGCTGTGGCCAGGCGTGAGAGGATCTCAGCAGGACAATGCTGGATCCACTGGATAAATGAGTATCTGAAATGTACAGATAACACCTTCAGGTAAGCAGGGTCATAAAAAAAGGGGGGGGCAGCCGGAGGTCCTCTTTAAAGCGGAGCTCCACCCAAAAGGGAAATCTCCACTTTTTTGCTTCCTACCCCCCTCCGATGCCATGTTTGCCATCTTTCAAGGGAGGGGGGAGTGGGTACCTGTTTTTGACAGGTACTCATCCCCACTTTCAGGCGATCTCACCTCTCCCTCCCTCTCCTACCCCTCCTCCTTCCACTTGAGCTCCTCTTTAACCACTTGCTTACTGACCACTTAAACCCCCCTCCTGCCCAGACCAATTTTCAGCTTTCAGTGCTCTCAATCTTTGAATGACAATTGCGCGGTCATACAACACTGTGCCTAAATTTTCCCCACAAGTAGAGCTTTCTTTTGGTGGTATTTGATCACCTCTGGGTTTTTTATTTTTTGTTAAAAAAATGAAAAAATACGGAAAATTTTGAAAACAAAACGGTTTTATATTTTCTTATAATATTTTGAAAACAGGTATTTTTTCTCCGCCATTGATGTACGCTGATGAGGCTGCATTGATGGGCACTAGTATGCGGTACTTATGGGCACTGATAAGGCAGTACTGATAGGCACTGATAAGGTGGCACTGATAGGCGGCACTGGTGGGCACTGATGAGGTGGCACTGGTGGCCACTGAGAGGTGACACTGGTGGGCACTGAGAGGTGGCATGGATGGGTGGCACTGGTAAGTGGCACTGATGGGTCAGTACTGAATGTCATTGATAGGTGGCACTGAAGGGCACTGATGGGTGGCAGTAATGGGCACTGGTAGGTGACACTGATAGGCAGCACTGCTAGATGGCACTGATAAGGCACTGATTGGCATCACTGGTGGGCACTGATAGGTGGCATTCTTGGGCATTGATAGGTGGCACTGATATTCACTGGTGGGCACTGATTGATGGCACTGTGGACACTGGCAGGGGGCATTGGCAGGTGGTACTGATTGGCACAGATGAGGCGGCTATGCCTCTTCCTCTTCGGGACCGATGTTCCTTCAATGTTCCTGGTGATCCTGGTGATCAGCTTTTTTTTCTCCTCACGCTGTCAGCGAAAAAAAAAAAAGATTTCCAAGCTTCTGTTTACATCAAGTAATCAGCTGTCATTGGCTGACAGCTGATCCCGTGGTAAGGGGCCGGGGATGGCCTCCCGGCAATGTAGCCATCCTTTGGCAATAGCGTGGACTGGAAAAGGTTAATAACAATGGTAGCTGAATTATTTTTTATTTTTCAGTGTAGCAACTACTCCTACTAAACAGATCTGGAGACAAATACAAATCAGATTTGACTTCTTTGCAAAACTAGCAGTATACTGTATATTACAAGAACAATAACATACAGTAAATTTAAGTATTTGGAAACCCTAACAATGAACGTCTCATATACAGGATGTCCTCTTTTGCTCTGTTAAATATACCATTGAACTACATAACACATATCACAAAACACTTTCAATGGTTTTTCCGTCAGTATTTAATAGACCAAAACTGAGCAAATAAGAGAAGTTTATTGTTAGGTTAACATATTGTAATATAGTAACTAAGTAAATGTTATTATGTAATAACTAAATGTAATTAAAACAACATAGCAGGGGCCAGCACAGAGGTGGGTGGAGACAAAGAGGTGCAGGCGCTAGAAAATAGTAGATGGGTGACAGTCAGGAAGGGTAGAGGGGGAAGTGCCAGGGAGGCCGATCCAGGGCTGGAGCATCCCAATAAGTATGCTTGGTGACATTGGTGAAACCAGTCAGGGACCAGCACTGCTGGAGCTGAGGGACTCTCCTAGCTGCCGGGAGAAGAACTCCTCCAGTGAGAGTGGGGGGGGGAGCGAAGGAAAAGGAAAGACAGATTCTGGTGGTAGGGGACTCAATTCTTAGAAGGACAGAGAGGGCAATCTGTGACAAAGACCTGAAGCGCCGAACTGTATGTTGTCTACCGGGTGCTCGGGATCGGCACATCACGGATCTGGTGGTCAGATTACTGGGAGGGGCTGGAGAAGACCCAGCTGTCATGGTGCATGTTGGCACCAATGACAAAGTCAGAGGCAGATGGAGTGTCCTAAAGAACGATTTTAGGGACTTGGGAGCTAAATTGAGGAAAAGGACCTCCAAGGTGTTCACCAATGCCAGAAGTCTGCCAAGCAAAATAGGTGAGTTGGAAGCTCTGGTGCATCAGGAGAGCTATGATGTAATCGGTATTGCTGAAACTTGGCTTCATTCCCCACATGACTGGGCTATTAATATTCCTGGCTATGCACTCTTTCGAAAAGACAGAGTAAAAAGGAAAGGTGGAGGGGTCTGTCTGTATGTGAGAAGTGATTGCAAAGCGAGTGTGAAAGAGGACCTGGTGGATGGAGAGTGTGATGAGTCTGAAGCATTATGGGCGGAACTGCATACAGATGTGCCTAGTTCAAAATGAATCATTGGAGTTTGTTATAGACCACCCAATGTTAATGAGGAGGTGGAGACTCAGCTTCTTGCACAGATGGAAAGGGCTGCAAGGGCTGGGACAGTAATAATAATTGGAGGGGGGGGGGGTTGGGACTTTAAATGAAGCACCACAAGGGTGCTTCCATCCCGGTTACTAGATATAAAAGAAATAATAATTGGGGATTTTAACTACCCAGAAATTGACTGGAGTAATGTCACTGTTGGGACAGTTAAAGGACAAAAATGTATAAACCTATTACAGGACAATTTTATGGTCCAGTTTATTGAGGCCCCAACTAGGAATGATGCTCTGTTGGACCTGGTAATCTCAAACCATGCAGAGCGTATTACTAATGTTCAGATAAAGAAACACCTGGGTAGCAGTGACCATAAAATGATTTAATTTGATGTTAGCTGTAAGCAAAAATCACATACGTGAAAGATAAAAACACAAAATTTTCCAAGGATGAGGGCTGCTCTCCAGGACTTAGACTGGGAGATAATATCGGCATCAATGGGCACAGAACAGAAATGGGAATTCTTCAAAAAGACTGTGAACTCACTGCAAAGTATATTCCCATTGGCAATAAGTTTAAAAGGCTAAAAATAAAACCTATGTGGCTCACAGCCAAAGTTAAAAAACTGTAAACTATAAGAAAAGAGCTTTTAAAAAATATAAAAATGAAGGAACACTAGTATCATTTAAATGTTACCAAGACTATAACAGATATATTCCATTCCATTCCAAATATATTAATAGTAAAAAGGTAAAGTCTGAGCATGTAGGCCCTTTACAAAATAATCTAGAGTGGGTGACTGGGGACAAAGAGAAGGCTAATTTATTAAATAGTTTCTTCAGCTCTGTGTATACAAAGGAGCATAGGGGAGCTCATGTCCATAATGGGGGTGGTAGTGACACAGCCCCAAATCCACAATGGCTGAAAAGTGATATGGTCCAGAAATATTTAGACAGAATAAAGGTGGATAAAGCACCTGGACCTGATGGCATCCACCCACGGATCCTAAAAGAATTGAGCTCTGTAATTTCAAAGCCATTGTATCTAATTTTTAGGGACTCATTAATGACAGGAATAGTACCACTGGATTGGCGTAGGGCAATGTGGTGCCTATATTTAAAAAGGGAACAAAGTCTTTACCAAGTAACTATAGACCTGTTAGTTTAACTTCTATAGTTGGGAAGATACTGGAGAGATTAATAAAAGACCACATAGACGAGTTCTTGCAGGAAAAAAAAATATTTTAAGCAACAGACAGCATGGGTTCATGAAAGACAGCAGTTGTCAGACAAACCCGATTTCTTTTTATGAGGAGGTAAGTAAAACCTTAGACAGAGGCATGGCTGTGGACGTGGTATACTTGGATTTTGCAAAAGCATTTGATACAGTTCCGCACACACGGCTCATGTGTAAGGTAAAGTCTACAGGTTTGGAAATATCAGTTTGTAAATGGATAGAAAACTGGCTAAAAGACAGAATTCAGAGAGTAGTGGTTAATGATTCTTACTTTTAATGGTCTAAGGTTATCAGTGGTGTACCGCAAGGTTCAGTGCTGGGACCCTTACTTTTTAATATCTTTATAAATGATATTGGGTTTGGGATCAAGAGTAACATTTCCTGCAGATGACACCAAGCTATGCAGTGGAATAACGTCCTTACAGGATGTCTCCAATTTACAAGCCGACCTCAATGCTCTGTCTAATTGGGTGACTATGTGGCAGATGAGGTTTAATGTTGATAAATGTAAAGTTATGCACTTGGGGGCTAAGAATATGCATGCATCATACATACTAGGGGGGAGTACAAATGGGGGGATCCATAGTGGAGAAGGATTTGGAGGTTTTGGTAGATCATAAGCTCAATAATAGCATGCAATGCCAAGCTGCAGTTTCCAAAGTGAGCAAAGTCCTTTCTTGTATTAAGAGAGGTATGAACTCCAGAGAGAGAGATATAATTTTGCCCCTGTTCAAATCATTAGTAAGACCTCATCTGGAATATGCAGTTCAGTTTTGGGCACCAGTTCTCAAAAAGGATATTGAGGAACTGGAGAAAGTGCAGAGAAGGGCAACCAAACTGATAAGAGGCATGGAGGGGCTCAGCTATGAGGAAAGATTAGAGGAACTAAATTTATTCACCCTTGATAAGAGGAGATTAAGGGGGGATATGATCAACATGTTCAAATATATAAGGGGTCCATATAGTGAACTTGGTGTTGAGTTATTCACTTTACAGTCAACACAGAGGACAAGGGGGCACTCTTTACGTCTAGAGGAAAAGAGATTTCATCTCCAAATACGGAAAGGTTTCTTCACAGTAAGAGCTGTGGAATAGACTCCCTGCAGAGGTGGTTCTGGTCAGCTCAGTAGATTGCTTTAAGAAAGGCCTGGATTATTTACTAAATGTACATTACTACAGTGGTGTGAAAAAGTGTTTGCCCCCTTCCTCATTTCCTGTTCCTTTGCATGTTTGTCACACTTAAGTGTTTCGGAACATCAAACCAATTTAAACAATAGTCAAGGACAACACAAGTAAACACAAAATGCAATTTGTAAATGAAGGTGTGTATTATTAAAGGTGAAAACAAATCCAAACCATCATGGCCCTGTGTGAAAAAGTGATTGCCCCCCTTGTTAAAACATACTATAACTGTGGTTGTCCACACCTGAGTTCAATTTCTCTAGCCACACCCAGGCCTGATTATTGCCACACCTGTTCACAATCAAGGCATCACTTAAATAGGAGCTGCTTGACACAGTAAGGTCCACCAAAAGATCCTTAAAAGCTACACATCATGCCGAGACCCAAAGAAATTCAGGAACAATTGAGAAAGAAAGTAATTGAGATCTATCAGTCTGGAAAGGGTTATAAAGCTTTGGGAATCCAGCGAACCACAGTGAGAGCCATTATCCACAAATGGCGAAGACATGGAACAGTGGTGAACCTTCCCAGGAGTGGCCGGCCACCCAAAATTACCCCAAGAGCGCAGCGACGACTCATCCAAGAGGTCACAAAAGACCCCACAACAACGTCCAAGGAACTGCAGGCCTCACTTGCCTCAGTTAAGGTCAGCGTTCATGCCTCCACCATCAGGAAAAGACTGGGCAAAAATGGCCTGCATGGCAGAGTTCCAAGGAGGAAAACCACTGCTGAGCAAAAAGAACATCAAAGCTCATCTCAATTTCTCCACAACATATCTTGATGATCCCCAAGACTTTTGGGACAACATTCTGTGGACCGATGAGACAAAAGTGGAACTCTTTGGAAGGTGTGTGTCCAAGTATATCTGGCGTAGAAGGAACACTGCATTTCAGAAAAAGAACATTATACCAACAGTAAAATATGGTGGTGGTAGTGTGATGGTCTGGGGCTGTCTTGCTGCTTCAGGACCTGGAAGACTTGCCGTGATAAAAGGAACTATGAATTCTGCTGTCTACCAAGAGATCCTGAAGGAGAATGTCCGACCATCTGTTCGTGTACTCAAGCTGAAACGAACTTGGGTTCTGCAGCAGGACAATGATCCTAAACACACCAGCAAGTCCACCACCGAATGGCTGAAGAAAAACAAAATGAAGACTTTGGAGTGGCCTAGCCAAAGTCCTGACCTGAATCCTATTGAGATGTTGTGGTATGACCTTAAAAAGGCCGTTCATGCTCGAAAACCCTCTAATGTAACTGAATTAGGACAATTCTGCAAAGATGAGTGGGCCAAAATTCCTCCAGGACGCTGTAAATTCTCATTGCCTCATTGCACGTTATCGCAAACGCTTGGTTGCAGTTGTTGCTGCTAAGGGTGTCCCAACCAGTTATTAGGTTTAGGGGGCAATCACTTTTTCACACAGGGCCATGATGGTTTGGATTTTTTTTCACCTTTAATAATAAACACCTTCATTAACAAATTGCATTTTGTGTTTACTTGTGTTGTCCTTGACTATTGTTTAAATTGGTTTGATGTTCCGAAACACTTAAGTGTGACAAACATGCAAAGGAACAGGAAATGAGGAAGGGGGCAAACACTTTTTTCACACCACTGTATAACTGGGTACTAACATTTATAGGTAAAGTTGATCCGGGGAAAATACGATTGCTTCTCGGGGGATCAGGAAGGAATTTCCTTTTTAGCAAATTGGATCATACTCTGCTGGTTTTTTTCGCCTTCCTCTGGATCAACTGTGGGTATAGAATTGGGTATATGGGATTGTATGATATTATTATTTTTTTTTTTTTTTTGTGGTTGAACTGGATGGACTTGTGTCTTTTTTCAACCTGACTAACTATGTAACTATGTAACAATGTTGGCAAGGTATCACGTTTGACAAAAGAGATCCACATTTTAAAAGCTTGCAAAAAGACCAATGAATGCAATCATGTTGATTTACCATTTAGTCAATATATTTTTAAATAAATTGCTGCTTTATACATATATAAGATTTTTGTAACACTCTGTCATTACTACTCATCACGCTGAATACTTTTTACTATGAGTTTTATTTATTTATATGTTTATAAATGTAATTATTTATTTATATGCTGAACTATTTTTAAAGGGAAAGCCACCTGAGCTCAAACCTATTCTCATGCTAGTCCACTTCCCCACCAAAGTGCCAAGTGGGAAGAATAAAGGCAAACAAGGGCTGTACAACATCAAACATGGTGACCTTAAGCTGGCTGGGGCATGGCTGTGATTATGTGTGAAGTTGTAAATTGCACAGCTTGATGCCATCACACAAAGGTATCATAGCTCTGTGCAGTAAATAGCCAAGGGGGTGACTCTCACCTGGCAACATATCTATGTAGTGCAGAGTTAATTGCTCCCCCTAGTCATGCTGTAATGGAACATAAAGTGCACTTTCAGTACCCTTCATATTGCTAATTCCTTGACTCATGACCCCCCTTTACTGCATACTAATTTTTTTTTTTACTGTAATGTATTGACAGTTTTAGCTCTACTGGTTTTGCTATGAAACTGAAATAATAGAACACTATTTATGTGCTAAATGCTTTTTGTTAAGGGTTTTCTTTCTTCTGCCTTAATTTCCATATTCCTCTTTAAATGTTTTCCTTTTTTTATAATACAAAATTATATTTTTTTTATATTGTTTATTTATCTCATCATTTATTGTATTTAATATTAATCATTACATTTAATCTTTATATATTGTATATTTGGTAAGTAAACTCGGAGAATACTGATTCTACAGTCATTGCCATATGCAAACTTCTGCAGGTATTTTTTGTGCACAGCATATTAACCTCAATACTGACCCTCTTCCTTCCCAATTTTCAGCTTTCAATACTCTCACACTTTGAATGACAATTACTCAGTCATGCTACACTGTACCCAAATAAAATTTTTATCATTTTGTTCACACAAATAGAGCTTTCTTTTGGTGGTATTTATTCACCACTTCATTTTTTATTTTTTGTGATATAAGCAAAAAAAAGAGCGAATATTTAAAAAAAAAAAAAAAAAATCTACTTTGTTTTAAAAGAAACCAAAAAAATCGAATTTTGTCGAAAATTTAGGCCAAAATGTTTTCTGCTACATGTCTTTGGTAAAAAAAATCCTGATAAGTGTATGATCATTGGTTTGTGTGAAAGGTATAGAGTCTACAAACTAAGCTACGCATTATTGAAAATGTATCAATCCTAATGCACCGATGGCCTATCTCATTTCTTGAGGCCCTAAAATGTCAGGGCAGTACAACTACCCCCCAAATGATCCCTTTTTGGAAAGAAGACAGTCTGAGGTATTTAGTAAGAGGCATAATGAATTTTTTGAAGTTGCAATTTTTTTCCCCACGATGCTTTGGAAAATTAAGAAATATATATATATATATATATATATATATATATATATATATATATATATATATTTTTTTTTTATTTTTTTCACTAAATTGTCATATTTACAAGTTATTTCTCACACACGGTGCAGGTGTAATTCTAATTACACCCCAAAATACATTCTGCTACTCTTCCGGATGGCGATATCCATGTGTGAGACTTTTCCACAGCCTGCCCAACATCCATGTAGCACCATCAGGCGTTCTAAAGGCATAAATTACACATTTCATTTCCTGAGTACCTATCACATTTTTGAAGGCCCTGGAGCACCAGGACAATGGAATTACCCACAAAATGACCCCATTTTGGAAATAAAACACCCCAATGTATATTCTATGAGGAATAATGAGTCTTTTGAACGTGTCATTTCTTTCCACAAGTTTTTGGAAAATGTGGAAAGAAAATTAAAACAAATGTTTTTCTCACAAAGTTGTCAATTTAGAAGATCTTTCTAACACATAGCATGTACATAGCCAAAATACATTCAGCTACTCATCCTGAGTATGGCGATAACCCATGTGTGAGACTTTTCCACAGCCTGGCCACATACAGAGGCCCAACATCCATGTAGCACCATCAGGCATTCTAAAGGCATAAATTACACATTTCATTTCCTGAGTACCTATCATTTTTGAAGGCCCTGGAGCACCAGGACAATGGAATTACCCTACACAAATATTTATATCAGGGGTAAACATCTGCTTGAAGCTGGTGCAAAAAAAATTGATTAGGGGCCGAATTTTGAATAACTTGTCATAACTGGGATGATTTTGAGGGGGGCATTGGGCATTGTTGTTGAAATGTAAAAATCTCATAATCATCTCGTAACGGGTTCTGGGCATCATTGACAAATAGATCGGCATGTGGTGGACAGGTTGGGTAGACCAGTAGGCATTGAGTTAATTTTTGTTTGTCAGCCCCATGTTGAGGGTTAGGCCAAGGAAAGTTTTAGATGCTTCCACGGTGAGGGGTTTCCAAACAAAGGGACGGGCATATGAAGAATTTGGATTGTTGTATATGTTGTAGAGGTTACATTGCTCCACAATGTAATTTAGGAGATCATCGGTAAAAAATAAATGAAAATAATAAATTCTGACTGTATTTGAGGGCCTGGCTGGGCTGTAAAAAGGGGAATTACAGGTTCTACTGACATATCAGGCAGCCATGTTGGATACAGTAGAACATCTGGGAGGCTAGTATGGGCCCTGCCTCGTTGATGGGATGCTCCGTTGCTAGAATCTGGCCTATCCTCTAGGAAGGTTGCAGAACTGCTGGTGGATGCCTGCCTATACCGGAGTGCTGCGCTACTGGTGGATGCCTGCTGGTGGATGCCCTGGAGTGCCTTGTTGCTGGTGGATGCCTGCATATCATCCTGGAGTGCTGCACTGCTGGTGGATGCCTGCTGGTGGATGCCCTGGAGTGCTGCGCTACTGGTGGATGCCTGCGCCTGCTCATATCTCCCGATTCTCCTTGTTAGAATCCTATCTTCCTCGGTTTCCATCTCGGAGCCATTGCTTTCCACTGGCTCTTAGTCGCTACCCGAGTCTGACGGAGAGAGTTCCCCGCTACTCTCGTCGGACATACTCTGGAGTATCTGGAGAGCCTCCTCTGCACTATAGGATCTTTTTGTCATGTTGGCAGGCAGATGTGCCAGATGGCGGGCAGATGTGTCAGATGGTGGGCGGCAGATGTGTCAGATGGCGGGTGGCATATGTGTCAGATGGCGGGCGGCAGCTGTGCCAGATGGTGGACAGCTGTGCCAGATGGTGGGCGGCTAGATGTGCCTGATGTTGGCAGCTAGATGTGCCTGATGGCCGGCAGATGTCCGATGGCGAGCGTCAGATGTGCCTGATGGTGGGCGGGCAGATGTGCCTGATGGCGGGCGGGCAGATGTGCCTGATGGCGGGCGGGCAGATGTGCCTGATGATGGCGGGCTTCAGATGTGCCTGATGGCAGGCAGACAGATGTGCCTGATGGCGGGCGGGCAGATGTGCCTGATGGCGGGCGTCAGATGTGCCTGATGGCGGGCGGGCAGATGTACCTGATGATGGCGGGCGTCAGATGTGCCTGATGGTGGGCGTCAGATGTGCCTGATGGTGGGCGTCAGATGTGCCTGATGGCGGGTGGGCAGATGTGCCTGATGGCGGGTGGGCAGATGTGTCTGATGATGGCAGGCAGATGTGCCTGAAGATGGCGGGCAGATGTGCCTGATGTTGGCGGACAGCTGATGTGACCGCTGTTGGCGGACAGATGTGCCAGTTGTTGACAGATATTCACTGTGACAGGTGTTTTCACTGTTTTGGGGATACTGTGTTTTGGGGGCACTGTGTTTTTGGGGACACTGTGTTTTGGGGACACTGTCTTTTTGGGGACACTGTGTTTTGGGGATACTAGCTGGGTGATCAGTGGGTTAACAGCAGACAAACAGCTATACAACTCGCTGATCTCCCGGCTGCAGCACAGCACACAGTAAGCATCCTTGACAAGAGCATCCTTTGCCATCTGCATAGATACTGCATCCAGGTGAGGGGTTCTTACAATAAAGTAAACAAATCAATTATATGGATAGATAGCATGATGGATTTACATGATGTTTTCATTAACATACTTTCAAAATTGGTGTCTCCTTTAAATTCAGCCCCAAATCTCAAAAGCTGATTAAGACCTAAGTGTCCCCTTTAACAACCAAACTCTGTTGTAAAGTATTCCAACATGTTGTTGCCTTACATCTAAGCCAAAATTACAGTGGTTGATAAACTGCTAACAAAAATATGATGGAAAAAGGGATGGAATGTCTGATAAATGGTCTACTTCATCACCGACATTCAAGGCAATGTTTCATCGAACGTAGAGGCTTGTTGATAGCAGTGATAAATTGATATGTTCTTTTGCTGTTGCCTGTTCTTTCCAGTTGTCCTAGTTTTGCTTTGAAAGAAAAAGAAAACATTTTGGAATTATACAACAATAGGGCAACGGAAAAAATTGTGCAACACAGCATTGGTTATATACTGTACGTATGTTGGCAAGCAAAAAAAAAAACGGAGGTGGCATGTTGTAGATTTTGAACTCTTTATGTTACTGCAGTAGAAATTTTAAAACTGTAATTTAGGAAAAATAAATAGATATATTCAGTATATATATATATATATATATATATATATATATATACACACCCTGTATATACAGTGGTGTGAAAAAGTGTTTGCCCCCTTCCTCATTTCCTGTTCCTTTGCATGTTTGTCACACTTAAGTGTTTCGGAACATCAAACCAATTTAAACAATAGTCAAGGACAACACAAGTAAACACAAAATGCAATTTGTAAATGAAGGTGTTTATTATTAAAGGTGAAAAAAAATCCAAACCATCATGGCCCTGTGTGAAAAAGTGATTGCCCCCTAAATTGCATTTTGTGTTTACTTGTGTTGTCCTTGACTATTGTTTAAATTGGTTTGATGTTCCGAAACACTTAAGTGTGACAAACATGCAAAGGAACAGGAAATGAGGAAGGGGGCAAACACTTTTTCACACCACTGTATATATATATATATATATATATATAGTTTATGTACTGTATATATCAATCCTTACACTGAATATATTTACTTCAGTATTGCCTCACCATCAGAATACCTTGGAGCAGCTCTGAAAAGGAAGCAAAGCTCCTCCAACAGGATGGCCTCCACATAGAGAGACAAAGTTCAGAAAAAGGTATGGTATTTCAGTATTAGGAGTAAGATCAGCTGCAGGGGGCCATGACTAGTTCTTTGCCTTTATTTTGCCTTTTACAACAGTACAGGTCCTCTTTAATTTTGACAGTCACATCTTTTAATAGCGAAGCTGTGTCGATTTAAGCTATCCTTAAAGGCTGGATTCCCACTTATGCATTTTTTGTGCTTTTTGCATTTTGCAGATTTGCTCTACAGAACATGTTCCATAGGAAACCATGTTAAATGGGCTGTAGTGCAAATCTGCAAAATGCAAAAAGCACTAAAAATGCATAGGTGTGAATCAGGCCTTATTGTCAATTTTGAAGTTTGCCATGGGACAGAAACATGCAGTACCTTCCAAACTTCTGAGATTGAAAAGAGGAATACCTATTAACACAGAATATTATGGCAACGGACTCCCCCTTTCTGCACCCCCAATCATGCAAAGCATGACCATTTATAGTGCAAAAATATTCACTTATATCCCTGATAATTTTTCACCATTCCTTTTTCTTTTACTAGTATTTACAAATAACCAATACAGTAACTTAAAGAATGGATAATAAGTATGGTTGAGCAAACCCGAACTGTTTTTGGGTCCCGAACTCGAACAATTTACTGTATGTTCGGGTTAGAGTTCGGTGTTCGGCAATGTAATGGTGCTTTTTAAAAAGTTATTGTCAGTTTGTCACAAAGTGTAATTTCTGCAGGAAAAAAAGTATTTTAAAAGCACTTGCGGCTATAATGAATTGTCGGCTCCCCGTAATACAGAGAACAGTCATTGAAAGTCATTGATTTTTTTAAAGTTATTGTCATAAAAAGTGTTTGGGGACCTGGGTCCTGCTCCAGGGGACATGTATCAATGCAAAAAAAACTTTTAAAAACTGATGTTTTTTCGGGAGTAGTGATTTTAATAATGCTTAAAGTGAAACAATAAAAGTGTAATATTCCTTTAAATTTCGTACCTGGGGGTGTCTATAGTATGCCTGTAAAGGGGTGCATGTTTCCCATGCTTAGAACTGTCCCTGCACAAAGTGTCATTTCTGCAGGAAAAAAAGTCATTTAAAAGCACTCGCGGCTATAATGAATTGTCGGCTCCCCGTAATACAGAGAACAGTCATTGAAAGTCATTGATAAAAAATAAATAAATGCGTGGAGTTCCCCCCAAATTCAATTACCAGGCCCTTCAGGTCTGGTATGAATATTAAGGGGAACCCCATGCCAAATGAAAAAAAAAAATAGCGCGGAGTTCCCCCCAAAAATCCATACCAGACCCTTTATCCGAGCACGCAACCTGGCAGGCCGCAGGAAAAGAGGAGGGGATGAGAGAGTGCCCCCCCTCCTGAACAGTACCAGGCCACAAGCCCTCAACATTGGGAGGATGCTTTGGGGGTCTGTGACCCCTCAAAGCACCATGTCCCCATGTTGAAGGGGACAAGGGCCTCATCCCCACAACCCTGGCCAGTGGTTATGTGGGTCTTCGAGCAGGGGGCTTATGAGAATCTGGAAGCCCTCTTTAACAAGGGGACCCCCAGATCCCGCCCCCCCTGTTTGAAATGGTAAGGGGGTACAAAAGTACCCCTACCATTTTGCAAAGAAAGTGTAAAAAATTGTTAAAAAACACACAGAGACAGTTAGGAAGAGTCCATTATAAAAAAAAATGATTCCAGTGGTGGCAATCCACTCTTGCTATCCAGCGATGGCTGATCTCTTCTCGGTGGTCCAGCGATGGGTGATCTCTCCCGATGGTCCAGCGCAGCGCATCCTGTCTCCACCGGAGACACCGTGGGAATCCCGGCGCCTGACAGGTCTTAGCTGAGGAGGACGGGGCCACATGTCACCTGACCCCCCCCTCTGACGCAAGGGAAACCCGGACTTCCCCAGTGACGTGCAGGTGACCCCGCCCCCCTCTGATGTAACAGAAACCTGTGATACATTAGAGGGGGGCGGGGTCACCTGTACATCACTGGGGAAGCCTGAGTTTTTCCTTGCGTCAGAGGGGGCGGGGTCAGGTGACGGGTGGCCCCGTCCTCCTCAGCTAAGACCTGACATGCCTTTACCGGGATTCCCGGTGGAGACAGGATGCGCTGCGCTGGACGTCATCGGGGGAGATCATCCATCGCTGGACCCCGGAGAAGAGATCAGCCATCGCTGGATAGCAATAGGGGATTACCACCGCTGAAATCTTTTTTACATTTTTTTATTTTTAATAAAGGACTTTTCCCAACGGTGTCTGTGTTTTTTTAAAAAAATTTACACTTTCTTTGCGAAATGGTAGGGGTACTTTTGTACCCCCTTACCATTTCAAACAGGGGGGGTGGGATCTGGGGGTCCTATTGTTAAAGGGGGCTTCCAGATTCTGATAAGCCCCCCGCCCGCAGACTTCCACAACCACCAGCCAGGGTTGTGGGGATGAGGCCCTTGTCCCCATCAACATGGGGACATGGTGCTTTGAGGGGTCACAGACCCCAAAGCATCCTCCCAATGTTGAGGGCATGTGGCCTGGTACGTTTCAGGAGGGGGGGAATGCTCTCTCGCCCCCCTCTTTTACTGTGGCCCAGGTTGCGCGCTCGGATAAAGGGTCTGGTATGGATATTTGGGGGGAACCCCACATCATTTTTTTTTTTATTTGACCCGGGGTTCCCCTTAATATCCATACCAGACCTGAAGGGACTGGTAATTGAATTTGGGGGGAACCCCATGCTTTCCTTTTTTTTATCAATGACTTTCAATGACTCTGTATTACGGGGAGCCGGCAATTCATTATAGCCGCGGGTTCTTTTAAATGACTTTTTTTCCTGCAGAAATTACACTTTGTGCAGGGACAGTTCTAAGCATGGGAAACATGCGCCCCTTTACAGGCATATTATACACACCCCCTAGGTACGAAATTTAAAGGAATATTACACTTTTATTGTTTCACTTTAAGCATTATTAAAATCCCTGCTTTTTTTGCATTGATACATATCCCCTGGGGCAGGACTCTTTTTAGGACAATAACTTGAATATTAGCCTTTAAAATTTGCACTTTTGATTTTGACCGTTTTTTCGGCGTAGGGCTTAGCAAGATGTCACTCTCGCCGATCGGGGCAGTGACATTGGTTTCCTTCGCTAGTCCCGTCTACCTGCAGTCACGTTCAAAATGAATGGACTTTACTCCGTGTGTGGGCAAGTCCGTTCATTTCAAAAGTCCGGTCATGTGTGGGCAAGTCCGCTCGTTCGGAAAGTCCGGCGGACCTCCGCCGGAAAGTCCGGCGGATTGTCCGATCGTGTGTATGCAGCATTAGAAGGGGTGCTTATAATGAACAACTTTTTCTTTATTTATGTAAAATCTTTCTCCCAAAAGAAAAAAAAATGCTGATGTTTAAAAAGTATTATCTGAAGTTCACCTTTTAAGTCAAGTCCATCTAATTTATTATTACCAGTATTCATAAGTCTCCAATCTGGAACAGACATACAGCAAATGAAAAGAACAGAAACATTGGAAATCCTTATGTATTAATATGTTCTTAATAGTGACACAGAAAACGTTAGCGCCTAAGTATTAGTAGGTCAGCTAGGCAACTATAATTTTCAGAAGGCGAGGGCAACAATGGCAGCTCATATATTTGTCTTATGAAAGGTGTCCTTTAAATGATTTTCAAATCTTTTTTGATACTTTTTTAGGGCCCATTTAGACTATGAATTGCATCATTGCAATGTGTTATCAAACGTTTTGTTAAGTCTATTCATTCTGAATGGACTAGCAGCACACCTTAATGGCCATAGCCGAATGACCGCTACAGGGCGGTTGCATAACTCTGTGAGGGCGTACAGTGATGTCCTCTCAGAATCCCGCTCTCTCGCACCCGAGAACATCCGTGAACATCCCTGACTGCCCTTTCCAGAGGACCCAGCGCATCACGGATCACGGTAAATGGCCGCTGATAGCAGCCGTTTACCACGTGATTGCTCCGTCAAATGACGGACGATCACTTGTAAACAAACCGGCATCATGTCATGACGCCGGTTCCTCTCTCCCCTCTGTGTACCAATCGGTACAGTGTGAGGGGAGAGGGGGAGAGATCGTGGCAGCAGCGCTGTGGGCTGGATCTGTAGTGCCCACAGCGCTGCCCTGTGACACAGAGCCACATTCATCCATCCATGCTCAGCCATCCCTCCATGCTCAGCCATACTCTGTAATACCCTGCAATACCATGCCATACTCTGCAATACTCTGCAACACCCTTCAATACTCTGCAATACTCTGCAATACCCTGCCATACCCTGCAATACTCTGCAATACTCTGCAATACCCTGCCATACTCTGCAATACTCTGCAATACCCTGCAATACCCTGCAATACTCTGCAATACCCTGCCATACTCTGCAATACCCAGTCATACTCTGCGATACCCAGACATACCCAGCCATACTCAGCCATACCAGCCATGCTCAGCCATGCTCAGCCATACTCGGCCATGCTCGGCCATACTCAGCCATACTCTGCCATGCTCAGCCATGCTCAGTCATGCTCAGCTATACTCAGCTGTACTAGGCCTCTGTATGTGGCCAGGCTGTTGAAGTCTCACAGATGTGGTATCACCGTACTCAGGAGGAGTAGGAGAATCTATTTTGGGGTGTAATTTTTGGTATATACATGCTATGTGTTAGAAATATTGTATAAATGGACAACTTTGTGTTAAAAAAAAATGCTTTTTAACCACTTCCTACCCGCCAGCTGTCATATGACGTCCTTGATTTTCTGCGGGGATATCTGAATGATGTCTGCAGCTACAGGCATCATTCAGATATCACCTTTTTCAGCCGGCAATTCCCTACACCATAAGAATGATCATAGCAGCTGTTCCGCTGCTTGATTATTCTTACGGAAGGCGAGAGGGGACATCCCCCCTCCTGCCGCCCTCCGGTGCTTCTACCGACTCACCGCTACGATCAAAGCCAGGATCGTTTTATTTTCATTTTTATTTCAGGCTTCCCAGCCTAGAGGCGAGATGTGTCTTATTGACCCCATATATCACTGTAAAGAGGACCTGTCGTGCAATATTCCTATTACAAGGGATGTTTACATTCCTTGTAATAGGAATAAAATTGATCACATTTTTGGGGGAAAAAAGTGTCAAACTAAAATAAATAAAGTAAAGTGAACAAAAAATAAAATAAAAAAATGTTTAAATCGCCCCTGTCCCAGTGTGCTCGCATGCAGAAGTGAACGCATACGTAAGTCCCACCCACATATGAAAACGGTGTTCAAACCACACATGTGAGGTATCGCTGCGAGCGTTAAGCCCCATACACACGTCGGACTTTTTCATGGATTCTGTCCGATCGGACAAGGTTGTTGAAAAATCAGACCGTGTGTATGCACCATCGGACAGTGTTCGTCGGTTTGTCCGACGGACAAAGTCTTATCTCCTGCTGGAAAGATTTGCCGTCAACACGGTCCGATCACACCAAATCCGATCGTGTGTACGGTTGTCCGACGGACAAAGTGCTACGCATGCTCAGAAGAAATTCTGTGACGGAAGCGCTCGGTCAGGTAAAACTACCTTTCCTAATCGACACAGCACATTCGTCACGCTGCAATGTTAAAATGTCTTTAATGCAGCGCATTCTCTTTTTCTTTACAATGCAACAACAATGACGTTTTAGCTGCTCCTATTCACCCGCACTTCTCACAAACTTACTTCTTTATTACTTTGCAGCATTTATACACTACATGTTTATTTTTACTCAGATCGTAAAACAATCTTTGTTATTTTTTTACCATGATTTTTTTTTTTTTTTTTTTTTTTTGGGGGGAATACATATTTGAAGGAGAATTTGTTTGTTTTTTGGAGGGGGGTTGTATGTCTCAACTTAGCAAAACCACATTATTAACATTTGTATTTCTTGCTTAAATTTACTAGGAGTTTGTTGGTTGTTGTTGCCCCTTGTTAATTCTACTTTAGGATTAGTGAAATGTACCTGCCTACTCAAAGAAAAACTGTCATTGTAGAAAAGTAAAACACAATAGTCAATGATTATTTCAAATCCCAAAAACATTTATTTAGGTCTCAGCAACAAACCAAAGAGGAACGCAGCCATGGTGAAACTTGGGGAATTTGCAAAGCCTTGGACACCCATGGCAACCATCATTTTACAGGCTTAAACAATTGGGGGCATGAAGAGTACCTATCTAAATAATAAGGGAGCGCAATCTGGTCCTGAAGTCCAAAACATCCGGAACTGCAGCAGATGCCATCTAGGTCCCCAGGCTCTGGTCCTACGAGAGGCTCCATCTTCTCTCAGACCAGACTGAATCAAGGTCATCACTCTCTTGTCTTCCTTGTACGCTTCCTTCTACGCCGTGGTGCTGGTGCTGGTGGGGTGGCAGAAGGAGGAGGCGGAGCAAGGTCACTCTCGCAAACATGTGTGAGGGGAGTCATCTCCCCAGCCATCCCCTCATTTAGTATTTTGAGGATGACCTCCTCACACATGCTGCGTTGCCCCGCCTCCATACCCGTAAATTTACTGCCAACCAAGGAGGCAAAGGCCTCCTCGTAGGTGGGTGTGGCATAGAGGGAGGCTGAGGCATCTCTGATCAGCTGGAGCGCTGACTCTCCCACCTCCCCCATGTTTTTCGCCCTTCTGTAGGGAAGGCAGAGGGGAGAGATTTGGGAGACAGTCAGGCTCCTACGCCTACCCCCCTCTTGGCTGCCACTACCCCCTGCCTCCTCCTGACTGCCACCTTCCACAGCCACCTCCTGGCTGAGGTCTTCCTGTGTATGAAAAAGGGACATAGTTTCAGTTATTTGTTCATCAAACACACACAATTCTCATCTAGTGACTGTTGCAAAATGTTTACAAATAGAAAACCATACAATTCTCTGCCCTGCAGTTTAGATTCTTCCCAAAAATGTCTCCAACACCACTGTCTGTTGATATGTCAATCACGTTAGGAACTAAGCAATTGGGGATCCTGAATTAACTGAACATCCTTCATTATTCCCCAAACTGGTTACAAAACTACTATACCTGGAACAAGCTGGGCTCCTGCACATATTCCATACTGGAAGGCCCAGGTTGGTCCTCGGAAGCCTCATCAGGGGTGGCGTGCGTGGAAGGACGCGTGCAAGGAAGAGTCGAGAGTGACTTCCTGACAGTAGCCTGGTCTTTGAGAAAGTGGAGCCTCTCATAGTACCAGAGCGTGGGGACATGGACATCAGCTGCTGCAGCTCCAGATGCTAGGGACTTCTGGACCTTATTGCGCTCCCGGAAATAGGTACTCTTCATGTTGTTGATCTTCACTTTTAAGTTTGCCACGGTTGCCATGGGCAGGGTAGGCTTTACAAATGCCACAAGTTTCAGCAGGGCTGCGTACCTCTTTGGTCTGTTGCTATAATCCCTGTGTTTCGCCTGCCATAAGAGGGGGAATTGCCGGTATTTATCAATGAAGAGGGGTAGAAAGCTCACGTTGTAGAAGGCCTCCATCACCTCTGCAAGACACAACGCCACACCAAACAATATAAATAATGTCAGCCTAAACTCTCCTAATCTTCTCCATAAAGAAGCCTCAAGTTCTAATCAGTCTAGGCTAGTTATGTACCAACGTCAAATTGTACCTTCGTTTGTAGCGATCGGCTCGTGCGTGAGCTTTCTCTCCCCTCGTCTCCCAGATCGTGGCTACGACACAGGCGTGTGACGTTTTATATACAGTGCGCATGCGTCAAACTCCGCCCGCCCCTGACGATCTTTCTCGTCTATTCCCCACCCCTTCTCTTTACGGCGCAGTGGGGAGAGCACATGGCGGGGACACAGCAGGTGCGCCCCAAATATCCCCCCAACGAGGAGGAGGACGAGGAAAGTCCGGAGGCAGAAACGTCCCGATCCCGGAGCCTGAAATTCAAGGCCTCAAATATGTCATTTGGAGAAATGTTGGAGATGGTGGACATATTAAAGAGGAGCGACTATGATGGGAAGTATGGGCCTTACCTCAACCCCAATGTCCGCAAGGCCAAGATCATGTCTAAAGTTGTGAGAAGGCTGTACAATAATTTTGGGGTACAACGATCCAAGGAGCAACTGAGGAAACGCTGGTCAGACCTGAAACTGAGGGAGGCCGATCAGTACAGAAAGATCAAGCGAATTCTTCAAAAAAGTAAGTAGTTGTGTTTTGTGTTTGATTTCTTGCTTGCATACTGCTCCATGTGGTTTGATTTTTACAAAGTTGTACATTCCAAAATGGCCACTTTCATGTTCGTCTGTGCATTCGATCGTACTCAGCCTCGATCTTTCTGCCACTGTCATGGTCGTGTGTGTGTCCATTCGATCGTACGCAACAAAGTTCGGCCACTTATAATACGTGGTTTGGTGTTTTTTTTGGGGAAAGGAAGATTGTTCTCACTAGAAATGTCATCAAGAATGTAAAGCCAATTTATTCAATGTAAAGGAGAGGTCACCCAGTAGCTGTTTACCCATCTGGACTCTAGAGCACTAGTGCTGGGACACCCAAACCCCCTTTTTATTAGGCTTTTCCACACATGTGCTCCAGTGGATACTAGAGGGGTGTCTCCATCACACAAACTTCTACCAAAAAGCTAGTCAGTTTAGCACCTTTACAAAGTGACTACATTCATGTTGTTGGCATTTGTAACTGGCCAAACTAAAATAGTGTCCGTCACTTTCAAGCAATGTTTGTCATTTCCTATTTCTGCCCTCAATAGATAGTCTTGCTAAATCTTCCTTTTGTACATTCTCATAGGGGAGCGAAAACTTGGGCCGTCTGCGGAAACCCCCAAACCAACACCTCCCAAAAAAGGGGAAAGAGCAGAAGCAGAGGAGGAGGAGGAGGAGGAAGGAGAGATCATCGAACTTGGAGAAATTGTCACCACAACAGGTGAGTGTGGGAGAACCCAGCTACTGGTAAGCTAATCCATGTATGGCTGCCTCATTTCCAACACCCCATTTTTGTTTGTTTGTTGTTTTTAGGTGACGTGGATGTTGAGGAAGAAAAATCGCACTTTACCACAGAGAGTGCCCACGTACTCATCGGGGAGATAATGGTCTGCAATAGAGATCTAGATTACATAAAGCAAAACATCAATGATGTTCAACAAAAATTGAAGAACATCATTGATGTTTTAGGAAAAATATGAAAACGCACCAAGTAATTAACACACATTTGTGCCAGCTTCTGAACACATTTGCAACTTAAAAACTGTGTGAAATTTGGAACATGCACACATTGTGTCCACATGTGCTAGCTCCCATCATGGTGGATGAATGGCAAAGTTTTTTTGGGGGTGCAAACACTTTACGAACTACGAAAGTGGTTGTGGTGAAGGGGTTGCACCCCCAAAAAACGTCCATTCATCCCCATGATGGAAAATGGCACTTTTGAAGCTTCTAGGCATGTGTTTTACCATCTAATGACCATTTTCAGACCCAAATTGTGTGCATGTTCTAAATTTCCACTTTCCGGGGGTGACCCCCCATCTGATGAAGGCAAGATCAAACACACTTTGAACATATAGTCATGTCTGATCTTGTCTTCACTTTACAAAGTTGAACTTTCCTAGTTCATAGGTTCTGTTTTGCTCCATGCCTGGTTTTACCAATTGCGGAATGTTTGTAAACAATGTTGTAAATAACCAAGATGTTGTCAGTTTTGGCGTGAAGATTGTAAACGCACTTGTGAATGTTTTCCTAGTAAACTTTTTTATTTTTCTAAATGTGTGGCTTCCTTATTTAAAAAACACAATGCATTATGTATGTAAAATGTAAAGGATATGGGGGGCAATGGGTGTTATTTACTAAAGGCAAATCCACTTTGCACTGCAAATGTCTTGCCCAGGGAACTTTTTCAATGCACTTGTAGAGCATTGCGGATTTGACTTATGTAAATGACACCCACAGTGCTTTGTACGAAAACACGGAGCACAGCATTTTTAAGAATACACACATGTCAGACCTGGTGATGAAAAGGAGTATTTTGGGTGTCAGTTATGCAGTACAAACCTTCTCTAGACCAAAGATTAGGAAGCAAACACACAACATGAGAATAATCTTTTTGGGAAGAAGAGACTGTTACCTCCTTTTGCCCAGAAAGTGCATTCCCACTGTCGAAGGCAAAGGGAAAAAATGTCAAGGTAAAATAAGCTAAAAAGAAGACTGAAATGACAAGAAATCATAGGTTGGTTAAAATATCAGATTTATTAAAAAATGCCTCTCACACATCGTCAGGCAGAGCAATGGCCCCCCTACCCACAAAGTACTCCATATATTGCTCGCGGACCACGCGGGCATTTAGAGGGGGCAAGCCTGGACGTGCCACTTGAAGGGCTGTGAGGTCCGCATTTGGAGGGCCCTCCACATCTGGGCCAACGGGCACCGCATAGTTCCTGTTATGTCTTTTGAGGAAGTTGTGCAATATGCAACAGGCAAGAACTATGTGGTTCAGTTTGTATTCCGCCAAGTTAAATGCCGTCAGGAACAGGCGGAAGCGGCTGGCCAGGATGCCAAAAGTGTTCTCCACCACTCTTCTGGCTCTGGACAGCCTGTAGTTGAAGACCCTCTGGTCCGGGGTGAGGGTCCTCATCGGGAACGGCCTCATCACATGGGGAGTCAACGCAAACGCTTCATCTGCGACAAAGACGAAGGGGAGTCCTTCGGCATTCTCCTCTGGAGGTGGCAAGCACAGACTGCCACTTTGGAGACGCCAGTAGAACTCCGTGTGCGTAATGGCACCACCATCCGAGATCCGGCCGTTCATCCCCACGTCCACATACATAAACTCGTATGTTGCCGACACCACCGCCAACATCACTACACTATTAAACCCTTTATAATTATAATAGTGGGACCCCGAGTTGGGCGGTGGGATGATGCGGACGTGTTTCCCATCAATTGCCCCTCCGCAGTTAGGAAAGTCCCAACGGCTGGCAAAGTGGGAGGCCACAGTCTGCCATTCCTGTGGCGATGAAGGGAACTGTGGAGTGAAACAAGAAAAAAAAATTAGTCACTTTGCACTTAAACATTGCAAGCAGATTAGACAATCAACATCTTGGAACAAGAGCATTGTATAAAATTGGAGGCTGGAAAGTATTTGCACAGAAAAGTAGAGGCTCCCCTTCACAGATTACTCACCCCCCATCAATCCCCCCACTTCTGATGGGCCATTGGCAATAACTAGGGTTTTGGGGGGGGGGGGGACAGGTAACCCTCTGCACTTCATTGATTGGCAAATGGCTCAATAATGTGTGCTAGTTTGGCCAGACCCTCTGTACTTAACACTATTGGCAGCCCCCAGGAAAGATAAAATAACATTTCAACCCCCCCCCCCCCAAAAAGGCAGGCACATTGTGACATTCTGAAATTACCAAGCAAGCTAATAGGAGGGAAAGAAGACAAAAAATTAGGAAATGGAATGTATGGAGGCAGCCCCTTGCACTACATGCTTTGCTGAATTCATCCCTAAAGATGCCCACTATAAAGAGGTAGGTATATAGTGTGTATGGACCTTGGGAAAGCCAGCAGATAAAGGATTGGTACCATCTGACAGAGCAGTTGGGGGAGGGGGTTCCTAATGAGTTTGCCACCCCCCCCCCCCCCACCAAAAAAAAAAAATTCTAAAGGGGCTCTACATGAAGTAAACCACACAGCAAACATTTGTGCATATTTTAGGGGGTGTTTGGGGGCAAACAATACTATGCAGCAGACAAAAGACATTGATTAAGTGACTAGGCCATAGGTGTCTATTGGGGCAGAAGAGCATGCTGGGGAGGTAAGTGAAGGGAAAAATGCATGAAGGAGAAAAGGGGCACAGCATATTAGAACATATTGCAATCATGGTAATTAGGGAAGGAGGTCAAAAATAGAAGACATTAGCAAACAGAGCATACATAGAAGGGAATAGTCAAGTAGAAATGTTACCTTAATATAGTCCTCCTGCAGGACCTGAATGATGGCAGAACAGGTCTCTGGAATAATGATTCCCAGGGCCTGGGGAGAGATACCTGAAGAGAACTTCAAATCCTGAAGACTTCTCCCTGTCGCCAAGTACCTCAACGTGGCAACAAGCCTCTGCTCCGGAGTAATGGCTTGTCTCATGCAGGTATCCTGCCGGCTGATAAAGGGGGTCAGCAAAGCCAAAAGACGGTGAAAATCGGGGTCTGTCATCCTGAGAAAGTTCCTGAAATCATCAGGATTATTCTCCCGGATCTCACGAAGCAAAGGCATGTGCGAGAATTGGTCACGCTGAAGCAACCAATTCTTGGTCCACATACTCCTCGTCACTCTGTTCATGGACGGGTCTTGGCTCAAAGCTAAAAGCCCGACACCAATTCCGCGTACAGCACGAACTCGGCGACGAGTACGCATGGGAAACATCGCTCACAAGGTCACAAAAGGTCGGCTGGTCAGAACGGACAAACAGAAAGCACCGATAAACAGCAAGGCCTGAAAGAACGAAATGAATACCAGCAACGAGCAGACAATAAGCAGTGCAAATCAAAGCGTCCTATATCAAGATATAGGCCGCAATGACCAACAAATGCGAACTGACTACACGCACTAATAAACAGATATGCACGACAAGCGCAAACTGAAGAGCAGTAACGATCTGAGTCAGAAAACTGAGAAGCGCGAATCTTAAGTCACCAAACTTCGACTAACTCTCGATAAACACGGGATCAGCAGAAGGAGCCCAACGGGTGCCTGACGTGGTGCTGAAATTCCCTTTTGTAATCTCGTGGACGACGACTTATGTCACGACGTTCTTCCGGACCGGATATTCCGACAACGTAGTCCGACCGTGTGTACGCAACACCAACATCGGACAAAGTACGACGGACAAAATCCGACCGACCTGGTCCGCGGATTGTCCGACCGTGTGTATGGGGCTTTAGAGTGAGAGCAATTTTGGCCCTAGACCTCCTCTGAAACTCAAAACATGTAACCAGTAAAACATTTTAAAGCGTCACCTATGGGGATTTTTAAGTAGTGAAGTTTGGCACCATTCCACGAGCGTGTGCAATTTTGAAGAGTGACACGTTAGGTATCTATTTACTCGGCATAACTTCATCTTTCACATTATGCATAAACATTGGGCTAACTTTATTGTTTTGTTTTTTTAAAGCACAAAACTGTTTTTTTTTTTTTTTTAAATGCGTAAAAGCAGAATGTGTTTTGGGGTGTAATTTGTGGTATGCATATGCTGTGTGTGAGAAATAACCTGCTAATATGACAATTTTGTGAAAAAAAAATCTTGATTTTGCAAAGAATTGTGGGACAAAATTACATCTTCAAAAAACTCACCATGTATCTTTCTAAATACCTTGGAATGTCTTCTTTCCAAAAAATGGGTCATTTGGCGGGTATTTGTACTTTTCTGGCATGTTAGGGTCTCAAGAAATGAGATAGGCCACCAGTACTTCAGGTGTGATCAATTTTCAGATATTGGCACCATAGCTTGTGGACTCTATAACTTTCACAGAGACCAAATAATATACACCAATTTGTACTTATTTTTACCAAAGATATGTAGCAGTATAAATCTTGGCAAAAAATTATGAAAAAAAATTACTAATTTGCTAAATTTTATAACAGAAACAACGAAAAATTCATTCTTTTACAGAATTTTCAGTATTTTTTTCTTTTATAGCGCAAAAAATAAAAAACCCAGCGGTGATTAAATACCACCAAAAGAAAGCTCTATTTGTGTGAAGAAAGGACAACAATTTCATATGGGTACAGTGTTGTATGACTGAGTAATTGTCACTCAAAATATGAGAGCACGAAAGCTGAAAATTGGTCTGTAGACATGTGCACAATAGAAAAACTTGTTTAGTTTAGTTTTGTTTCTGTTAGTTTCCGTTGATTCGTAACGATTCGTAATTTCGTAAGACGTGGGTTTTCGTATTCAGACTCGTTCGTATTTTTTCGTTGATTCCTAATTTTTGTTGATTCAAAATTCGTATTTTTGTTATTTCATATTCGGATGCGTTCGTGTTTTCGGAAGAGTTATTTTTTCTTCGGTCCGTATTTCCGTAAATCTAATTTTCGTTGATTCGAAATTCATATTTTCGTAGATTTAATTACATTCGTACTTTCGTCAGATTGACTGCCTCATTTATTCGTACTTTCATAACATTGTTTTCGTAGATTCGTAATCGGAGCTTAATTCATAATTTTATGTAATGTGTATGCTATTTATATATGTTTAAGAAACAAATAATTTCTCTCTCACAAGTCAGAACTTAACTCAAAAATCCACCAAAACAGTGCCTCCGACCCAACCACACTCTATCTGGACTCTGGATGGAATATTTCAGAATCAGAACTAACATTCGTTCTTTCGAATTCTTGATCAGCAGAATTTTCGTTATTTCGTATTTTCGTTGTTTTGACTTCCGTTTTCCAAATATTCGTAAGTTCGATTTTTCGTTCATTTTGATTTTCGTTATTTTGAATCTTTGTTCGGTATTTTCGTTGTTTCTGTCTTCGTTTTTTGGATTTTCATTATTTCGTAGTTTAGTTGTTTCTAATTTAATTATTTCGTATTTTCGTTGTTTTCCATATTCGTTCTTTTTGATAGTTCGTTTTTCGTTAGAATTTTTAGTAAACCATTCGTTCATTCGTATGCTTACGAATTAACGAATATAACGAATTTTAACGGAAAACGAATTCGTAACTAAACGAATTGCACATGTCTATTGGTCTGGCTAGGATGGGGTTTAAGTGCCCAGTGGTCAAGTTGTTAGTATTAATGCACTGCACTGCAATGCATGCCATGAAAATTGTGGTACCATGTATTTTGTTATCTATTGGAACTTTGACATCAATTGGAAGATAGGAAATACTGCTGGGGATAGTTCCGCAGTGGAGGTGAGTATTGCAGCCAGAGCTGCAGTTTTTATTTTTAAATCTCTTTGGGCATCATTAAAAAAACAAAGCCTTGAGTTGGGCTTTAAGGAAGTAACAAGGAGGTTTTCACTGCTGACCTATCTACTTGAAAATGCTGGTTTCCTGTCTGTTATGCTTATCCTCTTGCTTTATTACTTTAAGTCTTTCCCAGAACAAGTGGGAAGATATAGACTTCAGATTTGACTTATTTTAATTTCCAATATTACTCCAGGACAATGACAAAAAAAGGGACTGAAGCAGGTGGGTTAGAATAGGAGCTTGACAATTATCATTTTCAGAAGGAGGTCAGCAATGGCAGGCCTTACATTTCTGTAATGTAAGCTATCTTCAAACAGGTAAAAATAGCCAGCACTACTATAAAATTTGGACTTCCCATTGCTTTCCACATTATTCTATTTCTATCTCCCTGCCGGGGGGAATGAGGCTCCTGAACAGGGACTCAGACAGCAATAAAAACCTGACTTTAGTTTTAACACTTCCTAAGTCTAATAAAAATATACTGTATGTGACTTTACATTTAGTAATTCAATTTTTCCAATGTTGCCATTCTGCATACTAAGAATTTAGGAACTCACCACGTGCATTGTATATGTATATGCATTAAACTTTGTGCATTTACCTTCTGAAGTAGATTATAAAAAGAAAGGCTAATAAAACCCTGCCATGAAAGCTAGAGCTGTACTGCCACCCTGACCCAGGGCTGGTGCAAGGATTTGTGACACCCTAGGCAAAACCAAATTTTGCCACCCCACTGGCACCGCCCCTGACTCCACCCCTTTGCCCTGCCCATGTATACCCCATATTCAATGACTGCTCAAAAACGTAAAATAAAAGAACCTTAGGGTGTATAGTGAGGGATGCAGGGTTCTATGGGTGGGGTGCAGGGTTCTATGGGCTGGGATCAGGGTGTATATTGAGGGGTGCAGGGTTTCTTTGGGTGGGGTGGGGTGGGGTGCAGGGTTCTATGGGCTGGGATCAGGGTGTATAGTGAGGGGTGCAGGGTTCTATGGGTTGGGAGCAGGGTGTATAGTGAGGGGTGCAGGGTTGTATGGGTGGGGTGCAGGGTTCTATGGGCTGGGATCAGGGTGTATAGTGAGGGGTGCAGGGTTCTATGGCTTGGGAGCAGGGTGTATAGTGAGGGATGCAGGGTTCTATGGGTGGGGTGCAGGGTACTATGGGTTGGGAGCAGGATGTATAATGAGGGTTGCCGGGTTCTATGGGTGGGGTGCAGGGTACTATGGGTTGGGAGCAACGTGTATAGTGAGGGGTGCAGGGTACTATGGGTTGGGAGCAGGGTGTATAGTGGGGGGTGTAAGGTGTATAGTGAAGGGCGCAGGGTTCTATGGGCTGGGATCAGGGTGTATAGTGAGGGGTGCAGGGTTCTATGGGCTGGGATCAGGGTGTATAGTGAGGGGTGCAGGGTTCTATGGCTTGGGAGCAGGGTGTATAGTGAGGGGTGCAGGGTTATATGGGTGGGGTGCAGGGTACTATGGGTTGGGAGCAGGGTGTATAGTGAGGGCTGCAGGGTGTATAGTGAGGGGTGCAGGGTACTATGGGTTGGGGAGCAGAGTGTATAGTGAGGGGTGTAGGGTACTATGGGTTGGGGGCACGGTGTAAAGTGAGGGGTGTGTGGTTCTATAGAGTAGAGTGGTGCAGGGTGGATGGGAGGTACAGGATGAAGAGAGGGCTCCCCCACAGGGTCAGGGGAGGCGTAGAGGACAGAAGACTGGATCAGAGCCCTCTGTAAAAATCTGAGCTGGGGGAGCCAGGCGGGAGGGGGGGGGGGTCAGCTGGTACTCACTATTTGGGTAGCAGCAGAGCCTGGTCTCTTTCTGAAGGACATCTGCTTGGCTGGGAGGTGGCAGGTCTGGGGCTGCCAGTGCGTGTGCGAGGAACAATTTTAAACTCTGCCTGCCTCTGTGCTTCCTCCAGGCAAGCTCCACCTGTCACCAAGCCCGGAGTGCTGCCATCACTCTGCCGTTGTTCAGGACAGGCCAGGAGGAAGAGCAGGCTCTACGGGGGGATGGGACCAGGGGACACTGGAAAGGCAGAGCTGGCTGTAGGACGGTCACTGATCAGAGGCACGCAGTGGCACAGGGGATGTTTGCTTAAATTCATTCGGGAGTTGGGACACAGTCCTCCACTGCTGCTGTGCCTCTGACATTATGTCCGGATGGAGCTCCTGCCTGCTGAGAGTTATTTGCTGCAGGAGGAGGAGAATAGGAACACCAGCGGCCAGGCATCCTAGGAAGCTGCCTAGTTTGCCTAGTGTCAGCCCTGACCTTGCCCTGACTCCTTTCTGAAAATATAAGTTTACATCGTTACATAGTTACAAAGACACAAGTCCATCTAGTTCAACCAATTGAAGGAAAAACATACATATACTGTGTGTATATATATATATATATATATATATATATATATAGTATTTACACAATCGTATATATCCAATCCTATACCCACAGTTGATCCAGAGGAAGGCAAAAAAAAACCCAGCAAAGCATGATCAAATTTGCTCCATCAAGGGGAAGAAATTTGTTCCAGATACCCGGCTTTACTAATGCTTGAATTATGTAGAAAGAACATATTTTAATACTGGGATGGATACAAATGAAACATGGAGTTAACAACTGATGTGATCTTTTTTTTTTTTTTTTATAAAATCTTTTTTATTGAGCTGATGTGATTTTTATGCAGAAAATTAAGAATTCTTTCATTTACTACGGTAATTTGCTAAAAAAACTGTTGAAGACCAATTATCTATTTTTTCTACATATATGTTGGTTTATGAGATTTTGGTGTTTTTTAGGAGACCCTGTAACTATACATGTGCAATTTATTTCATTCTGAATAATTTTTCTTAACAAATTTCAACAAATTCGTTAATTTGGAAATATCCAAATTAACAAAAACCCGTTTAACAAATTTTTATGAATATTCGTAAATTTGAATATATTCGAAAATTTGTATATTCTAACAAATTCTAACATTCGTAAAATCGTAAATCCAAAAATTTGGAAATTTGGAAATTCAGAAATTCGAAATTCGAATATCCGAAAACCTGAAAATCTGAAATAATAACAAACTAATAATAACTTAACTTTTTCGAACTATTAAGTTATAGGTATTTCCTTTCAAATTTGGCTGTTAGTAAACGAATACGAATTTATCCTAAGTTACAAGGTATCCGAAATGACGAATGCCGTATCTAAAGGAATGGAACATAACAAATTATTAATAATAAATATCTATAATAATAATAAAAACTTTTTATTATTATTATTTTTATTCATTAATAATTTGTTCCGTTCCATTTGTTTAGATGCAGCATTCGTTATTTCAGATAATTCGTAACTTCGGATAAATTCGTATTCGTTACGTTCACTAACAGCCAAATTTGAAAGGAAATTCCAATACCTATAATTTAATAGTTCGTTATTATTAGTTAGGTATTCTTTAAAATTTTTGTATTTTCTTTCTTATTTTCGGATTTTCAAATTTTTGAATTTACGATTTTATGAATTGCGGTCACAACAAATGATCCTAAAAAAAAAAAAACGAAAGAAATAAAAACGAAAAACTAACACATTTTTCAGCAGTGTACATGTCTATCTGTAACCAACTTCCCTCACCCACCTATTTAACCATTTATGTAGCAGTTAGGGGGGGAATAAAGGGGAATACTATAGAGCAGGGGTCTCCAAACTGTGGCAGGCAGGCCAGATGCAAACCTTTGCTTGCCTTTATCCAGCCCTTGGGACTTTATTCATCCCATTGATACAAGGCACTATTTCTCCCACTGACAGTGGGTCATGATGCCTCCCGCTGATAAAAACAATAGAACATTGTTCCTTTCACTGAGACCAATGATGAGGCACTATTCCACCCACTGACACCAATGATGGGACACTATTCCACCCACTGACACCAATGATGGGACACTATTCCAACCACTGACAACAATGATGGGGCACTGTTCCTCCCAGTGACATCAATAATAGGGCACTGTTCCTCCCACTGACATTAATGAAGGGTCACTATTCACCCCACTGACACTAACAATGAGGCATCTTCCGGCCTGAGTAGAACCGAAAACAAAAAAGAGGGCTGAGAATAAAACAAACCCAAACGGGAGGGATGGGGGGAGAGAATTAGGGGGGCCGAAGGATAAATACAGGTTAGGGAAGAACAGAATCTTTATAAGACAGGTATAGCGTTGGTACAGCGGGTAATAACTCCAACCAAGATTTTAATGTTAATTCTCTGGAAATGTCTCTTGTCTGTTTCTTCTCTTTTCTCTTTTTTTAACATGCCTAAAATACAACAATGCACATATAATCGTATAGGAAGATTGTTATTGAAATGTTTTATTTGCCAACAGGGTCTCTTTAAAGCAGGGGTGCCCAACCAGTGGTCCGGGGGCCACATGTGGCACGCGGAGCCCTCTGATGTGGCCGTCGACCTCCTGCTCTAAAATGGCAGGTTGGCAAGCCCAGATCACGGGTTGCCGACCCGCCATCCCAGAGCAGCAGTTTTGTGAATGAAGCCGCTGGTAGTGGAAGCAAGTGGCTGCGGAGCACTCTGCCTGGGACAGCAACAGCCATCGATACCAGA
The DNA here is from genome assembly GCA_028564925.1 of Lithobates sylvaticus. Classification (NCBI taxonomy): domain Eukaryota; kingdom Metazoa; phylum Chordata; class Amphibia; order Anura; family Ranidae; genus Lithobates; species Lithobates sylvaticus. Next base: position 112,565,293 of record CM053037.1, on the reverse strand, counting down.
ATGGAAGACAGTTATTAAAGGTAAGTTTACTACTAAATTCACAGTATATATGGATATATCTGTTTTGCAGTGGTCACTGGGCTGCTTTCAAACTGATCCGCAGGTGCAGTGCAGCTGTGGGTTACCTGCATTGAGCCATAGACCTCTGTTATTACCTGCGGGTTTGTTGCGCCTTCAGAAAGTGCGCCACACCTGCAGGATATAATAAAAGTTTACGGCAAAGTGCAGCTAACCCGCAGAAAATCCACAGGTTCACTGCGCTGCACCCGCAATTTGGGCAAATTGCACATGCTTGGTCCGACCCAATCGGACTATTCATCTCTATGGAACAGCAGATGTAAACAGACTTGTGTCTGTTTACACCCGCCTACCTAAAAAAAATAGAAAGGGATCTGGCCCTTCGGGAGGAAAAGGATTGGATCAGAGGGCCCATAGAGTAGAGTTAGATGTGTCTGTGGACACGGACCTGTTATCCTCCCGCTCCACTCATTGTGGCCCACGACCAGTTACCAATTCGCTTAAGTGGCCCTCGCTCCTCAAAAGGTTGGGCACCCCTGCTTTAAAGTAACATTTGATCAATAAGTGGTTTACTATCTAAAAAGTTCTACAGAACCAGTATGCAAGTAGGGTGTTCTGACTAGCTTCCTACTAATTTACTAAATAGTGAAGACAATTAGGTATTTAGCACTTTCAGAATTGGCTTGGATGTGACAGCATTGGTATATTTTCCATGACAGGTTTGCTTTGAAAGAGTTTTACCTTCTCCATCAGACCTGTATTCCGCTAACTTGTCAAGAGTGCACACTTAGCAACTATTTAAATATGCTTTACAATGCTGTAAAGCAGAATCAGTTCCCAATTCAATGTACTTTTTTTATTTTCCAAATGCAGAATGTTCCTGGACAGAGTGTGCCTTTCAGTAAATCTGCAACAATAATGAATGTTCTCATAACATTTTGCCTTTTAGGAGAAAGTGTTGCCAAGTGACCATCTTGGAGGATATGAAGCCAAATGCAGCAATCCTTCTCTACCTCATAGACACTTCTTCCCTCTTTTGTGTTCAGCAAAAAATATTATTCAGTATTAATATCAATTAACTGCCCTAGAAGCAGCTTTGCTGTTGCTTTTAAAAATTGATTACACACATTTTCCTTATTGCATATGTATAAAAGCCAAGATTGTAGTTTTGATAAAGTGAAAAAGTGTCTAGTGTACAAAGCCTGATAAATGATACTTGAGGTCACACTTGGCTTTTATAAAAAAAAAAAATAGATATTAATGTCCAACTACTTGTGTATTGAACACCATTTATTCAACAGGCCAACATACAATGCCATGGATAAGAACTGGATGATGATTTATTTTTGCCTCAAGTGAACCTGATGGCCAGACTATGAATTGGAACTGTTTTTGTTTCCCTGTTTTGCTGTATTTAAAGCAGAGCTCCACCCTAAAGTGGAACTTCCGCTTGTCGGATTCCTCCCCCCCTCCGGTGCCACAATTGGCACCTTACAGGGGGGAGGGGGGTGCAGATGCCTGTATAATACAGGTATCTGCACCCACTTCCGGGACTAGCTGCCCCGCCCCTATCCGAGGATGCCCGCTCATATCCGAGAGTTCCCGTTGTGTCTTGGGAAACACACAGTTCCTGGGACACAATGGGGACCAATAAAGACGCGCAGCGCGACTCGCGCATGCGCAGTAGGGAACCGGGCAGTGAAGCCGCAAGCTTCACTTCCTGATTCCCTGACAGAGGATGGCGGCGGGGCAGCCGAGAGACGAGCGATCTTCTGCGAACATCGCTGGAACAGGTAAGTGTCCATTTATTAAAAGTCAGCAGCTGCAGTATTTGTAGCTGCTGACTTTAAAAAAAAAAAATCGGGTGGACCACCTCTTTAAGCATTTTGTTAAATACAGAATATGAATCTGTTAGTACTGTTTTTTATACCATTAAATATACTTGCCATAAAGCAAAGTACATTATGGGAAGTGCATGCAAAACCTGACTGTTGCTATTTTATGTCCCAAAGATTTGATAAGTCCTAGGTGCAAGAATTGTGATCTTTGAATCTAATTTTCTATAATTGGTACGTCTTCACAAGATATATACTGAGCCAAAGTGGTAATCAAAAAACACCTATGTCATCACTGTGTACTGGGAATATGGCTAGAAAGCATTTTAATAAATAATTAAATAGATACACATCAACGCACCAACCAGAAGGATTCATTCAAGTAGGCCTCCTGCAAAGCACATCTTCACAAAATCTATTTAATTCTATTAAAATGCTTAGTTTTGGTCTTATGTGTATAAAAAAAATGGTCCATGTTTGGAAAAAAAAACATTATTTTTTTTCTAGTACCAAGAAATAGCCTTTCTGATTTCAAGTGTATACATCTTGGAAATGGGTGACATCCAGAATCCACCCCATTAACTGCTTCAGCCCCGGAAGATTTTGCTGCTGAATGACCAGACCATTTTTTGCGATTCGGCATTGTGACACTTTAACTGATAAGTTCCCGGTCATGCGACGATGCACCCAAACCAAATTGACGTCCTTTTTTTCCCACAAATAGAGCTTTCTTTTGGTTGTATTTGATAATCTTCTTTTTTTTTTTTTTAAAAGCAATTTTGTTTTCTCAGTTTAGGCCGATTTGTATTCTTCTACATATTTTTGATAATAAAAATCGCAATAAGCATATATTGATTGGTTTACACAAAAGTTATAGCATCTACAAAATAGGGGATAGATGTATAGCATTTTTTTTTTGTTTTACTAGTAATGGCGGTGATCTACGATTTTTATCAGGACTGCGACATTATGGCAGTAACATCGGACACTTTTGACACATTTTTTGGACTATTGGCATTTATACAGCGATCAGTGCTATAAGAATGCACTGATTACTGTAAAAATGTCACTGGCAGGGAAGGGGTTAACACTAGGGGGTGATCAAGGGTTTAACTGTCTTCCCTCTCTGTGTTCTAACTGAAGGGGGATGGGACTGTCTAGGGGAGATGACTGATTGCTGTTCATACTTTGTATGAACACACGATCAGTCTCTTCTCCCCTCAGAGAACCGGAATCTCTTTTACACTTGTTTACACACAGAGATCCCAGTTCTTGGTGTGTCACGAGCGATCGCGGGAGCCTGGCGGTAATCGCGCCCGCCGGGCACTCGCATCTGCTCTGGGGCGAGCAGCGCCCCCCCTAGTGGCCCCGGGGCGAAGCGACATAACATAACGTTGTTTCACACCCAGCCGTGCCATTCTGCCGGCAAGTGGTTAAACCCATGGTGGGAACTTTGTTTCAGGCCGAGCTCCGGAAGTTTATGGTATACACACTTTTTATCTTGCCTGATAGTTGACATAGCTTTAATTTGGATAATATAAGAATTTAAAGTGAATTACAGTTAAGTATCTACTGTTCAGGATATACATGTAAATGGCATGAGCTTAAAGAGTAACCCCACTTTTGTTGAGAATTAAACAGTCCCCTCTCGTTGATCTATGTACATTACAAGGGTTTTAAAAAACTTTGTTGCATATTCCTACCTTTTGCTATTCTGAAAATCCCTGTGTGTTTATACCCGTGTGCAGAAGTGAGTCTAATGGGAGCGGTTTCATAATAATCAACCAGCTGCTGCACCTGCAAAGCTCTAATGAGGAGAATTGCATAGTCTGTATTCCTTTAGCTGCGATTTCCTATTAAGAGTATCTCATCCAAAATTATTTTTTTGTTGCAGGGGATGCCTGAAATCTGACTTGTATCTTAGGGCAGACTTCTGCGAAAATTGGTGAGCTAATCACACAAGCAGGGAATGACATATCTGGGGGCGTTCTGTACACATTCTGTGTATAGAAATCCTCCAGGTAGCCATATTGCATTGCATTTCACAGAACATTATAGCGGCTGCAGATTTAAAAGAAAAGGTAATTTTTTATGTAAATATTCAATGTCTGTGAATTATTAAAGAACCCTGCTTCTAAGTAAAGATTTTAATTATATGTACTCATGGACAGCCCTATTTTCTCATTATACTTGAGCTGCTTCTGTAGTGCTAGACAGTGGTTTTAAAAGGCAGAGGCCTCTTATTTCCCTGCATCATTTTCAAACAATGTCTGTTTGGAAATAATATGCTACCTGCAGTCTGTTATTATATAAAGCATCAAAAAACTCTTGCTAACTAATACCAATGATATAAAATTATGTATTTTCCCACCCTCATTTTTAACATCTCTACAGTTTTCTTAGATTAACACTGGTTAATATATAGTACTATAATGCCCCATTGCTAATCAATTGCTTTTGAGCAAAATCTTAGAAAGTATAAATTTTTTCTCTCATTCTCAGCAAATGGTTCCAACCGGCTCATTACACAAAGCACAATTCTACAATTTCCCTGCTACACGAGCGATTGTGCTATAGAAGATTCTTGTTACATACCAATAAAGGAATCAGTAAAAACTCAAAGTTCATATGAGGGTAAATAATTCTGAATTTATGACAAGGCATATTAAAGAGAAGACAAAAGAAAACTATGAATTGTTACAATGCATGATTCATAGTGCTATGTATAACAAAGTGATGATATAATAGTTACAGGAATTTATGTAAGCAGACTCATTGCCACTCAGCTGGTCCAGTTTTTCCTTTCCTCCTCTAGATGAATTCCTTTTAAAATCCAACATATATTTTGTTGTCAAATACTCCAGAAGGTTCATATTATGGAATATTCTAAATATAAAAACATCCACAAATGGATTTTACAGACTAAAGTATTATGTAGTAATAAGGGGGGCATGTATACTAAAATAATTGTTTACTTCAGAACATTGTAAAAACAGTAGTTTTGTATTATAAACAAAACATATAAATTATAAAAAAGATGCAATTTATATCAAATATACAGATATATTTTTATAACTATCACAAAATAATTTACAGTAGACACCATTGATTTACTTGATTCTGGAGTGACAGTCCTTATGGAATGTTTTTTTTTTTCCATTATGGACTTTTTTTCTGAGAAAAAAATGTCACAGACATTTGGCTGGACACATGCAGTGTGCAGATGAAGATCGTAGAAAAGAAAACTTTGTTTGAATAAGAGCATAATCATTTTGTTGTTACAGTTTTGGTATCAGTAAGGCTGCTTTCACACTGCGGCGGTTTGCAGGCGCTATTGCGCTAAAAATAGCGCCTGCAAACCGACCCGAAACAGCTGTTGCTGTGTCTCCCGTGTGAAAGCCCTGAGGGCTTTCACACTGGAGCGGTGCGCTAGCAGGACGGTAAAAAAAGTCCTGCTAGCTGCATTTTTGGAGCGGTATAGGAGCGGTGTGTTCACCGCTCCTATACCGCTCCTACCCATTGAAATCAATGGGAGACCGCGGGGATACCGCCGGCAAAGCGCCGCTGCAGCGGCGCTTTGCGGAGGTTTTTAACCCTTTTTCGGCCGCTAGTGGGGGTTAAAACCACCCCGCTAGCGGCCGCATACCGCGGGTAAAACGATGGTAAAGCAGCGCTAAATATAGCGCTGCTTTACCGTCGCCGCCCCGCACCGCCCCAGTGTGAAGCCGGCCTAAGGATATGTCTTCTGGTATGTGAGCAACTTTAAATAATAAATAAAATTAATTTACAAGCAGCAACTCTGATTTAGAACCAACAGTGCTCTGCATAAGTAAGATGGGGTGCTGTAAAGTTCTCAACTTATAATGTCCTGCGCTCAATGAAAGGAATTCATTATTAATTATCTCTCCAATGAGGCTGCTATACACAAGACTATGTTCCCCTTTTAATTTTGTTAGCTGAGTATTGAAATCACGCACTGGAAGCTTCTTGTTTACAGGAATATGCTTTGCTTTTATGAAGGATTGCAATGCATTTCTTACAGCATGAGAAACTTGAAACAGGAACTGACCACAAACAAGTGCACTGAACTTAGATAGACGGTACATCCTGGTATAGCATAGAATACATGAACTATACACTATAATACTACAGCACCACCTGCTGCATAGATAGGTATAATGCATACAGTAGAAAAAATTGCACATACCCACGCTCAAACTATTATAAAACAGTCAGACTCTGCTAGCACATATGTTGGTTAACAAATATAAACAACACATAAAAGTGGCAGCACTTCTTATTAAAATCAAGAAGGGTAAGAACCAGAAGGACCAGAAGAACCACCACTGGACACACCACTACTTGCTGCCTCTTACCGGATAATATTGACCCCCTATTATGGAGGGTCAAAAATCGCTTAATGTTTCCACAAGCAGACTACCAGTGTGTCTCCTTTCATCTGTCAGATTCACTAGTGCGGTTCACCCCCCTGGCCCAAGCCTCTTAATCACCACATAGTAGACATGTGCAATTCGTTTATTTTTTTTTAGTTTTTAGTTTTTTTTCGTTATTTTCGTTCGTTCGTTTTCGTACGAATGAACGAATCATTCGAATCGTACGAATCCGAATAACGAATCGTAACGAATCGTTTGAATCGTAACGAATCGTTCGAATCGTACTAATCCGATTAACGAATCATTCGAATCCGAAAAACAACGAAAATGCGAAAAAAACTAATTAGAAACAACGAATGTACTAATGAAGAAAATCCGAAAAACGAAAACGAACGAACAAATTCGTACATTCGTAACTTTTTTTTTTTGTTGAATTGGTAATTTTCCGCGTCCCTTACAATGGTGCTGCTAAACGTGCTTCGAATGGATTGAACAAAAAAATTCGTACAGTCGTAACTTTTTTTTCGATTCGTAACTTTTTTTTTCGATTCGTAACTTTTTTTTCAATTCGTAACTTTTTTATTTTTTTTTTTTTCGATTTGTAATTTTCCGTGTCTCTATTGAACCAAAAAATGCGTACATTCGTAAGTTTTTTTTCGATTCGTAACTTTTTTTTTTTTTCGATTCGTAACTTTCTTTTGATTCGTAACTTTTTTTTCAATTCGTAACTTTTTTTTTTTTTTTCGATTTGTAATTTTCCGTGTCTCTATTGAACCAAAAAATTCGTACATTCGTAACTTTTTTATCGATTCGTAACTTTTTTTTTTTTTCGATTCGTAACTTTTTTTTCGATTCGTAACTTTTTTTTCAATTCGTAACTTTTTTTTTTTTTTTCGATTTGTAATTTTCCGTGTCTCTATTGAACCAAAAAATTCGTACATTCGTAACTTTTTTTTCGATTCGTAACTTTTTTTTTTGATTCATAAATTATTAAAATGTAATAATAGCATACACATTACATCAAATTATGAATTATGCTCCGATTACGAATCTACGAATGTTACGAATGTTACGAATGTTACGAATGTACGAATAAATACGAATGCGTCCGAAAATTAAACTAACGAAAAAACGAAAAAATAACTCTTACGAATGTACGAATCGTTACGAATACAAACACCGACGACTTACGAATGTACGAATCGTTACGAATCCGAACAACGACAATTTACGACTGTACGAATCATTACGAATCGACGGAAACAAAAAAAACGAAACGAAAAAAAACGAATTTTTTTCGGAAATGAAAAAAACGAAACGAAAATAAATGAATTTTTTTGTTGTGCACATGTCTACCACATAGATGGCTTGAATCCCCATGTGATTTATCTCTCAATGAAACAGAGACATGCCTTTCATAGTGTAGAACGTTACAAATTATTAAAAGTTAAAATCCATTCACATGAAAGCAATTTTAAACTAGCATAGTGGATGCGCCAGTCTGTTTCCAATTATGAAGATGGTCACGCTGCACCATGTTCCTGGTATTGTGATGACGTCAGGTGTAAAGCTGCCACCAACGCATTTGATCACTAAAAGAACCTCATCAGGGGCGTCGCTCTGTAATAGGGGGTCAATATTATCCGGTAAGAGTCAGCAAGTGGTGGTGTTTTAGGTGATGGTTCTTCTGGTCCTTCTGGTTCTTACCCTTCTTGACTATACATTGCAATCCATTGAGGAACTGTCTCTGTTATATGAACTGTTTTTTTATATGAGCTTATTTCATTGATATGGTCCATTTAGGTTTGATGGACATTTCCTGTTATTCAATTTCAATAAGAACCGCTGCCACTTTTATCTATAATGCATACAGTATTGTCAGCTTATTACAGGGAGCTGATACTTTCCTGCATAGTATGCCCACTTCTGCGGCTATGTCTGGTCTTGTCACAGTGGAAACATATAGCAGCTTACCAATTTCTCTGCGATACATGAATTGTTGGGTCCCGCAATACAGATGAAAGTCATTGATAAAAACGGCATGGGGATTCCTCCCAGTCCATTACCTGGCCCTTTGGGTCTGGTATGAATATTAAGGGGAACCCAGAACCAAAATTTTAAAAAACATGTGCGTGGGGGTCTCCCCAAATTCCATTACCAGGCCCTTCAGGTCTGGTATGGATTTTAAGGAGAACCCAACACCAAAATAATGGCGTAGGGGTCCCCCCAAAAATCCATACCAGACCCTTATCCGAGCACGCAACCTGGCAGGCCGCAGGAAAAGAGGGGGTAGAGAGAGCGCCCCCCTCCTGAACCGTACAAGGCCACATGCCCTCAACATTGGGAGGGTGCTTTGAGGTAGCCCCACAAAGCACCTTGTTCCCATGTTGATGGGGAGAAGGGCCTCATCCCCACAACCCTTGCCTGGTGGTTGTGGGGGTCTGCGTGTGGGGGGCTTTAGGATTCTGGAAACCCCCTTTAACAAAGGGGACTCAGATGACAGTTCTTAAATAACCGAGGACGGGGCCACCCGCCCCCACTGATGCAAGGGGGAATGCCGTGGGTTACCCAGTGACATGTACAGTTGACCCCCCCACTGTCATCCGAGTCGCGAGTCATTCTGCAAGGCAGCTCCTATGGAGGAGGCTGTATCGTTCATGGATCGTAGAAGGATTACATCGCTGGAATTTTTTGTTTTGTTTTGTGACCCAAAGGGCCTGGTAATGGACTGGGAGGAATCCCCATGCAGTTTTTTTTCAATGACTTTCATCTGTATTGCGGGACCCGACAATTCATTAATAACCGCAAATACTTTTAAATTACTTTTTTCCCTTTTTTTTACCCTTTAGAAATGACATTTTGTGCAGGGACTTTTCGAAACACGTGAAACATGCGCCACTTTACAGGCATACTATAGACACCCCCAGGTATGAAATTTTAAGGAATATTTCACTTTTATTGTTTCACTTTAAGCATTATTAAAATCACTGCTCCCGAAAAAACTGCACTGTTTTTAAAAGTTTTTTTGCATTGATACATGTCCCCTGGGACAGGACCCGGGTCCCCAAACACTTTTTATGACAATAACTTGCATATTAGCCTTTAAAATTAGCACTTTTGATTTTTCACGTTTGAGTCCCATAGACTTTAACAGTGTTCGCGTGTTCGAACAAATTTTTTGGCTGTTCGCATGTTCTGAATGCGAACCGAACAGGGGGGTGTTCGGCTCATCCCTATTGGGTAGAAAGTTTTCTGCTTCATTGTTCTTTAGATCCTGAGCCTGGATCCTTAGGAGTTTTCACTTCCTTTGCATCTTGCTTATGAAAATTTTCCAAGATTTCTGAGATTTTCAGAGATTGGTTGAGAAGATAACTTTCATCTTTTTCTCTCTCTATTTGGATTCCCACATAGTAGCTAATGTTCCCTAGCTCTTTGATTTCAAAATTTTCTTTCAGCTTGTGAACTATCTGATTGTAATACCCTTCTTGTTCAAAACAAGTTATAATGTCATAAACATAGATAAGGATGTATATCCATCTGTCTTCTTGATTCCTGAAGTAGAGACAGGGGTCTGCTTTAGTTCTTGAGAATCCCTCTCTGGCAAGCACTTTGTTCACTTTCTCATTCCACATCCTTACAGATTGTTACAGATTGTTTAAGACAGTATATGCTCTTCTGAAGTTTACACACAAGGTTGTTTCCTTGCTCAAACTCTGGTCCCGGAGCATGCTGGGACTGTGACGTCATAAGGGGCTGGGTCACCATGTGACATCACCCATTGACCACGCCCCATGCCTATATAAGTCGCCGCACACCTCGCACCTCGCACACTGCATTTCAGCGGGAGAGAGCGTTGTGTCAACATCGGAAGATGAGAGAAGAGAGGAGACCGGGCCAGTGCTAGTAAAAGAGCTGGAAGAAGATAGCGGAGGAGCCCAGAAGAAGAACTGGAGAGCGGGAGAAGAGGCCGGAGAGAGCAGAGAAGAACCGGAGAGAGAGGAGAAGACCCGGAAAAAGCGGAGAAGAGGCCGGAGAATGCGAAGGAGTCGGAAGAGACCCCGAAGTCGGAAGAAGACCACTGGAGCTGCCTAATAAATTACTTTAAAAACCTGTTTAGTGTGTTTTTTTTTATTGACTCTTTTCCCCAGGTGAATGGGTAGAGGTACGATGTACCCCATACTCATTCACATAGGGTGGGGGCCAGGATCTAGGGGCGCTCACTCGTCCCCACCCTCTTTCCTGACCGGCCGGCTGCATGTTCGGATAAGGGTCTGGTATGGATTTTGGGGGGACCCCCACTCCGTTTTTTCGGCATAGGGGGTTCCCCTTAAAATCCGCACCAGACCTAAGGGCCTGGTATGCCCCTGAAGGTATGCAGGTTTTATTATTAGAGAGGCGACATTGTCGCTTATTTCTCGCGCTCGCTGCTATAGGAAAATGTGACAGGAAACACAATATCGGCGGCAGGTACTGTAGGAAAGCAGTTTTAACGTCCCACGCTAAGAAGTGCTCTGATGGTGGAGTGTTTTATGACGGGAGCGTAACTTCACCGAATTTCTGGGAGTAACCCTTGGCAACTACTCTGGCTTTGTATTTGTGGATATTCCCTTCTGCGTCTGACTTTACTTTGAAAGCCCACTTATTTCCTATAGTTTTGCGGTTAGGAGGGAGCTCTGAATGTCCAGGTTTTATTTTCTTGAAGTGACTTTAATTCTTCTTCTGCTGCCTTCCTCCATTTATTAGCGTCACATTTTGGCAGTTTTTCTATGTCTTCCCAGGATGTTGGTTCAAGTATGCAGTGTGTTTTTACAGTGTATGACAGCTTGCGGGGTGGTATCCGCTTTGTAGTCCAAGTGGATCTTCTGATTTCAGGCAGTTCAGCATGATCTGGTGAGGAACTTGATTTAGGCATTGTGAGTTCCACCTCTTGTTCTGACTCCTGCACAGGTTCGCTTTGATCAACCTTTTCTTCTGGTTTGCTTTGCATATTAACTTCACAGCTTTCAGGGATCTGTGTTTCTGGTGATGGGTTCTCATCAAAATAAACACTACGGCTTATTGTCACTTTGTCAGTCTTTGGGTTTAGGATTCTGTAACCCTTGTGTCGAGTACAGATGATCAGAATTTCCGACAACAAATGTTCAATGTGAGCTTGTTGTCGGAAATTCCGACCGTGTGTATGCTCCATCGGACATTTGCTGTCGGAATTTCCGACAACAAATGTTTGAGAGCTGGTTCTCAAATTTTCCGACGAAAAAACTTGTCGGAAATTCTGAGCGTGTGTACACAATTCCGACGCAAAAAAGTCCACACCTGCTCGGAATCAAGCAGAAGAGCCGTGCTGGCTATTGAACTTAATTTTTCTCGGCTCGTCGTACGTGTTGTATGTCACCGCGTTCTTGACGTTCGAAATTTCCAACAACATTTGTGAGACCGTGTGTATGCAAGACAAGTTTGAGCTAACATCCATCGGAAAAAAATCTGCGGTTTTGTTGTCAGAATGTCCGAACGTCTGTAGGCAGCATACGTTTGTTCACTGTAGCCTACTAGAATGCCCTCTATGGCTCTGTTCTCCAGCTTGGATCGCTTTTCACTTGGAATATAGGCATATGCTTTACATCCAAACACTCTGTGCCCTATGCTAGGTTCTGATCCATGCCACTAGGAATGGGCCAAACGACACCCTGTCTGGTTTGCACCAGAACTTTTGAACATCGTAAAATTTCAGAACCGAATAATGAATTCCATTGAAGTCTGATAAAAGTCAGATGGTCCACAGAGTCTGTGGACAGATGCGTTCTATGATCAGTAACAAAACCTTCAACAGCACTGAATGCCTGTTTGGAAAACACGCTGAATGTAGGGCAGCCCAGCAGCTCAATAGCATACTGGGCAAGTTCTGGCCAGTGGTCTTTTCTCGTGACCCAGTAAGCCAATGGATTGTTGAGTGGAAATCTCTCCATCACTGTATTCACCCCTAGATAATCATCCACCATGTAATGCAGACGCTGCCAATGGGATGTGGAAGTTGACAGCCCCGGGCGGCGAGGACTAAAAAAATTCAGAAATGGCCTTCTCCACCGCTCTTCTCTTAACCAACAGAAGCCTCAAAACTACATTTTCCATGACACTGTAACCTACCAGAGTTGGAAAAAGCATTAGATAAACTCCTCTTTAAGGTGTCCTCAAGAGATTTCATCTTCTGTACTCTCTGTGGGGACAGGATGAGTTCTGAGACTTTCCCCTTATAACGGTGGTCAAGGAGGGTTGCCAAACAATAGTGATCCATATTCTTGGGTCCTTTCGCAGGCTTTTAACCACTGGAAGGATTTACCCCCTTCCTGACCAGAGCACTTTTTACAATTTGGCACTGAGCTGCTTTAACTGGTAATTGTGCGGTCATGCAATGCTGTACCCAAACAGAATTTGCGTCCTTTTTTTTCCACAAATAGAGCTCTATTTCGATGGTATTTGATCACCTCTGTGGTTTTAAACTAAAAAAGACCAAAACTTTTGAAAAAAAAAAAAGATATTTTCACCTTTTTTTTAAATAAAAAATATCCAATAAACTCAATTTTAGTCATACATTTAGGCCAAAAAGCATTCAGCGACATGTCTCAGGTCTACAAACTAGGGTACGTTTTCTGGCATTTACGCAGCTTTTAGTTTATGACTGCCTATGTCATTTGTTGAGGTGCTAAAACAGCAGGGAAGTACAAAACCCCCTAAATTACCCCATTTTGGTAAGTAGACACCCCAAGGAATTTTCTGAGAGGCTTGTTGAGCACATTGAATATTTTATATATTTGTCAGTGATTGAAAAATTCAAACAAAGTTGTCACTAAATGATATATTGCTCAAACGAGCCATGGGCATATGTAAAATTACACCCCAAAATACATTCTGCTGCTTCTCCTGAGTACAGGGATACCACGTGTGGGACTTTTTGGCCTTGAAAACCATTCACCGCCTTCAGGCTTTCTAAGGGCGTAAATTTTTGATTTCACTCCTCACTATCTATTGCAGTTTTGGAAGCCATGAAATGCCCAGATAGCACAACCCCCCCCCCCCCCCTTCCCCCAAATGACCACATTTTGGAAAGTAGACACCCCAAGCTATTTGCTGTGAGGCATGTTGAGTATTTTTCAGATCTCGCTTTTTGTCACAAAGTTTTAAAGAATTTAAATGTTTTCCTTTTCTTTCTTCATTTTCAAAATCAAATGAGAGCTGCAAAATACTCACCATGCCTCTTAGCAAATACCTTGGGGTGTTTACTTTCCAAAATGGGTTCACTTGGGGGGGAGGATTGTGCTATCTTGACATTTTATGGCCTCCAAAACTGTGATAGGTAGTGAGGAGTAAAATCAAAATTTTACGCCTTTAGAAAGTCTGAAGGCGGTGATTGGTTTTCGGGGTCCTGTACGTGGCTAGGCTCCCAAAAAGTCTCACACATGTGGTATCCCCGTACTCAGGAGCAGAATGTATTTTGGGGTGCAATTTCACATATGCCTATGGCGTGTTTGAGCAATATATAATTTAGTGACAACTTTGTGACAAAAAAAAAAAATATTGTAATTTTCCCAAAACTTCTGTCAAAATATTAAATATTCCATGGACTCAACATGCCTCTCAGCAAATAGCTTGGGGTGTCTACTTTTCAAAATATGGTCATTTAGGGGGATTTGTCCTATCTGGGCATTTCATGTCCTCCGAAACTCTGATAGGTAGTGAGGAGTGAAATCAAAAATTTACGCCCTTAGAAAGCCTGAAGGCGGTGCTTGGTATTCCGGGTCCTGTATACAGCTTCACTGCCAAAAAGTCCCACACATGTGGTATCCCCGTACTCAGGAGAGGCAGCAGAATGTATTTTGCAGTGTAACTTCACATAAGCCCATGGCATGTTTGAGCAATATATCATTTAGTGACAACTTTGTGAAAAAAATAAATAAATAAGTATTGTAATTTTCCTGAAACTTGTGGCAAAATATAAAATATTCCATGGACTCAACATGCCTATCAGAAAATAGCTTGGGGTGTCTACTTTCCAAAAAGGGGTCATTTGGGGGGGGGGGTTCACCTGTCCTGGTATTTTATGCACAACATTTAGAAACTTATGTCACACATCACCCACTCTTCTAACCAATTGAAGACAAAGCCCTTTCTGACACTTTTTGTTTACACGAAAAAGAAAAATTTCTTTTGCTAGAAAAGTACTTTGAACCCCCAAACATTATATATTTTGTTTAAAGCAAAGGCCCTACAAATTAAAATGGTGGGTGTTTCAATTATTTTTCACACGGTATTTGTGCAGCGATTTTTCAAACGCAATTTTTTTAGAAAGAAATTACTTTTTGGAGTCCTAATGCACTATATTGCCCAAATGTTTGGTAAAATATAAAAGATGATCTTATGCCGAGTACATAGATACCAAACACGACATTCTTTAAAATTGTGGCGACAAACTACATACATTTTTAAAAGCATTTGTAGGTTGCCTGATTTACAGAGGAGTTTTACTGCTAAAATGACTGCCCTTGATCTGACGTTCGCAGTGATACCTCACATGCATGGTGCAATTGCTGTTTACAAATGACACAAGAGCGATGCTTCCGCTCGCCATTGCTTTTTTTTTAAATTATTATTCATTTTGATATTTTTTTTTTACACTGTTCCTTTCATTTATTTTATTTTTTATAATTTTTATTGTTATCACAGGGAATGTAAATATCCCATTGGATAGCAATAGGTAGTGACAGGTAGTTTTTCTAAAAAAAAAGGAGGTCTAGAATCTCTCCTCTGCCCTCAAAGCATCCGACCAAACCAAGATCGGTGTAATAAGATACTTTCCCAATTTCCCAATGGCGCTGTATATATCTGGCAAAACTGAAGTCATGAAATTCTCAAATCTACCGGTTTCTTAGGCCATAGAGATGATTGGAGCCATTCTGGTCTCCGATCAGCTCTATGGTCAGCTGACGGAACCACCGGCTGCATTCTCAGGTTCCCCGGTGGGACAGGAGAGCCCTAGAAAACCATGGAAAATGGCGGGTGGGTGCTTCCTCCCACTGCTTGTAAAAGCAGTCTAGTGGCTAATTAGCCGCTAGGATTGCTTTTTCATGAAAGCTGACTGCTGGCTGAAAAGAACGATACCAAGATGATACCTAAACCTCATTCTGGTATAACCACAAATACTAGTACGTTGCTGGACCTTGTTGGGCATATATTGTAATGTACCCTTACGCTATAAAAACCTGTCGATGAAAGTAACTAGTTAACTGGTTAACTACACACTGAAAGGGGGTGAAAGGGTTAACTGGGGCATGATCAAGGGGTTAAACCTTTAATAGGGGGGTTTAAGAGGGTACCCTAAACCTATCTGGACCTACTACTAACTGCCCTAATGCTGATTAGTGTCACAAATGACATCAATGCAGTGATCAGTGAAAAATCTGAAAACTGCAATTGGTGACACAGTGACAGGGAGTGAAGGGGTTAACAGGGGGGATAGGGGGGTGATCGGTGGGTGAAAAGTGTGCCTATGTGTACCGTGTCAGTGTAGTGTTGGTGCAACTCATTTTTGGATGTCCTCTCTCCTCTCTCTAGAACCAAAAATAATTCTACGAGGCGAGATGACATCACTTCCTCTGCTTGTGTTTACATTTACAGGCAGAGGAAGCATTTTCCTTCGCCAGAACCGATCAGCAGGTCAAGGCCAAAAATCATTAATTTGACTAATCAGTTCTGTAATGAATCTGATCGAAGGCAGATTGTCTTAAAGTGGTTAAACATGAGGGAGCCCATGAACCGAAAATTTGCGGAGGCGTGAAAAGCAAACTCCTCAGGGTCACTGAGGATTACAGTATCTGGAACTGCCTCCTTCCAGCCATGTACTATCCGAAGGGTTCTGGGGATAGAACATATTGACGTATGTCTTCCTCTGCTTCAATGCCTCCGAAACTGCCAGAATCCTCCTCCTCCTCTCTCTCCTCTTGTGTGTTCTGTGGCATAGGAACAATGGTGTCTGCTGTGTGTTTTGGAAGGGGCTGTGGGCTGGCCTACTACCCACAGTCTATGGCCCAGAATAGACTTGGGAGAGACTTGGGGACAAAGTGGCATTGAGATAATGTAATGTAATGCTGCATCCCTTCTCCCCCCCCTCTTGTTGCTGTGTTTAATTGTGTTGGGTCATGGCATGTAGACATGTGCGATTCGTTTCGTACGAATTCGTAATTCGTACGAATTTTTTGAAATTCGTACGAATTTACGAATCTGTAGTACGAATTTTTTTTTTTTACGAATTCCGTACGGAATACGAAATTCCGTTTACGAATTTCGTCGCCGAATGATTCGAATGAATTCGAATGAATTCGAATGAATTCGAATGGATTCGAATGAATTCGAATGACAAAGTGTCATTTTTGCAGGAAAAATTCCGTTTACGAATTTCAGCTCCAAATTATTCGAATCCAACTACCAATATCAAATTTCAACTAATTCAAACGAAATTATTATAGCAGATATAACGAATGAATTCGAATGCATTCGAATGAATTCGAATGCATTCGAATGAATTCGAATGACAAAGTGTCATTTTTGCAGAAAAAAAAGCTATTTAAAAAACATTCATTGATATAAAAAAAAAAAAAAAGCGTAGGGGTCCCCCCAAAATCAATAACCAGGCCCTTCAGGTCTGGTATGGATATTAAGGGGGACCCCAGCCAAAAAAAAAAAAAAAAAAATGGCGTAGGGTCCCCCCCAAATATCCATACCAGACCCTTCAGGTCTGGGATGGATTTTAAGGGAAACCCCGGCCAAAAAAAAAAAAAAAATGGCGTGGGGGTCCCCCTCAAAATCCATACCAGACCCTTTATCCGAGCACGCAACCTGGCAGGCCGCAGGAAAGGAGGGGGGACGAGAGCGGCCCCCCCTCCCGCCTGAACCGTACCAGGCCACATGCCCTCAACATTGGGAGGGTGCTTTGGGGTCCCCCCCAAAGCACCTTGTCCCCATGTTGATGAGGACAAGGGCCTCATCCCCACAACCCTGGCCGGTGGTTGTGGGGGTCTGCGGGCGGGGGGCTTATCGGAATCTGGAAGCCCCCTTTAACAAGGGGACCCCCAGATCCCGGCCCCCCCCCCTGTGTGAAATGGTAAGGGGGTACAAAAGTACCCCTACCATTTCACCAAAAAAGTGGCAAAAATGGTAAAAATGACAGGAGACAGTTTTTGACAATTCCTTTATTAAAATCTTCTTTCTTCTTTCTTCATCCTTCGGTTTCTTCATCTTCTCCTTCCGGCATCTTCTTCCATCTTCTTCTTCCTTCGATTCGCTTCTTCTTCCTCCGGTCTTCTCGTCCTTCTCGTCCGGCGTCGTCCTTCTCGTCCGGCGTCGTCCTTCTCGTCCGGCATCGTCGTCTCTTCTCGCAGGCCGCTCCTCGCAATGGGAGGCTCCCGCTCTGTGAGGCTCCGCTCCGGCTGACAGGTCTTTTATAACGAAGGCACCTGGTGACCCCGCCCCCTCTGACGCACGGGGACGTCATGTGGAATTCCCTATGGCTTTCCCCATGACGTCAGAGGGGGGGCGGGGTCACCAGGTGCCTTCGTTATACAAGACCTGTCACCCGGAGCGGAGCCTCACAGAGCGGGAGCCTCCCATTGCGAGGAGCGGTCTGCGAGAAGAGACGCCGATGTCGGACGAGAAGGACGAGAAGACCGGAGGAAGAAGAAGCGAATCGAAGGAAGAAGAAGATGGAAGAAGATGCCGGAAGGAGAAGATGAAGAAGGAAGACCAGAAGAAAGAAGATTTTAATAAAGGAATTGTCAAAGACCGTCTCCTGTCATTTTTACAATTTTTGACACTTTTTTGGTGAAATGGTAGGGGTACTTTTGTACCCCCTTACCATTTCACACAGGGGGGGGGCCGGGATCTGGGGGTCCCCTTGTTAAAGGGGGCTTCCAGATTCCGATAAGCCCCCCGCCCGCAGACCCCCACAACCACCGGGCACGGTTGTGGGGATGAGGCCCTTGTCCTCATCAACATGGGGACAAGGTGCTTTGGGGGGGACCCCAAAGCACCCTCCCAATGTTGAGGGCATGTGGCCTGGTACGGTTCAGGCGGGAGGGGGGGCCGCTCTCGTCCCCCCTCCTTTCCTGCGGCCTGCCAGGTTGCGTGCTCGGATAAGGGTCTGGTATGGATTTTATGGGGGACCCCACGCCATTTTTTTTGGCTAGGGTTCCCCTTAAAATCCATCCCAGACCTCAAGGGTCTGGTATGGATTTTGAGGGGGACCCTACGCCATTTTTTTTTTTTTTTTGGCTGGGGGTCCCCCTTAATATCCATCCCAGACCTGAAGGGCCTGGTTATTGAATTTGGGGGGACCCCTACGCATTTTTTTATCAATGACTTCAATGAATGACAGTTCTCTGTATTACGGATCCAACAATTCATTTGCCGGCAAATAGCCGCGACTCGTGATTTGAAATAGTTTTTTTTTCCTGCAAAAATGACACTGTGCAGGAACAGTTCTCTATATTAGATATACTGAATCTCGAAGCATTCGAAGCATTCGTTATATCCGCTATTATAATTTCTTTCATATTAGTTGAAATTACATATTTGTTAGTTGTTGTATTCGAATTGTTCTCTGTATTACGGGAATCGGCAATTAGCCGCGAGTGATTTTAAATATTTATTTTTTCCTGCAAAAATGACACATTGTACAGAGAGAGTTCTAAACACGGGAAACATGACCCCCTTCATAGGCATACTATAGAGTATATAGTATATAGAAGGGCGCATGTTTCGAACTCTCTCTGTACAATGTGTCATTTTTGCAGGAAAAAAAGACATTTAAAATCACTCGCGGCTAATTGCCGATTCCCGTAATACAGAGAACAATTCGAATGTTGTATTGTAACTAACAAATATCTAATTTCAACTAATATGAAAGAAATTATAATAGCGGATATAACAAATGCTTCGAATGCTTCGAATGCTTCGAGATTCAGTATATCTAATATAGAGAACTGTCTCTGTACAATGTGTAATTTTTGCAGGAAAAAAAAACTATTTAAAATCACTCGCAGCTATTTGCCGGCAAATGAATTGTTGGATCCGTAACACAGAGAACAGTCATTCATTGAAGTCATTGATAAAAAAAAAGCGTAGGGGTCCCCCCAAATTCAATACCAGCCAAAAAAAAAAAAAAAAAAATGGCGTAGGGTCCCCCTCAAAATCCATACCAGACCCATGAGGTCTGGGATGGATTTTAAGGGGAACCCTAGCCCAAAAAAATGGCGTGGGGGTCCCCCATAAAATCCATACCAGACCCTTATCCGAGCACGCAACCTGGCAGGCTGCAGGAAAGGAGGGGGGACGAGAGCGCCCCCCCCCTCCCGCCTGAACCGTACCAGGCCACATGCCCTCAACATTGGGAGGGTGCTTTGGGGTCCCCCCAAAGCACCTTGTCCCCATGTTGATGAGGACAAGGGCCTCATCCCCACAACCGTGCCCGGTGGTTGTGGGGGTCTGCGGGCGGGGGGCTTATCGGAATCTGGAAGCCCCCTTTAACAAGGGGACCCCCAGATCCCGCCCCCCCCTGTGTGAAATGGTAAGGGAGTACAAAAGTACCCCTACCATTTCACCAAAAAAGTGTCAAAAATTGTAAAAATGACAGGAGACGGTCTTTGACAATTCCTTTATTAAAATCTTCTTTCTTCTTTCTTCTGGTCTTCCTTTCTTCATCTTCTCCTTCCGGCATCTTCTTCCATCGTCTTCTTCCTTCGATTCGCTTCTTCTTCCTCCGGTCTTCTCGTCCTTCTCGTCCGGCGTCGTCCTTCTCGTCCGGCGTCGTCCTTCTCGTCCGGCATCGTCGTCTCTTCTCGCAGGCCGCTCCTCGCAATGGGAGGCTCCCGCTCTGTGAGGCTTTGCTCCGGGTGACAGGTCTTGTATAACGAAGGCACCTGGTGACCCCGCCCCCCCTCTGACGTCATGGGGAAAGCCATAGGGAATTCCACATGACGTCCCCGTGCGTCAGAGGGGGCGGGGTCACCAGGTGCCTTCGTTATAAAAGACCTGTCACCCGGAGCGGAGCCTCACAGAGCGGGAGCCTCCCATTGCGAGGAGCGGCCTGCGAGAAGAGACGCCGATGCCGGACGAGAAGGACGAGAAGACCGGAGGAAGAAGAAGCGAATCGAAGGAAGAAGACGATGGAAGAAGATGCCGGAAGGAGAAGATGAAGAAGGAAGACCAGAAGAAAGAAGATTTTAATAAAGGAATTGTCAAAGACCGTCTCCTGTCATTTTTACAATTTTTGACACTTTTTTGGTGAAATGGTAGGGGTACTTTTGTACCCCCTTACCATTTCACACAGGGGGGGGGGGCCGGGATCTGGGGGTCCCCTTGTTAAAGGGGGCTTCCAGATTCCGATAAGCCCCCCGCCCGCAGACCCCCACAACCACCGGCCAGGGTTGTGGGGATGAGGCCCTTGTCCTCATCAACATGGGGACAAGGTGCTTTGGGGGGGACCCCAAAGCACCCTCCCAATGTTGAGGGCATGTGGCCTGGTACGGTTCAGGCGGGAGGGGGGGCCGCTCTCGTCCCCCCCTCCTTTCCTGCGGCCTGCCAGGTTGCGTGCTCGGATAAAGGGTCTGGTATGGATTTTGAGGGGGACCCCACGCCATTTTTTTTTTTTTTGGCCGGGGTTCCCCTTAAAATCCATCCCAGACCTGAAGGGTCTGGTATGGATATTTGGGGGGGACCCCACGCCATTTTTTTTTTTTTTTTTGGCTGGGGTCCCCCTTAATATCCATACCAGACCTGAAGGGCCTGGTTATTGAATTTGGGGGGACCCCTACGCTTTTTTTTTTTCTGCAAAAATGACACTTTGTCATTCGAATTCATTCGTTATATCTGCTATAATAATTTCGTTCAAATTAGTTGAAATTCGATATTGGTAGTTGGATTTACTAACGATTCGTAACTATTCATAACGATTCGTAACGATTCGTAACTATTCATAACGATTCGTAACGATTCGTAACTTGAAATTGAAATTCGATATTTGTAGTTGGATTTGAATTGTTCTCTGTGTTATGAGAACCAACAATTCATTAGCCGCGTTAACGATTCGTAAAAAAAATTACGATTCGTCCGAATTTCGTATTTCGTACGAATTCGAACGGAATTTCGTACACGAATTACGAATTACGAATTTTTTTATATACAAAACGGGACGAAACGAAACGAAACAAATTTTTTGGCAGTTCCCATGTCTAATGGCATGTAGACAAAAGGTCTGGACTGGAGACACATCCCAGCAGGTGATGTGTAAAGAGGGGCTGCCTGCTTATCATAATCCCTTCATGTGTTTCAACTGTAGTTGTTTGAATATACAAGTGAGGAGTTTCCATTGGTTCTTCCTTGTCCCCTACCCCCTCCATGACAAGGCTAAGGGGAGTGCCCCTAACTGTGTTTAAAGGTGCATGTTTGTTTTTTAATAAACAGTTTATGCTCTTGATGTTTAACCCTTAACACCTGTGTGGCTTGTTTCGTGATTGAGGGGTTAAGGGCTGGTTATGGCGAATCTGCAGGCTGCGAGTGCATTTGGAAGACAGGAGACACAGGTCTGGCAGAGAAGCTCAGCAGGGGTATCCAAGATCCATTGCAGTTCTGTAATTAATCTGATCGACAGCAGGTGGTCTTAAAGTGGTTAAACATGAGGGAGCCCATGAACCGAAAATTTGCATAGGCATGAAAAGCAGACTCCTCAGGGTCACTGAGGATTACAGTATCTGGAACTGCCTCCTCCCAGCTACGTACTATCCCAAGGGTTCTGGGGATAGAAAACCATCTCTTACTGTTTGATGTATGTCTTCCTCTGCTTCAATGCCTCCGAAACTGCCAGAACCTCTTCCTCCTCTCTCCTCTTGTGGGTTCTGTGGTATAGGAACAATGGTGTCTGCATAAAGCTGGCCCTGAGAGGAAAGGAAGTCCTCCTCTTCACCCCTCTGCTCTGCCTTGAGTGCCCTGTCCATAATGCCATGCAGAGCCTGCTCCAGCCAGAACACAACAGGGATTGTGTCACTAATGCATGCATTGGCACAGCTCACCATCCTTGTGGCCTCCTCAAATGGTGACAGTACAGTGCATGCATCTTTTATGAGTAGCCATTGGCGTGGGGAAAAAAAATGAGCTGGCCTGAGCCTAACCCTGTGCCATACTCATGCAGGTACTCGTTGATGGCCCTCTATTGACTGTGCAGCCGCTGCAGCATTGCCAAAGTTAAGTTCCACCTGGTTGGCATGTCATTACCAGGCGGTTTACGGGCAGGTGGATATCCCGCTGAATTTCAGCCAATTGAACACTGGCTGTGTATGACCGCCTAAAATGGCTACAGACTCTTCTGGCCTGCTTTAGTAGATCTTCCAACCCTGGGTACCTATTTAGGAAACGCTGCACCACCCAATTGAGGACATGTGTCAACTTCCCCTGTCTAAGGGCGGACAGGAGGTTTGTGCCATTATCACACACCACCATTCAGCTGGCGTGAATGTGGCGTGGTGTGAACCACCTCTGGGCCTGTCCCTGCAGAGCTGCAAGAATCTCTACTCCGGTGTGGTTCCTGTCCCCTAGACACACCAGCTGAAACACTGCATGGCACCTTTTAGCCTGACTCATTGAATTGCCCTTTGAAAGCTTAGGGGGTACTTGAGGTTCATAGGACAATTCAGCAGATGAGGGCATGGAGAAGAAGGAGGAGGGGGAGGAGGGGGTATGGAGGTATGAGGGCACAATAAGCTGCAGCACTCAGCCCTGTCCTGCATCCTTCCGAGTTGCATGCAGAGTTACCCAGTGTGCTGTGAACTAAATATATCGCCCCTGCTCATGCTTGCTGGACCACGTGCCAGCAGTAACATGGACTTTGTGGCTGACTACCTTTTCTAAGTATGCCACAGTATTGCCTTCCATGTGATGGTAGAGAGCTGGAATGGCCTTATGTGAAAAGAAATAGTGACTGGGAACCTGCCATTGTGGTACAGCACATTCTTCAAATTCATGGAAGGGGGTGGAATCCACCGAGCGGAAAGGCAGAGCCTTTAGAGCCAGCAGCTTTGACAAGCTTGCATTTAGATGCTGGACATGTGGGTGGCAGGGACTGCATTTTTTTTTTCCGCTGCAGCAGATGGGGCAGAGAAATTTGCAGTCTACAGCTGGTGGTGTACTGCTGGCAAATGTGCTGCAAGGACCAGGGACACCCTACACTATACCATCATCCCTGTCAGTGGAGGCTGCTAAGAGGTCATGAGGTATAGCGGGGACAGACTGAGGTGAGTAAGGAGGAGGGACAGATTTGTACCCCTTTTGTGTTGCTTTTAGGTGCTCTTGCCAATGGGCTGAGTGGCGGGAGGTTAAATGCCTTGTCAAGCATGTGGTACCCAAATGGCTGGTGTTTTTGCCATGCTTGATTAGCTTTTTTACTTTGAGACAAAGTTTGCAAATAGCAACAGTACGATCGGCTTCACATGTACTAAAAAGGCCCAGACAGCTGAGCTGTGGGAAATGGGCCAGGAGATAACAGCTCCACAATATGATGGAATAGGATGGCTACTCTCTACTCTTCAATGATGGCTACCTCATTGGGGTTGTGCCTCACCCTCCCTTTCCTCCTCTGCTCTATCCGGGAACCCAAATCGAGTAAGTGACCGCATCATCATCTCCTCCATCCTCATTACCACTGGAGATAACTAGGCAATACTCTGCGGCTGGGGGAACATGAATGCCAATTTGTGTTCCAGTGTTCTCCCCTCTCTGTAGGCTCATGTTCCTGCCTTCCTCAACCTCAGAACCAACATCTGAATCAAGTAATGACTGTGCATCGTCAAGGAGCAAGTGGCTGACACTGTGTTCAAAAAACCCTGCTGACTCCTCCATGCCTGATGCTGGGGCTATGGCAGGAATAGCTGTGGACAAGGAGGCAGGTTTTGCTTCTCTGGTAGCTGCAGGGGACTGCGCACTAGTCTCTGCTTGGGTGACGGAGGATGAGGAGGATGAGGGCGGTTTAGTAAGCCAGTCCACCACCTCCTCTGCATGCTGTGGATGGATAGCATGGGCAACATCACTAAACAGAGGAAATTATGCCCACATCCACCTTTGCCTATGGACACATATGCTGCTTGCCCCCTTACAGTGGCATGGGAACTTCTGGCTCTCCTTGCTGTCCTCCCAGACATGATGGGGGGAGTGGGGGGTGCCTATTAACAAAATGTAATAAAGATGTGTAAATGTGTTGGTGGATGCACCTTAATCAATGGAAAGTGTTGTTTGGTGCACCTTAATTTGAGTATTCACTACACAGACACACTCCACAGATACACTATAATATACTGCGTCAAACGTGCAGTAACGCACAGAACTTTATGGCATTAAACTTGCAGTATTGCAATTAAATATATGGCGTTAAACTTGCAGTAACGCAATTAAAAAACTTGCAGTAATGCACAGAACAATACAGCGTTAAACTTGCAGTAACGCACAGAACTATATGGTGTTAAACTTGCAGTAACACAATGAAATTTACATCGTTAAACTTGCAGTAACGCACAAAACTATATGGCGTTAAACTTGCAGTAACGCAATGAAATATACAGCGTTAAATTTGCAGTAATGCACAGAACTATATTATATGTTGTTAAACTTGCAGTAACGCACTGAACTGCACAGCGTTAAACTTGCAGTAACGCAACTGAAATAAGCTGCATTAAGCGCGCAGTAACGCCTAGAAATGTACTGCATTAAACGGCACGTGACTCACTGAAATATATGGCGTTAAACTTGCAGTAATGCACTGGACTGTACGGTGTTAAACTTGCAATAATACAACTAAAATATACTGCGTTAAGCATGCAGTAACGCACAGAAATGTACTGCGTTAAAAAAAAAAGTGTTAAACGGTCACTACACTCACACTGACTAAACTATCCCTACATTCACACTAATGTAAAGATAAATGGTGATTACACTACACTCACATTGACTGAACTATCCCTACATTTACACTAATGTGAAGATGAATGGTCGCACTACACTCACATTGAACTATCCCTAGATGCACACTAAACTGATATTCTACACTGACAATAGAATCAGAATTCCGATGGATGTTGGCTCAAACTTGTCTTGCATACAAATGTATTGCTTGCGTCTATCTAGCAAGGTTACTCTGTGGTATAACAAGGAAGCTGAGACTTCTGCAGTGTATAGATGTGCTTTTTACTATACAAAGCTGCTGTACAAAACTATTACAATCTTAGGAATACAATACAAGACTGACAGATATCTATAACAAGCAAAATGCCTAGAAAATAGAACAGCCTAAAGTCTAACAGTACAAATACATTTAAAAGGGTTACTTAACTTCTGTTACTGAATGTTCATGATCTCCAATTGGCAATATTTCTTCTTGGAGACCAGGTTCTGTTTTTGTATCATCATGAGTGGCTTCTTCTTCTGATCTTCAAAGCATGATGATGTGTGTCCTGATGTTACAGCATGATGTGTTCCAGCCTTCACTCTGTGTCTCTCCTCCTCCATTTTATTTGTCCCCGTTTGTTGACCAAAGTTATTGTTTATAGACTTGTTTCCATAACAACCGACTAACAGTCATTCCTTTCAGGTTGAGAGACCCTCCAAACCTGTTTACTGTAGCTGACGAGACAATGGACTGTTGCTAACCATTGTCTCCTCAAACGAAATCCTGTCATCAATATAACAGTCATTCTTTTCAGTCTGAGGGACACTCTCAGCCTGTTTACTGTAGCTGACGAGACAATAGCCTCTTAATGCTATCTAACACCATTGTATGAAAACAGCATTTGTTTGAGAATTCTACTCAAACCAGAGAATCTGATCAACTAAACTTGTAATTTCTCCCATGTAATGTTAGGTCTGATGTTTAAAAAATCATATTTTAACAAATGCAACACATTCCGCCCTAGATTTTTTTTTCTTTCAGACTCCATATCATTAATAATAAAACTCATTCTAAAATTAAATTAATTTTCCTTGAATGCAACCCCTCCAATTTATGTCATTGAGAAGATGTTTCAGTCTTTTAACTTAAAAAAGTTCATTAGAAAGTCCATTCTAAAGTTCTGTAGAAACAAGTCCAGGCATGTAATACATCAAAAGGCCTTGCTCTCCACAGCTCTTGCGATCTTCCCTCATTCTTTCCATCTTGTAATCACTTTTCTCTGGTCTTCCTATGGATCAAATCGGAGACAGCCTGTGGAGTGGAAAACAAAGCGGATTATCTGTTCCCTCTAATAATACATAAACAGTAGATCCAGGCCCTTCAGCTACGATCTCTCCTCTAAATGGCTTCTTGCCTGGATATCTGACTAACACTTTGCCCCCTGCCTGTACCCACTTCTGACCCTCCCAAAGAACATCAATAGGGAGGAGAGAAAATATACTGATATTTCCCAGAAGATCACTGCTGTTTATTTTGGAAGGTTTTATGTTATGTAGCCTCACTTTCCACTCTTGCTGAGAAGTATCCACTAACCAGTCAGAGTCCCAGCCACTGTCTTGAAGCTCATCTGCCAATGCAAATATAACTTCAAACCTTCCTGCCAGATTCCCTCTCATTCCTAGATAGGCTTCAGCTTCAGATGCGTCACTCTTGGTTTCTATGTCATGGGAAGCAGTAACATGGTATCTGTTAAGCCCTGTTTTTTTTTTCAGGAACCTTACATAAATACTGAACTCTGCACTCCAGCTATGGAATCTGTGCCCCAGCCCCTACCATCCTCTCATATGGTATGCTTTTGGCTATTGGCCTAGAATTTAACAACATGACTGCATGTGTGAGGACCCGATCCCACCCCCTTAGTGTATGTGTGGGTGTAAGTTTGCGTATCTGGTCCTTCAATAACCCGTTGTATCTTTCAATCAAACCAGCTGCCTGTGGATGGTATGGGATGTGGCACAACCAGTACACTCCAGAATCTTTGGCCCACTGCTGTACTGTTGATCCGGTGAAGTGTGAGCCGTTATCACTTTGGACTTGCTTGGGACAACCATAAGCAACGACAAGTTTCTGTAGCAGTTGAAGCGTTGCGGCTTGATCTGCACGTTTGCAAGGATGAACAAGCATAAGTCCTGAATAGGTGTCCACTGCAGTGCAACAATATCTCAGTCCATTGTTTCCCCGGGGCAGGGGACCGATGAAGTCGATCTGCCATATCTCTGCAGGCCTCTCACCCCTCTTAATCGACCCGGTGGAGTACTTTTGTAATGGCCATTGTCGCACTTCTCCACACACTGTACAGTTCCCTATTACAGTCTTTATCATGTCCATGGATATAGGCAAGCCTCTCTGCTGTGCCCATTCATATGTTGCTTTCTACCCCAAATGTCCAGATTGCTTGTGGGCCCAGTTGGCCAAGTTCATCAAGACAGGATCAATTGGCACAACTGCCTTCACTTTGGCGATTTCATCTGCAACTCTGTTATAGTTCTCAAAGTCTGGGACTAGGGGCACATGTGCATCAACATGCCCCACTTTTATGGTGCGCGAGTGAGCTTCCTTCCAGATGTAGTCCCAGACTTCCTTGCCTCCCCACACCACCTTTCCATGAATCATCCATTCATTGGACTTCCACGTGGGCATCCAAGTTGTCAGTCCTTTAAAAACCGCCCAGCTGTCAGTGTAGATAGTGACATGGGAAGAAGGATCCTCCTGAAGAGTCATCACTACTGCTTTCAACTCTGCATACTGGCTGGACCCTCCAATTCCGGTCTCCTGCAGGACTGTGTCTGTACTTGGGTTGTAGGCTGCTGCTGTCCATTTACGCCCAGACGAGGCGACTATGGCTGAACCATCAGTGAACCATGCTGACTGCTTCATGTCTTCTGACAGAGACTCAAAGGGTGGAGCCTCTTGAATGGGGGATGACTGCAGCACAGGAATTTCTTCTTCTGGCCAGGTGCTGGTAAAAGTAACAAGCCCTGCCAACTGTTTTGAAATGTCTCTAACTTCCCCAGCTGCAATACCCCCTCTTTCTTGAAGGTACCACTTCCATTTCATCAGTGTCTGGTTCTGGGCTACAGCTGCCCTAGTGATCAGTCCATCATCTCTCACCCATCCTGCTATTGGCAATGCAGTATGGATGGTGACTGTGTCCTTTCCTGTAATGGTCTCTACATGTTGAAGTGCTGTGTAGGCCCCAAACAGGTACTTCTCTAGGGGCGTGTATCTCTTCTGTGCCCCTGTCAGTTGTTTGGACCAAAATCCAATGGGTATTGCTCTTAGTCCTTTCTTTTCATTTGGCTGCCACAGACTCCAAGATATGGTACCATTCTGCTCCACTACATCCAGCTGAAATGGTACTCGTCTCACGGGTCCTAATCCCTGATGCTGCAAAATAGCTTCTTTAGCAGCCAGGAATGCAGTCCGCTGCTCTGAACCCCATAAGAACTCAGTCTTCTTCCGGGTGACATTATATATAGGCCTCAGAATCAGTCCAAGATGTGGGATGAACGATCTCCAGAACCCCACAACTCCAATGAACTTCTGTGCCTCCTTTTTGGTAGTAGGGGGCGACAGCGCCTGGATAGTTTGCACAACTGTCTCTGGAATTTTCCTCTGTTGCCCAGTCCACATCATTCCTAGGAATTTCACCTCGATGGTAGGTCCTTGGAGTTTGTCTCTGTTGATAGCCCACCCTCTGTTCTCCATGTGATGTATCAGCAGGTGCAGTGCTTCAGTTACATCTTCTTTTGTTCCAGAGATCATGATGTCATCAATGTAGTGAAACACAGCGACTTTCAAATTCAGTTTGCTTAAATCTCGGGCAATCAGTCCATGACAAATCGTTGGAGAATGAAGATAGCCTTGCGGAAGGACAGTGAAAGTGTACTGGCGGCCGTCCCACACCATAGCAAACTGGTCTTGACACTCTGGGTCTATTGAAATCGAAAAGAAAGCATTAGCCAGGTCTATCACAGCATGATATTCTCCTGCATCTTTAGCAATTTTTTCAACAATTGAGATCATATCTGGTACAGCTGACTTCAATGGAGGTGCCACTTTGTTTAGACCTCTGTAATCCACAGCTGACTCAATGGATGTGCCAGAGCTCCTCTATTTTCTTTGCAGAAGCACCCACAGGACTTCTAGTGTGTTAGTGGCATCACACAGAGCTCCTCTATTTTCTTTGCAGAAGCACCCATAGGACTTCAAGTGTGTTAGTGGCATCACACAGAGCTCCTATATTTTCTTCTCAGCAGCACCCACAGGACTTCTAGTGTGTTAGTGGCATCACACAGAGCTCCTATTTTTTCTTTGCAGAAGCACCCATAGGACTTCTAGTGTGTTAGTGGCATCACACAGAGCTCCTATATTTTCTTCTCAGCAGCACCCACAGGACTTCTAGTGTGTTAGTGGCATCACACAGAGCTCCTATTTTTCTTTGCAGAAGCACCCATAGGACTTCTAGTGTGTTAGTGGCATCACACAGAGCTCCTATATTTTCTTCTCAGCAGCACCCACAGGACTTCTAGTGTGTTAGTGGCATCACACAGAGCTCCTATTTTTTCTTTGCAGAAGCACCCATAGGACTTCTAGTGTGTTAGTGGCATCACACAGAGCTCCTATATTTTCTTCTCAGCAGCACCCACAGGACTTCTAGTGTGTTAGTGGCATCACACAGAGCTCCTATTTTTTCTTTGCAGAAGCACCCATAGGACTTCTAGTGTGTTAGTGGCATCACACAGAGCTCCTATATTTTCTTCTCAGCAGCACCCACAGGACTTCTAGTGTGTTAGTGGCATCACACAGAGCTCCTATTTTTTCTTTGCAGAAGCACCCATAGGACTTCTAGTGTGTTAGTGGCATCACACAGAGCTCCTATATTTTTCTTCTCAGCAGCACCCACAGGACTTCTAGTGTGTTAGTGGCATCACACAGAGCTCCTATTTTTTCTTTGCAGAAGCACCCATAGGACTTCTAGTGTGTTAGTGGCATCACACAGAGCTCCTATATTTTCTTCTCAGCAGCACCCACAGGACTTCTAGTGTGTTAGTGGCATCACACAGAGCTCCTCTATTTTCTTTGCAGAAGCACCCACAGGACTTCTAGTGTGTTAGTGGCATCACACAGAGCTCCTCTATTTTCTTTGCAGAAGCACCCATAGGACTTCTAGTGTGTTAGTGGCATCACACAGAGCTCCTATTTTTTCTTTGCAGAAGCACCCATAGGACTTCTAGTGTGTTAGTGGCATCACACAGAGCTCCTATATTTTCTTCTCAGCAGCACCCACAGGACTTCTAGTGTGTTAGTGGCATCACACAGAGCTCCTATATTTTCTTTGCAGAAGCACCTATAGGACTTCTAGTGTGTTAGTGGCATCACACAGAGCTCCTATATTTTCTTCTCAGCAGCACCCACAGGACTACCGACTACAATGGCTGGAAGACCGCCAAGGGGAGGCAGAGCGTGCAGAGCCAAGAACACAGGGCAGGCAGGCTCTGTTTCTAGTGGACGTGGCCGTGGACGTGGACGTGGTCGTGCATCGTCATCAGCACGTGGCCATGGGACACGCGCGTCTTTGTTTTCGGCAGCTGGACATGTGGAGCCGCATCATGCTGAAGGCTTGGTAGAATGGATGACCAAGCCCTCCTCATCCTCCTCATCCTCTCTCACCCAGGCTCAGGGTACTGACAGAGCATCATCAGCCACCCCTTCCCTAGACCCACCATGTCCTCCTGAGGAGTCCCCCGTGTCCACCTGTTGGAGCATACGCTGCGTGGGATAATGGACAGGGCACTTGAGGCAGAACAGAGGCAGGAAGAGGAGGACTTCCTTGCCTCTCAAGGCCCCCTTTATCCGGACAGTGTTCCTTCTGTCCCACCCATCACACAGGAAGAGGATGAGGAGGAGGAGGAGGAGGAGGAGGAGGAGGATTGTGTGAGCATGGAGGTGGAGCCTGGCACTCAGCATCAGCAGCAGCAGTCTTTTAGGGATGATGTACAGTCCCAACAAGCCAGTGGACTTGTACGTGGCTGGGAGGAGGTGGCTGGCGATCATGTCATCCTCAGTGACCCAGAAGACTCCGGACCGAATGCCTCAGCTAACCTACGCTGCATGGCCTCCCTGATCCTGCAAAGCCTGCGGAAGGATCCTCGTGTTCTTCGGATCAAGGAGAGGGACCATTACTGGCTGGCCACTCTCCTTGATCCGCGGTACAAGGGTAAGGTTGCGGACCTTATCTTGCCGTCGCAGAGGGAGCAGAGGATGAGACATCTCAGGGAGGCCTTGCAGAAAGGTCTGTGCAACGCGTTCCCAGAAACTGGGAGGCTACAAACTCCTGGTCCTGGGCGACGAGTTGCTGAGGCTTCGGTCAGTGGCAGAAGGAGCGGTGGGGAAGGTGGACGTCTGACCGATGCGTTCAGACAATTTTTTAGTCCGCAGCCCCAAGGTATGATCGGTTCCAGCAACCATCGCCAGCGTCTGATATACATGGTGCAGGAATACCTTGGGGCAAGGTCAGACTTGGACACCTTTCCCACCGAAAATCCTCTGGCTTACTGGGTCCTGAGGATGGATCACTGGCCAGAGCTTGCACAGTATGCAATTGAGCTACTGGCCTGTCCTGCCTCCAGCGTTCTTTCCGAACGCACATTCAGTGCTGCTGGAGGATTTGTGACTGATCATAGGGTGCGCCTGTCCACCGCCTCGGTTGATCGACTGACATTCATCAAAATGAATCAGTCTTGGATCACCACCAGCTACCAGGCACCTGAGGCGGATATAACCGAATAATTTTTAATGTCACATCCCTTCAAGACTGCCTATGCTGATGCTGAGTGACTGTCCTCTTATGTTCACTGACTATCCTCTTCCTCCTCCTCAATGATCCATGCCACAGCACCAGTGCCTAAGGCACAATTTTTCAGCCCCTGTTTAACAGGGGCGTGTACTTACAATTTTTTAAAAAAATGCTTCGCAACACGTGTGACTGCTGTGCTCCAAGTACAGTCTCTGTGAGGGCCGTGTTGCAGTGTTGTGGCACCAGCACCAGTGCCTAAGGCACAATTTTTCAGCCCCTGTTTAACAGGGGCGTGTACTTACAATTTTTAAAAAAAATGCTTCGCAACACGTGTGACTGCTGTGCTCCAAGTACAGTCTCTGTGAGGGCCGTGTTGCAGTGTTGTGGCACCAGCACCAGTGCCTAAGGCACAATTTTTCAGCCCCTGTTTAACAGGGGCGTGTACTTACAATTTTTAAAAAAAATGCTTCGCAACACGTGTGACTGCTGTGCTCCAAGTACAGTCTCTGTGAGGGCCGTGTTGCAGTGTTGTGGCACCAGCACCAGTGCCTAAGGCACAATTTTTCAGCCCCTGTTTAACAGGGGCGTGTACTTACAATTTTTAAAAAAAAATGCTTCGCAACACGTGTGACTGCTGTGCTCCAAGTACAGTATCTGTGAGGGCCGGGTTGCAGTGTTGTGGCACCAGCACCAGTGCCTAAGGCACAATTTTTCAGCCCCTGTTTAACAGGGGCGTGTACTTACAATTTTTTAAAAAAATGCTTCGCAACACGTGTGACTGCTGTGCTCCAAGTACAGTCTCTGTGAGGGGTTGCAGTGTTGTGGCACCAGCACCAGTGCCTAAGGCACAATTTTTCAGCCCCTGTTTAACAGGGGCGGGTAATTACAAATCTTGATCTAATAGTTCACAGCAGGGCCCATTCCTGCGCCCACCAAGAGTAACTATGAGGGCCTGCAGTCTTGTGGCAACACCGTCCACCACCACCGCCAAAGGCCCAATTTTTCTGCCCTGTTCATCAGGTGCTTGCAATTACAAATCTTGATCTAATAACTCACAGCAGGGCCCATTCCTGCGCCCACCAAGAGTAACTATGAGGGCCTACAGTCTTGTGGCAACACCGTCCCCCACCACCGCCAAAGGCCCAATTTTTCTGCCCTGTTCATCAGGTGCTTGCAATTACAAATCTTGATCTAATAACTCACAGCAGGGCCCATTCCTGCGCCCACCAAGAGTAACTGTGAGAGCTTACAGTCTTGTGGCAAAACCGTCCACCACCACCACCACCACCACCCCCAATTTTTCTGCCCTGTTCAACAGGTGCATGCAATTACAAATCTTGATCTATTAACTCACAGCAGGGCCCATTCCTGTGCCCACCAGTCTTGTGGCTACACCAACATCTAATAGGGCAAATTTCTGCAGAGTATATATACGCCAGGCCCCTACTTTCAAACATCCAACTTACAAACGACTCCTACTTGCAAATGGAAAGAGAAAACAGGAAGTGAGAGGAAATCTTAACAATTGAGATCATATCTGGTACAGCTGACTTCAATGGAGGTGCCACTTTGTTTAGACCTCTGTAATCCACAGTCATTCTATATGTCCCATCAGGCTTTTTTACTGGGAACACCGGAGACGAGAAAGGACTTACAGCAGGTCTAAGGATCCCTACTCTCAATAGTTCTTGAATAGTCTCCCCAATTTCTTTGTGGCCTCCAGGAAGTCTGTACTGCTTGAAACAGACTGGCTTCTCTGGTGGAGGAATGTAGACAGGGGTCCATTTTGCATGACCTCGGACCACAGCCTTCACCGCTCTTACCAGATACGCTTTATCAGGATACCCGAATGTGAATGTACCTCTTTCAGTCTGAATTGACTGACCTTGAAGTACATCCATCCCAAGAATATTTTCGGGTAACTCTGAAACCAAAACATTTGTCATAAATCCTGATCCCTTGCCAATAGCCAATTTCACCCGTATCCTAACTGCTGGTGTAGTTTGCCCTCCCAAACCTTCTACATAAATCAATTCTCCTTTGTGATGGGAAGGATTTCCTTGCAAAAGTGTAACTTCGGCTCCGCTATCAACTAAAGCCATTACTTGTGTAGGAGAAGATGACTTTCCCCACCATACAGTGACAGGTGCATATGGGCGTCGGTCTCCTGCTGTCACTGCCCTCACGGCTATTACAGGAGACTCATCTTCCCTTCATAAAGGATAAGGAACCTCCCAATGCCCTTTTCTGATTCTCTCTAACTCCTCCCCAGGATAAAGGGATTTGGGTTTGTTTTCATGTTCAGTTTTGGGAATTGGTTTGGGGCTAACAGGAGGGGTCTGTTCTGTTTCCTCTAAGTCTAGGCTGATGTTATCTTCACTAGGAGTAGTGTTTCTAACCCTGACAGTTTTACCTACTAAATCTTTCCACCTCTTCAGCATTTCTGCAGTAGAAATGCCATCTATCTCATCTTTAGGTACTCCTGCCTTTAATAGGTCCACCCACATTTCTTTCCTAGAAATAACTAGCCTGGTTTTCTCTTCACCTCCTGTCTTCTCTACCCCATTCCCTTTCTTCTCTGTTCTTTTCTGCTTGTATTCTTCCTGTCTGGCCTTGACCTTATCTACTGCCCTGACAGGTTTTGTTTTAGTCTCCTCTAGCTCCCCCAACTGGCTTAAAAGGGTTGTAGCTTCATGAATCTTGCTGTTTAATTCCAGGCCTCCCAACAAGGACAATAAGGGAGCCCTGAGATTAAATGGCGCAGACTTCATCAGCTTAGAGCGCAGAGCAGACGTAAAGGGTTCCATATCTGGACCCATCCATTCTGGAAACGTATTTAATCCGGTTATACAACCCATCTCATGTAACCTGGAAATACCCTCTGCTATTGATCTCCAGGAGTAGGTATTTTCCAGGTCAGTAGGACTAGAGTATACTCGGACTATTCTCTCTATTCTCTCACAAGGTCTAACAGTGAAAAATTCACGCTAAACTCTCGGGCTTTTCGCATTGCCTGACGCAATTGTGGATCATGGGTTAACACTCCCATAGTCACTGCTTCCTTACCTGACAAAACAACACTGTGTGCCCCTTCATCTCATAAGCGTAGGAGCCAACTCACTAGAGGCTCCCCAGACCTTTGTTTGTATTGTTTTGCCAGCTCATGGAGTTCAGTTTGTGTAAACTCCTGTACTTCTTCAAATTCAACATCTCTGGGGTTGCGATAATGCACCTCCCCATCTGCCATATCCTCTCTATCATGTTGCCGTTTCCTATGCTTAGTAATGAGAGGTCTGGCATACTTTTTCTTTCGCACTAGCAGATCATCATGCAAAATATCAAACTCTATCTCCTCATCCTCACTATCATTTGAGGAGAGCACATCCTCACAATCCAAGTTTTGGGATGTGACAATGGCATGTACCCTGGCTTTACTAACAGGTTTACGACCCTTCTTTTTCCTTAAGGCATTAATTGATTTGGTCATGAGGGCTGCACACCGCTCTTGCAAATCATTAGCCCGACTAGCAGTTGAACGTACACACTCTGAAGCAACTGCTAGCTGGTCTTTTAATACCTTAACTTCTGCCTCTGCCTTCTCCCTTCTATGTGATTCAGTGTAAAATGCGTGAAGAAAATACCATCCGACTTTGGACACCGTTCTCTTCTCTTTTTTACTTAAATCCAACCCCTTAAGGCTAAAATCTACAAAATGATCTGAGACTTTATCACCCCAAGTCAGCTTCAAGGGAGAAGCATACTTCACAAATTCTTTAGCAAGAGGCTCCCACTCATTGTCTCTGGCCCAAATAGGTAAGCTGCACACTTCCTTATGGTCACCAGGACCCTCTGCAGCCTTTCCTTTCCTAAACAGCTTACGCAGCATTTTACCTAGCACAAGCTACACACTACAGAAAAAACAGCTCTGCTTCAATTGAACTATAGCACAGTCACGGCCGAGCCCCCAAATGTATTGCTTGCGTCTATCTAGCAAGGTTACTCTGTGGTATAACAAGGAAGCTGAGACTTCTGCAGTGTATAGATGTGCTTTTTACTATACAAAGCTGCTGTACAAAACTATTACAATCTTAGGTATACAATACAAGACTGACAGATATCTATAACAAGCAAAATGCCTAGAAAATAGAACAGCCTAAAGTCTAACAGTACAAATACATTTAAAAGGGTTACTTAACTTCTGTTACTGATTGTTCATGATCTCCAATTGGCAATATTTCTTCTTGGAGACCAGGTTCTGTTCTTGTATCATCATGAGTGGCTTCTTCTTCTGATCTTCAAAGCATGATGATGTGTGTCCTGATGTTACAGCATGATGTGTTCCAGCCTTCACTCTGTGTCTCTCATCCTCCATTTTATGTGTCCCCGTTTGTTGACCAAAGTTATTGTTTATAGACTTGTTTCCATAACAACCGACTAACAGTCATTCTTTTCAGGTTGAGAGACCCTCCAAACCTGTTTACTGTAGCTGACGAGACAATGGACTGTTGCTAACCATTGTCTCCTCAAACGAAATCCTGTCATCAATATAACAGTCATTCTTTTCAGTCTGAGGGACACTCTCAGCCTGTTTACTGTAGCTGACGAGACAATAGCCTCTTAATGCTATCTAACACCATTGTATGAAAACAGCAAGCAAGTTTGAGAACTCTACTCAAACCAGAGAATCTGATCAACTAAACTTGTAATTTCTCCCATGTAATGTTAGGTCTGATGTTTAAAAAATCATATTTTAACAAACGCAACACAACAAACGGTCACACAAAGTTAGTCGGAATTTGCGAACATCAAGAACTTACGACAGTACTAGAAAGAGGAAGTTTAATACCAAGTGCGCCATCCTTTGGGCTCCTTTCGCTAATCTCATGTTAGTAGAAGTTTGGTGAGAGATGATTCGTGCTTTTCAGGCTCATGCTTTTCCGATCGTTACTGCTCTTCAGTTTGTGCTTGTGGGTTCGTATTTCTATTACGTATTTGATTTTCAGTGCGTTCTTGTGCACTCGTATCTGATTTTCAGCTCCGGCCTTTGTTTTTTAGTGCTTTCTGTTAGTTCGTTCTGACCAGTCAACCGTTTTGAAGCCATGAGTACCCTCACCCCGGACCAGAGGGTTTATAACTACCGTCTGGCCAGAGCCAGAAGAGTGGTGGAGAACGCTTTTGGGATAATGGCCAGCCGGTTCCGCCTATTCCTTATGCCAGTCAACATGGTGGAATATAAACCTAACCATATAATCCTTGCATGCTGCATTCTACACAACTCTTTAAGGAGAAATTCAATGAACTATGTGGCCTCAGTTGGGCCTGAGGCCGGACTTCAACAAGAAACCCTGACGGCGCTTGAAGCTGGCCGTCCTGGCTTGCCCGCCCAAAGCGCCCGTACTTTGCGGGTTGGGGGGCCATTGATATGCTAGAAACTGTTTAAGGAACATTGTATCCTAAATTTTTGAACTTAAACTGAAAGAAGATTTCCTTTGATTTACTGCCTGGGTTTCTTTTAGCTGTCTCCTAGGTTCTCCAATGGTCTTTTCTTTTTGGCCATTTTCTTCAATAGTGTAAATGTAATTTATTTGATACATTAGGTGACAATCTCTTCTTCAGCAAACTATTATTATGTTGTGGGTCTGCTACACACACACCTTGTATTTGTTGTTAATGTATGTAATGCATTACTGAGAAAAATATTCATAATTTTCAGCACCATGAATGAATTTTGTGGAGTCATGAAAATGGCCTGATTGTGGCAAATTAGAAAGCACTGTGAGAGTTATTTACTAAAGGAAAATCCACTTTGCACTCCAAGTGCACATAAAACTGCACTTGTAGTGCAAAGTGGATTTACCTTTAGTAACTAACCCCCATTGTCACTGTAAATACCAACTTACTACAAAAATTGCTATTGATGGCCCGGTGTTTGATTCAAACCTATGTTCGAATCGAACATCGGCCATTCGTCCGCTCGTCGAGGGCAGAACTCTGAGGGCCGTTTGCATCAAATTCGTGTGATGCGAACGGTCCACAATGCACTGCGCCAGTCGCAGTGCATTGCTGGCTGATGATTGGCCAAGCATGCACTGTGACCCCGCATGCTTGGCCAATCATAGAGCCAGCGGCGAGGAGAGCAATAATTGGCCACAGGCAGGATGCCTGTGACCAATTATAGCTCAGTGGGTTTAGTACACGCCCCATACTATATAAGGCCATGCCATTTTTCTCAAAGATTTTCATCCATATTGCCTGGACAAGACATGACATTAAAGCCGCAAGCAGTTTTAAATGGCTTCTTTTTTTCCTTTACAAATGTCATTTTGTGCAGGGACAGTTCTAAACACGGGAAACACATGTCACTTCACAGGCATACTTTAGACACCCCCCAGGTACCATATTTAAAGGAATATTTCACTTTTTTTTTTTCACTTTATGCTTTATTAAAATCACTGCTCCAGAAAAAAACGTCCATTTTTAAAACTTCTTTTTGCATTGATACATGTCCCCTGGGGCAGGACCCGGGTCCCCAAATCTTTTTTATAACAATAACATGCATATTGGCCGTTATAATTAGCACTTTAGATTTCGAACGTTCGCGTCCATTGTAACTAATACAATTGGAGTGGACTTTTATCTGAGCATTTCCTTATGACCAAGAAGAAAATAGACTTTTCATCTGGGACTTTCTTTACAAACTGCCAAAAGACATTGTTAACCCTGCTAAAAAGTAATGTTGCAGCCTTCCAGGGACAAACCAATCGTCTGACCGCCCACAAGATGGGGGTCGAAAGGGAATTTGTTCCTCCCATTTATACGGGGGTTTATTTTGCCCTTTCCTGGACAAAAGGCTTTAAGAAGTTTCCTATATTATCCTATAAAGTCAAGAGGTGGTATGTGTTGCTATGGGCATTTGTATAGTGACTTTATTGCAATACAGAGGCCCTTCCCCCTCCATTGATATGTAAATAAACCAGATAGCCAGGTTTTGAAGATGAGCAGAGGAAGTTGGTTTATGCAGGAAGTGGGTGGGAGGGGCATAGAGAGGGTTTGAAAGAGACATGTGTTTTTGGGACAGAGGGACAGTTGTGTTTGGGAGGACAAAGGAACACATGGCTTCCAGGAGCTGGATAACTTTGGAGACGCTTTTGGGAGCTGGACTGACCAAGGAACTATGAAGGACATCTTAACCCCTAAGTTGAGTAACTGTTTAGTTTACTTAATGTGTACATATTATACATGCTTATATGTGTAGATATATATATTGTAAAGATAGAAGTTGTGTTGTATTGTTCATCCTACAGTTGTATGTGCAGATTTTTCCTTGTTTAGTAAAGCATTGATACACTTCAGAAGTCTAAGCTTCCTTGGTTTTACCACAAGAACTTGTTAGATAAATGAAAGCATAACAGTTTGTCATGTGCATTAAGGCGTGGGAGTAAGGTTTATATGAGTTGTTGCAAGTATGGTGTTATTTTGTTCAGTTTGATCGACTCTGGTATGCCTCTAAATTTGATATTGTTCAGCCTGGATCGGTCTTCTAAATCAGCTAATTTCATTTTGATGTGGTGGATTTCTTCCGTGTGGTGTTCCTGCATGTCTAACAATTCGTTATGTGCTTTAGAATAATCTTGCAAGTTCTCTTCCAGAGCATCTGTGCATTCTTCTAAGCAGTCTATTCTGTCATGCATTTGGGATATGGATATCTGAAGCTCCCTATGTAAATCTTGCTGTAGTGTAAGGAGCATAGATTTTAGCAGTGCTTCTGAAACAGTGCTATCTGTGACAGGGATAGAAGTCAGGGAGGGAGTAGTTTGGGATCTGTGTGTTCCTGCAACAACAGATGACCATAGCTGCTTTTTTGCATGTGGCTCCTTGTTTGGGGAATGTGCAGGGGAGGGAGCCAGTCTCTTACCTCTGTCAGCGTGGTGTTCTTCCGTCTGTGCCATCTTGGGGCCTTTGCATTGGGTAATAATCAGTTAAACGGCGAGGGTTGGGCAGATTGTACCACCCCCTCCACATGCCCTGGAGCGTCCCCAGTCCTCCCCCGCTCTGGTAGTGTGAGCTGCGGGGAGGATAGTAGCAGTGGGTTGCCATTATCCAGGCCGTGGAGTGGAGCTCGGACTTCAGGCATCAATCCTGGTCCGCAGCAGGCCACACCCCCAAAATTAATGATGTTAAATATATGTTAGTTTGAATAACTAATTTCTGATTTCACAAAGTATTTTACATATTAATAGACAGTAGTGGCTACAAATGATTGGGACAAGAGTGAAAAATGCTGGGGTCAGAATGATAGTCTTTTCTATTTATTAACATTCAATTTGCATGTCATGAGCTGAAAATTGTGTGTGATTGATGAACCAAAAACTAAAACTATGTCCCTTTTTCAGACACAGGAAAGCCTCAGCCAGGCCATGGAAAGTGGCAGCCAGGAGGTGGCCGGGCTCAGTAGCCTGCCCGAATCCCAGGTCCCTCCCCTCGGCCTTCCACAAAAAAGTGCCAGGAAGAGGAGTAACCTGAAGGAGGCAGCAATTGGCATATTTCTGAAGGCTACTGCGGCCCTCAGAAACCCCCCCAGTCTTTAAGAGGACTATGTCTACATGACAGCCTGCAAAATGATGGAAATGGAGGTGGGCCAATGCCTCTTATGTGAGGAAGTTATGTTACAAGCCCTAAATAAGGGGTTGAGGGGTGAACTCACAAGCCAAATCCACATTTGTGAGTTGAACCATGGTCCTCCTCCTCCTCCTCCAGGTCCTCCTCCTCCTCCTCCACCTCCTGCCACAACTCCAACACCAGAGCCACAGTCTGGAAGGAAGCGTGTAATGAAGACAAGAGTGTGATTGTCTGGGTTCAGTCTGGTCTGGCAAAAGATGCAGGCTGTTGTATGACCACAGTATGATCTCTTGTAGTCCTGGACTGGATTGTGCTCACTATTATATGGACTCCTCAGGCCACCAATTTTGACTGTAAAATAATTGATGTGTGCCCTGGGGTACATAAGCTTCGCAAATTTCACCAGTTTCTCCAGCGTTGTCTTCCTCTTTATTTTGTTATGACCCAGAAAAAATGGCTATTTCTTTTTCACAAATACTTGTGTAGCACTTACCCCCGAAGGAGCTGCTGGTAATTTATTGGGCCTGTACTCTGCTATTTCCACCCCCAATGATTTGCCTCAACCCGCTTGACACAGCTGTGTAACAGTGTTGTTGCAAAACCCAATAATAAAAGACAGTTGAATAGTCACAGATTATATTCACTTTACCTGTGTTGTCACCTGGGTATACACTGCTACACCTGTTTGGAGAATGAACAAGCCTCACAACAGATTCTATTAAACCAAAAGATAAGTTTACTAGAACAGGTTCAAACATCAAACACAAGAACCATAATTGGTACATAACCCTGACACAGTAATGAAGCAAGTAATTGGGAATGACTATCACATGAGAGCTACCTGGATTGCTCCTGCAGGCGTGTCTCCAAGTGGGACTAATGCTCAGGCAATACAACCTCAGCACTGGGCACCTTCCCACTTCCAGCACTTTGTGCAGACACTATAATATCTGTAATATGCTACACAGTATTTGAACAGGATGATTAGACAGTATAATTACTCAATATTCCCCCTACAGTCTCTAGTAGGTAATAGTAACGCTGTAAGGCTTTACAGTAAGGAATATAGTCTCTTATGTTCTTCAGCTAGCCATTTATACTGCAGTACTTATAATCCACAGGATTTTCCACCAGTAAAGTAGTGTAGGATAATATAAAGCAGTAACTAGACATGGGAACTGTCAAAAAATTTGTTTCATTTCGTTCCGTTTTGTATATAAAAAAATTCGTAATTCGTAATTCGTGTACGAAATTCCGTTCGAATTCGTACGAAATACGAATTTCGTACGAATCGTAAAATTTTTTTTTAATCGTTAGTAAAGTTACGAATCGTTAACGCGGCTAATGAATTGTCGGTTCCTGTAACACAGAGAACAATTCAAATCCACCTAAAAATATTGAATTTCAACTAATACGAAAGAAATTATTATAGCGGATATAACAAATGATTCGAATGATTCGAATGACAAAGTGTAATTTTTACAGTAAAAAAATCTAGACCCTTGAGGTCTGGGATGGATTTTAAGAGGAACCCCAGCCAAAAAAAATGGCATGGGGTCCCCCTCAAAATCCATAGCAGACCCTTTATCCGAGCACGCAACCTGGCAGGCAACAGGAAAAGAGGAAAGGACGAGAGAGGCCCTCCCTCCCTCCTGAACCGTACCAGGCCACATGCCCTCAACATTGGGAGGATGCTTTGGGGGTCTGAGACCCCCAAAGCACCTTGTCCCCATGTTGATGAGGACAAGGGCCTCATCCCCACAACCCTGGCCATTGGTTGTGGGGGTCTGCGGGCGGGGGGCTTATCGAAATCTGGAAGCCCCCTTTAAAAAAGGGGCCCCCAGATCCCGGCCCCCTCCTGTGTGAAATGGTAAGGGGGTACAAAAGTACCCCTACCATTTCACCAAAAAAAGTGACGAAAATGGGAAAAATGACAGGAGACGGTCTTTGACAATTCCTTTATTAAAATCTTCTTTCTTCTGGTCTTCCTTCTTCCTTTCTTCATCCTTCGGTTTCTTCATCTTCTCCTTCCGGCATCTTCTTCCATCTTCTTCCATCTTTTTCTTCCTCCGATCCGCTTCTTCTTCCTCCGGTCTTCTTGTCCTTCTCGTCCGGCATCTTCTTCCATGGCGTCGGCGTCTGTTCTTCTGTCGGGCCGCTCCACGCAATGGGAGGCTCCCGCTGTGTGAGGCTTCGCTGTGTCTGACAGGTCTTTTATAACGGAGGGCACCTGGTGACCCCGCCCACCTCTGACGTCATGGGGAAAGCCATAGGGAAGTCCCCATGACGTCCCCATGCGTCGGAGGGGTTACCAGGTGCCCTCCGTTATAAAAAACCTGTCAGACGGAGCAAAGCCTCACACAGCGGGAGCATCCAATTGCGCAGGGCGGCCCGAGAAGAGACGCCAACGCCATGGAAGAAGATGCCGGACGAGAAGGACGAGAAGACCGGAGGAAGAGAAGAAGCGGATCGGAGGAAGAAAAAGAAGGAAGAAGATGCCGGAAGGAGAAGATAAATAAACCGAAGGATGAAGAAGAAAGACGATTTTAATAAAGGACTTGTCAAAGGCCGTCTCCTGTCATTTTTACAATTTTTGACACTTTTTTGGTGAAATGGTAG
Source organism: Lithobates sylvaticus (assembly GCA_028564925.1). Lineage (NCBI taxonomy): Eukaryota > Metazoa > Chordata > Amphibia > Anura > Ranidae > Lithobates > Lithobates sylvaticus. The sequence goes on along the minus strand of CM053037.1, from coordinate 112,521,979 downwards.
GGGTACTTTTGTACCCCCTTACCATTACACACAGGGGTGGGCCGGGATCTGGGGGCCCCCTTTGTTAAAGGGAGCTTCCAGATTCCAATAAGCAACCCGCCCGCAGACCCCCACAACCAAAGGCCAGGGTTGTGGGGATGAGGCCCTTGTCCTCATCAACATGGGGACAAGGTGCTTTGGGGGGGACCCCAAAGCACCCTCCCAATGTTGAGGGCATGTGGCCTGGTGAGGTTCAGGAGGGAGGGGGGCTGCTCTCGTCCCCCCCTCTTTTCCTGCAGCCTGCCAGGTTGCGTGCTCGGATAAAGGGTCTGGTATGGATTTTGAGGGGGACCCCACGCCATTTTTTATTTTATTTTTTAGCTGGGGTTCCTCTTAATATCCATAGCAGACCTGAAGGGCCTGGTTATTGAATTTGGGGGGACCCCCATGCTTTTTTTTTTTATATCAATGAATGACTGTTCTCTGTGTTACGGAACCAACAATTCATTAGCCGGCAATAGCCGCGAGTGATTTTAAATAGCTTTTTTTACTGCAAAAATTACACTTTGTCATTCGAATCATTCAAATTCGTTTAAATTCATTCGAATTCATTCGAATCATTCGTTATATCCGCTATAATAATTTCTTTCGAATTAGTTGAAATTCGATATTTGTAGTCGGATTCGAATAATTTGGAGCTGAAATTCGTAAACGGAATTTTTCCTGCAAAAATTACACTTTGTCATTCGAATTCATTCGAATCATTCAAATTCATTCGAATCATTCGTTATATCCGCTATAATAATTTCTTTCATATTAGTTGAAATTCGATATTTGGTAGTCGGATTCGAATAATTTGGCAACGAAATTCGTAAACGGAATTTCGTATTCCGTACGGAATTCGTATTCGAAAAAGTTCATACTACGGATTCGTAAATTCGTATGTTCGAAACTAATCGCACATGTCTAGCAGTAACTTCAATCATGTAAAGTATTCGTGAACTCCTTCCCTGGGAATGTACTTCCAGCGGCAGTCACTTGGTAATGAAATCAGGCTTGAAGCCTATGTAAGTGTAACTCTGTTGAACTGAACTGTTCCGTGGGACTACCAGTCCCAGCAATGCTGTAAAGTTAGTCTAATTGTGTGAAGTGCAGTATTTAACTTCTGGGCAACAGCCCTTTCACCACGCCAGGTCCAGACAGATGGATGCCTCCGCTCCTTTGGTTCCCAGTCCTGCCACAGTCAGCTCCGTCACGCTGCACCGCTCCGCACAATGACCGGGACCTCCGTCTGGGTCGGTGAGATGTCGCTGGATCCTCCCTGATCCGACCACACCACTGCTCCAGCTGGCTGTAGTGTAGACTGTCTCCGGTGGTCTCAAATGTTGCTCTGCACTGAGCAGGCCGCGGGTCTTCTGGACGCCCACACAGAGCTCCCTGTAGGCAGGTCGCATGTCCCAGCAGAAAGAGAAAAAAGATGGCCATGCTGGGTCTTTTATTACCTACCCAGCATGCAGTTTAGCCACTCAGTGTTCATGGGTAGGTGAGTGGGCATTATGGGTAGGTGAGTCCTTTTCTCAAGAAAACACGATTAAGTCACTTCCTGTTAGGCTTTCCCTATGCTCTTCAAATGAGAAATAAACAAAGTCCTTTTTATGCTTATGCCACTAGAGGGAGCCAAATACCAATTTATAGCATTGTCCATTGTTTAGCATTACATAGCATTAGAAGGCAAAAATACCAGCGCTACACTTGGCTATGTGTTTTAGTTCAAAAAGTACAGTTTGTGAGTAGGCAGCTACATTTCAAAAATACAAGGTCAAATTAACAAGGGACACCAACCAACCAACTTGAGGTTAAAAAATACAAGATAATAATGGCTATGAATAAGCGAAACGCATCAGTATTTTTGTACCCCCCATTGCTGTGGATTATTTTGATGTGATTTTTGTTTTTTAATAAAAGCACAGGATTTTGAATTTTTCGGCCATCCAGAGTTTTCCCTGCCATTACAAGATAATAATGGTGTTGTGGTAACTTGACACACAAAACGAGAAATAATATTATGGAGAGCACCAGAAAAAAAAAATGCAGATCTTGATAAAAAAATGAAAAAATAACAATATTATGGAGATCTGACGAAAAACTGAATTCATATTATTCATGAGATCACAAGAAATAATGAAGAAATCAGTTTGTGAGAACACTCTTGTGTGAATATGAGCAGTAAAACAACTTCATTCTTCTAGCATTCTAAAGAAGAAGAGAATGCGCTGCATTAAACTATTTAAAAAATTGCAGTGTGATGAATGTGCTATCTCCATTACGAATGCTAGTTTTACCAGACCGAGCAATATAGTCTCGTAATTTATTCTGAGTATGCGTGGCACTTTGTGCGTCGAAATTATGTACACATGATCGGAATTTACGCGAATGGATTTTGTTGTCGGAAAAATTTAGAACCAGATCTATGGAGCCTACACACGGTCAGAATTTCTGACAAAAGGCTCCCATCGAACATTTTCCGTCGGAAAATCTGACCGTGTGTACGAGGCATTACTGTCTAATAGCTCTGAAGAGAGCCCTGTTCTATCTCTCTCCACGCTGCTATCACACTACAAATGGCCGCTATAGAAAGAATACTTTTATAGTGTGGGGCAGGATTAAGAGCAATGAGACATCATTGGATACAGTCATCATGACAGCGTCTAATCATGGCTCTGACAGTAGTGCTCCTGATTGGGCAAAGCTTTCATTGCTTCAGCCAATCAGGGCTTTCAATGCACTGTGCTGCGGCGCAGTGCATTGTGGTCATTCAGCGGGCCGAACAAACGGTTGAGCGTCCTGATAATTCAGTTGTTTGGCCAAGGAATGCAGGAATCACTTATCATTGTGAATTGTGCATTCATCACCCTGGAACTTAACTGTGAGACCGTTGTTTGCAAGACTTTTCACTGATAGGAGGCTGCCTTCTAGTTCTGGAATATACAGCACTTTCTTTAGAAGGATATTCTGCTTGCCTTGTGGTGTAATGCAGTAAGCCCTGGCCTTTTCCTTCTGCAGTGATGCTTTTCGCATTTGCTAAGAAAATTTTGTCTTTTGCACTGTAATCAATGTTTGTGAAAAAGGTCTCATCGCTGGTCATGTGGCTATGCACCAGCCGCGTGGCTTGCCACACTGTGTCACTTTAAAGGTGCATTATGTGTCATAATTTTCCTTTGTGGCTGCTTTGACTCTTTCTTTTGTGGATAGCTCTAGCTTTCCCTGTTCAGCTTTCAAGACAGAACAGTCCTTTTTTAAGTGACCAGTACTTTTACAGCAAAAACAGGCTCTGCTTTCTTTGTTGCGCTTTGTGCCTTTGTACAGTTTAAGATCTTTGTCATCATGGTGGGTATTTTCTTTCCTTCTGTCATATTCATCAATGAATTTCCCTTTGACATATTCCAGTGTCAGCTTCTGCTCAGGTCTGGTTTCTTTTTTTTTTGTCTGGTTTCTAAAGCATTAATAAGAGCAGTATATGTCTCTGGAAGGCTGCAGAGGAGCAGGGCAACAATATGGTGATCTTTGATGTCCTCTCCGATGGTGCATAGCTGCTCTATGATCTCTAGCATAGCATTCATATGGTCACACATTTGCTGGCCTTTTTCTAGTCTTATCTTATATATCTTTCTTAGCAGAAATAACTTGCTGTTTAGACTTCCAACGCTCATGCAGTTTTTTTAATGAAGTCCACACACCTTTGCCCATTTTCTCTGTTCTTATGCGGATAAGCTGGTCATCTTCCACTAGTAAGCTTATAGTTGCTTTGGCCTGTCTGTCCTTCCTATTCCATTCCTCTGTCCCTCTCTGTTTGTGGGTCTGTCTGTATTCAGCACTAGCCACAAGTCATCGTGGCTGAGAAGCATTTCCCGTTTAAACTTCCACAGCTGGTAATTGGCATTGTTCAGCTTTGCAATTGCAAGCTTCACATCTGAACCACTTGCCATCTTTCAGTAGCTTGTATACAGTACTTACTGAGTTGTAGAATTCTTTCCAGTGCCTGGGTGCCTGCTGGGTACGCTGGGTGCACTGGGCCCATAACCTGTTACCTGACTATTTAAACCCTGTGTTGGAAGCTTCTTGTTTACAGAAATACGGTTTGCTTTTATGGAGGATTGCAATGCATGGTTTACAGCATGACAAACATATAACAGGAACTAACCACAAACAAGTGCACTGAACTTAGATAGGCGGTACATCCTTTTATATCCTAGAATACAAGAACTATACACTATAATACTACAGCGCCACCTGCTGCATAGATAGGTATAATGCATACAGTAGTGTCAGTTTATTAGCAACTATGCTGTTGTTCTTTCCAACAAATTTTAGGTCACCAGTAAATCTATTTCTAAAAAGTGTAGATGCTTCGCTCAGTGCTATTACATGCAAAAACGCATATTCTGCTAGTGATAATTGAAAAAAAATGTTTTTCCTCATGTGAACTATAATACCATAATCTTATGTATTAACCAAAAATATCACATAACACATATTGAACAATTAGTGATAGCATTAGCAACAAAAAAAGATTTTGAATAGTTATACAAATTAGAATGAAAACGAACGTTGCTAAAAGTGATCAAAATATGCAAAAACATAAAGGGGTTGATTTACTAAAACAGGAAAGTTCAAAATCTGGTGTAGCTTTGCATGGTAGCCAATCAGTTTCTAACTTCAGCTTGTTCAATTAATCTTTCACCAAAAAACCTGGAAGCTGATTGGATTCTATAGAAAGCTGCACCAGATTTTGCACTCCCCAGTTTTAGTAAATCAACACCAAAGTGTACAGAATTTTTTATCATTTGTATATTTACACATAAGTGAAAGTTTATGACATTAATGTGCTAAAAATGTAGACACAAGGTGCCTGCATCCCGAAATATTAAATACAGAAAAATGTGGCTGAGGCAGAATGGACTTTCATGGTACCACCATAGACATAACAACACATAGGGGTTGATTTACTGAAGCCAAATCCACTTTGCACTACACGTGAGGGGAAGATATGAAATGAACCTCTGGCTATAGCTCTTCGCTCCTGTATAGAGATTAGGGGCTTTAAAAGAGGTATGGAGGAAGAAAAAGTAGTCCTATTTGCAGACGACTTGCTTATTCTCCTGGGTGACCTACAGAACTCCTTGAAACAAACCATGGGTAAAATCAGTGAATTCGGTCAATTCTCTGGATTAGGGATTAATTGGGGCAAATCTACCCTAATGCCAGTAGACCCCCTCGATAGTCTACTCCCCCAAGAAGCTGGACGGCTGCAAGTAGTAACCCAGATGAAATACCTTGGTGTAATTATCACAAGAGACCCTAAAACATACATAGCAAATAACCTTGCTCCACTCCTTGTCAGGTTTAAAGAAAAAGTTAAAGTTTGGAGGAGGTTCCCTCTCTCGTCGATGGGCCGTTGTAACCTAATCAAAATGATCCTGTTGCCACAGGCCTTGTACATTTTAGCTAACTCTCCAGTTTGGGTTTATAAAAAGTGGTTCTCCAGAATGGATACTACATTTAAAGAACTGATTTGGAAGGGAAAGGCGGCGCGTATTAGCCTAAAAACTCTTCAATCTCCGACCAATGAGGGGGGAGTGGCACTCCCACACCTCTTTAGATACTTCTTAGCAACCCAATTACAGTACATGAGGGACACCGGGGCGGGAAGAAATCTCCTTCAGACTTGTCTAAAAAGACAAATTGTTGAAATCATGGAGGCAGGCATGAAGATACGGGGAATCCCCACCCTGGACCTAATGAATAAGGTATGGGTAGCTGTCAAGGGAATACTGGGATGTAGAGGCCATACGGAACACTCACCGTTGTGGGAGAATAACAATTTAAGGGAGGTACAAAAAATAGGACCGATCTGGGAGTGGGAACGAAGAGATATAAAATACCTACACCAGCTTTACACCAATGGGCAACTAAAAACCTTCCAAGAGCTTAGACTAGAGTTTACAATACCAAGGAAATCTTTTTTCCGGTATCTCCAACTTAGGCACGCACTTGCAGCACAATTTGGCGACCTACCATTAGAATGGGGGGATATATCAACATTAGTCAACAAAAGGCCTCACTTCAGGGATCTACGCGATCTTACATAAAGAAGCAAGGGGCTCTCAGGACACCTCTGCTTGTAGAGACAAATGGGTAAGAGATGGGAGTAATATTACAAGCTCCCAATGGGATAGGGTCCTTGAGTTAGCACCATGGGTCTCTCTCTCCCCACCCCAAAGAATGTCGCATCTGTTTCTCTTGTAAAAATGTAGACACAAGGTGCCTGCATCCCGAAATATTAAATACAGAAAAATGTGGCTGAGGCAGAATGGACTTTCATGGTACCACCATAGACATAACAACACATAGGGGTTGATTTACTGAAGCCAAATCCACTTTGCACTACACGTGCACTGCAGGTGCACTTGCAAGTGCAGTCGCTGTAGATCTGAGGGGAAGATATGAAATGAGGGGAAGCGCTGCTGATTTCTATCATCCAATCATGTACAAACAAAAATGCTGTTTTTTTTTTTTCCTTGCATGCCCCCCTCAGATCTACAGTAACTGCACTTCCAATTGTACTTGCAGTGCACTTGTAGTGCAAAGTGAATTTCCCTTTAGTAAATACCCCCCTTTGTATAGATTAAAACCAACATATTTTATCTACACAAAGTATAATATTGAAGACAAACAAATCATGCCTGAAAAGATTGCATTCATGACTCTCTCAAAAACTGGACTACAATTAATGAGCTGGAGGACCTGGTGGCCATGGAAAGAGGCCAAAAAATGGTTCTACTGGCACAAATATGTTTACTCTGAGGATTACAGGGCACTGCTGACTTGGATCATCCAAGCTGGATGTGGCACTGCTGGGTCTTTCCTGTTCTGGGCGGGATAGCAGAATGAGTGGTTCCTTTGTTTCTTTGGCCTGTTCCTTACCACCCCCCCTCCCCCTTACTTTTTTTATTTTATGTTTTTTTTTTCCAGGTAAAATATCACACGAGATGCAGAGACTCTTTACTCAACCAGACTAGGTTACCTTTTTCCATATTTATGTGCCTTCTTGACCTGCTAGTATCTCCCTAGTACAGAGTTTAATTTATATTTGTTTGCTTTCTGGACTTGTATGTCCTATGGTTTCTGTATTCTCAGTGTGTTTTCTTTAAAGGTAAAAATAAAGTATTGAAATAAAAAAAAAATGGACTACTATATGATATTAGGTGCTGTAATCTTGACAAAAATTGGCTAGTTCTTTTTAACATGTTTTGTGGAATTAGTGCTTCTTCAGGAGTATTTGAGAGAGGGAGTTATCTGCAAAAGACAGTAACATATATAATTTTTAAAACATACAAAACATTGATGGGTATACTACATCATTACTTTGAGGTTAGCTTATCATTATAGAAGTGAAAGTTCGTAAAAAGTGAAAGGTCATTAAAAAAAACTTTGGTGCCACTCTCTCTACCATAAACTGGGAATATTTCTGTATACTATAGATCACCTCTTCCTACTTCCTACCCATCTGAGCATAATTCTGTTACTGTAGCTGAGTGTTATTTTATATTATTAAGTACAAATGTGCAGGACTGTAGCTATTATTGTATTTTCTATTCATTTTTTTTTCAGATTATTGACAAAACCAAATCATTGTAAAGTGGGGATTTTCAAGTATTGACCCTGGGTTGTCATGAAGATTCTGTTTTTGCCAAGGAAGACTCCAAAGAAAAAACATGAGTGTAAGATGCAAACATTGAGTGACAAGCACTTATTAACATTCAGTTTGGGGATTTTGAGACCGAAGATAAAGCAAATTCTGGGAGGCCTTCACAGTGTCAGCTCCTGAAATTGTTGATCATGTTCATGACCTGACTTTGCCATATCTCAGCTAAAACAATTGCTGAGACGCCAGAGGTATCAGAGACTAGATATATCATGGGAAGCATGGGGTATGCAGAAGCTGTCAGTCAAAGCTGTCAGGTGGCAAAACCTTTAAATACCAGCAAGAAAGCAAACTGAGTGGACACCCAAGTTGATTTTGTAGCATTTTTTTAGTGATCTAGCCATTTTTATGAATGAGTCATCACTGTTGATGAAACATGATTACACTACTATTTTCCAAAGACACAACAGAGTAGCAGCACTCGGGTTCTACACGGCTGAAGAAATTCAAGACCCAAACATTAACACCTGCTCGCAAGGCTTTCGAGGTAATGGATATTTTGAAGAATTTGGTGTTTGAATTTGGCAGCCAGTAAAAAAAGGGGAAGAGGAGGGAAAGAAATATACTGTGTATATATAATATAAGTATCGAAGGTTGGGAATCAGAGAAGGGAAAGGGAGTAAGGCAATAACAGGGCCCAGGGCAGCTGCCCCTTTTGCCCTACCTTAAAAACGGCCCTGATCCCCATATACTTATATCTAATTCCGCTCTTCACTAGTCATGTGCATTACGATTAACTTCCAGATGATGGTTTACAACTACTGACACATGGCTGCCAGTGTCCCTATGAATAATTTTTTCAACAAATATATTTACCATTTATAGGACTTTACCATAACCAGAGTCAGTGCTTTTTCATTCTTTTCACCCCCTCTCACTTCCTGTACACTACAGGCTCAAGCCTTCCAGGGACCTCTGTGCGGATATCCCTGCCTATCAGCATATTTATGCTATAGCACATATATGTCGATTGGACGCGGCAGGGACACCCGCACACAGACCTTTGGCGTCCGGACTCTTTGTTACATGTTGTACGTATTCAGTGTTTATTGTTCCCCTGTTGCCGCATCCAGAACATACATGACATGGTATTTATGGATGTCATTTAGCTGCACATGTCCACATTTTTACCTCCCATTGTGGAGTGGTTTGTACTTTTAGTAAATTTATAATAAATTTTCATTCTTATCTTCACATTGCTTGTTGTGGCACTTATTTGGTCTTCTGGTTCCTGCCAGTCTAGACAGGAACATTCCAGTTTTTTTTGATAGATATGCTACATATTTGACCAGAGTGACACTGCCCACATTGGGCTAGCAATGTTTTTTTTTTTCTCTTTTTGCCACTTCAGCGAAATTTGGGAGACTTCCAATCAGATTTCTGATCATAGCTGTCTCTTCACTTGTTCACATCATTGTAGCTTATTATGTGCTTATATAAACTTTTATTCATACCTCAGTTTCGAACACTTATATAATGCGTTTAATATTTCCGTGCTCACTCCCACCTTCATAATTCTACTTCCATCTATTTTCCCCCTATCTACCCCCACCCCCCCAACCCTCGTCTCCCTCGGGGTGACCATTATAATCCTCGTATTTTAAACTATATTTTTGTATCCTCCTGAACCGGTATCTCATCCAAAGTATTTAGACTCTTAGTTGTTCTGCATAACTCCAAGTTTTTTTTAAATATCCTCCATTCCTGCCACCTATCTATTTTGTCATCAACTCTACTACTCTGCCCATCTGTTAACCTTTCCATGCTATAAGTACTTTCTACTTCGTCTATCCATTCCCAAATTGTAGGAGCTTCCACTTCTTGCCATTTTATGGGGATTAGTTTCTTTGCAGCATTCAAGAGATGTGGGATTAATGATCCTTGATATTTTTTAATTCCGTCTTTTGTGCCATGGAGCAATATTGTCCAGGGGTCATCTGGGACTTCTATATTTGTTATTTCTCTTATATGGTGCAAAACTTTCCCCCAGAATGCCCTTATTTAAGGACAGCTCCACCAGATATGTATCATTGTTCCTATGTCTCCACATCCTCTCCAGCTGTTCCCTGATTTCACCAGTTGGTATTTGCTTATCTTATCAGGGGTAGGATAGGAATTTTATAGTTTGTTTCAGCTGACCTGCTGTCCTTTGCTGATCCGTGTGTTAAATTAAAAAATTTTTTTACAGTGCTTATATCACATTGTGTCCCTATTTCCCTCTCCCATTTTGATATAAATGGCGGCATCCCCCCCTCCTCCCCATCCAGTAAGAGTCTGCCCCATCTCGATATATTGCCCCTGATTTTCTTATTCAGACACACTCGTTCAATCGCAGTTAAGTCTGTCGCTTTTCTCAGAGGATGGGGCAGACTCTCAGTGAAGTGGGCGAGCTGACGGTGCCGCCATCTGTCTATTCCCTCAAAACCTTCCTTAACTTTTAACTCCATAAGTGATAGGATCTTTCCATCCTTCAAAATATCCCTCAATTGTAGGTGTTCGTGTTTCATCCAATTTCCTCCATTAATCTTCATCCCTGGTGCAAAAAATTCGTTTTCTTTTAAGGAAATAAGCGGTGAATTATAGTGCCCATTAAATTTCTTATATATTCCATCCCATATCCTTAGTGCATTAAGTGTAAGTTTACTACTATTTATATCTATTCTCCTATATTTAGGTGGATTCCATATAGTTTTACCTAAGTGTGCCTTACTGAGGGTGTATTCTAAATTGACCCATCTCTTTTCACTTTTATTTTCTTTTATCCAATCTGTAATTCTGGAGAGCACAATAGCCTTATAATAAAGGCCTATGTCTGGTACTGCTAATCCTCCTTTACTCTTCTCCTGCTTTAAGGTAGAGAAAGCAATTCTGGGTTTTTTTCCTTTCCACACAAAAGACAATAATAGAGCCTTAAGTTTTGTTAGATAGTACTTGGGTAACGCAATGGGCATCATTTGGAATTTGTATAGGATTTTAGGCAGGACAAACATTTTAAATGACTGAATTCTCCCGAACCATGATAGTGGTTTATTTAACAGTCGTTTGTTCTCTTTCTCAATTTCATTCAGCAGAGGGATGTAGTTTAATTTAAATATTTTTTTTAGTGAGGGCGCTAGCTTAATGCCTAAATATTTCATTTCTTTAACCCATGGGAATTTAAATTCCTTTTGAAGCTTCTGTTTTTCTAGGTTATTTGTATTTATATTTAGGACCTCCGATTTCCCCTGATTGATTTTGAAGTTAGATAGTTCACCATATTTTTTTACTATGTGTATAAGTCGGGGCAGAGTTACCATTGGTTTACTTATATAGAACAGTATGTCGTCTGCGTATGCGGATAATTTATGTTCCTCCCCCCTACTTTGAAACCTTCTATCCCGGGGTCATTCCTAATTGTCGATAATAAAGGCTCAAGGGATAGGACAAACAAGAGAGGGGATAGTGGACACCCCTGTCTTGTTCCGTTTCTCATTTCAAAGGGGGGGGGGGGGGTCAGTTCCGTTAATCTTGATTGTGGCTATCGGATGATGATATAGCGTCCTAATCCGCTGGAGCATATTAGGGCCGAACCCCATTCCCTCTAACGTCCTAAACATAAAGGACCAATCTACCCTATCGAATGCCTTCTGGGCATCTGTTGATAGGAGTAGACTTGAGCTCTTTTTCTCCTTCTCTTGTAGGAGTAGGAGCAGGGTTCGCACCCCATTATCCCTGCCTTCCCTCCCAGTAATGAAACCCGCCTGGTCTGGGTGCACTAATTTGTTCATAAGGGCTTTCATCTGGCTAGCAAGAATTTTAGCGAAGAGTTTAGTGTCTGCATTAAGCAGCGAGATCGGTCGAAAGTTGGAACAGCACGTTCCATCTTTGCCGTCCTTCTTTATAACCGTGATAGAGGCTAACGAGGCTTCTTTACTTGTTTGATACTGTATTCCCAGACCGTTTAAATACCTACATAACCAAGGGATTAAGATCTTCTGAAACTTTTTGTAGTAAAAAACCGTGAACCCATCTGGTCCTGGGCTTTTCCCGTTCTTAGATTCTGCTAGCGCCCTGATTATCTCCTCTTCTGTGATTGGTCCTTCTAACAAGTCTCGCTCGCTCTCTGTGATCTTTACTAGGCCCGCTTGACTTAAAAAATCCTTAATTTTCTCGTTATTTTTCCTTTCCTCCCTCCCCCCTTCTTGCTCCACGGCATATAGTTTCTCATAGTAGTTCTTAAATATTTGTGCTATCCCCTTTGTAGTATATTCTAGTATCCCGTCGGCCCTCTATATTTTCTCTATATAATTTATGTTTTTTTTCTTCTGTAGCATTTTTGCTAGGTATTTCGGAAATTTATTACTCCCGAAATATTTTTCCCTAGATAAATAAAAAAAGGTTTTTTTTGTTTCTTGCTCCATTAATATTTTAAATTCATCCCTTTTTTTTTGTATTTCTTGGTGTAAAGTTCTATCCTGGTTCGCCGAGTTTTTGTGTTTTTGTTCTAAATTGAATATTTCCTCTGTGACTTTTTGGATTTTTCTAGCTCTATCTTTTTTTTTTTTTTTAGCTCCCGCTGCGATCAATATCCCCCTTATGTAGGCCTTATGGGCCTCCCACAAGGTCTGTCCCGAGATTCCCTCTGTGTCGTTCAGCTTGAAATATTGTTCTAGCTCTTTGCCTATCCTCTCTGCTCCTTCTTCCTCTCGTATTATCTCATCATTCAGGTGCCACCTAGAGAGTGACGTACGACCTCCCATTATTTGTACTTTCATCCAGACCGGGGCATAATCCGACAAAGACATTATCCCGATCTTAGATTCGAGCACCTTATCCAACTCGTCATGCTCCAGAAAAATATAGTCAATTCTAGAGTACGTCCCGTGTACAGGGGAGTAGAACGAATAATCTTTATCTTTACCATGTTGGCTCCTCCAAACATCAGTGAGTTGGCATTCGTGTAATTTTTGTTTGATTCTTCTTAACTGCACGCTACTAATCCCCTGTGCACGGGACGTACTGTCCCCCTGTGGGTCCAGGCAAAAATTCATGTCTCCCATTAGTATCAATACTCCCTTTTTAAAATCTTTTAATTTTCCCAGAATTCTAGATAGGTAAATCCCGGGGTTGCTATTGGGGGCATATATATTGGCAAGAGTAACTTCTGTTTCTCCTAACTTGCCTTTCAAAAAAAGGTATCTTCCCTCGGGATCTGCAACACTCTCCTCCAAGCAGAATCTTACATTCCTAGCGAAACCTATTGCTACTCCTCTACTTCTTGTGGAGATTGTATCCCCATAATACCAACTGGGGAAATCTTTGGAGAACAGTTTCACGTTTTATTCGTGAGAGATATGTGTCTCCTGCAAATAAACCACATCCGCCTTATATTGTCTTAGCTCCTTTAAAATTTTGTGTCGCTTATTGGGAGTGTTTAGCCCCTTTACATTATATGTTATAAAACTTGTTGTGAGCATCTTTTCTTATATAGTGGTATGGAGTCTGTTCGTCTTGTCTGAAGGATACATATCTTCTGGTCCACCCCTTTACTGTCTCCCCATCCCTCCCCCTCCTCTCCCCCCCCCCACTCCTCCCGTCCACCCCCCTCCTCTCCCTCTCCCCCCGGATCCCGCCCCCCTACCCTCCCCTGGCCCAACTATGGCCACCGGCTCGCCTTTGGTCCCGAACATCTTGACCACTCTTGAGCCGCCCTACGAGGAAATCCGCGTGTAAGTCCCGCCCCTCCCCCCGGACCCTTGTGGGCCCGGGGGGAGGGGGGCAGGCGCCCCCCCAGTCCCCCCCCCAAGATCCCCCCATCCCCCTCGTGGTCTATATCCGCCTAGCCGTCCGACCAGCCCGGTAGGTCAGGAACCTGCATTTCAAACTTTTCACAGAAACCCCTCAAGTCCTCCGGGAAAATCAATTTAGCAGAGGTTCCGTCTTTGAACCCCAGTAGGCATGCTGGAAACCCCCAACTATATCGAATGTTTAGGGTTTTCATATTCTCCAGGAGTGGTTTAAGCAGTCGTCTTCTGGCTAGAGTCTCAGGGGCCAAGTCCATAAACACCTGCAGTTCTGTCCCTTTGTATTGTATTAACGTGGGCCTCTTAATCCTTGCCCATATCTCCGCCTTATCCTCATAATAGCTGAATCGCACAATGATGTCACGGGGTCGCTCTGTGTTTAGGTCCCTAGGCATTCCCACTCGGTGAACTCTATCTATCCTAGGGAGCCGGACCGAATATTTTTTTGATAATTTCTTTGAGGTCTTCCCCTCTAGTTTCAGGCACTGCTCTGATTCGTAGATTTTGTCTTCTATTACGGTTTTCCTGGTCCTCAATTTTGTATTGTAGTCTCCTTTGGTTAAAATGTGCTTGATTGATCTGGTCTTTTAGTTTATTCAGATCAGCTCTTGAGCCAGCTTATCGGTCTTTTCCTCGACCTCCTCCACCCGTAATAGTAAATGACCGAGATCTGTTCTCAGAAGGCCTATATCTGCTTTTATTGCGTTTTCTAGTCTAAGGCCGCGTACACACGAAGGGACAATCCCGCGGGATTATCCTCTGGACTGAAGTCCAGCGGATAATCCCCTCGTGTGTAGGCGCCGGCGGACTTTTTGGCGCCAAAGTTTTAAGTTTTGTTTTAAAATTATCCGCTGGACTTGGCAGTCCGGCGGACAATCCCGCCGTTAGTAGGCAAGTCCGCGGGACTTTTGAAAATGAACGGACTTGCCGCTCATCGGCAAGTCCGTTCATTTAGCACGTGACTTCAGGTTACATAGCTAGCGTAGGCAGTAAATGCCGCCGCGCTGGCTCCGTAAGCTGGCATGGATTTAAAGGAACTCCCCACGCCGAAAAAACGGCGTGGGGGTTCCCCCCAAATCCATGTCAGACCCTCATCCGAGCACGCAGCCTGGCAGGCCAGGAAAGGGGTGGGGACGAACGAGCCCCCCCCCCCCCCTCCTGAGCCGTACCAGGCCGCGTGCCCTCAACATGGGGGGTGCCCTGGGGAAAGGGGGGCCGTGCGGCCCCCCCACCCCAAAGCACCTTGTCCCCATGTTGATGAGGACAAGGGCCTCTTCCCGACAACCCTGGCTGTTGGTTGTCGGGGTCTGCGGGCGGGGGCTTATCGGCATCTGGGAGGAACCTTTAATAAGGGGGCCCCCAGATACCGGCCCCCCACCCTATGTGAATGAGTATGGGGTATGATGTACCCCTACCCATTCACCTAAGGTGTAAAATGTAAAGTACAAAAACACACACACTTTTGAAAAAATTGTTTATTGCACTGCTCCGGGGGTCTTCTTCCGTCTTGGGGGTCTTCTCGCCGGACTCCTCCGCTCTCTTCTGCTCTTTTACCTAGCTCTTTCACGAGCGGAGGAGTCCGGCTACCTTCTTCGTCGTCGCCGCCGTCGTCTGGGGGTCTCGATCCGCCTTCGGGGGTTTTCCGGGGGTCTCTTCTGTTCTTGCGGCGGTCGTCGTCTTCCGCGCCGCCGGCGCCGCTTTCTTCTTCTTCTTGTCCTTCTTCTTGTTCTTCTTCTTCCGATGTTGACCCGACGCTCTCTCTGCCCGGAATGCCTGTGCCGCGCTGCGCTGGGACTTATATAGGGGCATGGGGACAGGGTCACATGTTCATGTCACATGGTGACCCCGCCCCCTTGCGATGTCACAGTCCCAGCATCCTCCGGGACTGTGACAACACAAGGGGGCGGGGTCACCATGTGACATGAGCATGTGACCCTGTCCCCATGCCCCTATATAAGTCCCAGCGCAGCGCGGCACAGGCATTCCGGGCAGAGAGAGCGTCGGGTCAACATCGGAAGAAGAAGAACAAGAAGAAGGACAAGAAGAAGAAGAAGGCGGCGCCGGCGGCGCGGAAGACAACGACCGCCGCAAGAACAGAAGAGACCCCCGGAAGACCCCCGAAGGCGGATCGAGACCCCCAGACGACGGCGACGACGACGAAGAAGGTAGCCGGACTTCCCCCGCTCGGTAAAAGAGCTTGGTAAATGGCGGGGGAGTCCGGCGAGAAGACCCCCAAGACGGAAGAAGACCCCCGGAGCAGTGCAATAAACTATTTTTTCAAAAGTGTGTGTGTTTTTGTACTTTACATTTTACACCTTAGGTGAATGGGTAGGGGTACATCGTACCCCATACTCATTCACATAGGGTGGGGGGCCGGGATCTGAGGGCCCCCTTATAAAAGGGGGCTCTCAGATTCCGATAAGCCCCCGCCCACAGACCCCGACAACCAACGGCCAGGGTTGTCGGGAAGAGGCCCTTGTCCTCATCAACATGGGGACAAGGTGCTTTGGGGTGGGGGGGCCGCACGGCCCCCCTTTCCCCAGGGCACCCCCCATGTTGAGGGCACGCGGCCTGGTACGGCTCAGGAGGGGGGGGGCGCTCGTTCGTCCCCACCCCTTTCCTGGCCTGCCAGGCTGCGTGCTCGGATGAGGGTCTGACATGGATTTGGAGTCCCTTTAAATCCATGCCAGGTCACGGAGCTAGCGCGGCGGCATTTACTGCCTACGCTAGCTACGTAACCTGAAGTCACGTTCGAAATGAACGGACTGCTCCGTGTGTGGGCAAGTCCGTTCATTTTCAAAAGTCCCGCGGACTTTTGGCCGGCGGATTATCCGCCGGAGAAGTCCGTGCGTGTGTGGGCAAGTCTACACGCTCGGAAAGTCCAGCGGACCCAGCTGGAAAGTCCGGCGGGATTGTCCGCTGGACTAAGTCCGCCGGCAAAAGTCCGCACGTGTGTACGCGGCATAAGTAGCACCTCTGCCATCTCCCTTTTGGATGATAGATGCTCTACTTCTTTAGGGTCTTCAATCTTGCTTTCGTCTGTTTCGCTTTCTGTAATAAGCTCCTGGTCCAGTGTCACCTCTAATTTTTTCTCTGGCCCCTTTTTCCGATCAGTTTTAGGTTGATTCTGTCTCCCTTCTTCAGGGTTTTTGGGGCTAGCTCCTTGAGTCATATATTGCTTGATGGTGCTCTCTGCATTTTTCTCTCTGAGGGTTTTGGGGGGTCCCCCTTTTGTTGTTTTACTCGTGAGCTTACTCATATTTACAGCTTTTGCTTTGCCTTTCCTTATTCGTTTCCCCAGTTTTCTACTTGATAGGTCCTCTTTTACCGTGAAAATTCACTCTCCCTCCATTCGCCCCTTCCCTCTCAGGAACACCTCCTCCTCCGCTCCCCCGTATCTAATCTTCTGTTTACTGGGTTGCTCTTTACCTCTATGGCATGCTCCTTTCAGATTTAGTCGGGATGGCGATATACTTTATTTAGGGCGCGTTTACTGGTAGGGCCTCCCACCTGGGTACTCAGCTTATTTGTTGCCCTCTTTAATAGGGGAGGAAAGCAAAATCGATACGACAGGCACCCATTCAGAATGCCAGAGGCAAAATCCACTTATTAAGGCAGGGTCTGCACGTACCTCCAATGCAATCCAGCAGTGAAGTGCCCTCACTGACCGACTGCGAGTTCCCCCATTTTTTCTTTCTTTAATTCTTTTTTTTTTTCTTTTTGCTAACTTCCACCTCACCTCCTCCCCTCTCTCAGCTCCCTATCAACCAGGGCACTGTCCATCTCTGTGTATTCGCTCGTTATCAGCCTGAGACATATTACCAAGCAGTTTATACAGTTTAACTTTTCACAATATAAAAGGTACGTTTCTTGCCACCTGGGTACCCGTAGTCAATCCCGGCCTTCTGTTTTCGAGTATGGTTAATATTTCTCTTATACACTTAGTACAAATTTTACCTCCTGTTTCGGCTCATCTGACAGTCTCCTATGCTCTGGGAGAGGTGCTCGGCCCCAGCCGTACAGCTGAGATCCCTGTCTGGGGTCTGCAGGCTGCCGTCCACTGCTACATGCCTGAGAGGAGGGGGGTTTTAAAGAAAAGAGTTCCAGGGGGAGGGCGGAGGGGGAGACAACATCTGCAAGGTTCAGGGGGCAGGAGAAAACAAAAAGACAGTCTGATCAATAGGGCAGGGTATATATATTCCGCTGAAGTGGTCCAATGCTGATTAATTACAAATTCCTAATACATACACGCTCAGCTGTAACCATTTATTTTCCCTTAACTTTCTATGAAATAGGGTATCCTTTAAGTTTAAATCAGTTATTGTCACCAGAGCTATATTGCAATACAGTTCAGCAGATTTTATTTTTCCAGGCTTTAGGGGAGTTTTGTTTCTTCCCACCTAAATAACGGTGGTTGGTCCCGGACTCCTGCTTTCTCATGTAATAGACATTTCTTCCCACACACTTTTATCTCAGCTTTACCTCGGGTTTCTGCTCTTCTGACGGTTCACCTGCACCCAGAAGGGGATGGTCAGCCCCGCTAAACAGATACGATACCTGTCCGTGTTCCTCGGACTGCCATCTGTTGCTGCTTGTGTGCAAGGAGGGGGGGAACCAGAGCGGGGAGGGAGAAGGGAGGGAGAGCGGGGGCCCCGGCCCGCACCGCGCTGCACACGCGCCGCTCCAAGGCTATATCGGGCTTCCTTGTGTTTTCTTTCCTTATCTACTTTCCCTTTTTTCTTTTGTTTTCCCGGGCGGCGCTCCGATGGTACCGTGCAGCGAGGTGAGGGATCCGGGGGATGGGCACCTCGGCGGGTAGATGTGGGAGATCTTCAGCGCCGTACCGGAGCTCTCACTCTCCGTCTGACCCGGCGTCCCAGCATAGCTCCCGCCGCAGCCACTACACGCGGGCCCCTCCCACCCTGCTGGTCGGCGTCATCACGTCGACCGTGTCATCCTTTCCACACCGCTAGCAATGTTTTTAAGATATTTTCTGTGTATTTAAGATACACGAATTTTATGCCCTTTTTCCCATGTTTTTTTTTGCTATACATTACATTTTTATTAAGCATTCATTTAAAATCACAATAAATTATGTAATTTTACATAACAAATACAGCAGACACTCTGTTGTCTCTTTCCTTCACAAAGGCTACACTGATGTCTTCCTCAACATGTTTTGCTGTAATCAGCTTCATCAGAAGGAGTGTTGGCAATAAATGATAAGCTGCAATACAAATAACATATATAAATCCTTATTCACAAATACTACATTTGTCAAGTCACATACTCACATACCGCAGTTCATGCTTACCCCATTAAGCATAATTTCAAAAAGAAAATGTAATTTTCCAGTCCTTTACTACAAAAGATTTGTGTCCCCATAATCCTAAGGTGGTACTTGAATGGCCACAGGAGAGGTAAAAAGACCTCAGCTACAAAAAAAGATAAATGTGTACCACCAATGTTCTCAAATAATATGTGTTTTGTCTTTCCCTACATGGAAAGACCAATACAAAAAAGGAAAGAATACGTCTAATCATTACTTACTGTCTGCTGTATTATAGTTCAATCACAGGAGGGTGTCAGACTCATCTCCCAATATATAGCTAGCCAGGATTAAGGTAACTCGGGCTACAAGAAGGAGGCGATCAGAAATGATTCCAACATGAGAAGGTAAACTAATCCTCAATTATAAAGCCAATCCTTCTATAACGTTGCTTACCAAGCATTCATATACAGGCCGGTGCAATGGCTCCTCCAATGGCTCAGGAAAATGGACTGCCGAGCCACCGGTTATATATGCCCCTCCCACCATGCTGGCATTTGATGTCACCAGCGGGACACAAGCGCTCCCTGGGCCCCAGTGTGCATGCGCCTGGCATCCCTGCTTTATGCTTTGGTGGTCCATGGTCAACCAGAAAACAATCCCACATAAGGCAGCGATAGGAAAGGCCGGCCCTGTGAAAGCCATCAATGCCACGACTGGATGGAGGTTTAATTTACACCTTCATTGTGGATTTAGGTCGTTAAGGGAATTAGTAACTGGCAATTAATTAAATGAAATTCAATACACTTTAGTGTAAGTTGCTTGGTAGAAAAAACATTCTAGAAGCATCAAAAATCCCCACAAAATTAAAGAAGCACCCTGTCCTATCCCATGTGGTCTCATCCTAATTGGTGTAGTACCAATTACAAGTACATTCTAAGACATTTAATATGGTTATGGGTTAAGGGTCATTATCATGCTGAAAAGAGAAGTTTTGCTGGAGTATAAAATGATTCTTTCCCAACCTCAGTTTTTAGACACATAGAATTTTAAGGGCCACCACCACCTTCACCGCCATCATTGACAGAATCTTTAAATTGCTTTTCTGCTTCTGTTACTTTTCTGATAATCGTTTTCACTTATTAGGCAAGCGCGTGGTGTTTTTACACAAATCTTGTTTCTTCACATTTAAAACTTGCAAATATTTGGAAGAAAGCCTTAAGCCACTGTTATGCCACGTGCACACGATCGCACATTCCAACAACAAAATCCATGTTTTTTTCCCGACGGATGTTTTCTCAAACTTGTCTTGCATACACACGGTCACACAAATCTTGTCGGACATTCCAAACGTCAAGAACGCGGTGACGTACAACAGATACGATGGCACTATAAAAGCGAAGTTCAATAGCCAGTGCGCCACCCTTTGTGCTCCTTCTGCTAATCTCGTGTTAGTAGAAGTTTGGTGAGAGACGATTCACGCTTTTCAGCCTTGTGCTTTTCAGATCGTTACTGCTCTTCAGTTTGTGTTTGTGGGTTCGTATCTGGTTTTCAGTGCGTGTAGTCAGTTTGCATTTGTTTTTCAGTGCGTATTATTATAATACGTATTTGATTCTCAGTGCGTTCTTGTCCACTCGTTTCTGATTTTCAGCTCGCTCTTCTCAGGCCTTTCTGATTTTCATTGCGTTCTGTTCGTTCGTTCTGACCAGCCGACCGCTTTGAAGCCATATTGCGGTTGAGTACTCGTCGTAAAGTTCATGCTCTGCAGGGGCTTGGTGTTGGGGTTCTTACTTTGACCCAAGCCCAGTCCATGTACAGGGCGGGGAGGAGTTCATGGACGAATAATTGGTTACTCCAGCGTGCCCAATTCTCTCATATGCCTTTGTTGCGGGAGATCCGTGAGAATAATCCTGATGATTTCAGGAATTATCTCCAGATGACGGACCCCATTTTTCACCGTTTGTTGGCTTTGCTGTCCCCTTATATTAGCAGGCAGGACACCTGCGTGCGGCAAGCCATCACTCCCGAACAGAGGCTAGTCGCCACGTTGCGGTACTTGGCGACAGGGAGAAGTCTGCAGGACATCAAGTTCTCGACAGGCATCTCCCCCCAGGCTCTGGGGATCATTATTCCAGAGACCTGTTCTGCCATCATTCAGGTCCTGCAGAAGGACTATATTAGGGTAAGTTTTGTCCTTTAACATCACATTCTATGTATTTAATGTTTGCTAATGTATTGTATTTCTTTAATCATTCCCTAATTACCATGATTGTAATATGCTGTGAATGTCCCCTTTGTTCTCATGCATGCTTGAAGTTTTTAAACTTCCTTTTTTGTCCCGCATATTTGTCATGCATATTTGCCTTCAATAACCTCCCCAGCGTGCTATCCTGGGCCCATACACACCTAGCCTAGTCACTTAATGTATTTTGTCAGCTCCATTGTAGTGCTTTACCCTAAACACCCCTAAAATATGTACAAATGTTATTTGTGTCCTTAAATTCATGCAGAGTGCCAGAGGCTTTTTGGGGGGTCCCAAAATCATTTGGAACCCTCCCCCCCCCCAACCGCTAAGTCAACCGATACCAATCCTCTGTCTTTGCCAAACCCATATACACTATACCTACCTCTTTTGTGGTCAGATTTCTATATGAATTCCCCAAAGTATGTAGTGAAAGGGCCTGCCAGAATACTTTTAAATGGTACTGTTTAAAGTTTTGTTCTCGTATTATCTTGATAGGTAATTGCAGAATGTAAAAAAGTGCTTCAATTTGTACAGTGTGTATTTATATTTTTGTATTATGACACTTCTTACATGTCCAGTGGGCTTACAATAGTGTAAGTAAGGAGGGGCTGGCCAAAGTAACACACGTTATTTATGCATTCAGCTCACAATGAAGGGGACATGGTTACCTGTCCAAAACATACTCCCCCTCAATTTTTTACAATGGGCCATCAGAGAGGGTGAGGAATCTGATAAGTGGACCTTATATTTTTGTCTTTAAATACTCCTTAAAATAAATGTTATACTGATGTTGGCCAAGAATGTTTGTGTCTAATCTACTTGCAATGTTTATGTGCGTAATTACTAATTTATTTTTTCTTGTTTGACTCCACAGTTTCCTTCAACGCCACAGGAATGGCAGACTGTGGCTTCCCAATTTGCCCAGTGGTGGGTCTTTCCCAACTGCGGAGGGGCAATTGATGGGAAACACGTCCACATAGTCCCACCCCTCAACTCGGGGTCATACTATTACAACTATAAAGGGTTTAATAGTATTGTGATGTTGGCGGTGGTGTCGGCGACATATGAGTTTCTCTATGTGGACGTGGGGAAGAATGGCCAGATGTCGGATGGTGGAGTCATCGCCGAGACAGAGTTCTACACACGGCTCCAGAATGGTGGCTTGGGATTGCCACCTGCTGAAGAAAATGTGGAAGGACTCCCATTTGTCTTTGTCACTAATGGCCAGCCGGTTCCCGCCTATTCCTGATGGCAATCAACATGGCGGAATATAAACTTAACCATATAATCCTTGCATGCTGCATTCTCCACAACTATTTAAGGAGAAATTCAATGAACTATGTTGCCTTTGTTGGGCCTGAGGCCAGACTTAATGAACAAACCCTGATGACTCTTGAAGCTGGCTGTCCTGGCTTGCCCCTCCCAAAGCGCCCGCAAGGTCTGTATCAAATTTTTGGAGTACTTTGCGGGTAGGGGGGCCATTGATATGCCAGAAAATCTTTCATAAACATTTTAAAGCTAAATTTTTTAGTTAAACTGAAATAAGATTTCCTTTGATTTACTGCTTGTGTTTCTTTTAGCTGTCTCCTAGGTTATCAAAAGGGCTTTTCTTTTTGGCTATTTTCTTCAACAGTGCAAACGTAATGTATTTGATACATGAGGTGACAATCTCTACCTCAGAGAACTATTATGTTGTGTATCTGCTACACACACACCTTGTTTTTGTTGTAATGCATTAATGATAAAAATATTCATCATTTTCACCACCATGAATTAATTTTTGTGAGCCACGAAAATGGCCTGATTGTGGCAAACTTTAAAGCACTGTGGTTATTTACTGAAGGCAAATCCACTTTGCACTACAAGTGCACTGCAAAAAGTGTACTTGAAAGTGCACTGAAAGTGCAATTGTACTGCAAAGTGGATTTGCCTTTAGTAAATAACCCCCATTGTCACTGTAAACATCAACTTACTAAAAAAAATGCTATTTAGCATTGAAAGAAGAAGCCACACATTGTTGAGTATAAAAAATGTTACTCTGTGCACATTCACATGTGCGTTAGAAAAGGGTTTTTGGCACAAACCAACATATTTTTGGCGTTTGACATTACAAAATAGCCTTTTTTGTCGTAAACAGGCATGTTCAAAACCATAAAACAATACACAACTCAGGAACTTTCAAAGTTCAACTTTGATAAATTGAAGGCAATATCAGACATTAGTATGTCCAAACTGTGTTGATCTTGCCTTCATCAGATGGGGTGATGTCACCACTGTGAAAGCCAAATTTTGAAGATGCACACAAATTGGGAGTCAAAATGGGGATTTCCCTCCTGATCCCATGCCTAATGTCAACATGTGCTAACTCCCATCATGGGGGATCAATGGACGTGTTTCAGGGGTGCAATCCCTTCCTCTCAGCTACTTAAGTTGCAAGGAAGGGGTTGCACCCACAAAACGTGTACATTGATATCCCGTGATGGCAGATAGCACATGTTGACACACTGTGTGCATCTTCAAAATTTGGCTTTTATTATACTTCCAAAAAGTTTAAAAAATATTCAAAATGACAACAAATTTAAGAATTTAGGTGTGTTTTAGATTCTGCCTAAAACATCAATGATGTTTTTGAGTCTTTTTTAAACATCATTGATGTCTTCCTTGATCTTCTGTAAGTCCCGATTGCACACCATGATCTCCCCGATGAGGATGTGTGCACTTTCACTTGTGAAATTAGTTTCTTCTTCCACAACATCCACATCACCTAAAATTCAAAAACACAACATGTATTATAAATATGCAGGCATCCATCTATTACCTGAAGCTGTGGTCTCAGACACTCACCTGTTGTGGTCACTATTTTGACCACTTCATAAACCTCTCCTTCATCAACATCTTCTGGCTGTGGTGTGTGGATTTCCTTTTCTTTAGGAGGTGGGGGGTCCCTGGTGTCCTTAGATGTCCAGAGTCTTTTCTCCCCTATATGTGAATAAAAAAAAGGTATACTTAGCACACAGATATTTGAGGCGAGAAATAGTAATATGAAACATTGCTTGGAAGTGTCGTACAATTGTCTTTTTCGGCAGAGTTCCAAGCTGAAGACATTATTTGTTTCCCTTTCTAAAGCTGAAATACTTACCTTTTTTGTACAATTTTCACACATGGAGACACCCCTAGTATCCACGGAGCACCTGTGTGGGACACCCTAAAAAGGGTGTTCTGGTGTCCCACACTAGTGCTCCTGAGTCCAGATGTGTAAACAGCTGCTGAGTGTCTTCTCCTTACACTGTATCAAGTTTGCATTTCATTCTAGTACAAACCCATCTAGACAACAATGTACTAAACTTCTTTTAATACAAATAGGCCTGAACAAATGTCTGACCATCATTTCCACAATTGATCCTTGGATTGTCGTACCCCCAAAATTCCTGTGCAGACTTTTCACAACTTTAGCCATGATCTTGGCCTTTCTGACATACGGATTTGGGTAAGGTCTATGCTTCCCATCATAGTCAGCCCTCTTCAAGATGTCCACCATCTCTATAAAGGACATATTTGAGGCCTTAAATCTCCTCCGGGATTGGGACGTTCGTGGCTACGGCCTTTCGTCATTGCTGCTGCTGCTGTCTGCATACACTTGCTCTTTCTCTGCCATAGAGAGACTAGAGCCAATAGACTAGAAAGAATGTCTTGGGCGAGCAGAGTTTCATGCATGTGCAGTGTATATAAAGCGTAATGCACAATCTGTGAGCGGAAGCGCTGATCGTTCTAACAAAGGTACAATTTTAACTTTGTGCATCAGTGGCCTATACTGCTTCTAGATTGAGGCCTATATTGGGACAAGATTAGGAGAGTTTAGCCTGACATTAGGGTTTGTCTTGTGTTGTGTCTTGCAGAGAAAATGGATTGCTTCAATGAGCAGAACTTCCTCCCCCTAGTCATAGACAAGTACAGGGAGCTGCCCTGTCTGTGGCAGGTGAAACATCCGCATTATAATCATAAACAAAAGAGGCAGGCAGCGCTGGAGAAACTGCTGGGGTTGGTGAAGCAGATCCCCACGGCAAACATCCCCCATTTGAAGGCAAAAATTGGTGGGCTGAGGAGCACTTATAATAGGGAGCGCAATAAGGTCCAGGATTCCATGAGATCAGGAGCAGCAGCAGATGCCATTTATGTCCCCAGACTGTGGTACTATGACAGACAGCGTTTTCTGTCAGACCAGACAAGAAGTCAGGCAATCACACTCAACCCTTCCTTCCACTCTTCCTTCCATGCTTCCTTCCATCCCAGCTGAGGCTTCCGACGTCCAACCTGGGCCTTTCAGCCAGGAAAAAGTGGAGGAGCCCAGCTTGAGCCAGGTATAGCATTGTTCTACATATTTCTTGTCGTAAAATAATGATGTTAACTAGATGTTATTATTGATTACTAATTGCTGATTTAATAAAGTGTTTTACATATTAAAAGACAGTAGTGGCCAAAAATGTTTGGGACAAGAATAAAAAATGCTGGGGTCAGAATGATAGTCTTTTCTATTTGTTAACATTCAATTTGTAACAGTCATGAGCTGAAAATTGTGTGTGATTGATGAATAAAAAACTAAAACTATGTCCCTTTTTCATACACAGGAAAGCCTCAGCCAGGAGGAGGGTGTGGAATGTGGCAGCCAGGAGGAGGCTGTGGAATGTGGCAGCCAGGAGGTGACAGGGGAAAGTGGCAGCCAGGAGGTGGCGGGGGTAAGTGTCAGCCAGGAGGAGGTGGCGGGGGTAAGTGGCAGCCAGGAGGTGACCCGACCCAGTGGCCTGACTGAATCCCAGGTCCCTCCCCTCCACCCTCCAACCAAAAGGCCCAGGAAGGGGAGTAACGTGGAGGAGGCAGCGCTTGGGCTGATTCGGGAGGCTAATTCTGCCCTCAGAACCATCCCCACTCTTCAAGAGGCTTTTGCCTCTATGGCTGCATGCAAAATGCAGGAAATGGAGGAGGGCCAACCCCTCATCTGTGAGGAAATGATGTATCTGACCCTAAATAAGGGGTTGAGGGGCCAACTCACAACCAAAACCCACCTGTGTGAGTTTGACCATGCTCCTCCTCCTCCACCTCCTGCCACAACTCCAAAACCACAGCCTGGAAGCAAGCCTGGAAAGAAGAGTGGAAGGAAGATAAGAGTGTGATGGCCTGGGTTCAGTCTGGTCTGACAAAAGACGCAGGCTGTTGTATGACCACAGCCTGGGGACATATATGTCATCTGCTGCTGTTCCTGATCTCTTGTAGTCCGGGACCGGATTGTGCTCACTATTATATGGACTCCTCAGGCTACCAATTTTGGCTGTAAAATAGTTAATGTGTGCCCTGGGGTACAAAGGCTTCGCCAATTTCACCAATTTCTCCAGCGTTTCCTTCCTCTTTATTTTATTACGCCGCCCGTGCCCCAGAAAGACGTCAACATTTGACAAAAACGGCGTAGGGTAAGCGGCATGCTGACGTCACCTCCTTTCTCCCGTCTATCCCAGGAAGCGACGGGCAGCAAGTAAGAGAGCCGGCCGGCTCGATAGAATGTAAACACAAACCGCTTATAGATTGTTATGCTACATGTGAGTGTACTACCTGTAGGTTTTTTTTTAATAAATAAAGGGTGAAAAACGTTATTGCGCTATGGTTGTCCCTTTCTCTTTTATGGTAACCCTTTATGATTGAGAGCCAAGTGACTCCAGGAGTGACCTACCACAGTTGAAGAGTTTGGGGATTGTTTGTCCAGAGGAGTTCGGATTAAAGACCCGGGCAGGGGTATATGTCATTTGACTATCTGGTCTCTCTTAAAACGGAGATCAGATCAGCTGGTAAGCTGCCATTTTTTACTTTCTGGTGGAAGATCTTCATCTTGGCTGTCTAAATTACTTGTTTCGTGGGTGTTTGATGTTACAACACTGAGAACGATCACTAGTTGAACCCTAAACCTTGTGGTGGACCCCTTTGCATGAACAGAACTTTCTCCCATAATTGCTACTAGTCCACATGTTGGACCTCTGTTGTTCTCTATGCGATCATATTTGAACTCAGATTCACTATTATGTATTTTTGTCATTATTAATACTATTTCTGTTATTTTTATTTGTATTTTGGATTATATATATATTACACTTGTCACAGAGTGCACATAATTTAGATAGCTTCAAAAGTTTTTTATCTAAATCATACACTAAGGTAGTTTAAATGTATTAGCCTACACAATAGGAGTGTTTATTGATTCCTATTATTCCAGCGCAGCCAGTTTTTTCTTTTTCTTGTATTTTGTGTGTATCTCACATATGGTTGCAGCAGGAATCCATTTATTTTTCACAATAGACATAGATTATTATGTTTTCACACTAAGGTACTTATTTAGTATATGTGTTAACTCTTTACTAGTTTAGACAGCGCTGTTACTCCAACAATTATTTTATTATGACCCATAATAAATAGCTATTTTGGATTCACAAATACTTGCCTATGTGTTTTACTTAAAAAAGGACAGTTTGTTTGTGAGTAGGCAGTTACATTTCCTAAATACAATGTCAAATTAACAAGGGACACCATCACCAACCAACCTCCTTGAGGTTAAAAAAAAATACAAGATGGTGTTGTGGACACACAAAACAAAAAACAATATTATGAAGAGCACTAGAAAAAAAAAAGCAGTTGAACTTGATAAAAAAAAAATCACTATAAACAAAAATTAAAAACATTATTATGGAGATCTGACGAAAAAAATAAAAAAATATTCAGGAGATCACGAGAAATAATAAAGAATATCAGCAGCAAAACAACTTAATTATTCTAGTATTATAAAGAAGAAGAGAATTTAAAGAAGAAGAGCATTAAAAGATTTTAAAATTTGCACCGTGACGAATGTGCTATCTCCATTACGAACGCTAGTTTTACCAGACGTGTGCTTCCGTCTCGTAATTGATTCAGAGCATGCGTGGAACATTGTGCGTCGGAATTGTGTACACAGGATCGGAATTTACGAGAATGGATTTTGTTGTCAGAAAATTTTAAATCCAGATCTCAGATTTTGTTTGTTGTAAATTCCGACGGAAAATGTCCGATGGAGCATATGGCATTCTGATAATGTAGTTTACTATCAGCTCTGGCCTTAATGCTTGATTTTACAAGTCGTTTTAACATGTCGTTTCCAAAACTCCACAAGATAAAATCGCAATTTTTTTGGTGTTAGGATTGATTTAACCCTTTACCTGCAAGAAGCAAGTGAACAGTTAGCAGTCTCATAGTCCACAGGCATATTCTGGAATCCAAACAATGAGGCCTCACTCACTGAAAAAAAAATGTAATTGAGTTATTATAATAATTAAATAAAGACAGCAAATGAGGAGTCAGCAAATCCATGTAATCTTTGCACCATTCATTAGGCAATCATTCCAGATCAGAGGTTTTAGCAGAGGAAAGTAATTTAAGCTTTAAACTCCTTCATGGAAAAGTCTGCTTTTAATGCACCATATTCTTCTTGATTTAGTCTAGGTAAGGATATAGTTTCCATATAATTCCTCTTTAGTATAATTTAGTCTAGTGCCGAAGTAATGTTAAATGCCCAAAAAGCTCAGCGTCTGTCTGAAAATAGAATTTTCAACTTGCGAAGCCAACCGTGTGGAACCAGTCTGAGATACCCCTCATTAAATAATATAAATCTACTAAATGAAGAAAGCCTAAAAAAAAGGCAATGATAAGAAGAAGAGTAACAAGCAAAACTTTGTGATGCTGGATTCTTCCATCTCAATAGTTTAACTAGTAAAAATTCAAAGAGCCGACCCCTTTATGAAGCATTACCCTGAGGAGTGAAGTTTAGTTATTTAGTTCTAGATCAAATATTCCAGTAAACTCACCTATCCACAAAAATGGAGATAGAGGATATTACAATTTTTAGATATGCGCAAAACTGAAAAATGTGTTTAGTTTTCGGATAGATAGATTAGTTATGTTACTAATTTTGTTTCCTTATGGAATTCGTTTAGTTTTGTTTTAGTTCTTTTAGTTTTCGTGTTAGAAAATTAATAAATTAAACAAATTTTAACTAACGATTTCCAACTTTTCAGAACAATTAGAATTCGGATCGGTCAAAAAACGATCGACCAATTTGAATCCTGTGTGAAGAAATAGCTGGTTGTTAAGCAGCGGGCCAGGAAGTTGGCTGCCTGCAATCTTAACAACCATGAGTCATCACCTGTCAGCGGGCTTCCCCACTGACAGATGAATAGATATAAATATAAAGAATGCCGACAATTGCTCTGCAATAGAAAAATGTTAAGAAAATTACGTAGGGCCCCCCACAGTCCATGCCAGGGTCTTTGGGTCTGGTATGGATTAAAATGTATTAGTTTTTTAAAGGCGCGTGCCCCCCCCCCAAAATCCATACCAGACTCATCCAAGCATGCAGCCTGGCAGGTCAGGAAAGGGGGGGTGTACAAGTGAGTGCCCCCCATCCTGAACTATACCAGGCCACATGCCCACAACATGGGGGGGTGGGTGCTTTGGGGCAGGGGGCTCTGCATCCCCAACCCCAAAGCACCTTGTCCCCATGTTGATGGGGAAAAGGGCCTCTTCTCGACAACCCCGGGGTGTGGTTGTCGGGGTCTGCAGGTGGGGGGCTTATCGGAATCTGGAAACCCCAAGGTGTCTTCCCAGATGCCAACCCCCATGTGAATGGGTATTGGGTATTGGGCACAATGTCAGAAGGGGGCGGTGCCACTGGGTGACATAACCAGGTGGCCCCGCCCCTTTCCTATTTAAGAACTGTCAAAGCCGAAAAAAGAACAGCCGGCAAGTAGCCTCTCAGGAGGCAAAGCGTTTTTCGCCATTTTTCTATTTTTCGGGTCGGATGTCGTGATGGACATCGAGGGGCACTATTTTTTTTTTATTTAATAAAGGATTTGTCAAAAACAGTTAACTGTGTTTCTTACCTTTTGACACTTTTTTGGTGAATGGGTATGGGTACGATGTACCCAATACCCATTCACATGGGGGGGCAGGATCTGGGGGCCAGATTCTGATAAGCCCCCAACCCGCAGACCCCGACAACCACAGCCCAGGGTTGATGGGGACAACGTGCTTTGAGTTGGGGGGCGCAGAGAGGATCAAGAGAATATAAGGGATAGCCTCTGTCTGCATCAGTGTTGGTCATCTTACTTTAAAAAAGTAATTAGTAAAGTTACAAATTACTTCTCCCAAAAAGTAATTGCATTAGTAACTCAGTTACTACATTGGAAAAGTAATTAGTTACTCAGCAAAGTAACTGACTTTTTTTAAAATATTCTATAAACGGGACTATCGAAGGAAGTGAATGTCGCCGTCATCGGCCCCCCCACCCCAAAGCTCCTTGTCCCCATGTTGATGAGGACAAGGGCCTCTCCCCTACAACCCTGGCCTTTGGTTGTTGGGGTCTGCGGGCTTATCAGAATCCTTTGATAAGGGCCCCCCCCACGATGTACCCCTACCCATTCACCTGGGGAAAAAAGTGTTAATAAAAAAAACACAACACAGGTTTTTAAAGTACTTTATTAGACAGCTCCGGGGGTCTTCTTCCGACTTCGGGGGTCTTTTTGCCAGGCTCCTCTGCTATCTTCTGCTCTATTACCGATAGCTCTTTTACTAGCGGAGGAGCCCGGCTTTCTCCTTCATCGCCGCCGCCGTCCGGGGGTCTTCTTCCGACTTTGGGGGTCTCCTTCCGACTTCGGGGTCTTGTCCCGCTCTTCTGCCGGGCCTCCGCTATCTTCTTACAGCTCTTTTACTAGTGTTGGCCCGGTCTTGTCGCTGTCGCCGCCGCCACCTTCGTCTTCTATTTTTTCTTCTTCTTCTTCCTTCCGATGTTGACACAACGCTCTCTCGGGCCGTAATGGCAAGGACGCGTTGTGCTGCGACTTATATAGGCATAAGGGGTGGGGTCACCGGGTGATGTCACCTGGTGACCCCGCCCATTATGATGTCACAGTCCCAGGGATGCTGAGACGATGACATCATAAGGGGCGGGGTCACAATGCCTATGTAAGTCACCGCACAACGCGTCCCTGCCATTACGGCCGGAGAGAGCGTTGTGTCAACATTGGAAGGAAGAAGAAGAAAAAAAGAAGAAGGTGGAGGTGGCGACAGCGACAAGACCGGGCCAACTCTAGTAAAAGCTGTAAGAAGATAGCGGAGGCCCGGCAGAAGACCGGGACAAGACCCCCGAAGTCGGAAGAAGACCCCCGGATGGCGGCGGCGATGAAGGAGAAATCCGGGCTCTTCCGCTAGTAAAAGAGCTAGCGGTAAAAGAGCAGAAGATAGCGGAGGAGACTGGCGGGAAGACCCCCGAAGTTGGAAGAAGACCCCCGGAGCTGTCTAATAAAGTACTTGTGTTGTGTTTTCTTTATTAACACTTTTTTCCCCAGGTGAATGGGTAGGGGTACATCGTACCCCATACTCATTCACATAGGGTGGAGTGCCGGAATCTGGG
This sequence comes from Lithobates sylvaticus, assembly GCA_028564925.1. Taxonomy (NCBI): domain Eukaryota; kingdom Metazoa; phylum Chordata; class Amphibia; order Anura; family Ranidae; genus Lithobates; species Lithobates sylvaticus. Next base: position 112,490,461 of record CM053037.1, on the reverse strand, counting down.
GGCCCCCTTATCAAAGGGGGCTCCCGGATTCTGATAAGCCCCCCGCCCACAGACCCGACAACCAATGGCCAGGGTTGTCGGGAAGAGGCCCTTGACCTCATCAACATGGGGACAAGGTGCTTTGGGGTTGGGGGGCCGCAGGCCTGGTACGATCGGGGGGGGGCGCTCGCTCGTCCCCACACCCTTTCCTGACCGGCCGGGCTGCTGGCTGGGATAAGGGTCTGCTATGGACTTTGGGGGGAACCCCACGCTGTTTTTTCAGAGTAGGGGTTTCCCTTAAATCCATACCAGGCGACGGCGCTCGCGAGGTGTCAATCTCGCCGATGGAGGCAGCGACATTCACTTCCTTTGCTAGGCGGTAGATGTAATTGTGGTAATGCTGCCCAAGTAATGGGAACGGCGTTACCATGAGGGGAAGAGTAATCAGTTACATTACTCGTTACCCTCTAAAGTAACTGCGTTAAGTAACTCTGTTTATTTTAACTGAGTTACTTACATCACTAGTCTACATCAATTACAGATAGAGTAAATCTCAATCTTTCCTATAGGTTCCCTATACAGCGGGGGCCAGCAACCAGTAGATCGCAGACAGATGACTGGTAGATCGTGGTCTGGGCTTGCTGACCCATCATCCCAGAGCACCAGAGTGCAATGCAGAGGGACTACTTGTAAAGTTGGAGCTGTTGTAGGGAGCAAGAGCTGCATAAGCTGATGCATCCCCTGTAGTGCTGGCTCATGTCCCATGCTGAGTGATACCAACTGCACTCCACCTCTTATTCCAACTAGCGGTCTCCAGAGTGGTGCCAGCAGCAGGAAAGAAGAGATCTTTAGGTCAGTGTGAAGCAATACACTGGACACATTAGTATAAGGCTGCTTTCACACCGAATTGCGACTCAACTGCAGGGTTTTACCACCCCCCAACTTACGTGTGAACGAGGCCTAAGGGTGCCACTGCAAAATGCAACTAAGGGCTCAGTCACAAGTGCAGCAGGCACTTCTGCTCCTCTGAAAAGTGATCCAAGTGTATTTGACAGGTGGTGAGGAGGCAACATATTAAACCCATGATTGCCGCGCAATGCATGTGATTGGGACACAGTAGTAAGGCAATTTGAGGTTTATATCAGGTGTAAGGAGGCAACACTGGGCGACACTGTGCTTGGTGATCTTTGACTTCTCCCATGTTGTTCAGGTAGATCTCCACCTCTTTAAGGTTGCCTATCCCTGCTACACAGGGTCATACCAAATAGTTGAGAAGGATCAGGTAGATCTGTCCATGTTTAATCTCTATCCAAGTATTATAGGCTGTCTGGGTAGACCAGGAGATTAAATAGCTGAGATGTGTGGCACAGTAATATTTGAGTAGGTAAGGGACTCTCTGTCCTCCCCTTTTTCTCAGACGTGTCAGTAAAGTGTGAGCTTCTGTGTGTCTTATAGTTTTACTGGTTAATGAACTGGTTAAAAGCTCTTTGGCGGTTATATAGGTGAGGTAGCGAGACTGGAACTGGGAGAGTTTTGAAAAGGTAGAGTAGAGGTAGGATAGACATTTTGAGTGTAGAGATGCAGTCCAAAAAAGGATAGGTTTTAGTTGGTCCACTAGTTGGTTTAGGAGTTTGTAGATTTTCAGAAAGGGAAGGGAGAAAATTAGCTTTATATAATTCTGTGTTGTGTATAGTGTGGTAAGTAGGAGTGATGGAGGTACCCAAGTATTTTATAAAGTTTTCACATCAAGGGTTATTGAACTTTAAAATAATTATGCAAAAGGGTCATGCTGCACTTACACTGTATATTCCAGACACAAGGAAAATTTTAAAATAACTACATAAAAGTGTGCAAAACCAAAATATCAAAAACGTATCAATAAATCATATATAATCATAACTCATAATAGAAAACTTCATACACGATGTACATACAAAAATGTGGTAAAGTGTCCATTACAGAACTTATAATTGAAACTTATGCATGATAAAAGAGTAAGCTTCAAAAAAATATATATTAAAGTCTTCCACTCCATATTTACTGCTGCAGTGGCAGGGTGTGCACCCTACCTTATGGGATTCATCTTGGATTAGTAGCCGTTGTCTACTCACCTGTGAGCAGCAGTCTTTTTTCCTTTATTCAATCGGATTCCACTAGCTACACTGGCTCAGTGAGTAGTTTCCATGTGCACAACATGAGAATTTCCTCGGATCTGGTTACTAATATAGCAGGGGAAATGTATAGCGGGACTTTGAGCATGGCACATTAGAATCCTCTGCGAACAGTGGCCAGCCAAAGTCTGCACACCATTGTGGATGATGAGACGGGTTCTCTTAAGTTTTTGTTCCGTAAAATGGAAAACATCATGGTTAAGGAGATTCAATAGTTTTTGGGACAAAAACACATTTAATGAGTACCTGTCTCTTGAGCGAGTTCCTCGGGGTCTTATGCCCCGTACACATGCTCGGATTTTCCGATGACTAGTTCCGTCGGATCATTTTCGTCAGAATTTGTCCGATGCTGGTGTTGCGTACACACGGTCGGACAACGTTGTCGGAATTTCCGGTCTTCAAGAACGCCGTGACGTAAGCCGTCTTCCACGAGACTAGAAAAGGGAAGTTCAGCACCACGTCCCGCACCCGTTGGGCTCCTTCTGCTGATTCCGTGTTTATCGCGTGTTAGTAGAAGTTTGGGGACTTACGATTCGCGCTTCTCAGTTTTCTGACTCAGATCGTTACTGCTCTTCAGTTTGTGCTTGTCGTGCGTATCTGTTTATCGGTGTGTGTAGTCAGTTCGCATTTGTTGGTCATTGCGGCCTATATCTTGATATAGGACGCTTTGATTTTCACTGCTTATTGTCTGCTCGTTTCTGGTATTCATTTCGTTCTTTCAGGCCTTGCTGTTTATCGGTGCTTTCTGTTTGTCCGTTCTGACCAGCCGACCGTTTGTGAGCGATGTTTCCTGTACGTACTCGTCGCCTGTTCGTGCTGTACAGGGACTTGGTGTCGGGCTTTTAGCTTTGACCCAAGACCCGTCCATGAACAGAGTGAGGAGGAGTATGTGGACCAAGAATTGGTTGCTTCAGCGTGACCAATTCTCGCACATGCCTTTGCTTCGTGAGATCCGGGAGAATAATCCTGATGATTTCAGGAACTTTCTCCGGATGACGGACCCCGTTTTTCACCGTCTTTTGGCTTTGCTGACCCCTTTTATCAGCCGGCAGGATACCTGCATGAGACAAGCCATCACGTTGAGGTACTTGGCGACAGGGAGAAGCCTTTAGGATCTGAAGTTCTCCACAGGTATCTCTCCCCAGGCTCTGGGAATCATTATTCCAGAGACCTGTTCTGCCATAATCCAGGTCCTGCAGGAGGACTATATTAAGGTAACATTTCTCCTTTACTATTCCCTTCTATGTATGCTCTGTTTGCTAATGTCTTGTATTTTTGACCTCCTTCCCTAATTACCATGATTGCAATATGCTCTATAATATGCTGTGCCCCTTTTCTCCTTCATGCATTTTTCCCTTCACTTACCTCCCCAGCATGCTCTTCTGGCCCAATATACACCTATGGCCTAGTCACTTAAGCAATGTATTTTGTCTGCTCCATAGTATTGGTTTCCCCCAAACACCCCCTAAAATATGCACAAATGTTTGCTGTGTGTTTTACTTCATGCAGAGTCCCTTTGAATTTTTATTTTTGTTTTTTTGGGGTGTCAAACTCATTAGGAACCCCCCTCCCCCAACTGCTCTGTCAGATGCTACCAATCCTCTATCTGCTGGCTCCAAGCTCAATACACACTACATACCTACCTCTTTATAGTGGTCATATTTAGGGATGAATTCAGCAAAGCGTGTAGTGCAAGGGGCTGGCTCAATACTTTACAATGTTTTTTTTTTTTTTTTTTTGTATTTTCCTCCTATTATTAGCTTGATAGGTAATTGCAGAATGTCAAAATGTGCTTCCCTTATTTATTTTTTTTTTTTTTGGGGGGGGGGGGTTAGGAAGCTTCTTTTATCTTTCCTGTGGGCTGCCAATAGTGTTAAGTAAGGAGGGTCTGGCCAAACTAGCACACATTATTGAGCCATTTGGCTATCAATGAAGTGCAGAGGGTTACCTGTCCAATCCCCCCCCCAAACCCCTAGTTATTGTCAATGGCCCATCAGAAGTGGGGGATTGATGGGGGGTGAGTAATATGCTAAGGGGACCTTGTACTTTGGTGTGCAAATACTTTCAAGGTTACAATTTAAGTCTGATCTTGTTCCAAGATGTTAGTGTCTAATCTGCTTGCAATGTTTATGTGCAAAGTGACAATTTTTTTTTTCTTGTTTGACTCCACAGTTTCCTTCCACGCCACAGGAATGGCAGACTGTGGCCTCCCACTTTGCCAGCCGTTGGGACTTTCCTAACTGCGGAGGTGCAATTGATGGGAAATCGCATCATCCCACCCCCCAACTCGGGGTCATACTATTATAATTACAAGGGGTTTACTAGTGTAGTGATGTTGGTGGTGGTGTCGGCGACATACGAGTTTTTGTATGTGGACGTGGGGATGAATGGCCGGATCTCGGATGGTGGTGCCATTGCGCACACGGCGTTCTACTGGCGTCTCCAGAGTGGCAGTCTGTGCTTGCCACCTCCAGAGGAGAATGCTGAAGGACTCCCCTTCGTCTTTGTCGCGGATGAAGTGTTTGCGCTGACAAGCCATCTGATGAGGCCCTTCCCGATGAGGACCCTCACCCCAGACCAGAGGGTCTTCAATTACAGGCTGTCCAGAGCCCGCAGAGTGGTGGAGAACACCTTTGGGATCCTGGCTAGCCGCTTCCGCCTCTTTTTGACAGCTATGAACTTGGCGGAATATAAACTCAACCACATTGTGCTTTCCTGCTGCATATTGCACAACTTCCTCAAAAGACATAGCAGAAACTATGTTGTGCCCGTTGGCCCTGATGTGGACATGCCTTTCAATGGCGACCTCACAGCCCTTCAAGCTGCACGTCCTGGCTTGCCCCCTCTAAATGCCCGTGAGAGATATATGGACTACTTTGTGGGTAGGGGGGCCATTGCTCTGCCTGACGATGTGTGAGAGGCATTTTTTTAAAATATATTTTTTTTACCAGACCTAGGATTTCTTGTCATTTACTGCTTGTGTTTCTTGTAGGTGTGTTCTAGCTTATTTGTAGTTAAATTTTTGGGCCTTTATCTTCAACAGTGGGAATGCACTTTCTGAGCGAGAGTAGGTTACAGTCTCTTCTTCCCAAAAAGAATCTTCTCATGTTGTGTGTGTGATACCTAATATTTTGTCTAGATAAGGTTTGTAGTGCATAACTGACACCCAAAATACTCCTTTTCATCACCATGACGGAAATGTGTGTATTCCAGAAAATGGTGTGCTACGTGTTTTATTACAAAGCACTGTGGGTGTCATTTACAAAAGACAAATCCACTATGCACTACAAGTGCACTGCAAAAGTGCACCGGAAAATACACTTGCAGTGCAAACTGGAATAGCCTTTAGTAAATAACACCCATTGTCACCAAAATCATTTACTTTTGACATAAATAATGCTTTTGTGTTTTGAAATAAGGAAGCCACACATTTTTTAGATGTAAAAATTTTACTTACAACACATTCACAAGTGCCATTCAAAAATGCTTTTGGAAACTGAAAAGATCTTTGGTCTTTAGAACATTGTTTACTAACATTGCGCATTTGGTAAAACCAGGCATGTAGCAAAACATAACAGACTGAACATAGGAACTTGCAAAGTTCAACTTTCAAAAGTGAAGACAAGATCAGACATGACTATATGTTCAAAGTGTGTTTGATCGTGCCTTCATCACATGGGGTGTCACCCCTGGAAATGTGAAATTTAGAACATGCACACAATTTGGGTCTCAAAATGGGCATTTGATGATAATAAAACAACTGGCTAGAATGTTCAAATGTGCAATCTCCCATCATGGGGATCAATGGACGTGTTTTGGGGGTGCAACCCCTTCGCCTCACCCACTTTAGTAGTTAGTAAAGTGGTTGCACCCCCAAAACGTTGTCATTCATCCACCATGATCGGAGCTAGCACATGTTGACACACTGTGTGCATCTTCCAAATTTGGCACATTTTTTAAGGTAAAATTTTAGTGAGAAACAGCCACAAATGTGTGTTAATTACTTTGTGCGTTTTCAGATTTTCGCTAAAACATCAATGATGTTCTTCATTTTTTGTTGAACCTCATTGATGTTTTTCTTGATATCATCTAAATTTCGACTGCACGCCATAATCTCCCCGATGAGTACGTGTGCACTTTCAGTGGTAAAGTGCAATTCTTCTTCCACAACATCCACATCACCTAAAAAACACACAAACAAAAAAAAAATGGCTATTGTAAAAGAGGCAGGCATACATTGATTAGCTTACCAGTAGCTGTGTTCTCCCACACTCACCTGTTGTGGTGACAAGTTCTCCAAGTTCTATTATCTCTCCTTCCTCCTCCTCCTCTGCTTGTGGTGTTGGTATTTCCCCTTCTTTGGGAGGTGTGGGTTTCCTGGTGTCCTCAGACGTCCCGAGTCTTCGCTCCCCTATGAGAATGTACAAAAGGAATACTTAGCACAACAATCTATTGAGGGCAGAAATAGGAAATGTCAAACATTGCTTGGAAGTGACGGACAATAGTTGTTTGTGGCCAGGTTCAAAGGACAACAGCATTAATGTAGTCACTTTGTAAATGTGCAGAACTTACTACCTTTTCGGTTGAAGTTTGTCAGATGGAGACACCCCTATAGTATCCACTAGAGCACATGTGTGGAACAACATAATGAAAAGGGTGTTTGGGTGTCCCAGCACTAGTGCTCTAGAGTCCAGATGGGTAAACAGCTACTGAGTGACCTCTCCTTTACATTGAAGAAATTTGCTTTACATTCTTGATGACATCTCTATTGACAACAAACTTCCTTTCACTAAAAACTTCACCAAACATCGTATTATAAGTGGCCGAACGATCAAGGTTGATTACGATCGAATGGACACACTAACATGAAAGTGGCCATTTTCATGTACAACATAGAAAAAAACAACCACATGGAGCAGTATGCAAGCAAGAAAAAAAAAGCACAACACACGACAACTACTTACTTTTTTGAAGAACTCGCTTGATCTTTCTGTACTGATCCGGCTCCCTCAGTTTCAGGTCTGACCAGCGTTTCCTCAGTTGTTCCTTGGATCGTTGTACCCCAAAATTATTGTACAGCCTCCTCACTTTAGACATGATCTTGGCCTTTCTGACATTTGGGTTGAGGTAAGGCCCATACTTCCCATCATAGTCGCTCCTCTTCAATATGTCCACCATCTCCGACATTTCTCCAAAAGACATGTTGGAGGCCTTAAATTTAAGCCTCCGGGATTGGGACGTTTCTGCCTCTGGCCTTTCCTCGTCCTCCTCCTCGTTGCTGTAATATTTAGGGCGCACCTGCTGTGTCCCCGCCATGTGCTCTCCCCACTGCGCCGTAAAGAGAAGGGGGTGGGGAATAGACGAGAAAGATCGCCAGGGGCAGGCGGAGTTTCACGCATGCGCACTGTATATAAAACTTCACACGCGTGTGTCGTAGCGACGATCTGTGTGCAGAGGGGAGAGAGAGCTGACGCACGAGACGATCGCTATAACGAAGGTACAATTTGAACTTGGTACATCACTAGCCTAGACTGCTTAGACATTGAGGCTTATTTATGGAGAAGATTAGGAGAGTTTAGCCTGACATTATTTAGTGTTTTGTGTGGTGTTGTGTCTTGCAGAGAATATGGATGGCTTCAATGACGTCAGCTTTCTCCCCCTCTTCATTGATAAATATCGTGAATTGACCCTTTTGTGGCAGGCGAAGCACCCGCTATACAGCAACAAACCAAAGAGGCACGCAGCGATGAAGAAACTTCTGGAATTTGTATTGCCGGTGATCCCCACGGCAACCGTTGAGAAGTTAGGAACAAAAATTGGCAGCCTGAGGAGTACGTATTTCAGGGAGTGCAATAAGGTCCTGAAGTTCCAAGCATCTGGAGCTGCAGCAGATGAGGTCTATGTCCCTAGTCTCTGGTACTATGAGAGGCTCCATTTTCTCAAAGACCAGGCTGATGTCAGGGAGTCACTCTCGACTCTTCCTTCCACGCGTCCTTCCACGCATGCCACCCCTGATGAGGCTTCCGAGGACCAACCTGGGCCTTCCAGTCAGGAAGAGGTGGAGGAGCCCAGCTTGAGCCAGGTATAGTATTTTTGTACCCATTTTTTGAAAAAATGAATGATGTTCACTTAATTCAGGATCCCCAATTGCTTATTTACTAAAGTGTTTGACATATCAACAGACAGTAGTGTTGGAGACATTTTGGGCAAGAATCTAAACTGCTGGGCTGAGAATTGTATGGTTTTCTATTTGTAAACATTTTGCAACAGTCAATAGATGAAAATTGTGTGTGTTTGATGAACAAATAACTCAAACTATGTCCCTTTTTCATACACAGGCAGACCTCAGCCAGGAGGTGGCTGTGGAATGTGGCAGTCAGGAGGAGGCAGGGGTTAGTGGCAGCCAAGAGGTGGGTAGGCCTAGGAGCCTGACTGTATCCCAAGTCCCTCCGCTCCGCCTTCCCTACAAAAGGGCCAGAAAGGTGGGGGAGGTGGGTGAGTAAGCGCTCCGGCTGATAAGGGAGGCTTCATCGGCACTACATGCCACACCCACCTACGAGGAGGCCTTTGCCTCCTTGGCTGCCACTAAACTCAAGGATATGGAGGCGGGGCAACGCAGCATGTGTGAGGAGGTCATCCTCAAGATACTAAATAAGGGGGTGGCTGGGGAGATGACCCCAGCAACACATGTTTGCGAGAGTCACCATGCTCCGCCTCCTCCTTCTGCCACAACTGTTCAACAATGACAGTTTATTTGTGAGTAGGCAGGTACATTTCAACAAACAACCTCAGAGTGAATTTAGGCTACAAATACAAATGATAATAATGGTGTTTGGATAAGTTGAGACACACAAAATCCCCCCCCCCCCCCCCCCAAAAAAAAATAAAAAATTAGTAATAAAGGAAATCTGGATTAACAAAAAAAAAAACACTAGAAATGACAAATCCTCCAAAAAATATAAAAAACATTCTTAAGATCTGACGAATAAAAAACATCTAGCCAATAAATCATGAAAAAGAATAAAGAAAGAAGTTTGCGAGAAGTCAGTGTGAATAGGAGCAGCTAAAAAACTTCATTCTTCTTGCATTGTAAAGAAAAAGAGAATGCGCATTTTAACATTGCAGCGTGACGAATGTGCTGTGTCGATTAGGAACGGTAGTTTTACCTGACCGAGCGCTTCCGTCACAGAATTTCTTCTGAGCATGCGTGGCACTTTGTCCGTCGAACTAGGCTACACACGATCGGAATTTGTGTGATGGGACTTTGTTGTCGGAAAAATTTAGAGCAGGAGATAAAACTTTGTCCGTCGGAAAATGTCCGATGGAGCCTACACACGGTCGGAATTTCACACAACACTGTCCGATAGGACATTTTCTGTCGGAAAATCCGACCGTGTGTATGGGGCATTAGAATTAAAGCGGTTCTGCACACACTTTTTTGCCTAGATCTAATTGCCTTCCAAATCTGGCAAAGAATGCTAAATGGCAGTTTTTTTTTTTTAACCTTCTAATTGCTGGCCCGGTCTATGCACCCATTCCTCTTTCTCTGCGGGTGTGGGCAGGGTTTGTGCGGGGATCCTCATCACTTCCTTTGATTGCCGCACTGTCTCCTGGGATCTGGTGTCATTCATCCCAGGAGTCAGTGCGGACAGCCGACGCGAAATCTCACGTGATTTCATGGACGCCACCCATTGTTATGGCAACATAGTGGTTTTTAGGCCGCTCGGCGCTGTTGTCAGTGAGCATGCGTGGGAACCAGCGAGGCCTGGAATGGGAACAAGGAAGTGATTGCTTGTGGGCTTCAAATGCCCACAAGCAAAATGGAAATAGTGTTGTTTTTTTTTATTTAAAGTGCAGATTTCGTGACAAAACGGACATGGATAAAGGACTGACACAGAAAAAGTGAGTTTAACATTTGACTTAAAAAGTATTTTAACAGGAGTAGAAAAAAAATTAAATAATTGTGTGCAGCACCGCTTTAAGAAGTTCCTGACTTTTGAACTTCAGACCTACAGATCCATTTTTACTCCTCCACTTGCTCAGCGGGGATCGACGGAGCGACAGACTCTGTGCAGGGACAGACCTGTCAGAGCTCCGCTCTCCCCTATGGGGGGATCGGATGATTACAGACCGCCTGTCCTTTTCATCTGATCCGCCAGACGGATGTAAAATAGGTTTTGCATCCGTCTGGATTTTGCGGTTCGGATCAGGGTGGATCGGATGTCAGCGGACGTGTCACCGATGATTTTCGACGCTCCATAGATGTGCATGGAGCGCCATTTCAGATCCACCTGAAAAAACTGACAGGCTGATCTGAACGGTTCGCACATGTAAAAGGGGCCTAAGGAAATCATAGACTGATACTCTTACATCATGCTCTTTGGAACTCATGAGAATTATTGTTAAATCAAAATCTAATGAGATTGAGAGATTGCAACAAGAGATCTCAGACATCAAAAAGGAAATTGTGTCGTTGAAATAGTGTTGTTTAAATATCTGAAATTGGGAGAAAAGTTGGACCGTATAGAGTTAGGAATCATTGAAAATAAAAAAGAGAAATTACTGACAGATCGGTTCAATTATGAGTCCAACGCGGTTAAACACTGGTGGCCGGGGATGGGGAGGCAGGATGTGAGGACGTGAGAAGCACGCAGTGTCTCAGAGAGGGAGGAGCCTGATCGGAACATCTGATGGACCAAGCCGAGGGTGAGGGTGCGGTATGAGGTACGAGAGACCGCGAGATCCCTCGCTGATGACCCCCTGCGCTATAGAGATTTCAGCCAGCGAGCCGGCGTCATTGGCTGCAGCGCGCCAAAGGATACCGGCGCGAAATGCGGAGGACGCCGCTCTGTTAAACAACACCTGGCTGCTCTTCCCTACGCCTCCACGACTGGAACCCGCTTCCCCACGGACCCGACCCCCCTTTCTCTCTCCCACGCTGGGCAAAGGGCTGCAGTAACCAGAGAATCCTCTCCCCTCAAACACCGGTAAGAAAAGAACCTCACAGGTCCCTGGATGGACAGAAAACAGCAAGGGTAAGACCCTGCATTAAGGGGAACAAAACAAATCATAATAGAGATGGTGAGTGTGTGGATCCTATGTTTTCTACATAAAGGAAATGCAAATAGCTGTATCTAGGAAATCCCAAACAAAACACCATTTACAATTACTATTTAAATGTAAATCCCAGATGCATTGCAAAGATTTGAGATACGAGAGACAAAAGGAATAGTAGGACTTATGTGTTAAATAAACAGATAAACAACATAAATGTAATATAGAGGCATAGAAGTCGCATCTATGAGAGATACCTTTTTCTTTTCTTTTTTTTTTTTTTCTCTCCCTCTTCTCTCTTTCCATATATTATTGAAATAAACAAGTGCAATTACATACGCAATAGGATTTAAACGGAATAAGAAATAAACCCGGCGTAATAAACTGTGCAATAAAAAAGTAAGGAGGGGAGGAAGGGAAGAGGAGGAAAGAGGACAAGCAACCCAACAATATTGATGGGGTAAAACCCCTTTGCCCCTATGCGTCTACATTAGTTGCATTTCTTGACTAAAAGCGGCACTAACTTACTATTAATGCCAAGGACTCACAGTGAACTAAACAGGATATAGCATACAGAGACAAAACGTACAAATCCTAATGGTACGACCCTGGATCCGTTTTTCTTTTTTGCTCTGTTTTTCTGCCCCCCCCCCCCTTTGTTTTTTTTCCCTTTTTGTGCCTATCTTTTTTCCCTTCTCCCCTGTTTGCAAACGAGAAAGCTATATCATCCTCAGATGAAAGGGTAAAAACTAAAAAAAACTCCCCCTTTATCAAAATTCTGACAAATCTATTTGATTTACTCGTTTAATTACATTGACTCTCTGAGGGGTCCCCACCACCTTTTCAATTCAAGATAGCCAGACCGACACTCTGGGGAAAAGGAAAATTAAAAAAAAAGGATTTGCTAGTATGAAAGGAAAAACAGCGAAAGCAAGTGAAGCTAAAACACCAAAAAATAAAGCAAATATGAGTACAATCAAACAATACTTGGTAAAAGGTTCGAGCCCCAAAAGTCCAGGCCCAGAAGAGCAGCAAATGATGAAACAAGTGAAGAAAAAGGAAACAAATAAAAAGAAGGATGACCCGGTCGGAGCCTCTGGCGGCGAAACGACTATAGAAAGTGAGCAGGATAGGAGTGCCAGCGAAGACATAGTTAACACCGTACAGATAGCTACAAAATCTGAAATTTCAGAGATGTTAACCCGAATGGAGAACTCAATTAAAACAGAGATAACGGCACTCCGAACAGATCTAAGTCACTTGCTTACCCGAGTGGAGGAAAATGAAAACAAAATCGATAATCACATTTTGGAATTAAACGCAGTAAAAGATCAGCTTAAAGAAACAAGGATAACTCAGAGGAGAATCAGATATAAGTTAGAAGAACAGGAAAACCAAAGTAGGCGACAGAACCTAAGGATCCGCGCTCTTACAGAGGAAAATACCGAAGACCTCAGGGTAGTAATCAAGGAGATCCTTGGCCCAGTATGAAACAAGGGTCCTAAAATGGAACTCAAAATAGATAGGGTACACAGACTAAGGAGACCTCAACATATATCACCAGACAGCCCGAGGGATATTTTGGTTAGATTCCAGAATTTTGAAGATAAGATGGCAATCTGGAATAACCTAAGAGGCAAACCCCCACTAAAATTCAATGAGACCGAAATACAAATTTTTATAGATCTGGCCCCAGAGACGTTGGCCAGAAGGCGATTCCTTAGACCCTTATTAGCACAAATGAAAACTGAGAATGTAAAATATAGTTGGGGGTTCCCAGCCTGCTTAATAGGATACAGCGAGGGAAAATCGGCAAAACTGAGATTTCCAGAAGAGCTCCCAGAGTTTTGTGGTGTCCTTGGACTACAAGCGATTGAAATCCTGGAGTGGAAAGAGAGAAAGAGGGGGTGTAGGGTCGCATCCAGGGAGACAGGGAGAGGAAAGAAAAGGGGGAAAGACCCCTCCCCCCCCTTTTTTTTTGTTGTTTTTGTTTTTGTTTTGTTTTGTGGGGGGAGGAGGCGGGGGGGTTGAGGGAGGTGTGGGTTAGAACAGGGAGGAGAGAAAGCTTGGTCCAGTACACCCACCCCACTCCCCTCCTGGGAATATCCCGTGGGAGGGGCGCGGAATGTGGGTGGAGATCAGAGCAACACCTTGAGGCTCGAAGACTGAAAGCTGAAACCGGAAAAGATGTTCGGATCAGCCAACGGTCTAGTGACCAGAATTGGTCGGAAAGAGGGGAGGAAGGGGGGAGGGAAAGGGGGATAGGGAAGAGGGGGGGATGGATTGGGTGGGAAACAATACCTCTCGTCTTTTTGGAAAAGGAAAGGAAAAAAAAAAAAAGAAAAATTTAACGCAAGATTAAGTTTCTGACATATAATGTTCGAGGACTGAACATACCTGCCAAAAGACACAAGGTCCTAAAAGAGCACAAATACCATCATGCGGATGTAATCTTCCTCCAAGAGACTCATCTCTTTTTAGGGGCTAACGTAAAACTATATTCCAACGAACACCCCACTTGGTTTTATGCGGACTCAACGACCAACAAAGCAAAGGGAGTTGCAATTGGGTTCTCAAGAGAAACCAGGTTCAAACTAGAGGAAAGGCTCACAGATCCAGAGGGGAGATTCCTTTTCTTAAGAGGGTTCATAGGGGAAACAGAATGTACTCTGGGTAACATATATGCCCCAAATAAAAATCCAGCAAAATTTCTAAAAAGAATGATAGGGACCCTGGCGCAGTTTAGGAGAGGGATATTAATAATGGCCGGAGATTTCAATCTATCCCTAAACCCTCAAGAGGATAGTACGTCTCATGTACAGGGGACGGGACAGGCGTCCCTTAAAATATTGAAACAAAAAATGCACCAAAACCAATTGGTGGATGTGTGGAGAGCCTTCCACCCCAAAACACGGGATTATACCTTCTTCTCCCCTGTACATGGGACGTATACACGCATCGACTATTTTATAACTGATCATAATATACTCACTAGAGTGACAGATATCGAGATAGGGATATCTACACTATCCGATCACTCCCCAGTAATGATGACCATAGAAGAAATGAAAACACAGAGACCAGTTTCCAATTGGATATTAAACGAAACACTCCTAAGCGAAAACCAAGATATAGAAAGAATAAACGAGGAACTGATGCATTTTTTCGAAATTAACGACACACAGGATATCTCATATTCGACTCTATGGGAGACACACAAGGCATATATAAGAGGTATCTTTATATCCATGGGGGCTGGAAAAAAAAAGGCGAGAGAAAAGGAAACTAAAAGTTTAACAGAGGAAATACACGAACTAGAACAGATACATAAAAAACCAGAAGGGAGACATCAAGAAATCTACCATCAACTTATATCCAAAAGAGAAGAACTGAAAGACTTATTAACCCAGGATACAAAAAGGGTCTTTAATAGAATTCTGAAGGGGAAATATTTAGGAGGTAATAAAATCGGGAAACATTTGGCAAAGACCCTGAGGAAGGAAAAGACAAGAAACTACATCGAAAAAATCTGAAATAAACAAGGAGAAGTAGTCTCTAAAACAAAAGAAATAGCTGATGTTTTCCGAAACTATTACAGTGCACTCTATGACATTAAGAAAGGTAACGTAGAAAAAGAAAAAACAAGTAGTTTTTGGATAAATCAGGAATCTTTCAATTAAGTCCGAATGATACTGAAAATCTAGAAAGTCCCATTACGGAGCAGGAAATTAAAAAAGCTATCCTAGAAACACCAACAGGGAAAAGCCCAGGTCCGGACGGATTCTCCATAAACTACCTTAAGAAATTCCAGAAAATTCTGATACCCCGGCTTTGTAAATATATGAACGGATTACGGATTAAGCTCTGAAGCACAGAAAGCATTGATTACTATAATTTTAAAAGAAGGAAAAGATGAAATGCTATGTCCAAGCTACAGACCAATCTCTCTCCTGAATTTCGATACAAAACTATATGCAAAAGTATTAGCAAACAGACTTAGAGATAAAATGAAAAAAACTAGTCCATATGGACCAGGTAGGGTTTGTTTCAGGAAGAGAGGGGCGCGACAACGGAGTTATAACACTCCTCCTGTTGCAAAAAATGAAAACACAGGGGCCCCCAGGACTATTTCTGTCAATTGATGCTGAAAAAGCATTTGACAGAGTAGACTGGGGGTTCATGATGGAGACACTGAGGCATATAGGCATGGGTGCCAGGATGCTACAAATAATTGGGGTATTGTATGAAGTACCGACCGCAGCAATAAAAATAAATGGGGATCTTTCAACTCCCTTTGTCATGAGAAATGGGACGAGACAGGGGTGTCCCCTGTCCCCATTACTTTTTGTGCTCTCTTTTGAACCATTATTAGCAACAGTCAGAGCAAATAGAGACATCAAGGGAATAAAAATGGGCGACGTTGAGGATAAGGTCGTGCTTTCGCAGATGACCTGCTGTTTTATGTTTCCAAACCTAAACATACAATGCCACAATTAATCAAAACGCTAAAAAAATATGGAGAAATAGCAAATTTCTAAATCAATTTAAACAAATCAGAAATCTTAAACATAAATGTTGAACCAAAAGAGATACAAGAGTTGCAAAAAGAATATCCTTTTCCCTGGAAGAAGAAAGGCTTAAAATATCTGGGGATTAAATTAGCAAATTCAGTAGAACAACTATTCAGCGAGAACTATATTGCACTATTGGATGAAATTAAAAATGAGACCAAAAAACTGTCTTTAAAGCCTTTATCATGGTTTGGCCGAATTAATACAGCCAAAATGGTGTTACTCCCCAAAGTTACATATAAATTTTCAATGTTACCAATCCCCCTCCCAGATTATTATTTTCAAACTTTAAAATCGATAATAAACAGATTCATCTGGCAAAACAAAAAACCTAGGATCTCTAGTAATATCTTGAAGCAGGATAAGGATCAAGGAGGATTGGGGATCCCGGACCTTAAAAAATATTATTACGCGATTATAGCTTCACGAGCAATAGAGTGGGCACGGGAAACAGAAGATAAACACTGGGTTAAAATGGAGAATATTATAAGCGAGGTAAGTTTAAAAAGGGTAATATGGATTCCCCCACATTTAAGGGGTTTTGGCACAAACACACAAAAAATAACAAAAAATGTATTAAAAATTTGGGATTTATTACATAAGCAATATAAGTGGGAGTATAACTCACCGTTAATGTTTTTGAGTGAAAATTAGTATTTTCCACCAGGAAAAAGACACATAGGGGGCCAATGGTTAGGAGAAAACACACAATTGAAAGATATAATGGATAAAGGGAAAATAAAAACACTAGTAGAACTACAACACAATGGGGCACAAATAAGAATCAATGAGTGGCGCTATCTGCAGCTGATCCATTTCGTAAGAAGTCTCCCCCAACCGATTAGAACAAAAGAAAAATTTACAGCATTAGAAAAAATTTGTGCGGATTCGGGGACAAAAAAAAAAAAAAACAATATCCCGATTATATAGAGCTATTCTTGCAGAGGACCAACTGGAGATACCTCCTTTCCTTCTTAAATGGGGCACGGAATTGGGTTGACATGGCTATATGCACAAAATAAAAAAAATATTGAAACTAACCCACAAATCAGCTATTGACACTATGACGACGGAGATGAATTATAAATGCCTCTCCAGATGGTATATGACACCTGATAAATTAAATAAAATTCACTTAGATAATTCACAGAACTGTTGGAGGGGATGCAATAATCCGGGCACAATGGCCCATATTTGGTGGGAGTGCCCAAAAATAAAAAAATTTTGGACAGAGATTCGGAGCCTTATAAAAGCAATCACTGACGTGAATATAAAAGAGGATCCCTGGATATGCCTATTCCATGGGACCGGGGATCCAATTAAGCAATATACAAAAACATTAATACCCCAGATGTTAAATGCAGCCAAGGGCCTTATGCCGAAAAAATGGCAGCAGGAAGAAGCACCCACTAAAAGAGAGTGGGTCTTAAAAGTGGAAGAAATGTATCATCTGGAAAAATTGAGGTACAATGGAGAAGAAGGAGAAGAAGAGGATCTGAAAAAATGGAAAAGATGGCAGACTTTCAAGCAGACATGGGAATATGCCGAAACGATTATATAAATAGAATGATATAGCGAAATGGTGTTCGCAACAAGAAGATGAGAGGTATTGGGAAATAGGGTGGGCGGGATTGGGAGGGGGGAGGGTAAGATTGGGAATAGGGGGGAAAAAGAAAGAAGAAAAAAGAAAAAAAAAAAAAAAAAGAAAACCCCACACATTATAAAAGTGAAAAAAAAAAAATCCAAAAGAGATAATATATAGTATGCAAAATGGTAAACTAAACTGTACGGTTTAATTCTTTCACAATAAAATTCCACAATGATGTGAAATACAACGAGAGATACAAATGAACGTGAAGTTGAATAACAATCTCTTGAATATTGCTGAAGTGAAAAAAAAAAAAAAAAAGAATTATGAGTCCAACACCGTTTATGTTTGGAAAAGACCCCATTTTCAGTACAGACCTAGTACGGCTACCACATTGGGTAGTACGGGTAAACATGTCAGTTTTCTGACACAGAGACTGAGATCTTTGACCACACTCATAGTGGCTTTGCCTCTGACTCATCTGTGGAAGGAGCCATTGGAGGATTAGCTTATTTGTGTTTAAATTCCCAAACTAGCCCCAAATAAAACCAGGAGAGGGGTTTTTACAACCTCAGGGGCCAGCAGCAGAAGACAGTTCAAACGTTCTAAATTTGTCGTTAACCACATCAGAGATTTCATTACTTTCGAGAGGTTTACATTTTTGCCCCATTAGACATTTCAGTTTGTTCGATACGATCTTAGATGACAAATATGCACGCAATCTCACCCTTCAGAAACACTACTATCAAGATACCCAGGACATGATCACTAATGATTCCAGTGTAACCGTAGAACTACAAGTACCCATGGGCTTTAGAGAGCAGTGTGCAGTTCAGGATTTAGAGGCACTACAGGATGAGTCGGTCGAGGGAGAGGTATGTGAGACCACCCTTCCTGTGGAGGTCCCCTTCAAACTACGTTCTGAGTTTTATCCTGTAAACTCTAGAGGCAAAGCTTTAGACACCTTTCAGAGGAATGTTGAAAGAGAATTAACTAGATTGACTTTATGCTCTGGGTGTAGGGGATATGTCTTTAATGATAACCTCTGCTCTGAAGAGCCTTTTATGCTTGTGTCTCTTAGCTGTGATTCTGCTGATTAGGAATTCAGACGGGGGGGGGGGGTCTGGTTGTGATTCAAGATGCCTCTTTGTATAATGCAGAAGCTCTCAGACAATTATCGGATATAAATATATACTGTGAACTTAGAAGTAACCCCACTAATGAGTTCAAATGGGTTTTGGGTGAGCTTGTACTAAAAGGGGTACGTCTGGGCATTTTATCACAGAAGGAAGGTGAGAACATGATCCCTGAGGATCCAAATGGTCACAGTGTTTCACCATCTTCCCAAAACACGCAAAGGTTTAGTTCCTCTTAAGGGACGTCCCATAGTTTCTGGGATAGGCTCACTCAATTACCATCTTGGGTTATAGGTTGATTGTCAGCTACAGCCCATAGTGAGGGGCCTTCCCGGCTATCTAAGGGACACAAAGCAATTACTACAATGTTGCAATAAGCTAGTATGGGAGGATGGTGACACCTGGATCACTTGGTATGTCTGCAGCCTTTATTCTTCTATACCCCACCACATGGGCTTACGGGCAGTTTCATTTTTCTTGGATCATGTCAGTCACTATTACTCCATACATAAAGAGTTCATCTTGGAATGTTTGGAATTTCTGCTTACCCACAACTTTTTTTCCTTTGACGGAAGCTTCTATCCCCAGAGGTGCGGGGCAGCCATGGGGGCTCTTTTTTCTCTGTCTCTCGCCAACCTCTTCATGGGTTGGTGGAGATAGGAACCCCCACATCTTTGGAGATAGGAACCCCTTTCTTCCCATGATTCGTATGTTCAGATACTGTGGGCGATCTGGATAACTTTCTTGGTTATTTATATTTACAAAATAAATGAACAAATAAAATGAACAAATAACCAGGTTACATACAACCAGACATATAGGCGTCTTGACAATTTTTTCTAGACATCTTAAAACCTATTAGGAGGTAAGAGATATCCCCATAGTACTTTTATAGAGGCTGCTCAAGCCTTTGAGCAGAACATTTTAGGTGTATGAATGTTCAAACAGATAACATTAAAACATAACAAAACAAGGGGGGGAGGTAGAGAGGATCCCAGGCTTCAGTGGACCCCGATTTTAGTTTTAGAGTCATCCCCGGATCTGTAATATCATAGAGCCTCCTACTATCTCATTTGTGCGCTATATAAACATATCGATAGCCAGGTTGTATGAAAAGTATATCACCAAAATAAAAGAAAAGGAAGAATGAAGGAAAAAAGAAATAGAGCAGGAAAGAGAGAAGGAGAAGAGGAGAGGGAGAAGGAGAAGAGAGGGAGGGTCACCTGGAGTTCCTCGCTAGGTGAAAATGTATTCAATCCACGGATCCCATACCTTGTTAAACCTCTTTGTTTTATTATGGAGAATACGAGTGAGCTTATCATTGACCATAATCCAGTTAAGTTTATTTTTAACCTGTTCTAAGGGAATTTTTGACTGTTTCCAATTCCTTGCAATTGTAATTCTCGCCACCAACAAAATATAGTTAATGAGGTTTTTTGATGTTTTGGGGGTCCCGTCGGGTAGTTTATGGAAAAGTGCGCTTTCTGGAGACCTACGGATGTTGATACCTGTTACTGAATTGATCAGGTTAAAGATCATTATCCAAAACCGGGTTATGAGTGGACATTGCCACCAAATATGGTGCATGGTACCCATCTGTCGGCAATGTCGGAAACAGTCAGGCGAGGAGGAGGGATGCATTTTAGCTATTCTAGTGGGAACCAGATACCAGCGTAAGAGTTTTTTGTAGTTGGCCTCAATAAGAGTAGTGTTAATGGAAATTTTGGATAGCTGATAACCAATATCCTGCCAATCTGGTAGTTCAAAGGAGAGGTTCAAATCTCTTTCCCATTGGGTCATATAGGCGAGCTTAGTATCTGGTTCAGTTATAGAGAAGTATATTGCAGAAATCCGACCCTTCTGTGTTCCTCTATTTTGGCAAGTTAGTTCAAATGTGGTAAGCATAATAGGACTCCCCATCTGTTTGAGCATGGAGTTAATGAATGAGGAGATTTGATTGTATCGAAATACCTCAATAAGAGGCATTGAAAAGTTATCTTTGAAATGTCTTATCGTATACATTTGGTTCCCATTGAGGAAATCTCCAATTCTCAGCAATCCTTTGTTGAGCCACCATTGGAACAATTGTGGAGCAAGGCCAGGTGGAAACTCTGGGTTGCAGAGAATGGGCTCTAGTGGTGTGTGGGGGGATGATAGCGATGCACGTGACGTGTTTTGTCCCATACCGCTAGGGAATGTGATAGAGTAGGACATAAAATAGGTGGGCGTTTGCGGTTGGGAAGTCACATCAGGGCACTTAGGCACTGGTGCCACAACACTGCAACACCTCACAGAAACTCTAGTTGGGGAGCAGGAATGAGCCCTGCTGCAAAGTATTGCATCAAAAATTTTAATTACACGCCCCTGTTAAACAGGGGCAGAAAAATTGGGCCTTAGGCACTGGTACCACAACACTGCAACACCTCACAGAAACACTAGTTGGAGAGCAGGAATGAGCCCTGCTGCAAAATATTGTATCAAACATTGTAATTACACACCCCTGTTAAACAGGGGCTGAAAAATTGGGCCTTAGGCACTGGTGGCGGCACCCAGAACCAAGCTGTTTTTCCAAGCTATCAGTAGGATCATTGAGGAGGAAGAGGATAGTCAGTCAACATAACAGGATAGTCACTCAGCATCAGCATAGGCAGTCTTGAAGGGACATTTCAAAAAAAAATATTCGGTTACAGCTTCAGGTGCTTGGTAGCTGGTGGTGATCCAAGACTGATTCATCTTTATGAAGGTTAGTCAATCAACTGAGTTGGTGGACAGGCGCACCTTGTGATCGGTTACAAAGCCTCCAGCAGCACTGAATGTGCATTCCAAAAGAACGCTGGATGCAGGACAGGCCAGTAGCTCAATTGCATACTGTGCAAGCTCTGGCCAGTGATCCATCCTCAAGACCCAGTAACCCAGAGGATTTTCGGTGGGAAAGGTTTCCAAGTCTGACCTTGCCCCTAGGTATTCGTGCATCATGTAAATCAGACGCTGGCGATGGTTACTGGGGCTGCGGACTAAAAAATTGTCTGAATGCATTGGTCAAACGGCCACCTTATCCACCGCTCCTTCTGTGACTGACCGAAGCCTTAGCAACACGTTGTCCAGGACCAGGAGTTTGTAACCTCCCTGTCTCTGGGAACGCGTTGCACAGACCTTTCTGCAAGGCCTCCCGGAGATGTCTCATCCTCTGCTCCCTCTGCAATGGCAAGATAAGGTCCCCAACCTTACCCTTGTACCGTGGATCAAGGAGAGTTGCCAGCCAGTAATGATCCCTTTTCTTGATCCGAAGAATACGAGGATCCTTCCGCAGGCTTTGCAGGATCAGGGAGGCCATGCAGCGTAGGTTAGCTGAGGCATTTGGTCCAGAGTCCTCTGGGTCACTAAGGACGACATGATCCGCAGCCACCTCCTCCCAGCCACGTACAAGTCCACGGGTTTCTTGGGACTGTAAATCATCCCTAAAAGACTGCTGCTGCTGAGTGCCAGCCTCCACCTCCATGCTGACACAATCCTCCTCTTCCTCCCCCTCCTCCTCGTCCTCTTCCTGTGTGATTTGCGGGACAGCAGGAACACTGTCTGGATAAAGGGGGCCTTGAGAGGCAAGGAAGTCCTCCTCTTCCTGCCTCTGTTCTGCCTGTCCATTATTCCACGCAGCGTGTGCTCCAACAGGTGGACAAGAGGTACACTGTAACTGCATGTGGTATAGCAACAGAACAACTACATCGATTGGGGGTAGCTTCAGGTGTATACTGTGCAGGAGGCACAATACACCCACTGTAACTGCGCTAGGTTCAATCACAAGAAATGAAGACACTGTCCCTGCCTATCCTTCTCTCTATGAATGCCACAACACACTACACAAGGCCTCCGCGCAGGCGGCCTTATATAGTGTGGGGCGTGTACTAAACCCCCTGAGCTATAATTGGCCACAGGCATCCTGCCTGTGGCCAATTATGGCTCTCCTCGCTGCCGGCGCTGTGATTGGCCAAGCATGCGGGTCACAGTGCATGCTTGGCCAATCATCAGCCAGCAATGCACTGCGATGGCGCAGTGCATTGCGGGCCGTTCGTGCCACACGAATATGACGTGAACGGCCCACAAAGTTCTGGCTTCGCTGAATGATCGAACAGCCTATGTTCGAGTCTAACATACGTTCGACTCGAACACCCAGCCCATCCCTAGTCCAAAACCACCTTGAAAGCATTACCAAAATGGTCATTCCTAACTGGCTTCTTTGGAGGTCTGCTATTAGTAGCAACTGGACGTCCCCTCTCAGGGTAAGGGGAATTATCATAGTTGCCAAAATGGTTCTGAAGAGTCCCTCCATCCTTTTATGAGCATACTTCATGATAACGACTGGGGCATTAGAATTTCTTATGAACAAATTTTTGAGGATTTGGTAATTTCTTGTAAAGGGAATGAATTGTTCACTCACAAGTTTTTTTAAGAAAAATGACAGGCACTCATATATTTCATACAGGAGTTACCATACTCCTCAATGGTTTAAAGCCATTCCTAAGGGCCAATTTTTAAGCATCAGGCATTAGTACACGATAAACATAATTTTTTAACACAAGCTGACTTGTAGAAAAGATTTGTAGAAAAAGGCTATTGTACAAATACTCTAGATTCAGTAATTGATAAAGAGGTCAATATGGAAGTTTTACTGGACACATAAGGATGTGTTAAAATAGTGTGTGTATCTATTACAGTGTCCTTAATATTTTATATTTGTAATATTTTTTTTTTCAGCCGGACATGCCCACCTCCTGCACTAGCCCCTTTCCCGCTGTTCGCTACTGTCACTTGTACACACAGAAGCTGGACAGCCCCAACAGGTGGAGGTTTTGAGCATTACCTCATTAACATCATAGAGAATACTGGAACAGACCGAGCAGTGAGCCCTCTTCCTCCCGCTGTCCAATGGCTAAACCTCTCTGAAACCGCTTTGTCTCCTGGCAGTCGTGCCTAGCGCTGGCTCCTGGTTGCCATTGTGACAGCTCACTGGAGTCCGGGATGCATATGGAGTTCATATATTGGCTAGCAATCGAGACCGGAACACACATGATGAAGGGGTGTGGGATGGCCAATGGTCCTAATTACTGCGCCATCCACAGTAACTGCCTGACAGTCTAATCCTTGTAGTGTCAGGGCTGCAAAAATAACATAGTATACTTTTCCCCCGTGGGTTAATCATAGGGGTATCAGAGAGCATACACAATAGACGATTATGTATCCCTGGAGTAATCATACAGTTATCAGGAGTGCAGACATCATTGGCAGAGCTTAAGGGGGTTCCAATGGTGCCCATGTGGCATGTTACATTACACCATCTCTGCTACTGACCCATGTCCGGAACTACCTCATTAATCTCACAGAGACTACTGGAGTGGGGATGTGCTTTACACCTCCACCAATTGAGTATCTGCTCTCTGTGAGTGGGAGGAGGGGGTTAGAGGAGTTATTGGGCACACAGCACTCTCCCACCTATATAGAGGGAGATTCTATGCAGTGAGCGCCACTCTCCCATGACAGTACTATAGAGCATGTGGTGCTCTCCACCTGTACAGTGGATTGAACATTCTGACACTGGCTGCACACCTTACTCTGCTGTGTTCTGACCTTTCTGTGTCAGCTCCTGCTGCTGTGTTCTATCAGGGCCGTGTGGGTATATATACGAGGGCCCACCTGGCAGAGTGTGGCCTGCCCCCACCTTGTGTGCACGTGCAACCGGAAGCAACTTGGAGTATCTAGGTATGCAGTGGGAGTATCTTGGCATGCAATGAAAGTGGCAGGTGGTAGTGAGAGGGCCCAAGTCACAGGGGAATGGTTTGTGGTGGGGGTGTGGTTAAATTCCTGTGTTGTGGTCGTTTCCCAGGTGATAATTTCTATTTTTTTCATATTTTAGTTTTTTACTAGACTTCCACAATATGGTTGCTGCTATTTACTATTGAATGTAATTAGGTCCAACAAACCATTGTTTGATCTATAGATAACATTGTAGGATGTTTAAATGAATGTGTTGTTCCCTACCTGCTAATGATTGGGCTTCCACAACATGGCTGCCGTTATATGTTAGTCCATATAATTTCACTAATGTTTATTTACCTTTTTATTTTTTGACATGTCATTTTACTTCTATGTGTACTGATGATTTTTGTGATTTTTTTCTTTTGGGCCTTTTAATGATGGCCATTGCAATTTGTTTTCTGTGATCATTAATCATTATTTGTCTTCAGCCCTATGAAAGATGGCATCCAGAGGAGATGCTTTTATATTTGTGAATATATTTGTTTTTAATAAATTATGTGGTTTTAAGCAAAATATGACTTTGGAGTGTTCCATTTGAATGAATGGCTCCTGTGCTGCTGATCTCTTATATTTTGGAGATCTTTTTTGGTAAAGGAACTGTGTTGCTATGGGCATTTGTATAGTGACTTTATTGCAATAATATAGAGTTTTAGATTTAGTAACAGCATATGTCTACAAAGGCCTCTTACACCTCCATTGATATGTAAATAAACCAGATAGAAGATGAGCAGAGGAAGTTGGTGTTTACAGGAAGTGGGTGGGGGAGGCATGGAGAGGGTTTGAAAGAGACATGTGTTTTGGGAGAGAGGAACAGTGGTGTTTGGAAGGACAAAGGACAAGATGGCTTTGAGGAACTGGATAACGTTGGAGACGCGTTTGTGAGAACAAGGAACTATGAAGGACATCTTAACCCCTAAGTTGAGTAATTGTTTAGTTTACCTAATGTGTACATATTATACATGCTTATATGTGAAGCTATAAGTTGTGATGTATTGTATTGTTCATCCTACAGTTTGTATGTGCAGATTTTTCCCTGTTTAGTAAAGCATTGATACACTTCAGAAGTCTAGTCTTCCTTGGTTTTACCACAAGAACTTAATAGATAAACGCAGGCATAACAGGAACTGGCAAACTTGATTTTAAGTTGGTTTGGGACTATTGCATGTGGATTTTCAGTTATTTTCAAGATTTCACAAGTAGACTTGACTATATACCTTTTTGAAGCTCACTCTTTTATCGTGCACAAGCTCTGCCTTCCCGCCCCAAAGCACCTTGTCCCCATGTTGATAGGGACAAGGGCCTCTTCCCCTCTTGTGGGCTTCTGCGAGTGGGGGGGGGGGCTTATCGCAATCTGGAAGCCCCCTTTAACAAGGGGGCACCCAAATTCCAGCCCCTTCCCTATGTGAATGAGTATGGGGTACATAGTATCCCTACTGACTCACCAAAAAAGTGTAAAGATGTAAATAAAGACACAACATAAAAGGTTTTGACACGTATTTTATTAAAACATTTAAAAAAATGTCTCCCCGTGTAGATCCTACATCAATCATGATGCCTGCCACTACCAAGCCAAGAAAGGAAAAAAAAAAAAAAAAACTCTGGTCCTGACAAAGGCTCCCACCATCTGCCATCTCTGCCACCTGACAGTTCTTAAATAGCTAAGGGATGGGCCACCCGAAGACGTCACCTGGTGGCCCCACCCCCTTGTGGCATCATCGACCAGAGCATGCTTGGTCGATGACGCCACAAGGGGGAGGGGTCACAGAGTGACATTATCTGGTGACTCCGCCCCTTAGTTATTTAAGAAATGTCAGACGGCAGAGCAGGCAGATGGTGGGAGCCTTCGACAAGGTATTTTTTCCACTTTTTTTGGGGGTCCGGCAGTGCGATGGGCATCATGAATGATGATGGATCTCAATTTAAATTTTTTAACCACTTCAGCCCCCGGAAGGATTTGCCCTCTTAATGACCATACCATTTTTTGCGATACAGCACTGCATCACTTTAACTGGCAATTGTGTGGTCATGCTTTCTTTTGGTGGTATTTGCTGTTTTTTTTTTTTTTTGCGCTATAAACAAAAAAAGAGCGTACATTTTGAAAAAAAAAACTTTTTTTACTTTTTGCTATAAAAAATATAAAATGTAAAAAAACTAATTTCTTATCAGTTTAGGCCAATATGTATTCTTCTTCATATTTTTGGTAAAAAAACAAATCGCAATACATTGAATATATTGATTGGTTTGCGCAAAATATATAGGGTCTACAAAACAGGGGATATATTTTTTGGCATTTTTATTATTATTTTTTTTTACTAGTAATGGCGGTGATCAGCGATTTTTGGCGGGACTGCGACATTATGGCAGACGGATCGGACACTTTTGACACTCTTTCAGTGTCAAAGTCAAGACAACAGTGGTCCAATGATGGCCCAGTAGACGGGACGTCCTATTACAGAGGCCACCAAGTAAACAGGAGATTCTCACTGTATGTAATCTGATGGCGCCCCCCTTCCTGTTCCCTCCGAGGCAGATAAGATAAAGTATTGGCGTATAACACGCACACGTTATTTTCATCACATTTTCAGGGTGAAAAAGTGTGTGTTATATGCCAATAAATACAGTATGGTATTGTAAGCAGAAGTGAGGTTATTTAATGTACAGTATGTAAAAACAAAAGTCAACTCATAATGATTTTTTTTGTTTTCCTGTCCATCCCAGTATACCATCATATACATTCATATATTCAAATTCAACTCTTACATTTCAGACTATGATTCTGTCTCATCCCATGACACTATCTTCGCTCTGCTGGTTTCTACCCCTGCTAGTTTACTGGCTACTCACTGTGTACCTTCCAGCATTTCTGTTCTTCCCAGTCTCTAGATTACTAGTACACTTTCCAGGCCTTGTCTGATCTGTCTTTTGACAAAAGATGTCAGAAATGCATAAAAAAAATGTGGGACATATTCACATGTGTGGTTTGACTGTCCAATTACTTTTGGAACAAAGCCAATTTCTTTCTCAAAATAATACTTGGTTTTGATGTCTCTTTGACTGCAGAAATTTGGATTTTGACAATCTTAAACTCATTATGAATAAACATATTACCAGCTAAACTTTTAATTTCAAAATACAATAAAACACACTGACAACTACTGAATGGATAGTTGAAATTAAATACTTTGAAGCAAATCAGTTTAAAAATGCAAATATTTTTAAGAATATAACTTTTTAATTCAGACTTTAAAGTTTATTGGGGTAAATCAGAGACACATTAAAATATGTTTTCTGTTGATTGAATATACACTTGCTATTAAATTAGCCAATCTTGCCTCATTTTAAATCCCTTACTCCTTATAAGATTTACATTTATTCATATTACATTTTTATTATTTTAAAATTAAATGTTCAAGAATATGTAAAGGCATTTCCTTTTTAGCTAGGCTATTTAGTCCAATAGCCCATTTACTATGTAACATGAATATCTGTCCCCTAATGTATTTTCCTTTTCTGTTTACCTGAAGCTTCAATAAAAAAATGTATTAAAAAAAAAAAAAAAAAAGCCACAAGCCTCTACATGTTCTCTTATAATGTTAGGAGCCAGCAACAATGCGGCTTTGACCATAACGTATGGTCACTAGGGATGGGCCCGGTGTTCGATTCGAACCCATGTTCGAATCGAACATCGGCCGTTCACCTGTCCGGCGAGCCCAGAACTATTTGGGCCGCTCGCATCAAATTCGTGTGATGCGAGCGGCCCGCAATGCATTGCGCCAGTCGCAGTGCAATGCTGGCTGATGATTGGCCAAGCATGCACTGTGACCCCGCATGCTTGGCCAATCACAGCACCGGCAGCGAGGAGAGCCATAATTGGCTACAGGCAGGATGCCTGTAGCCAATTATAGCTCAGGGGCTTTAGTACACGCGCCACGGTATAAGAGACCGCCGCCGCGGCGGCCTCGCATATTGTGTTTCAGTGTCAGTGTGTTGCTGACTGCTGACAATATGTGCTCTATTTCTGGGGATTTGTGTGTGCGTGCTGTTAGTACAGCATTGCAGTATCACATCTGGGGGGTGTCTATAGGTTGCCTGTGAAGGGGGGCAGGTTTCCTGTGCTTAGAACTGTCCCTGCAAAAAGTGTAATTTTTGCAGGAAAAAAGCTATTTAAAAGCACTCACGGCTAATGAATTGATGGCTCCCGTAACACAGAGAACTGTCATTCATTGATAAAAAAAAAGCGTGGGGGTCCCCCCAAATTCAATAACCAGGCCCTTCAGGTCTGGGATGGATATTAAGGGGGACCCCAGCCAAAAAAAATGGCGTAGGGTCCCCCCTCAAAATCCATACCAGACCCTTGAGGTCTGGGATGGATTTTAAGGGGAATCCCAGTAAAAAAAAATGGCGTGGGGTCCCCCTCAAAATCCATACCAGACCCTTATCCGAGCACGCAACCTGGCAGGCCGCAGGAAAAGAGGGGAGACAAGAGCGGCCCCCCTCCCGCCTGAACCGTACCAGGCCACATGCCCTCAACATTGGGATGATGCTTTGGGGGTCTAAGACCCCCAAAGCACCTTGTCCCCATGTTGATGAGGACAAGGGCCTCTTCCCCACAACCCTGGCCATTGGTTGTGGGGGTCTGCGGGCAGGGGGCTTATTGGAATCTGGAAGCCCCCTTTAACAAGGGGACCCCCAGATCCCACCCCCCCCTGTGTGAAATGGTAAGGGGGTACAAAAGTACCCCTACCATTTCACCAAAAAAGTGTCAAAAATTGTAAAAATGACAGGAGACCGTCTTTGACAATTCCTTTATTAAAATCTTCTTTCTTCTTTCTTCATCCTTCGGTTTCTTCATCTTCTTCTTCCGTCATCTTCTTCCATCTTCTTCCATTTTCTTCTTCCTCCGATCTGCTTCTTCTTGCGCTGGCCTTCTCGTCCTTCTCGTCCGGCATCTTCTTCCATGGCGTCGGCGTCGGTGTCTCTTCTTGGGCCACTCCTCGCAATGGGAGGCTCCCACTATAAGAGGCTTCGCTGCCTCTGACAGGTCTTTTATAATGGAGGGCACCTGGTGACCCTGCCCCCTCTGACGCACGGGGACGTCATGGGGAATTCCCTATGGCTTTCCCCATGACGTCAGAGGGGGGCGGGGGTCACCAGGTGCCCTCCGTTATAAAAGACCTGTCAGATGGAGCGAAGCCTCACACAGCGGGAGCCTCCCATTGCGAGGAGCGGCCCGACAGAAGAACAGATGCCGACGCCATGGAAGAAGATGCTGGACGAGAAGGACGAGAAGACCAGCGCAAGAAGAAGCGGATCGGAGGAAGAAGAAAATGGAAGAAGATGGAAGAAGATGACGGAAGGAGAAGATGAAGAAACCGAAGGATGAAGAAAGAAGAAAGAAGATTTTAATAGGAATTGTCAAAGACCGTCTCCTGTTATTTTTACAATTTTGGACACTTTTTTGGTGAAATGGTAGGGGTACTTTTGTACCCCCTTACCATTTCACACAGGGGGGGGAGGAATCTGGGGGTCCCCTTGTTAAAGCCCCCCGCCTGCAAACCCCCACAACCAATGGCCAGGGTTGTGGGGAAGAGGCCCTTGTCCTCGTCAACATGGGGACAAGGTGCTTTGGGGGTCTTAGACCCCCAAAGCATCCTCCCAATGTTGAGGGCATGTGGCCTGGTACGGTTCAGGCGGGAGAGGGGGCCACTCTCGTCCCCCCCTCTTTTTCTGCGGTCTGCCAGGTTGCGTGCTCGGATAAGGGTCTGGTATGGATTTTGAGGGGGACCCCACGCCATTTTTTTGGGCTGGGATTCCCCTTAAAATCCATCCCAGACCTCAAGGGTCTGGTATGGATTTTGAGGGGGACCCTACGCCATTTTTTTTTTTGGCTGGGGTCCCCCTTAATATCCATCCCAGACCTGAAGGGCCTGGTTATTGAATTTGGGGAGAACAGCTGGAGGTCCGCTAATTGCATATCCCTGGTATAAAGCTTTTCAATACACACACACACACAAAACAACAACCATATAATCATCTTTACCACCCCTTCCCCCACAACATCTATAAACCATATATGCGACCCCTGGTCAGTTATTAAAATGTGCTTTTTATTTGTTAAACATTGTCCTAAATAAAAGTGTATACAGTATATATACACTCACCGGTCACTTTATTAGCTATTCCTGTTCAATTGCTTGGTAACACAAATTGCTAATCAACCAATCACATGGCAGCAACTCAATGCATTTAGGCATCTAGATGACTTGCTGGAGTTCAAACCGAGCATCAGAATGGGGAAGAAAGAGGATTTAAAGCGGGACTGTACCTGAATTTTTTTTTTTAAAAGCCAGCAGCTACAAATACTGCAGCTGCTGACTTTTAATAAATAGACACTTACCTGTCACAGGTTCCAGCGATGTCGGCAGCAGAGGCCAATCAATCGCTCGGCTCTCTGCTTCTGCCGGCGCTATTCTCTGTGAGGGAATCAGGAAGTGTCGCCTTTGCGGCTTCACTTCCCGGTTCCCTACTGCGCATGCGCGAGTCGCGCAGTGCAATGAGAATCGTCAGCGCTGTCTCCCGGGACATGTGTGTGTCCCGGCAGACAGCGCGCCGGGACAGGAAGTGGCGTAAACTCCCGTGGGAGTTTATTCCCGGAAGTGGGTGTAAATACCTGTCTTAGACAGGTATCTGAACCCCCCTCCCCCCTGAAAGGGGCCAAATGTGGCACCGGAGGGGGGGAGGGTTCCGAAAAGCGTTTTGTTGCTGACCATGTCCATCCCTTTATGACTACAGTGCACCCATCTTCTGATGGCTCCTTCCAGCAGTTTAATGCACCATGTCACAAAGCTCAAATCATCTCACCACTGGTTTTTTGAACATGACAATGAGTTCACTGTACACCAATGGCCTCCACAGTCACCAGATCTCAATCCAATAGAGCAACTTTGGGATTTGTATCATGGATGTGTAGCCATTAAATCTGCAGCAACTGCACGATGCTATCATGTCAATATGGACCAAAATCTATGAGGAATGTTTCCAACACATTGTTGAATCTATGCCATGAAGAATTAAGGCAGTTCTGAAGGCAAAATGGGGTCCAACCCAGTACTAGCAAGGTGTACCTACTAAAGTGGCTGGTGACTATATGTGTATATATAGCTACTATACAGCTACTATATAGCTGTAAACAATTACTTGTAGGAACCTTCACCACTTTAACCCATCTCTTCTCTATTCTGCTACTGACCATCTATATGACATAATCTCTCCCCTGTCCTGTCCTGACCTGGCCACCTCTGTCTACAACAGCTCACTCTCATCATCACTAGATGCACTTGCTCCACTAACCACGCGCAGAATCAGGCCCCGACCGTTACAACCATGGCAAACTGACAACACTAGAAATCTCAAGAGACATTGCCGTGCTCTTGAACGACTGTGGCGTAACACCAAATGTCTGCACGACTTCACCCTATATAAAGCTGCCCTCCTAAAATACAATTCCTGCCTCCATGCTGCCAAACAAACCTACTTTGTCTCTCTTATTAATACCTTCTCATCTAGTCCCCGTCGGCTCTTCTCAACCTTTAACTCTCTGCTTCGTCCCCCACCCCCTCTACCCACTAACTCACTCACTGCCCAAGAGATTGCCAATCACTTCAAAGACAAGATTGATGCAATTCGTGAGGATACCTCCACTGTGCGTACACCTTCCCCACCCAACATACCTTGCCTAACGACACTTTCAACACTCTCCTCCTTTGAATTGGCTACTATTGAAGAGGTTACAAAACTTTTCGCAGATGCCCACCTAACCAATTGTCCCTTGGATCCTGTTCCCTCACAACTACTACGGTCACCCTCTTCTTCTATCCTATGCTCCCTCACTCACATCTTCAATCTTTCCCTCTCTAGTGGCACCTTCCCCTCCCCTCTAAAACATGCACAGATCACTCCCATACTTAAAAAGCCCTCTCTGGACCCCACGAACCTGAATAACTTAAGGCCCATCTCATTGCTCCCATTCTCCTCTAAACTTCTAGAGCGCTTAGTCTACAACCGTCTTAGCTCCTACCTCAGTGAAAATAACCTTCTTGACCCTTTACAGTCTGGCTTTCGCTCACAGCACTCCACGGAAACTGCCTTACTAAAACTCACTAACGATTTACTAACTGCTAAATCCAACAGCCAGTACTCCATACTGCTACTACTTGACCTCTCTGCGGCCTTTGATACTGTTGACCACCCGCTCCTTCTCAATAAACTACACTCCCTTGGCCTCCAAGATTCTGCTCTATCCTGGTTCTCTGCCTATCTATCACAGCGCTCCTTCAGTGTTACCTACAACTCTGTCTCCTCCTCTCCGTTGCCCTTTTCTGTGGGGGTCCCCCAAGGCTCTGTTCTTGGACCCCTTCTCTTCTCCATCTACACCTCCTCCCTTGGTCACTTGATAACCACCCACGGCTTCCAATACCACTTATACGCCGATGACACCCAAATCTATCTGTCTACTCCTCACCTCACTCCTTCAGTCTCCTCTCGCATTACTAACTTGCTAACTGACATCTCAGCATGGATGTCGCACCACTTCCTTAAATTAAATCTCTCTAAAACTGAGCTGAATTAATATTCCCCCCTGCCCGTGCCCCCCTCCATGACTTTTCCATCAAAATCAACAATGCAACTATCAGTCCCTCCCCTCACGCCAGGGTACTTGGTGTAATCCTAGACTCAGACTTGTCATTTCAGCCTCAAGTCCAATCGCTGTCAAAAGTTTGTAGACTTCACCTCCGTAACATCTCTAAAATTCGCCCCTTTTTAACAAATGACACCACCAAGCTCCTCATTCACTCCCTCGTTATCTCTCGCCTTGACTATTGCAACTCCCTTCTCATTGGCCTGCCTCTCCATAGGCTCTACCCTCTTCAGTCTATCATGAATGCTGCTGCCAGACTGTCAAGAACGTTCCAGGCATTTCCGGGCCTTCCGTGCGCACATAGGTGCGCGCGGGAACGCAATTGGCGCCAAAACGGGCTTTAAAAGCCCAGCAGTGACACTCAGCCAGTGCTGTGTTGTCTTTAAGCTTCCTGCTTGTCAGCCACCCGAAAACCTGATCCGAAACCTGAACCTGTGATCTCCCGTTACCGACCCGGCTCTGTTTGGACTACTCTACCTTCTCCTACCCGACCCGGCCTGCCTGACCTTGCTACATCTGCCTTTGGTTACCGACTCCAGCCTGCCTACCGACTCTGCCATTGCCTGCTCCTATCATCTGATTGATCTGCTGTTGCCAACTGGACTGTCTGACCTTGCTTTGCTGATTCCCACTTGTTGATCCACCTGTTGCCTGGTTCTTTTGTATCCTGCTTCTACCACCTACAGCTGCAGTCTCACATCCTGCCATCCGCATACGGACCTTACTGGAGGACCTTCCTGTTGGTTCCAACACCTTCCTCTACAAACCAGGCACTCCTACCCCACTGTGCTCACGTCACCACTGTCCCCATCTCCAGTGGCACGTGAACCAGCGCTGTATGAGAGGTCTCCTCCTACCAAGTCAGGCTCTACGTCCAGGTACGTAACAGTACAACACAGCCATGACTGAGCCTGCAGGAGAGACCCCTCCCATGACAGATATCTGTTCACACCTGTCAGCCCTCACTCAAGCCGTAAAATCCTTACAAGACGGTTACACCAGATTGGAGGGACAAGTCCAGAACATCATCAACCCCATACACGTGGTTCCTGGGTCCGTTTCCGCCCCTGCTCAGGCTGCTTCCCCTCCTTCTGTCGTTATGCTTCCACCTGAGCCAAGGGTCCCCATACCTGAGAAGTTTTCAGGGGACCGAACTAAATTCCGGGCCTTCCGCAGTGCTTGTCGACTTTACTTCGCCCTGCAACCCCGGACTTTTTCACTTGAAGCCACTAAAGTGGGGTTTGTGGTCTCTTTACTGTTAGGAGAACCACAGATCTGGGCACACCGGCTTCTCGAAGAGGACTCTGTTTTGATTCAATCACTGGCGGCCTTCTTTGAAGCTATGTCTCAGCTTTATGAGGACCCTGAACGGGTCGCCACAGCAGAGGCCACCTTAACTACACTCCAGCAGGGTCGCCGGGCGGCCGAGGAGTACATTTCGGATTTTAGACGATGGAGTGCGGACACTCAATGGAATGATGCAGCTCTACGGCATCAGTTCCGCATGGGCTTATCAGAAGGACTGAAAGATGAATTGGCCCGGGTGGGCATACCTGATACTCTTGAGGCCTTAATCACCTTAACCATCCAGATTGACCGCCGCCTTCGGGAACGTCGCACTGAACGGGCCTACCAACATAATCGCCCCACTTGGATGACTGCTAAAGCCCCAATTCCGGCTGCCCGCTACTCACCACCACCCAACTTCCAGCCAATCCGCCCTGCACCAGATGCCTCCGAGCCGATGCAGTTGGGACTGATTCGACCCACCTTAACCCCGGAAGAGCGCACACGCCGCCATCAACTTAATCTCTGCCTGTACTGCGGAACAACAGGACACTACGTGCGCAACTGTCCGGTCAAGATGCGTAAGTGCTTTTCCTCTGTTCCTGCCAGCCTTTCAGCACTTTCTGCTAACACAACCCACATTGCTCTCCCTCTCTCATTGCAGCTCCAAGGAAGGACAATTCCAGTTAAAGCAATTATTGATTCCGGAGCCTGCAGTTGCTTCATTGATTCTGCCTTCGCTAACCAACACAACATTCCCCTACGGAATAAGACCCATCGAC
The DNA here is from genome assembly GCA_028564925.1 of Lithobates sylvaticus. NCBI lineage: Eukaryota > Metazoa > Chordata > Amphibia > Anura > Ranidae > Lithobates > Lithobates sylvaticus. Next base: position 112,455,384 of record CM053037.1, on the reverse strand, counting down.
TTTCAGTCTTCTTGGCCGATGGCTCCCGCATCAGCTCCGGACAGGTAACCCAAGAGACTTTTCCCGTACCTGCCATCACCTCCTTCCAGCATAAGGAGCTGCTGATCCTTGATGTGATCTCTTCCCCGTTGTTCCCAATCATCCTGGGCATCCCCTGGCTTCAGGCCCATAATCCCTCCATCAATTGGACTACCAGAGAGATCAGGTTCTTGTCCCCCTACTGCCAAGAACATTGTCAAGATGAGTCTACTCAATCCTCTGTCACCTTATGTTGCATGGACATTGATCAAAACCTACGCCAATCAGTACCCGAACCATATCATGGGTTCCTTGATGTTTTCAGTAAAAAGGGAGCAGACTCTCTTCCACCCCATCGGGCATATGACTGCCCAATTGAACTTTTACCTGGGGCTGAGATTCCTTTTGGGCGCATTTTTCCCCTGACAGAAAAAGAACAGGAAGCACTAAAGATTTACATCAACGAAAACCTGGAAAAAGGATTCATCCGCCCATCTACATCTCCAGCTGGAGCTGGAATATTTTTTGTGACTAAAAAGGATCAAACTCTCCGCCCGTGTGTAGATTACCGGGAGTTGAATAAAATTACGGTTAAGAACCGTTATCCGTTGCCCTTAATACCCGAACTATTCCAAAAATTAAGATCTGCTACTATTTTTACGAAGCTCGATTTAAGAGGGGCATATAATCTGGTCCGCATCCGGGCTGGGCATGAGTGGAAGACGGCATTCCGGACAAGGTTCGGGCATTTTGAATATCTGGTCATGCCCTTTGGTTTATGTAATGCACCTGCCACGTTTCAACATCTGATTAACGATGTATTCAAGGACTTCTTAGATATTTTTGTAATTGTTTATTTAGATGATATTTTGTTTTTTTCTGAATCCCTTAGCCAACACCGGGAACACGTTTGCAGAGTCTTGGACCGTCTTCGCTTACATGGGCTATACGCAAAAGCAGAAAAATGCGAGTTCGAGCAACAAGAAATCCAGTTTTTGGGTTTGATAATATCCGCGACTGGTATCAAGATGGACCCCCAAAAAGTGTCTGCTGTTCTGGATTGGCCTGCACCCGTCGATAAAAAAGGTATTCAACGTTTCATTGGTTTCGCAAACTTTTACAGGAAATTTATCAAGGGATTCTCTGCCATCATAGCCCCTATTACACGGTTGACACAACAACATGTCAGGTTTCATTGGAGTACAGAGGCTCAAGAGGCATTCGAGAGACTTAAAAGACTTTTCACATCAGCTCCAATTCTCAGTCACCCTAACCCATCTTTACCTTTTTTATTAGAAGTTGATGCATCCGAAATAGCGGTGGGATCGGTCATTTCGCAAAGACAGGGTAAGGAGGACTTGATTCACCCTGTGGGCTTTTTCTCCCGAAAGTTATCTCCAGCTGAAAGAAATTACGACGTAGGGGATCGGGAGCTTCTAGCCATCAAAACCGCCTTGGAGGAGTGGAGGTATCTGTTAGAGGGTGCAGTTCACCCGGTATTAATATATACCGACCATAAAAATTTAGAATATCTAAGATCTGCCAAACGTTTGAGACCCCGACAAGCTCGTTGGGCCTTGTTTTTCACTCGCTTCTGTTTCCACATCACTTATCGGCCAGGATCAAAAAACGTCAAACCAGACGCATTGTCACGCATGCATGATAACCCTAAGGACTCACCTGCTCCTGACACAATTCTACCCACTAACAGTTTTTTGCTCTTACACACAGATCTCTTATCTTTAATCAAGGAAGCCTCTTCTCACTCTCCAAGACCTCCAGGAACCACCTTGACATCTCGAGATGGCTTGCTATGGAAGGGAAGTCAAATCTTTGTCCCTGAAGGTATCCGAGTTAAGGTACTAACATTGCTTCATGATCATCCCTTAGCAGGACATTTCGGGGTACGGAAAACTCGTGAACTTGTACAGCGTACATTCTGGTGGCCCAATTTAAGGGAGTTTTGTGAAAAATACGTCAATTCCTGCTCCATCTGCTCACGGAACAAGACTTCAAAGAACCGAGCCTGGGGACTGCTTAAACCCTTACCTATACCAGACAGACCTTGGAAAATGATTTCTATGGACTTTATAGTCGAACTACCCCGTTCTGAGGGGTGCACAGCCATTTTTGTGGTTGTAGATCGCCTATCTAAGATGGCCCATTTTTTGCCCCTGAAGGGAACCCCATCTGCTACAGAGACAGCCCGTGTATTTATTAAGGAGATCGTCAGACTACACGGAGTACCTACAAATATAGTCTCCGACAGAGGGGTACAATTTACCTCACGCTTCTGGAAGGCACTCTGTGAAATCTTGAAGATTGAGCTTTCTCTCTCCTCAGCCTATCATCCACAGACCAATGGGCAGACAGAGAGAACCAACCAAACCCTCGAGCAATATATCCGATGTTTTACTTCCTTTTCTCAGGACAATTGGGTTTCCCTGCTGCCTCTAGCGGAATTCGCATACAATAATGCCAGTCACTCAACCACTAACCAATCTCCCTTCTTTGCCAATTATGGCTTCCACTTGACTTTTTTACCAGATTTTGTTTCAGAATCCTCAGTTCCGGCAGTTCAGAAGACAGTGGAATTCCTCAAACGCAACAATCAGGTCCTACAAGAAACTATGTCCAAGGCCCAGGCAGATAGCAAGAGGAACTTCGAACAAAAGAGAAGGGGGGAGCTGGTTCTGCAACCGGGAGATCAGGTATGGCTGTCTACATCCAATATCAAATTGATGTGCCCTTCTAAAAAACTTGCACCTAAATTTATGGGACCTTTTCCTGTTAAGAAGAAAATTAATGAAGTAGCCTATGAACTGTCTTTACCTGATTCTCTTAAAGTTCACCCGGTATTTCACGTGTCATTGTTGAAACCTGCTGTGCCTAATCCCTTCCCTGACAGAGGAACTGACCCGCCTGAACCTGTTTTGGTAGATGGTAACCAGGAATACGAGGTGGAGGCTATCCTCAATTGTAGAAGAAGACATGGGCAAGTACAATTTTTGGTCAAATGGAAGGGTTACGGTCCAGAAAGTAATTCCTGGGAACCTGACAGCAACTTACATGCAAAACGGCTAGTTCGTACTTACCTGATTTCCCACCCTGAGAAGGCAAGCCGCCTGGGCATCCGGAGGCTGCCCCTTGTGGGGGGGGGCAATGTCAAGAACGTTCCAGGCATTTCCGGGCCTTCCGTGCGCACATAGGTGCGCGGCGGGCGCGCGCGCGTGCGCGGGAACGCAATTGGCGCCAAAACGGGCTTTAAAAGCCCAGCAGTGACACTCAGCCAGTGCTGTGTTGTCTTTAAGCTTCCTGCTTGTCAGCCACCCGAAAACCTGATCCGAAACCTGAACCTGTGATCTCCCGTTACCGACCCGGCTCTGTTTGGACTACTCTACCTTCTCCTACCCGACCCGGCCTGCCTGACCTTGCTACATCTGCCTTTGGTTACCGACTCCAGCCTGCCTACCGACTCTGCCATTGCCTGCTCCTATCATCTGATTGATCTGCTGTTGCCAACTGGACTGTCTGACCTTGCTCTGCTGATTCCCACTTGTTGATCCACCTGTTGCCTGGTTCTTTTGTATCCTGCTTCTACCACCTACAGCTGCAGTCTCACATCCTGCCATCCGCATACGGACCTTACTGGAGGACCTTCCTGTTGGTTCCAACACCTTCCTCTACAAACCAGGCACTCCTACCCCACTGTGCTCACGTCACCACTGTCCCCATCTCCAGTGGCACGTGAACCAGCGCTGTATGAGAGGTCTCCTCCTACCAAGTCAGGCTCTACGTCCAGGTACGTAACACAGACTTATCCACCTTACCAACCGTTCAGTGTCTGCCAACCCTCTCCTCCAATCCCTACACTGGCTCCCAATCACCCAGCAAATTAAATTCAAAATACTAACCACAACTTACAAAGCCATCCACAGCTCTGCCCCGAGTTACATCACCAATCTTGTCTCCAAACATATCCCAAACCGTCCTCTCCGCTCTTCTCAAGATCTCCTCCTGTCAAGCTCTCTTGTTTCCTCCTCCCATGCTCGTCTCCAGGATTTCGCCAGAGCCTCTCCCATCCTCTGGAACTCGCTGCCTCAACCTGTCCGGCTATCCCCTACTCTAGCTACCTTCAGGCGATCCCTGAAAACTCGTCTCTTCAGGGAAGCCTATCACGTCTCCAACTAATCTTTTACCGCTTCCATCAGCTCATTCTCCACTGTTACAACCTTTTGTATCACCTCCCCCACCCTATTAGATTGTAAGCTCTTCTGAGCAGGGCCCCCTTAATCCTCTTGTATTTTATTGTATTATAACTGTATTGTCTCCCTTTTTACATTGTAAAGCGCTGCGTAAACTGTTGGCGCTATATAAATCCTGTAATAAATAAATAAATAAATATAGCTTTTTTGTTTGTTAATTGTCAAATGTTTGATTCTGTGGGGTTTAGGAACTTTTTGTTTAATACTTCATATTTGCAAACTGAACAGTTAACAATGATAATATAACACAATTTAAGTACTACACTTATGGTGCCCACCTCCTAAAAAAACTGTGAAACAACATATCTCAAAGAATAAGTGCCCTTCTGAATGAATATTTAAAGTTGCTCTGTGTGCTTTGCTAATTGATATACATGTAAGATATATTTCTTAGTACTCAGTTCTCAATGGTAGGATATGCTAAATGCATTGAGATTTTCAGACTGAACATTTTCTACATGTCCTAAACAAAATAACAAACAAAATAAACTGAGTTAGTAACACTATGTAACCAATATTAATTTGTACACATATGACCATCTCAACTATATGAGCTTAAAAAAAACACACATTAAACCAACAATCAATAAAAAAAATTAAAAAAATTATTGAAAGTCAAATGGGCAGAATCTCTTGGAAATCTAAAAACTAAAAAGTGAAAAAGAAAAAAACATAAATACACCAGTACCTCCCCAACCAGGTAAATGGTTACACTACATGCAAACGTAAAAAATTTTATGCCCGTCCTACCACCATTGGGCAAATATCCAGAGACTTACCCCTCTTTGAATCTTTATATCTCAATATTTCTGACAGTCCACATGTTGTATTTCAGCTCTAAAATATCCTCCTAACCCATGCATTTCCTAGCCAACTTTATGTATCAGAGACTGGGAGAGGGAATTGGGACACCCTATCTTAGAGAATGAGTTGGAGAAATCATTTTTTCTGACTTTTAAGTCAGGCAGTCAAATGTAGGAGAGAAACTACAAGCTTCTAAGCAGAAAGTATAGATGCCCTTCTACAGTACATGATGTTTCCAAAACCTGGAAGTTGATTGGTTTCTATGCAGAGCTTCACCGGATTTTGCACTCTCCAGTTTTAGTAAATCAACCCCATGGTGTATTGATTTCTCTAGTTCTACTAGAATTCAGCCCTTCTTTTGACTACAGTGTGTTACTATATGTACTCAAGGAAGCTAATAGGCTGATTTCCAGCTGGATACCCTCCGACATTTCTTTCTACCTTTTTCTATTAATTTTATCCTTTCACTCTTTTAGCTTTATCATTTCTTCCTTCCGCTTTCCATTCTTTATAACCACTTCAGATGATGAAGATGATGGATGCCTTACCCTTAACATTTAAAGGGGCCATAAGATGTAACTGCATTGTTACCTTTGCCTTTAAGTAGCTTCATTATCATTAAAGTGATATGTGCCTGCTGTACCATGTACTTGTATGAAAAAGTATCCTGTTAACTTTGTATTGAAATATTGTGTGAAATCCCTGGTGTTCCTGCCAGTCCATCTGCTTTCCTATTAAATACTGAACACACTAAGCAGGAGAACACAGTGTTGTCAGTTCTCTAGTTCAGGAATTACAGAGTAATGCCCCGTACACACAGTCGAAAATTACGACCACAAAATCCGTCTGATTTTTTCCGACGAATTTTGTCCGACACTGGTGTTGCATACACACGGTCGGACAAAGTTGTCAGAAAATCCGATCATTCTGAATGTGGTGACGTTCATTGCGTACGACGGGACTACGTAGAGGCTAGCAGCCAATAGTTTTGGTCTTGTAATGTGATCTGAGCATGCGTGGCACTTTGTCCATTGGAATTCGCTACACACGATCGGAAAAAGTCCGATAGGACTTTTTTGTCGGAAAATTTGAGAGCAGGATCTCAAACTTTTTCCGTCAGAAATTCCGACGGAAAAAGTCAGATGGAGCCCACACACGGTCGGAATTTCCGACAACATGGTCCGATAGGACATTTTCCGTCGGAAAATCCGACCGTGTGTACTGGGCATAAGAAGTGAGTCTGGAAGAAGTAGCAAGGAGACATTGCTGGAAGAGTGGTGAGGTGACTCCCTGATCCTCGTGAGATTATTTGGATGTCCTTCTGGCTTCATCCTGCCTTGAATGAGATCGATCCACAAGTTTTCATCGGTCTTCCTCTCAGGATAAAGGCCCTGACTGGGTTTAAGCTGCAAGTTATATAAGCTTGTCATCTGGTAAGCAGGTTTTTCATGTGGTGGAGGTGTACTCACACAGTATCACAGATTTATTTAGGAATTATCACAATGATTATTCACATGGACACTTACCTGTACCACTTCACTGGTTCTACCTGTAGAATTTCTATATGGACATTCTATCACTGAGATCACTATATACAATGTAGTCACTGAATTTAGTGGTAGCGCAGCTCCTTCGTTTATAATTTGTTATGTGTTTGTATCTCACATTAGAGCTGCTGCTGACATATTTTATTAATTTATTATTTTTATTATTGTGCGGTAACTTTCTGTTTTTACAAGTTCTTTAGTTATACTGGGAACTCAGCCTGCTCTCCTCCAATGATCAGACTTGACATCCTGATACGCTCAGGCTGCACAGCCATTCATTGAGAAGATCAGTGGGCTACTGCTTCTCACCCCCATGCTCTTAAGCAGCTGAGAACAGAGGGAATGTGATCACTTATATCTAAAAAAAAATATTTTGCATTTCATTTCTATTTTAAACTGAATATGTTGTTTTACAAGGCGATCATTTACAATTAATTTAACCACTTTAAGACCGGCCTCTTTTTTAGATGTGGTGTTTACAAGTTAAAAAAAACATTTTTGCTAGAAAATTACTTAGAACTCCCAAATATTATACATTTTTTTCTAACATCCTAGAGAATAAAATGGCGGTCGTTGCAATACTTTCTGTCACACCGTATTTGTGCAGCGGTCTTACAAGAGCACTTTTTTTTAAAAAAATACACTTTTTTAAATTGAAAAATAAGACAACAGTAAAATTAGCCCAATTTTTTTTATATTGTGAAAGACCCAACATGTCACGCTTCTAATTTGCGCCCGCTTGTGGAATGGCGACAAAATTTTACCCTTAAAAATCTCCATAGGCGACATTTAAAAAATTCTACAGGTTGCATGTTTTGTTTTACAGAGGAGGTCTAGGACAAGAATTATTGCTCTCGCTCTGCCGATCATGGTAATACCTCACTTGTGTGGTTTGAACACTGTTTTCACATTCGGGCGCAACTCACATATGCGTTCACTTCTGCCAGCGAGCTCGTCGGGACAGGGCGAGTTTAAAAAAAAAAAAAATTTCTTTTTTAAAATTGTCACTTTTATTCCTATTAGAAGGAATGTAAACATCCCTTGTAATAGAAAAAAAGCATGACAGGACCTCTTAAATATGAGACCTGGGGTCAAAAAGACCTCATATCTCATATTTACACTAAAAAATATTTGCAAAAATAAAATAAAATGGCCCTTTAAGAGCTATGGACGGAAGTGACGTTTTGACGTTGCTTCTGCCCTGCTGTGTCATGGAGACGAGTGGGGGCCATCTTCCCCTCACTCGTCTCCATGTCATACCAGGGGACAGAAGCGATCGCCTCTCCTGCTGCCAACGGCTCCGGTAAGCAGTGGAGGGCACCGGATCACCACCGATAAAAGTGATCTTGCAGCGAATCTGCCGCAGAGACCACTTTTATCTTGTACTGGACCGCTGCTGCCATAACAACGATATCCGTCCCCAAACTAGGGATGTACATCGGCGTGCGGTGGTCCGGAAGTGGTTAGGAAGTATTTAATATCATTTATGATAAGAAAGTTTGCAACAGATCACTGTGGCTCCATTACCCTTTCATTGTATCTGCATTTGTATCAAAATCCTCAATAACTCTGATTCTTTAAAAATACATAAACCCACACCCATTAGTGAGTAATGTATGAGCCATGGATAGCACCTTAAGTTTGTGAGATACCATATACAACCATGCAAATGTTTTATGAAGATATTTACTTATAATAACTAAACAAAGTGTTGTGCTGTTATACTCAAAGCATATATCAAATAAGTCCCTAATAAAAAGTCTCAGAATCATCTTTAAACATGGAGTCACTTGTAAAATCCAATGTGAAGATGCCATCACCAGCCTCTGTGTCTATTTCAGCAGCCCTCGGATGATGTTATTTGGGACGAAACGTGTAGGCCAGGGTCAAGTGGTGACGTCATCACGCTGGTTCAGATGAGCAGTGTTTGCTATGTTTCAGTGCTAAGTTTTCCTTCTCTTTTGTGAGCTGTTTTAAATAAATGAAGTATATATTACAATATTGGGTTCCCCTCCCTCTTTCCTATGTGTGAGATCTGTTTGTAACATATGAGGTGTCCTGCTGCGGGAAAGCCATGCATGCCTTTATGAAGGGATTGTGAGCCATCCATCCCCCTGAGATAAGTTTCAAGTGATATGAAACCTCTTTCATTCAGAGGCTTGTAACTTGTATTTTTTTACTGATTTAGTTTGGGCACTATGAGCAGTTTTCTTTGCTACATTTTCTAAATTAGGTATTGCTATTCAGAGAACGATGAACATTAATACCTTTTGTCAGGGTCCTGGCTGCCCTGAAAGGCCCAATTTGCGCACACCATGCGCATGGCCATTACTGTTCCTCCCAGGCATCAGCGCCCGTGCGCGTCCACGTGCGCGAGTAGCGCTGTTTGGCGCCAGTGTCCCTTTTTAAGGATGACAGCTGCGGCCCTGCGGTGCTGTTCGTCTGCAGCTCTGACCCTGTGTATCCCCTGCTATCTGCCTGTATCTGCTGCACCCCTTGAAACCCGACCCGGCCTGTTTGACTCCGCTGATCTCTCTGCTCCTTGACCCCGGCTTGCCTGACCCTGCTCCTGGACTGTGTTACCTGTTGCTGAACCTCTGCCTGCCTTTGACCATCATTTTGCCTGCCGTCCATACCTGTCTGCCTTACGTTGTGACCCGGCCTGTCTGACTACCTCTGCCGTCCGAGTGTGCCTCTCTCCCTGCACAGGTCCTGCTGCTGCTTCTGCTCCAGTGTCTGCCTCTCTCTCCGGTCATCCGACCCCTGCCTGCTGTACCATCTCCTGCAGCTTCATCAGCCAGAGGATCAGCACCAGCATCCATCCAGCACCAGCTGACCCCACTGGACGGACACTCCTACTCCGCTGTGCTCACGGGACCACTGTCTCCACTCCAGTGGACCCTGAACCAGAGCCGTAAGAGAGGTCTCCTTCCATCAAGCCAGGCTCGCCACCAGGTACCTAACAGTACGAACAGTCAAATGACCGAGCCTGCAGACGGAGCCTCTGCCATGCAGGAGATCTGCACCCACCTTGCAGCTCTCACCCAAGAAGTGAAGTCTCTGCAGGAAGGTTACGCCAAGTTGGAAGGACAGGTGCAGCATCTTTCCAGTCCCATGGCACCCGCAACCCCTGCTCCACCGGTACAGTCCACTACTCAGCCTACAGTTGTGATGCTCCCTTCAGAGCCAAGAGTGCCCGTTCCGGAAAGATTCTCAGGAGATCGGTCCAAATTCCTGGCCTTCCGAGACGCCTGTCAGCTGTACTTCGCTCTCCAGCCCAGGACCTTTTCTTTGGAAGTTACCAAAGTGGGGTTCGTGGTGTCCTTGCTGCAAGGGGAGCCTCAGTCTTGGGCCCACCGCCTTCTGGGAGCCAACAGTCCACAGACCCAAGACCTTGCTACTTTCTTCCAGGCAATGGCGCAACTCTACGATGATCCCCAGAGAACCGCCACAGCCGAAGCTGCCTTGTCCACGCTCCAACAAGTCCGTAGGATGGCCGAGGACTATATTTCTGACTTTAGGCGCTGGAGCGCGGACACTCGGTGGAATGATGCAGCCCTCAGGCATCAGTTCCGCACAGGCCTGTCTGAAAGCCTGAAAGATGAGCTGGCCCGAGTGGGGATCCCAGAGTCCCTGGAGGACCTGATCACTCTTACCATTCAACTGGACCGCCGGCTCCAGGAGCGTCGAGCTGAGCGTTTCTCTCAGCCCAACCGCCCGGCCTGGATAGTGGCAAGGGCTCCAACCCCTGCTTCCCGCTACTTACCTACGCCCACTGCGGTTCCAGCCAGCCCTGCCTTTGGCGGCTCTGAGCCCATGCAGATTGGACTGATGCGCTCTACCCTGTCTCCTGAAGAGCGCGACAGGCGCCGACAGTTGAACCTGTGTCTCTATTGCGGTGGTTATGGACACTATGTAAACAACTGCCCGGTCAAGACACGTAAGTGCCTCTCATCTGTCTCTATTAAACCTGCACCTTGTCCAGCCAACACCACTCACCTGGCTCTTCCCCTCTCGTTGCAGCTCCAGGGAAGGACAGTTCGCACCGACACCATTATTGACTCCGGAGCATGCAGTAGCTTTATTGATGCCACCATAGCCAGTCTAAAAGGTTTGCCCCTCCAGGAGAAGACCCATTGACTTTCTGTCTTTTTGGCTGATGGATCCCACATCAAGTCGGGCCAAGTAACCCAAGAAACCTTGCCCCTGCCTGCCACCGTCTTGTCTCAGCACCAAGAACTGCTAACGCTGGATGTGATCTCCTCTCCCCTATTTCCGGTAATCTTGGGCATACCATGGCTCCAGGCCCATAACCCCTGTATTGATTGGTCCATGGGGGAAGTGAGGTTCCAGTCTCCTTATTGCCAGAAACACTGTCTATCTGAGCCCCTTAGTGCACCCACTGCTCTGTTTTGTCTAAACTCGGATCAGGACTTATGCCAGACCGTGCCCAAAGTTTACCATGAATTCCTCGATGTGTTTAGCAAACGTGGGGCAGATTCCCTTCCGCCTCACCGTTCTTATGATTAAGATCTTCCCCTTGTCCAAAAAGGAACAGGAGGCTCTGAAGGTGTACATTGCCGAAAATCTCAAGAAAGGCTTTATCCGCCACTCCACCTCCCCAGCAGGCGCGGGGTGGACTACCGTGAGCTGAACAAGGTCACAGTTAAAAACCGGTACCCCTTGCCCCTGATACCGGAGCTCTTCCAGAAGCTACGATCCACAACGATTTTTACCAAGTTGGACTTGAGGGGGGCCTACAACCTGGTCCGTATCAGGGCCGGGGACGAGCGGAAAACTGCCTTCCGGACCCGCTTTGGCCACTATGAAAATTTAGTCATGCCTTTCGGCCTCTGCAATGCCCCGGCCACCTTCCAACACCTTAATAATGATGTCTTTAGGGACTTTCTGGACATCTTTGTAATCGTATACCTAGATGACATCTTGATTTTTTCCAGCTCCCTGGAACAGCACCAGGGACATGTGGGCAGGGTGCTACTTCGCCTTCGGCAACATGGCTTATATGCAAAAGCGGAGAAATGCATGTTTGAGAAGCAGGAGATCCAATTTCTGGGACTCGAGATTTCCCCAGCAGGGATCAGGATGGACCCCCAGAAGGTGACCGCTGTACTAGACTGGCCGGCACCGGCAGACAAGAAGGGCATCCAGCGCTTTATAGGGTTTGCGAACTTCTATAGGAAGTTCATCAAGGGATTTTCTACCATTGTCAACCCCATTATCAAACTGACGAAACAAGGCACACGCTTCCATTGGGGTCCCGAGGCCCAGGAAGCTTTTGAGAGACTTAAAAAGCTGTTTACTTCCGCTCCCATTCACAGTCATCCCGACCCTGCTCTTCCGTACATCCTGGAGGTTGACGCCTCCGAAGTAGCATTGGGAGCAGTTGTATCTCAGCGACAAGGCAGCAAGGACTTGATGCACCCGGTGGGGCTCTTCTCTCGGAAGCTTTCCCCCACCCGGGGGAAATTACGACGTCGGGGACCGGGAACTTCTTGCTATAAAAGCGGCATTAGAAGAATGGACATACCTGTTGGAGGGTGCAAGTCACCCAGTGTTGGTGTATACCGACCATAAGAACCTTGAGTACTTACGGACAGTCAAACGATTGAAACCTCGACAGGCCCGTTGGGCCTTGTTTTTTTTCCAGATTCTGTTTTCACATAACATATCGGCCAGGGTCCAAAAACGTGAAACCAGATGCGCTCTCGCACATGTTTGACAACCCAAAGGATACAGCTGCCCCGGACACCATCTTGTCATCTGGTAACTTCCTACTTATGCAACCAGATTTGCTCTCACAGATCAGGGAGGCATCTGCAAACTGCCCAACTACTTCAGGAGCCACCTTAACATCCAGAGACGGTCTCTTTTGGAAAGGAAGCCAAGTCTTTGTCCCGGAGTCTGTCCGAGTTAAAGTCCTAAATCTTTGTCATGATCACCCACTGACAGGGCACTTTGGAGTCCGCAAGACCGTGGACCTGGTGCAGCGCACCTTTTGGTGGTCAGGCCTAAGGGAATTCTGCAAAGAATATGTCAACGCCTGCCCTGTTTGTACCCGGAGAAAGACCACAAGGAACCGAGCCTGGGGCCTCCTAAAACCTCTTCTAACACCCGACCGGCCATGGAGGAAGATTACCATGGACTTTATAGTCGAACTCCCGTGCTCGGAGGGATGCACAGCCATCTTTGTGGTCGTAGACCGATTGTCTAAGATGGCACACTTTTTGCCCTTAAGGGGAACCCCGTCCGCTTCGGAAACAGCCTGCATCTTTAGCAGGGAGATAATTAGGCTGCACGGAGTCTCTGCCAGTATAGTGTCAGATAGGGGGGTCCAATTTACGTCCCGCTTATTGAGGGCCTTGTGTGAATCCCTAAAGATTGAGTTGGCTCTGTCTTCGGCTTATCACCCCCAAACCAATGGGCAGACAGAGCGTGCAAATCAGACTTTGGAACAATATATTAGATGCTTTACGTCCTTTGTGCAGGACGATTGGGTGTCCCTATTACCCTTAGCCGAGTTCTCATACAATAATGCCAGTCACTCTGCCACAGGACAGTCCCCCTTTTTTGCTAATTATGGCTTTCACTTATCCTTTCTCCCTGACTTTCTTCCAGAGTCTCCAGTTCCAGCGGTTCCGGATACAGTGACCTTTCTCAGCCACAATAACCAGATTCTGCAGGACTGCAAGAAGATCTTCGACCGGAAGAGAAGGGGAGAACTGGACCTCCAAATAGGAGATCAGGTATGGCTGTCTACCACTAGTTTGAAATTAGCCTGTCCATCTAAGAAACTTGCCCCCAAGTTTTTGGGACCCTTCCCTGTGAAGAGGAGGATCAACCAGGTGTCTTATGAACTGTCTCTGCCCGAGTCAATGAGGATACACCGGGTCTTTCACGTGGCTCTGCTGAAGCCCGCTGTACCTGATCCCTTTCCCGATAGGGGAACTGGACCCCCTGGACCTATTCTGGTCGAAGGCAGTGAGGAATATGAGGTGGAGGCCGTTATTGATTGTAGGAGGCGGCAGGGGCAGACACAATTCCTAGTTAAGTGGAAAGGGGTACGGGCCTGAGGACAACTCCTGGGAACCCGATAGTAACCTCCATGCCAGAAGACTGATCCGTGCCTTCTTTTCCTCCCATCCAGAAAAGAGAAGCCTATTGGGCACCCGGAGGTTGCCCCTTGTGGGAGGGCAATGTCAGGGTCCTGGCCGCCCTGAACGGCCCAATTTGCACACTCACATGTGCGCGGCCATTACTGTTCTTCCCAGGCATCAGCACGCGCGCGACCGGCCCGCGGGCGCGCCCCCCTGCGTGTCCATGTGCGCGAGTAGCGCTGTTTGGCGCCAGTGTCCCTTTTTAAGGATGACAGCTGCGGCCCTGCGGTGCTGTTTGTCTGCAGCTCTGACCCTGTGTATCCCCTGCTATCTGCCTGTATCTGCTGCACCCCTTGAAACCCGACCCGGCCTGTTTGACTCCGCTGATCTCTCTGCTCCTTGACCCCAGCTTGCCTGACCCTGCTCCTGGACTGTGTTACCTGTTGCTGAACCTCTGCCTGCCTTTGACCATCCTTTTGCCTGCCGTCCATACCTGTCTGCCTTACGTTGTGACCCGGCCTGTCTGACTACCTCTGCCGTCCGAGTGTGCCTCTCTCCCTGCACAGGTCCTGCTGCTGTTTCTGCTCCAGTGTCTGCCTCTCTCTCCGGTCATCCGACCCCTGCCTGCTGTACCATCTCCTGCAGCATCATCAGCCAGAGGACCAGCACCAGCATCCATCCAGCACCAGCTGACCCCACTGGACGGACACTCCTACTCCGCTGTGCTCACGGGACCACTGTCTCCACTCCAGTGGACCCTGAACCAGAGCCGTAAGAGAGGTCTCCTTCCGTCAAGCCAGGCTCGCTACCAGGTATCTAACACCTTTCCTATAGGTTTCTTCTGAAGGTTTTATTTTTCTAGAGTACAATTTGATGCTGATGCCTCAATTCAGTTACTTGAATCCCTTGAATCCTGATGTCTTCCTCAATTCAAAGAATGTGGTAAGCCAAAGGGTCCTCGAAGCCCTTCATATTAGCAGCTTGAAGAGCCTTTTCTCCTGCTATCACATCAAATTCTACAGTGCTTTACAAACAATTGTCAGAGTTCTCTGGGAGTATCAATTATAAAGATTTCTTCATTATAATCCTAACAGATCCCTTTAATTCATGAAATGATTTCTCCATACCATGCACCCAGAAGGCAAGAGCTTTCATACTCCTTAAATGCTCCATGGGGACATGGGATTATGGGCCTTGCAGAAGCATGTGTTAATATTGGAAAGAGCTACTACTCATTACAACTTTCAACCGAGCCATACCACTTGCAAAGACTATTTTACAACTTTAAAGCTGAACTACAGACAGTTACTAAAAACTCCAAATTAATGTGATTATGTATTTATAAAAAATAAAATAAAAATTAAATGTAATTTGTATACATATCAGAATTTGACTTGATTTTAGACCCTTGTAATCCCATGTGCACCAGCAGACTGGGAGAGGTAGCAATAGGACTGGGAGTTGTGCTGACTGTAAGGCTGTGTAATAAAATATGTTTCAGCAGGTAGCACAGCTCTTTTATGTATATTTAATCTGTGCATTTAGCTGCTAGCCTGAAGTTCAACTTATAAACCAGCCATCTTTTATTTATAATTCTTTACAGTTAGTGGACTTTATATATGGGAAAACAATTAGCATGAATGCGTTTCAACTGTGTATGTAGCGTAATGCGATTAGTGAATAGCTACTATTCATTCTGGAGTAGAATGGATTGGGGTTAATTGCTTAGCTGTACCAGTTCTCAAATGTGTATCTGGCTACCAGAACAAATTAAAACTTAAAGTGGTACTAAACTCTCTCAATGTTAACTATTTCAATCCTTATGCTGCTAGCATTAGTAAATAGATAGTAAAGTGTATTATATTTACTTGTTTTAAACTTATTTTTTTAAATTTCTTCATGAATTGCTCCCTTCTTCCTGGGTCTAGGCCAAAATGCACCCAAAGAGTCTTCCTGGGCATTTTTTTTCTTTCATCTGGGGGAGGGGAGGGACTTTCTCATCTAAGCACACCCTTCTGTGCATGCATGAGCTAAGGGCAGATGGATTCCAGGAAGCAAATACTACATGAATCATCTGCCCCTTTTCAAGAAGGTCATAGCTAGAAATGCAAGGGGGATGTTTTGCAAAATGGTTTCTCAGCAAAATAAAGCACGGAGACAAGGGTGAATAGGTGAGTTTTGAATAATAAAAATGAATTCAATCATTATTAGTTTGTGGTACTAGTTCCACGTTAAAGCAGAATGATTGCAAAATGTAAGGTTGGGTACAAGGAACCCCATTTTTTTTTTAACTGGTTCAGTTTAAAGCACCTAAAGTATACTCCCACAAAGTGTTGTTGTAGAGTCTTGTCCTTCTCTTAAAGGTCAATGTCAACAATAGTGTCAAATAGTACAATAAAGTAACTGGGTGACAACGTAATATTTGGCACCTTACGCCAAAATAGTATATACGGACCACAATTGTTTGAGGGATTATTACAGTGCCAACAAATAGTAATAAAGATGTTCATTATAAAACATATAAAGTTTATTTATACAAAGATAGAATCAAGCCAATTAAAAATTGTCACATATGTCCATTTAGTGGTCAGAAGAGCTTGGTTAAGTGGATGGTTAAGAAATAGAGTGTTATCCCAACATGTTTCGCCAAGGTTGGCTTCTTCAGGGATTTGTAGACCAGATTGCACATTTTTTGTCTACAATACCCTGAAGAAGCCAACCTTGGTGAAACATGTTGGGATAACACTCTATTTGTTGACCATCCACATAACCAAGCTCTTCTGACCACTAAATGGACATATGTGACTATTTTTTATTGGCTTGATTCTACCTTTGTATAAATAAACTTTATATGTTTTATAATTAACGTCTTTATTACTATTTGTTGGCACCGTAATAATCCCTCAAACAATTGTGGTCCCTAGTGTCAAATAGTGTCAAAGCAGATGTTAAAGACCCTTTTGCTGCCAGGCCGTATGCTCCACATTTAAAGCTGGCCAGACCATTTTTGCAATTTTTCCATTGCTTCCTTATCTTTCCCTTACAGCTTTCAGGGTTTGTAAAAGACCCCCAAAACAATATCTTTTCTGAAAGCGCATGGCTAGTAGAATAAAAATTTAGGGCACAATGATATTTGAGCAAATGTTTCTGAAAACAATATTTGAGCAAAAAATACGCTAAAATCAATATCGATAGAAACACAGCATACTTTACAAAATTCCTACTAAATATGAAAGCTTAACCTGTATTGTGTTAATAAATAAGAAATATTTGTAATTTTAAATTGCACCTCTTTGCGAAATTGTGAAAATACAACGTGCACAAAACTATAAATAACCAAATTTCTCAAAAAATCTTTAGGTTTTCATTCTTCACTTACAGGTTTATGAGTTTGTAAAAGCCCCCTCAAACTATACATTTTCTGAAAGCATAGGACCAATAGAATAAAAGGAAAGTGCTACTGATTTTTAGGCCCAGCGATATTTGGCCAAGTGTTAACCAAAGTAATGCACTAAAATCATTATTAGCATATACAAACACAACTAATTTAAAATTCCTGCTAAATCCCTTCTAAATATAAAAGCTAAACCTTTATTGAGTTAATAAATAACAAATATTTGTATATTTTAAATTGTGCCTTTTTGAGAAATGGTAAAAAACGGACGAACGAAAATTTTTTCCCAAAAATCTGGAACAGTCTGATGGGAGCTTTTCATTGGATTTTCCGACCGTGTGTATGCCCAACGGTCTTTTTCTGTTGGTATTTTCGACGGACTTTGAATTGAGAACCTGTTCTCAATTTTTCAGACGGAAAACCTTTCTATCGGATTTTCCGATCGTGTGTATGCAATTCCGACACGCAAAATCCCGACGCATGCTCGGAAACAATTTGACGCATGTTCGGAAGCATTAAACTTCCCTTTTATAGTGCTGTTGAATGTGTTTTATGCCGCTGTGTTATTGACCGTCGGAATTTGATGTGATCGTGTGTAGGCAACACAGCTTGAGCGGAATTCCGTCGGAAAAACCGTCAGAGTTTTTTCCGACCAGAATTCCGATCGTGTGTACGCGGCATTACAGCTTTCAGAGTTTGTAAAAGACCCCCCCCCCCCCCAAACTATATGTTTTCTGAAAGCACATGGCCAGTAGAATAAAAAGAAGGTGCTACTCATTTTTAAGGCACCACGATATTTCCACAAATGGTTATCAAACAATATTTTCACAAAAAATACACTAAAAGCATTATTAATGGATTTATACATGGAAAAATTTACAAAATCCCTTCTAAATTTCTACTAAATATAAAAGTTACAATTGTGTTGAGTTAATAAATAACAAATATCTGTACATTTTAAATTGCACCTTTTTGTGAAATGGTGAAAACTGAAGGTGCGCAAAACAGTAAATAAAAAAAATGTACTCTAAAAAGCTGGAGGTTATAATTTTTCCCTTACAGCTTTCAGAATTTGTAAAAGAACACTCAAACCATACATTTTCTGAAAACACATGACCTAGAGCAGGGATATGCAATTAGCGGACCTCCAGCTGTTGCAGAACTACAAATCCCATGAGGCATAGCAAGACTCTGACAGCCACAAACATAACACCCAGAGGCAGAGGCATGATGGGGACTTGTAGTTTTGCAACAGATGTAGGTCCGCTAATTGCAGATCCCTGACCTAGAGAATAATAAAAAAGTGCTACTGATATTTTTTAGGCCTCCAATAGCCAGTTCCCAACCAGGTGCTGCAGTTTTACTGCGGCAGAATGGCACGGGTGGGCGAAACGACGTTACCTTACGTCGGTTCGCCTTTTGACCACTAGGGGGCATGTGCCGCCGGAGCTGATGCCCGTGCCCGGTGGTCGCGATGACCGCCGGGCACCCGCAAACACTCCACACAGAGACAGAACGGAGATCTGTCAATGTAAACAGACAGATCTCCGTGCAGTTAGGGGTGAGAAGAGTGATCTGTTGTTC
This sequence comes from Lithobates sylvaticus, assembly GCA_028564925.1. Classification (NCBI taxonomy): domain Eukaryota; kingdom Metazoa; phylum Chordata; class Amphibia; order Anura; family Ranidae; genus Lithobates; species Lithobates sylvaticus. Next base: position 112,436,657 of record CM053037.1, on the reverse strand, counting down.
ATACTAAGTAGGAAGTCCCATCCCCCCACAGTTAGTCACTCCCTAGGACACACAATTAACCCCTTGATGGCCTAATGTTAACCTCTTCCCTGCCAGTGACATTTATACAGTAATCAGTGCATTTTTAAAGGGACTGATCGCTGTACAAATGCCAATGGTCCCAAAAATGTTCCAAAAGTGTCCAATCTGTCCCCCACAATGTGTCAGTCCCGATAAAAAAATAAAAAATAAAAAAAATGCCATAAACCTTTCCGTTATTTTGTAGATGTTATAACTTTTGCGCAAACCAAACAATGTACGCTTATTGCAATTTTTATTACCAAAAATATGTAGAAGAATATATATCGGCCTAAACTGAGGAAAAAATTTGCTTCTTTTTAAAAAAATTGGGGATATTTATTATAGCAAAAAGTACAAAATATTGTATTTTTTGTTTATAGCGCAAAAAATACACTAAAATCGTTATTAATGGATACATACATGGCAACATTTACAAAATTTCTGCTAAATTCTTAATAAATAAAAAAAGCTAAAAATGTATTGAGTTGGGCGTGGCTTGGCGCGCAACGGAGATGGCAGCATAAGAGAGGCCCTAAGCACCTTTTTTGCCAGCACTCGGCTGATAATGAGCAAACAGACCCGCTCTACCCAACACACTCAGTCCCGCCGATCTACCGCTGCGTCCGCGGGGAGAAACATCACTGAACTTTTTAAGAATCAGGCTGCGATACAGAGGATCTCGGCCGGAGGCAAGATGGCGCCGGTGCACCACGAGGAAGACATGTCCGAGGATTCCCAGTCAGCAATGGAAGACAACGGTAGGAGGAATGCTCGAATAGATCACCCCCTAACCTATGCTGACATGTAGGGCTTTGCAGCCGACATAAAAGCCTCATTCTCAGCGGCCATTACCGATCTCAAGACTAACCTACTAGTTCTCACTGAAAAGATGGCGACTGTTGAGGCAGCGGGGAAAGGCAGAGACAGAGACATACACAGACTAGACGAGGTAGCTGCTTCACATGCCATGCACTTTATTAAAATGAATAGGCACCTGGAGGACTTGGACAATAGGGGAAGGAGAAAAAAGATCAGGGTGCGTGGTATCCCAGAGTCCGTGGTGGCAGAACAGATCACCCCAGTCCTCCAAAGAGTTTTTAACAGCCTCTTGGAAAGGCCTGAGGATACAGAGATCGAATTTGTTCGGGCGCACAGAGCCCTTAGAGCGAGGGGACCCGATACACTACCACCGCGTGACATTATTTGTTGCTTGCAAAAGTTTGCCCTGAAGGAAGAAATTATGTTTAAGGCGCGAAGGAATAACCACATTGTGTTCAATGGCAAAAACATAAAACTCTTCCAGGATTTATCACAGATAACGCTTAGGAACCGCAGGGCTCTGCGCCCCCTACTGGATGCTCTACGAGAGAAGGAGCTACGTTATACATGGCGCTTCCCCTTTGCCCTTCTGGTGACGCACAACGGTAAACAACATACCCTGCGCACGTTGAACGATCTGCCGGAATTCTGCGACACCCTGCACTTGGGCCGCATCGACCTTCCTGAGTGGTATCAGGAGTTTGCTGTACCTCCGAGAGAGAGAAGTCCACCACACTCACCTCTGGCTTCACCTCAGAAGCACCAAGCAAAAAAGTTGCGACAGAACCGGCAAGACAAAACGGGGCCCGGAACTCCCCGTAACAGGCCCCATTCCTCGAGGGCAGCCTACGATGATTAAGACCGACACACGCCGACCTCCACCGTGGGCACCCGGCATCAACCAGGTACAGCAGATCCTAAGGCACCCGGCAACGATTCGATCCCCCGCACATGGCATTTTACCTCGGTCTGATCATCCGGATAGGATGCCATTTTACAGGTACCACTTTGGTCTTATTTTACCGCCCTTTAGGGTCCCCCATCCATCCGTTTGAAGCCGGTCTTTGCCCACTCGATTACCCTGTGCCACCACTCTGGAGTTAATGTGCCACTGAAAGAACGTCACAGATGGACAAGTGTCGGGCCGGTTAAACTTAACCTGACCGGTGACAAGGGTCATACTGGATTTGGAAAAGACACCACAAAACCCAGGGACATGACTCACTGTTCTCCTACCCAAGGCAAACTCACTGGAAGAGACCATTTGTCACGGCCAATACCCCTAACCCAGATTTGTGACTCTGTCTGCCCTGGGTAAGCAAGCGCCAGACATTATGCAAACAACGGATTTAGCACTTGATTGTAATATTTTTCCCCTTTTTTTTTTTTTTATTATTATACCATTTTTCTTTATTTATGTTAAATTATTTGCCCCAATTTGCACCTATCTACCTGAAAATATATGTGTGCCCACGGTGTAGAAATAGGCATGCTCAGCAGTTCAGTTCTCAAGTTCTTTGGGTATTGTTTATAACATTACATTAGCTATTCTATGCATTCTTTTGGCAGAAAAGTTAAAATCTCTTAAGCACTGTTCATTGGCTGATGGAGGGCCCAGGTCTGATCCCTCCACTTTCACTGTGAACCTATTGTTCATATATAGTTAACACCTCATAGCTGTTTCTCTGATTGCGGGTCTCCCAGGTTTCCCCGCAAATACTCACGTACTCAACTGAGGAATATTGTCCTCACTGAGACATAATTGCAGGGCTCACCTGGACAGCTCGACTGTTCCGGTGGGTCATACACCCCGATTCTCCTTTTCCTATATTCTCCTAATTCTCCCTCTTATTTCCTACTGCACCTCACCAGTTTGTCCTTACCGCTATCTTTGGTGGCATATCTGACATAAAAGCATACCTTGTACAGGTCTCTCATATTTGTTCTGAGTTTTGATTACAGGTGTGGGATACCGTCTCTCTCTGGACCTGACCAATGGCGTACTCGGCGCTAGGCAGAACGCCGAAGCTGGTGTCCCATAATGTGCGGGGACTGAACATCCCAGAGAAACGCTCCACTTTGCTCCGCGAACTCAAAAAGGGTAAGCCCAAGATTATCTTCTTACAGGAGACCCATTTTAAGACGCACCATGTCCCTAGGCTCACCGACTCCTACTTCACGGAGGCACACCACTCTACGAATGACACTTCTAAATCCAAGGGGTTATCCATTCTATTAAGTAAGGATGCCTCCTTTCGAAATTACAGATAAACTGATAGACACGGGAGGGAGATATATTTTCCTCAGGGGATCTCTCTCAGGTGTGCCCACAACACTGGCCAATGTATACTTCCCCAACGCAGGACACATAGCTTTCTGTAGGAAACTGGTGACAGACTTGCTGGGCTTCAGCGTTGGACTCTTAATTCTAGGAGGGGATTTCAATATCCCCTTAGACCCGCTACTGGACACATTTTCAGGGAAGACCTCCATAACGTATCGAATCCTAAAACAGATCAAAAAACTCCTGCACTCACTAGATCTTGTAGACACCTGGCGATACCTGCACCCAGACGAAAAGGATTTTTCCTTTTTTTCAACCCCACATAACCGCCATTCAAGGATTGACTACTTATTCATTACGCAAAAAGACCTTCACTCAGTCTTAGAGGCCAACATAGGGATTCAATCGATCTCTGACCATTCCCCTATTTCGATAGACTTTGACCTACCTACAGGCAGTAAGAGCTCCTCACAATGGAGACTAAACTCCTCCCTATTGACGGACCCTGCCCTGCTTCCTCGAATACAGACAGCCCTGAAGGAATTCTTTGCCATAAACACAACCCCTGATATGTCACCACTAAATATATGGGAAGCCCACAAATGCAACATTAGAGGACTATTGATGAACATGGGAGCCCGGAAGAAAAGAGAAAGGGATATAGAAGTCCAAACACTGTCACAAAAAATCAAGGCCCTAGAGGCACTCCACAAACAATCTTTGTCTGTTCATTCAGCCACAGAACTCCTTGAGTCGAGGAAAGCGCTCAGACAAATATTGGAAGTCAAAACCAAACGCATCCTTTTTTTTAGGAAGAAGGTATACTATGAGCAGGGAGACAAGGCTGGCCACATGCTGGCGAGAGCTTTAAAAGACTTATCAGCCAAAAACACAATCCCGGGCATTAGAAACTCAGAAGGCAACCTGGACAGGATGACAGATAAAATAGCCCAGCACTTTCAGGATTATTACAATAAACTTTACAACCTACCCCCGTCACATAGACCTCCAGAACTCAGAGGACAAAGACACCGGATAATCCAGGACTTCCTTAAAGATTCTGACCTGCCTTCACTACAAGAAGAGGACTCTTCTGACATAGACAGACCTATAGAACAGTCAGAAGTCAAATTGGCTATTAAGGAATTAAAAACCAACAAAAGCCCAGGTCCAGATGGCTATACAGCTATTTACTACAAAACATTCACTGACATACTGACCCCTCATCTGCAGACAGCTCTAAACTCACTAGCAGACGGACGACCAGTATCCCCTGATTTTCTATCGGCTAACATTGCTGTGATACCAAAACCCGACAAAGACCCGACACATTGCTCCAGTTACAGACCAATTTCACTATTGAACATAGACGTTAAACTCATGGCGAAAATCATTTCCACAAGAATGAAACCTTTATTACACAACCTGATTGGTCCATCTCAGGCAGGCTTCATGCCGGGAAGAGAAGCCAGAGACAATGTCACTAAGGCTCTCAACCTGATCCATGCTACCCATGAGCGAAAGATCAAGGGTCTTCTCCTGTCCACGGACGCGGAGAAGGCCTTCGATCAAGTAGCCTGGGACTACATGTTTGAAACCTGTAAATACATAGGATTAGGCCCTAGGATGCTCAATTGGATTTCCTCCCTATACCAAAACCCCTCAGCTAGACTGAAAATCAACGGTGCCCTGTCGAATAAAGTAGTAATTCTATTCATCATTACACTGGAACCATTCATAAGGAAAGTCCTGGCAAACCACGCAATACACGGATTTAGGGTAGCGGGGAGGGAATACAAAATAGCGGCATATGCTGATGACCTTGCGTTCTTCCTGACAGACCCCCACATTTCGATCCCTTCCCTCATGAAAGAGTTTAACACATATAGCTATGTGTCCAACCAAGTCGGAAGCGCTAAACATTACGCTCCCGGATCCCACGCTCAGGGCCACCAAAGACAACAGTCCCTTTAAATGGGTCACCAAGGCGGTCAAGTATCTGGGAGTTTGTCTGACTCCTAAGATGATTGATATTTTCACACACAACTTTGTACCTCTACTCAAATCAATTGAAGATGACCTATGCCGGTGGCATACCAAACTCTTCTCCTGGTTTGGTAGAGCAGCCATATGTAAAATGGTCATCTTACCAAAAGTATTGTATCTACTGCGTACGCTACCCATTAAAATTCCTCAGAGCTTCTTTAGGTCACTCCAAGCAACCCAAATGAGATTAATTTGGGGGCACAAAACACCTCGTATTAAGTTCTCGTTACTTACAAGGGCTAAAGCACAGGGGGGCCTGGGCATCCCTGATTACAAAACATACTACCATGCTACACACATTGCGAGAATTCTGGACTGGCATTGCCATGTAGATACGAAAGACTGGGTGTCCCTTGAAAATTACTCTAGTCCGATTCCCTTGAAATTTTCGCCCTGGATCACAGCGAACAGGTACCCAATAGGAATGAAGAAACACCCACTAATAGGGACTACCATAGGCATCTTCCATCTACTGGCCAAACAAAAGAAATCCTTTTCTTCAATTGGGCCATTGACCCCATTGTTAAACAACCCAGACTTTCCACCGGGTATAGGAAACAGACAGCTCCAACTAAATGATAAACACTCACCACTCCTTACCCTACATTGCTTCAATGGAGGGGATATTAAGGATTTTGCAGATTTTAAAAGGGATAATAATATGCCCTCCTTACCCCTTTGGACTTACTTCAAAATCCGCACATATATCCACAAGAACACGAGGAGGGAACAATTTACCAGAGAACTCACGGTCATGGAGTCGGTGTGCCTAAAAGGGGAGCAGGTGCCCAAACTACCTCAACGGCTTATGAGTGGCTACAACACTTGGGTGCCCCCCCACGGGACAGGTTCAGAGAGAGATGGTCGGACGCCCTAAACATGGACATAACAGACACGCAATGGGAGAGAGCCTGCATAATGGCTCACAAATGCTCCATTAGTACAAAAGCACAAGAGACAGCCTACAAGATCCTCACTCACTGGTACGCAACCCCAGTGAAGATTCACAAGTGGTATCCGCAGTCCAGTGATGTGTGCTGGAGGTGTGGTATGGGAAAGGGCACTCTTTTCCACATTTGGTGGCAGTGTGAGAAACTGGCACCTTTTTGGAATACAGTGACAGACACGATATACAGAATCACGGAGACCAGGCTTGATCTGAATGCTGCAAACTGCCTATTACACATCTCTAATTTCTCCATGCGGAAGTACAAGAATTGTCTATCTAAACACTTATTAATAGCTGCTAATTCAATCATCCCGCTCCACTGGAAGACTACCTCGGCCCCCTCGATCCGGGATTGGTTGCACAACATCTCTCACATATGTGAAATGGAGGACACCAGAGCCCAAGCTGAGGAAATGGCTGAGCATTACCTCAAGACCTGGTCTCCCTGGTTCAGCTACAAACTCTCCCAAGAATATACCACACTGACTGAATAAATCCGTTTGACAATTTAACCGTAGACTTGCTTCGCGGTTCCCAGATAAGAAACAATGGACCCCTGCTCGTTCTGACGGTTTGGCATTAGGCAGCTAGAGTGAGAACCTTTCTCAGGATATACTCACTAGAACCTTCAGCAACTATAGGTATGGGACAACCTTTTATTCTTTACTCTTCTTCTTCTACTACTCACACTTCACCTCTTTATTTTCTTACCTTTTTCTACACCTCAAATATCTTCTGAGTACAACTCCCCACTTATTGGTGGGAAGTGGCTAAAACACCTAAGCTATACTAAATAGGATTTGTTTTGTCTGTTTTAGTCAGTTACTACAATTTTGAACGTGATTTCTAATCTATTGTGATCAACCGATGCAATCAGTAAAACCACACAAAGTTTATACAACCTTTTGACATTGTACTCATGTTGAATCCTTTGTATTCTGTTCAATCTTCAATAAACCTTTTATGTTTAAATGAAAAAAAAAAAAATGTATTGAGTTAATAAACAACAAATATTTGTAAATGTTAAATTGTACTTTTTATGAAATGGTGAAGACTGAAGGTGTGCAAAACTGTAAATAAAATCAATTTACTCTAAAAATCTGGAGGTTACCAATATTCACTCACAGCTTTCAGAATTTGAAAATTTCCCCACAAACCATACATTTTCTGAAAGCACATCACCTGTAGAATAAAAAAAAAAGTGCTACTGATTTTTGGGCCCCACAATAATTCCGCAGAGGTTCATCAAATTGTTACTTTCTCTAAAAATACACTGAAATCATTATTAGTACACACAAACACAACATAACTTACAAAATTCCTGCAAAATTGCTACTAAAGCATTGCTCACATGGGGCGTACTAAAGTGTATGGAGGGCCAAGGGCCATGTTTACCTACATGGAGATGCATGGAACATCTGCACATTCATTATGTCTGTCATGGATCCGCCACCCAGCGCAGGGGTCACCTAGGGGTTAACAATAGTGCAGACTGATTTCAGTGATTGGTGCCAAACTGCCTTATTTAAGCATCTCAGCTGCACAGAGACTTTGCTGTCTGATCTGCAGCTCATACCTGTTCCTATGTCCACCTGTTCCCGAGATCTGATCTGTTTCCTGTGTTTGACCCAGGTTGTTTGACTACGATTGATTTCTGTTATCCTGACTCCGGCTTGCCTTGTAACCACACTTATCTCTATATTGAGTGATATCCTGTTGCCGAACCTTTGTCTGTATCCTGACTATTCTCTGCCTGCCGTTTTGTGTTTATTGACCATCTATTACCGAACCCGGCTCGTCTGACCACGCATCCAGTGTCCCCACAGCTCTGCATCTAACAGCTTCCTGTTTCCTTTTTCCTGTCTGCTGAGCTGGCTACACCTGCTGTTACCTGCTGGTCTACTCTGGGAGATCATCAGCTGCACAAGAGACGATCCAGGCACTCTTACACCACTCTTGTGGCCACTGTTTATAAGATTAATGGTCCCTGAGCCTGGGTTGTACAGGAGGCCTTCCTGCTGCACGTCAGGCTCACCCGTCAGGTTCTTGACAATGTCAATTGGGATGCAAGGCCTGCAAAGTCATAGCCGCTGCTCCTAATCTGACACTTGTGCGAGTGTGGGTGCACGACCCTGAACGTAGACAGTGTAAGCTCAGGGACATGAAGCAGGACCTCCATGGTGGCTCACTATATGAGGAGATTATCTTTTTTGTTATTTAATGTTCATATTTCATGTCTGAGGCTTACAACCACTTTAACCACTTGACCTCCGGAAGATTTACCCCCCTTTTTGACCAGTCTATGACCAGTCCATTTTTTGGAGATACAGCACTGTGTTACTTTAACTGAAAATTACACGGTCGTAGGATACTGTATTTAAATAAACTTTATGTCATTTTTTTTCCAACAAATAGAGCTTTCTTTTGGTATTTGCTCACCTCTGCGTTTTTTATTTTTTGTGCTATAAACAAAAAAAGGACTGACAATTCTGAAAAAAAAACTTTTTTTACATTCTGCTATAAAACACATCCAATAAAAAAATTTAGGCCAATATGTATTCTGACATTATAGCGTCTACAAACTATGGGACATATGTATGGGATTTTTTTTTTTTTTAATACTAATAATGGCAGCGTTCAGTGGCATATAGAGGGACTACGATATTGCAGTGGACTGTCGGATACTAACTGACACTTTTGACATTTTGCGGGAACCAGTGACACTAATAAATATGCACTGTCACTGTGCTGATAACACTGGCTGGGAAAGGGTTAAACATCTAGTGCGATCAAAGGGTTAACTGTGTAACTGTGTGGCTAGTGTTTTTGTGTACACAGTGTGCTGCTTTCAGTAGGGGAAGAGATGGATTGTAGCACCTGCTTTGCAGAGAGACAGGATCAGTCTCTTCCCCCCTAACAGGTCTCTTGTGAATTATTGAGGATCGGCAGGTGCTGGTGTTCTAACAGAAAGCCGCTACCCATCAGAATATGCAACGGAAGTGACGTTGCATTGTTGCCATCTTGGTACACCCGCACTGGTCCGCAGTAAGCCTAGCGTTAGAAGTCAACAAGCGAAAATCTTTATACACCCACCGGAGTCTTGCTTTTTACTGTTATTTTTTACAGTAAACTCAGCTTATATAGTGAAATACATTATTTAGAAGTCAGTAAGACTGTTTTGATGTTGAATTTAAAAAGCAGTGGCAAGCCTGCTTATCTCACAGGTTTGCTGATGTGACAGAACATCGCTGCTTTTAAAATGAAACATCAAAACTTCTAAATACTGTATTTCACTACATAAGCTGAGTTTACTGTTAAAAATAACTGTGAAAAGCAAGACACTGGTGGGTGTATAAAGATGTCCACTTGGCGACTTCTATCTCTAGACGAGTGCGGTGTACCAAGATGGCCGCAACGCAACATCACTTCAGTTGTTTATTCTGATGGGTAGCGGCTTTCTGACAGGACATCGGAGGACAGCAAACCCCAACGCGCCGGTGCCCCCTGCACGCAGCTGCCACCCTGTAGCAGTAAAAGGGATCTGGGGTGGTCAGCAAGTGGTTAAATATTGAAATTCTCAATGACAATGAAGATTTTCAACTGCAAAATTAACAGACAGAGATTTACAGTAATTGGCAGCATATTGTATTTTAGATTATTCACTCGTCACTATAGATCACCACCACTGTGTGATGTGTAATCCATTGTAATACCTTCAGCAGTGGCTTTGCTAGGGGGTGGCTTCATGGGCTATAGCCCTGGATCTGGGGCCCGTAGCCCAGAGTCTCTTACAGGGGCAGATCCGGGGGGGCAATTGCCCCTCAAAGAAAGTAGTGGGCGGGCAGGACGGTGAGTTCGCCCGGTGGGTGAGCAGATGGGCAGACAGTCCAGGTCCCTGAGAAAGTAGGGGCAGGCAGGACAGTTAGTGGGCCCACGGGTGAATGGATGCACTCACCAGAATTATGATCAATATAAGCATTTCAATCAAATCCCCTGTTCACTGCCATCTCCTCAGCACGTCCACCTCTCCACCGCCTGAGTGGAGTAGTGAGTGAGTAATGAGTAGTAGGGTGCCGACGCTGTACACGTTGCCGAAAATCCACAAAGATCCTGTGAACCCTCCTGCAAGGCCCATCGTGAATAGCATAGAGTCGGTATCCTCAAGATTGGGCCAGTACCTAGACAAATTCCTCCAAAAGAGTGTCCAGAGTACCAGATCGTATCTGAGGGATACCAAAAACTTTTTAAATCTGTTACAGAATGTAGACCTCACCAATAAGCCTCAGATATGGCTAGTAACAGCAGATGTGTCGCTATATTTAATAATCCAGCATGACGATGCACTCCTAGCTTTGAACTGGGCCCTGAGCAAAAGGGAAGATATTCCCTATAATCAGAAAATTTTCTTAAAAAATTGTTTAGATTTTTGCCTAGGGCACAACTATTTTTGGTTTAACAACACGTTTTATTCGCAGCAACGCGGAGTAGCTATGGGTGCAAAGTTTTAACCGAGCATCGCAAATTTGTTCATGGCGGAGTGGGAGGACAAAACGATTTTTAATAAACAGCCATCAGAACTACTTTTTTATAAGCGTTTTATAGATGACCTATTTTTTATCTGGGCAGGAACAGAGTGTGCTTTAGACATGTTTTTAGAGTTTTTAAACAAAAATTACCGCAACATAGTTTTTACGTCAGAAAGAAGTAAGGAAGAAATTAATTATTTGGATGTCACCATATATAAAAAAGGAGAGAATCTGGAAACAAAGGTCTTCTTCAAAAAAAAACGATAGGAACAGTTACGTACGGATAACAAGCGGACACCACCCACAGTGGCTCAAGAACATACCAAAGGGTCAAATTATACGGGTACGGAGAAACTGATCGGAAGATGCCAATTTCATCGATCAGGCCAATATTTTGACTGATAGATTTGTGACAAAAGGCTACAACCCGAATGTCCTGGATAGAGTGGTGGAAGAAGTAAAGAAAATACCAAGATCGATTTGTCTAGTGGAGAAAGAAAAAGATGCCGATTTGATAAATCAACAAAAGGAGAACAAAAAGAATGCCACCAACAAAAAATGGGGATTCATCTCTGGTTTTCATGCCCATTATAAGGAAATTGAAGAAATATTCAAGCAACATTGGCATGTACTATTACTAGATAAAAAACTAAAAACCGAACTGCCACCAGTACCACAGTTTATCTACAGGAAGGCCACGAGTTTTGGTGACAAAATCGTGCGTAAAATTGTCGACCCTCCTAAAAGACCACCAACGTTCTGGGACTGAAACGGATTTTATGCGTGTAGGAGATGTAAGGCATGTCGAGAGGTGTCCTCACCAAGCAGAGCCCTGGAGTCTTTTATCTCACCAGCCAACAATCAAACATTCACAATCGATCAGTTTATTACATGCAACTCCACACATGTGGTTTATGCATTAAAATGCCCATGTGGACTGGTCTATATCGGACGAACGAAAAGGAAACTGAGAGTACGTATTGCAGAGCACATACACAATATTAAAATAGGGTATAAAGACCATAATGTGTCCCTGCACTTCAAACTCAAGCACGATATGGACGCATCCGGCCTACTGTTCTGGGGGGTTGAACAGATCCAACCCCATTGGAGAGGAATTAACTTAGTACGTGAACTATCAAAACGCGAAACTCACTGGATATACTCAGTAGATGTCCTAGTAACAAGAGGCTTAAACGTTGAGCTCGACATCAATTGTTTTATAAGCGACACATAATGGGCTGATCAAAATGATAATACCAATGTATGAAGCTTACCCCGTTGAAAAAAGCAGGGAAAGTTTTTTTTATATACATTTTTTTATATATATATTTATTTATATATATATATGACCATATCTACACATCCATTTTCATTTTTAATTTCTAAGAATATCATTTTTATCATATCGATCAGGGGTCACTGACACTATGGGTCACAGCGGGCATACAGATCCGTCTGGAAGGGCATATATGGTATCATTTTAATCCCATTTTATTGTGGACTGCATATAATTTTATATATATATATTTGGGTTTTATATATGATTCTATATGCGGATCAGTTTTAACCAATAATTACGGGATTTTATGGTATTTTAGTTATGAATATTAATAAAAAATATTTTTAACTGGAGCGGAATATCATTCAGATTTTAACATCCCCTAAGTACTTCCTAATATAATTTTTAATTATAGCAGAACATCATGCAGATTTCATCATCCCTCTTTGCAGTTTTATTTTTATTTTATTTTATTTTATTTAAATTTTATTTTATTTTAATTTTATTTTGATTTTGATTTTTAATTTTATTTTGATTTTTATTTTTATTTTATTTTTATATTTATTTTTATTCTTATTTTAATTTTAATTTTAATTTTATTTTTATTTATTTGATGGCACCATTTTTATATCTCTATTTTATTCAAATTTTAGTGCAAAATATTTATCGGGTAATTGTATGGAGATATCTATGTAAACAGGTTTTGATGTATATACCGTATGTGCAAGTTGGATCACAATCAAACAATATTAAATGTATTAGCACATTTAGGGACACTTACATCACCATGTGTGGGAATATGGATGCAGGCTAACATATTTACCAAAAAATGGATACCATACACGATAAGACGAGCGATCGATTTCCGCTGTGGTATACAATAAGTGAATTCAAATAAACCTGTGAGATAAGTATACCACATAATACCTTAATGTATTTACCTGCGGAGTCGAAATGGATACAATACTGGCACAAACACTATAATATGCAAATACTCTACATCTGCAACCTTATACCGGCATGAGATGTAAGGGTTGCTAAGCCCAGTGGGATGTATTGTATAAAAAGTGCGGTATTAATGTTCATTTAATGTATAAATTGATACCAGTAATAGAACTGTATAGGCGTTTCAGGAGACTATTACGGTGTGGTACAAAAGATTAGGCTAACATTAAATGCAGACAGCTAATGTGTACTGTATTGTATATAACACAGCCGCTAGTTCCCATTTGCCCATATTTAATGTCAATCAGAAAGTGTGGCATCCGGATTGGATGCTACACGTACATAAGCCTCACTTCTGGCAGCGAGGTAACACCCTCAGACGATGTCCGGAAGTGACGAAACGCGTCAGGGCCGTGACCTCGCAGGAAGTGACGTATGCGCTCCAGAGTGCGCTCCAGCCATACCAAGCGAATCAGGAAGTGGAGGAATTGTTCTACACATCGCTTTGGCGCCCAGTTTCCGGTGGACGGAAGGGCTTATCAGGCAGAGTGCACATCTTTTATTATTTACAAGGCGTTTTATCATCTATTTTATGGTACGCAGATATTAAGTGGGGGAATATTGGATGTTTAAATAAAGCATTTTTTATCAAACTGTACTACGCTATCCGCACTATTTGTTTCTTCATATGCTGGGTTGGAGTGGATCTGCTCTGCTACCTGCAGGCGGTGGAGAGGTGGACGTGCTGAGGAGATGGCAGTGAACAGGGGATTTGATTGAAATGCTTATATTGATCATAATTCTGCTGAGTGCATCCCCAAAGGGGAGTGTGAGCTGCACGTGGTGAAAAAAGCGATTATCCGGTGGAAGTTGTGTCACTGTTTTACAAGAAGTTTTTTTTTCACTGCACCAATACAGACTTTATTCCGGGTTACCATGATGGTCTTTTATGAACTCTTTTTAATTTAATTTAAAAGGACTGTATTTAGCGCTGCTGCAATATTTAAAGGGACAGCACCCGACTCTTAGAAAGGGTTGGGTTCACCCAGATATTAATATTGTCTTATCACCGATTTCATTGTATTACATAGTAGCTGCTTTTATAAGATCAATAGTCATCATTTGATACTTATACTTATTTATTTATTTTTCATTTGTGCTTAAGTGAGTTGAATCCAGGAGCGCGGAGTGATAGCATTTTTTGGCACTATCTTTTTACAGGGTGAATGGATGGGCAGACAGTCCAGGTCCCTGAGAAAGTAGCGGTTGGGCAGGACGGTGAGTGGGTCCGGTGGGTGAGAGGATAGGCAGGACAGTGAGTGGGCCCGGCGGGTGAGCAGATAGGCAGGACGATGAGTGGGCCCCGAGGGCGGGCAGTCCAGTGAGCAGGCGGGAGAGGGTGAGCAGAGAGATGACATCTTACCTTACCGCCCGCTCTGCATCACTGCACCCACCCTCACTATGCAACCACGGGCAGCAGAGAGTTTACATCATCTCTCACTACCCGCCCTCACTCTGGGACACCAGGGACACAATCACTGGCAAGTGACAATCTGCATCTTGTGGCAAGGGACAATCTGCATCTTGTGGCAAGTGACAATCCACATCTTTTGACAAGTGACAATCAGCATCTTGTGGTAAGTGACATGGCAACTTGGCAAGTGACAATATGCATCTTGTGGCAAGTGATATGGCAAGTGACAATCTGCATCTTGCGGCAAGTAACAATCCGTATCTTGTGACAAGTGACAATCTGCATCTTGTGGCAAGTGACATAGCAAGTGACAATCTGCATCTCGTGACAAGTGACAATCTGCAGCTTGTGGCAGGTGACAATCTGCAGCTTTTGATAATCGACATGTTGTGACAAGTGACAATCCACATCTTGTGACAAGTGACAATCCGCATCTTGTGACAAGTGACAATCCACATCTTGTGGCAGGTGACATGGTAAGTGACGTGGCACGTGACAATCTGCATTTGGTGGCAGGTGATGTGGCAAGTGACAATCTGCATCTTGTGGCATATGACGGTGGCACATGACACATTCAGGGCTCCCACTGATTCTGCAATATGGTGAGTTGAACTATTTCATTTTATATTACAATGTAATAATAGAAATATTGCGCTTCTTACAAACCATGGTGCAGTGATGATTGAAGCGCCAATACCAGCCATTGCCCTGACAAATTGCCAGGAAAAGAATGCATTTCTCCCTACCCCTCAGGCCTTGGCATCATTTTCTTACACACAGCTGATCCCCGGTGCCAAAAAAGTTGGTGACTACTACTGTAGCTCATCAGGAGGCCCATGGGGAGATATCAAATATCTCCCGTGAAGTTGATAAGTGTTAAAACTGTTGCGGCTAGCCTTAACACTTTCATCACTTTATTTTCTGGCAGTGTGTCTCCCCCAGGACTAGACTCCAGATCCGCCCCTGGTCTCTTACCGGGTGCAGTGGTGCCGTACGCCGCTGCATTTTCTGATTCCTGCTCGCCACTGACTAACACTCCAGCAGTGGTTGGATGCTAGGATCATCCATTGTCTAGCAACCAACCACATGACTCCGCCTCCCGGCACCACATGACTCCGCTTTCCTGGCTTGCAGTCCTTTCCTGGGCTGGCGGCTGCTGCCACACCTCCCGGCTCACTGTCTCCTCAGTGGTTGGTTGCTATCAACTAACCAACCACAGTTTGTCTAACTCTGCTCCCTTCCAGTGTGGAAGCTTCTCATTTAGACCTGGTTGCTGCCAGTGCCCCGCCTCCCCCTTCACACATGTGAATTTAAAGAAGGTAAGAAACTTTAGGAGGCTTATATTTAATGCTAGAGGAGGAGGACCCTGATGTAAGGGGGGTGTCTCTCTGGGGACCCTGAAGTAAATGGGCTCTCTGGGGACCCTGATGTAAGGGGAAGGCTCTCTGGGGACCCTGATGTAAGGAGAGGGCTCTCTGGGGACCCTGATGTGAGGGAAGGAGGGCTCTCTGGGGACCCTGATGTAATGAGGGGGGCGCTGGGGACCCTGATGTGAGGGAAGGAGGGCTCTCTGGGGACCCTGATGTAATGAGGGGGGTGCTGGGGACCTTTATGTAAGTATGGAGGCTCTGTCACGTACCTGGTGGTGCGAGCCCGAGATTGCAGGGAGAGGCCTCCCTTGCGTCTCCCACTCCTGGTCCCCTGGTGTGGGAACAGGAGAGCCAGGAGTGAGGAGGAGCACGGGTGCCTGGCAGGATCAACAGACCGGTGGGAAGGAAACAGGTTAGCTGAGCAGGCAGGATCTCTGGGAAGCAGGCTCACAGGTAAACCGGATAGCAGAGCTGGCAGGGTCTCAGGAAGCAGGCTCACAGGTAAACCGGATAGCAGAGCTGGCAGGATCACTGGGAAGCAGGCTCACGGGTAAACTGGATAGCAGAGCTGGCAGGATCACAGGAAGCAGGCTCACGGGTAAACTGGATAGCAGAGCTGGCAGGATCACAGGAAGCAGGCTCACAGGTAAACCGGATAGCAGAGCTGGCAGGATCACTGGGAAGCAGGCTCACGGGTAAACTGGATAGCAGAGCTGGCAGGATCACAGGAAGCAGGCTCACGGGTAAACTGGATAGCAGAGCTGGCAGGATCACAGGAAGCAGGCTCACAGGTAAACCGGATAGCAGAGCTGGCAGGATCACTGGGAAGCTGGCTCACGGGTAAACTGGATAGCAGAGCTGGCAGGATCACAGGAAGCAGGCTCACAGGTAAACCGGATAGCAGAGCTGGCAGGATCACAGGAATCAGGCTCACAGGTAAACTGGATGGCAGAGCTGGCAGGATCACAGGAAGCAGGCTCACAGGTAAACTGGATAGCAGAGCTGGCAGGATCACAGGAAACAGGCTCACAGGTAAACCGGATAGCAGAGCTGGCAGGATCACAGGAATCAGGCTCACAGGTAAACTGGATAGCAGAGCTGGCAGGATCACAAGAATCAGGCTCACAGGTAAACTGGATAGCAGAGCTGGCAGGATCACAGGAATCAGGCTCACAGGTAAACTGGATAGCAGAGCTGGCAGGATCACAGGAATCAGGCTCACAGGTAAACTGGATAGCGGAGCTGACAGGAACTGGACAACGGCTTGGCAAGCAGGTTCACAGGTAAGCTTGGATAGCAGAGCTGACAGGAACTGGACAACGGCTTGGCAAGTAAGTTCACAGGTACACTTGGATAGCAGAGCTGACAGGAACTGGACAACGGCTTGGCAAGCAGGTTTACAGGTAAGCTGGGATAGCAGAGCTGACAGGAACTGAACACAGGAAACGGAACCACAGACTGGACTGGAACCAGCAGGTGAACAGGCTCGTTACAGAGGGTCAGACTGCAGACTGGACAAAGGCTAAACAAGGAACCAAAGTTCATCAAGAAGTCAGGTAATGAATCTGAACTAGAGCAAGGTACAATGGATCAGGCAGGAGGATGGTCACTGGAAGCCGGGGTCGGGTACAGGCAGAAAGCAGGATAGTCTTTATGGCAAGCCGGGTCAAAGGAACAGGTATAACAGGATCAGGTTTCTTTTACTACACCACAACGCTGTAGAGCAGACAGCAAAGACCGTCTGCTCAAGTCAGGCTTAAATAGGCCGGCTGGTGCTAACTAGGGCGCGCGCCTGTCTCCCTGTGCGCGGTTGTGCACGTGCCCGCGCCCGGGCGCGCATGCACATGCGCATGCGCAATGTAATCTGAGGGCCAGGACGGCCCGGGTTTAGATTTCTGGCAGGATCTTCATGACATTGCCCCCCTCCTAGGGGCAACCTCCGGGTGCCCCTCTGGGCAAATCTCTCAGGGTGAGCTCTTTTGAAGGCTTGAACTAGACTCTTAGCATGGATATTACACTCGGGCTCCCAGGAATTTTCTTCAGGACCATATCCCTTCCATTTGATCAAAAACTGGTTCTGATTTCTCCTTTTTCTAACATTTAGTATGGCCTCTACCTCATATTCTTCCTCGCCATCTACCAAGACTGGGTCCGGGGGTACCGTCCTTCTGTTGGAAAAGGGGTTGGAAGTGGAGGGCTTTAACAGGGAAACATGAAAGACTGGATGGACCTTGAGGGAATCAGGAAGTTCCAACTCATAGGCTACTTCATTAATCTTTCGTTTGACTGGAAAGGGACCTAAGAACTTAGGGCCCAGTTTCTTTGAGGGACAAGCCAATTTCAGATTCAAGGTGGAGAGCCACACTGTGTCACCCGGTGCCAGTACCAATTCTCCACGCCTCTTTCGGTCAAAGACTGTTTTGTTATGTTCCTGGGTCCGGGCCATGGTGTCCTGCAGGAGTTGGTTATTGGAAGCAAAGAAGTCAATTTTCTCCTGGACTGCGGGCACAGTACATTCAGGAAGAGAATTGGGCAGAAATGAAGGATGAAAGCCATAGTTGGCAAAAAAGGGTGTCTGTTGGGTGGCCGAGTGGATGGCATTGTTATATGCAAACTCGGCAACTGGTAACAGGGAGATCCAATCGTCTTGGGAGAAGGAAGAAAAGCATCGAAGATATTGTTCCAGGGTCTGATTGGTTCTTTCGGTCTGCCCATTGGTTTGAGGGTGATAAGCGGAAGAAAACGATAGCTCAATATTGAGGGCCTTGCAGAGTGATTTCCAAAACCGAGAGGTGAATTGTACCCCTCGGTCGGACACTATGTTGGCTGGTACCCCATGGAGTCTGATGACTTCTCGGATGAACACTTGTGCGGTTTCTGAGGCAGAAGGGGTACCCTTCATGGGAACAAAGTGTGCCATCTTTGACAGACGATCAACTATCACGAAGATCGTAGTGTGGTCCTCTGCTGGGGGCAGTTCCACAATGAAATCTATGGACAGCATTTTCCAGGGGCGATCTGGGACTGGTAATGGCTTGAGTAAGCCCCAGGCTTTGGTTCTGTGACTCTTGCTCCGAATACACACAGTGCATGTTTCCACAAATTTCCTGCAGTCTTCCCTTAGCTGAGGCCACCAGAAGGTACGTTGTACCAATTCAGTGGTTTTGGTGACACCAAAGTGTCCGGCAAGCTTGTGATCATGGCACAATTCCAGGACGGTTACCCGCAGACCCTCGGGAATGAAAATCTTATCCCCATGCCACAATAGCCCATCCTTGGCCTGCAACCCAGGACCGGGAGTGGGTATGAGGCCACTGGAAGCCCGCCTGAGCTGGGACAGTAGGTCTTCCTGTAACAGGAGAAAGTTTCCAGGGGCAAGGATAGTGTCTGGAGGGGAACCATCCTGGGATTTGTGATACATACGAGACAGAGCGTCCGGCTTCGCGTTTTTGGAACCCGGACGATATGTCACGTGAAAGGTAAAACGAGAGAAAAATAAGGCCCAACGGGCCTGTCTAGGTTTTAACCTCTTGGCAGTCTTCAGGTACTCTAGATTCTTGTGATCTGTGAAGATCAGGATTGGGTGAGTAGCCCCTTCTAGCAGGTAACGCCATTCCTCGAGGGCGGTCTTTATGGCCAGTAATTCCCGATCCCCCACATCGTAGTTCTTCTCGGCTGGGGACAGTTTCCGTGAGAAGAATGCCACGGGGTGTAGCAGGGCTTTGATGCCCTGTCTCTGGGACAGGATGGCCCCTACAGCTATCTCTGAGGCATCCACTTCGAGGACAAAGGGCAGAGAAGGATCTGGATGCTTCAGGATAGGGGCTGAGGTAAAGAGCCCCTTGAGGGCCTCGAAGGCCCCTTGGGCCTCAGGGGACCAATGAAAACGGGTACCTTGTTTGGTGAGTTGAGTAATGGGTGCCACTATGGCCGAGAATCCCTTGATGAATTTGCGATAAAAATTGGCAAAGCCAATGAATCGCTGGATCCCCTTTTTATCTGCGGGAACTGGCCAGTCCAGGATGGCTGAGATTTTCTGGGGGTCCATCCGGATGCCTCTACTGGAGATGATCAAACCTAGGAAGGGTATGCTTTCTACCTCAAAGAGACATTTTTCTGCCTTGGCATAGAGGCCATGTTGCCGGAGACGACCCAACACACTTTTAACATGTCCACGATGCAGCTCTAGGGAGGAAGAGAAAATTAGTATGTCATCAAGATAAACAACAGCAAAAACATCAAGGAAGTCCCGAAGTACATCATTTATAAAGGCCTGGAAGGTAGCGGGGGCGTTACAGAGTCCAAACGGCATCACCAGGTACTCGAAGTGCCCAAATCGAGACCGAAATGCCGTCTTCCATTCGTCCCCATCCTTTATACGTATCAAATTGTATGCCCCTCTGAGGTCCAGTTTAGAAAAGATGGAGGCCGTGCCAAGCCTCTGAAACAGTTCAGGTACCAGGGGAAGCGGGTAGCGATTTTTGACTGTGACCTCGTTTAGGGCACGGTAGTCCACACAGGGTCTGAGAGAATGGTCCTTCTTTTCTACAAAAAATATTCCTGCACCTGCAGGAGACGTAGATGGGCGGATAAACCCTTTTTTCAGGTTATCATCAATATAGTCCTTTAATTTTCCCTGCTCCACCTCTGTTAACGGGAAAACCCTACCGAAGGGAATCTTGGCCCCGGGAAGGAGTTCAATGGGACAGTCATAGGGCCTATGTGGTGGCAGCACATCTGCCCTTTGTTTACTAAACACATCCAGGTATGCATGGTAGACTTCAGGGATGGACTGACGTAGACCTGCCTCGTTTTCGAGGCAGAGCAGAGCAGAGGGTCCTGCGGGGGCCAAGGAACCGCAGGACCTTTGGCAGTAGGGAGAAGAAAAGGCCACCTCTCCTGTGGACCAGTTGATGACCGGGTTGTGTGCTTGCAGCCAGGGGATCCCTAGAATGACTGGAAACAAGGGAGAAGAAATTATGTCCAAACATAACAGTTCTTGATGTGACTCTGAGATTACTGTGTGCAATGGGGCAGTCTCCTGAGTCACTGGGCCAGATTTGATGGTGGACCCATCCGCCAGGTGGACAGACAGGCCTTGTTTTCTCAGACGGAGAGGAATTCGATGCCGGGCAGCAAAAGCAGAGTCCATAAAGCAACTGCAGGCACCAGAGTCAATGATAGCTGTGGTTTGTAGGGTCCTTCCTGAGAACTGGAAGGAAACAGAAAGGGCAAGATGAGATGAAACCCCGGTCACAGGATCCACATAACTGGAGAGAATAGTGGGGAACTTACGGAGTTTAGCCGGGCAATTCCGAACATAATGACCAGGCTCTCCACAATACAGGCACAGATTGTTGCTGCGGCGTCTCTGACGTTCTGCTGGGGTGAGAGAAGGCCGCAGGAGTCCAAGTTGCATGGGTTCGGATGCTGAAGAGGCATGAGTAGGTTTAACGGGGGGAGCAGTGCGGAAGTGACTAGGACCCCTGGGGAGCATCCAGGTAGGTCTTGGGGACCCCAAGGTTCGTTCGGCCCTACGTTGCTGACGGAATTGATGACGGAGGGCAGCATCGTTCCAGTCGGTGTCGGCACCCCAACGCCTGAACTCAGCCACATAGTCCTCTGCTGGTCTTCGACCCTGTTGGAGAGAACGTAAGGCGGCCTCCGCAGTGGTTGAGAGTTGGGGGTCCTCATAAAGCTGCGCCATGGCATCAAAAAAGGTGGAGAGACTGGTCAATGCTGCATCCTTTTGTTCCACGAGACGGTGGGCCCAGATTTGGGGATCCCCAGTCAGTAGGGCTACCACAAAACCCACCTTGGTGGTCTCTAAAGAGAAGGTCCTAGGTTGCAGGGCAAAATGGAGTTCACAGGAGTTACGGAAAGTTCTGAAGCTACCACGGGCACCCGTAAATTTCTCTGGAGTAGGTACCTTGGGCTCAGGTGGTAGCATCACTATAGTCTGGGTAGGTGCAGGCCCCGTTGGGGGTATTGCTGGGTGAGGAGTTCCTTGGGTACTGGATGGACCAGACAGGGCCAGTACCCGTTCCTCCAGCCGGGTATAACCCTGCTGGAGGTTCTTCACCGCTTCGGTCAGACCTGCCAGGTGTTGGCATAGCCCCTCCATGGCGGGGGCTCCCTGCTCGGGCTCAGACATGGCTGTCTGCTACTGTCACGTACCTGGTGGTGCGAGCCCGAGATTGCAGGGAGAGGCCTCCCTTGCGTCTCCCACTCCTGGTCCCCTGGTGTGGGAACAGGAGAGCCAGGAGTGAGGAGGAGCATGGGTGCCTGGCAGGATCAACAGACCGGTGGGAAGGAAACAGGTTAGCTGAGCAGGCAGGATCTCTGGGAAGCAGGCTCACAGGTAAACCGGATAGCAGAGCTGGCAGGGTCTCAGGAAGCAGGCTCACAGGTAAACCGGATAGCAGAGCTGGCAGGATCACTGGGAAGCAGGCTCACGGGTAAACTGGATAGCAGAGCTGGCAGGATCACAGGAAGCAGGCTCACGGGTAAACTGGATAGCAGAGCTGGCAGGATCACAGGAAGCAGGCTCACAGGTAAACCGGATAGCAGAGCTGGCAGGATCACTGGGAAGCAGGCTCACGGGTAAACTGGATAGCAGAGCTGGCAGGATCACAGGAAGCAGGCTCACGGGTAAACTGGATAGCAGAGCTGGCAGGATCACAGGAAGCAGGCTCACAGGTAAACCGGATAGCAGAGCTGGCAGGATCACTGGGAAGCAGGCTCACGGGTAAACTGGATAGCAGAGCTGGCAGGATCACAGGAAGCAGGCTCACAGGTAAACCGGATAGCAGAGCTGGCAGGATCACAGGAAGCAGGCTCACAGGTAAACCGGATAGCAGAGCTGGCAGGATCACAGGAATCAGGCTCACAGGTAAACTGGATGGCAGAGCTGGCAGGATCACAGGAAGCAGGCTCACAGGTAAACTGGATAGCAGAGCTGGCAGGATCACAGGAAACAGGCTCACAGGTAAACCGGATAGCAGAGCTGGCAGGATCACAGGAATCAGGCTCACAGGTAAACTGGATAGCAGAGCTGGCAGGATCACAGGAATCAGGCTCACAGGTAAACTGGATAGCAGAGCTGGCAGGATCACAGGAATCAGGCTCACAGGTAAACTGGATAGCAGAGCTGGCAGGATCACAGGAATCAGGCTCACAGGTAAACTGGATAGCGGAGCTGACAGGAACTGGACAACGGCTTGGCAAGCAGGTTCACAGGTAAGCTTGGATAGCAGAGCTGACAGGAACTGGACAACGGCTTGGCAAGTAAGTTCACAGGTACACTTGGATAGCAGAGCTGACAGGAACTGGACAACGGCTTGGCAAGCAGGTTCACAGGTAAGCTGGGATAGCAGAGCTGACAGGAACTGAACACAGGAAACGGAACCACAGACTGGACTGGAACCAGCAGGTGAACAGGCTCGTTACAGAGGGTCAGACTGCAGACTGGACAAAGGCTAAACAAGGAACCAAAGTTCATCAAGAAGTCAGGTAATGAATCTGAACTAGAGCAAGGTACAATGGATCAGGCAGGAGGATGGTCACTGGAAGCCGGGGTCGGGTACAGGCAGAAAGCAGGATAGTCTTTATGGCAAGCCGGGTCAAAGGAACAGGTATAACAGGATCAGGTTTCTTTTACTACACCACAACGCTGTAGAGCAGACAGCAAAGACCGTCTGCTCAAGTCAGGCTTAAATAGGCCGGCTGGTGCTAACTAGGGCGCGCGCCCGTCTCCCTGTGCGCGGTTGTGCACGTGCCCGCGCCCGGGCGCGCATGCGCATGCGCAATGGAATCTGAGGGCCCGGACGGCCCGGGTTTAGATTTCTGGCAGGATCTTCATGACAGGCTCTCTGGGGACCCTGATATAATGAGGGGGATCTGGGGACCCTGATGTAAGTAGGGAGGCTCTCTGGGGACCCTGATGTAAGTAGGGAGGCTCTCTGGGGACCCTTATAGGCACAGGTAAAGTGTATATCATTAGAAGAAATTAATGCATTTTCCTATACATAATATCAGTGTGTATCAATATGCCGTTTTAAGGCCACATTGAAAGTGTATCTACAGATTTCCTCTCCTGGAGATAGAATTTGGGAGCAAACCTCTCTAAAGTGAGGGGGAACCCTCTCATAGGCATTTGTTACCAGCAAAGGTATCTCCATTAGATTTCCCTTTACCACCTCCTATGATGACAACAGTAAGATATAACAATGTGAAAGCTGCAGAGAGAAAACAGTATATATATTGTGGCAGAGCGTTGTCCTGCCAGGGTCTAGAAGGAGGATGTAGAAAGATGTTTGCCAGCACACCATGGAGCGACACAAATAGCGTCCAAAAGGAGTGGTTTATTGCATGATCACAATAAGGGAATAGTGCAACGTTTCGGAGCCGCGCAGGGCCCCTTCGTCAGGCATGTGATCACATGCCTGACGAAGGGGCCCTGCGCGGCTCCGAAACGTTGCACTATTCCCTTATTGTGATCATGCAATAAACCACTCCTTTTGGACGCTATTTGTGTCGCTCCATGGTGTGCTGGCAAACATCTTTCTACTGTGATTTGAACCAGTATCCAGCTGGTTGTTGCTACAGCACCCAAAACTGTGAGCATTTCCAGGAACGTGTGCGATTGGAAAATGAAGTACTAGAAGGAGGATGTGACCCAGAATTCTCAACCAGACGGGTTGAGGGGCTCCAGGGAGCATGTAACATGAAGAGGAAACTGGCCTTTCAGTTTCCTCAGTGTTTTGTAAAGTCCACTTTGGGACCTGGAGCACAGGGATTTCTGAGAGATCCGGGTGGGATGAAATCCCTAGTCCTGGGTCCTGATTTTGAGGTCCTGAACAGCCAGCATACTGATTGGTCAGGTGTGTGCTGGGCTTTTAGTAGTAGCCTGACCATGGTTCTGGGCTCCACCCCAGCAGACAGGAAGTCTGAGTACCAGGAGTCAGGAGGGCTCCACGGGGAAGCCAGTGCAGCAAGAGGCTGTTAGCTGTGTGCACCAAGGTGGTTGCTGAAAAAGTCTGTAGGAGACAGACAAGGGCCTGGAAGGTAAGGCCAGAGCCAGAGTGAGAGCCAACTAGGCTGAATGTCCTTTTGTTGATGAAAAGGAATGCTGAAACCCCTGCGAGGGAAACCTATCTTTGTTGAACTTTGTTTTAATAAAAATGGGCAAACAAAGCCCTTAAAAAGAAGAACCAGCGAGTGGCGGAGTCCTTCAAGCTCTACATTTGATGCTGATCCTTTACAATATCTATATATATATATATATATATATATATATATATATATATATATATATATATATGTAGCGCTGGCTCCTGACAAGCAGGCGCTATTGTTTTTGAAAATTAAGTTACCTGAAGCCACAGTTGGGCTTTAGAATAATTTCACTATATTTCTGGTTTCAGTACCAGTCCAGCTGGGTTGCACTGGGTTCTCCTTGACCGCAGGTGTCGCTGTCACCGCCGGCAATGGTAGAAACGCAGTCTAGCTGGATGCATTGCATGCCAGTTATCTCTCGGAACCAGCCCAGTGGGAGTGTTCTCCTGCTGTGCGTTCTAGGGGGTGGTGTTTAAGGTACCGACGCCATATTGGCAGGGGATTTATTTTCTGTCTGTTTGGTTCTGGTGGTCCTCCTGACCCAGCCCTATGGCCCTCCTTGCCTGGGGTTTGGAACCATGCATCTCATGTCTCGGGGCTGGCTAGCCCGAGGCAATGCAACTGAAGGGACAGGCCTGACTGAAGTTCGGAACCTATTGATCCAAGGAAGGTCCGGTGCCATCTCAACTGAAGGGAGAGGCCCAGCAACTGAAGTACCCCAGAGGAGGACTCGATCAGGAGAAGGACGTGCGCAAGGCTGGCTTCTCTGACGGAGCCTGGAGACTTAGTTGAAGGACGCAACCTGGATCAGCACTCATACAGTATCACCGGATCGGCTGAGAGAAACTGGTACCGTATGTTAGTTCTCTAAAAATTCATCCAATCCCTCAGTGACGCTAAAGTGTAACTTGCAAGTCTGTGGCAGAGACTTTACCGAGCATCCTACCGGCTGCTAGGCCTAGTGAGAGAGGTCTATCCGGGGGCTAATTGAATCCAGTTTATGGAACAGTGATATTCTCTGGATTCTTCTAGTATCTTCACCCTGCAATCTTAAGTACCTGAACTCACCCCTAACCCTCTACCCTTTTTTTATTACGAGACTTTGTCTTTTTTTCTAAATAAATAACCCAAAAGAGGATTCAGTGTCAATCTCAACATTACTTTGGGCCACTTTCCACGGGATCCCCAAGATGGAGCAAGTAAGCAAGTAAGCAAGTAAGTGAGGTAGCGGTAAGCCCAAATAAAACCAGCAGCTCCTTCGGGGGTCAGTGCTACATATATATATATATATATATATATATATAATATATATGCAAGTTGTGCCGTATTCAATAATCCAATTACAGTATGTACTGATTAAAGTAAAGGCAAAACTTTTTTTTAGATCTTCTGCTAGGTTTTTCTTGCTGTTTGTGCATCAGCACTGGAGAGATTCCCCATGATCACTATGACAGTAAGTGAGGGAAAATCGAATATTTTGAGTTGTCACCAGACCGTGAGGCAAATATTTATCATTCAATGGGAACAAATGTTCTGGTGACAACTGTCTTAGATGGGGCTTCACCTCAATTTAGGAAGGTTTCCTCTCATTTTCTGATGCGCTTCAGGATAGGAAGTGAAGGAAATCTCTCCAGCAGAACACATATACAGAAAGAAAGAACCGTATAGTGCTTTTACTCTATCCAGTGACCATATATACACTGTATTTCAATAGCAAGTACTGTGAGTCATTTTCCACTTCTCCTGCATACTGACATTTAAATACTGGGGGCTTTACAGTTCAGAGAGCTGGATCATAATAAATTAGACAAGTCAGATATGGGAAAACCCATGGGGAGTTTCCTTTCTTGTAATTTGAGTATTTTGTCATGGTGAAAATGATCAATTCTCAGCATCTTTTTAGCACCGAATACCATGATATGTCTCTACTTTTACCATACCTTCTGCATACAAATGTTTTTTGGAAAAATATTGAATTGCACAGCAAATCGAACCGCAATGGTATAAATACTAAGTCAAATAAGATTTTCCTACTTTGATAAATGTGCCCCATCAAAAATGTGAATATAAATAGAGCAATCAACTTGGTGGCATTCTCAATGAGCTACTTGTACTCAAATTTTCTCTATGCAGTTCAGTGTGGGAAAATTGGACCTCAGGATGTCACTGGTGCACCTGGTTCTATAGTAGTTGTAATGAAGTATACAGCACATATTACAACCTAACTCATATCTAATACAAATGTGTTCTCTGTTTATATTCTAAATCACTTTACCCTCTACAGCGACCTTAGTCCCTGGGGCTCTATTAAAGTAGGCAAATTAAGGAACAGACTCATTTCTAAACGAAAAGCGTGTTAACCAATACAAAATATCCTATTGCAATTTGTCTGCAACTCCTTCAAATCTAAAGGCATAACTTCCTGCAGCATGTCAGTACTTAGTTTAAAAATTGCACATGCTTAGAAAATCCCTATTACAGGCGAATGGCAAACCTCACTATTTATCTTATTACAGCTTAATGACAGAACATGCTTGTTATTTGTTCATAATGGTCGAATAACTCCAGATGTCTGCCTGTATGAATTACTTTATTGATATATGTTTTTTTCCAAAATATGCACACTAGAGCTTATTCCTGAGTGTATTCTTCCTACTTTGTCTTATATGCAGGATGTCTGGAGAGGAAATTCAGTAATTACTACAATAACGGTGGTAGGTAATGTCTAGGTTACTTTAATATTCACCAAAAAGGCTCTAAAAAAATCATACCTGAAATTCCTTTATGCTTACTGCTTTATATTCATATTATATATATTTGCTTTATGTTAGATTGAAATGTACTGTAGATACCGCTTTTAGTTAAAATGTGATTTTACTATGAAAGTCCCAGTGAGACCTGATTTGACTAGACCGCCATATGTTTATTTCATAGATGCATCTTGTCTGACAGTATATAAAACCTAACTTTTTCCAGTGTATTTATTGTATTCAATCATTTTTTTTTTTTTTACTCATTGAAAGCAATACACTCACAGAGAGCATCTATATTGCAGATTTTTGGATGTACGTTTGAACAAGTAGCAAAAGGAAACTATATTATGGTATTTAAACCTTACAGTATTAGAACTTCATGGCCTACACTGCATGAACATCTTTGGAGACACTGTCACCTTTATGCAGTGCAAACTGACAAGGGACTAATTTATGAGAAGATAGATAACTAAAAATAAAAAACAAAATAGAACCTAAAAAAAAAATTTTTTCAACCTCATTCACTTCAACTGTTCAAAAGCAAATTGCTGTTGGCTTTGAATACATACCAAGATATCTTTATATGTTTTTCAAATGATTGGATAATTAAAGCGAATAGATTTTTGGGGTAAAGATTCTCAGTATGAAAGAGGATGAGATTCATATTCTCCTCTACCATGGGTTTGATATAAATCCTGTAGATTTGAGCTCAATGGTCCAGGCCTAGAATTTCTTAAAACCATAAAGCACTGCATGATATGGGACTATGGCCAGCAGGCTTAAAAAGGCCATATTGGTGGTATTTAGGGGTTATGGTAATGGGGTATTTAGTTAACCACTTCAATACTGGACACTAACTGCCTCCTGCTTTACACAGTGATTCCTGGGTGATCATCTGGGAGCTCTCCATGTGGAGATATTTCTATGCTGACAAGTGAGACCTGTTCCTTCCAACTACCCCCAAGTGTGTCCTGACAAAGTAAAACAGCGAAACGTGTTGACGCACAGGGGTTCACTGCCGTTTATTTGATGTCAATTCTCTTGTTTGCACTAAATACTCATTACTATCATATGCCTATCATATGTTTTTAATTATTTTTTACTTGACCTTTTTGATATGACTTATTGTTAATAAAATATATTTTTGTACTATATCATTGTCCATCTTGCCTGTAAAGTCCGAATTAGGGCCCTGTGGCCCTTTACCCTTCTTTCGTCCATTCAATACTGGACATTTTTTCCCCCTTCCTGCCCAGGCCAATTTTTAGTGTTGTTGCACTTTGAATGACTATTGTGCAGTCATGCAACACTGCCCAAACAAAATTTTTATAATGTTGTTCACACAACTAGAGCTTCCTTTTGGTGGTATCTAATCACCACCGTTTTTTTATTTTTTTGCTAAATAAACAAAAAAAGACAAAAAATTTGGGAAAATAAATAGTTTTTCTTCATTTCTGTTATACAATTTTCCAAATAAATAATTGTTGTTGTGATTAGCTGTAATTGGCCAGAGATAATCACATATTACAGATGGGCTGTGATTGTCCCTATCTGTACCATGTGATCACATTAACCAATCACAGCTAGCAACACAATTGTACACAATGGATGGCATGAAACAAAGCCATCCATTGTGTACAACTGTCAAATGATCTGCTTTGATTGGTCACAGCAGTCACATGGTACTGGCAGCAAGCCTGTGCAGTGATCAGTCATCGACTGTTTCCAGTTGGCACAGCCAGTGACAGATCGCTCCATTGCGCAGCCCTGCGGGCGGCGCCTTCTGACAGGACATCAAATGGCGTTGAGTCAGAAGGACAAAAGGCCCGCCTAACCATCAATCTGCTCAAGGCTGGGTGGGGAGGTGAGAAACCAACCCTCTCATTATAAAAGGAGGGTGCAAAGCAGCCATAGTGTCAGTAATTTTAAAGCAGTTGTAAGGAAAGCAAAGGTAAAGCTAACAAACCGCATTGGGGGGAGATTAGGGTCAGTTAGAACACTTTACTATGTTTTTTGGACAATCAATCCATTTGCTGGCTTTTTTTGTTCTTATAATTGGGGGGAGGTAGGGTTGTCTCTCATTTTATTTTGTGGTTGATTTGCTGTCAGCTGACACTTTTAGCTGCTGTTTCATCCATAGAAAGCTTCTTTTTTTTATTTGCTCAAAGGCTTTACGTACAGATTTAATGCAACACCAAGCATGTTATTCAAATGCTTTGTGTATTTTCATAGTGGCCCTCAAGGCCGCATGAAAAGACCCTCTCCCTGCTGTAAGTTACTTATTATTATGTTCTTTTAAGCATTGGTACATATCACCCAGTGCTTTTTTGGACAGTAGTTTTCTTATTAAAGTGTTACTAAACCCACAACAGTAAAAATCTGTCTGTATATGCAGCATAGCATGCTTGTTATACTCACTGTGGAACTTAAGGGGTTAATCCTCTGCATTGTGTAAAAGGGCTGTTTTATCCTGTATGCACAGATCTCTTCCTCCTGCACTGTCTATCTGGGGAAGGCCAGCTAACACAAAGACAATAGCCAACCTGCGCATGCTCAGTTGTGTCTTTTATGCTGGAGAGAACAGTTACTTGTTGATCAGAGCTAGCCAGGTCACGTGATATTGACATACATATATACAGGCTGCAGGGGAAATTTCCTCCTTGCTGAACTCTCAGCACGGGAGAAACTCTGCAGTTTATCATGTAACCATGGTATACAGATGAGCCAAAAAGGTATATAGTGGCAGTATTTTAAGGTAAAACGATTTATAATCTGTGGGTACTGTGGGGGGCGGATGAACTATTTTCATATTACTGGGTTTAGTAACACTTTAACCCTAAAAATGACCAGTATTTAACAAGATTTGCCTCACTTGACTTCAATGAAATTTGAGTTTGGGTGCGCTAAATTTAAAACAAGATTCTCTATACCCTTTGTGAATTGAACTTTCATGTGAAATTCTACATTCTCAGTTACTTTAGTGAATAAGCCCAAGTGTCTCTGTAGAGGGCATCTGCTAACCCACATATACTCATCTTACCTGCACTCCCTTCCAGCTCCTTGATTACCAACACAGCTGGTATTTCATTGGCTGGGTAAAAGCAAGGAGATGCAATATGCAAGTTAGGTGAGTATATGGAGGTCGGTGGTACCTTTTGCAAAGATACTGTCACTCTGCCCTGCATGGCCAAGGTGACAATATCTCTTTAACCAGTTCAGCTGCTATCACTGAATGCCTCTAATATGCCAGAGAAATTTTTACATTTCTGCTATGGGCCTATAACTGCGTGATTAGTTAGATTACCAGAGTTATGCCCCGTACACGCGGTCGAAAATACCGATGGAAAATGTCCGATCGGACCAAGTTGTCGGAAAATCCACCCGTGTGTGGGCTCCATCTGACTTTTTCCGTCGGAATTTCAAAGGATCTCACATTTTCCGACAACAAAATCCGATTGAACTTTTTCGATCGTGTGTCGAGAATTCCGACGGACAAAGTGCCACGCATGCTCAGATCAAATTTACGAGACCAAAGCTATTGGCTACTAGACTCTAGGTAGTTCCGTCATACGCAACGAATATCACCATGTTCAGAATGACCGAATTTTCCGACAACTTTGTCCGACCGTGTGTATGCAACACCAGTGTTGGACAAAATCCGTCTGAAAAAATCAGATGGATTTTGTGGTCGGAATTTCCGACCGTGTGTACGGGGGCTTACAGATATATCATAGTTTTGGGACAAACAAGGTTTATTTTGGTTAAAATTATTTTATGAAATTTATAGGCAAAGTTGAAATCATGACAAAGCATTGCTGAAGCCATTCACAAATTAAATTAAGTCATTCTTCAATGTTGCAAATTTTTTTATGCAAAAGTACATTTTAATACATAATTTTTATTACATAATTTGCATTGTTTATATTGCCATTCAATTGTTATTCTGGGACAAAATTTGGTGCACTTAAACGTTACATTAGGCTTTTTTTAATTTTGCATATTTTTTCAATCTAAATGTAAAAAAAAATACAAAATAAATAAAGATGACGTTTTTTTATATATTAATGTTAAAAAAAAAATGCACATAAAAATAATCATAGCTAAAGAGAAAGGAGTTAATTGGGGCTGATAAAGGTTAGCTAAAGGTTAATAAGGGGTTAAATAAAAACTTTTATCTATTTTTACTGGCAAGGTTACTTTAACTGACATCATATGCAGATCAAAGGTCACCTGTTATGACATCAGGCACTGGTATCCTGCAGAGTAGGCTTGAGCAGATATGTAGAGCGGCACAGAGGACACCAGTTTGAGAACACCAGACAGTGAAAGTTATATGAATTTTTGAGAAAACAACATGAGTAATAAACCATATAACACAACAACCAATGCAGCACTAGAACACACAAGAAAAAAGAAAACCAACAAGCATACTAACAAACGAACTGATCTATACACAATGACAAAAACTGAGCTTAATACAGTAATAAAACCTAACTAAGCTCAGGTTCACAATGAGCTGCGGGAATGAAGCTGAACTCGCACGGTTTCACTCCTGCATGTCAGTCACGATTTCGGCTGCGATTTCAGAGACATCTGTGCAGGTTTCTGCACAGATGTCAATGTAAATTGCAGCCGAAATCGCAAAAAGTAGTACAGAAACGACTTTTTGAAATTGGTGCCGTGCTGCAGATGTGGTGTCGCACCAATTAGGATTGTGCCATTGACTGTAATTGCTGCCGATTTGACATGCGATTTCACATGTCAAATCGCATGTCAAAACACTCAATGACAAATCAGCTTTGCTGTATACAGAGACACACAAGCTATCCATGCTATATACAGAGCAGGGGAAGGAATTGAGAGATGAACAAGGGACAGTGAGTACGAAAACCAATCTTGGTTACATATTTACAGTACTTCAAGCAAAGAAACTATACCCCAAATTAAATTTATTCAGCCTTTCTTTAACCACTTCAGCCACGGAAAAATCGGCTGCTCAATGACCAGGCCATTTTTTGCGATATGGAACTGCGTCATTTTAACTGACAATTGCGGGGATGTTTCCCACAAATAGAGCTGTCTTTTGGTGGTATTTGATCAGCTCTGCGGATTTATTTTTTGCACTCTGTGTGCACTCTGTGTTCAGAAAACATTTGTGTGACCGTGTGTATGCAAGCCAAGCTTGAGCAGAATTTCGTCGGAAAAACCATCCCAGATTTTCCAACAGAAAATCCGCTCGTGTGTACGGGGCATTAAAAGAGAAATACATTTTTTTTTTTTTTAATGACATTATTTTTTTTTCAAATGACATTATTTTTTTTTCAAATGACATTATTTTTTTTTCAAATGACATTATTTTTTTTTATTATTGCATTTTAGTGTAAATATGAGATCTGAGGTCTTCTTGTATAATAATAATTTAAGAGGTCCTGTCATGCTTTTTGTTCTATTACAAGGGATGTTTACATATATTTTTTTTTAAAAGAACGGTGTAAAAAATAAAT
Organism: Lithobates sylvaticus; assembly: GCA_028564925.1. Classification (NCBI taxonomy): domain Eukaryota; kingdom Metazoa; phylum Chordata; class Amphibia; order Anura; family Ranidae; genus Lithobates; species Lithobates sylvaticus. The sequence continues at coordinate 112,403,528 of CM053037.1, read as the reverse complement.
AAATAAATAAATAAGAAAAAAAAAAAATTTATTTAACCACTTCAGCCCCGAAAGATTTGGCTGCTCAATGACCAGGCCATTTTTTGCTATACGGCACTGCGTCGCTTTAACTGACAATTGCGTGGATGTTTCCCACAAATAGAGCTGTCTTTTGGTGGTATTTGATCAGCTCTGCGGATTTATTTTTTGCACTATAAACAAAAGAAGAGCCACAATTTTGAACAAAACACAATATCTTTTACTTTTTGCTATAATAAATATCCCAATTTAAAAAATAAATAAAAAAATTGTCCTCAATTTATGCCGATATGTATTCTTCTACATATTTTTGTTAAAAAAAAATCGCAAAAAGCATATATTGATTGGTTTGCACAAAAGTTATAGCGTCTACAAAATAGGGGATAGATTTATGGCATTTTAATTATTATTATTATTATTTTTTTTTACTAGTAATGACGGTGATCAGCGATTTTTATTGGGACTGCAATACTGCGGTGGACAGATCGGACACTTTTGACACATTTTTGGGACCAGTGACAATTATACAGTGATCAGTGCTTTAAAAATGCACTGATTACTGTATAAATGTCCCTGGTAGGGAAGGGGTTAACACTAGGGGGCGATCAAGGGGTTAACTGTGTTCCCTAGTGTGTGTTCTAACTGTGGGGGGATGGAACTGACTAGGAGGAGAGAGAAATCAATGTTCATACTTAGTATGAACACACGATCTGTCTCCTCTCCCCTGAGAGAACCGTGATCTGTGTGTTTACACAAACAGATCCCGGTTCTCACTCTGTCACAAACAATTGCGGGTGCCCAGTGATCAGCACGCCTGCCGGGGACTCGCATCGGCTCTGGCGGCGAGCCACGGGCGAGAGCCCCCTACTGGTCAAAAGGCAAAGCGACGTAAAGTAACATCGTTTCACCCAGGGTAGCCAACCTGCCGCAGTGCAACTGCAGCGGCTGGTCAGGAAGGGGTTAAAGCCGAGCCGTCGAGCTTGCGCACAGAAGCGAACGCATAAGTGAGTAGCGCCCATATATGAAAACGGTGTTTAAACCACTCACCGCGATCATTAGAGTAAGAGCAATAATTCTAGACCTCCTCTGTAACTCAAAACTGATAACCTGTAGACATTGCCTATGGAGACTTTTAAGGGTAAAAGTTTGTCGCCATTCCACAAGTGGACACAATTTTGAAACATGACAAGTTGGGTATCAATTTACTTGGCGTAACATTATCTTTCACAATATAAAAAAAATTGGGCTAAATTTACTGTTGTCTTATTTTTTTATTCAAAAATGTGTATTTTTTTCCAAAAAAAGTGCGCTTGAAAGACCGCTGCATAAATACGGTGTGACAGAAAGTATTGCAACCAATTGCCATTTTATTCTCTAGGGTGCTAGGAAAAAAATAAAATATAAAATATATATATATATATATAATATATATATATATATAATGTTTGTGGGTTCTAAGTAATTATCTAGCAAAAAAAATGTATTAGTCTGAAAAATAGGCCCGGTCCTTAAAGTGATGGTAAAGCTTTGTTTTTTTTTTTAAATAACAAGCATGTCATACTTACCTCCACTGTGCAGTTTGTTTTTCACAGAGTGGCCCTGATCTCTGGGGTCCCCCAGTGGTGCTGGTAGCTCCTCTCCGCATCGCATAACCCCCCTAGGAGAAGCGCTCTCCCAGGGGGTTACCTTGCGGGCGCGCTCCTGAGTCCAGCATTCGCGGCCATAGACACAGAATGCCGGACTCGGCCCCACTCCCCGGTGCCCGCATCATTGGATTTGCTTGACAGGAGCGGGAGCCAATGGCTGCCCTGCTATCAATCTATCCAATCAAGCTGAGACAAAGGGGGGAAGAGCACGTCTCTGGTGTGGGAATTAAAGGACTCAAGTGAGTAAAATGGGGGATGGGCCGGCACAACCAAGTTTTTACTGACATTTCCAAAACTTACAAAATTACAGCTCTAAGTGCAAATTTCAGTATGTAAGCTACAAACAAGTACAATATGCAATTAACAATGGGATTTAAAGTAGATATTAAGGTAAAAAAAAAACGTATTTCTAATGTTATTATTGATAGAGAGAGAGAGAGAGAGAGAGAACGCTTTGTGTTTGACCCCACAGAGAGAGACCGCTTTGTGTTTGACCCCATAGAGAGAGACCGCTTTGTGTTTGACCCCACAGAGAGAGACCACTTTGTGTTTGACCCCACATACAGAGACCGCTTTGCGTTTGACCCCAGCGAGAGAGAGAGAGAGACCGCTTTGCGTTTGAATGCAGAGAGAGAGAGAGAGAGATCGCTTTGTGTTTGACCCCCAGAGAGAGAGACCACTTTGTGTTTGACCCCCACAGAGAGGGAGAGACCGCTTTGTATTTGAACCCACAGAGAGAGAGAGAGACCGCTTTGTGTTTGACCCCACAGAGAGAAAGAGACCGTTTTGTGTTTGAACCCACAGAGAGAGAGAGACCGCTTTGTGTTTGACCCCACAGAGAGAGAGAGACTGCTTTGTGTTTGACCCCACAGAGAGGGAGAGACCGCTTTGTGTTTGACCCCACAGAGGGAGCGAGACCACTTTGTGTTTGACCCCACAGAGAGAGAGAGGCCGCTTTGTGTTTGACCCCACAGAAAGAGAGAGACTGCTTTGCCCTTGCCCCCGCAGAGAGAGAGAGATCGCTTTGTGTTTGACCCCACAGAGAGAGCGCGACCGCTTTGTATTTGACCCCACAGAGAGCGAGAGACCGCTTTGTGTTTGACCCCACAGAGAGCGAGAGACCGCTTTGCCCCACAAAGAGAGAGAGACCACTTTGTCCCCACATAAAGAGAGAACTCTTTTTTAAAAAGATTGTCATTAATTAGGCTGCTACATTAATAATCAGTATAATTTAGAGCAGCAAACCTAATTTATAAAATATAACCGATTTTTCTCAACTCAGTCATACAAACATCACACACCTGTCCTGCTCCCCTCAGAGTTCACTGTGACTAACTCTGAGACTTCCGCCTGTCTGTCCACTCCTGCACACAAGGCCGCTCTGCTCCTTGTTTTTTTTTATAGCAGCAAAGTAAGTAGCATTTCTGCCTTTTTTTGACCCAACCAGCGGAGGTGATGCTTGCAGAGCAGCCTTGTGTGTCAAGTCAGGAGCCGAGACGGTCAGCAAGGGTGAAGCTTGAAAGGCATCTGGAGTGCCAAGCTAGGGACCCAGCAGGGAAGCGTGGGCGAAGCTTGAGGGAGATATAACCGCAAAAGCCTTGAGGAGCTCATGGGATTTGGAGTCAGTGAATCAGAGAGTCCAGTGAGAGACTAGGAGCTAAATGGGCTGAAGAGCTACAAGTGGACATTGTAGTGAAGCTGAGAGAACTGTTGAACTTTGCGTTAGGAACTGTTAAATACTGCCATAGGAGACAGTGGCACCTTGCTGGGGCCTTTCCCTGTACGGCTGTCTTCCTATTGAAGTCTTGGAGTCTGTCTATTGAAATTGCAACCACTTAAGGGTGTCCTGGCCCCCACTTAAGGGTGTCTTTCCCTTGAAAAATATAAAAGAAAATATATAAGTCCAAGAAGTGTCTGGCGCCCAATCACTTTCACCATCTTTGCACCCACTATGCCTTGCAACCCACTGCATATTGAAGGATGTCAGCGCTCTGTGGCCTCAAAGGTTCTCATTAGACTGGAAGAGGTTAGAGATTCTGCTACATTTGACGCCCAACGTGGGGCTAAGATGTTGTCTATGCAGTAGTCGCCCATAGCAACCGGTTTCAGCTCCATCGGGACTTTGCCTGACTCCATGGGAAGGTGGCAAGTAACACTTACCCTTCTTATAGACTGCGAAAGCCAAGAGAAATTATCTGCCAGCCGAAGAGTGTCCGACTATTTCAGATTCGACATTCCATCTGATAAGCTATTGGAACTCTTTTCGGATGCTTTGTCTTACTCAGGGAAGTGGGGACAGAGTAATGAAGAGTTAACTATTAATGTGCAGGAAGATGAGACACCTGCTACTACTAACGCAAGTGTGCAGATTATGTTGTCAGCCAGTACAGCTCCACTGATTAGTATTGCCAGGTCCTTTGAGGAGGATTAAGGGAATCAATGGGTTCTCGCAGCCTGGCCTATTATGCCCATACAAAGCTCAAAAGCTGGAGGCGGTTGCTGGATATCCAGTTCAGCGTGCCCCAGATGCTCAGGGTCTATATGGGTACAGAGACCCTAAAACCCTGCCTCGGCTGTCTAAGATCCAACGTATCATCATTAAGAAAGTAGCAGAAAATCATGCGTATTTATACCCCTACATTCCTCCTCATGTATAAGAGGAGATCCTGGAGAAGGAAATCCAGTGGGTTGATGAGGCCATCTGGGATCTCCTCCAAATACCCCTCAAGGTGGACTTTCTGAAATCATCACCTAAAACGTCCGGGAAATACCTTTCAGTGCTGGATACCTGGGGCTATGGCCGCAAAATCAGTCTGGACAGTGTTATCCTCCGTAGGCCAGACAAGCGAGATGTTAAATACCATGTTGTCACTGTGAATGTCAAAGGAGAAGATGTGACACTGCCAGATCCCAGATATTACTGTTCAAAGTGATACCTTGTGGATAACAAATATAGGTTGTGTGATGCAAAGAACGCTCTGCTGACAGTTACCTTGAACACCCATTTAAAATGTTACTAATGGGAAAATCCCAGAAAGCTTTAACGCCAGGACTGTGCTGGACTGAATGCTGCCAGCAGTTACAGGGAGCGATCATTTGAGCTACATTGGCTAAAGATTAAAGTTGTTGGGGGGTTTCACCCTGAGAGCGATCTGTGAAATTTAGCAGGTTGTTGATCGCAAAAGAAGGAAGAAAGTTTCTGTCTTTGGCTGCCATGTGGGTAGACTGAAGATATTCTTGCAAGGGGACCTGTGTTCCGAAGTGGGGTCCCTTGCAATTTGGCATGACTGCTTGTTGCTTGAAATGCAGTCATGCTCTGTACCCAGAGTTCCTTTTAAAGAAGAAAAAGGAATTGCTGGGAAATGTAGTCTATTCAAAGTGAAGCCAAAATGGACAGTAACCAGTCATAGACTTTGAGCCTGTAGTTAGTTAGAATATGATGTAATAGAGAAATGATTGCCTATTTTGTCAAATAAAGGACTCATACACATCTGTCAGAACTGTTTGGATCTGAGTATTGCTGACGTTTATAGTTGCATACTGATTATGAAAGGGGGTGGCATTCTTGAAGAAAATGGGGCCTGCTTTCAAAAAATATAAATAATGTAGACATGCATAAGATGTTTCATGCTGCCCTCGGCTGAGAACCAGTTTAAATCACTGGGGGTTATTTACGAAAGGCAAATCCACTTTGCACTACAAGTGCAAACTACAAGTGCAAAGTGCATTTGAAATTGCACTGAAAGTGCACTTGGAAGTGCAGTCGCTGTAGATCCGAGGGGGACATGCAAGGAATATAAAAAACAGCATTTTAGCTTGCACATGATTGGATGATAAAATCAGCAGAGCTTCCACTCATTTCAGATCTTCAATACAATACTTTGCAACAGGGCTCATTGCTGTGCTCCAAGTACAGTATCTGTGAGGGGCTGCAGTGTTGTGGCACCAGCACCAGTGCCTAAGGCCCAATTTTTCAGCCCCTGTTTAACAGGGGCGTGTAATTACAGTTCTTGATCTAATAATTCACAGCAGGGCCCATTCCTGTGCCCACCAAGAGTAACTGTGAGGGCTTACAGTGTTGTGGCAACACCACCACCACCAAAGGCCCAATTGTTCTGCCCCTGTTCAACAGGGGCATGCAATTACAATTCTTGATCTAATAATTCACAGCAGGGCTCATTCATGCGCCCACCAAGAGTAACTGTGAGGGCTTACATCACCAATCCTTGTTTCAATAAAAAACCCAATTTTCCAAAAACATTTGTCATTGGGACGGAAAGTGAGGTGAAATGTTCTGAACAGGTGCACAGACAGCAAAACAAATGTTACAGGGGTGATAACCCTTCCCTATGTTCTCCAAAAAGCTTAAAAATAGATTTTTTGGCTGGAGCTACACTTGTACCTGTTGTACCTGTTCCAAATTACAAACAGATTCTACTTAAGAACAAACCTACAGTCCCTGTCTTGTTTGCACCGCCTGTATACTGCTGTTTAGAGTATATAGGGTTTTAGGTATAGGGTAATGGGCTGGGGTAGGGGAGGGTGATGGGGTAGCCATGCCATTTTTTTTCAAAGATTTTCATCCATATTGCCAGGACAAGACATTACATTAAAGCCGCAAGCCGTTTTAAATGGCTTTTTTTCCTTTACAAATGTCATTTTGTGCAGGGACAGTTCTAAACACGGGAAACACATGCCACTTCACAGGCATACTTTAGACACCCCCCAGGTACGATATTTAAAGGAATATTTCACTTTTTTTTTCACTTTATGCATCATTAAAATGACTGCTCCAGAAAAAAAATTCAGTTTTTAAAACTTCTTTTTACATTGATACATGTCCCCTGGGGCAGGACCCGGGTCCCCAAACCCTTTTTAGGACAATAACATGCATAGTAGCCGTTTTAATTAGCACTTTAGATTTAGAACGTTCGCGTCCATTGTATTTATAATAGGGTTCTAATGTTCGCGCAAACTTTCGGTCCGTTCGCAGTTTCTGATGCGAACCGAACCGGGGGGTGTTCGGCTCATCCCTATATGCCATATACATTTTGTTATACTAACCATTAGATTCATAATGTTATTATAACCCAGCACCAGCATTTCTTTGTAGCCTTTCCTGTCTTTGGTCCCACTACTGATAATACAATAACCAATTAATAACCATTAAAGACAACTTGCCATACTGTGAAATGGAAAGGGTTGATCCTTTCAAAAAGGCATGTCCTTTTTAGACATTAGTGAGGTGAAGGTGAATGATGTCCAGGACCGTGCATCTCCCAATGTCCACCTTAGTCACTTAACAGCACAATAGCATTTTGGTTTTAACCACTCTTTGTCCTTAGGCTTATAAATAACCTAAGTTTGAAGTGGTTATACCAGGTTGAGGCTATAGCTCCCGGTATAGTTTTTTAGAGCCGGCGATTCTCTTTTATGTAAAAGTGAATTCAGTGGCTATTGAGTAGGGATGGGCCCGGTGCTCGATTCAAACGTGGGTTTGAATCGAGCACCGGGCCCATCCCTACTCAATAGCTCCGCCCGCTCGGCGAGCCCAGAACTATTTGGGCCGTTCGCATCACATTCGTGTGATGCGAGCGGCCCGCAATGCATTGCGGCCGGCGCAGTGCATTACTGGCTGATGATTGGCCAAGCATGCACTGTGACCCCGCATGCTTGGCCAACCACAGCGCCGGCATCGAGGAGAGCAATAATTGGCTACAGGCAGGATGCCTGTAGCCAATTAAAGCTCAGGGGCTTTAGTACACGCCCCACTCTATAAAAGGCCGCCACACCGTCGGCCCAGGGCACATGTGTTCCGGCTTTTAGAAGAGTGAATAGGCAGTCTGCTGATTGATTTCTTCTTTGCTAAACCATTGCTGATTCATTCAATACTGATCATTGCTGCTGATTGCACTGCTAAGTGTGACATTATCTGCTGCTGGGGATTAGTCTGGTGTGTGCGTGCTGTTAGTACAGCATTGCAGTAGCACCAATCGCAGTGCTGTTAGAACAGCATTGCACCCCAACTTTCTGTCCCAACCTTCTGTCCCATCCCAGGCGGGGATTTATAGGAGCCATATTGTGTTTGTGTCAGCACACATAGGAGCTAGCGTGTGTGTTGTCAGCACACATAGGAGCTATATTTTTTGTCAGCACACATAGGAGATATAGTTTGTTGTATGCACACATAGGAGATATACTGTGTTTGTGTCAGCACACATAGGACCTATAGTGTGTTTGTGTCAGCACACATAGGACCTATAGTGTGTTGTGAGCACACATAGGAGCTATATTTTTTTGTCAGCACACATAGGAGCTATAGTGTGTTTGTGTCAGCACACATAGGAGCTATATTTTTTGTCAGCACACATAGGAGCTATAGTGTGTTGTCAGCACACATAGGAGTTATAGTGTGTTTTTGTCAGCACACAAAGGAGCTATAGTGTGTTGTCAGCACACATAGGAGCTATAGTGGGTTGTCAGCACACAAAGGAGCTATAGTGTGTTTGTGTCAGCACACAAAGGAGCTATAGTGTGTTTGTGTCAGCACACATAGGAGCTATAGTGTGTTGTCAGCACACAAAGGAGCTATAGTGTGTTTGTGTAAGCACACATAGGAGCTATATTTTTTTGTCAGCACACATAGGAGCTATAGTGTGTTGTTAGCACACATAGGAGCTATAGTGTGTTTGTGTCAGCACACAAAGGAGCTATAGTGTGTTGTCAGCACACATAGGAGCTATAGTGGGTTGTCAGCACACAAAGGAGCTATAGTGTGTTTGTGTAAGCACACATAGGAGCTATATTTTTTTGTCAGCACACATAGGAGCTATAGTGTGTTGTCAGCACACATAGGAGCTATAGTGTGTTGTCAGCACACAAAGGAGCTATAGTGTGTTTGTGTCAGCACACATAGGAGCTATAGTGTGTTGTCAGCACACATAGGAGCTATAGTGTGTTTGTGTCAGCACACATAGGAGCTATAGTGTGTTGTCAGCACACATAGGAGCTATAGTGTGTTTGTGTCAGCACACAAAGGAGCTATAGTGTGTTGTCAGCACACATAGGAGCTATAGTGTGTTTGTGTAAGCACACATAGGAGCTATATTTTTTTGTCAGCACACATAGGAGCTATAGTGTGTTGTCAGCACACATAGGAGCTATAGTGTGTTTGTGTCAGCACACAAAGGAGCTATAGTGTGTTGTCAGCACACAAAGGAGCTATAGTGTGTTTGTGTAAGCACACATAGGAGCTATATTTTTTGTCAGCACACATAGGAGCTATAGTGTGTTGTCAGCACACATAGGAGCTATAGTGTGTTGTCAGCACACAAAGGAGCTATAGTGTGTTTGTGTAAGCACACATAGGAGCTATATTTTTTTGTCAGCACACATAGGAGCTATAGTGTGTTGTCAGCACACATAGGAGCTATAGTGTGTTTGTGTCAGCACACAAAGGAGCTATAGTGTGTTGTCAGCACACATAGGAGCTATAGTGGGTTGTCAGCACACAAAGGAGCTATAGTGTGTTTGTGTCAGCACACAAAGGAGCTATAGTGTGTTTGTGTCAGCACACATAGGAGCTATAGTGTGTTGTCAGCATACAAAGGAGCTATAGTGTGTTTGTGTAAGCACACATAGGAGCTATAGTGTGTTGTGAGCACACATAGGAGCTATATTTTTTTGTCAGCACACACAGGAGCTATAGTGTGTTGTCAGCACACATAGGAGCTATAGTGTGTTGTCAGCACACAAAGGAGCTATAGTGTGTTTGTGTCAGCACACATAGGAGCTATAGTGTGTTGTCAGCACACATAGGAGCTATAGTGTGTTTGTGTCAGCACACATAGGAGCTATAGTGTGTTGTCAGCACACATAGGAGCTATAGTGTGTTTGTGTCAGCACACAAAGGAGCTATAGTGTGTTGTCAGCACACATAGGAGCTATAGTGTGTTTGTGTCAGCACACATAGGAGCTATATTTTTTTGTCAGCACACATAGGAGCTATAGTGTGTTGTCAGCACACATAGGAGCTATAGTGTGTTTGTGTCAGCACACAAAGGAGCTATAGTGTGTTGTCAGCACACATAGGAGCTATAGTGTGTTTGTGTAAGCACACATAGGAGCTATATTTTTTGTCAGCACACATAGGAGCTATAGTGTGTTGTCAGCACACATAGGAGCTATAGTGTGTTGTCAGCACACAAAGGAGCTATAGTGTGTTTGTGTAAGCACACATAGGAGCTATATTTTTTGTCAGCACACATAGGAGCTATAGTGTGTTTGTGTCAGCACACATAGGAGCTATAGTGTGTTTGTGTCAGCACACAAAGGAGCTATAGTGTGTTGACAGCACACATAGGAGCTATAGTGGGTTGTCAGCACACAAAGGAGCTATAGTGTGTTTGTGTCAGCACACAAAGGAGCTATAGTGTGTTTGTGTCAGCACACATAGGAGCTATAGTGTGTTGTCAGCACACAAAGGAGCTATAGTGTGTTTGTGTAAGCACACATAGGAGCTATATTTTTTTGTCAGCACACATAGGAGCTATAGTGTGTTGTTAGCACACATAGGAGCTATAGTGTGTTTGTGTCAGCACACAAAGGAGCTATAGTGTGTTGTCAGCACACATAGGAGCTATAGTGGGTTGTCAGCACGCAAAGGAGCTATAGTGTGTTTGTGTAAGCACACATAGGAGCTATATTTTTTTGTCAGCACACATAGGAGCTATAGTGTGTTGTCAGCACACATAGGAGCTATAGTGTGTTGTCAGCACACATAGGAGCTATAGTGTGTTTGTGTCAGCACACATAGGAGCTATAGTGTGTTGTCAGCACACATAGAAGCTATATTTTTTGTCAGCACAGATAGGAGCTATAGTGTGTTTGTGTCAGCACACATAGGAGTTATAGTGTGTTGTCAGCACACATAGGAGCTATAGTGTGTTGTCAGCACACAAAGGAGCTATAGTGTGTTTGTGTAAGCACACATAGGAGCTATATTTTTTTGTCAGCACACATAGGAGCTATAGTGTGTTGTCAGCACACATAGGAGCTATAGTGTGTTGTCAGCACACATAGGAGCTATAGTGTGTTTGTGTCAGCGCACAAAGGAGCTATAGTGTGTTGTCAGCACACATAGGAGCTATAGTGTGTTTGTGTCAGCACACATAGGAGCTATAGTGTGTTGTCAGCACACATAGGAGCTATAGTGTGTTTGTGTCAGCACACAAAGGAGCTATAGTGTGTTGTCAGCACACATAGGAGCTATAGTGTGTTTGTGTAAGCACACATAGGAGCTATATTTTTTTGTCAGCACACATAGGAGCTATAGTGTGTTGTCAGCACACATAGGAGCTATAGTGTGTTTGTGTCAGCACACAAAGGAGCTATAGTGTGTTGTCAGCACACAAAGGAGCTATAGTGTGTTTGTGTAAGCACACATAGGAGCTATATTTTTTGTCAGCACACATAGGAGCTATAGTGTGTTGTCAGCACACATAGGAGCTATAGTGTGTTGTCAGCACACAAAGGAGCTATAGTGTGTTTGTGTAAGCACACATAGGAGCTATATTTTTTTGTCAGCACACATAGGAGCTATAGTGTGTTGTCAGCACACATAGGAGCTATAGTGTGTTTGTGTCAGCACACATAGGAGCTATATTTTTTTGTCAGCACACATAGGAGCTATAGTGTGTTGTCAGCACACATAGGAGCTATAGTGTGTTTGTGTCAGCACACAAAGGAACTATAGTGTGTTGTCAGCACACAAAGGAGCTATAGTGTGTTTGTGTAAGCACACATAGGAGCTATATTTTTTGTCAGCACACATAGGAGCTATAGTGTGTTGTCAGCACACATAGGAGCTATAGTGTGTTGTCAGCACACAAAGGAGCTATAGTGTGTTTGTGTAAGCACACATAGGAGCTATATTTTTTGTCAGCACACATAGGAGCTATAGTGTGTTGTCAGCACACATAGGAGCTATAGTGTGTTTGTGTCAGCACACAAAGGAGCTATAGTGTGTTGTCAGCACACATAGGAGCTATAGTGGGTTGTCAGCACACAAAGGAGCTATAGTGTGTTTGTGTCAGCACACAAAGGAGCTATAGTGTGTTTGTGTCAGCACACATAGGAGCTATAGTGTGTTGTCAGCACACAAAGGAGCTATAGTGTGTTTGTGTAAGCACACATAGGAGCTATAGTGTGTTGTGAGCACACATAGGAGCTATATTTTTTTGTCAGCACACACAGGAGCTATAGTGTGTTGTCAGCACACATAGGAGCTATAGTGTGTTGTCAGCACACAAAGGAGCTATAGTGTGTTTGTGTCAGCACACATAGGAGCTATAGTGTGTTGTCAGCACACATAGGAGCTATAGTGTGTTTGTGTCAGCACACATAGGAGCTATAGTGTGTTGTCAGCACACATAGGAGCTATAGTGTGTTTGTGTCAGCACACAAAGGAGCTATAGTGTGTTGTCAGCACACATAGGAGCTATAGTGTGTTGTCAGCACACAAAGGAGCTATAGTGTGTTTGTGTAAGCACACATAGGAGCTATATTTTTTTGTCAGCACACATAGGAGCTATAGTGTGTTGTCAGCACACATAGGAGCTATAGTGTGTTTGTGTCAGCACACAAAGGAGCTATAGTGTGTTGTCAGCACACATAGGAGCTATAGTGGGTTGTCAGCACACAAAGGAGCTATAGTGTGTTTGTGTCAGCACACAAAGGAGCTATAGTGTGTTTGTGTCAGCACACATAGGAGCTATAGTGTGTTGTCAGCACACAAAGGAGCTATAGTGTGTTTGTGTAAGCACACATAGGAGCTATAGTGTGTTGTGAGCACACATAGGAGCTATATTTTTTTGTCAGCACACACAGGAGCTATAGTGTGTTGTCAGCACACATAGGAGCTATAGTGTGTTGTCAGCACACAAAGGAGCTATAGTGTGTTTGTGTCAGCACACATAGGAGCTATAGTGTGTTGTCAGCACACATAGGAGCTATAGTGTGTTTGTGTCAGCACACATAGGAGCTATAGTGTGTTTGTGTCAGCACACAAAGGAGCTATAGTGTGTTGTCAGCACACATAGGAGCTATAGTGTGTTTGTGTAAGCACACATAGGAGCTATATTTTTTTGTCAGCACACATAGGAGCTATAGTGTGTTGTCAGCACACATAGGAGCTATAGTGTGTTTGTGTCAGCACACAAAGGAGCTATAGTGTGTTGTCAGCACACAAAGGAGCTATAGTGTGTTTGTGTCAGCACACATAGGAGCTATAGTGTGTTGTCAGCACACATAGGAGCTATAGTGTGTTGTCAGCACACATAGGAGCTATAGTGTGTTGTCAGCACACAAAGGAGCTATAGTGTGTTTGTGTAAGCACACATAGGAGCTATATTTTCTTGTCAGCACACATAGGAGCTATAGTGTGTTTGTGTCAGCACACATAGGAGCTATAGTGTGTTTGTGTCAGCACACATAGGAGCTATAGTGTGTTTGTGTCAGCACACATAGGAGCTATAGTGGGTTGTCAGCACACATAGGAGCTATAGTGTGTTTGTGTCAGCACACAAAGGAGCTATAGTGTGTTTGTGTCAGCACACATAGGAGCTATAGTGTGTTGTCAGCACACAAAGGAGCTATAGTGTGTTTGTGTAAGCACACATAGGAGCTATATTTTTTTGTCAGCACACATAGGAGCTATAGTGTGTTGTTAGCACACATAGGAGCTATAGTGTGTTTGTGTCAGCACACAAAGGAGCTATAGTGTGTTGTCAGCACACATAGGAGCTATAGTGTGTTGTCAGCACACATAGGAGCTATAGTGTGTTGTCAGCACGCAAAGGAGCTATAGTGTGTTTGTGTAAGCACACATAGGAGCTATATTTTTTTGTCAGCACACATAGGAGCTATAGTGTGTTGTCAGCACACATAGGAGCTATAGTGTGTTGTCAGCACACATAGGAGCTATAGTGTGTTGTGTCAGCACGCATAGGAGCTATAGTGTGTTGTCAGCACACATAGAAGCTATATTTTTTGTCAGCACAGATAGGAGCTATAGTGTGTTTGTGTCAGCACACATAGGAGTTATAGTGTGTTGTCAGCACACATAGGAGCTATAGTGTGTTGTCAGCACACAAAGGAGCTATAGTGTGTTTGTGTAAGCACACATAGGAGCTATATTTTTTTGTCAGCACACATAGGAGCTATAGTGTGTTGTCAGCACACATAGGAGCTATAGTGTGTTGTCAGCACACATAGGAGCTATAGTGTGTTTGTGTCAGCGCACAAAGGAGCTATAGTGTGTTGTCAGCACACATAGGAGCTATAGTGTGTTTGTGTCAGCACACATAGGAGCTATAGTGTGTTGTCAGCACACATAGGAGCTATAGTGTGTTTGTGTCAGCACACAAAGGAGCTATAGTGTGTTGTCAGCACACATAGGAGCTATAGTGTGTTTGTGTAAGCACACATAGGAGCTATATTTTTTGTCAGCACACATAGGAGCTATAGTGTGTTGTCAGCACACATAGGAGCTATAGTGTGTTTGTGTCAGCACACAAAGGAGCTATAGTGTGTTGTCAGCACACAAAGGAGCTATAGTGTGTTTGTGTAAGCACACATAGGAGCTATATTTTTTGTCAGCACACATAGGAGCTATAGTGTGTTGTCAGCACACATAGGAGCTATAGTGTGTTGTCAGCACACAAAGGAGCTATAGTGTGTTTGTGTAAGCACACATAGGAGCTATATTTTTTTGTCAGCACACATAGGAGCTATAGTGTGTTGTCAGCACACATAGGAGCTATAGTGTGTTTGTGTAAGCACACATAGGAGCTATATTTTTTTGTCAGCACACATAGGAGCTATAGTGTGTTGTCAGCACACATAGGAGCTATAGTGTGTTTGTGTCAGCACACAAAGGAACTATAGTGTGTTGTCAGCACACAAAGGAGCTATAGTGTGTTTGTGTAAGCACACATAGGAGCTATATTTTTTGTCAGCACACATAGGAGCTATAGTGTGTTGTCAGCACACATAGGAGCTATAGTGTGTTGTCAGCACACATAGGAGCTATAGTGTGTTTGTGTCAGCACACATAGGAGCTATATTTTTTGTCAGCACACATAGGAGCTATAGTGTGTTGTCAGCACACATAGGAGCTATAGTGTGTTGTCAGCACACATAGGAGCTATAGTGTGTTTGTGTCAGCACACAAAGGAGCTATAGTGTGTTGTCAGCACACATAGGAGCTATAGTGGGTTGTCAGCACACAAAGGAGCTATAGTGTGTTTGTGTCAGCACACAAAGGAGCTATAGTGTGTTTGTGTCAGCACACATAGGAGCTATAGTGTGTTGTCAGCACACAAAGGAGCTATAGTGTGTTTGTGTAAGCACACATAGGAGCTATAGTGTGTTGTGAGCACACATAGGAGCTATATTTTTTTGTCAGCACACATAGGAGCTATAGTGTGTTGTCAGCACACATAGGAGCTATAGTGTGTTGTCAGCACACAAAGGAGCTATAGTGTGTTTGTGTCAGCACACATAGGAGCTATAGTGTGTTGTCAGCACACATAGGAGCTATAGTGTGTTTGTGTCAGCACACATAGGAGCTATAGTGTGTTGTCAGCACACATAGGAGCTATAGTGTGTTTGTTTCAGCACACAAAGGAGCTATAGTGTGTTGTCAGCACACATATGAGCTATAGTGTGTTGTCAGCACACAAAGGAGCTATAGTGTGTTTGTGTAAGCACACATAGGAGCTATATTTTTTTGTCAGCACACATAGGAGCTATAGTGTGTTGTCAGCACACATAGGAGCTATAGTGTGTTTGTGTCAGCACACAAAGGAGCTATAGTGTGTTGTCAGCACACATAGGAGCTATAGTGGGTTGTCAGCACACAAAGGAGCTATAGTGTGTTTGTGTCAGCACACAAAGGAGCTATAGTGTGTTTGTGTCAGCACACATAGGAGCTATAGTGTGTTGTCAGCACACATAGGAGCTATAGTGTGTTTGTGTCAGCACACATAGGAGCTATAGTGTGTTGTGAGCACACATAGGAGCTATATTTTTTTGTCAGCACACATAGGAGCTATAGTGTGTTGTCAGCACACATAGGAGCTATAGTGTGTTGTCAGCACACATAGGAGCTATAGTGTGTTTGTGTCAGCACACATAGGAGCTATAGTGTGTTGTCAGCACACATAGGAGCTATAGTGTGTTTGTGTCAGCACACATAGGAGCTATAGTGTGTTGTCAGCACACATAGGAGCTATAGTGTGTTTGTGTCAGCACACAAAGGAGCTATAGTGTGTTGTCAGCACACATAGGAGCTATAGTGTGTTTGTGTAAGCACACATAGGAGCTATATTTTTTTGTCAGCACACATAGGAGCTATAGTGTGTTGTCAGCACACATAGGAGCTATAGTGTGTTTGTGTCAGCACACAAAGGAGCTATAGTGTGTTGTCAGCACACAAAGGAGCTATAGTGTGTTTGTGTCAGCACACATAGGAGCTATATTTTTTGTCAGCACACATAGGAGCTATAGTGTGTTGTCAGCACACATAGGAGCTATAGTGTGTTGTCAGCACACAAAGGAGCTATAGTGTGTTTGTGTAAGCACACATAGGAGCTATATTTTTTGTCAGCACACATAGGAGCTATAGTGTGTTTGTGTCAGCACACATAGGAGCTATAGTGTGTTTGTGTCAGCACACAAAGGAGCTATAGTGTGTTGACAGCACACATAGGAGCTATAGTGGGTTGTCAGCACACAAAGGAGCTATAGTGTGTTTGTGTCAGCACACAAAGGAGCTATAGTGTGTTTGTGTCAGCACACATAGGAGCTATAGTGTGTTGTCAGCACACAAAGGAGCTATAGTGTGTTTGTGTAAGCACACATAGGAGCTATATTTTTTTGTCAGCACACATAGGAGCTATAGTGTGTTGTTAGCACACATAGGAGCTATAGTGTGTTTGTGTCAGCACACAAAGGAGCTATAGTGTGTTGTCAGCACATATAGGAGCTATAGTGGGTTGTCAGCACGCAAAGGAGCTATAGTGTGTTTGTGTAAGCACACATAGGAGCTATATTTTTTTGTCAGCACACATAGGAGCTATAGTGTGTTGTCAGCACACATAGGAGCTATAGTGTGTTGTCAGCACACATAGGAGCTATAGTGTGTTTGTGTCAGCACACATAGGAACTATAGTGTGTTGTCAGCACACATAGAGGCTATATTTTTTGTCAGCACAGATAGGAGCTATAGTGTGTTTGTGTCAGCACACATAGGAGTTATAGTGTGTTGTCAGCACACATAGGAGCTATAGTGTGTTGTCAGCACACAAAGGAGCTATAGTGTGTTTGTGTAAGCACACATAGGAGCTATATTTTTTTGTCAGCACACATAGGAGCTATAGTGTGTTGTCAGCACACATAGGAGCTATAGTGTGTTGTCAGCACACATAGGAGCTATAGTGTGTTTGTGTCAGCGCACAAAGGAGCTATAGTGTGTTGTCAGCACACATAGGAGCTATAGTGTGTTTGTGTCAGCACACATAGGAGCTATAGTGTGTTGTCAGCACACATAGGAGCTATAGTGTGTTTGTGTCAGCACACATAGGAGCTATAGTGTGTTGTCAGCACACATAGGAGCTATAGTGTGTTTGTGTAAGCACACATAGGAGCTATATTTTTTGTCAGCACACATAGGAGCTATAGTGTGTTGTCAGCACACATAGGAGCTATAGTGTGTTTGTGTCAGCACACAAAGGAGCTATAGTGTGTTGTCAGCACACAAATGAGCTATAGTGTGTTTGTGTAAGCACACATAGGAGCTATATTTTTTGTCAGCACACATAGGAGCTATAGTGTGTTGTCAGCACACATAGGAGCTATAGTGTGTTGTCAGTACACAAAGGAGCTATAGTGTGTTTGTGTAAGCACACATAGGAGCTATATTTTTTTGTCAGCACACATAGGAGCTATAGTGTGTTGTCAGCACACATAGGAGCTATAGTGTGTTTGTGTAAGCACACATAGGAGCTATATTTTTTTGTCAGCACACATAGGAGCTATAGTGTGTTGTCAGCACACATAGGAGCTATAGTGTGTTTGTGTCAGCACACAAAGGAGCTATAGTGTGTTGTCAGCACACAAAGGAGCTATAGTGTGTTTGTGTAAGCACACATAGGAGCTATATTTTTTGTCAGCACACATAGGAGCTATAGTGTGTTGTCAGCACACATAGGAGCTATAGTGTGTTGTCAGCACACAAAGGAGCTATAGTGTGTTTGTGTAAGCACACATAGGAGCTATATTTTTTTGTCAGCACACATAGGAGCTATAGTGTGTTGTCAGCACACATAGGAGCTATAGTGTGTTTGTGTCAGCACACAAAGGAGCTATATTGTGTTGTCAGCACACATAGGAGCTATAGTGGGTTGTCAGCACACAAAGGAGCTATAGTGTGTTTGTGTCAGCACACAAAGGAGCTATAGTGTGTTTGTGTCAGCACACATAGGAGCTATAGTGTGTTGTCAGCACACAAAGGAGCTATAGTGTGTTTGTGTAAGCACACATAGGAGCTATAGTGTGTTGTGAGCACACATAGGAGCTATATTTTTTTGTCAGCACACACAGGAGCTATAGTGTGTTGTCAGCACACATAGGAGCTATAGTGTGTTGTCAGCACACAAAGGAGCTATAGTGTGTTTGTGTCAGCACACATAGGAGCTATAGTGTGTTGTCAGCACACATAGGAGCTATAGTGTGTTGTCAGCACACATAGGAGCTATAGTGTGTTTGTGTCAGCACACATAGGAGCTATAGTGTGTTGTCAGCACACATAGGAGCTATAGTGTGTTTGTGTCAGCACACAAAGGAGCTATAGTGTGTTGTCAGCACACATAGGAGCTATAGTGTGTTTGTGTAAGCACACATAGGAGCTATATTTTTTTGTCAGCACACATAGGAGATATAGTGTGTTGTCAGCACACATAGGAGCTATAGTGTGTTTGTGTCAGCACACAAAGGAGCTATAGTGTGTTGTCAGCACACAAAGGAGCTATAGTGTGTTTGTGTAAGCACACATAGGAGCTATATTTTTTGTCAGCACACATAGGAGCTATAGTGTGTTGTCAGCACACATAGGAGCTATAGTGTGTTGTCAGCACACAAAGGAGCTATAGTGTGTTTGTGTCAGCACACATAGGAGCTATATTTTTTGTCAGCACACATAGGAGCTATAGTGTGTTTGTGTCAGCACACATAGGAGCTATAGTGTGTTTGTGTCAGCACACAAAGGAGCTATAGTGTGTTGACAGCACACATAGGAGCTATAGTGGGTTGTCAGCACACAAAGGAGCTATAGTGTGTTTGTGTCAGCACACAAAGGAGCTATAGTGTGTTTGTGTCAGCACACATAGGAGCTATAGTGTGTTGTCAGCACACAAAGGAGCTATAGTGTGTTTGTGTAAGCACACATAGGAGCTATATTTTTTTGTCAGCACACATAGGAGCTATAGTGTGTTGTTAGCACACATAGGAGCTATAGTGTGTTTGTGTCAGCACACAAAGGAGCTATAGTGTGTTGTCAGCACACATAGGAGCTATAGTGTGTTGTCAGCACACATAGGAGCTATAGTGTGTTTGTGTAAGCACACATAGGAGCTATATTTTTTTGTCAGCACACATAGGAGCTATAGTGTGTTGTCAGCACACATAGGAGCTATAGTGTGTTGTCAGCACACATAGGAGCTATAGTGTGTTTGTGTCAGCACACATAGGAGCTATAGTGTGTTGTCAGCACACATAGAAGCTATATTTTTTTGTCAGCACAGATAGGAGCTATAGTGTGTTTGTGTCAGCACACATAGGAGTTATAGTGTGTTGTCAGCACACATAGGAGCTATAGTGTGTTGTCAGCACACAAAGGAGCTATAGTGTGTTTGTGTAAGCACACATAGGAGCTATATTTTTTTGTCAGCACACATAGGAGCTATAGTGTGTTGTCAGCACACATAGGAGCTATAGTGTGTTTGTGTCAGCACACAAAGGAGCTATAGTGTGTTGTCAGCACACAAAGGAGCTATAGTGTGTTTGTGTAAGCACACATAGGAGCTATATTTTTTGTCAGCACACATAGGAGCTATAGTGTGTTGTCAGCACACATAGGAGCTATAGTGTGTTGTCAGCACACATAGGAGCTATAGTGTGTTTGTGTAAGCACACATAGGAGCTATATTTTTTGTCAGCACACATAGGAGCTATAGTGTGTTTGTGTCAGCACACATAGGAGCTATAGTGTGTTTGTGTCAGCACACAAAGGAGCTATAGTGTGTTGACAGCACACATAGGAGCTATAGTGGGTTGTCAGCACACAAAGGAGCTATAGTGTGTTTGTGTCAGCACACAAAGGAGCTATAGTGTGTTTGTGTCAGCACACATAGGAGCTATAGTGTGTTGTCAGCACACAAAGGAGCTATAGTGTGTTTGTGTAAGCACACATAGGAGCTATAGTGTTTTTGTGTCAGCAGCACACATAGGAGCTATAGTGTGTTGTTAGCACACATAGGAGCTATAGTGTGTTTGTGTCAGCACACAAAGGAGCTATAGTGTGTTGTCAGCACACATAGGAGCTATAGTGGGTTGTCAGCACGCAAAGGAGCTATAGTGTGTTTGTGTAAGCACACATAGGAGCTATATTTTTTTGTCAGCACACATAGGAGCTATAGTGTGTTGTCAGCACACATAGGAGCTATAGTGTGTTGTCAGCACACATAGGAGCTATAGTGTGTTTGTGTCAGCACACATAGGAGCTATAGTGTGTTGTCAGCACACATAGGAGCTATATTTTTTGTCAGCACAGATAGGAGCTATAGTGTGTTTGTGTCAGCACACATAGGAGTTATAGTGTGTTGTCAGCACACATAGGAGCTATAGTGTGTTGTCAGCACACAAAGGAGCTATAGTGTGTTTGTGTAAGCACACATAGGAGCTATATTTTTTTGTCAGCACACATAGGAGCTATAGTGTGTTGTCAGCACACATAGGAGCTATAGTGTGTTGTCAGCACACATAGGAGCTATAGTGTGTTTGTGTCAGCGCACAAAGGAGCTATAGTGTGTTGTCAGCACACATAGGAGCTATAGTGTGTTTGTGTCAGCACACATAGGAGCTATAGTGTGTTGTCAGCACACATAGGAGCTATATTTTTTTTGTCAGCACACATAGGAGCTATAGTGTGCTGTCAGCACACATAGGAGCTATAGTGTGTTGTCAGCACACATAGGAGCTATAGTGTGTTTGTGTCAGCACACATAGGAGCTATAGTGTGTTGTCAGCACACATAGGAGCTATAGTGTGTTGTCAGCACACAAAGGAGCTATAGTGTGTTTGTGTCAGCACACATAGGAGTTATAGTGTGTTGTGAGCACACATAGGAGCTATAGTGTGTTCTCAGCACACATAGGAGCTATAGTGTGTTTGTGTCAGCACACATAGGAGCTAGTGTGTGTGTGTGTCAGCACACATGGGAGCTAGTGTGTGTGTGTGTGTCAGCACACATAGGAGCTAGTGTGTGTGTGTGTCAGCCCAGTTCTTGTCATCTAAGGCAGCCTCTATCTGCCATAGGGCCCTGTTGCTGTCATCTAAGGCATCCATCTGCAGGAGTTAGTGTGTGTGCTGTGTGACTCCAGCACAATATACACTACCCACTACAATGGCTGGAAGACCGCCAAGGAGAGGCAGACAGTCCTGAGGCAAGAACACAGGGCAAGCAGGCTCTGTTTCTAGAGACAACAGTGCTGGTCGTGGACGTGGTCGTGCATCGTCATTAGCACGTGGCCATGGGACACGCTTGTCTTTGTTTTCGGCAGCTGGACATGTTGAGCCGCATCATGCCGAAGGCTTGGTAGAATGGATGACCAAGCCCTCCTCATCCTCCTCATCCTCTCTCACCCAGGCTCAGGGTACTGGCAGAGCAGCTGCCAACGCGTAATCAATGGCATCATCAGGCACCCCTTCCCTAGACCCACCATGTCCTCCTGAGGAGTCCCCCGAACTGTTTGAGCACAGTGTTGGGTACATGCTCCAGGAGGATGCCCAACGATTTGAAGGCTCAGATAATGATACCCAGCTTGAGGAAGGCAGTAGTGTGCGCGCAGAGAGAGGGGATGCTGAAGGACAGCAATCTGGCAGTCATGTTCCACCAGCTGCAGCTTACTGCCAGGTTTGCTCTAGTGGTGAAGAGGGAGGGGATGATGAGGTCACTAACTCCACGTGGGTGCCTGAAGGGAGAGAGGAGGAGGAGGAGGATGCAGTGGCACATGTCCAACGAGGCAGGATGCCCTCCGGAGGCCAGCTAGAGGCCAGCACACCAATTGAATCACACCGCCGAGCTCCGCCTGTGCAGGGCGCTGCCTCTGCACGTTATCACAAAAGTTCTTTGGTGTGGGCCTTTTTTGAGACGAGTGCATCAGATCGCACCACTGCTATTTGCAATATTTGTTTTAAGCGTATCTCGCGTGGCCAAAACATCAGCCGCTTGGGCACCACAAGCATGACCAGACATATGTCGACCTGCCATGCAGCTCGTTGGCAAGCGCACATTAAAGACCCACACCAAAGAACAAAGCTGACCTCTCCTTGCTCCTCATCAGCTGGGATCTCCATCCGCACTATATCTTCAGTCCTCTCTGAAAGCTGCTCTGAGAGGACTCAAGGTGTAGAATTAGGTGTGTCACAACCAAGTACTTGCAGTACACCGACGTCCGATTGTAGCAGGCAAATTTCCCTGCCCCAGCTGCTGGACCGTCGAAAGACGTATACTCCCAGCCATCCACATGCCCAGCGGTTGAATGCTAGCTTGGCTAAATTGCTAGCACTTCAACTGCTGCCTTTTCAGTTGGTAGACTCGGCCCCCTTCCGTGAGTTTGTTCAATGTGCGGTTCATCAGTGGCAGGTTCCCAAACGCCACTTTTTCTCACGGAAGGCGATTCCGTCTCTCTACCGGCATGTGGAAGGCAATGTCCATGCCTCGCTGGACAGGGCGGTCAGCGGTAAGGTGCATATTACCGCTGACTCATGGTCCAGCAGGCATGGACAGGGACGTTATCTGTCTTTCACGGCCCATTGGGTCACTCTATTGGCAGCTGGGAGGGATGCAGGACAAGGTGCAGTAGTGTTGGAGGTTGTTCCGCCACCACGCCTCCAAAATGCTACTACTGGTTGTGACACACCTTTCTCTTCCACCCCCTCCTCTTCTTCTTCCTCCATGGCCTCTTCGAGTGCTCTGTCCTCGGAACCAGCGGTGCTCCGTAGGCGTACAAGGGGCTACGCGAGTACGCAGGCAAAAAGATGCCATGCCGTGCTTGCGCTGGTGTGTTTGGGGGACAGGAGCCACACTGGGGCAGAGGTTCTGGCAGCTCTGCAGGGGCAGGCCGAGAGGTGGTTGACGCCACGCCAGCTTAAGCCAGGAATGGTGGTTTCTGACAATGGCACCAACCTCCTCTCCGCCCTGCGACAGGGGCAGCTCACCCATGTGCCCTGTATGGCTCACGTCCTCAACCTGGTGGTGCAGCGGTTCTTTGGCAGGTACCCAGGCTTACAGGATGTCCTGAGGCAGGCCAGGAAAGTCTGTGTGCATTTCCGCCGATCGTATAATGCCAGTGCTCGGCTGGCTGAGCTGCAAAAGGAGTTGAACCTGCCCAAGAACCGCCTAATATGTGACATGCCCACCAGGTGGAACTCAACGTTGGCCATGCTGCAGCGACTGCACACGCAGCAGAGGGCCATCAATGAGTACCTTTGCGACTACGGCACCAGGACAGGGTCAGGGTAGCTTGGCTTTTTTTCCCCACGCCAGTGGAGCATGATCAGGGATGCATGCACTGTCCTCTCACCATTTGAGGAGGCCACGAGGATGGTGAGCAGTGACAGTGCATGCATCAGTGACACTGTACCTCTTGTCCACCTGTTGGAGCATACGCTGCGTGGGATAATGGACAGGGCACTTGAGGCAGAACAGAGGCAGGAAGAGGAGGACTTCCTTGCCTCTCAAGGCCCCCTTTATCCAGACAGTGTTCCTTCTGTCCCACCCATCACACAGGAAGAGGATGAGGAGGAGGAGGAGGATTGTGTGAGCATGGAGGTGGAGCCTGGCACTCAGCATCAGCATCAGCAGCAGCAGTCTTTTAGGGATGATGTACAGTCCCAACAAACCAGTGGACTTGTACGTGGCTGTGAGGAGGTGGCTGGCGATCATGTCGTCCTCAGTGACCCAGAAGACTCCGGACCGAATGCCTCAGCTAACCTACGTTGCATGGCCTCCCTGATCCTGCAAAGCCTGCGGAAGGATCCTCGTATTCTTCGGATCAAGGAGAGGGACCATTACTGGCTGGCCACTCTCCTTGATCCATGGTACAAGGGTAAGGTTGCGGACCTTATCTTGCCGTTGCAGAGGGAGCAGAGGATGAGACATCTCAGGGAGGCCTTGCAGAAAGGTCTGTGCAACGCGTTCCCAGAAACTGGGAGGTTACAAACTCCTGGTCCTGGACGACGAGTTGCTGAGGCTTCGGTCAATAGCAGAAGGAGCGGTGGGGAAGGTGGACGTCTGACCGATGCATTAAGACAATTTTTTAGTTCGCAGCCCCAAGGTATGATCGGTTCCAGCAACCATCGCCAGCGTCTGATATACATGGTGCAGGAATACCTAGGGGCAAGGTCAGACTTGGACACCTTTCCCACCGAAAATCCTCTGGCTTACTGGGTCTTGAGGATGGATCACTGACCAGAGCTTGCACAGTATGCAATTGAGCTACTGGCCTGTCCTGCATCCAGCGTTCTTTCCGAACGCACATTCAGTGCTGCTGGAGGATTTGTCACCGATCACAGGGTGCGCCTGTCCACCGACTCGGTTGATCGACTGACCTTCATAAAAATGAATCAGTCTTGGATCACCACCAGCTACCAGGCACCTGAAGCGGATATAACTGAATAATTTATAATGTCACATCCCTTCAAGACTGCCTATGCTGATGCTGAGTGACTGTCCTGTTATGTTCACTGACTATCCTCTTCCTCCTCCTCAATGATCCATTCCTTGATAGCTTGGAAGAACATTTTTGTTTCTGGGTGCCACCACACCAGTGCCTAAGGCACAATTTTTCAGCCCCTGTATAACAGGGGCGTGTAATTACAATTTTTTTTAAAAAATGCTTCGCAACAGGTCTGACTGCTGTGCTCCAAGTACAGTATCTGTGAGGGGTTGCAGTGTTGTGGCACCAGCACCGTTGCCTAAGGCACAATTTTTCAGCCCCTGTTTAACAGGGGCGTGTAATTACAATTTTTTAAGCAATGCTTCGCAACAGGTCTGACTGCTGTGCTCCAAGTACAGTATCTGTGAGGGGTTGCAGTGTTGTGGCACCAGCACCAGTGCCTAAGGCACAATTTTCAGCCCCTGTTGGGGCGTGTAATTACAATTTTTAGGCAATGCTTTGCAACGGGTCTCATTGCTGTTCTCAGAGTACAGTATCTGTGAGGAGTTGCAGTGTTGTGGCACCAGCACCAATGCCTAAGGCACAATTTTTCAGCCCCTGTTTAACAGGGGCTTGTAATTACAATTTTTTAAGCAATTATTCGCAACACGTCTGACTGATGTGCTCCAAGTACAGTATCTGTGAGGGGTTGCAGTGTTGTGGCACCAGCCCCAGTGCCTAAGGCACAATTTTTCAGCCCCTGTTTAACAGGGGCGTGTAATTACAATTTTTTAAGCAATGTTTCGCAACACGTCTGACTGCTGTGCTCCAAGTACAGTATCTGTGAGGGGTTGCAGTGTTGTGGCACCAGCACCAGTGCCTAAGGCACAATTTTTCAGCCCCTGTATAACAGGAGCGTGTAATTACAATTTTTAATGCAATGCTTTGCAACAGGTCTCATTGCTGTTCTCAAAGTACAGTATCTGTGATGGGTTGCAGTGTTGTGGCACCAGCACCAGTGCCTAAGGCCCAATTTTTCAGTCCCTGTTTAACAGGGCGTGTAATTACAAATCTTGATCTAATAGTTCACAGCAGGGCCCATTCCTGCGCCCACCAAGAGTAACTGTGAGGGCTTACAGTCTTGTGGCAACACTGTCCACCACCACCACCAAAGGCCCAATTTTTCTGCCCTGTTCAACAGGTGCATGCAATTACAAATCTTGATCTAATAACTCACAGCAGGGCCCATTCCTGCGCCCACCAAGAGTAACTGTGAGGGCTTACAGTCTTGTGGCAACACCGTCCACCACCACCACCACCAAAGGCCCAATTTTTCTGCCCTGTTCAACAGGTGCATGCAATTACAAATCTTGATCTAATAACTCACAGCAGGGCCAATTCCTGTGCCCACCAAGAGTAACTGTGAGGGCTTACAGTGTTGTGGCTACACCAACATCTAATGGGGCAAATTTCTGCAGAGTATATACGGCAGGCCCCTACTTTCAAACATCCAACTTACAAACGACTCCTACTTGCAAACAGAAGGAGAAAACAGGAAGTGAGAGGAAATCTACCCCTAGGAAGGGAAATTCGATCCTGTTAAATTTAATTAGGGAAAAAGGTATCTCCTCTCTACTGATGCTTTGTCACCAATCCTTGTTTCAATTAAAACCCCACTTTTCCAAAAACATTTGTCATTGGGACGGAAAGTGAGGTGAAATGTTCTGAACAGATGTGCAAAGACAGCAAATGTTACAGGGGTGATAACCCCTCCCTATGTTCTCCAAAAAGCTTAAAAATAGATTTTTTTGGGATGGAGCTACACTTCATAATGTACCTGTTCAGATTCTACTTAAGAACAAACCTACAGTCCCTCTCTTGTTTGCACCGCCTATATACTGCTTGTCACGTTCCGGGTATGGCGGGGAACAGGAGGTGGATCCCCTATGTCAATGAGGCGATAGCACGGGTTGTATTGGAGGACCGGTTCTAATGTTGCTACTGGTTTTCACCAGAGCCCGCCGCAAGGCGGGATGGACTTGCAGCGGCGGTAGCAACCAGGTCGTGTCTTCCAATAGCAACTCGACCCCACTGACAGCTGAGACAGGCGCGGTACACAAGGATAAGGCAGAGGCAAGGTCAGACGTAGCAAAAGGTCAGGACAGGTAGCAAAGGTTCGTAGTCGGGGGCAACGGCAGAGGTCTGGATACACAGTAGGAGCAAACACAAAACACGCTTTCACTGGGCACTATAGGCAACTCAAGATCCGGGCCAGGACAGGAAGGGGAAGTGGGTTTAAGTATGGTTCAGAAACGGCACTTTGGACCAGGCACCAATTAACTGTGCACTGGCCCTTTAAATGCAGACAGAGTCGCGCGCGCGCCTGAGGGGCGGGGGCGCACGCGTGCCGGAAGGACCTGGCAGAGACAAGGTGAGGGGAGCGGGGACGCGACCCCTGGGCGGCCGTGGATCGCGTCCCGGGGAGAGGACAGCGCCTGCGGTCGGGAGAGCCGGCCGGGGCGCTGCAAGGCACAGAACGCCGTGAGCGCTCCGGGATGGATGGGGCACCCGGAGCGCTCGGCGTTACAGTACCCCCCCCCCTTGGGTCTCCCCCTCTTCTTGGGCCTCCCCCTCCTCCTGGAACCCAAGAACCTGAGGATGAGATCCTTGTCAATGATGTTACCCTCAGGTTCCCAGGACCTCTCCTCAGGACCACAATTCTCCCAGTCAACAAGATAGAAGCGTTTACCTCGGACGGTTCTAGAGACGAGGATCTCTTTAACGGAGAAGATGTCGGAGGAGCCGGTGACCGGAGCAGGAGCGGTGACCTTGGGGGAAAATCGATTAAGAACAAGGGGTTTGAGGAGGGAAACATGGAAAGAGTTGGGGATGCGGAGGGAAGGAGGAAGGTGCAGTTTGTAGGAAACGGAATTGATCCGAGCCTTGATCTGGAATGGGCCGAGGTAACGGGGACCCAACTTATAACTGGGGATGCGGAACCTGATGTACCTGGAGGAAAGCCACACCCTATCACCAGGGGAGAATACAGGAGGAGGTCTTCTCCTACTGTCGGCATGTTTCTTCATGCGGGAAGAGGCCAGGGCAAGCGATTTTTGGGTCTCTCTCCAGATGGACGACAGCTCTTGGGTGACCTCGTCTACAGCGGGGACTCCGGAAAAAGTGGGGATGGGTAGGGGGGGAAGAGGATGACGGCCGTAAACCACAAAGAAGGGTGATTTAGAGGAGGACTCAGATTCTTTCAGGTTGTAAGAAAATTCGGCCCAGGGCAGGAGGTCAGCCCAGTCGTCTTGACGAGCAGAGACAAAGTGTCGCAGGTAGGCCCCAAGGATTTGGTTGACTCTCTCCACTTGTCCATTGGACTGTGGATGATAGGCAGAGGAGAAGTCCAGCTTGACTTTCAATTGACTGCAGAGAGCTCTCCAAAACTTAGATACAAACTGGACGCCTCTATCCGAGACGATGTGAGATGGAAGTCCATGAAGACGAAAAATCTGGAGGAAGAAATGTTTAGCAAGTATAGGTGCAGAAGGGAGGCCTGGAAGCGGGACAAAGTGTGCCATTTTGGAGAAACGATCCACGACCACCCATATGGTAGTGTGGCCGTGGGAAGGAGGAAGGTCCGTGATAAAGTCCATAGCTATGTGGGCTCAAGGCCGTTCAGGCACAGGTAGAGGGTGAAGAAGGCCAGCAGGCTTTTGATGAGGGGTCTTGTCTCGGGCACATATAGAACAGGCCTGTACGAAGTCCGTCACATCCTTTTTTAAGGAGGGCCACCAGTAATACCTGGAAATCAGTTGGAAGGATTTCTTGATTCCAGGATGACCAGCGAGATGAGAGGAGTGGCCCCATTTGAGGATCTGAAGACGAAGACGTGGAGGGACCAAGGTTTTCCCAGGAGGAACTTGCAGCAAGGAGGCAGGAGCAGAAGAGATCAGACACTCAGGGGGTATAATGTGTTGTACAGGAGACTCAGACTCAGAAGAATCGGTGGAACGTGATAGGGCGTCAGCCCTGACATTCTTGTCTGCAGGACGGAAATGGATCTCGAAGTTGAAATGGGCAAAAAACAACGACCACCTAGCTTGGCGTGGGTTTAATCGTTGGGCGGATTGGAGGTAAGAAAGATTTTTGTGATCCGTGAAGATCGTGATGAGGTGAACAGACCCCTCAAGGAGATGTCTCCATTCCTCAAGTGCTAGCTTAATGGCCAGTAATTCACGGTCTCCGATGGAGTAGTTCTTTTCAGGGGGAGAGAAGGTCTTGGAGAAGAAACCACATGTGACGTTCTTGCCCTTGGGGTCTTTCTGAAGAAGCACAGCTCCTGCTCCCACAGAGGAGGCATCGACTTCCAGGAGAAACGGTTTGCGAGGATCGGGCCTGGACAAAACGGGTGCAGAGGCAAAGACAGATTTGAGGTGGTTAAAGGCCTCCTCAGCTGGAGGGGGCCAGGACCTAGGATTAGCATCCTTTTTGGTTAATGCCACAATAGGCGCGACAATGGTGGAGAAGTGAGGGATGAACTGGCGATAGTAATTGGCGAATCCAAGGAAACGCTGGATGGCCGTAGTCCGGTAGGACGTGGCCAGTTCAAGATGGCAGAAAGCTTCTCCGGGTCCATTTGGAGACCTTGTCCAGAGACCAAGTAACCTAGGAAGGGAAGACTGCAACGTTCAAAGAGACATTTCTCTAGTTTGGCATAAAGATGGTTCTCCCGAAGCCGTTAGAGCACTTGACGGACCTGAAGACGGTGTTCCTCCAAGCTGGCGGAAAAAATCAGGATATCATCCAGATAGACAATGACGCAGGAGTATAGCAAGTCTCTGAAAATCTCATTCACAAAGTCTTGGAAGACCGCCGGGGCAATGCATAAACCGAAGGGCATGACGAGATACTCAAAGTGTCCGTCGCGGGTGTTAAAGGCGGTTTTCCACTCATCGCCTTTACGGATACGGATGAGATTATATGCGCCCCGGAGGTCCAATTTGGTGAAGATTCTTGCTCCACGCAAACGATCAAAAAGTTCCGAGATAAGGGGCAGCGGGTAGCGATTTTTTATCGTGATCTTGTTAAGACCACGATAGTCAATGCAGGGATGTAAGGACCCGTCTTTTTTGGCGACAAAGAAGAATCCAGCTCCAGCAGGGGAGGAAGACTTGCGGATGAAACCTCTTTTGAGGTTCTCCTGGACGTACTC
Source organism: Lithobates sylvaticus (assembly GCA_028564925.1). Lineage (NCBI taxonomy): Eukaryota > Metazoa > Chordata > Amphibia > Anura > Ranidae > Lithobates > Lithobates sylvaticus. The sequence continues at coordinate 112,373,652 of CM053037.1, read as the reverse complement.
CGTCATAGCTTTAGTCTCCGGGATGGAGAGAGGGTAGATCCTGCCACGGGGCGGCGTGGTCCCAGGAAGAAGATCGATAGGACAATCGAAGAGTCTATGTGGCGGCAAGATCTCAGCTTGTTTTTTGCAAAATAGGTCAGCAAAGTCCCTGTAAGGTTTGGGGAGACTAGACCGAGAGGTAGCGATGAAAACTTGCCTAGTGGGTACCGCTTTGAGGCAATGCCTGTGGCAGGAGGGACCCCAACTTTTGATGTCCCCCGAGGTCCAGTCGAGGGTAGGGGAATGTAGCCGGAGCCAGGGTAGGCCCAAAAGGATCTCAGAGGTGCAGTTGGGCAATACAAAAAAGTCTATCTTTTCATGATGGAGAACTCCAATTCTCATGAGGAGAGGTTTGGTGCGGTAACGCACGACACAGTCCAGATTTTGACCATTTACCGAGGTGATAAAAAATGGCTTGACAAGACGAGTGACTGGAATATCAAATTTGTCGATGAGTGAGGCTTCAATGAAGTTTCCTGCAGAACCAGAATCCAAAAAGGCCACGGCGGAGAAAGAGGACTTCTTGGGCAAATAAAACTTCACTGGAACAGTCAGACGTGGAGAGTCCACACCTAGCAACACCTCTCCCACGTTAGCTAGGTGCGAGCGTTTCCCTGACGCTGAGGGCGGATAGAGCAATCCTTTAAGAAATGGTCAGGACTGGCGCAATACAGGCACAGATTATGGTCACGATGGCGAGTCCTCTCTTGTGTGGTCAGGCGTGACCGATCTACTTGCATAGCCTCCTCAGTGGGAGGCGCAGGTACGGGTTGCAGAGGATTCTGGAAGAGAGGTGCCAGGCGAGGAAACCACCTGACGCGACCAAAGTCCTTTTCTTGGCGTAGCTCAAGGCGTCTCTCGGTATAACGCATGTCAATGCGGGTGGCCAGCTGGATGAGTTCAGACAGAGTGGCAGGAATTTCTCGAGCAGCCAGCACATCTTTGACGTGGCTGGATAGACCCTTTTTAAAGGTCGCGCAAAGGGCCGCATTGTTCCAGGAGAGTTCGGATGCCAGGGTGCGGAACTGAATGGCGTAATCGCCCACTGAAGAATCTCCCTGGACCAGGCTCCTCGAAGACACTGCGAACTTCGGAAAAGAAGGCTGGAATAGAAGCTGTGGCAGGATCGCCGCGGTCCCAAAGCGGTGTAGCCCAGGCTAGGGCCTTATCTGAAAGCAGGCTAACCACGAACGCCACTTTAGACCGTTCGGAGGGGAACTGGTCAGACAACATCTCCAGATGGAGGGAACACTGGGATAGGAACCCTCGGCACATTGAACTTGTCAGGACGGGACAGGCGGACCCTAGCAGCAGCAACTCGTGGAGGAGATGTAGGAGCTGGCGGTGGAGGCGGTAGAAGCTGCTGTAGCATAGCAGTCAACTGCGCCAATTGCTGTCCCTGTTGAGCGACCACCGTGGTCAGATCCGAGAGGCTTGGCAGCGGGACCTCAGCGGGATCCATGGTCGGATCTACTGTCATGTTCCGGGTATGGCGGGGAACAGGAGGTGGATCCCTTATGTCAATGAGGCGATAGCACAGGTTGTATTAGAGGACCGGTTCTAATGTTGCTACTGGTTTTCACCAGAGCCCGCCGCAAGGCGGGATGGACTTGCAGCGGCGGTAGCAACCAGGTCGTGTCTTCCAATAGCAACTCGACCCCACTGACAGCTGAGACAGGCGCGGTACACAAGGATAAGGCAGAGGCAAGGTCAGACGTAGCAAAAGGTCAGGACAGGTAGCAAAGGTTCGTAGTTGGGGGCAACGGCAGAGGTCTGGATACACAGTAGGAGCAAACACAAAACAGGCTTTCACTGGGCACTATAGGCAACTCAAGATCCGGCCAGGACAGGAAGGGGAAGTGGGTTTAAGTATGGTTCCGAAACGGCACTTTGGACCAGGCACCAATTAACTGTGCACTGGCCCTTTAAATGCAGACAGAGTCGCGCGTGCGCGCCGGAAGGACCTGGCAGAGACAAGGTGAGGGGAGCGGGGACGCGATCGCTGGGCGGCCGTGGATCGCGTCCCGGGGAGAGGACAGCGCCTGCGGTCGGGAGAGCTGACCGGGGCGCTGCAAGGCACAGAACGCCGTGAGCGCTCCGGGATGGATGGGGCACCCGGAGCGCTCGGCGTTACACTGCTGTTCAGAGTATATAGGGTTGTAGGTATAGGGTTTTATTTCGGGTGCGGGGTCCCCGTTAATATCCATACAAGACCCAAAGGGGCTGGGGGGGGGGGGGGGTGATGGGGTAGCCATGCCATTTTTCTCAAGGATTTTCAGCCATATGGCCAGGACAAGACATGACATTAAAGCCGCAAGTGGTTTTAAATGGCTTCTTTTTTTCCTTTACAAATGTCATTTTGTGCAGGGACAGTTCTAAACACGGGAAACACATGCCACTTCACAGGCATACTTTAGACACCCCCCAGGTACCATATTTAAAGGAATATTTCACCTTTTTTTTTTCACTTTATGCATCCTTAAAATTACTGCTCCCGAAAAAACGTTAGTTTTTAAAAGTTATTTTTGCATTGATATATGTCCCCTGGGGCAGGACCCGGGTCCCCAAACCTGTTTTATGACATTAACATGCATATTGGCCGTTGTAATTAGCAATTTTGATTTCAAACGTTCGCGTCCATTGTAACGAATAGGGTTCGAAAATTTGCGCAAACTTTCGGTCCGTTCGAAGGTTCTGGTGCGAACCGAACCCGGGGGTGTTCGGCTCATCCCTACTATTGAGCTGCTGGATAATTTTTACAGGTGGTAAAAGGGGGTTACCCCTCCCGTCACATTTACTAGGCTCTCCACTCCAATCAGGGAGCCCGGCAAGCATACAACCAAAGGCATCTGCTTCCTGGGACACAGTGAGAGAAACTGATGTTGTTCCTTCCACTGTGTGACATCAAAAAACAAAAAGCAAGGATTTTGTCCCTTCTGGTTTTTTGTCTCATGTAAAAAAGCCATTACCGGCTTGTGAAAGCATCTGTCCTGTAGATCATCCCTTGTGATAGCAATAAAGTAAATAAAAAAATTGATAAATGGTATAATGTAAAAAAAAGGTAAATTAAAAAAAATTCTAAAGCAGCCTGTCCTCCAAATGCGAATGCACACATAGGTCTCGCAAGCATATGTAAACGGTGATCGCACCACACATGTGAGGTATGGCCATGAATGTCAGAGCAATAGCAACAATTCTAGCACCAGATCTCCCGTGTAACTCTAAAATGGTAACCTGCAAAGGCTTTTAAAGCATCGCTTATGGAGATTTTTCTTCTGGGAAGGCTGTCTACAAAGTTTAGGAGTGTGTCTATGGGAATGTTTGACCATTCCAGAAGTGCATTTGTGAGGTCAGGTATTGATGTTGGAGAGAAGGCCTGCCTTGCATTCTGCACTCAAATTCATCCCAAAGGTGTTCTATCGGGTTGAGGTCAGCACTCTGTGCAGGCCAGTCAATTTCCTCCACCCCAAACTCGCTCATCCGTGTCTTTATGGATCTTGCTTTGTGCACTGGTACGCAGTCATGTTTGAACAGGAAGGGACCATCCCCAAACTGTTCCCACAAAGTTGGGAGCATGAAATTGTCCAAAATGTCTTGGTATGCTGATGCCTTAGGAGTTCCCTTTACTAGGACTATGGTGCCAAACTTAACCCCTGAATAACAACCACACCGTAATCCCCCCTCCACCAAATGATTTGGACCACTGCACAAAGCAAGGTCCTGACCTCAACCCGATAGAACACCTTTGATAGCATAGACTGCGAGCCAGGCCTTCTTGTTCAACATCAATGCCTGACCTCACAAATGCGCTTCTGGAAGAATGGTCTAACATTCCCATAGACACACTCCTAAACCTTGTGGACAGCCTTTCCAGAAGAGTTGAAGCTGTTATAGCTGCAAAGGGTGGGCTAACTCAGTATTGAACCCTATGGACTAAGACTGGGATGCCATTAAAGTTCATGTGCGTGTAAAGGCAGGTGTCCCAATACTGTTGCATATATAGTGTATATATACAGTATCTCACAAAAGTGAGTACACCCCTGCCATTTTTGAAAATATTTTGTTATATCTTTTCATGTGACAACACTGAAGAAATTACACTTTGCTACAATGTAAAGTAGTGAGTCTACAGCTTGTATAACAGTGCAATTTTGCTGTCCCCTCAAAATAACTCAACACACAGCCATTATTGTCTAAACCGCTGGCAACAAAAGTGAGTACACCCCTGAGTGATAATGTCCAAATTGGCCCCAATTAGTCATTTTCTCTCCCTGGTGTCATGTGACTCGTTAGTGTTACAAGGTCTCAGGTGTGAATGGGGAGCAGGTATGTTCTCACTCTTTCATTACTAATGTTCAGATAAAGGAACATCTGGGTAGCAGTGACCATAACATGATTTCATTTGATGTTAGCTGTAAGCAAAAATCACATACGGGAAAGATAAAAACACTTAATTTCAAGAGAGCAAATTTTCCAAGGATGAGGGCTGCTCTCCAGGACTTAGACTGGGAGGGAATATTGGTATCAATGGGCACAGAACAGAAATGGGAATTCTTCAAAAAGACTGTTTGTGAACTCACTGCAAAATATATTCCCATGGGCAATACGTTTAAAAGGCTAAAAATAAAACCTATGTGGCTCACAGCCAAAGTTGAAAAACTGTAAACTATAAAAAAATAGCTTTTAAAAAATATAAAAATAAAGGAACACTAGTGTCATTTAAATGTTACAAAGACTATAACAGAATATGTAAAAAGAAAATCAAGGACGCAAAAATTCAAAACGAAAGACAGATTGCAAAAGATAGTAGGACAAACCCCAAAAAATTCTTCAAATATATTAATAGTAAAAAGGTCAAGTCTGCGCATGTAGGCCCTTTACAAAATAATCTAGAGTGGGTGACTGGGGACAAAGAGAAGGCTAATTTATTAAATATTTTCTTCAGCTCTATGTATACAAAAGAGCATGGGGGAGCTCATGTCCATAATGGGGGTGGTAGTGACACAGCCCCAAATCCACAATGGCTCAAAAGTCATATGGTCCAGAAATATTTAGACAGAATAAAGGTGGATAAAGCACCTGGACCTGATGGCATCCACCCACAGATCCTAAAAGAATTGAGCTCTGTAATTTCAAAGCCATTGTATCTAATTTTTAGAGACTCATTAATGACATGAATAGTACCACTGGATTGGCACAAGGCCAATGTGGTGCCTATATTTAAAAAGGGAACAAGTTACCAAGTAACTATAGACCTGTTAGTTTAACTTCTATAGTTGGGAAGATACTGGAGAGATTAATAAAAGACCACATAGACAAGTTCTTGCAGGAAAAAAACATTTTAAGCAACAGACAGCATGGACTCATGAAAGACAGAAGTTGTCAGACAAACCTGATTTCTTTTTATGAGGAGGTAAGTAAAACCTTGGACAGAGGGGTGGCGGTGGACGTGCTATACCTGGATTTTGCAAAAGCGTTCAATACAGTTCCCCACACACGGCTCATGTGTAAGGTAAAGTCTACAGGTTTGGAAATATTGGTTTGTAAATGGATAGAAAACTGGCTAAAAGACAGAATCCAGAGAGTGGTGGTTAATGATTCTTACTCTGAATGGTCTAAGGTTATCAGTGGTGTACCCCAAGGTTCAGTACTGGGACTCTTACTTTTTAATATCTTTATAAATTATATTGGGTTTGGGATCAAAAGTAAAATTTCCGTCTTTGCAGATGACACCAAGCTATGCAGTGGAATAACGTCCTTACAGGATGTCTCCAATTTACAAGCCGACCTCAATGCACTGTCTAATTGGGCGACTATGTGGCAGATGAGGTTTAATGTTGATAAATGTAAAGTTATGCACTTGGGGGCTAATAATATGCATGCATCATACATGCTAGGGGGAGTACAACTGGGGGGATCCATAGTGGGGAAGGATCTGGGGGTTTTGGTAGATCATAAGCTCAATAATAGCATGCAATGCCAAGCTGCGGTTTCCAAAGCGAGCAAAGTCCTTTCTTGTATTAAGAGAGGTATGGACTCCAGAGAGAGAGATATTATTTTGCCCCTGCTCAAATCATTAGTAAGACCTCATATATAATATGTAATATATAATATGCAGTTCAGTTCTGGGCATCAGTTCTCAAAAAGGATATTGGGGAACTGGAGAAAGTGCAGAGAAGGGCAACGAAACTGATAAGAGGCATGGAGGAGCTCAGCTATGAGGAAAGATTAAAGGAACTGAATGTATTCACCCTTGATAAGAGGAGATTAAGGGGTGATATGATCAACATGTACAAATATATAAGGGGTCCATATAGTGAACTTGGTGTTGAGTTATTCACTTTACAGTAAACAAAGAGGACAAGGGGCACTCTTTACATCTAGAGGAAAATAGATTTCATCTCCAAATACAGAAAGGTTTCTTCACAGTAAGAGCTGTGAAAATGTGGAATAGATTCCCTGCAGAGGTGGTTTTGGCCAGTTCAGTAGATTGCTTTAAGAAAGGCCTGGATACTTTCCTAAATGTACATAATATAACTGGGTATCAACATTTATAGGTAAAGTTGATCCGGGGAAAATCCGATTGCCTCTCGGGGGATCAGGAAGAAATTTTTTCCCCTGCTTTAGCAAATTGGAGCATGCTCTGCTGGGGTTTTTTGCCTTCCTCTGGATCAACTGTGGGTATAGAATGGGGTATATGGGATTGTATGATATTATAACTCTTTTATTTTTATTTTTTATTTGTGGTTGGACTGGATGGACTTTTTTCAACCTAACTAACTATGTAACTATACTGGTCACTGGAAGTTCAACATGGTACCTCATGGCAAAGAACTCTCTAAAGATCTGAAAAAAAGGACAGTTGCTCTAAAAAAAGATGGCCTAGGCTATAAGAAAATTGCCAAGACCCTGAAACTGAGCTGCAGCACATTGGCCAAGACCATACAGCGATTTAACAGGGCAGGTTCCACTCAGAACAGGCCTCGCCATGGTCGACCAAAGAAGTTGAGTGCACATGCTCAGCGTCATATCCAGAGGTTGTTTTTGGGAAATAGATGTATGAGTGCTGCCAGTGACATTTACACAGTAATCAGTGGCTATTTATAGCACTGGTAGCTATATAAATGTAAACGGTTTAAAAAAAGTGTCAAAAGTGTCCGCTCTGTCCGCTGCAATGTTGCAGTAACGATAACAATCGCAGATCACTGCCATTACTAGTAAAAAAAATTATAATAATAAAAATGCCATAAATCAATAATCTATTTTGTAGACGTTATAACTTTTGCGCAAACCAATCAATATATACTTATTGAGATTTTTTTTACCAAAAATATGTAGCAGAATATATATTGGCCTAAACTGAGGGAAAAAAAAATATTTTTTTTTTGAAAATAAATTTGGGATATTTATTATAGCAAAAAGTTAAAAAAATATTGTGTTTTTTTTTTCAAAACTGTGGCTCTTTTTTTGTTTATAGCGCAAAAAAATAAAAACCGCAGAGGTGATCAAACACCACCAAAAGAAAGCTCTATTTGTATGTAAAAAATAATAAAAATTTCATTTGGGTACAGTGTTGCATGACCGCTCAATTGTCATTTAAATTGTTACGGTGCCGAAAGCTGAAAACTGGGCAGGAAGGGGGTAAAAGTGCCCTGTATTAAAGTGGCTACAAAAAAAATAAAAAATTTCACTTTAATATCACTTGAAAAATGGCCTGGGCAGGAAGGGGGTAAGAGTGTCCGGTATTGAAACGGTTAAATATTAGCCAAAAATATGATTACTTTTCAGAAATATTATTATTCATGAAAAATTATTTTTAAAAGGCAATGCTAAAATAAATAATGCGTAGTCCTACCAGTACACATTTCTCGCTAAAGGCAATTGTAAAACCATGCAACAAAAGGGAAGTTTTCGGTGGTTTAACCATAACATCAATAAGCCAAAGTGTTAGAGGAGTAGTAACTTTCACCGAACAAATAGATGGATTATCACTGAGTTATTTAGGGGAAACCAAAGTGTATGTTTTCTTAAGTGTAAAGCATATGATGAAAGCACCAGGCCACTGTGATTTTGTTCTTGTGGTTTAAGAAACATGTGCACTATCACACTTCATAATCTATTGTTATTTCACTAAAGCAAACTATATGGCACAGTGACTAAATATTTACATTAGCATATATCCTTCAAAAAATAATATGAAATGCATTTTACACATTTTCATTAGAATAGTACACCTGAGCATAGCAATTTACTGTTGTTTTTTTAAAGCGTTTTGCAGCTATTTTCAAGGAGCCACTTAACCGCTTCGCGATTCGGCACTGCGTCGCTTTAACTGACAATTGCGCGGTTGTGCGATATTGTACCCAAACAAAATTGACATCCTTTTTTTCCCACAAATAGAGAATTGTTTTGGTGCTATTTGATCAACTCTGTGGTTTTTATTTTTTGCGATGTAAACAAAAAAAGAGTGACATCTTTGAAAAAAAAGCAATATTTTTTAATTTTTGCTATAATAAATATCCCTCAAAAATATATATAAAAAAAACTATTTTTTTCCTCAGTATAGGCCGATTGTTAAAAAAAAAAATTGCAGTAAGCGTATATTGATTGGTTTGCGCAAAATATATAGTGTCTAGAAAATAAGGGATAGTTTTATATCATTTTTATTATTCATTTTTTTTTATTAGTAATGGCGGTGATCTGCGATTTTTATTGGGACTGCGACATTATGGCGGACGCATCGGACATTTTTGGCACTATTTTGGGACCAATGTCATTTATACAGCGATCAGTGCTATAAAAATGCATTGATTACTGTGTAAATGACACTGGCAGTGAAGGGGTTAACCACTAGCGGGCGATGAAGGGGTTAAGTGTGTCCTAGGGAGTGATTCTAACTGTTAGGGGGCTGGGCTTCAACACACAGGATAGTGATCACTGCTCTCGATGACAGAGAGCTGTGATCTCTGTCCGGTCATTAGGCAGAGCAGGGAAATGCTTTGTTTACAAAAGCATCTCCCCGTTCTACCTCTCCGTGACATGATCGCAAGCACCCGGCGGACATCGAGTCTGTGGGACCCGTGGTCACGGAGAACGCGGCGTGCACCGCTTCTTAAAGGGGACGTACCTGTACGCCCTTTTGCCCACCAGTGCCATTCTCCCAACATATATCGGCGTGCGCTGGTCGGCAAGTGGTTAAGTATAATTGGTTCCGTACTCTGCCTGTAAGGACCAATGAAAAACACACACAAACACAAAACAATCTTAAGAAAAAGTGTGTAGCGCCAGAAGTAAATGAACAGCAATGAAAGATGAATACTGTGTTATAAATAGACAGCACATTGAAATAAAGTCCAAAAAAGTGCTAAAGTAAAAATATATATATATAAGTCCAATCTTAAATGAAAATCAACAATAAAAAACAATATGATTTAAATGCACATTACCATGATAGGATCAGCAATATAAACTTATTGGTGAAAACACAAATTCCAGTGCAAAGATGCGTACACAAAATTATTGGTGACTTGAAAAGTGAAGAGGTGATCCAGTACAGTGCTCCAAAATCATCCAGATGGACATTCACCGGAAGAGCTGGCTGCCATTATAGCAGCAAACACGCACTCAGTGTAGATCAGCCATCTGTTTTGGGGAAGGCATCCAGATGTATCTGTGGTAAATAAAGCTCACCGGGAGCCAGATGAAGTCTCCATAGTATAGTATTTATTGGATAAGCTAAAATAAAATAAATCATAAAAAAAAGCTAAAATAAAATAAATCATAAAAACATATGACAATGGGTGCCACTGCCGACCCGGTATCGAACAGAGGCCTGATGTCAGCACTAGTGTCTCCTCCCCAATGCGTTTCGTCAAATAGGACGTTATCATATTATGATAAAAGACAGAAATCATCTTTACTGTAAGGTTTTTGTGAAAAAGTAACAGACTAACAGTATATTTTCAAATAATTAATTGAAGAGCAATAACAGAAGCAAACACTTCAATAGCAATAAATCACAATAAGGCTACTTTATACCGGATTGGTTACCTCTCTATTTAAATTGGCTTTATGAGTCCAGGCAGAAGGACCCTCTCTTATGTCAGACCTCTCTCTTTTGTCCCCTGACACCTAGAATCTTGGCATGCGGGGATGGGTTGATAGTTGTGCCATCGATATTCACAGAGAATCATAAATTATATATATATATATATATATATATATATATATATATATATATATATATATATATATAAATAAACATGGTAATTGTTCATGATACACAGCAGTTAAGGAAACCTAAATTTAATGCTACATTTTTATTCATGGAAATGTAGAGGAAGAACATTTACTAAGCAGGTGATGAGTTCCAGGCAAGAGCAGCAGCTTTCTTCTTCCCATTTTACATCTGTACTGTGAAATAGACCTAAACAGCAAGACGATCAAATTACACACACGGTCGACTGACTCATAGAGGAGCCATAACTTGCCTCTCTCCTAGCTGTGATTTATTTGTCTGGCTTACTCATTTATACGCAGGGTGGTTCCCAGCATGCAGACAGTAAACATAGCATACTTTGCAAACTGAAGGTATTAAATAGTCATTTGCAAAATAAAAAAAAAATATGTAAATAATTTTATAAACATGTGGCCCAAAAAGAATTTAGCTTTATAAGTGTATATGCCTGCAACCCTGTTTTCTAACCACTGTATGGCAGATATAAAGTGTAGAAAGTAGAGGCCAGCTCTCCAGTAGTCAGATCAAACAGTGTACTTCACTTAGAAAAACAATGGGGGTTATTTACTAAAGGAAAATCCACTTTGCACTGAAAGTTCACTTGGAAGTAAAGTCGCTGTAGATCCAAGGGGGACATGCAAGGAAAATAAAAAACAGCAGTTTAGCTTTCACATTATTGGATAATAAAATCAGCAGAGCTTCCACTCATTTCAGATCTACACCTTAGATTTAGAGTGACTGCACTTTCAAGTGCACTTGCAGTGCAAAGTGGATTTGGCTTTTGGAAATAACCCCCAAAGTGTAATCAACAGACCAATATTTCTGGGACATGCATGTCCCTTTTAACAAGGTGTCACGGACATGTGTGTCCCTGAAATATCAGTCTATTGATTACACGTACACCACTGAGTAGTACAAAATATTTTAATTTGAACGCTGAAGTGTTGGCCTTCAGTTACTACTTGTCTATATAGAAGCACCATTGGTCACGCACCAACCTCATTCTTGGTTTAGAGGTATGGGTACGGAATGTCTCCCTCTTTCTGAGAGCAGACAAGACATATTATATTATCCATAAAATCATGCCTCCTTATTGTCCCTCCTTTGGAGTGAGTGTCCCCCTTTTAGAACCAAATCCCTTCTTCCTATCAGTTGTCCCTCCTTTTGGATAGATGTGTAGACCTCTATAATAAAAACTTAAAGCAGAACTAATCTGCATCTGAGCTCCACAAACTTCAAACACTATTTAATTCACTTTTAATATTCAAAGCAAACTCGCCCATCCATCCATGTCTCCATGCTTTATTTTGTTGAGAAATCACTTTGTAAAACACCCCCTATCATTTCTAGTTGCAGCCATCTTGTGTAAGGGCAGATGATTCATGTAGTATTGACTTCCTGGAATCCATATGCCCTTAACCCAGGCATGCAGGCAGGATGGTGTGCTTGGTTGCAAAAACCCCACTTAACCCCTCCTCCATATGAAAGAAATAAAAAATGTACTTCTGGGATGTATGACATCATTTTGGCCTAGGTCAGAAATCAAGAGGCAACTGAAGAAATGTTTAACCGCCTGCCGACCAGCTATCGTCATACTGTGGCAGGTCGGCACGATCCCGCGAACCGTCAAAGCTATAGGTCGGCTCACAGGATCGAGATAGCAGGCGCGGGTGTCGATGCTCATGGCCGAGGGTCGCGATAACCGCCGGCCACGAGTGACCACTAGCACGATAGGCAGAACAGGGACGTGTGTGTGTAAACAGCTGTTCTGTTAGGAGTGACAGATCATGTGTACCTATTAGCTAGGAACCACAATCTGTCCTTTCCTCTAGTCTGACCCCTCCCCCTACAGTTAGAAACACACACAGGGAACACAGTTAACCCCTTGATTGCCCCCTAGTGTTGCCCCCTTCCCTGCCAGTGAAATTTTTACAAAATGTCGCAGTCCCGATAAAAATCACAGATCGTCGCCATTACTAGTAAAAAAAATAATAATGATAAAAATGCTATAAATCTATTCCCTATTTTGTAAATGCTATAACTTTTGCGCAAACCAATCAATATACGCTTATTGTGATTTTTTTTTACCAAAAATATGTAGAAGAATACATATCGGCCTAAACTAATAAAAAAATGGTCATATTTATTATAGCAAAAAGTACAAAATATTGTGTTTTTTTCAAAATTGTCGCTCTTTTTTTGTTTATAGCGCAAAAAATAAAAACCGCAGAGGCGATCAAATACCACCAAAAGAAAGCTCTATTTGTGGGAAAAAATGGACGTCAATTTTGTTTGGGTGCAACGTTGCACTACTGCGCAATTGTCAGTTTAAGTGACGCAGTGCCGAATCGCAAAAAATAGCCTGGTCATTCAGCAGCCAAATCTTCTGGGGCTGAAGTGGTTAAAACAAGTAAAGGTAATATACCTTATATATTTACTAAGGCTAGTACCATAAGGATTAAAAATTGTTCAAGTTGATTGAGAGAGAGAAAAGTTCTGCTTTAACTTCTAAACGTACTACAGCCTTTCGCACAAACCTTTTTATTATTAATATTATTGTATTTTTATCATTATTATTATTATTCAAAAAAAAACATCATAGAGAGAACATAGTAATAAAAACACTTATTTTTGGCTTCTTCATTGTCAACATAGATGGACCATGAAGCATTAGCACTTTGTGATAAAAGGCGTCCATGAAAGTTTGTAGGTATGATAAAATGTCATTGTTAGCTATGGAGGTCTGTGCCATTCCCTATTTTACTCACCATATGTCAATTTGCACTATTATTTTGTTGATATGATGATACTAATAGAAAGGAAAACCAAAGCTTTGTACTTTATCTTCTCTGATTTTATGTTGGATGTTACAGTGCGTAAATAACATGGTTAAAAGTCATGCCTGTGCTGTCCTGCAAGGTGATAAATATGTGGGGAATATTCAAGTCACTGAATGGGGGGGTGGGGGGCGGCATTCCCTGGAGACCCTCCACTTGTACAGTCACTCTGCAGCTGCTCCTGTCACTCACTGTCTCTGCGGGGAACTGTGTTTTCCCTCTATATCTTCATGACAGCTTGCTCCCATGTAACTAGGAAAAACAACATTGGCTTCCTCCTAATACAACCATTTGCCCTACAAGTGACCACTAAAGTCAACAATTTCAAGATTTCTTTCGTTTTCTGCATCCTTTTATTTCTGTGTGAGAGTATTAACCCTTAACATGAGCAGGAACTCACTGACAAAGCAAAGTATACTTCTCAACTACTGTATGTACATCAGTGTTAATTTTGCCATCTAAAACTTTTTCGTCAAAATTTTTGTCAGCGGCATTTTTACAGTGATGAAAACTAAATGAAAAATACACCACATTTTCCCATCCTAATTGCACATTAGTGATGCCAGTCAGTGCTGGCTATCAGTGCTGCCCATCAGTGGCTATCATTGCTGCCCATAAATGCCTATCATTGCTGCCCACCAATGCCATTCAGTGCCCATCAGTGCCACCCATCAGTAACCACCAGTGCTGCCTATCAGTGCCCATCAGTGCCACCTATCAGGACCCATAAGTGCGGCATATAAGAGCCTCCTCATCAGTGCCACCTAATCAGTGCCCATAAGTGCCGCCTCATCAGTGCCCATCAGTGCAGCCTCATCAGCACACATCTGTAAAGGAGAAAAATTACTTATTTACAACATTTACTGACAGAAACTAAGAAAAACGTTTTTTTTCTTTCAAAATTTTCGGACTTTTTTTTGTTTTAGTAAAAAATAAAAACCCAGCAGTGATTAAATAGCATAAAAAGAAAGCTGTATTTGAGTGAAGGAAATGGTAAAAAATGTCACATGGTTACAGTGTTGCATGACTGCGCAATTGTCATTCAAAGTGTGACAGCGCTGAAAGCTGAAAATTGGACTGGGCAGGAAGGGGGTGAAAGTGCCCTGTAGGCAAGTTGTTAAATACCACCAAAAGAAAGCATAGCTGTGTGAACAAAATGATAAAAATTTTGTTTGGGTAGAGTGTTGCATGACTGAGCAATTGTCATTCAAAGTGCTACAGCGCTGAAAGCTGAAAATTGGCCTGGGCAGGAAGGGGGTAAAAGTGTTGATATTGAAGTTGTTAAAAAAAAAAGGCATCCAGTGATCTATAAATGCTCTGAATGGCTGCTGCAGGGGAGAGGAGGGACCACAGTAGATGGGATGGGTAATGGGAGTCAGTGGGTGACATCACAACTTGTTGTTGTTGAGTACGCCCTTCATAAAAGATATTTCCACTGATCTCTTTTATAAAGGCTATGAAGCATAGATAGGTAGGAGGAAGGGGAAGACATTTTTAACAACACTTAAAGTATAACTAAAGGCAATACTTTTTTTTTAGTTCAGTTCAGTGCAGAGGGATTAGAACACCTGTCAGTTTTTATTGCTGTCTGTGCCCCTGTTAGGCAGATACAGTACATCCTCTCTAGTTATTCTGTTTACCATTATCATCGAAAGTGAAAGTAAAAGAAAGTCCAACATTTTGGGTTGTCCCCATAAAGGAAAATAGAGGGACACTAGCTCTGGTGACCTGGGGGTCCCCAAGGAATTCCCCTAATTTGCAGGGATTTCCTCTTACTTCCTGTTTGGCTATGACAGGGGTTATAACCCTCCCTTGTGCTATCCAAAATGAAAAAAAAGTTTTGCCTATAGCTTTACTTTAATTTTGGTGGTATTTGATCACCTCTGCGGTTTTTATTTTTGTTCTATAAAAAAAGACTGACAATTTTGAAAAAAAATACAATATTTTTTGCTTTCTGCTATAATACATGTAGTGCTGGGATTTTTGCCATGTAATGCTATATAATAATGTAATGCTATTAGATTAGCATTTGGCTCCCTCTAGTGGCCAGAACATTTATGCTTCTTGTGACTTTGTCTGTTTACACATCAGAACATGCTGTAAAGCATATACAGAAAGTGGCCTAAAGTTTTATCTGGAAAAGACATACTTACCCACAGTGCCTCACTTACCTACCCATGAGGCCAAGTGGAAGAACTGCATGCTGGGAAGGGAAATAAAAGGCCCAGTGTGGCCATGTTTGTTCTCTTCTTCCTGGGACACGTGACCTGCCTGCAGGGACCTGTGTGGAAGTGTTCCGAACAGCACAGCCTGTTCGGCGCAGAACAAAGTGGATGCCACTGGAGAGGTGGTGGACACAGAGTGCTGGAACAGCGTGTGACCGGGTCGGAGGATCCAGGAAGCCTGAAGGAGCCTGACAAGAACCTTCGTTCATCTGACAGAGCGGTGCGGTGTGTCGGGGCCCCTGGAATCGGTACTGAGATCACAGGGACACAGCAGTACCATTGTCCGGGCCTGGTGTGGTGAGAGGGCTGTTGCCCAGAATTTATATAAAGCACTTAACATGATATAGACTAGTTTCACAGTGCTGCTGAGACCTGCAGTTCCACGGAACGGTCTCATTTAATTAGACTGTGTTTGCCAGGCCTTAAAGCCTGTACTCCACTAGATATTGACTGATAGTCCAGGTGAATTCTCACAGAAGGAAGTTATAAGTGTGTTGCATAACTGGATTTGCTGTTATCCACTACTTTATGTTACTTTACCATCTGCTAACCCCCTGGAACACAGTTCCTCATAAACGTTTACTGTACAAAATAAGGTCTGTTGGCATGGACCATAGGGTAAGTACATGGATTGAAAACTGGCTACAAGGGCGAGTTCAGAGGGTGGTGATAAATGGGGAGTACTCAGAATGGTCAAGGGTGGGTAATGGGGTCCCCCAGGGTTCTGTGCTGGGACCAAGCCATTTAATTTGTTCATAAATGAGCTGGAGGATAGGGTAAACAGTTCAATCTCTGTATTTGCAGACAATACTAAGCTAAGCAGGGCAATAATGTCTCTGCAGGATGTGGAAACCTTGCAAAAAGATCTGAACAAATTATTCTGGTGCGCAACTACATGGCAAATGAAAAATGTAAAATAATGCATTTAGGTGGCAAAAATATGAATGAAATATATACACTGGGGGGAGAACCTCTGGGGGAATCTAGGTTGGAAAAAGGACCTGGGGGTCCTAGTAGATGATAGGCTCAGCAATGGCATGCAATGCCAAGCTGCTGCTAACAAAGCAAACAGAATATTGGCATGCATTAAAAAGGGGATCAACTCCAGAGATAAAACAATAATTCTCCTGCTCTACAAGACTCTGGTCCGGCCACACCTGGAGTATGCTGTCCAGTTCTGGGCACCAGTCCTCAGGAAGGATGTACTGGAAATGGAGCGAGTACAAAGAAGGGCAACAAAGCTAATAAAGGGTCTGGAGGATATTAGTTATAAAGAGAGGTTGCGAGAACTGAACTTATTCTCTCTAGAGAAGAGACACTTGAGAGGGGATATGATTTAAATTGACAAATACTGTACTGGTGACCCCACAATAGGGATAAAACTTTTTCGCGGAAGGGAGTTCAACAAGACTCGTGGCCACTCATTAAAATTAGAAGAAAAGAGGTTTAACCTTAAACTACCTAGAGGGTTCTTTACTGTAAGAGCGGCAAGGATGTGGAATTCCCTTCCACAGGCGGTGGTCTCAGCGGAGAGCATCGATAGTTTAAAAAAACTACTAGATAAGCACCTGAACGACCACAACATACAGGCATATACAATGTAATACTGACATATAATCACACACATAGGTTGGACTTGATAGACTTGATAGTGTCTTTTTTCAACCTCACCTACTATGTAACTATGGGGGTTATTTACTAAGAAGAAGGCACTGCACCAGTTCATACATTAATTGGTGTGCCGGAAAAGTCATTAATAAGTTCATTATTGTGTTGAGTCTATATACCAAAATTGTTATTGTCATTAGTGTTTTATACCAGCTTTCAGTAAACTTACAGTCTGGTTAAGGTATAATTGGCGTGAGACTTGTTTATTCTCATAGCAGGTGGAGCAACGGATACCCAGGTAATAATAGAGATACAATATATGTATGTTGCTATTGTTGGGTTCTTCCTGGTTATTAGGTTCTCACAACAAACCCTGTTACACAGCTGTGTCAAGTGGGTTGAGCCAATTCATAGGGGGTGGAAAAGCAGAGAACAGTGTATTCTGCTACATATTTTTGGTAAAAAAAAATTGCATTAAGCGTATACTGATTGGTTTGCAAAAGTTATAGCATCTACAAAATAGGAGAAAGATTTAGGGGCTTTTTTATTGTTTTTACTAGTAATGGCAGGAATCAACAATTTTTAGCGGGACTGCGACATTGCGGGGGACAAATCTGACACTAAGTGACACTTTTTGGTGACCAGCGACACCAATACAGTGATCAGTGCTATAAAAATGCACTGATGGCTGTATAAATGGCACTGGCAGGGAAGGGGTTAACACTAGGGGGCGATCAAAGGGTTAAGTGTTACCTAGGGAAGTGTTTCTAACTGTCAGAGAGACGGAGTGACTGGGACTAGAGAGAGATCATTGTTCCTGATCACTAGGAACAGCTGATCTCTCTCTCCTCCCCTGTCAGAACAGGGATCCACCTTGTTTACATAGGCAGATCCCCGTTCTGCATCTCTTCACTGCGATCATGGGGGTCAGGCGGACATCGAGTCCGCCGGAACCACGGGTGAGCTCCCATGGCACACGCCGGGAGTGCACATGCCCGCAGTACCACATGCACAGACCGACATACAGGTACGTTGGTTTGCGCAGCCGAGCCATCTTGCCGCACTATATATGTGGAAGGCGGTCAGCAAGTTGTTAACCAGTTAAGCACCAGACATTTTCCTGACATTTGTTGTTTACAAGCTTAAATTTGTATTTTTTGCTAGAAAATTACTTAGAACCCCCAAACATTATATATATTTTTTAGCAGAGACCCTATAGAATAAAATGGCGGTTGTTGCAATATTTTATATCACACTATGTAACAATCATTGTTATTTATTTGGTGTCTATTGCATTTGTATTCTCTCTTTGAATTATGTCAGAACTCAGCGTGTCAGAGGCTTGCAAGGTCAGGGCAACCTCTGGGGACAGTCATCTTCCAGCGGCCTCTACGGGGGTGGTGCTACAGCTGAATTGGTAAAATAAAATCCTAACTTGTTATTATACTGCTGCTTAAAATTTTTTTGCAAGATAGGAAGCATTGTTGAGTTTTGTAAATGGACTACCTTAGACCCCTTTCACACTGGGGCATTTTTCAGGCGCTTTTGGGCTAAAAATAGCACCTGTAAAGCGCCTGAAAAACGCCTCCCCTGCAGCCCCAGTGTGAAAGCCAGAGTGCTTTCACACTGGGGCGGTGCGCTTGCAAGCAGCATCTTTCGGGTGGTGAGGGAGCAGTGTATACATTTTACATATTCTCCTCCACCACACCTGCCATTGGAATCAATGGGTACCACTGCCAAAACGCCAGCAAAGCACTGCGGCAGCGGCGCTTTGCGGGAGCTTTTAACCCTTTATTTGTCCGAAAAGCACCACTATTACAGCAGTAAAGTGCCGCTAAAATTAGCGGCGCTTTACCGCTAAGGACCCCCCGCATCAGTGTGAAAGTGCCCTTATAGTCCATATAAAGGTTGAAAATCTTTGTGAAGTGAGGGTATAACAGAAATTAAGGGGTGTAACAAAATCATCCAATATGCATTAATTTGTATTCTTACTGTATAAGAAAAACAGCAGTAGAAGAGCTGCTAATTGTTGATAATTAAGGCCTCATTCACACTTGCAAAGAGGGCCATTAGCGATTCCACGTGAGAGACCCAGCGGGGGTTCCCGGAGATTAACTGTAGGTGAAAGCCCCTTTGAAAGCAATGGGAGACTGACAGCTCATGCTGCTAATTGTGGCTACTTGCAGGTTATCATTCATGGAACAGACTGTCCAAACTTTCAATGGCGCTGCCAACTGCAGCTAGTCACCAGTAACCCTTACTGGGTTAATGTAATGTAATTGCTAGTGGCCCCATTTGCAAGTGTGATTAGGCCTGTAAGCTCAAAAAAATGTGCATTCATTTTTACAAATACAGTAAGCATACCTCCCAACTTTTTGAGATGAGAACAAGCAACACCTATTAGCAATCGTATGTAGGCATAGGACACACACCCTGCCACACCCCTTTAAAGAAAAAAAAAAAAAGAAGATTAGATAAATAGTGCATTTTATATACAACTATATAGATCAGACCAAAATGAGGGACAAATAAGGAGGAAAGAGGGACAGAGGGACTTTGTTCCAAATCAGCGACAGTCCCTCGAAATCGGGGGCAGTTGGGAGCTATGAGTAAGCAGTTATTGTCGTTATAACCTTTACCTTTATTACCAACAAGAAATAAAGCGTTACTGGATCTACTGATTACCAAAAATACAGACCTGATCATGGAAAAATACAAGGCTGAGGAATCATCAGCATTCAGACTTTATAAAGAATGTAATAAGAAATGTAAGGGTGCAATTAGGGCGGCTAAGATAGAACACGAGCGGCTAAGGGCGGCTAAGACACATAGCGGAGGAGAGCAAAAAAAACTCTAAAAAAGGGAGGACAGACCATATTGGCCCCATAAAGAATGAGGAAGGACATCTGGTTACAAAGGATGGGGAGATGGCGAAGGTATTGAATTTATTCTTCTCCTCAGTCTTAACGAGGGAATCGGGGGGCTTCAGTAACCAAAACTGCAGTGTTTATCCTCAAGACACATCACAGGAAGCACCTCCATGATTACCAGAGGACAGAATTAAAATTAGACTTGGGAAACTTAACATTAATAAATCACCGGGACCGGATGGCTTACACCCGAGGGAACTCAGTCAAGTAATTGCCAGACCATTGTTCCTAATTTTTACTGACAGTCTACTGACTGGAATGGTACCAGTTGATTGGAGAAAAGCCAATGTAGAACCAATATTTAAAAAGGGCCCAAATTACATCCCTGCGAATTACAGACCAGTTAGCCTAACATCAATAGTATTCAAGCTCTTGGAGGGGACGATAAGGGACTATATACAAAATGTTAGTAATGAGAACGGTATCATTATCAGTAATCAGCATGGATTCATGAAGAATCATTCTTGCCAAACCAATCTATTAACCTTCTATGAGGAGGTGAGTTGCCATCTAGATAAAGGAAGGCCCATAGACATGGTGTATCTGGATTTTGCAAAAGCATTTGACACAGTTCCTCATAAACGTTTACTGTACAAAATAAGGTCTGTTGGCATGGACCATAGGGTAAGTACATGGATTGAAAACTGGCTACAAGGGCGAGTTTAGAGGGTGGTGATAAATGGGGAGTACTCAGAATGGTCAGTGGTGGGTAATGGGGTCCCCCAGGGTTCTGTGCTGGGACCAAGCCATTTAATTTGTTCATAAATGAGCTGGAGGATGGGGTAAACAGTTCAATCTCTGTATTTGCAGACAATACTAAGCTAAGCAGGGCAATAATGTCTCTGCAGGATGTGGAAACCTTGCAAAAAGATCTGAACAAATTATTCTGGTGCGCAACTACATGGCAAATGAAAAATGTAAAATAATGCATTTAGGTGGCAAAAATATGAATGAAATATATACACTGGGGGGAGAACCTCTGGGGGAATCTAGGATGGAAAAGGACCTGGGGGTCCTAGTAGATGATAGGCTCAGCAATAGCATGCAATGCCAAGCTGCTGCTAACAAAGCAAACAGAATATTGGCATGCATTAAAAAGGGGATCAACTCCAGAGATAAAACGATAATTCTCCCGCTCTACAAGACTATGGTCCGGCCTCACCTGGACGTACTGGAAATGGAGCGAGTACAAAGAAGGGCAACAAAGCTAATAAAGGGTCTGGAGGATATTAGTTATAAAGAAAGGTTGCGAGCACTGAACTTATTCTCTCTAGAGAAGAGACACTTGAGAGGGGATATGATTTAAATTTACAAATACTGTACTGGTGACCCCACAATAGGGATAAAACTTTTTTGCGGAAGGGAGTTCAACAAGACTCGTGGCCACTCATTAAAATTAGAAGAAAAGAGGTTTAACCTTAAACTACCTAGAGGGTTCTTTACTGTAAGAGCGGCAAGGATGTGGAATTCCCTTCCACAGGCGGTGGTCTTAGCGGAGAGCATCGATAGTTTAAAAAAACGACTAGATAAGCACCTGAACGACCACAACATACAGGGATATACAATGTAATACTGACATATAATCACACACATAGGTTGGACTTGATAGACTTGATAGTGTCTTTTTTCAACCTCACCTACTATGTAACTATGGGGGTGATTTACTAAGAAGAAGGCACTGCACCAGTTCATACATTAATTGGTGTGCCGGAAAAGTCATTAATTAAACGTGCGAATCGGCGCACATCGAAGCGCAAATAATGATAATAAATATGTAAACTGCAACTGGCGCTAGGGTAACTGCGGTTTTCTCATTGATAATAGCACGCGCCCAAAACAATTGGTTAATTTCATCTCATTGGATGTGTCTTGTTAAGCAATTAGTAGGTGTTCTCAGTTAATTAACCCTTTTGATGCTAATCTCATTCCTATTACTTCTAATATATCTTTGAAATTTGTTTTTTTCTATTTTTATTTCTATCCAGATTTGGAATGTAGATGTGCCATGACCTACTTGTATTTTCCTATTTATATTTTTTGGGCATTATACAAGGCACATGAAAAAAAGCTTTTTTCAAGACATGCTAGAGTCATCAGGAATCTTCAAACTTCGGCTCTCCAGCTGTTGCAGAAATTCACATCCCATGAGGCATTGTAAAACTCTGACATTCACAGACATGACTAGGCATGATAGAAATTGTAGCTCCTGAACAACTGGAGGGCTGTAGTTTAAAGACCCCTGTGCTAGACCATTATTATGCCTCCAGAATTGGGAGTGTGGCATCTACCCAACTTCTCTCTGCTGGTGGACACAAGAACCTACATCTATATATATATATATATATATATATATATATATATATATATATATATATATATATATATATATATATATATATATATATATATATATATATATATATATACTGCCCTCAAAATTTACACTCGCCTGCTCGCATTTTGCGAGTAAATTTTGAGGGCTGGCGAGGAAGGGCTGTCTGGGAGCGAGGGGGGCGAGCACTGCCGGCCGGCGAGTCCCTTTCCCAGTGCTCACGAAGGGGAAGAGAGAGGACAGAGCCGGCCGGATGATATGAGCGCAGGGAACATTTAAATCGCCGAGTGTTCCCTGCGCTCGCTTTCACACACAGCCCCGCCCCCTGGTCCCGGGGAATTTGATAGACAGATCACCCGTCCAACCCGGGACGAGTGATGTGTATCAAAGTTCCCTGGCCAGGGGGCGGGGCTGTACGGGACGCCGAGTGGCGGGAACACACGGCGATTTATATCAAAGCTGTTCCAGCAAGTCCCTCTGCGCTCATATCATAGCCTCTCTCCTGCAGGCTGCTGCTTGAGTGGGAGGGAAGGGAAGGGAAGGGGATGTGCCTGACACCCGAGACCGTGCCCGCCTGGAAGAGGGAGGTGTGAACAGCTGAGCAGAGGGAGCCGAGTGACTGTTAACTTCCTGGAGGTAAGTTCAGCTAGCAGCACTTTGTGGATTTGTTTACAGGCACCTCTATGCTGAGTCTGCAGCTTAGCATAGAGGAGCTGTTAGCTGACAAATGGGATTGCATTTTTCATGTGGCACAGTAAGAAATTGGGCTCATTAAAGAATTGTGACTGCCCCATGCTGTGTGCCCTCCTGACTCCCCCCCAGTGTGTGCCCTCGTAATCCCCCCCCAGTGTGTGCCCTCCTGATCCCCCCCCAGTGTGTGCCCTCCTGATCCCCCCCCAGTGTGTGCCCTCCTGACTCCCCCCCCAGTTTGTGCCCCCCCCCAGTTTGTACCCTCCTGACTCCCTCCCAGTGTATGCCCTCCTGACTCCCCCCCCAGTGTGTGCCCTCCTGACTCCCCCCCCCCAGTGTGTGCCCTCCTGACTCCCCCCCCAGTGTGTGCCCTCCTGACTCCCCCCCCCATTGTGTGCCCTCCTGACTCCCCCCCCAGTATGTGCCCTCCTGACTCCCCCCCCCCAATGTGTGCCCTCCTGACC
This sequence comes from Lithobates sylvaticus, assembly GCA_028564925.1. Taxonomy (NCBI): domain Eukaryota; kingdom Metazoa; phylum Chordata; class Amphibia; order Anura; family Ranidae; genus Lithobates; species Lithobates sylvaticus. The sequence goes on along the minus strand of CM053037.1, from coordinate 112,350,290 downwards.
TCCCCGGTGTGTGCCCTCCTGACCCCATACCGTGCTGTCCTGACCTCCTGCCGGCGTTTGCCATCCTGACCTCCCTATTGTGTGATCTCCTGACCCCTCCCCCCCAGTTCTGTAAGCAACACCTTATTTCCTGGCAGTGCCCTTCCCGAGATTAGACTCTGGATCCACCCCTGCGGCCAGCAATGCTCTTCTTCTCTGCTCCCCTTCATTCAGGACACAGGTAGGTAGCATTGGTGGACAAGGGTGAGGCTGCATTGGTGGACAAGGATGAGGCTGCATTGGTGGACAAGGGTGAGGCTGCATTGGTGGACAAGGGTGAGGCTGCATTGGTGGAAAAGGGTGAGGCTGCATTGGTGGACAAGGGTGAGGCTGCATTGGTGGACAAGGGTGAGGCTGCATTGGTGGACAAGGGTGAGGCTGCATTGGTGGACAAGGGTGAGGCTGCATTGGTGGACACGGGTGAGGCTGCATTGGTGGACATGGGTGAGGCTGCATTGGTGGACACGGGTGAGGCTGCATTGGTGGACACGGGTGAGGCTGCATTGATGAGCATGGAAAAGTTGCTTAATTTGCATAAAACATTTAAGGGCAATTTCATGATATAATTTATGAGGCCGTGTTTAGAGGTGGAATTAGGGGCGGGGCAGGGCAGGGGTTGGGTGGGGCAACTGGTGACGAGTAACCCTTGAGGCCTGGCTAGTAGCTCAGGACTTGAAATTTTGAGCCCTGTATATATATATATATATATATATATATATACAGTGGTGTGAAAAAGTATTTGCCCCCTTCCTCATTTCCTGTTCCTTTGCATGTTTGTCACACTTAAGTGTTTCGGAACATCAAACCAATTTAAACAATAGTCAAGGACAACACAAGTAAACACAAAATGCAATTTGTAAATGAAGGTGTTTATTATTAAAGGTGAAAAAAAATCCAAACCATCATGGCCCTGTGTGAAAAAGTGATTGCCCCCTAAACCTAATAACTGGTTGGGCCACCCTTAGCAGCAACAACTGCAACCAAGCGTTTGCGATAACGTGCAATGAGGCTTTTACAGCGTCCTGGAGGAATTTTGGCCCACTCATCTTTGCAGAATTGTCCTAATTCAGTTACATTAGAGGGTTTTCGAGCATGAACGGCCTTTTTAAGGTCATACCACAACATCTCAATAGGATTCAGGTCAGGACTTTGGCTAGGCCACTCCAAAGTCTTCATTCTGTTTTTCTTCAGCCATTCGGTGGTGGACTTGCTGGTGTGTTTAGGATCATTGTCCTGCTGGAGAACCCAATTTCGTTTCAGCTTGAGTACACGAACAGATGGTCGGACATTCTCCTTCAGGATCTCTTGGTAGACAGCAGAATTCATAGTTCCTTTTATCACGGCAAGTCTTCCAGGTCCTGAAGCAGCAAAACAGCCCCAGACCATCACACTACCACCACCATATTTTACTGTTGGTATAATGTTCTTTTTCTGAAATGCAGTGTTCCTTCTACGCCAGATATACTTGGACACACACCTTCCAAAGAGTTCCACTTTTGTCTCATCGGTCCACAGAATGTTGTCCCAAAAGTCTTGGGGATCATCAAGATGTGTTGTGGAGAAATTGAGACGAGCTTTGATGTTCTTTTTGCTCAGCAGTGGTTTTCTCCTTGGAACTCTGCCATGCAGGCCATTTTTGCCCAGTCTTTTCCTGATGGTGGAGGCATGAACGCTGACCTTAACTGAGGCAAGTGAGGCCTGCAGTTCCTTGGACGTTGTTGTGGGGTCTTTTGTGACCTCTTGGATGAGTCGTCGCTGCGCTCTTGGGGTAATTTTGGGCAGCCGGCCACTCCTGGGAAGGTTCACCACTGTTCCATGTCTTCGCCATTTGTGGATAATGGCTCTCACTGTGGTTCGCTGGATTCCCAAAGCTTTGGAAATGGCTTTATAACCCTTTCCAGACTGATAGATCTCAATTACTTTCTTTCTCAATTGTTCCTGAATTTCTTTGGGTCTCGGCATGATGTGTAGCTTTTAAGGATCTTCTGGTGGACCTTACTGTGTCAAGCAGCTCCTATTTAAGTGATGCCTTGATTGTGAACAGGTGTGGCAATAATCAGGCCTGGGTGTGGCTAGAGAAATTGAACTCAGGTGTGGACAACCACAGTTATAGTATGTTTTAACAAGGGGGGCAATCACTTTTTCACACAGGGCCATGATGGTTTGGATTTATTTTCACCTTTAATAATAAACACCTTCATTTACAAATTGCATTTTGTGTTTACTTGTGTTGTCCTTGACTATTGTTTAAATTGGTTTGATGTTCCGAAACACTTAAGTGTGACAAACATGCAAAGGAACAGGACATGAGGAAGGGGGCAAACACTTTTTCACACCACTGTATATATATACACACACACACACACACACACACACACACACACACACACTGAAGCAGGATGCAATATACATTGGCCCAGAAGTATATCTGTACACAGGAAGTAGGTGTGTGTTTTGAGGCCATATAATTTAGACATATACACATGACCCACACAAACACCACCCCAATGAAATAAAATAAATCTAAAATGATCTTAATTTGCAAATAAGGATCATCTCTTCCTCAGAAAACAGTGAATGGGGCATGGTGGTGGGAAGAAATTAGAAGCAGTACAAGCAACATGTCAGCAACTTCCGGGAACCAGATATGCGCCACGGGTACATACCTCCACGCACACAGCACTCACGCATCTCACATACACAGCAGTCATGCATCTAGATGCATTTGGCGCATTCACTTTTTCACACCACTGTATATATATACACACACACACACACACACACACACACACACACACACTGAAGCAGGATGCAATATACATTGGCCCAGAAGTATATCTGTACACAGGAAGTAGGTGTGTGTTTTGAGGCCATATAATTTAGACATATACACATGACCCACACAAACACCACCCCAATGAAATAAAATAAATCTAAAAGATATGCGCCACGGGTACATACCTCCACGCACACAGCACTCACGCATCTCACATACACAGCAGTCATGCATCTAGATGCATTTGGCGCATCTAGCTGCAGGAACACAATTTTAATGTAAATTAATAGTAAAGCAGATGCAGATTTCCAGGACTGGACTAACATTTTTATAGTGAAAAGCAACAGTGTTTTTCTATTAAACAAGGTCTAAATGGGCCATTGGCATGCATCACAGTTGAACTTAGGAATGTGTGTTTGCAAAGTTAAAATGAAATCCTTTCTTAGTTTTGCTTGGGGATAGAGTGCAGAGGGATTAGAAGTCTTGTCAGTTTTTGGGTATGTCTGCACCTTACAAATTTTGCCAGTTTCTCCTTCAAATTTATTCACTTCCTGTCACATAGCTAAACAGGAAGTGAGGGTAAAACCCTACCAATGTCTTTCCTTGGGGACACACAGGTCAATTTAAATAGTTTCTCCATTAGGGAAATTGCACTCTAGAATTTTGCTGTGTACACCCCAAATTATTAGGTATCTTGGGGTTTATTTACTAAAGGCAAATCCACTTTGCACTACATGTGCACTTGGAAGTAAAGCTGCTGGAGATCTGAGTGGACATGCAAGGAAAATAAAAACACAGCATCTTTGCTTCTACATGATAGGATGATAAAATCACCAGTGCTTCCCCTCAGATTTACAGCAAGTACACTTGTATTGCAGAGTGGATTTGCCTTTAATAAACCCCAAAATACCTAATAATTTGGGGTGTACAAAACAAAGTGCTAGAGTGCAATTTGCCTAATGAGGACACTAGTTAGATTCACCTGTGTGTCCCCAAGGAAAAGACATTGGTAGGGTTTTACCCTCACTTCCCGTTTGGCTATGTGACAGGAAGTGAAGCCAATTTTCCAAAAAGGGAAACAAAGCCCAACCTAAAAAAAGACAAGCAGGGGTTCTAACACTCACTTGGTTTCCCTCATTAGAATAGGATTGTCTTGAGCTAGATTTTAGCTCAGTGCTCTAAATCAGTGGTTCTCAACCCTGTCCTCAAGTACCCCCACTATTTGCAGGTTTACCTTCATCTTGCACAGGTGCTTTAAATCACAGTCAATGGCTTGGTATTTTGGACAGCTATTTAGCTAAGATAAATTCCCAAACATGTCCTGTCCGGGGTATTTGAGGACTGAGGCTGAGAACCACTGTGCTAAAATGGAAAATGTAATACTTACCTCTCTGTAATTTCCCTTTCCTGGTTCCTATACATGGCAGCATAGGCACCATCCATTCATATGCTACCATGAAGGCACCAGGAAAGTAGCTTTAACTAACAGGAATTAAAAGAACTGCGCCCACAAACAATTTAAGGGACTATACCAATCAACATATAGTCGAGTGAATCAAAAATAAAAATTCATATAGTGCAAAAAATAAATGAAATAATGTGTACAAAGTCCAGATATGACGAAAACACTCCAAATCCAAAGTGAAGAAAAGAAAAAAGCACTGAAGATGAAGATTGAAGGTTAATTTCACCACCACCGAGGGGATGAGGGATAGGCCTCTCCTTGGGGTACACACCAAAAATAATGGAGACCCTTACCAGATAAGATGGACCTCCTATCAGTAGCGAGGTCGTTCTCACCTGCAGATATAACCCTCTATGGGGTCTTAGGTCGATCCAAGATGCCAGTACCTCTGGGCTCCTAGTATCCTCCTCACTCCTTATGCAGATTTCCTGTCCTGTATATAGAGGAACTTTCTTTCTGATAGGAAAGTTAAGCGCTCTCCCAGACCGGAACAGGCTTTCAGCTTCTTCTGAATTCTCTGGGGATATTTCACCTGATCCAAGCCCTCTGGACCAGTGTCATGATTCCTTGATGACTTCTCTGCCCAACTACCCTACTTTCTCTCCTTGGCTTTTGTTTCTGTAGCTGAACTGATAAAGCTTACCATATTGTTTCTTATTACCACCTGTAGATGATAGATGATACCTTATAGACACTGAAGTGCTGCTATTGCTGCTTGCTTCTGTGTACTCAAGATCAGGACAGCCTGAAGAGGAGGAGGGAGATAGGAAGAGGGAGGGATTTAAACATTTAGTAGTCACAACAGCTTTTGCAGAAGATTTTGCAAAATAATGCAGCACAGCCAACTAAATCAAAGTGAAACTAACAACCTACAAACAATACAGTTTGACAACATCAAAAATATTTTAGTGAAAAATATCCCCCCCCCCCCAAATCTTTTTTTATAAATGACTTGCTCTAAAACACATCGAGAAAATACATGTGTTACAAACTCTATGAGGACACCCAAATGTAACACATACACACACTCTCTGCGCATGCTCAGACCAACCCAAATGCATTTCACACACCAAAAGCCACAGCAAAAAACCTAAGTCCCTGAGCATGCCCAGAACAATCCAAATGCAGCTAGCACAAAATAAGCCCCCCCCCCCCCCCTGTCCAAAATTAAGCACATCATCCAGCACGCTACAAAATTACAGATGGGACAAACACCCCCCGGTCCAGGGGGGCAAACAAAGAGCCTAACATGTGCAAAAGTTATACAACAAATACCATTGCAGTCTATTAGAACTGGCTTGTTATTTTTTTCCAGCACACAGACATACAGTTCTGGTGAGTTTGTTCACATACAGCTTCTCTCTACAGCCGACTCTCATGAGGAGGAAGGAGCAATGGCTGATAGATTAACCATGGGTAAAACTCCCACCTGAGATTCAGTTGACCTAAGATAAAATGTTTTTAAAACACTGTCACCCAGTAGGCTGGCACTCACTTGGTTAACTACTTTTCTTTGACCCCTGAAGTGGGAAAATTTGGGGAACTTCGACGTACAAGGAAACAGAATCACAGAGAGTGATAGAAAGCTGCTAATCACCTATCCCTGGTGATTAAAAAGGTGGTTATCCACAAGTGGATTTACTCAAAACCACCTACCATTCTTTTTCTTGATATACTGCTGTTTTTTTTTTTTCAAATGGACTGGACTGTGACAACTCTGTGGAACGAGACACAGACAAAAATTTTTTGGAGGCGTGACAATTATTTTTTTATATTTTGCCAACTTCAACCAAACAAAAGGTCTCACAAAGTTTTGCATTGACTTCCTGGTATATTACTCCTTCCAATGACCACCCCTTCGGGTCCAGCTTTCACTTTCCTCTGGAACATCTTCCTGTAACATTTTTAGGTTTCTATGCTATTGGCTGACCTCCCACAATGCAATCCTTTTTCTGATCACCTAAATTCCTAAATATTTTTATTGGTCGTTAGTGTAATCAGTCCCGGGTTCATAGTGAGGAAACTAGTGTGGTAAAATATCCTACTGGTGAGGAATTGCATTATCACTGGATGTGATTCACAGTATGTTTGTAAAAAAACAAATTCAAGGTGGTGCAGTCAGTAGTCTACACCTACTGATTTCCCCTTAAATACTAACATCTGTCTGGTTCTTTGAAAACTGTAGCAATTGATAATCCATAGTGAAATGTTATGACACATTTATGATTGCCTTGCTGTTTTATACTTTTGAATACTGCGTTAACCTTGAGGTTCTCTTTGTATGCAATGTGTTTTCCTTCTAAATGGATGACAAATTGACAGGATAACAGAATGATAGATGGAGATGGGTTACAGAGATGTTGGCTAAAGGATGGATCCTCATGTGGGATCTTGATTCCAAGCCATGTATACAACACAACATCAAAGCTGGACATCTGTACAGTATCACATTGGCTTCCCATTGTGCAAGAATAATACAGCTACCCAAATTAGAAATGTGGTTGCTGGCACATATCTGATATATGCATCTTTGCCAAGCCTCATTATCATACACTAAAAGTATTTATCAACAACTCGTCTCCTCTAGCAAATTTATGCAATCTTGTTTAAAACCAGAGGGGATATATATTTTAATTTCATTAGCGTATGTCTGGTGTAGCTCATAACATGCCAAGTCTTATTCCACTACTGTATAAACATAGGCTACATTATTAAAATAATTTGTTATCTGGATAATTAGGTTCCAATGTACAGCAGAAGAGATGATGTATGTAGAAATATGATACTTGTTATAAAATAAATATTCACATTGAAATTTAAAAGGAACCTGTTCAAGAAACACTTACTTTTCACACATGGTGTATGAAACAGTATTGGTCAGAAATTTTAATAAATTACTTGGATCTGAGTGAAGCTAAGAGGGCCAGCATGACTGGGGTGTACAGAAGAGGCAGGGGTTGTACCAGGGTTTTAGTAGGGTGATTTTTGAATATTGCCTTTTACTTACAAGATTGGAGAGTCTTAGGCTAGGGGGTGGCCTTTAGTATGTAGAGAGGAGGTGGATCTTGTCAGAGCTCAGTCGGAGCTTGTGCCTTAATCTGACAGGATTCTCCCACCCTCTCTTCAAAAAAAAAAAAAACGTTGTTTGGCGTCATGTGCCTTCCGAGGTTTACTGTTTTATCTCCATGTTATAGGTTCTCTGTTATGGCATTTTGGGTTACAATTCAGTGTGCTGGTCTGTTCGTTTTTGTCTTTATAGCAGCTGTATGGGTCTTTGAAGGCGGTGCTGTTTGAAAATGTTGGAGAATTGTGGTTTGGGTCTATCTTATGCCTCGTACACACGTAGGGACTTTTGCCGGCGGACCTAGTCCAGCGGACAATCCCGCGGGACTTTCCAGCTAGGTCCGCTGGACTTTCCGAGGGTGTGGACTTGCCCACACACGCACGGACTTCTCCAGCGGATAATCCGCCGGCCAAAAGTCCGCGGGACTTTTGAAAATGAACGGACTTGCCCACACACGGAGCAGTCCGTTCATTTCGAACGTAACTTCAGGTTACGTAGCTAGCGTAGGCAGTAAATGCCGCCGCGCTAGCTCCGCAAGCTGGCATGGATTTAAAGGGAATCACCACGCCGAAAAAACGGCGTGGGGGTTCCCCCCAAATCCAAGTCAGACCCTCATCCGAGCACGCAGCCTGGCAGGCCAGGAAAGGGGTGGGGACGAACGAGCGCCCCCCCCCTCCTGAGCCGTACCAGGCCGCGTGCCCTCAACATGGGGGGTGCCCTGGGGAAAGGGGGGCCGTGCGGCCCCCCCACCCCAAAGCACCTTGTCCCCATGTTGATGAGGACAAGGGCCTCTTCCCGACAACCCTGGCCGTTGGTTGTCGGGGTCTGCGGGCGGGGGCTTATCGGAATCTGGGAGCCCCCTTTAATAAGGGGGCCCCCAGATCCCGGCCCCCCACCCTATGTGAATGAGTATGGGGTACGATGTACCCCTACCCATTCACCTAAGGTGTAAAATGTAAAGTAAAAAAAAACACCCACACTTTTGAAAAAATAGTTTATTGCACTGCTCCGGGGGTCTTCTTCCGTCTTGGGGGTCTTCTCGCTGGACTCCTCCGCTCTCTTCTGCTCTTTTACCTAGCTCTTTCACGAGCGGAGGAGTCCGGCTACCTTCTTCGTCGTCGCCGCCGTCTGGGGGTCTCGATCCGCCTTCGGGGGTCTTCTTCCGTCTTGGGGGTCTTCTCGCCGGACTCCCCCGCCATTTACCAAGCTCTTTTACCGAGCGGGGGAAGTCCGGCTACCTTCTTCGTCGTTGCCGCCGTCGTCTGGGGGTCTCGATCCGCCTTCGGGGGTCTTCCGGGGGTCTCTTCTGTTCTTGCGGCGGTCGTCGTCTTCCGCGCCACCGGCGCCTTCTCCTTCTTCTTGTCCTTCTTCTTGTTCTTCTTCTTCCGATGTTGACCCGTCGCTGTCTCTGCCTGGAATGCCTGTGCCGCTCTGCGCTGAGACTTATATAGGGACATGGGGGACAGGGTCACATGTTCATGTCACATGGTGACCCCGCCCCCTTGCGGTGTCACAGTCCCAGCATCCTCCGGGACTGTGACAACACAAGGGGGTGGGGTCACCATGGGGACAAGGTGCTTTGGGGTGGGGGGGCCGCACGGCCCCCCTTTCCCCAGGGCACCCCCCATGTTGAGGGCACGCGGCCTGGTACGGCTCAGGAGGGGGGGGGGGCGCTCGTTCGTCCCCACCCCTTTCCTGGCCTGCCAGGCTGCGTGCTCGGATGAGGGTCTGACATGGATTTGGGGGAACCCCCACGCCGTTTTTTCGGCGTGGGAGTCCCTTTAAATCCATGCCAGGTCACGGAGCTAGCGCGGTGGCAGTAACTGCCTACGCTAGCTACGTAACCTGAAGTCACGTGCTAAATGAACGGACTTGCCGATGAGCGGCAAGTCCCTTCATTTCAAAAGTCCCGCGGACTTGCCCACTAACGGCGGGATTATCCGCTGGACTGCCAAGTCCAGCGGATAATTTGAAAACAAAACTTCAAACTTTAGTCCGCCGTACTTTGGCGCCCACACACGAGGGGATTATCCGCTGGACTTCAGTCCAGAGGATAATCCCGCGGGATTGTCCCTTCGTGTGTACGCGGCATTAGTGTGTCCCTTCCCAACAATACAATAGTAACACTGAGGTTTAAGTAGGTTGTAGCTTGAAGTATGTAAGTACTTAAAGAGGTGTTCCAAACTGGGGGGAAAAAAATAAAAGTCTTCAGCTACAAATACTGTAGCTGCTGACTTTTAATCTTAGGATACTTGCCTGTCTGGTGTGATGTCGGCACCCCAGGCGATCTTCGGATCGGCTGTGGGGTGCTGCCGCTGCCATCTCCACTAAGGGAAACCGGTAGTGAAGCCCTTCGGCTTCACAGACGGTTCCCTATTGCGCATTAGTCAAGCGCACTGTGCTTTCTAATTGGCCCGGCAGTGGAGGAAGGAGGAGGGGCGCCAAACTTCAGAGGGATGGCGCCGCGGCACCGTCTCCCAGAAGTGGGGACAGGGACCTGTCAAAAAGAGGTACCCTTTCCATAGGGTGGAAGATAGAGCCAGCTTAGTTGTGAATATGTCTGTGTCACGTACCTGGTGGTGCGAGCCCGATATTGCAGAGAGAGACCTCCCTTGCGTCTCCCACTCCTGGTTCCCTGGTAGGATGACAGGAGACCCAGGAGTGAGGAGGAGCACGGGTGCCTGGCAGGATCAACAGACCGGTGGAGTGACAAGGTCAACTCAGCGGACGAGGTGGGTAGTCTGGATAACAGAGTAGATCTGGACAGGAGAGTTGGTTCGGTCTAGCAGGTGGGATAGCAGAGCAGGTTGGATCTGGATGGACAGCTTAGCAGACTGGATAGCGGAGCAGGCCAGAACTGGACAGGTAAGCTGGTTCAGCAAGCAAACAGGATAGCAGAGCAGGCTGGGTCTGGATAGACAACTTAGCAGACTGGACAGCAGAGCAGGCTGGGTCTGTATGGACAGCTTAGTGGACTGGATAGCAGAGCAGGCCGGAACTGGACAGGTAAGCAAGCCAACAGGAAGCAGGACCTTGGAACAGACTGGATCAATACAGGTGATCAGGTTTGGCACAGGAAACAGAACTTCAGACCGGACTGGAGCAATACAGGTGATCAGGTTCATCAGACTAGGCCGGGTCAGGAATCAGGCTGGCATCAGAGTACAAGGGGATGAGGCAGAAGAATGGTCACAACAAGCCGAGGTCAGGTACAGGCAGATAGCTGGATAGTCACAGGTAAGCCGGGTCAAACAGGACAGAGGTATCAGGATCAGGTTACATACACCACAACCCTGTAGAGCAGACAGCGGGGACCGTCTGCTCAGGTCAGGTTTAAATAGGTCACCTGGCGCCAACAAGAGCGCGCACCTGTCTCCCTGTGCGCGCCAGTGCGCAGCCGCACACATGCACGCGCCTCGGCGCGTATGCGCCGTGGCGCCTGTGGGCCAGGACGGCCAGGGTTCAGGTTTCTGGCAGGATCTTCATGACAGTCTGCCTTCAAAGACCTTAGACATCAATCTGATGTTTTGTTATATCTTATGAATTGACTTTTCTGTTTGCATTGATTCTTCTCAATATTATTTTTAAGTTGTTTTTGTAAAATAAAAAGGCTGCCATGGCCATTTGACACTAAAATGAATGCTGTCATCTGGTCATTTGGGTAAAGGGGAGTTGTTTAGTTGGGTTTAACTGGGCTAGAGGTAATTGAGAGCCTTGATACTCTCCAAGTCCCTCAGTCAACAGTGAAGAACACAAGACTGGGGTGTAGGCAAGTCCACTTATTAGGTAGAGGCTACTCCATTAAGATTGGAGTCACTAAAAATTAGGATAAAAAAAAAAAAAACTTTACGCACACCAGGTTTTGCAGTACAAAACAAGTGCTAAATAAAGCAGGGAATCTTATTTTCAACATTTTATAATTACAGTTCCCCATTGGATTGCTCAATATGTCCCCAAACCACCTTTTCCGGACTAAATAAAGCAGAATAAACCATCCATCCATGTTAAATACCAGTATGACTCCCTTTACATGTGGATGGCTATGAACAGAACATTTGAAAGCATACACTTTGATATCAGATTCAGTAATTCAGAGAATCTCAATTTATTTATTTTTCTTCATTTTTCAGATATCCAGTCCCATACCCCTTTTATTTGGTTTCCATACTCCTGAGGGGTATAGATACCCCTATTTTTGAACCCCTGGTGTAAAGTGTATATAAATATCAACTGGCCATGTAAAAAGACATGGTCACTATTAATCTCAAATGGAATATATATCTTATAAATTAAATATTTTAAAATAAAATCAATTTATTTACTTGTATACAGTCACCACAAAAGAAATGAAAAAAAGGAAGAAATTATTGCAAAAATATAGCCTGCATATGTTGATGAAATTCTTTCTTTAACTCATTAAAAGTAACTCATTAGAGAAATATTGCTAAATGCATGATTTTGCTGTGCCATACCAGGCTGCTGGAGAAAGGAGTACTCTGACTAGGGATGAGCCAAAAACCCCCAGGGTGCAGTTCGCACCAGAACCCGCGAACGGACCTAAAGTTCGTGTGAACTTAAGAACCCTATTAATTACAATGGACGCGAACGTTTGAAATCAAAAGTGGTCATTTTAAAGGCTAATATGCATGTTATTGTCATAAAAAGTGTTTGGGGACCTGGGTCCTGCCCCAGGGGACATGTATCAATGCAATTTTTTTTTTTTAAAACGGCCGTTTTTTCAGGAGCAGTGATTTTAATAATGCTTAAAGTGAAACAATAAAAGTGTAATATTCCTTTAAATTTCGTACCTGGGGGGTGTCTATAGTATGCCTGTGAAGGGGCGCATGTTTCCCGTGCTTAGAACTGTCCCTGCACAAAGTGTCATTTTTGCAGGAAAAAAAGCTATTTAAAATCACTCGTGGCTAATGAATTGTCGGCTCCCGTAACACAGAGAACAGTCATTCATTGAAAGTCATTGATAAAAAAAAAGTAATTGATAAAAAAAAAGCGCGTGGGTCCCCCTCAAAATCCATACCAGACCCTTGAGGTCTGGGATGGATTTTAAGGGGAACCCCGGCCAAAAAAAAAAAATGGCGTGGGGTCCCCCTCAAAATCCATACCAGACCCTTATCCGAGCACGCAACCTGGCAGGCCGCAGGAAAAGAGGGGGGGATGAGAGCGGCCCCCCTCCCTCATGAACCGTACCAGGCCACATGCCCTTAACATTGGGAGGGTGCTTTGGGGTCCCCCCCAATGAACCTTGTCCCCATGTTGATGAGGACAAGGGCCTCTTCCCCACAACCCTGGCCATTGGTTGTGGGGGTCTGTGGGCGGGGGGCTTATCGGAATCTGGAAGCCCCCTTTAACAAGGGGACCCCCAGATCCCGGCCCCCCCTGTGTGAAATGGTAAGGGGGTACAAAAGTACCCCTACCATTTCACCAAAAAAGTGACAAAAATTGTAAAAATTACAGGAGACGGTCTTTGACAATTCCTTTATTAAAATCTTCTTTCATCTTCTTTTTTCTGGTCTTCTTCCTTCTTCCTTTCTTCATCCTTCGGTTTCTTCATCTTCTCCTTCCGGCATCTTCTTCCATCTTCTTCTTCCATCTTCTTCTTCCTCCGATCCGCTTCTTCTTGCTCTGGTCTTCTCGTCCGGCATCTTCTTCCATGGCGTCGGCGTCACTTCTTGGGCCGCTCCGCGCAATGGGAGGCTCCCGCTGTGTGAGGCTTCGCTGCGTCTGACAGGTCTTTTATAACGGAGGGTGGGGCCTCCTGGTGACCCCGCCCCCCTCTGACGTCATGGGGAAAGCCATAGGGAAGTCCCCATGATGTACCCGTGCATCAGAGGGGGCGGGGTCACCAGGTGGCCCTGCCCTCCATTATAAAAGACCTGTCAGACGCAGCAAAGCCTCACGCGGCCGGAGCCTCCCATTGCGCGGAGCGGCCCGACACAGAAGAAGAGATGCCGACGCCATGGAAGAAGATGCCGGACGAGAAGACCAGAGCAATTAGAAGCGGATCGGAGGAAGAAGGAGATGGAAGAAGAAGATGAAAGAAGATGCCGGAAGGAGAAGATGAAGAAACCGAAGGATGAAGAAAGGAAGAAGATGAAAGAAGATTTTAATAAAGGAATTTTCAAAGACTGTCTCCTGTAATTTTTAAAATTTTTGTCACTTTTTTGGTAAAAATGGTAGGGGTACTTTTGTATTACCTTGTTAAAGGGGGCTCTGTTAAAGGGGGCTTCCAGATTCCGATAAGCCCCCCACCCGCAGACCTCCACAACCAATGGCCAGGGTTGTGGGGAAGAGGCCCTTGTCCTCATCAACATGGGGACAAGGTGCTTTGGGGGGGACCCCAAAGCACCCTCCCAATGTTGAGGGCATGTGGTCTGGTACGGTTCAGGAGGGAGGGGGGCCGCTCTCATCCCCCCTCTTTTCCTGCGCCCTTCCAGGTTGCGTGCTCGGATAAGGGTCAGTTATGGATTTTGAGGGGGACCCCACGCCATTTTTTTTTGGCCGGGGTTCCCCTTAATATCCATAGCAGACCTGGGCTGGTAATTGAATTTGGGGGGACCCCCACGCTTTTTTTTTTTTGTTTTTTTGTTTTTTATCATTGACTTTTTTTTATCAATGACTTTCAATGAATGACTGTTCTCTGTGTTACGGGAGCCAGCAATTCATTAGTCGCAGATGGCTGCCTTAGATGACACAACAGGCCAGAAGGGTAAAGGTGTTTTAATGTGATACTGCAATGCTGTACTAACAGCACGCACACACTAATCCCCAGAATCACAGCACAGATAATGTCAGACTCAGCAGCACTGCAGAATGGATCACAGCAGATACTGTCACTGACACGCTGGAACAGCGGCCGGCGCAGCGGCCTTTTATAGTGTGGGGCGTGTACTAAACCCCCTGAGCTATAATTGGCAATCATGGCTCTCCTCGCCACTGGCTCTATGATTGGCCAAGCATGCGGGGTCACAGTGCATGCTTGGCCAATCATCAGCCAGCAATGCACTGCGACTGGCGCAGTGCATTGCGGGCCGATCGCATCACACGAATTTGATGCGAGCGGCCCAAATAGTTCTGAGCTCAACGAGCGGTCGAACGCCCGATGTTCGATTCGAACATGGGTTTGAATGGAACACCGGGCTCACTCCTAACTCTGACACTGGAACTGAGCAGTGCTGCATTGAGTAGAGTTCTGCTGTGAGCTGTGTTCAAAGCTGCAGTGAGATCGAGCTGCTGTACTCCAGTGCTGTTACTGCTGAACCCTGCAAAGAGAGGACTGAGCTGCCATATAGTGCCTTGTCACTGCGGGACAGAGAGAGAGACCAGAGAAAGAAAGAGCTTCAATCTGTGATGCAGCAGAGAGGACCAAAAACTCCAGGGATGGGAAAAGCTTGAGAGGGATGCCCTATGTGAGTGGTTTAAGCACTCACCTGGCTTCCAGAGGGTTGAGCAGGACCTGCATTTGTGGTGAGAGGCCTCTTAGCCACCAGCATTTACTATACTTTGCTGCCTGTTGCTCAGGGACTTAGTAGCCTTTGCCTATACTTTATTACAATCAGGATCTAGAGAAAAAGGGGCTCTTGGGAGGAGCAAAGTGGACAGTTTAGTTAATATTTTGAGATGTGTTGGTGGTGCTGGGGGAGTTGTGGATGGCTTGTATGTTATTAAAATGTTAGATTTTTTCCTTGGAAGATGGGAAGCCAGTAGAGGGATTGGCAGAAAACAGTGGCAAAAACTGAGAGCTTGGTAAGATAAATGAGTCTGGTGACAGCATTTTAGGAGGATAGTCTATGTAGATGTATGTCTGAAGAGGGGATAGCCTAAGAAGAGGCAGGTCAATGAGCGGGGGGGGGGGGGGGTTGTAGTAGTTGAGGGGAGAGATAACACGAGAATAAATTAGTAGCTTGATGGTGTCATTGATTAAGAAGGGGCTTTTGTGTTTGATAATGTTACAGAGGAGAAGACAGCAAGCTTTTGACAGTGATTGGATATAGGAAGGAAAGGTCATAGTCCAGCATTACCCTTAGCACCCTTGTATGATGAGGAGGTAAAGATAGAAGTGCTATTAACCACTTCCTGACCGGCGCACACAGATATACGTCGGCAGAATGGCAGGAGGGCGTATATATAAGTCCCTCCTTAATGCCTGTCGTGCCATCGGGAGCACGCCGGGAGCGGCGCACTCCCGCGCCGGTCGGGACCCCCGTGAGTCTGGTCGCAGGCCTCGATCGCCGCGGGGACACCCGCGATCGTCTCACGGGAAGGCTGAACGGGGAGATGCCGAGATAAACAGCATCTCCCCGTTCTGCCTAGCAACTAGTGACGCCGATCTCTGCTCCCTGTGATTGTAGCAGAGATCAGCATTCACTAGCTGACAGCCCCGCCCCCCCACAGTAAGAAACACACCCCTAGGCATACTTAACCCCTACACTGCCCCCTTGTGGTTAACCCCTTCACTGCCAGTGTCATTTATACAGGAATCAATGCATTTAAATAGCATCGATTGCTGTATAAATGACAATGGTCCCAAAAATGTGTCAAAAATGTCCGATGTGTCCGCCCTAATGTTGCAGTCACAATAAAAATCGCTGATCGCCGCCATTAATAATAAAAAAAAAATTATTAATAAAAATGCTATAAAACTATCTCCTATCTTGAAAACGCTATAACTTCTGCGCAAACCAATCGATAATCGCTTATTGCAATTTTTTTTACCAAAAATATGTAGAAGAATACATATCGGCCTAAACTGAGGAAAAAAAAAATTTTTTATATATTTTTGGGGGATATTTATTATAGCAAAAAATAAAAAATAATGCGTTTTTTTTTCAAAATTGTCGCTCTTTTTTGTTTATAGCGCAAAAAATAAAAACCGCAGGGGCGATCAAATACCACCAAAAGAAAGCTCTATTTGTGGGAAAAAAGGACGTAAATTTTGTTTGGGAGCCACGTCGCACGACCGCGCAATTGTCAGTTAAAGCGACGCAGTGCCGAATCGCAAAAAGGGGCCTGGTCCTTTGGCTGCAAATTGGTCCGGTCTGAAAGTGGTTAATCCCCATGGAAAAGTCTGGAGAGGGGGCAAGGAGGAGGGAAATATTTTGAAAGACTGAGTTTTAGGAAGTGGCTTGACATCCATACTGATATGTAAATTAGTAGATTAGTAATGGACAAGGAGACTGAAGGGGTGAGCTGAGGAGTAGAGAGATAGATGTGGGTGTCATCAGCATAGAGTTGGGAATGGAAGGCATGCAAGGTTATCAACTAACCAAGGAAAGAGTGTAGATAGAGAATAAAAAGGGTTGAGGACAGGTCATTGGTGGACTCCTCAAGAAGAGGAGAAGAGGAGGTAGAGTTGTAGGTGATGATGAAGAAGCGCTTAAATAGGAAGGAGAACCAGGTAAAAACAGTCTTTGTGGTCAAAGAAAAGCCTATTTTTGAGGGTGAGCAGGTAGTCAACTGTGAAGATAGGTCTAAGAGTAAGAGTACTAAGTAGTGGTCATTGGTTTTTATTAGTTAGTGCAATTTGTTTTATTAGTTAGTGGAATGTTTTGGGCAAACACTTGACTGTAAGGGGTCAAGTCTTAGGTTGTTCAGACTGATAGAGACCAATAATGACTTTTAAGTATGAGGTGACCAGTGCATGTATTAGGCTCCATGCACACAGGACATTAAAATAACATTATAAAAATGGCAGTAGTTTGCAGTGAGTCTTTCAAAGTTTTTTAACATTTTTGTAATAGCGTTTATTACCGTTTTTACATGTTTTTCCGCGTTACCGTTTTTTTTTTTTCAATGGATCAAAAACTTAAAAAAACTCTGGTGAGCCACGTTTTTGAGCGTTTATCAACATTTATCAGCGCTTATGAGCAGTTGGCGTTTTTTGTGGTCAGAAAAACGACTCCTGAAAGCAATTTTATGGCAAATGGACACATAGGATAACATAGAGGGGAGTTTATGGTCTGTAAAAAAAAATGCCCAAACCCCCAAAAACAACCATTTATGAGCTTCAGTGTGCATGGAGCCTTATGCCCCGTACACACGGTCGGAAATTCCGACCACAAAATCCATCGGATTTTTTCCAACAGATTTTGTCCGACACTGGTGTTGCATACACACGGTTGGACAAATTTGTTGAAAAATCCAATCATTCTGAACGTGGTGACGTTCGTTGCGTATGACGGGACTACGTAGAGGCTAGTAGCCAATAGCTTTGGTCTTGTAATGTGATCTGAGCATGCGTGGCACTTTGTCCGTCGGAATTCGCTACACACAATCGGAAAAAGTCCGACAGGACTTTGTTGTCGGAAAATTTTAGAGCAGGATCTCAAACTTTTTCCGTCGGAAATTCCGACGGAAAAAGTCAGATGGAGCCCACACACGGTCGGAATTTCCGACAACATGGTCCGATAGGACATTTTCCTTCGGAAAATCCGACCGTGTGTAGAGTGAAGGGGGCGATGCCAGTAGAGAGGGAGAGATTCAAGATGTGAGTAAGAGAACATAGAAGCAGAGGCGGGGGAAAGAGCAGTTGTGAGGGAATGGGGTCCAGAGAGCAAGTGGTGAGGTGGGCATCAGAGAGGGCAACCTCCTCTGTAGGGACAGGGTCTAAAGAGGAGAGTGTTGAATACAATAGTATGTTAATTTGGGAGGGGTTACTTGACAGCGACAATCACCATGAATTGCGTTTATTTTGTTTTTGAAAGGACTCACAACCTCCTGGGCAGTGAATGAGTTAGTGGGAGTGGCAGTGGGGGATGAAGTAGAGAGTTAAGGTAGAAAAGAGTTAACAATGACTGCATGTGCGGATGTTAATGAGAGTGATCCATTTCCTGTTCCTTTGCATGTTTGTCACACTTAAGTGTTTCGGAACATCAAACCAATTTAAACAATAGTCAAGGACAACACAAGTAAACACAAAATGCAATTTGTAAATGAAGGTGTTTATTATTAAAGGTGAAAAAAAATCCAAACCATCATGGCCCTGTGTGAAAAAGTGATTGCCCCCCTTGTTAAAACATACTATAACTGTGGTTGTCCACACCTGAGTTCAATTTCTCTAGCCACACCCAGGCCTGATTATTGCCACACCTGTTCACAATCAAGGCATCACTTAAATAGGAGCTGCTTGACACAGTAAGGTCCACCAGAAGATCCTTAAAAGCTACACATCATGCCGAGACCCAAAGAAATTCAGGAACAATTGAGAAAGAAAGTAATTGAGATCTATCAGTCTGGAAAGGGTTATAAAGCCATTTCCAAAGCTTTGGGAATCCAGCGAACCACAGTGAGAGCCATTATCCACAAATGGCGAAGACATGGAACAGTGGTGAACCTTCCCAGGAGTGGCCGGCCGCCCAAAATTACCCCAAGAGCGCAGCGACGACTCATCCAAGAGGTCACAAAAGACCCCACAACAACGTCCAAGGAACTGCAGGCCTCACTTGCCTCAGTTAAGATCAGCGTTCATGCCTCCACCATCAGGAAAAGACTGGGCAAAAATGGCCTGCATGGCAGAGTTCCAAGGAGAAAACCACTGCTGAGCAAAAAGAACATCAAAGCTCGTCTCAATTTCTCCACAACACATCTTGATGATCCCCAAGACTTTTGGGACAACATTCTGTGGACCGATGAGACAAAAGTGGAACTCTTTGGAAGGTGTGTGTCCAAGTATATCTGGCGTAGAAGGAACACTGCATTTCAGAAAAAGAACATTATACCAACAGTAAAATATGGTGGTGGTAGTGTGATGGTCTGGGGCTGTTTTGCTGCTTCAGGACCTGGAAGACTTGCCGTGATAAAAGGAACTATGAATTCTGCTGTCTACCAAGAGATCCTGAAGGAGAATGTCCGACCATCTGTTCGTGTACTCAAGCTGAACTTGGGTTCTGCAGCAGGACAATGATCCTAAACACACCAGCAAGTCCACCACCGAATGGCTGAAGAAAAACAAAATGAAGACTTTGGAGTGGCCTAGCCAAAGTCCTGACCTGAATCCTATTGAGATGTTGTGGTATGACCTTAAAAAGGCCGTTCATGCTCGAAAACCCTCTAATGTAACTGAATTAGGACAATTCTGCAAAGATGAGTGGGCCAAAATTCCTCCAGGATGCTGTAAAAGCCTCATTGCACGTTATCGCAAACGCTTGGTTGCAGTTGTTGCTGCTAAGGGTGGCCCAACCAGTTATTAGGTTTAGGGGGCAATCACTTTTTCACACAGGGCCATGATGGTTTGGATTTTTTTTCCCCTTTAATAATAAACACCTTCATTTACAAATTGCATTTTGTGTTTACTTGTGTTGTCCTTGACTATTGTTTAAATTGGTTTGATGTTCCGAAACACTTAAGTGTGACAAACATGCAAAGGAACAGGAAATGAGGAAGGGGGCAAACACTTTTTCACACCACTGTAGGTCTGTTTTTCAGTAAAGAGGAAGCAAATATAATTTAAAAGGGCAGCTTTTCACAGGGCAATGTCTTGCAGGGATGCAATTTAGGCCACTCTTGCTCAAGAGAATGGCTATGTTGTTGGAGACTTCTGGTAGTATCTGTTTGCCAGGGTTGTTGAGGTCTAATTCTCAATGCAATGGGGGAGCAAGCGTCCAGGTCAAGGCAAGACAGGGGTGAGATTTTTGTCTTAGAGGTCATCATATGCCAATAAACCACAGCAATTCTAAGAGAAACTGGCGAAAAAATACAAATACAGTTAGACTAAAAGATAGAGAGAAATGCAAGGAGGTAAAGTAAGAACTTGGAAAGTGCTTTGTGGGGATAGAAGGATTCCAACTCCACCCCATGTTTGTCCTCTGGACCTGGATAAGTAAGTCCAGTGAGGACCACCATGGTGGAGGGCAGCTGGAGAGGCAGAGTTAGATTCTTGAAGTCAGGGTCCAGTAACAGTAAGTGGGTTAAGGGAGTTGGAAATAAAAAGGTCATGGACAGAGGTAAGCTTGTTACAGGGAGAGCGGGCATTCCAGACAGTACGTAAGAAGAGGGAGTCCATTTTTGAAAGCAAGGGAATAGAAATTAGAGCATCTGGATTGTGGCTGCTTCTAGAAGAGGAAGGGTGCAAGGCATTTGGGTAAAAGCTAGACACTAGAGAGCAGGCCCGCACTGGGCCTCAAAAAAGGCCCAGGCATTTTTTTTGATTGAGCAGCCAGGTACAAATTATTACTCACAGAGCCAGATTCAAATTATTACTCACAGAGCCAGGTACAAATTATTACTCACAGAGCCAGTAATCAATTATTACTCACAGAGCCAGGTACAAATTATTACTCACAGAGCCAGGTATACATTATTACTCACAGAGCCAGGTAAAAATTATTACTCACAGAGCCAGGAACAAATTATTACTCACAGGGCAAGTAATAAATTATTACTCACAGAGCCAGTAATAAATTATTACTCGCAGAGCCAGTAATAAATTATTACTCGCAGAGCCAGTAATAAATTATTACCCGCAGAGCCAGTAATAAATTATTACTCGCAGAGCCAGTAATTAATTATTACTCGCAGAGCCAGTAATAAATTATTACTCGCAGAGCCAGTAATAAATTATTACTTGCAGAGCCAGGTATAAAATGATCATAGTTACCATTAGGGAAAGGAGCACTCTCTTGCCCTGGAGCATAAGATCGAACCCCTTCACAGGCGGGAAGAGGAGTGGGCTTGTACTGCTTTCCCTTTTACCCTGCAGCACTTTGTTGGCTTTCATGTGCAGCCCCCGGTCACCTGGCAACCAGGACGCAAGAAGAGGAGGAGGGACAGAGAAGCCGAGGCCACCACCTCCCCTATATGCGGCCGCAGCACCTTGCTGGCTTTCAAGTGCGGGAGGCGGGTCTCATACCCGCCTCCCGCACTTGAAAGCCAGCAAGGTGCTGCGGCCGCATATAGGGGAGGTGGTAGCCTTGGCTTCTCTGTCACTCCTCCTCTCAGTGTGTCCTGGTTGCCAGGTGACCGGGGGCGGCAGGGCACATGCACTGCAAACTGCGGCTTTCAGCCATACATATCACCCCGCGGCCGGCCCTGCAAGCTTCCACATGCAGCCTGGCAGCCCATCGGCCCTCGGCCCATCGGGCAAACGCCTGGTCTGCCCTATGGCCAGTCCGGGCCTGCTAGAGAGCCAGGATTGGGTAAAATAAGTCAGGAAATCAGGAAGCTGAGGGAAGTGAAAATGGATTTAGGTAAGTGCACATGATGCAGTGTTCTGGAGGCTATGCCAACATGTGGGTTAAAAAAAAAGTACAGTATTAGTAAGAGGGCAGGAGAAAGGATAGTATATATAAGATGTGGGGTAGAGAAGAGGGGTATAGAAATGTAAGTTTAACCACTCAGTTCCGGAAGGTTTACCCCCCTTCATGACCAAGCCATTTTTTGGGAAACGGCACTGCCTTACTTTAACTGACAATTGCGCAGGCGTGCAACACTGTAATCAAACAAAATTATTTTGGTATTTGATCATCTTTGCAGTTTTTAAAACTGACAATTTTGAAACAAAAACAATATTTTTTACTTTCTGCCATCAAAAACTTTCCCAATAAAAAATGTATAAAAACAAATTTCTTTATCAATTTAGGCCAATATGTATTCTGCCAAATGTTTTTGGTAAAAAAAATCCCAATAAGCGTATATTGATTAGTTTTTGGCATATTGGACAGCTTCTACAAACTATGGTATATTTTTATTTATTTCTTTTTAAAAAATTTTTTTTACTAGTAATGGTGGCGATTTGCCACTTATAGCGGGACTGCGATATTGTGGCGGACAAATCAGACACCTAACTGACACTTTTTAGGGACCAGTGACACTAATACAGTGATCAGTGCTAAAAAATATGCACTGTTGCTGTACTAATGACACTGGAAGGGAAGGGGATAACATCAGGGGAGATCAAAGGGTTGTGTTCCCTAGGAGTGATTGCGAACTGTGTGGGAGGTGCTTTGACTGGGGGAATGTAAAGATCCGTGTTCCTGCTTAGCAGGAACACAGGATCAGCACTTCCCCTCTTACAGAAGAGTGGTCTCCATAGAATGCATTAAGATAAAAAAAACCTTCTGCCTTTACAACTCCTTTAAAATTTGGGCCTTTAAAAAATTATTTAGCTCTCAATAGAAACAGTTTAAAGCTAGGACTAGTTGCTTTTGAAAACTCTTCCACATTTCCATCATGCTGCTTAGGAACCACTCGAGTCCTATACAGGAACATTAGACTTTAAATTTATAACTGGCACATTTTTTGCAATAAATTCCTTCTGGGTGTGCATCTTATAAATACTAAGGGGACTATATATATATAAACACTTTGCTGAATAAATGTGACACACTTCAGCTCCCCTACAACAAAATTTGCCATATTGTATGTTATAAAACTATCCCGTATGATCAAAGCACCATCTAGTGGCCAAATTTCATTTTTTTCCTCCGTATTGAGCTATTCAAAACATAAAATTGAATTAAAATACTTTCCGTAATTTTCCTTTCCCGACGACCTCATTTAAGTAGTTGGATTTACATAATATAGATGGTAAGTAGCATTCAGGAGATCATACCAGTGGTCACGTAATCAGGACTTAACTATACATTTTTCACTCACCTCAGCCTCAGCGTTCCGTAACTCGTACTACTTAACTGGCATTGTGCTGCCATGGAGTTTGTCAGGAAAGGAAAATTACAGTAAGCATTTGAATTAAATTTTCCATTTTCCTGAAGGCTTCATGTCAGCACAGCTGGGAATTAACTAGCCATACACGGGAGGGTAATGCTTGAAAAAAAATTGAATCTACACTGGAGGCAGAAGTCAGAACACTCCTACGAAAATCTACGGTAGTCAGAGACGCTGGCTCTACGCAATAGTGTGCCATGAAGGTATGTATGGACTTCCATGTGGCTGTCTTGCAAATCATCTCCAAGGACACTTGTCCCGCCACTGCCCAGGAGGTAGAGACTCCACTAGTGGAATGCGCTGTGACCACCTCAGGCACAGGCAAACCCTTCACTCTGTAGGCCAACTATATAGTCTTGACTAGCCACGAGGCAATCACTCTACCAGAAGCCCTCAGGCCCTTCTGAGCACCATTCAGGGTGACGAAGAGATGATCCGACTTTCTAAGTTCGGTCATCGCATCTGCATAGGCTTTCAGTGAAGACCCCACATCGAGTGGATTTGGATTCTGCGAGTTCTCTGTGAGAAACATTGGGAGCGTAATTTATTTTGTCATATGAAAACTAGAGGCTACCTTCGGGAAGAATCCCAGCATTGGCCTGAGCACCACTCTATCCGGGAAGAACGAGAGGAAGGGTTCTTGTGCCGCCCCGGGGCATAGAATTTATATAGATTGTTTTCCTAACCATTTTCTATGGGCTTTTATATTTAGTTCACATGCTGCCATCTAGTGATCTTTTGTGGTAATGCGCTTGTTTTCTCATGTTCTTTTTCCCTTATGTTATGACACAGTTCCTTTGTATGTAATGCTCCACCCTTCTTCCTGTTATTGTACTTCCTGTGTCATGGATGCAGCTACAAGCCACATGTAGCAGGGCACAAGTATTCTGCATTGTAAGCTACAGACAATATCATCTTTTGACCGCATAAATACCACAACCTATTCATCTGTTTGTATCCTGTCATCTGCTGTAACCTGATGTTCAGAATAAAAGCACCTTTGTGGGTGGAATCGGTATTTGGTGAGTTCAAGCTATCTGATGAGGATTGTCCTCAGTGATTATATCTTATACATGCCAGGCATAGAGGTCTCACAAGGCATAGTCGCTTCACAACAATTGGAGTCAGAATAGTCAAAAGATGTATAGAATTCCCACAGCCTGCTGTGTATATGTGTGCGCCTGATCTGCAATCAAGCTCAGTGCCATCGGCCATCTTGTGAAGCACATGGTCGCACGAGTTTACTGCACCTCATGTGAATGTTAAAAACTGTTTCTCTACATTGAAATGTGTTACAACTAACCTGTCTAAGCTGCTGTTCGTCTTCTTAAAGAGACAGTACCATTTCTTGCAAAAACTTGAAAAAGGTCTAGACAAGACTCTGAGCACCCTTTTGTGTCTGAACCAATGCAGATTCATTATGCCTCTGAACCCGCAGACGTACAGGGAGAAGATTCTGCAGATATTGCCGAACAGAGTGTAAGACCCAAACATACAATAAAACCTACACAGAAACTCTAACACTAGAGATTATTTCCCCAGCAATCTGTCAGACTTATGGGACAGAACTTCACACTGCATGTCAGTTTTGTCACACTTGAATGTTCAACCAGCTGAACTAAGAGACTATAGATCGCTTATCTGCCCTGTACGAACGCTACCAGTGGCTGTTTGCAAAATACACAGCTTTCTTGCAGGACTATAATATAGAGGACTCTTCAGCAGAACTGACCAGGGCTGATGCACTAAACCAACAAAGGGATCTCTTAATGGAAAATGCCCAGTGTAAGGCAGAACTCCGCATTGCTAAACTGCAGGAGACCAGATCTCAAAGATCCACATCAACCAAGCACACTGCACGTTCTTCTAGATACTCTCCTCTCTCCAGAAATTCAATATTAAGTGATAACATAATAGAGGCCCGTGCTGATGTGGAATCAAAAAAAGTGCAGAGCTCCTTTGCCAGAAGGGAAGCAGAAATAGAAACACAAAAGGCAAAGATGAAAGCTCAACAAGCAGAGACAGATTCCCAATTAAAGATTCTGCAAATGGAAAGAGAGGAAGCAGCTGCCCTAGCAAGGCTGAAAGTCCTCTAACAAGCGATTGGAGAAAGTGCTAACTCAGACTGGTCCATCCCAGCGGAACTGCAAAACCCAGTTGAACGCATCAGTGAATATGTACTAAAGCATAATGTTTGCAATGATACAGAGTTATCTCCTGTACGTCTTACTAACAACACTGTTCTGATTCTCAACACAGAGACCTCTCAGCTCCAAATGCCTGAGCCTCTTTAAGTCTACAGCACAAGTGCATCTATGCAGCAAACCGCATCAACTCATGATGACAACAAGGTGACTTCCAGTGACAAGCCGCAGCTCAAGCCACAGCCAGCACAAGACTTAGGGGCTACACCACAGTTAAACGCTCCTGCAACATCATTTCATCCTGGTAAACCTCACCCTACTTCACCAGACAACTTTCACACCGAGCGGTTCCACAAGTTACTTTTGCACCGAAGAGTGAGAGATCAGACTTGAATGACTTTGCCAGATATATGGTACGCCGTGAGCTCATTAACCCTACTTTCTCAAGGTTTGATGACTGTCCAGAGAGCTACAGGGCCTGGAGATCAACCTTCAAAGCTGCCATTGCTGATCTCAACCTTACTACCAAGGAGGAACTTGATTTGCTCATAAAGTGGCTGGGGCCAGAATCTGCAGATCACGTTAAAAGACTGAAATCAGTGCATGTTGACCACCCAGATGCAGGTCTTGGTGCTGCATGGGCAAGACTTGAGCAAGCCTATGGTAGCTCTGAAGCCATAGAAAGCGCTCTATTCAAGAGACTGCAAAACTTCCCAAAAATAGGGAACAAAGACTACCGCAAGCTCCAAGATCTGAGTGACCTTCTCATGGAGCTGGAGTTGGCAAAGACAGACCCACGTCTACCTGGAGTAAGCTTCCTGGACACTGCTCATGGTGTCAATCCAGTTTAAACTGTCATATGGCCTGCAAGAGAAATGGGCACAACAAGGCTCAAGGTACAAAAGAGACTATAACGTATCTTTTCCTCCATTCGCATATTTTTGCAGGTTCATCAATGATCAAGCCTGGATGAGAAACGATCCCAGCTTCAGCTTCATTGAACCCAACTTGCCTGCTTCATCATCATTTTCATCAAGTTATGGTAACATAGCAGCTAAACGTAGTGACTTTAATAGAGCAATATCTGTTAAAAGGCAGACATCTCACCATCCGTATCCTCTCCTGCTCACCAGGGTGATATAGATAAAGACCCTAATCGTCAGTGCCCTATTCACAAGAAGCCTCACCCCTAAAGAAATGTTGTGGGCTTAGAGCAAAGACGGTACAAGAGCGCAGGGAGATTCTTCAGAAACTTGGAATATGCTACAGGTACTGTGCTTGTTATGGACATTTTTCTAAAGACTGTAAAGTTGTCATCAAGTGCACAGAATGCAGTAGCGACAGACATGTTACAGGTATGCATCCGGGCCCACCCTCAGACAATCAACAGCAGCCTCCTACCTCCAGCCCTGCTACAAGCTCATGCTCCAGCCACAGCTAATGTCTCTTCTTCATGCACAGAAGTCTGTGGAGAAGGCTTAGATCACAAACTGTGCTAAGATATGCCTAGTCAAGATATACCCAAAGGGTCAACCTGAGGAAGCTACTAGGATGTATGCCATAATAGATGAACAGAGCAACAGATCTCTGCTTAAGCCTAAATTCTTTGAGATCTTTGGTATAGAGGGACACGCAACACCGTATACACTCAGAACCTGTTCTGGTCATGAAGAGACCTTCAGTAGAAGGGCCGATGGGTTCATGGTCTCTCATATCAATAAGGGAGAGGGCATACCCCAACCAACATTAGTTGAGTGTGACCAGATACCAGATGAAAGGGAAGAAATTCCTACTCCAGATGCTGCATATCACCATCCTCATATGAGGCACCTTGTTAATGAATACCCTGCAATGTACATGAATGCTGAAACCTTGATCTTGCTAGGAAGAGACATTCTCAGAGTACACAAAGTAGGCAAGCAGTGCAATGGACCTCATGATGCCCCTTACGCACAAAAACTTGATCTAGGCTGGGTAATCATGGGCGATGTATGCTTGGATAGAATGCGTACGTCATCCGAGATCCACTCCTTCAAAAACTCATGGGAGAGAATGATAGGCATCACACGTGAAATATTGGACTCTATGCTTATGGACTTTAATTCCACAAGACTTACCCACGAGATTCTAACCACCTTCCTGGCAAAGGCATCTGCCATAATCAATTCAAGACCACTTGTTCCAGTGTCCAAAGACCCAGAGACCCCAACTATCCTTACCCCATCTACTCTTCTAACCCAGAAGCTTGGGTCTGTTCCTGTTCCACCTGGAAACTTTAAAGCAGGAAATCTGTGCTATGACCAGTGAAAGCGAGTACAACACCTCGCCAACTGCTTCTGGAATCATTGGAAGATGTATCTTTCTACTCTGCAAGGACGCAGGAAATGGCAACGGCTGACCCCTAACATACAAGTTGGAGATCTCGTTCTGCTTAAGGACCAGCAAGCTGAAATAATTGAATGGCCCATGGGACTTATTGTAAAGAGTGTTCCTAGTGATGATGGTAGAGTACGTAAGGTGGAGGTGAAAGTTTCAAGACAAGAGACTGTAAAGACTTTCATCAGACCTATGACAGAACTTATTCTGCCCTTCCCCCTTGGAAAATGAACTTGTTTGTTTACGCTGCTGGATCCTACCTGTGACTTCAAGAAGAAAGTGTCTTGGACTTTAGTTGACATAACTTGAAACCTTGAATTAAGAGTTATTGTTGTTCTTTTTATGTATTTCAGGTCTTTCTGACATCTACCAAATTACACTGTTTGTTATTTGCAGTTGCATAACTACTGTTCTGTTGCATATACTGACATTTACCATTCCAGATGGGGAGTGTGCTGCCCTAAAGGGGCATAGAATTTATATAGATTGTTTTCCTAACCATTTTCTATGGACTTTTATATTTAGTTCACATGCTGCCATCTAGTGACCTTTTGTGGTAATGCACTTGTTTTCTCATGTTCTTTTTCCCTTATGTTATGACACACTTCCTTTGTATGTAATGCTCCACCCTTCTTCCTGTGTTTGTACTTCCTGTGTCATGGATGCAGCTACAAGCCACATGTAGCAGGGCACATGTATTCTGCATTGTAAGCTACAGACAATATCATCTTTGACCGCATAAATACCACAATCTATTCATCTGTTTGTATCCTGTCATCTGCTGTAACCTGATGTTCAGATGGATGATCACCTTTGTGGATGGAATCGGTATTTGGTGAGTTCAAGCTATCTGATGAGGATTGTCCTCAGTGATTATACAGTGGTGTGAAAAAGTGTTTGCCCCCTTCCTCATTTCCTGTCCCTTTGCATGTTTGTCACACTTAAGTGTTTCGGAACATCAAACCAATTTAAACAATAGTCAAGGACAACACAAGTAAACACAAAATGCAATTTGTAAATGAAGGTGTTTATTATTAAAGGTGAAAAAAAATCCAAACCATCATGGCCCTGTGTGAAAAAGTGATTGCCCCCTAAACCTAATAACTGGTTGGGCCACCCTTAGCAGCAACAACTGCAACCAAGCGTTTGCGATAACGTGCAATGAGGCTTTTACAGCGTCCTGGAGGAATTTTAGCCCACTCATCTTTGCAGAATTGTCCTAATTCAGTTACATTAGAGGGTTTTCGAGCATGAACGGCCTTTTTAAGGTCATACCACAACATCTCAATAGGATTCAGGTCTGGACTTTGGCTAGGCCACTCCAAAGTCTTCATTTTGTTTTTCTTCAGCCATTCGGTGGTGGACTTGCTGGTGTGTTTAGGACCATTGTCCTGCTGCAGAACCCAAGTTCGTTTCAGCTTGAGTACACAAACAGATGGTCGGACATTCTCCTTCAGGATCTCTTGGTAGACAGCAGAATTCATAGTTCCTTTTATCACGGCAAGTCTTCCAGGTCCTGAAGCAGCAAGACAGCCCCAGACCATCACACTACCACCACCATATTTTACTGTTGGTATAATGTTCTTTTTCTGAAATGCAGTGTTCCTTCTACGCCAGATATACTTGGACACACACCTTCCAAAGAGTTCCACTTTTGTCTCATCGGTCCACAGAATGTTGTCCCAAAAGTCTTGGGGATCATCAAGATGTGTTGTGGAGAAATTGAGATGAGCTTTGATGTTCTTTTTGCTCAGCAGTGGTTTTCCTCCTTGGAACTCTGCCATGCAGGCCATTTTTTGCCCAGTCTTTTCCTGATGGTGGAGGCATGAACGCTGACCTTAACTGAGGCAAGTGAGGCCTGCAGTTCCTTGGACGTTGTTGTGGGGTCTTTTGTGACCTCTTGGATGAGTCGTCGCTGCGCTCTTGGGGTAATTTTGGGCGGCCGGCCACTCCTGGGAAGGTTCACCACTGTTCCATGTCTTCGCCATTTGTGGATAATGGCTCTCACTGTGGTTCGCTGGATTCCCAAAGCTTTGGAAATGGCTTTATAACCCTTTCCAGACTGATAGATCTCAATTACTTTCTTTCTCAATTGTTCCTGAATTTCTTTGGGTCTCGGCATGATGTGTAGCTTTTAAGGATCTTCTGGTGGACCTTACTGTGTCAAGCAGCTCCTATTTAAGTGATGCCTTGATTGTGAACAGGTGTGGCAATAATCAGGCCTGGGTGTGGCTAGAGAAATTGAACTCAGGTGTGGACAACCACAGTTATAGTATGTTTTAACAAGGGGGGCAATCACTTTTTCACACAGGGCCATGATGGTTTGGATTTTTTTTCACCTTTAATAATAAACACCTTCATTTACAAATTGCATTTTGTGTTTACTTGTGTTGTCCTTGACTATTGTTTAAATTGGTTTGATGTTCCGAAACACTTAAGTGTGACAAACATGCAAAGGAACAGGAAATGAGGAAGGGGGCAAACACTTTTTCACACCACTGTATATTATACAGGCCAGGCATAGAGGTCTCACAAGGGATAGTCGCTTCACAACAATCTGAGTCAGAATAGTTCTTTAAACCCCAAGGCCGCTATCTCGGACAACCTTTTGGCTGACATTATTGCCAACAGAAAGGCGCTCTTCAATGAATGATGCCATAGTGAGACAGGAGAAACAAAGGTGTCTGATGAAAGGAAATCCAAGATTAGAGGCAAGTCCCACTTTGGAAATCTTAGAGACCTTAGGCGGATGGCTACCACAGCCAACTGTGTACCAGTGAAAGCCGACATAGTAGACACGTGGGCCTTCATAGTACATGTGGAGAGGCCTAGTTTCCAATCCCACCTGGAGAAATTCCAGTATGTGGCAGACCCTTGGGGAATCTGGCAAAAAGTCATGTCTGTATGCAAACTTGTTCCAAATTCTGGTATAGGTATTGTTGGTACAGTCTTTTCTGGCTTTCATTAGGGTCTTCATGACTCTGGATAAGCAAGCCAAACTGATTACCCTTCACCTTTCAAGACCCAGGCTGTCAATTTCAGACTCTCTGGCAGATTGGCTCCTGCATCAGCAGGTCCGACTTTACTGGTAGAGGGTGTGGTTCTCTGATGCTCAATGAGAGGAGGAGAGGATACCAAGGTCTCTTTGGCCAGTCCGGTACTACTGCCAGAATGGACACCTTCTCCTGCCGCAACCTGCGCAAAAAAAGGAGGATCACCGGGATTGGAAGGGAGGCATATGCTGTTCTGAAATTCCATTCCGCTGATAAAGCATCCTCCCCCGCGGGTGACTGGACTTGGCAAAGAACCATGGTAGTTTGGTATTGGTCAGAGAGGCAAACAAATCCACCTCTGGAAGGAGGGCCCATGCCACCAGGCTCCTAAAGATTTGTGGTGACAGGGCCCACTCGTTGTTGTCTAAGTCCGCTCTGGACAGGTAGTCTGCTTGAGTGTTCAGATGACCGGGCACATATACTGCTGTTAGCAGCTGTAAGTTAGCTTGAGCCCAATCCATGATCAGCATCACCTCTCTGCGAATCCCTCCCTGCCTGCGGATGTAAGCCACTGCCTGTCTAGCTTCAAAAGGATGGGCGCTTCTTGAATCTGACTCTTGAAAGCCAGGAGGGCCTGGAAGGCTGCCCTCAACTCCAGTATATTGGAAACTACATTGGCAGCCTGAAAAGTCCAATGGCCTTGGGCCCAGTGGTCTTTGCATAGGGCTCCCCTGCCCATTCCGCTGGCATCCGACTGGAATATTTGCCACCTTGTTGTGAATATGGTTTAAATTTTAAGGGATGGTGGCGCTGTTCAGGGTAGATATGGGGAGAGCAGAATAAACATATAAATAATGAAATGTTTAAATGGATAATTGTGAAAACAGGTATAGATAAATAATAAATATGTATATATATACACTTGATATGAGAGTAGATGTATAATAGGATAAAGGAATATGCTTGTAACCGACAGCGAGTATAGATGTAGATGTAAGGAGCAATAAAGCAATATCACTTGGGATCACCAAGGAAAAGTGACTACGTGCAACACCTCATGCACCTATTGGGTACTAGGTAAATAGGTCAATACATCACTATGTATAAACAATTACGTGACAACTTAAGGTAAAAAATTAAAACATGAATTTCAAAGTGACTTCATAATAAAACGGATAAATTATTAGATAAATCCAATTAATACGAAATAATGTGCAGAAAATATAACTGTATATAACTCTTCAATGTGTCCAAAGTAGGAGTAAAAAAAGTGTCTCATATAAAAATAAAAATAAAGTGATTCAGGTGCACATATAAAAAGTGATTCAGGTGCACATATAAAAATGTGACGGGTGGTTACTTGAAAAAATGTATATATGTAAAAATAAAAATATATATATATTAGAGAAAAAAATCTAGTGCGGATTGTCCCAGACAGTCAATATTAATAATAAAGTCATATGCTGTCCTCTGAGAGAATCCACAATCTTGCAACATCATATGACATATAGGCAAGTTGACTTGTGCACGGTGACCATTCAGGTGCTCCCCTCCTTCCGTCGAGTGCCCCTAGAAGTGAAAACACTCACCAGAGTGCCTAACCCCTGCAGGGGTGATAGGCGTATAATCTCCTTGGGAATTCCTCCTCCGTGGGGACGGCTTGTCCAGGAAGGGGGGCCTTCTCCGTGGTAATATCCAACCTCTGCACCTCTTCAGGAATGGGGGGTAAAAACTCCAGTGGGGTCGTTTCGTCGATAGGACGTCTTCGGAGATGATGTCTTCAGGAATGGGGGGTAAAAACTCCAGTGGGGTCGTTTCGTCGATAGGACGTCTTCGGAGATGATGTGTGAATATGTTGTGAATATGGAGTGGCACCGAAGAAGATTCTGCTGCCTCGATCACCAGTCCAAGTAGACCCTCATCTGGGCTGTGATCTGGATTCTCCAACCAAGATCCCCCAATCTCCATTAATCTAGGAGACCCATTTTGAAGAGGCGCAAGTTCCATTGAGCCCATTTGGCTATCGGAGTAGTTGAGATCATAATGCCGAGAAGTCGCATGCAGTCTATTGGCAGGTACGCCTCCTTTCGAGCTTCCGACATCGTCTTCAGCATACAGGACATCTTGTCTCTGGGTAATGCCACTGATGCCACGCGAGTATCTATATTTGCACCTAAGTATACCAGAGATTGAGTTGGCACGAGGTGACTCTTTTCTTGATTGATCAGCCAGCCAAAGCTCTCCAACGTCAACAAGTTCTTCATGGACCTGTTGAGGTCACTGAGGTCTTTGCAATGGCCATTTCTCATTTATTCCCAAACAGGAAGTGGCCTTTGGATGGTAAAATTGCACCATCCCTGCTTGAATGCTGGGTCAGCCACCCAGGGCCTCAGCCACAGGGCTCTTCTGGCAGTTACTACATTTAGCATAACTTTCGCCAGAATCTTGATCAGGTCGATGGATGCTTCAGCCATAAACAAAGCTGTTAGCTTCAAATTTGCTAACGAGGCTAGGACCTCAGCCTTGCCCAGGTCATTCTCCACCGCCCCCTCGGCTTTATGCATCCAGACCTCCATGGCCTTAGAAATTGTGGCCAATGCCATTGACGGCCTACATGCTCTTTTTAAGATCTACATCTACCCTCCTATCAAGTACGTCCCTGAAGGATACTGCATCATCCAGTGGCAGGGTTACGTGTCTGGCGAGGAGCATGAGTGGCGCGTCCACTACTGGAGTCTCCTCCAGAATCTTCACCTTCTCAGTTTTAAATGGATACAGCAGGGCTCAAAATTTCAAGTCCTGAGCTACTAGCCAGGCCTTAAGGGTTACTCGCCACCAGTTGCCCCGCCCAACCCCTACCCTGCCCCGCCCTCATAAATTATCTCATTAAATGACACCTTTAATGTTTTATGCAATTAAGGTATAAAAATATTAACAACCTTAATGTTAATGCAGCCTGTGTCCCCCCCATGTGCAGCCTGTGCCCCCCCCATGAGCAGCCAGTGCCCCCCCCCCCCCATGAGCAGCCCCCCCCCCCCCCCCCCCCCCAATGTGCAGCCAGTGTCCCCCCCCCCAATGTGCAGCCAGTGTCCCCCCCCCCAATGTGCAGCCAGTGTCCCCCCCCCATTTTGAGCCAGTGTCCCCCCCCCCCCCCATGTGCAGCCAGTGCCCCCCCCCCCCATGTGCAGCCAGTGTCCCCCCCCCCCCCCCCCCCATGTGCAGCCAGTGTCTCCCCCCCCCATGTGCAGCCAGTGTCTCCCCCCCCATGTGCAGCCAGTGTCTCCCCCCCATGTGCAGCCAGTGTCTCCCCCCCATGTGCAGCCAGTGTCTCCCCCCCATGTGCAGCCTGTGTCTCCCCCCCATTTGCAGCCTGTGTCTCCCCCCCATTTGCAGCCTGTGTCTCCCCCCCATTTGCAGCCTGTGTCCCCCATGTGCTGCCTACCTGTGGAGGAGAAGAGAGGAGAGCTGCCACTGGGAGATCACAGCAGGGAACATTCAGACTTTTGTTTCATAAGCTGTGTGTTCCCCCGCCGTGCGCCGTCACATAAGCTCCTCCCCTTGTCCGGGGAAGTTTGATACAGGTCACCCGTCCTAGGATTGGACGGGTGATCTGTCTATCAAAGTCCCGGAAAAGGGGAGGGGCTTATGTGACGGCGCACGGCGGGGGAACACACAGCTTATGAAACAAAAGTCTGAATGTTCCCTGCTGTGATCTCCCAGTGGCAGCTCTCCTCTCTCTCTTCTCCTCGCCAGCCCTCAAAAATCACTCGCAAAATGCGAGTGTGCGAGTGTAATTTTTGAGGGCTGGATACAGCTTTGTGAACCGATTCTTGAATGTCATCCTTTTATCTAATTGCTTCCACTCATCAAAGATCACTTCCTTAATTCATTATCCCCTTCATTAAAAATCTCATGCCGAAAAAACCCCCGAGAAGAAAAAAAAAAAAAGGGGTGGGGGAGGGGGGAAAACACAGAGCGTCCCCTCCCTCTCCCTCCCTCCCTCTCCCTCCAAGCCGAGGCGAGAAGGGGTGGTGTGGGGGGGACAGAGAATAGCGAGGGCACCATCATAGAACGATCGCTACTTCCCTACCCTCCCCGTTATCCCCTCCCCCCCTCAACTATGATGCCCTTCTTTAGTCAGCCACATCGCCCTCAAACAGTGTCCGTCCTTCATCTGAGAAAATATACACATTCCAGGGTGTCCATGTTTTAATATATTGTTCCTTTTGGTGATCTTTCGAGAGGATTAATTCCTCCATCTTCTTAATTTCTTCTACTTTTTTAACCCACATGCCTATGGTAGGTGCCTGTGTAGATTTCCAGCATATGGGTATACATGCTTTGGCAGCATTAAGGAGGTGACAGAGAACTAATTTTTTATAGGTTTTCCTCGGTATATTAGATACGTGAAGCATAAAGAGTGCCGGGTCATATGGTATTGGTATTTCTGTGACATTTTGGGCAATTTGATGTATTCTCTTCCAAAAGTATTCTAATTTTGGGCATGACCAAAATATGTGGAAGATTGTACCCCTCTATTCTTGACATCTCCAACATTGGTCTGTCAACAATGGGTATATTTTATGCAGTTTTATGGGGGTTTGATACCATCTGGTCGCCACTTTATAATTTGTTTCTTGTATATTTGTACTTATGGCCGTTCCATGTATACAACTTATTATATTTTGCTGCTGTGACTCCGTAAACTTACGTCCCAGATCTTCCTCCCAATCCGTAAGGCACTGTAGCTGATAGTCCTCCGGTGGACTAATCAGTAGTTTATATACTGCCGATAGGGCGTGTCGCATTATCCCCTCTTCCGAACAGATGGTCTCATATCTGGTAACATTTGAGCTGAGACCATCTAGTCCCGGTAGTGATCGTAAGAAATTTGTTAATTGAAAGGCTCTCCAAAAGTCTAATCCAAAGGTACTTGTTCTATCCATTAGTTCTCGCATCGATCGCCAATTATTATTTAACTTAAAGTGGGATAACTGGAAATGGCCGTTTTGTCTTATTGCCTGGAAAACTGGATCTTGACATCCTGGAGGGCACGCAGGGTTCCCCAGAATTGGGTACATTAAGGAGTAGGCTGACACCAGGGAGTATTTTCTAAATAATACCTTGCATATCTGCACCGTCACTCCTATTAATGGGTGGTTTTTTATGTCATTTGGCATTACCGAATTACTCAACGGTGCCCTTGCAAGTAAGGTATTACTCTGAGCCTGTTCCAGACTTGGCCACAGTTTAATTGATTGGTGGCAGTTCCAGTCAATGAGCCTTGTCAAATGTATTGCCTGCTGATATTTTCTTATATCAGGTACCGCTAACCCTCCGTGTTTTTTTAGAGACATCAATTGTTGTCTCTTCCATCTTGGGCGTTTATGTGCCCAGATAAAATCAAAAAACATTTTGGTCACCTGATCTAGATATTTGGAGGGGATGTATATCGGAAAGGCTTGAAGGAAATAAAGGAATTTGGGGAGTATACACATCTTAATGATGTTACACCTTCCAAACCATGAGTGTAGTCCCGTCTTCCATTTCCCTCGTCTCTCTTAACAGGGGTGGAAAGTTTAACTCAAATATTTTGGAAGTTTTAGATGGTATATTTGTCCCTAGGTATCTTAAGGCTGTTGTTGTCCATTTAAATTTAAAACTAATCTGGAGGTTTAAAAGCTCAGATTGTTTTATGCCTATTCCCATTGCCTCTGATTTCTTAAAATTAATCTTCAGGTTTGACAAGTTACCATACTTATTAAATTCATGTAAGAGCATCGGTAGGGAAATTATTGGGTTTGTAAGTGAAAAAATCTATATCTGGGTTTAGCCGAACCGTGCATAGGAAAGGCTCCAATGCCAGAGCAAATAGGAGTGGCGATAGGGGACAGCCTTGTCTCGTACCATTTTTTATCATGAAAGGCTCTGACAGGACACCGTTGGCTCTAACTCGAGCCGAGGGTTCCGAATATATTGTGCATATGCGGGCCATCATCACCTCTCCTATCCCCACATATCTTAGTACTGTCATCATGAAATGCCAATCGACCCTATCAAAGGCCTTTTCTGCGTCCGTTCCTAACAGAACACACAGGGTTTTATTCCTGTTTACTACATGTACGAGATTTGTTACCTTGATTATATTATCCCTGGCCTCGCGGGTAGGTACAAATCCTACCTGGTCCAGATGGATCAAGGTTGGAATGTATTATTGAATTCTGGTGGCTATCATTTTGGTAAGTATTTTTAGATCAGTATTTAACAGCGAGATTGGCCTGTAACTGCCGCAGGCTGTCGGGTCTTTCCCTTCTTTGTGTATCACTGTTATGTAGGCCATGAGAGTCTCTTGGGGGAGCATTCTATCTGGTCCCAGTCCATTAAAAAATTTCACCAGGAATTTACCCAAAGATACGATAAGGGTTTTATAATATGCGATGGTAAACCCGTCTGGGCCTGGGGCCTTTCCTAGTTTAATATTTGCCATCGCTTTTTGAATCTCTTCCAATGTAAATGGTTCATCTAGTGTTTTACTAACCTCCGGTGTTAATTTTGGCATATGAGAATTAGATAGATATTCTTCTGTCTGGGTCTGAGGAGAGGGGTCTTTCACTATATTGTATAGATCTGAGTAGTATCTTTGAAATTCCCTCACAATGTCTTTAAGGAAGGAACATTTCTGTCCATTTGCCTTCACTATATGTGGTATGTAGTTCCCTAGTCTCTGTTCTCTTAGGGTCCTAGCTAGGGCCCTACCACATTTATTTCCGGACTCATATGATATCCTCCTGCATATCTGCATTTGTGCTTTTGCCTTATATATCATTAGGTCTACTATCTTTTTGCGTAGAGTTAGTAGTTCTTTTTCCAGCTCAGCTGTTTGGGCATGTTTGAATTGGGCTTCTACTAATTTTAATTCATTCAGAAGAAAAGTAAATTGTTTAGCTCGCTGTTTCTTTATTCGCGAGCCGTGCTTAATAAGAATCCCTCGGATTACTGCCTTATGGGCTTCCCATACTATGCCTGTATTGCTCTCTGGGATATCATTTGTTTGAAAGAAAAAGTCCAGTTCTCTTGTCACTTCCCTCAATACCTCCTCATCTTGCAATAAACTCTCATTAAGTCTCCAGGTTCTCGTCCTGGAGATATAATGGTCGGTCAATGCGTAGGTCAACTGAATCGGCGCATGATCTGACCACGTGATGTGATCGATTGAGATCTCTCGTACCGCCTGTATCTGGGAGTGAGGGATAAAGAAATAGTCTATCCTCGAGAACTGTTTATGCGGAATAGAAGGTGTAATCCCTTTCTGCAGGGTGAAAAATGCACCATATATCTATCAACTGTGCTTTGAATAAAGCTCTAGAGATTAATTTACGTGAGTTAGGGGGTATCGAGGAGCAGCCCGAAGAGGTATCGTCGGACGGTATTAATGGTATATTAAAATCCCCTCCCAGTATTAGTTGGCCCTTAGTAAATTCAGTCAGTAGTTCTAGAGTATGAGTAATGAAGGTTTCCTGATGCAGGTTAGGTGCGTAAATGTTCGCTAATGTTACCTCAATATTGCCAATCATGCCTCTTACAAACAGATATCTTCCCCCTACATCTGCTTTTTCTTCTACACAGGACCACGGCACTTTGGATGAGATTAATATAGACACTCCGCATGTTTTAATAAGCTTATTAGTGGAGTGGTAAACTATTGGAAAATGTCTACTTTTCAAAACTGGTAGCTTACCCTCTTTAAAGTGCATCTCCTGGATGAAGGCGATGTCTGACTTCTTACGATATAGGTCTTCCGTGAGCATGCGTCTTTTTTCAGGGATATTAGGCCCCTTTACGTTCAACGAGAGTGCCCTCACCACCTCCATCCCCCCGACCCCCCCCTAAAAAAAAAAAAAAAAAAAAAGGGGGAACACCCCCCAGAAAAAGAAAAAAAACAAAAAGAAGAAGAAAAAAAAAAAAAAAAAAGGGGGGGGGGGAAAAATTTAGGGGGTGGGGGAGAAGCCTCCCCCCCCCCAAAAAAATGAGGGTTTACACCTTTATTGGTGCTAAAACAAGATGAGTTTTGAGATGGCCCACTTTAGTGGGAGTCAGTCCTGTCAGGACAGCAAAACTTTGCTATTGCGCTTTTCAGTATCCCACTCAGAAAAAGCGCTAATCTATGTGGGGGTGTAGTCAGAGATATACCGAGTTCGAGCCCCTCTGCCCCCCGCCCCCTCCCGCCGCCCCATGAGAAGACGAATACCATCATTTTACTCTTTTTCTGTTCAGTGTTTGTCCTATATCTACCATTTCTTTTTCAATTCTCTATAAAGCTTCCTGGTCCATTTTGTAACCATTTATTTTCCCCTCCAACCCCTCCCTCCCCCAGCAAGCCCAGCAACCTCCTGGCTTGGGCTGTTCATGATGGGAATCCCTGCTGTGACACGATGGAGAACCTTGAGGGAGAGCGGGAACGAGAAGCATCTCTTCTTCCGTGGGAGCATCAAACTTCCTGTGAGGATGAATGTCTCCCATTCCTTCCCGAGCTTCTATCCTCTGATCGCCATGAAGAGCCATGACCGAGACCCGAGGAGCTGGAGCAGCACAGATAGGCCTGAGGAATTAGTCTGCCAACATAGGAGAATTTTAAAATGTATATATTCCTTGGTATCTCCCCTACCTTCTTTACGAGCGCTGATCTTTAGAGGGGGTAGGCCTTTTGATACTGCTGGAATAAAATCTAAGACATGTTATGTCCTGGATAAAATGTTATAGCAGGTAATATGCAGGAGTGAATCTTGCAATTGCAAGGAATACCTGAGGGGAGGGGTCTAGAAGGCACAGTCAGCTGTAATAGCAGATGCTTCTTTAGGTAGAAGCACCTTTTAAAACTGGCTCCCTTAAGGCTTGCTCTGCCCCCTCTTCCTCTGATTGGCCCCAAGGATCAGCAGCGGGGTTCCCTGACAAAGTTGCCATTAGCAAATTTGGAAGCAGGGACCATGTCCAGCAGCAGACAAATCAGGACGGACTGCCAGCACTTTATACCAGCTAGGAGGGGAGGCACCATTAGTCCTGACCTAGGAGGAAGAAAAAGGAACGCTGAGGCTAATTATTTTATTTACAACTGTTTACTACAGTACCATAAAACAAATTTTACTGATTAGGCATTCCATCTCATGTTATTCAAAGAGTGGGAGCTCTAATTGTATTGAGGATAACATTTTCTTTCAAGGGAATACAGTATATATTTCATATTTTGTTATTATTTATTATGAACCAGTTTGATTACCCCAGAGGATTTTTTTGTAGCAATCACAACCCCATCTGGAGAAACCCCGGGACCAGGCGGGTTTACACCAATTTACCATAAGGACCATATTCCCCACAGGTTCCTTGAGGGCTCACATTAACTTGCCCACACACGCCCGGACTTTGACGGAAGTCCGCGGGACTTTTGAAATGAACGGGCTTGCCCCACACACGAAGTAAAGATAGCGGAGGAGTCCGGCGAGAAGACCCCCAAGACGGAAGAAGACCCCCGGAGCTGTGCAATAAAGTATTCAAAAAAATTCTGTTGTTTTTTTTCCCTTAGGTGAATGGGTAGGGGTACATCATACCCCATACTCATTCACATAGGGTGGGGGGCCGGTATCTGGGGGCCCCTTATTAAAGGGGGCTCCCGGATTCCGATAAGCCCCCCCGCCCGCAGACCCCGGCGGCGTTGACTTCCTTCGCTAGTCCCGTCTACCTGGAGTCACGCTCTAAATGAACTGACTTTCCGAACGTGTGGCGGCAAGTCCGTTCATTTCAAAAGTCCCGCGGACTAGCACACAGACGGCGGGATTGTCCGCCGGACTCCCGAGTCCGGCGGACAATTTTAAGTCAAAACTTCAAACTAAGTCCGCCGGACTTTTGGGAACAAAAAGTCTGCCGGAGCCCCACACACGGTCGGATTGACCAGCAGACTCTAGTCCGGCGGACAATCCCGCCGGAAAGTCCGGTGGTGTGTACGCGGCATGAGAGGCGTACTATGACATCCTCCCAGAATTGCGCTCCCCCTGGGGTACGCACACAGGAGTATCTGTGACCCGAGGACCCTGCACATCACGGATCACGGTAAATGGTAAATGGCCTCAGCCATCCATCCATGCTCAGCCATCCATCCATACTCACAGCCATCCATACTCAGCCATGCCTTCCAAACTCCGCTATCTATCCATTCTCAGCCATGTCATCCATACTCAGCCATCCATCCATACTCAGCCATCCATCCATGCTCAACCATGCCATTAATACTCAGCCATCCATCCATGCTCAGCCATCCATGCTCAGGCATGCCATCCATACTCGGCCATCCATCCATCTCAGCCATGCCATCCATACCCGGCCATACCCAGCCATACCCAGAAATACCTAGCCATACTCAGCAATACCAAGCCATACTCAGCAATACCCAGCAATACCTAGCCATACCCAGCCATACCCAGCAATACCTAGCCATACCCAGCCATTCCCAGCAATACCTAGAAATACCCAGAATACTTCGCTATACTCAGCAATACCCAGCCATACCCAGCCATACTCAGCAATACCCAGCCATACTCAGCAATACACATCAATACTCAGCCATACCCAGCAATACCCAGCCATACTTAACCATGCTCAGCAATACCCAGCCATACTCAGCCATACCCAGCCATACTCAGCAATACCCAGGCATACTCAGCAATACCCAGGCATACTCAGCAATACTCTGCCATACTCAGCCATACCCAGCCATACTCAACCATTCTCAGCAATACCCAGCCATACTCAGCAATACCCAGGCATACTCAGCAATACTCTGCCATACCCCACCATACTCAGCCATACCCCGCCATACTCAGCAAAACCCAGCCATACTCAACCATACACAGCCATACTGAACCATACCCAGCCATACTCAGCAATACCCAGCCATACCCAGCAATACCCAGCAATACTCAGCCATACCCAGCCATACTCAGCCATACCCATTCATGCTCATCCATGCCTCATCCATGCCACATCTATGCCACTACAGTGCCCAGCAGTGCCACTACAGTGCCCATCAGTGTCTCACTGAGGGCCCCCTTTTATAAGGGGGGCCTCAGATCCCGCCCCCCCACCCTATGTGAATGAGTATGGGGTACTATGTACCCCTACCCATTCACCTAAGGTGTAAAATGTAAAGTAAAAAAACACACAATTTTGAAAAAATATTTTATTGCACTGCTCCGGGGGTCTTCTTCCGTCTTGGGGGTCTTCTCGCCAGACTCCTCCGCCATTTACCTAGCTCTTTTACCGAGCGGAGGAGGCCGGCTACCTTCTTCGTCATCGACGCCGTCGTCTGGGGGTCTCGATCTGCCTTCGGGGGTCTTCCGGGGTCTTCCGCCTTCTTCTTCTTCTTCCGATGTTGACCCGTCGCTCTCTCTGGCCGGAATGCCAGAGCCGCGCTGTGCTGGGACTTATATAGGGACAAGGGGACAGGGTCACATGCTCATGTCACATGGTGACCCCGCCCCCTTGTGATGTCACAGTCCCGGAGGATGCTGGGACTGTGACATCACAGGGGGGCGGGGTCACCATGTGACATGAGCATGTGACCCTGTCCCCTTGTCCCTATATAAGTTCCAGCACAGCGCGGCTCTGGCATTCCGGCCAGAGAGAGCGACGGGTCAACATCGGAAGAAGAAGAAGAAGAAGAACAAGAAGAAGGCAGAAGAAGGCGGAAGACCTCAGAAGACCCCCGAAGGCGGATCGAGATCCCCAGACGACGGCGTCGACGACGAAGAAGGTAGCCGGCCTCCTCCGCTCAGTAAAAGAGCTAGGTAAATGGCGGAGGAGTCCGGCGAGAAGACCCCCAAGACGGAAGAAGACCCCCGGAGCAGTGCAATA
Organism: Lithobates sylvaticus; assembly: GCA_028564925.1. Lineage (NCBI taxonomy): Eukaryota > Metazoa > Chordata > Amphibia > Anura > Ranidae > Lithobates > Lithobates sylvaticus. The sequence goes on along the minus strand of CM053037.1, from coordinate 112,307,857 downwards.
AAATATTTTTTCAAAATTGTGTGGTTTTTTACTTTACATTTTACACCTTAGGTGAATGGGTAGGGGTACATCGTACCCCATACTCATTCACATAGGGTGGGGGGCCGGGATCTGAGGGCCCCCTTATAAAAGGGGGCTCCCAGATTCCGATAAGCCCCCGCCCGCAGACCCCGACAACCAACGGCCAGGGTTGTCGGCAGGGCCGCTACAAGGCAGGGGCGGACGGGGCACGTGCCCTGGGCGCTACCATTTTCTAAAGGGGGGGGGCGCGCCGCAGCCTGCAGTTTAAATTGTGTCATGGGCCGGCCGCCGCCCGCCAGTACATTTAATTGCTGTGCCTGTGTGTGCCGCCGGCGCCGAGTGCGCTCCGCTTCTGCTGTATCCTCCCTTGTCCCTTCTTTCTGCTTGAGTTTCCCCCCCCCGCGGAGGAGTCACTTAGTACATGCCAGCGCGGCAGCGCCAGCGGCATGACGTCACTCAACCAGGTGGGAGGACTCAGAGGAGAGGAGCGCAGGGAGCTCTGTAGCCTTGACGCGCTGCGAGCCTGTGACCCGGAGCAAGGAGCTGCTGCCACCTGCCTGCCTGGCTAGTTAGAACGAAACTGCTAGAAGAATAGAGATAAGAAGAAGAGGAGAGATAAGAAGAAGAGGAGAGATAAGAAGAAGAGAGAAGAGAAGAAGAGAGAAGAGAAGAAGAGAGAAGAGAGAAGAGAAGAAGAGAGAAGAGAGAAGAGAAGAAGAGAAGACTTGAATTTACAGCCAATGTGTCCATAGGTACTTTTTTTATTTTTTTTTACATGACAGAGACAGAGACAGACAAGACAGACAGACAAGAGACATGACACACACTTGCTTAGGCCCCTTTCACACTGGGGCGGGAGCCGCGGTGACGGTAAAGCAGCGCTATATTTAGCGCTGCTTTACCGTCGTTTTGCCCGCGGGTTTCGGCCGCTCGCGGTGCGGTTTTACCCCCTGCGAGCGGCCGAAAAAGGGTTAATATCCACCGCAGAGCGCCGCCGTGGCGGCGCTTTGCGGCGGTATTGCCGCAGTTTTACCGCGGTGTCCCATTTAAATGAATGGGAAGGAGCGGTATAGGAGCGGTGAATACGCCGGTCCTATACCGCTCCAAAGATGCTGCTAGCAGGACTTTTTTTGCCGTCCTGCTAGCGAACCGCTCCAGTGTGAAAGCCGCCGGCTTTCACACTGTAGTGAATGGGGCCGTTTTTTTCAGGCGGTGTACAGGCGCTATTTTTAGCGCTGTACCGCCTGAAAACCGCCCAGTGTGAAAGGGGCCTTAATATGCCTCTCCACTTTTTTAATTTATGTAAATTGTAAAATGTTAATTTCTGAAAATATATGTGCAAAGTGTTCAGTGGTTGTGGCGGAATGTACAGTACAGGACTAAGAAATCTTAACTGGTTGCTGACCGCTGGCTGTCAATTGACGGCCAGGCGGTGCAGCTCTCGTGGCGGGAGGGCGTCATATGACGTCCTCCCCTTCCTGGCCCACCAGGGGGCGCGCGCGTGCCCGCCGTGTTACTGGGGACTCAATGCGATTGCCCGGTAACACAGCAGGACCGTGGATCTGTGTATGTAAACACACAGATCCACGTCCTGTCAGAGAAGAGGAGACCGATGGTGTGTTCCCAGTACAGAGGAACACAGATCGGTCTCCTCCCCTTGTGAGTCCCCTCCCCCTACAGTTAGAATCACTCCCAGGGAACATATTAACCCCTTCAGTGACCCCTAGTTTTAACCCCTTCCCTGCCAGTCACATTTATACAGTAATCAATGCTTTTTCATAGCACGGATCGCTATATAAATGTGAATGGTCCCAAAAATGTGTCAAAAGTGTCCGATATGTCCGCCGCAATATCGCAGTCAGGATAAAAATTGCAGATCACCGCCATTGCTAGTAAAAAACAAAATTTGAAACGACATTGATTTTTTATTAAAAACGGGGGGGGGGGGGGGGGCGCACTTTGTCATCTTCGCCCTGGGCACCAAATGGCCTTGTCCCAGCACTGGTTGTCGGGAAGAGGCCCTTGTCCTCATCAACATGGGGACAAGGTGCTTTGGGGTGGGGGGGCTGCACGGCCCCCCTTTCCCCAGGGCACCCCCCATGTTGAGGGCACGAGGCCTGGTATTGCTCAGGAGGGGGGGGCGCTCGATCGTCCCCACCCCCCTTTCCTGGCCTGCCTGCTCGGATAAGGGTCCCTTTAAATCCATGCCAGGTGACGGGGCTAGCGCGGCGGCATTCACTGCCTTCGCTAGCTCCGTCTACCTGAAGTCACGTGCTAAATGAACAGACTTTCCGATGATCGGAAAGTCCGCTCATTTCAAAAGTCCGGCGGACTAGCCTACTAACGGCGGGATTGTCCGCCGGACTGCCAAGTCCAGCGGACAATTTTAAAACAAAACTGAAAACCTAGTCCGCCGGACTTTTGGCGCCAAAAAGTCCGCCGGCGCCGACACACGAGGGGATTGTCAGGTGGACTTGAGTCCAGCGGATAATCCCGCGGGATAGTCCCTTCGTGTGTACGCGGCATTAGGCCGCATACACTCGATCGGACTTTCTGGCGGGATTGTCCGCTGGACTAGAGTCCGCCGTACATTCCGACCGTGTGTGTTGCTCAGACGGACTTTTTATTCCCAAAAGTCCGGCGGACCTAGTTTTAAGTTTTGACTTAACTTCTTGCTGACCGCCCACTGTCAAAAGACGGCGGAGCGGTGCAGCTCTTGTGGCGGGCCGCAGTCATATGATGGCGCTACCATTTTGGCCACTAGGGGGCGCACCCGCGATTGCCCAGTAACTGAGCAGGACGTGGATCTGTGTATGTAAACACACAGATCCACGTCCTGTCACTGGAGAGGAGACCGATGGTGTGTCCCTTGTACATAGGGACACCGATCGGTCCCCTCCCCCAGTCAGTCCCCTCCCCCCACAGTTAGAATCACTAAGTTAGGGAACATATTAACCCCTGCAGCGCCCCCTAGTGTTAACCCCTTCCCTGCCAGTCACATTTATACAGTAATCAATGCATTTTTATAGCACGGATCGCTGTATAAATGTGAATGGTCCCAAAAATGTGTCAAAAGTACCGATATGTCCGCCGAAATGTCGCAGTCACGATAAAAATCGCAGATCGCCGCCATTACTAGTAAAAAATAAATAATAATAAAAATGTCATAAATCTATGCCCTATTTTGTAGTTGCTATAACTTTTGCGCAAACCAATCAATATACGCTTATTGCGATTTTTTTTTTACCAAAAATATGTAGAGGAATACGTATCAGCCTAAACTGAGGAAAAAATTTGTTAAAAAAAAAATAAAAAAAATGGATATTTATTATAATAAAAAGTAAAAAATATTATGTATATATATTGTGGCGCCTGGACACTAGGCTTGTGAAATTTGTTTCGTAACAAATCGAAATTCGGCCAAATTGCTTCAGAATGTCCGGAAAAAAAAATAATGAACTTCAACGAATACGAAAGAAATTATAGTGGATATAACTAATTAATTCGACATGATTCGGTAATTCGTAAAAGATCTAATGAGACTTAAGCTCAACTCAAAGTAAATCTTACAGTTCAATCAGCTGATTCATTTTGTGCTGGAGGTTGGATTACTGGCAAAGTGCATGCCTGAGAACTGAATGAGAAGGGGGCTGTATTGTATTTGAGCAAAGGAGACGAGATATTGTCATTGTGTGTGTAAAAAGATTCAATAAACAAACGACTTTCCAAACTATGAATCATTATCACGAATATATATACATACATAAATATCGAATTTCAACAAATACAAACAAAATTATAGCGCATATAACGACATGATTCAAGATTCAGTATAACGAATATCGACACTCTACAGAAATAACAAATTATCCAAAAACATATTAATGTAACATAACGAACATAACAGAACAAAATTATGTATTTTACAAATGACAACAAACCGAAACTAAACAAAATTTTCCATTGTGCACAAGTCTACTGGACACTCAAGAGAGGGTACTACAGCCTGGGGAAAGAGCCTGCCTCAAAGCCACCATTAAATTGTCTTGGGACCAGCCGGGTCCATACGTGGTTGTAGAAGCTGATCCCACAGAGGAAGAAGTCGGGATAGAGCTAATTACGGAGATTGTACCCACTCAGGCTTTGTTAAGGAGTGGGGGGCGAATTCCTGTCAGTGTGCGGAAATTTTACTAGTCACCCGGTCAGCCTGAAGCCACAAATGGTGATCGGGAAAGTGAGTGCTGCCACCCCGGTAGCGAAGAATGAGACAGCACAAATGGGATATGGAAGGAACGCCACTGCCTTCTGCCCAAGCCTTCCCCCTGCCTGGGAAGGAAGGATTAAAGCTCGTGGGAGAAAATGTTCTCAAAGAATGGCTTCGACATGGGCTGTGCTAAGAGTGCTCAACATTGAATCCGATTGACTGAGGATAAGCCCTTTCAAGAAAGAGCAAGGGGGGTCCCCTTGTGTGATTCGGAAGACCCTCAGGAGCAACTGGCTGAACTGAAAAGATCAGGAGTGATTAAGGAGTCGCCGAAGCCCTTATGCTTCTCCGATTGTGGTGGTGAGAAACAAGAATAGGTCTCTCCGGATGTGTATTGATTATCGAACCTTGAATCGAAGGACTATCCCAGATAAATACAGGACTCCTCGCATAGAAGAAGCCTTGCAGTGCTTATCAGGGGAAAAATGGTTCAGTGTGTTGTATGTGAAGAGTGGGTACTACCAGATCCCTATGCACCCAGAAGACCGAGAGAAGACGGCCTTTATTAGCCCACTGTGATTTTTCGAGTTTGATCGGATGCCCCAGGGATTGTCTATGAACTTGGTAGAAGTATTAGTCTGCGTAGACCTAGTCTACCTGTTTGGTCAAACATTGGAAGAACATGAGGCTCGATTGGAGAAGGTTTTCCAGCCACCACAAGAGGGGATGAAGCTCTCATTGGAGAAGTGCCATGTCTATCAGACCTCTGTCACCTACTTAGGTCATGTGGTATATTATTCCCCTTAATATTCATACCAGACCCAAAGGGCCTGGTAATGGACTGGGGGAATCCCATGCCGTTTTTTTCAATTACTTTTATCTGTATTGCCGGACCCGACAATTCATTATAGCCGTGAGTACTTTTAAATGACTTTTTTCCTTTAGAAATGTGATTTTGTGCAGGGACTGTTCTAAACACGGGAAAAATGCGCCCCCCCTGTTTGAAATGGTAACGGGTACATTGTACCCCTACCATTTCACAAAGACACATCTTGGGACAAGTCCTTTTTAAAAAAAAAAAAAAAAAAATGTCCCATGAAGTCCATTAAACGTATTCTCTTCCTCCGCCGACGGACTAGAAAAAATAAATAAAAAAGATCCACCTCCATGGGAGGCACCCGCCTTATGACACTTCAGAGCGATGACAGTTCTTTTATAACTGAGTGTGGGGCCAAACGGTAACGTACATGGGTGACCTGGCCCCCCTCTGACGCACGGGGACTTCCCAATGGCTTTTACGTGGCGTCAGAGGGGGCGGGGCCACCCGTTTACGTATCCGGGTAACCCGCCACCTCTGACGCACGGGGACTTCCCAATGGCTTCCCCGTGGTGTCAGAGGGAAGCGAAGCCACCCGGGTACATAAACGGATGGCCCGGCCCCCTCTGATGCCACGGGGAAGCCATTGGGAAGTCCCTGAAGCACCATAAGGCGGGTGCCTCCCATGGAGGCAGATCTTTTAAAAAAAAATTCTGGTCCATCGGCGGAGCGAGAGAAGATGAATGGACTTCGTGGGACATTTACATTTTTTTATTTTTTAATAAAGGACTTGTCCCAAGATGTGTCTTGTGTTTTTTTTTAACATTTTGACACCTTTTTTGTGAAATGGTAGGGGTACAATGTACCCATTACCATTTCAAACGGGGGGATGGGATCTGGGGGTCTCCTTGTTAAAGGGGGCTTCCAGATTCCGATAAGCCCCCCGCTCGCAGACTCCCACAACCACCGGGCAAGGGTTGTGGGGATGAGGCCCTTGTCCCCATCAACATGGGGACAAGGTGCTTTGGGATCTACCCCAAAGCACCCTCCTCATGTTGAGGGCATGTGGCCTGGTACGGTTCAGGAGGGGAGGCGCTCTCCTCCCTTTTCCTGCGGCCTGCCAGGTTGCGTGCTCGGATATGGGTCTGGTATGGATTTTTGGGGGGACCCCCACGCCATTTTTTTTCATTTTAGCACGGGGTTGCCCTTAAAATCCATACCAGACCTGAAGGGTCTGGTATGGATCTTGAGGGGGACCCCTACGTAATTTAAAATAAATAAATTGGCGTAGGGTTCCCCTTAATATCCATACCAGACCTGAAGGGCCTGGTATGGAATTTGGGGGGACCCCCACACAATTTTTTTTTTACATCTTGGTTTGGGGTTCCCCTTAATATTCATACCAGACCCAAAGGGCCGTTTTTTTCAATGACTTTTATCTGTATTGCCAGAAATGACTTCTTTCCTTTAGAAATTTCATTTTGTGCAGGGACTGTTCTAAACACGGGAAAAATGTGCCACTTTACAGGCATACTATAGTCACCCCTAGGTATGAAATTTTATTGTTTCACTTTAAGTATTATCAAAATCACTGCTCCTGAAAAAACTGTAGTTTCGAAAAACTTTTTTTTGCATTGATACATGTCCCCTGGGGCAGGACCCAGGTCCCCAAACACTTTTTATGACAATACCATACATATAAGCCTTTAAAATTAGCACTTTTGATTTCTCCCATAGTCTTTTAAAGGGTGTTCCGCGGCTTTCGAATTTGCCGGAACACCCCAAATTGTTCGCTCGAACATCGGGCTCATCCCTAATATATACATACATATATGTAATAATATTAGGTAAGCCAAATAATTTAGCAAGGTAAAATACTGAAAAGTGGTTCCTGTGTTAGGCCCAGATTCTTAAATGGCACACGATCAGCAATCTACTGGGGGGGGGGGGGGATGTGAGTGAAGTCTTACCTGACCTCATTAGTAGAAGTTATCTTAACGCTAATTTTTGTTTCAAAACTTGGTTCTGAGGATGGATGGATCGAATGCATGTGATTCAAATTCCTATATGACCACTTATTTCTGTTGGGTGTTCCTTATTATTTCTAAAAAAAAAAAAATACATGGCATGCAGTATGTGTGGCACTGTACTGGTGTAAACTTGCTGTTAGGAATATACAGATTTTTTAGGAAGCCTGGTGCATGAAAGACATTGAGCTCCAGCTGCTCTGGCTTCCAAGGGAGAGGAAACCCCCTCCGAGGTGCTGACAGACAACTATGATACAACATGTGCTCCTAGGAAGTAACAAGTCATTTCTGTTATGGATATCTTTTGAGCATCAGTTCAGACTGCAGTTAGACCTTAATGTTTTTTATCAGCATTGAATAGTTATCAAATATGCTTGAACTATATGAAGTCAACAGTTATACAATTGTATACCTTTGTGCTCTTTTATTGTTTTCATGAATTACCAAAGCTGTGAAGTCTAACTCCAGGCACTCCCTGTGTGGAGGAAGACAGTAATGGGGCAAGGTCCTCTGGCACCCAAGACAAAGAAGATGCAAAGTGAGCCCCTTTCCCCAGTTATTTAATCTGGCATTACAAACACTAGCATACATTTAACATTTGTGTATACAATCAGTAAAAACAAACAAGAAAAAAAGTAAAGAGAGGGGAAAGAGTAAATACATATAATTATATTTATTTACTCTTTCCCCTCCCTTTACTTTTTTTCTTGTTTGTTTTTACTGATTGTATACAAAAAAATGTAATGTAAGTGTTTGTAATGCCAGATTAAATAACTTTTCAAATTTTAACTACAATTTTTTTGGTAAAATAAAAAAATACTTAAGGATAACTACATGTCCCTTTGACAGTATAAAGGCACATTTATAACAAAAAAAAAGTGTACAGATAAATAAAAATAAAAATAAAAATACCCCCCCCTCCGCTGTGAGCAGCTACAGAACTAGGACTTGTGTGTGTTATGCAGCAGCTGCCTCTAACCCCTCATTTCCCTGCTGTGTGAGTACTGAGCAAAGCATGTTGTGTTCCTCTCACTTCTCATTTCCTTGCTGTGTGAGCCTATTGATACATTTAAAGCAGAACTTAAGTAATTCAGTCATCATCTATCAAATCTTCTGCACTTGTTTTAATTTTGGATAATAAAAAAACAATTTTTCTGCCAGTAAATACAGGCCCGGATTTACTCCCTTTGCCGCCCCAAGGCCGGGTCCTTCAATGCCGCCCCCCCCCCCCCCATCAGTGTCCCCTGCCCCTAAAGACCCACATTAGACTGCTTTACCGAGAGCCGTTTTGAGCCAGAAAATGTGTAAGCCGGAGTTTGGGGGTGGAGCGAAACTGCTCTACTGTAGTGCTATTTTCCTTGGGGGTTGTGAGGGGGAGTGGGGTGAGAGAGAGAAGGGGGCTGAGAGGGAGGAGGGGTGGGAGAGAGAAGGGGGCTGAGAGGGAGGAGGGGTGAGAGAGAGAAGGGGGCTGAGAGGGAGGAGGGGTGAGAGACAGAAGGGGGCTGAAAGGGAGGAGGGGTGAGAGAGAGAAGGGGGCTGAGAGGGAGGAGGGGGTGAGAGAGAGAAGGGGGCTGAGAGGGAGGAGGGGGTGAGAGAGAGAGAAGGGGGCTGAGAGGGAGGAGGGGGTGAGAGAGAGAAGGGGGCTGAGAGGGAGGAGGGGTGAGAGAGAGAAGGGGGCTGAGAGGGAGGAGGGGTGAGAGAGAGAAGGGGGCTGAGAGGGAGGAGGGGGCTGAGAGGGAGGAGGGGTGGGAGAGAGAAGGGGCTGATAGGGAGGAGGGGTGAGAGACAGAAGGGGGCTGAAAGGGAGGAGGGGTGAGAGAGAGAAGGGGGCTGAGAGGGAGGAGGGGTGAGAGAGAGAAGGGGGCTGAGAGGGAGGAGGGGTGAGAGAGAGAAGGCGGCTGAGAGGGAGGAGGGGTGAGAGAGAGAAGGGGGCTGAGAGGGAGGAGGGGTGAGAGAGAGAAGGAGGCTGAGAGGGAGGGAGGGTGGGAGAGAGAAGGGGGCTGAGAGGGAGGGAGGGTGGGAGAGAGAAGGGGGCTGATAGGGAGGGAGGGTGGGAGAGAGAAGGGGGCTGATAGGGAGGGAGGGTGGGAGAGAGAAGGGGGCTGATAGGGAGGGAGGGTGGGAGAGAGAAGGGGGCTGATAGGGAGGGAGGGTGGGAGAGAGAATGGGGCTGATAGGGAGGGAGGGTGGGAGAGAGAAGGGGGCTGAGAGGGAGGAGGGGTGAGAGAGAGAAGGGGGATGAGAGGGAGGAGGGGTGGGAGAGTGAATGGGGGCTGAGATGGAGGAGGGGTGAGAGAGAGAAGGGGGCTGAGAGGGAGGAGGGGTGAGAGAGAAAGGTGGTAAGAGAGGGGGTGGCCTGACAGAGTGGGGGGAGTATCAGACAGATGGGGGGAGTAGCTGACAGAGGGGGGTGTAGCTGACAGATGGAGGGGGGTGTAGCTGACAGAGGGAGGGGGGGTGTAGCTGACAGGGGGGGGAGTAGCTGACAGAGGGGGGAGTAGCTGACAGAGGGGGGAGTAGCTGACAGGGGAGAGAGAAGGGGGCTGAGAGGGAGGAGGGGTGAGAAAAAGATGGTAAGAGAGGGGGTGGCCTGACAGAGGGGGGAGTAGCTGACAGAGGGGGGTAACTGACAGAGGTGGGTAACTGACAGAGTGGGGGTAACTGACAGAGGGGGGTAACTGACAGATGGGGGATAGCTGACAGATGGGGGTAGCTGACAGATGGGGGGTAGCTGGCAGATGGGGGGAGTAGCTGACAGAGGGGGGGAGTAGCTGACAGAGGGGGGGGGTGTAGCTGACAGAGGGGGGGGGGTGTAGCTGACAGAGGGGGGGAGTAGCTGACAGAGGGGGGAGTAGCTTACAGGGGAGAGAGAATGGGGCTGAGAGGGAGGAGGGGTGAGAGAGAAAGATGGTAAGAGAGGGGGTGGCCTGACAGAGGGGGGTAACTGACCGAGGGGGGGGGGTAACTGACAGAGGGGGGTAACTGACAAAGGAGGGGTAACTGACAGAGGGGGGGTAACTGACAGAGGGGGGTAACTGACAAAGGAGGGGTAACTGACAGAGGGGGGGGGTAACTGACAGAGGGGGGTAACTGACAGGGGGTAACTGACAGAGGGGGGTAACTGACAGAGGGGGGTAACTGACAGGGGGGGTAACTGACAGAGGGGGGTAACTGACAGAGGGAGGGTAACTGACAGAGGGAGAGTAACTGACAGAGGGGGTAACTGACAGAGGGGGGGGGGTAACTGACAGAGGGGGGGGTAACTGACAGAGGGGGTAACTGACAGGGGGTAACTGACAGGGGGGTAACTGACAGAGGGGGGTAGCTGACAGAGGGGGTAGCTGACAGGGGAGGGGAGCTGACAGAGGGGGAGTGGCTTACAGAGGGGGCTGTGAGTACAGAGGAGAATGATACCTCAGTGAGGACTTCGGGAGACACAGCAGAGCACACGACAGGCAAGGAGGCGGGACTCCGGGCGATCAGACACCCACAGTCAAGCCCCGCCTCCACATGTGACCAACCGTGTCCGCCGCCCGCACGTGACCTATTCAGCCAATCACAGGCTCAATAGGTATGCCTGCTGTCCATCGCTGAGCTCGGCTCGGAGACGGAGCGCACAGGCAGGAATACTGTATATGTTAAACAGTTATTTGGGATGCTGAACTGCTGCTATATGCGCCGCCCCTGCACCACTGCCGCCCCGAGGCCTGGCCTCGGTGGCCTTGTGGGAAATCCGGCCCTGAGTAAATACCTTATACAGCCCACTTCCTGTTTATTGTCTGGAATAAAGCCTAGGCTTATGACATCACGCACAGCTCTCTCTCTCACTCTCGTGAGAGTTTACCAGGAAGGGAGAGGGATGAGTCATACGAGGGCCAATGAGAGCAGCAGAGCTGGAGGTGTGCCTCTGTGTGACTCTGTGTAAATCCAGGAAGTGATCAGACAGCAGCTTCAGCTGCCCACAGTTAAAATGGTTGCCGCCAGATTCAGTGGAGGGAGATTTCTGCAGCATATTTGGCAAGTACAGAATCACAGTATATATAAAATAATATGCAAAGTGGTTGGAGGGAAGCTTCAGAATGGTAAATATATTTTTATTACAAATTATGTGAGCAGACTGCAGTTCCACTTTAAGTACAGTAATTTTTCACCATTTAACCACATGACGACCGCCCGCCGTTGTTTGACGGCGGCAGAATGGCTCCCCTGCACAAATCGCAGTAGCTGTACATCGGCCGCTTTAAGGAGTATAGGGGGCGCATGCGCACGTCCACCACGTCACTGAGGAGAGGATGCACGTGCCCGGCGGCCGTGATGTCCGCTGGTCACCCACGATCGCTCCTGACAGAGAAGGGAATGGTGTACACACAAATCCACGTTCTATCAGGGGAGAGGAGACAGAACATGCATTCCTAGTGTATATAGGAACACTGATCGGTCTCCTCCCCCAGTCAGTCATCCCCCCCCCCACAGTTAGAACACACACACCGAGGGTACACATTTAACCCCTTGATCCCCCCCTTGTGTTAACCCCTTTCCTCCCAGTGACATTTATACAGTAATCAGTGCATTTTTATAGCTCTGATCGCTGTATAAATGTCAATGGCTTAAAAAGTGTGTGATCTGTCCGCCGCAATGTTGCAGTCTCAATAAAAATTGTAGATTTCTGCCATTACTAGTAAGAAATAAAAATAAAAATAATAAAAATGCCAACCCAATCAATATACGCTTATTGCAATTTTGTTTAACGAAAATATGTACAAGAATACATATCGGCCTAAACAGAGGACAACATATTTTTTTTTTTTTAAATTGGGGATATTTATTATAGCAAAAAGTAAAAAATATTGTGTTTTTTTCAAAATTGTCACTGAAGTGGTTAACAGGCTCATGCAGATTTGAGGCTTGCCACATTTGGTGTCTATTTACTCTACCCACATTGTCTTTTATTTTGTACAAAAACTAGGACTAAATTGTGTTTGTGTGCAATAAAATTAATTTTAAGGTAGTTTTTCTTTAAATTGTAGATTTGATAAAGATTTGTGCAAATATCATATGATGTAAAAGGTTGCAACAACCATCTTTTTTTCTACAGGGCCACAGTGTTCAGAAAATATGTACAACCACAATTGCAAGAAAATTGGGATGCTGTGTAAAATCTACATAAAAACAGAATACAATGATTTGCAAATTTCATAAACCCATTTTTTTTCTCACAATAGAAAATAGAAAACATATCAACTGCTTAAACTGAGGAAATTTACTATTTTAAAAAATAAGGTAATTTTGAAATTAATGGCAGCAACACATAAAAGTTGGGACGGGGGCAACTGGCAAAGTATGTGGTATGTGGTACTAACAAAAATTGTAGCAATAATTCATGTCCGGGACCTGTTGACAATCGACACTGTACAGAGGGAACAATCTCTTTGTTTCTTCTCCCTGCAAAGCAGGGAAAAGGAACAAAGAGATTTTTAGTAAAAAAACAGCACATAATACACACAATACACTCAATACTCCTTGATTACCCCGAGATGTTAAAGAGGAACTGCAGTCTGCTCACATAATTTGTAATATTTGCCATTCTGAAGCCTCCCTCCAACCACTTTGCATATTATTTTATATATACTCTGATTCTGTACTTGCCAAATATGCTGCAGAAATGTCCCTCCACTGAGTTTGGCTGCAACCATTTTAACTGTGGGCAGCTGAAGCTGCTGCCTATTCACTTCCTGGATTTAAACAGACACACGGAGGCACACCTCCAGCTCTGCAGCTCTCATTGGCCCTCTTATGACTCACTCCCCCTCCCTTTTTGGCAAACTCTCACGAGAGTGAGAGAGAGAGCTGTGCATGATGTCATAAGCCTAGGCCTTTTACCAGACAAGAAACAGGAAGTGGGCTGTATAAGGCATTTACTGGCAGAAAAAAAAAAGTTTTACTATCCAAAGTTAAAACAACAAGAGCAGAAAATGTAATAGATGGAAAGATAAAAAAATGACTGAAAAAAGTTCTGCTTTACATACTTCCTAGCCAGTGTCATTAGTACAGTGACAGTGTACAATATTATCACTGATCACTGTATTAGTGTCACTAATAAATTCAGGGGCAGTTAGTCAGTTACCACCCAGCATCAGTTAGTGTCAGATTTCCCGCTGAACTTATGTCGCTGATCACCACCATTACAAGTATAAAAAAAAAAATTCCAGTATATACAGTATACTGTATAATAGTTTATATTATATTATTATACTATATTTTAATGGTTAATAAAGGAACCAATCAGTTGTTCCGAAATGCTTCCCCTTTTGATGACTGCTTCCTGTTTCCTGTTTGCATTCCATGCTGGCTGTCGCCCTGCGCTGTTGATGTCAATTCCGGTTTCTGTGCTTCCTGTATTTTTCACTGTGGCCGCTGACCAGATTGCAATCTCCCTATGAGCCCCTTGCTGTTTCCTCCTGCTGGCACCCCCGTGATCCCACACCATCGGAAAGACAAAGCATCAGACTGCACACACCTTGGACCTCACCCATGCCGGATCACCCACACAAACGATATGCCTTGTCATTCTACATATCTTGTAAGTGTTTTTAATCCCTTTTGGGGCAATTAAACATTTTAACTTCTACACTTAGAGGCACCTTTCTTTTGTTTTCGTGTTTACTATATTTTAATATATATTAGTTTGTCTTTTTTTTTTTATTAATTTTTTTGGATATGTTTTATAGCAGAAAGTAAAAAAAGCTTATTTTTTTTCATTTTTTTTTCTTTTTTAAATGTTTGGTCTTTTTTCCTTTATATTAAAAAAAAAACAAAAAAACCCAGTGATGATAAAATACCACGAAAAGAAAACTCTATTTGTGTGAAAAATGTATATACATTTTGTTTGGGTGCAGTATTGCATGACCGAGTAATTAACCGGTAAAATAGCGCAGTGCTAAATAATAAAAAATGGCCTGGTCATTAAGGGGGTTAAACTTTTCAGAGCTGAAGTGGTTAAGTGACAACAGGTCAGTAACATGATTGGGTATAAAAAGAGCATTTTAGTAAGATTTTCTCAGAAGTAAAGATGGGCAGAAGTTCTACAATCTGTAAAAAGCTTTGACTAAAAATTGTCAAACTATCTCAGAATAATAAAAAATTCTAAATATACTGTACATGGCGCCAGCCATAAAAAAAACGTACATGTGTGTGTGTGTAACAGCTGCCCCTTTAAGTGTAATATACACTATATAGACATCAATAAATAAAGTAAGGTGCTATTCCCTTCAATTAAAAAATGTGTATGGTGAAATCCGTATGGTGTGCTTTATTGTGTCAAACCTCTATACACTTAAATTCATTCCTTGCTAGGATATGAGAAATTTCCATTGCAAAATTACATATAGTGTTGCAATATCAACAAAAAATACAAATATTAAATAAAACAGTGAAAAAGATGTGCAAAAATAAAAATATGCAAAAATGAAAATTAACTAACATTTCAAAGTTCTTCAATAAAGTCCAGTGTTCCTTCAAACAAACACTTATTCCCATCCACCGTGCTTGTGTATAAACAATCTTAAAAAATAACCAGTGCTCCACCACTCGTGTGGTAATGTAAATGCATTCACCAGAGCGCTATGGTCACAGGGACTAATTTAGCCTTGGTATTAAAGCAAAGGGACCAGATGTAGTAGTCAATCCTTCTCCTGCAACAATGACAAACTCCTCCAATTTGCACGTTCTCCCATCAAATTGTTAGCATCAATCACCAAAAGAGAAATTATAGAATGATCGTGCAATACCATTTATAAAAACGTCACGGACTGGTGCATGCTGGGCATGTGACGACACAAGGGGGCAGGGCCAATGGGTCACGTAGCTAGGTGGCCCCGCCCCTTACCTGTATAAGAAATGTCAAAGCACAGAGCAGGCTTTCAGCAGAAGGCCCCCCAGGAGGTGGGAGTGTTTTTTTTTTTTTAGTTGTGGGGATGAGGCCCTTGTGGGACAAGGTGCTTTGGGGTGGGGGGGGGGGCAAAGGCCCACTAGTTCCCTTCCTTTCCTGACCTGATGAGCTGCATGTCGGGATAAGGGTCTGGTATGGACTGGGGGGGCCCACGCAGTTTTTTTCTTTATTTTTTAACAGGCATTTTTTTTTTATTGTTCAGCTGTCAGTAGGGAAACCCATTGACAGCTGATGACTCGGCTGTGTTTAAGGCCCCACTTCTTAACGACCAGCTTACACTGTTCCCCCGATTGGGCAAAGCTTTGCTCAATCAGGGCGCAGAATGCATTGTGCAGCGCTCAGTGCATTGCGAACACCCGGCAAACACTCTGCACATTCGGGCCTTCTGTGAACGACAGAACAGGCAAATGTTCAGCCCAAACTCATGCTCAGGCCTAAACCGTTCACCCATCTCTACTCAAGAATAACAATTTCATTGATCACTTCTAGGAATGAGCTTAAGGTTAGGTTCAAACACAAGTTTGGACCAAATCTACAGTAGGCTGTTGAGGCATTTTTCCATTGTAACTTTACAATTGGAAAACATCTAAACGTTGCAAGAAGACTTGCCCTTAACAATTATTTATTCTTTATTTCCCCCTGGAGGACAATGTGTATGTTCTGTTTTATAGGTGTGGTAGATCCAGAGCAGTGTGGTTGGACAGCTTGGACATCTAAATTAACGGTGGTAAAACTGTGCTGAGTGCCACATCCCTCTTACAATATAGAACATAGAAGAAAACCCCTATTGGTGGGACTTTTAAGGCACTGAAGTCACATAGTATATCAGACATAAATTAGTAAAAGCAAGTTTTATTGTTGTTTAAATGTTATACTCCCCACGCTGTGGGATGTGTGCAAGTTCTGTGAATTATCTTTTCAGACTGCTGCCGGGATATAGGCTGCAAGTTCCTATGAAGTATAAATGCCCAGCGCTGTCTACCCATTAGGGATAAGCCGAACACCCCTGGGTTCGGTTCGCACCAGAACCTGCGAACGGACCGAAAGTTTGAGCGAATATTCGAACCCTATTAGTTACAATGGACGCAAACATTTGAAATCTAAAGTGCTAATTATAACGGCCAATATGCATGTTAATGTCATAAAACAGGTTTGGGGACCCGGGTCCTGCCCCAGGGGACATGTATCAATGCAAAAAGAAGTTTTAAAAACAGACTTTTTTTGGGAGCAGTCATTTTAATGATGCATAAAGTGAAAAAAAAAAGTCATTTAAAACTGCTTGCGGCTTTAATGTCATGTTTTGTCCTGGCAATATGGATGAAAATCTTTGAGAAAAATGGCATGGCTACCCCCGCCCCCACCCCAGCCCATTACCAGCCCCTTTGGGTCTTGTATGGATATTAAGGGGAACCCCGCACCCAAAATAAAACCCTACAACCCTATATACTCTGAACAGCAGTATACAGGCGGTGCAAACAAGACAGGGACTGTAGGTTTGTTCTTAAGTAGACTCTGTTTGTAATTTTGAACAGGTAAATTTTTAAGGGTAGCTCCATCCAAAAAAATCTATTTTTAAGCTTTTTGGAGAACATAGGGAAGGGTTACCACCCCTGTAACATTTGTTTTGCTGTCTGTGCACCTGTTCAGAACATTTCACCTCACTTTCCGTCCCAATGACAAATGTTTTTGGAAAAGTGGGGTTTTTATTGAAACAAGGATTGGTGATAAAGCATCAGTAGAGAGGAGATACCTTTTTCCCAAATTAAATCTAACAGGATAGAATTTCCCTTCCTAGGGGTAGATTTCCTCTCACTTCCTGTTTTCTCCTTCCGTTTGCAAGTAGGAGTCATTTGTAAGTTGGATGTTTGAAAGTAGGGGCCTGCCGTATATACTCTGCAGAAATTTGCCCGGTTAGATGTTGGTGTTGCCACAACACTGTAAGCCCACACAGTTACTCTTGGTGGGCACAGGAATGGGCCCTGCTGTGAATTATTAGATCAAAATTTGTAATTGCATGCACCTGTTGAACAGGGCCAGAAAATTTGGGCCTTTGGTGGTGGACGGTGTTGCCACAACACTGTAACACTGTAAGCCCTCACAGTTACTCTTGGTGGGCACAGGAATGGGCCCTGCTGTGAATTATTAGATCAAGAATTGTAATTGCATGCACCTGTTGAACAGGGCAGAAAAAATTGGGCGTTTGGTGGTGGTGGGGGACGGTGTTGCCACAACACTGTAAGCCCTCACAGTTACTCCTGGTGGGCGCAGAAATGGGCCCTGCTGTGAATTATTAGATCAAGATTTGTAATTACACGTCCCTGTTAAACAGGGGCTGAAAAATTGGGCCTTTGGTGGTGGTGGTGGACGGTGTTGCCACAAGTCTGTAAGCCCTCACAGTTACTCTTGGTGGGCGCAGGAATGGGCCCTGCTGTGAACTATTGGATCAAGATTTGTAATTGCACGCCCCTGTTCAACAGGGGCTGAAAAATTGGGCCTTAGGCACTGGTGCTGGTGCCACAACACTGCAACCCCTCACAGATACTGTACTTGGAGCACAGCAGTCAGACCTGTTGCAAAGCATTGCATAAAAAATTGTAATTACACGCCCCTGTTAAACAGGGGCTGAAAAATTTGGCCTTAGGCACTGGTGCTGGTGCCACAACACTGCAACCCCTCACAGATACTGTACTTGGAGCACAGCAGTCAGACCTATTGCAAAGCATTGCATAAAAAATTGTAATTACACGCCCCTGTTAAACAGGGGCTGAAAAATTGGGCCTTAGGCACTGGTGCTGGTGCCACAACACTGCAACCCCTCACAGATACTGTACTTGGAGCACAGCAGTCAGACCTGTTGCAAAGCATTGCATAAAAAATTGTAATTACACGCCCCTTTTAAACAGGGGCTGAAAAATTGGGCCTTAGGCACTGGTGCTGATGCCACAACACTGCAACCCCTCACAGATACTGTACTTGGAGCACAGCAGTCAGACCTGTTGCAAAGCATTGCATAAAAAAATTGTAATTACACGCCCCTGTTAGAGAGGATAGTCAGTCAACATAACAGGACAGTCACTCAGCATCAGCATAGGCAGTCTTGAAGGGATGTGACATTTCAAAATAAATTATTCTGTTATATCAGCTTCAGGTGCCTGGTAGCTGGTGGTGATCCAAGACTGATTCATCTTTATGAAGGTCAGTCGATCAACCGAGTCGGTGGACAGGCGCACCCTGTGGTCGGTGACAAAGCCTCCAGCAGCACTGAATGTGCGTTCGGAAAGAACGCTGGATGCAGGACAGGCCAGTAGCTCAATTGCATACTGTGCAAGCTCTGGCCAGTGATCCATCCTCAAGACCCAGTAAGCCAGAGGATTTTCGGTGGGAAAGGTGTCCAAATCTGACCTTGCCCCTAGGTATTCCTGCACCATGTATATCAGACGCTGGCGATTGTTGCTGGAACCGATCATACCTTGGGGCTGCGGACTAAAAAATTGTCTGAACTCATCGGTCAGACGTCCACCTTCCCCACCGCTCCTTCTGCTACTGACCGAAGCCTCAGCAACTCGTCGCCCAGGACCAGGAGTTTGTAACCTCCCAGTCTCTGGGAACGCGTTGCACAGACCTTTCTGCAAGGCCTCCCGGAGATGTCTCATCCTCTGCTCCCTCTGCCATGGCAAGATTAGGTCCGCAACCCTACCCTTGTACCGTGGATCAAGGAGAGTGGCCAGCCAGTAATGGTCCCTCTCCTTGATCCAAAGAATACGAGGATCCTTCCGCAGGCTTGCAGGATCAGGGAGGCCATACAACGTAGGTTAGCTGAGGCATTCGGTCCGGCATCTTCTGGGTCACTGAGGACGACATGATCCGCAGCCACCTCCTCCCAGCCACGTACAAGTTCACTGGTTTGTTGGGACTGTAAATCATCCCTAAAAGACTGCTGCTGCTGATGCTGAGTGCCAGGCTCCACCTCCATGCTGACACAATCCTCCTCCTCCTCCTCCTCATCCTCTTCCTGTGTGATGGGTGGGAGAGAAGGAACACTGTCTGGATAAAGGGGGCCTTGAGAGGCAAGGAAGTCCTCCTCTTCCTGCCTCTGTTCTGCCTCAAGTGCCCTGTCCATTATCCCACACAGCGTATGCTCCAACAGGTGGACAAGAGGTACAGTGTCACTGATGCATGCACTGTCACTGCTCACCATCCTCGTGGCCTCCTCAAATAGTGACAGGACAGTGCATGCATCCCTGATCATGCTCCACTGGCGTGGGGAAAAAAATCCGAGCTCCCCTGACCCTGTCCTGGTGCCATAGTCACACAGGTACTCATTGATGGCCCTCTGCTGCGTGTGCAGTCGTTGCAGCATGGCCAATGTTGAGTTCCACCTGGTGGGCATGTCACATATAAGGCGGTTCTTGGGCAGGTTCAACTCCTTTTGCAGCTCAGCCAGCCGAGCACTGGCATTATATAATCGGCGGAAATGCACACAGACTTTCCTGGCCTGCCTCAGGACATCCTGTAAGCCTGGGTACCTGCCCAAGAACCACTGCACCACCAGGTTAAGGACGTGAGCCATACAGGGCACATGGGTCAGCTGTCCCTGTCTTAGGGCGGAGAGGAGGTTGGTGCCATTGTCACAAACCACCATTCCTGGCTTAAGCTGGAGTGGCGTCAACCACCTCTCGGCCTGCCCCTGCAGAGCTGACAGAACCTCTGCCCCAGTGTGGCTCCTGTCCCCCAAACACACCAGTGCAAGCACGACATGGCATCTTTTTGCCTGCGTACTTGCGTAGCCCCTTGGAGGCCTACGGAGCACCGCTGGTTCCGAGGACAGAGCACTCGAAGAGGCCATGGAGGAAGAAGAAGAGGAGGGGGTGGAGGAGAGAGGTGTGTCACAACCAGTAGTAGCATTTTGGAGGCGTGGTGGCGGAACGACCTCCAACAATACTGCACCTTATCCTGCATCATTCCCAGCTGCCAAAAGAGTGACCCAATGGGCCGTGAAAGACAGGTAACGTCCCTGTCCATGCCTGCTGGACCATGAGTCAGCGGTAATATGCACCTTACCGCTGACCGCCCTGTCCAGCGAGGCATGGACATTGCCTTCCACATGCCGGTAGAGAGCCAGAATGGCGTTTGGGAACCTGCCTCTGAGGAACCGCACATTGAACAAACTCACGGAAGGGGACGAGTCTACCAACTGAAAAGGCAGCAGTTGAAGTGCTAGCAATTTAGCCAAGCTAGCATTCAACCGCTGGGCATGTGGATGGCTGGGAGTAAACTTCTTTCGACAGTCCAGCAGCTGGGGCAGTGAAATTTGCGTGGTAGAATCGGAGGTCGGTGTACTGCTAGCAGAGTGCCCGCAAGTACTTGGCTGTGACACACCTAATTCTACACCTTCATTCCTCTCAGTGCAGCTTTCAGAGAGGACTGAAGGTATAGTGGGGTTGGAGGTCCCAGCTGATGAAGAACAAGGAGAGGTCCGCTTTGTTCTTTGGTGTGGGTCTTTAATGTGCGCTTGCCAACAAGCTGCATGGCAGGTCGACATATGTCTGGTCATGCTTGTGGTGCCCAAGCGGTTGATGTTTTGGCCACGTAAGATACGCTTGAGACATATGTTGCAAATAGCAGCGGTGCGATCTGATGCACTCGTCTCAAAAAAGGCCCACACCAAAGAACTTTTGTAATAACGTGCAGAGGCAGCGCCCTGCACAGGCGGAGCTCTGCGGTGTGATTCAGTTGGTGTGCTGGCCTCAAGCTGGCCCCCGGAGGGCATCCTGCCTCGTTGGAGATGTGCCGCCTCCTCCTCCATCTCCTCTCTCCCTTCAGGCACCCACGTGGAGTCAGTGACCTCATCATCCCCTCCCTCTTCACCACTGGAGCAAACCTGGCAGTAAGCTGCAGCTGGTGGGACATGACTGCCAAATTGCTGTCCTTGAGCAACCCCTCTCTCTGCGCTCACGCTACTGCCTTCCTCTAGCTTGGTATCATCATCCGAGCCTTTAAAATGCTGGGCATCCTCCTGGAGCATGTACCCAACACTGTGCTCAAACAGTTCGGGGGACTCCTCAGGAGGACATGGTGGGTCTAGGGAAGGAGTGCCTGATGATGCCATTGAGTACACGTTGGCAGCTGCTTTGCCAGTACCCTGAGCGTGGGTGAGAGAGGATGAGGAGGATGAGGAGGGCTTGGTCATCCACTCTACCAAGCCTTCGGCATGATGCGGCTCAACATGGGAAAAGAAAAGAAGGACAAGAGTGTCCCATGGCCACGTGCTGATGAGGGTGCACCACGTCCACGACCAGCACTGTTGTCTCTAGACACAGAGCTTGCCCTGTTTTCTTGCCTCTGGACTGTCTGCCTCTCCTTGTCGGTTTTCCAGGCATTGTAGTGGGTAGTGTATATTGTGCTGGAGTCACATAGCACACACTAACTCCTGCAGATGGCTGCCTTAGATGACAACAACAGGGCCTTAGGGCAGATAGAGGCTGAGGTGGTTTATTGTGTGCTGTGCTATACTCACACAGCACACACACACGCTAACTCCTGCAAGTGCCTGGCTGGCTGCCTTAGATGACAACAACAGGGCCTTAGGGCAGATAGAGGCTGAGGTGGTGTTGGATTCAATCTGGGATCAACACATCTACAAGATACACCCCCCCTCTTGTGGAATGTAACCAGTTACACCTCATATTGTCATGAGTCTAAGGCTATTGTACGCGATGAATGGCGGCTCCAATCTGTCTGGGCGAAACAAAGAATAATTATGTGCTATCAGAGATCGCAATTCCAAGATTAGACAGCAGTCGGATTAAGTGCAATTCTGGACAGACACTGCCCCCCAGAGACCACTTGTGGCAGTACAATCAGAATACATGGAGGCAACTACCAAATGGGCAGGTGGGCGGGCAGTGGGAGGTGCTGTGATTGAGGTGTGATTGACAAAAAGGGTTTGCACACACAACTGATTCTATTATTCCAACTGGAGGTCAGCTGCGAGGGTCACGATAAGTAGATCATTATATTGTATTTTAACTGTATATTATATCAGTGTATTGTAGCCTTGCTGTATGTTATGTAATTGTGTAACCCCCTTTTAATACACGTTAGCTTTCTTATTTCCTTGGGAAATAAATGAGATTTGATTATTCCTAGCCGTGTGTTTGGTTTCATAGTTAACTGGTATTATTGTGATATTAATAGTAGCATGTGCTCAGAGTTTTAATACACCAACTAATCTATAGGGACTAGACAAATTAATACATAGATATAATTATTGTATCGCTTACATCATATGGCACCCCCCAAAGGCGTGTAGAATGTATTTTTACACAGAATCCACAGACTAACATATTTTTGTTTTGAGTCCTGGTAATCAAAGACACCCAGAACTGAAAATCGTCTCTCGTGTGGACAAGATTGGCGCTGGCTCGCAAATTCTGAAACCATGCTTGGATGATCATAGAAATTCATCAGTTAGCGGACGCGCGACAAATCTGGTGAGACCTTTTTTTATTATCCGAGATATGTATATGTATATGTATATGTTAAATGTTGTATTGCTAATGCAAAGTGTTAGAATACTGGTAGCTGGTCAAGAGGGCTGGTGAGTACGGGCTGATCACCCTTGGTTAGGAATTGACAGGAATTACCATACATCTTTGAGGAAAAAAAAAAAAAAAAAGTGATAGAGATATTGTTACCGTAGTTTTAAAAAAAAAAAAAAAAACATTTTTGGAATTTTTTTTTGTCATTTTTATTATTTCTACTCACGTGAGAGTGACATAGCTCTCTGATCCAATAGAAGTTCAATGTGGCCTGCAAACTAACAGGAAGGCATTGATTAAGAGTCTGCCTTGTGTCTTAGGATGTGCCTTGTGTAGGCTGTAGAACTACAGGTAGCAAGTAGTAGTTTTTTTTTTTTTGTTTGTTGTAGGCTTTTGTGGGACTACAAGCTAGCTTGCAAGCGAAACCTTTGAATAGCCTTATCTGTTTATCTGTATTGCAGTGTAACCAAAACAGGTTTTACAGCTCCAGTATAGAGGGCTTGCTAATTAGCATATCAATGGAGGCCATCGAGCTATTCATGGCTAAACATGGGGCTATTAGATTTCAATCTACACAAGAAGGTGGGTTGACACAAAATTTAATGAACTTTTGACACAATGTAATACACATAACAGCCTTATAAGTAATAAATCAAAAAAAGGCAGAAAACAGAGGGTAGCAAATTTGATAGGCATGCTTCTTAAGATGAAACATATTTCTGAACAGAAAGAATCAGAATGGATAGATGAAAGAAAGCAATTCATGCAGCAGCTACAAAATATAACAAAAGATATATTAATTAGGGTTGAAAATGCAGATGCACAAGCGCGTAGGCAGATTGAACAATTAGTGACGGAAAAAGGCGAATTGGAACAGAGATTACATGAATTAGGGAAAACGTGTGAGTTAAGAGAAGGTTGCATCGTTTTTTTGAATAGGAGGGAGGCTGAGAATTTGCAGGTTATCACAATGCTTAAGGAGGAATTACAGGGTGCACAGGCAGCCATAAGGGATTTATCCTCCAAACATACAATAGCCGAAGATGCAATGGTGGAGGTACCCTCCGCACATGCTCAGTGTGCAAAAATACAAGTGGAACATAAAGAAAACCCGTATGCTATTGTTGCTGCAAATCATATTACTATGATGGGAATCAATGTAATACAAACGTGATAACTGCGCTTGAAATTGATTCAGGAGTTGAAATGGAAACTTCTGATGACTCCTCAGACGATGAAAGTGTAAAGTCTGTTCATTCCAATCACAGTAATATTATCCAGCAATGTGAATTTCCAGCACAGGAGGTTAAAAAAAGGGCCTATGCAGAGAAACCAGAGCTAAAATGTTGTTTGTGTAAAAGGGGAGGTCACATCGCAAAGTATTGTTGGGCGAATAACGATATCAAAAAAAGATCATACCTGAAAACGACCCCAAGACAGTATGAATGTTATTCGGCCAGGTGGGGTAGCAATCCAAAGCATGGAGCCCATAGTAAGCAAACCCAATGCCCCGTTAAGACCCAATTACGGAGTCTACAAACTGAAAAGCAATATGTAGGACAGTTGCATAAAATCAAAATGGAAGTAGCCGCATGGTTATTCAAACATAGCACTGGGGGAAGCAATGCTAGCAGCACTTAGTCAGCTGCAAGTATGTTAAAAATACTCTGATCAAAGTTTCCTTCCTATGAATAAGGTTTTAAGTTTTTTTGTAATTTTTTTTATAAGGTTTAATGTTTTATTAATTTTATGAATTTTTTTTATTAGTTTTTTTTTTAATTTTCTTTATTATTAATTTTTATTTTTCATTTTTTTTTTTTAATTATGAATTTTTTTTTTCATATTTTTTTTTTTTTTATTATTTTTTTTTTTTTTTTCACTTTTCAATTTTTTTTATTTTATTAATTTTAGTTTTAGTTTTAATGTTTGTAATTTTTTTTTTTTAGTTTAGTTGTTTATACTACAACTCGGGCTTGTAGGTGTTCCCCTAGCAGTACAATTAATGGGAAGAGGCTTGGGGCACTTAAAGTCAATTGTCATGATAATCGTGTTTAATCATTGTCTTTGTGTTCCTTTTCCAGGAAACAGGGAACAGAACAGGTTTGGATACTAAACATTTGTGTTTTGTTTGCAGGTCTGTCAAAGTGAGACCAACACGGGGGTTAGGTTATTGTAAATGCATAATCGATTATCACATGGTACCATGAGCTCATCAATTAGTAATTGTTTGCAAACAATGAAAACATTTAAACAATAATCTGACAAAACTAAAGAGTTACAAATGAGGTAGCAAATGTTGTGATGAAGTTACAAATGTTTTGTTTGTGTTGTTTTTCCCATTAACTTATTGTCTTTCAGATATAAAAAAGAAACATGTACTCTTCTCAGGAGGAAATCCATGGATGTCTTTAAATTAAAAGTTGAGTGTTTGTCATTGTTGTATGGTGGTTGTCTTGTCATGTTGTTCTTGGGTGATAATGGCCAGACTTTTAATTTTTTTTATTTTTTTACATTTTTGTTTTTTTGGAAAAAAAAAACATATTTTTTTTTTTGTTTTTGGGTATTGGCTTAGTCAGCTATTTTATTGTTGTTCTGTTCAGGTGTAAAAAGCTTCAAAAGGTTTAGGCTTTATACACCTGAAAGGGGATTAGTGCATACATCTTAAAGATAAGATAAATGCATTGTTTTTTTAGTGTTTTAATTTTAGAATTTTTGAGAAACAACATTGACGTCTGTTTTGAATGTTTTGACCATACCATGGGGATCCATTTTAGAGTGGGTTTCTGCCTAAAGAGGTCATGGTTGTTTTTGATAGTTTGGTCAAAATTGCAGAAGCCAGGAATACTAAGTTCCTGGGTTCCAAGGAGGGAAATAGGAATAAATCTAGTAAGCAAGCAGATATTATGGATAAGAATTTGATTCTGCTCTTGTTTTTCAATTCCAGAATCCTGGTGGAGCGAGATTGGAAAGGTTCTGGAAAATGGATGACAGATGATCCTCTGGTTGGCAGTTTGTCTGTGCCATACCACGCCCCAAATTTATTCCACTAAATATCAGGAGGGACAGGACAAACAAAAAGATTCACTTTAACAATTTTTCTTTTCCTATGGACGATCTGGTGCTGAATCTGAAAGACTGTGCCTATCAATAAGACTTGAAACATTTTTTTTGCTGGACTCTCTCCTGATGAATGCAAACGTGTTATTAATATACGTACAATGGGTTGGAGGTTGGGGGATGGAACATAACACATCCAATCCATCAGAACATGAAAATGTAAAATATATATGTTTTTGTTGGAGGGAGGAGTTGAAATAAGAAAAGTTGTGTAATGTATGACATGTATTGACGTAACGGAATTTATATGGTGCAGGTACCCAGGAGGCGGGCACTTATGCATAATAAGGTGTCTGTTGGCCGGACTAGAGGGTGTCAGGTGACACATCAATGGGGTGAACATTTCCTTGTATGGGGGAGATGCGCCTGGTTGAGGTCTCACCTGAGAAGTTGAAACCCTGCACAGGGAATGCCAGTGTCATACACACAGGAGCATGCTCCGATAGATAAAGGGAACAAACGCTGACTACCAGAGTACAGTATGCCTTCACCACATGGCGCTGCAACATCTCACAGTGGTTGATAAAACCTATTAACCTATATTTGCTGAGAACACGCTGAATCAAGTGCGGTCATTATAGAAGTGACTTACTCCCAGAGAGGTGCGGACACAGAATAAGGTGCATGCAGGATGCTTATCTCTGAGGAGTAACCACAAGAGGAGGCATGTATTCAGCACTATATTGGGGGAATAGGAGCTGGGATGGGTGTTGTTAATGGAGTAGACATCGGTATCCTGAGGAACAAACTCTCAGCAATAGCTTGAGCGGGACTTTGTTACTCAGAGAGATTGGTGGCATCTTTAATAGCATTCACAAAACACCCAGAGTAAATTAGCTCCAGAGTTGGTGAACCATGTTGAGAGGTTGGTGGAGGGTGTGAGGGTATAGGATAGAAATCGGTCATGGGCTCTGGCGTACACGCAGTGGCGGGCGGAAGTGTCAACCAGCATCAAGCTGATTGGGCAGTCTCTGTTTAAAGGGCAGTGGCCTGATGAGTTAGCATCACCGCTCAGTAAGACTCTGCCACAACACGTCGCTTACACTAATCCAAAATGGTGGTCGAATGCCTGGATGGGCTGTACCAGTTTGGATTGTGAAAGGTGTTAGGCTGTATGATCCCATACACAGAAGTGTGGACTTGGTCTGTATATTTGGTGGCATCAATGGGCTTACTGATTGGGGATTCTATCTTGTCGCATTTGAGGCTAAATCACCCACATGTGATCAGAGGAGATGAAAGCAGGTTGATACTTCCCTCGGTGGAAGCCTGACCATGATGTCCTTTGTATGCCAGGTCAATACATCATGGTGGTGAACATAAAAATGTTGGGAAGTTATTTCAGGGATCATTGCTGGGGAGGAAGCACCTGGGTGTCGTTTGGGACATAGACGAGTTTATTTCTTTGTCCTAAAGAATACCGATGTAACGCTAGTCATAAAACTGGAAGGTTCCTTGAA
Organism: Lithobates sylvaticus; assembly: GCA_028564925.1. Classification (NCBI taxonomy): domain Eukaryota; kingdom Metazoa; phylum Chordata; class Amphibia; order Anura; family Ranidae; genus Lithobates; species Lithobates sylvaticus. The sequence continues at coordinate 112,280,722 of CM053037.1, read as the reverse complement.
CCTAACCATAGGTAGAGGTGCATGGTATACCCTGGGCATGGTCTCTGAAATCCAGGCACAGGGATGGAATTGTGTGTTTTTTTTTTGTCATTTTTGCAGATTTATATGTGTGATTAGACTCGATATTTATATAGAAGGATCTCCCATTTGTCTATGCAAGTTGAGGGACGAATTGACGGTAGGGTCTCTGTGTTCAAATTAGAGACCTTGCTGCCAAGTCAGGGCCCTGCAATACCGCTGTGAGCAAGCCTGCCTAATCCCGACCCATATGTACAGTAAAGGGTTATAGGATTGGGAGCGGGGTGCATAAAGGGATGGGATACAGATATATGTATATAGTATGATAAGAAATTGATTTATGTTATGGTGTAGTGTGATAAAGGTGTATTTCAGGCTAGTAACATGGGCGAAAGGCCCCCCTCGAGACTCTGTGTTGGAAAGTGGGGTGATGTGTTACCCTGAATGTGTGATGGTGAATGGTGAGTGAATGAGCACCCCTTGCCTGTACTGCATCTCGTCCTGAAGATACCAGAAAGGAGAAGATACCAAAGACACAGAAGGGTGACATGGAAGCTGTCACTGAAGAAGGATGGTGGTGTGTCACTAAGTGGCAAAGCGGCACGTGTTGGAAAGCATGACACGATAAGACCATTATGGACTGTTCCATAGGAGCTGTTGCTGCACAGGTTGAAAAACCACAACGCGTTAAGAAAGTCAAGGACTGTTCTATGGGTACTGGTTTGGAAACGCATGTCAGGGAGAAAACAGTTATGGACTGTTCAATAGGAGCTGGGTCGGCTGTTGAGGCGCAAAGCGGCATATGTTGGATTCAATCTGGGATCCACACATCTACAAGATACACCCCCCCCCCTCTTGTGGAATGTAACCAGTTACACCTCATATTGTCATGAGTCTAAGGCTATTGTACGTGATGAATGGCGGCTCCAATCTGTCTGGGCGAAACAAAGAATAATTATGTGCTATCAGAGATCGCAATTCCAAGATTAGACAGCAGTCGGATTAAGTGCAATTCTGGACAGACACTGCCCCCCAGAGACCACTTGTGGCAGTACAATCAGAATACATGGAGGCAACTACCAAATGGGCAGGTAGGCGGGCAGTGGGAGGTGCTGTGATTGAGGTGTGATTGACAAAAAGGGTTTGCACACACAACTGATTCTATTATTCCAACTGGAGGTCAGCTGCGAGGGTCACGATAAGTAGATCATTATATTGTATTTTAACTGTATATTATATCAGTGTATTGTAGCCTTGCTGTATGTTATGTAATTGTGTAACCCCCTTTTAATACACGTTAGCTTTCTTATTTCCTTGGGAAATAAATGAGATTTAATTATTCCTAGCCGTGTGTTTGGTTTCATAGTTAACTGGTATTATTGTGATATTAATAGTAGCATGTGCTCAGAGTTTTAATACACCAACTAATCTATAGGGACTAGACAAATTAATACATAGATATAATTATTGTATCGCTTACATCAGGTGGTTTATTGTGTGCGGTGTGAGTATAGCACACACGCTAACTCCTGCGATGGCTGGCTGGCTGCCTTAGATGACAACAGGGCCTTAGGGCAGATACAGGCTGAGGTGGGCAGATACAGGCTAAGGTGGTTTATTGTGTGCTGTGCTATACTCACACAGCACACACACACACGCTAACTCCTGCGATGGCTGGCTGGCTGCCTTAGATGACAACAGGGCCTTAGGGCAGATACAGGCTGAGGTGGGCAGATGCAGGCTGAGGTGGTTTATTGTGTGCTGTGCTATACTCACACAGCACACACACAGACTAACTCCTGCGATGGCTGTCTGGCTGCCTTAGATGACAACAGGGCCTAAGGGCAGATACAGGCTGAGGTGGGCAGATACAGGCTGAGGTGGCTTATTGTGTGCTGTGCTATACTCACACAGCACACACACACGCTAACTCCTGCGATGGCTGGCTGGCTGCCTTAGATGACAACAGGACCTTAGGGCAGATACAGGCTGAGGTGGGCAGATACAGGCTGATGTGGTTTATTGTGTGCTGTGCTATACTCACACAGCACACACACACACGCTAACTCCTGCGATGGCTGGCTGGCTGCCTTAGATGACAACAGGCCAGAAGGGTAAAGGTGGTTTAATGTGATACTGCAATGCTGTACTAACAGCATGCACACACTAGACTAATCCCCAGAATCACAGCAGATAATATCAGTATGTCACCACTCAGCAGAATGAATAACACAGCAGATGTCAGCAGCAGTGCACTCAGCAGAATGAATAACACAGCAGATGTCAGCAGCAGTGCACTCAACAGAATGAATAACACAGCAGATGTCAGCAGCAGTGCACTCAGCAGAATGAATAACACAGCAGATGCTGTCAGAATGCAGAATGAATCACAGCAGATAATGTGACTGACACAGTCACTCACTAACGCCGGAACACACTACACTAGGCCGCCGGCGCGGCGGCCTTATACAGTGTGGGGCGTGTACTAAACCCCCTGAGCTATAATTGGCCACAGGCATCCTGCCTGTGGCCAATTATTGCTCTCCTCGCCGCTGGCTCTATGATTGGCCAAGCATGCGGGGTCACAGTGCATGCTTGGCCAATCATCAGCCAGCAATGCACTGCGACTGGCGCAGTGCATTGTGGGCCATTCGCATCACACAAATTTGATGCGAACGGCCCACATAGTTCTGGGCTCGACGAGCGGTCGAACGCCCAATGTTCGATTCGAACGTGGGTTTGAATCGAACACCGGCCCATCCCTATTGGGCGCCAGACACTTCTTGGATTTAAAAGAGGTTTTATTTCTCTTAACAGTTCTTTTTGTATTTTTAGGGAAAGAAGGTTAGGGCCAGTAGCTGTAAATTCAATTGGCAGACTCCGAGACTTCAATAGAGCATGCAGGGAAAGGCCCAACAAGGTGACACATCTGCACTTGCAGGAATGCTGTCTTCCATGACAACAGTCTTTAACAGTTCCCAACTCAAACGTAACAGTTCCTTTAGCTTCACTACAATTGCCTCTTGTAGTTCTTCAACACTTGAGCTCCCGGTCTCTCACTAGACCCACTGATTCACTGACTCTGAATCCCTTGAGCTCCTCCAATCTTTGCAGTGGTATCGCCCGCTTCCTTGCTGGGTCCCTAGATTGGCACTCCAGATACTTCTCAAGCTTCACCCCTGCTGACTGGCTCAGTCCCTAGCTTGACACACAAGGCTGCTCTGCAAGCGTCACCTCCGCTGGTTGGGTCCCTGACTTGATCACGTCTGAAGTTACCCTATTCCAGTACTTGCTTCAGTTACTTACTGTGGTCCCTGGTAATAAGGTGGTTGGTCCCTTTGTGGCGACAGCTTCCCTTCTACCTCCGACCATTGACAGGTTCTCTTGCCGGCAGAACAGTCACTTCTGGTTGAACTGCAAGCCGCAATCCCAACCCTGCACTGCTCTCCCACTTCTGGATAGGCCCTCACACAGCCTAGCAACCAGATGCTCCTGGGATAGGCCTAATCTCCAGCCTAGCAGCCTGGCGCACACGTCACCACTCCACCCAGACAGCCGTTCAGGTGTCACAGAACATAGATCATCTGACTCCACCTGAATATATAGGTTCTCCCAGCAGGCCAAGGGATTTAAGAAAACTCCTGCCCATTGGCTGAGACACCCCGCATACCCATAACTTGACCTTGAGTTGCCCTTCTCATATCTAGTACCACCAAGTGCCTGGCCACCTAGTGGTAGAAGTGAAAAGTGCAACAAGGCCAAACTTAGGGAGAAATCATTAGATCTCTATCAATTAACCTGGCAAGTAAATTTGTGAGAAGCTCCCTGCCTAAACTACAGGGTGCTACACTAAACTGACACTCTACACTCACAATAGAATCACAATAGCACACTAACTCACTAGTAGAATTGAACAGAGCCCTGTTCTATCTCTCTCCACTCCAATATTACATTGAAAATGGCTGCTCTCTGTCTATGAGCAATGAGCCATGATTGGGCACGGTCATCATTACTTTCTCCAAGCATGACTCTGAGTGTTCTGTGCCCTGATTGGGCAAATCCTTTATTGCTTCAGCCAATCAGGGCTTCATATGCACTGTTCAGAGCAGTGCATTGTGGGGTGCCCCAACAATTTGGGTGTTTGTCTAACAGGTGAACAGCCAATGTTTGGCCCAAATAATGCACGGGCTGAACTGTTCACCCAACACTAATCTGGACATGTAATAATTGTAGTGAATGTGCTGCTTGTCTGTACTGTCCATTTTTGTTATTGATTGCCATCCACTTGTGCCCATCATATGCAGCCACTTGTGCCCTTCATTTGCAGCAACTAGTACCCCATTAAATGCAGCCACTGTGCCCATCATATGCAGCCACTGTGCCCATCAAATGCAGTCACTTGTGCCCATCAAATGCCATCACTTGTGCCCATCAAATGCAGCTACTTGTGCCCAGCCACAACTTTTGCCCATCATATGCAGCCACTTGTGCCCATCAAATGCCACTACTGTGACCCCCACCCACCCGCTGTCTGCCCGGCACTTACCCCATCGTAGTGACGGGTCAGGCAGCAGGTGACGGAGGCAAGCTGTGGGACAGCTTCTGTGTCCTCCATGCTTCCCCCACCTCTTTTCTTCGATCTGCTAGACGTTCAATCGGAGAGCCTGTGCCTTCAGCCAATCAGGTGACGGGTATTAGACCTGCGCTACCTGATTGGCAGAGAGACGGTTCAGTGTTAGAAAAGCAAATATTTATTTGCTTTTCTAACACATCTAGGTGGACTGCGAGCGCAATGCTTTGCGTTCCAAGTCCACCTTTTTTGAAACCTATTAGAGCCTATGGCTCTAATCAGGTGTTTAAAAAAAACACTGCCCCGCCGCTGGAATTCAGGCATCCGGTGTCCAAAAAGGGTCCGGACGCCTGAATATGCAATGGCAATGGCCATGGATAGATTCATACAATGCATGAATCTATCCATTAGTCATGAAGAGGGGTGGCTTGAGAGAGGGGGCGGTGCCCAGGCACCCTTAATGCGGGCCGCCCCTGCTAGATGAAGGTCTGATATAGATGTTAACAGGGGACCCCCAGACAAAGTAAAAATGTTGTGGCGTTCCCCCTAAAATACATTCCAGACCCTTATGCTTGATGTGGGACTGGTATAGAAGTTAAGGGGAACCCCAAAAATAAAAAAAGGAAGAAAGGCATGGGGTCTCATCCAAAAATTCACACCAGACCCTTATTCGAGCATGCAGCCTGGCAGGCGGGGAAATGGAGGGAGTCAAGTGTGCTTTCCGCCTTTCTGAATAATACCAGACCACACAACCTCAACAGTACCTTGACTCCATGTTTATGAGAACAAGGGCCTCTTCCCCACAACTTTGTCCCAGTGGTTATGGGGGTCTACAGGTGGGAGGCTTGTTGAAATCTGAAACCTTTAACAAAAAGTAGGCACCCAGATACTGGCTTTATCTCCCCATGTAATAGTTGAATGCATAGAATGTAGATAAATAATGACACCACACTTTTTGACAAAAAAACAAAAACAGCCCCACAGTGAAATCCATTGTCAATCACGTCATCCAGTAATACAGATTTATATCAATCATGATAAACTCACACGTAGTCATAGCAACTCATAGCAAGTTAGCAGTCATACCGTCTTCAGACACAATTTTATTAGGTTAGTTTAGATCTAAACAGTTCTGCATTTTGAATTAGTAACATTTTCTTTCTTCTTTAGCAGTAAGCTTTATGACGATGAATGCACTATTAGATTCCTTATGGAAGTTTTTCATCAGATTTCTAACAATTGGTTGGCAGGTCTGACATCTAGTGGTGGACTGAAATAACTGCAGAATGGTCATTTTAATAAGAGCCCATTAAAAATGTCAACCATATTTTGCAGATGTTTTTCCTATCAATTCATGTTTTTTAAATATGAAAACAGGTTTTGTATAAAATTTTTTAGAATAAATACAATATGCAAACTGCAGGCTGCAAACATTTACTGTATGTTTATTTCCATAATATATTTAAACCTGTGGTTTTGTGTTTTGTTAAATAAGTTACACATTTCTTACGACTAACAGAATCATTTATGGTACTTGATTTTGATTCCTTAGAACATTTTACTATCCAGATAGATGTGAAATAATACATTACACACATTTGACCTTTTTCGATAATTTGATGGAAACACAGTACATGATAAGATTTAGGCCTCGTGCACACGGACGTTTTTACAGACGCTTTTTTGAGCGTTTTTTGCAGCTTAAAAATGCTTGTCCATGTTAGTCTATGGATTCAAGCCCACCTAGGCGTTTTTGAGCTGCAACTGGCATAGGCGTTTTTGAGCTGCAAATGGCATAGGCGTTTTTAAGCTGTAAAAAAAACCCAGGACCAGCGTTAGAGCTGTAAAAATGTCAGACGCCGGCAAAAGGTGTTAAACGGCAATTAACGAGGCTTAAGGTTGTATTAAGCCTCGTCCGACGTTTCTGTCTCTATTCAAAATCAATGGTTCCCTATGGGAGCCCATTTATTTGAATAGAAGTCATAGAAGTCGCACCAGAAGTTTAAAAAAATGTTTTGCGTGAGGTTCCCCCCCAAGACGATACCAGGCCCTTCGGTCTGGTATGGATCTTAAGGGGAACCCCACACTGAAAAAATGGCGTGGGGTCCCCCCAAAGATCCATACCAAACCCTTATCCGAGCACGCAGCACGGAAGGTAAGTAAAGGGGGCAAACACCGCCCCCTCCTGAACCGTACCAGGCCGCATGCCCTCAACATGTGGGGTTGGTGTATAAGCGAAGGGGGGTAATGGACTAGGGATTATAGCGGTGCAGAAATAGTATGGAATAGTCGGGGTTGACTCACAGTTCAATGCTCAAGACACTTTCTTTTTTAATACAAAATAATTTTATTACATATAAACACAATCATATAGACAATTACATAGAAAAAGGAAAAAATTGTTGATAGACATTAAACAATACTGAATCATATAAAATCTTGACAGAGGTTAAATAATTAAATTCTGTCTAGAGTGGCACATGGCCATTTATACAATGATCAATCCAAAATTACCGATCAGTTCAAAGATACACATAGGTTTGAAGAAAAATTCAAAATTACTGTAAATGGGATGACCTGAAGTAGGCTAGACAAGCCTTAGTAGACAATTCCGACATGTTTCGCCATAGCAATGGCTTCCTCAGGGTGGGTCTACTGTACAAGGTAAGTGTATCTAATATGGAAAAGATTGTCATAATTAATATATCTTACTATTAAATCAAAAGTAGCCCTTACCGGTTACAGAGGGGGTTTGAGAAAGGTAACCAAGGAGGGAGCCCACTGGTTGGGATCCGGAAGGTTGGTGCTTTGAAACAGGGGGGCCCTGCGCCCCCCACCCCAAAGCACCTTGTCCCCATGTTGATGAGGACAAGGGCCTCTTCCCGACAACCCTTGCCTGGTGATTGTCGGGGTCTGCGGGCGGGGGCTTATCGGAATCTGGGAGCCCCCTTCAACAAGTAGTTGCCCACCCCGTTAATTTGTTCAGATCTTGTTGCAAGGTTTCCACATCTTGTGGAGAAGTTATTGCCCTGCTTAGCTTAGTATCATCCGCAAATACAGAGATTGAGCTGTTTACCCCATCCTCCAGGTCTTTTATGAATAAATTAAATAGGATTGGTCCCAGCACAGAATCCTGGGGGACCCCACTACACACCCCTGACCATTCTGAGTACTCCCTATTTATCACTACCCTCTGAACTCGCCCTTGAAGCCAGTTTTCAATCCATGTTCTCAGCCTATGGTCCATGCCAACGGACCTTACTTTATACAGTAAACGTGCAGAAATGTACACATAATCAGTGGCATCTGTGGGTGTGAACCTAGCCTTAGGCACAGGCAAGAAGTGCCCCCCAGCACTTGGTACATTTCTGTGTGTCTAGGGAATTCTGGGGATGAAGAGATACCCGTGACATATTGCCCAAGGGACCCGTAAAACCAGTTTACCAAGTAGGTGGCAAATATGGCTCACCTTGCTAGAGTAAGAGTAAATTTAATAAATGAAAATGTAATATCAATTTCACAAAGTGCCAGAATGCTTCAGCCAATAACAAATAAAGTGCTCCAGTGCTCACACCGCTGTCATTTGGATGACTCACCAGAAACAAATGACCTTCTAGTAAAAGAGGTCCATCACCACTTTAAGGTGAGTACTTTCAAGCCAGCAGATAAACATCCATATACATCACTTCAGTTGATTCCTCCGATAAATGTCAGAACCATGTAAGGATATACAAATCACAAAGAAGGGGGCTCACTGCGTAAAACCATAAAGTATATTTATTAAAATAAAATAAACATGTAAAACAATTGCACTCACATAATCCAATACTGCCCTGCGGCCCAGTCTCCGAAGGGAGGGGATCATGTTCTGCTTCAGTATGTCACAGTACATGCTGGCATTCATGGTTCCCTCAATGAACTGTAGCTCCCCAGTGCCGGGAGCACTCATGCAGCCCCAGACCATGACACTCCCACCACCATGCATGAGTGTAGGCAAGACACACTTTTTTTTTGTACTCCTCACCTGGTTGCCACCACACACGCTTGACACCATCTGAACCAAATACATTTATCTTGGTCTCATCACAGGACATGGTTCCATTAATCCATGTCCTTTGTCTGCTTGTCTTCAGCAAACTGTTTGCAGGCTTTCTTGTGCATCATCTTTAGAAGAGGCTTCCTTCTGGGATGACAGCCATGCAGACCAATTTGATGCAGTGTGCGGTGTATGGTCTGAGCACTGACAGGCTGACCTCCCACCCCTTCAACCTCTGTAGCAATGCTGGCAGCACTCATATGTCTATTTCCCAAAGCCAACCTCTGGATATGATGCTGAGCACGTGCACTCAACTTCTTTGGTTGACCATGGCAAGGCCTGTTCTGAGTGGAACCTGTCCTGTTAAAACGCTGTATGGTCTTGGCCACTGTGCTGCAGCTCAGTTTCAGGGTCTTGGAAATCATCTTATAGCCTAGGCCATCTTAATGTAGAGCAACAATTCTTTTTTTCAGATCCTCTGAGAGCTCTTTGCTATGAGGTGCCATGTTGAACTTCCAGTGACCAGTATGAGAGAGTGAGAGTGATAACACCAAATTTAACACACACTCCCCATTCACACCTGAGACCTTGTAACACTAACATGTCACATGACACCAGGGAGGAATAATGGCTAATTGGGCCCAATTTGAAAATTTTCACTTAGGGGTGTACTCACTTTTGTTGCCAGCAGTTTAGACATTAATGGCTGTGTGTTAAGTTATTTTGAGGGGACAGCAAATTTACACTGTTATACAAGCTGTACACTCACTACATTGCATTGTAGCAAAGTATAATTACTTCAGTGTTGTCACATGAAAAGATATAATAAAATATTTACAAAAGTGTGAGGGGTGTACTCACTTTTGTGAGCTACTGATTATATATATATATATATATATATATATATATATATATATATATATATATGATATATTTATGGTATATGATATATTTATTACACTTTTAGTCTGATCTTGGAGCGTTTATAGAGGTAGACCTATTTTTCTAACTGCTGGGAAGGTAGAATTACTAGTTAAATTAGGTGCAGCTGCTTCTATTTAATTATCAATATACCTTATCTGAGAATTGATACCGCAAGATAACACATAACACAGCTTTCCTATGAGTATCTGTTATAAGACATTGCTGTTCAAAGTGTCCATTCAAACTGCACATTTATACCCTAAACTTGCTATGTCCGTAAAGTTTGTATTTTTTCTTTTCTTCTCAATAAAATCTCATTGAAAAAAAAGAAAACCCTTTTGATCCTCACCATATAGAATATAAACAACTATATATTCACTTTAAAAAGTATTATTTTCATTTATATAGTGTCCAGTGCACTATGTTATAAATAAAGAAAGGCTTTTATACAAGCTTCATATAGAACATCCTAAAGCAGTAAAAAAAAAACCTGCCCCATTCTGTCTAGATTATGCTGTATGCAATCTTCAAAAATTAGCATTTTGAATTTGAATCTACATTGACATGTATCAGAATATACGAATGGAAGCACCTCATCTATTGTTATCTCTATAGAACTATACAATTAAAATGTGTTATTTCTTATACTGGAAAGAAAAACAGAATAATGGGTTAAACACAGAAGGTAAGGGGAAACTTTAACATTGTTTCACAAGATTATTTAGTTTTCCTTTGTTCCCTGATATAATGGATTCAGTTCAGGTTTACCTGTTCTTCTAAATCCAAACTTTTCTTAATAAAGAAAAAAAAAACTCATCTATCCTTGGCCAGAAGCGTCTGAGCTAACATTATATTAGCAGATGTTTGGTGAGAGTAACGTTAGGTCATGCTCTCAGTTTTCCCCCAACTTGCAGCTGCAGAGCCAGACTTGAAAGGCTCCACTAATGGAATATTCTGGCATACGCTTCACAATGTAATGTACAGTAGCTGCACAGTTTCTTCTGAAGCATACACTATATTTAACAGTAAAATGGCTTAAGCCCCATATAGCTGACAGCTTGTAAACATTTACATAACAGATAGGTCCGACTTACTATTAAAAGTACTTACATTTCCAGAAATCACAGTTTTTTTTTTTTTTGTATATACAATAATTCAAATGCAGGATGACTACAAACACAGGAATGGTTAAGGTCTGCCCTGGCACACATAATGTATTCCCCTATATTCATTTCAGCTAAGCTCAGTTTTTGATTGCAACATAAGTTCAGACCAAACACTGGCTGTTAGACATTTGTCCAAATGTTTAGGGTGCTGAGCATGGATGAACAAAACAGCTTCCTGCTGTCAATGGTTGCTAAGGACACGGCAGGTGCTTGCACCTGCCGTGTTCTTAGCAACCACTGACATCGCTTACATGGGCAATGATGTTGCCCCTATCCCTGCCTCTTACCTTATAACTGATGACAGCTCAGGGAGCTGTCATTCGGCTAGTGGTACCATCTGTCATCAGATTTTTTCTTTTCAGCGAGGTTATGGACATCATGATTGACAATGGATTTATGATAGGGGACTTTTTGGGGGATTTTTTTTTTAAAATAAAGGTTGCATCTTTATTATTTACCCCTTACTCAGTCATGTTGGGGAGTGTGGTCCCCCATGGTGAGGGTACAGTATGTGGGCTGGTATGGTTTGTTAAGGGGACGCTGCATGCACGCCCTTCCACTTTCCAGGCCAGCCAGGCTCCATGCTCAGGTTAAGGGTTTGATATGGTTTTTTAGAGAGACCTCACGCTATTTTTTTTGAGTTAGTCCATTTAAATTCATATATTTGAGGGGGGGGGGGATGCTACACAAATGTTTTTTTTTTTTTTTTTTTTCATTTTTGCTCTAGGATGTGCTACATCAAAAGTGACATTTAGAAATAAACAAAACAGCATACAAACCCCTCCAAAGTTCCCCAGAATACATAGCAGATACTTGCTGTCAATTACATGTCATTTGCTGCCAATTTTAAACACTTTTTCTTTTGTAAATGGCAGTGCTACTGAAGTACTTCCTGTTCATCACAGAGCTGTGCCCATTCACAGGCAGTATTAGGACCCCCACAGGCATGTTATTTAAAGGAATTAGACATTTTTTAATGTTTCACTTTAAGCATTTAAAAACCACTGCTCCTGGTCAAATGTTTTTTTTTTTTTTTTTTGTTGCATTGGTACAAGTTCCACAGGGCAGTGCAAACCCAGGGCAGGCAGGGCATTTTTTCTGGCACCCCCTTACCTATTAGAAAATGGGCAATTTTAATTTGACAAATTTTGCTCCCATTGAATTCAAACATCTGCACAAACTGCTCGAACCGAACCCAGGGCAGTTTAGTTAATCTGTAGTCACCAATAAGATCTGCCACAGCAAAGACTAAGTAGAAGGACCAAATCCAAACCTCTGTAACACATTCCACAGGTAATCCCACTCCACCGAGTCAAAGGCTTTCTCAGCGTCTAGTGATGCTATCACCTCCTCTCCCCCCCCCCCCAGCCACCTGGTCTATCACCGTAAACAACCCCAGCAGATTAATATCTGTGCCTTTGCCCGGCATAAAGCCCGTCTGGTCCCCATGTATTAGGGAGAGTATCACCGCATTAAGACGATTGGCGAGCACTTTAGTTAGAATTTTGGCATCCACGTTTAAGAGTGATATTGGTCTGTAGGACTGGCATATTTTGGGGTCCTTCCCTGGTTTGGGGATGACCACGATCACCGCTCTCTTCATGGAGGGCGGCAGGGTCCCTGCTCTAAGGGACGTTAAGAGGGTTCCTCTGAGTCTTACCGCCAGCGAGTCACTGTGTGTTTTAAAAAACTCAGCTGGGAGGCCGTCATCCCCAGGGAGGCTGACGCACTGACGTCATCGCGTTCCGCGTTGTGAGCGGGTGTACGATTTGCCGGCCGGCATATTTTTATCCTTTGTTCCTGCTTATTTATTTACTTCTTTATGTAAGTAGGATTGTTTTTTATTTAATAAACCTTTTTATTTTGGTATCACACCATGGGAGCATCCCTTTCTTTCCTGTATTTACATACTGGCTGCTAAGAGATTTCTGGTCCGATAATATTGGAGACTGCCTGCACTACTATTGGTCATAAGGAGGAATAGGATTCGATTATCTGTCCCTGGCTGACCCTATACAAGGAGATCCTGTTTGGTGCCGTATCTTGATGGTTGAGAATTATCCCGATATCATCACATTACAGGCTTATTTGAGCTTGCCCTCTGGTAAGCGCATTCAATTAACGGTGGTGGATCACGTTGTTTTTGATTTTCACAGTCACCAGATTCTGGATTTTACACTGTCACCCTTATGAACACTGTTTAATTTATGTCACTGGACTTTTATGGATATTTAGTTCCTTGGTTTAATTTTTTGAATTTTTATCACTTCTAATTTGCACATTCATTTGATCTATTTTTCACTCATTGGGCGGCACAGTGGTGTAGTGGTTAGCACTCTCACCTAGCAGTAAGAAGGGTCGCTGGTTCAAATCCCGACCACGACACTTTCTGCCTGGAGTTTGCATGTTCTCCCTGTGCCTGCGTGGGTTTCCTCCGGGTACTCCGGTTTCCTCCCACAATCTAAAGACATGCAGGTAGGTTAATTGGCTTCTGTCCAAAAATTGGCCCTAGTATATGAATGGGGACCTTAGATTGTGGGCTCCTTGAGGGTAGGGACTGATGTGAGTGTGCAATGTACAGGGATGGGGACAATTGTAGACACTCGCTCAGGTTGAACTGGATGGACTGATGTCTTTATTCAACCTTACTAACTATGAAACTATGAAACTAGCGCGGCTTTTTTGTAATATTCTGTTTTGTTTATTGTGTATATCTCGCAATTTTTTAGCTGCTGCTAAATATTATTTTTCACCTACACATATTTTTATATGTCATTTATACGGTCTTGATTAATAATTCACAGTATTTTAGTTAGGGATTAGCGCGGTGTTTACTTTCCCTCCGTCATCCCCAGGGGTCTTACTGGCCTGCATAGAGGACACGGCCTTCTGGACCTCTTGTAGGGTAATAGGGGCTTCTAATTGTGAGCTCGCTTCTGCTGTCAGAGTGGGAAATTGTATAGTGTCTAGATATGATCAGAGTTCTGTCGGTGTGTACTCAACCCTGGAGGAGTATAAGCTCCTGTAGTAAGCCGCAAAGCGTGCGTTTATGTGCCTGGGTTCTGACAACAGACTCCCTGAATCATCCCTTATGTTTGCTATGTGTGTGGCATCGGTAGGTTCCCTGGAGAGCAAGGCCAGCATGCGGACTGACCGTTCGCCCTGCTCAAACACTCTTTGTGAGTGGTACAGCAGCTGCTTGCTTGCTGCGGATATTCTGATAAGCTGGGCCTCTCTCAAAGCAGCAACCAGATCCCTTCTCTTATCCTCAAGGTACTCAGCCTCCAGCCTCTGTGCAGTAGCTTCAGCCTGGGCGAGTGACGTCTGGGAGGACGAGCGTGCCGAATGCACAACCAATTTATACCTTTGTTTAATATATAATTTGAATTCTTCCCACCTGGTCGGGGTCTCAGCACCCCCCGGATCGGGGGCCCAATACTAGGCAATAGCAGATTCGATTACGGGCTAGACACGCTCGTCTGATATCCAGTATATAGATAGGTGCCACAACCGGTTGCCCGGGGCCACCATCATACACAATTTCAGGAGGATAGGTGAGTGGTCTGAGATCCCTCTAGGGAGAGCAGAGATTTCTTGTACCCTAGCTAAGACCGGGCTGCTGACATAGACAAGATCAATACGTGACATGGCTGTGTATGTGGCAGAGCTACAGGTGTAGCCTCTTGTCTCCGGGTACTTCCACCTCCAAACATCCGTGAGTCCCAGGGTCTCCATCCAACGAGAGAGCGGAGAGTCCGTGGCCGGATCAGGAGACAATTTGTCCATGTTGGGACATGGTGCCATATTGAAATCACCCGCTAAGACCACAGCGGCGGCCGAATGTGTTGCCAGGATCTGTGCTATCTTATGGAGGAGTCCAACGGAGGCCTGAGGGGGGTTGTACAATCCCACTAACAGTAAAGGCATACCATTAACACATGCATAAAGAACAACATATTTGCCCTCAGGATCCAGATGCAGGTCTAGGAGGGTGAAAGGGAGGGATCTACGGATCAGAATACTAACCCCCCTGGCATGGGTTGAGTGGGTAGCATGATAATAGTGTCCTACCCAGGGTTTCTTGAGGTTGAGGACCCTGCTTCCCACCAGGTGGGTTTCTTGCAAGATACAGATGTCAGGGGAGTATTTTTTGAGGAATTGGAAGATTAGGGCTCGTTTAATTTTGGAATTCATTCCCCGGACATTCCACAATATCAGTGTTAGGGGAGCCATAAGGTAAGGTATAGGGGCATATCGAGGAACCTCAGTCCCGCATCTGGATCACTCGTGGCCTTCCCTGAAAGGGACAACCACCACTCTTTGTGTGCTGACAGTGGAAGATACACTTGCTGCGGCCGTGTAACATATGTAATCAACATTCCTTCATGAACAAGATTATAGCATTAAAAGCTAACAGTAAAAAATAAAAAACATCAAAAAAGGAAAAAAAAAAAAAACATAGACCCCAACTTCCCCCCACCCTGTGAACTCACTCCAACTCAGGTGTACTTGGATCCCTTCAACAAAAATAGGTATAAACCTCATGGGGTCGCATACATGCAACAAGTAGGCGATACACTCCCGGGCAACAGTAGCATAGGGGTGTATCAGAGATGCTGCCAATGGAGCGGATAAGTAAACATGTGGATCACCTTGCTGGGCCAGGGGCGCAATCTTGAGCTCTGGGGCCTGATAGGACACAGTTACGGTAAAATGGAATGGTAGCGTAAGTTGGTTGGTTGCCCTCATATGAAGAGTTGTAGCTACTGGCAGGGTCGGTACGATGTCATTTGGTCAAGGATGGCAGTGCATATGAGGGATATAAAGTACAGAGAAGGCAGCTTAGGGCTACAGGGGCCGGCGGTGGTCCGCGAAGTTCCGTGGAGTGTTCCCCAGCAGTAGCCAGCAATGACCCGCAGCCCATTCCTACCTCATGCAAACAAAAAAAAAGAGGGGGTGATCTCAGAGACATCCAGCGGCCCTGTGCTGCCAGTAATGCGGGACGTGACATGCTATAGCCAAGGAGGTCATGCCTATTATTCTATGATAAGTCACCAGTCCTCCGGGGGACAGGAAAGAAGGAGGGCAGTCAATGGGTCAGGAAATAAGGAGTAGTAACTCACTTGGTCCGGTCCTGGTCCATGTTCGTAGGGTCTTCAGTTCATCCCCACGGGAGAGTATTCACCCACTGTGCAGCCTCCTCATGCGCGGTGAAAAACAGGACTGTTTTACCATCCGCCACCCTCAGATGTGCTGGAAACAGCATACTTTATCCATGTTGTATATATAGAAAAAGGAGCACATATATCAGACTATACAGGCCACAGAAGGAGCACAACAATCAATATTATAATCTTTCAGTTTATTCCATAGAAAAACATTAAAAACATTACATAATACATGTGCATCTAAATGTATAAAAGCAATGATGCTAATATATCCCACTGTTTTATGTTTGTACACTCGGATGGTGAGTATGGATATATTGGGTCTTCATACGCCAATGCGTTTCGCAAAGATTTGCTTCGTCAGGGCTATGAAAACCATATAGCACTCATCTGAAAAAAATAATAGCATTTACATATTGTTCATTCATCAAATTACATGATATTCACATATAGACCAATGTTTACTAAAGTCATGTGTTTGCCACATGAGACCCACCTCAATGTAGGGCAGCACTAGCACATCATCTCCCTGGGCGGGCAGGCAAAGCATAGAGGGGACTTAAACCACTGTGAATCAATAATGGTGGGGGGGGGGGGGTCACTAGGGGCTGTATATATAACTGCATGTATATTGTAGGTGTACCTACTTAGTACTTGAAAAAAAAAAAAAATATTATATATATATATATATATATATATATATATATATATATATATATATATATATATATATATACACACACTGAGGAATCAAAGTCATGAAAGGTATCCCCAAACTTGTTCAAAGATATATACAGTAGGATATGATATTCGATCTACAAAAAGAGAGCATAGTGGGTATTGCATGATCAAATGGTCTCTCATATGTACTAAAATAGTATTTAAATCCAATAACTGTGATTTACAACCAGTGTAATGAAAGAGCTGACTCATATGTAATGCTCCTCCCCTCCTTATCACATCCCGCACACTTCCCTATTCCTCCCTACAGAGCACAGCGGCCCCTCCCCTCTAGCAGGTTGTAACTAAGCCCTGCCCCTCCCCCTACATCCTTTCCAGCATGAGCAGCTTCAGTTAGTATACGCAGGGAGAACACTGCAGGTGAATGTAAGGTGAATGATAGTGAGAGGAGGCTGAGCTCTGATTGGACAGTAGGGTATCAGACATGCACAGGAGGGACTACAGGTCCCAGCATGTCAGCTGCTTTCTGGGGAGGTTAGTTATGCCATCATCACTATGTACAGTGGTGAGGACATCACTTCCTGGGTACTACATGCTGTGTGATGTTCCATCCACTCACTGTGCTGGTGGGGGGGAATGATGTATGGGGCTGGCCTCCTCCTGCAGCTGTCTGTATGTATTAGTGGGATCTCTCATTGCAGATATTGTATCTGCAGATTGGATCTGTCCAGTGTGTGGGCTCCAGGGCCCCCTACAGGAGATCTGAGAGGGGGATCAGGCACCTAGGGGTGTCAGGCAGTAAAGAGAACCTGTATATTGGAGTAACAGCGCTGTCTGGTAAATGTGAACTAAAAAAAATAATAAAAAATATACATAAAAAGTGACAAATTATGTATAAGTGCAAAAATTTTTTATAATAAATAAGTGGCATTTCCTGCTGCAACTTAATGTGAGATACACACAAAGAATACAATATAAAAAGAATAGCTGCGCTGAAAATTATTACACGTGAAAATCAGATCAAACATATAACAAATAGTGCTGATCGTGATCAAAATTAAATCAACATCAACTGAATTCAATCAGTGACCTACAGACCAATCAAAATTAAATGTTAAACAACCCAAGTTGTGTACAAAAATGTGCTTACATATAATGTATGACTATAAACCTGAGTTCAGTGTAGTGACATCATATAAAACAAAAAGCAAAAACGCAACATATGAATAAAAATTAAGCATGCACAAAGTCCACAATAGATGGTAGGAATCTGTTGTTAATGCTTCAATAGTGGCGTTGCACTCCACACCCTCAGAAAAGTGATTAGATAGCCAGATAAGAAGAAGGAAAGGATCCTCAACCAAATAAAAGTACTGCAGCTTACCAGCTGATCTGATCTCTGTGTCAAAGAGATCAGAAAGGCCTGTGGCTTATCACCCTGCCAGGGTCTCTATCCAGAATACTCCAAGTGGCACTCTCAAGGTACAGGTACAGGTACACATATAAATCCTGCCAGGATCCTCTGTTATATAGCAGTCATGTATAGGTATTTGAGTATAAATCACACACAGCGGTAAGAGGTCACAAATTCCCACTATAAAGCCCCATACACACGGTAGGATTTTCCGATGGATTCTGTCCTATCGGACAATGTTGTCGGAAAATCAGACCGTGTTTAGGCACCATCGGACAGTTTCCATCAGATTGTCTGACGGACAAAGTCCTATCTCCTGCTGGATAGATTTTTTGACAACAAAGTCCGATCACACCAAATCCGATCGTGTGTAGCGAATTCCGACCGGACAAAGTGCTACGCATGCTCAGATCACATTACAAGACCAAAGCTATTGGCTACTAGCCTCTACGTAGTCCCGTCGTAGGCAACAAACGTCACATCACGTTCAGAATGATCGGATTTTCCGACAACTTTGTCCAACCGTGTGTACGCAAAACCAACATCAGACAAAGTATGACGGACATGGTCTGACGGACCTGGTCCTCGGATAATCCGCGCGTGTGTATGGGGCTTAAGTGTGTTCAATACGCGTGTTTAGTAAGCGTGTCAGGACCCCACAGAGCAAGGACCATGCTATACCACAGATGGACACCAGTGACAAAAAGCGCCCTGAGGCGATTCAGTTCGCATAGGTAGCGCTATACAAGTCATTCGTTCGTTCAATACAATATCAATAGTACCAAGAGATGGCCCATGGATATCGGACTAAGTTATTAAATGGGTAAGTATACAGTCCCCTTAAGTATAGAGGCAAATGGAATATCCGTAAGAACTGCGCTTATCACATAGGAGGAGACCTTTTATTGGGGCTTAGATTTGTATCGCTGCATACATAGTGGAAAAGTGTTCCCCTTTTTGCTGTGTGTGGCGCCACACACAGCAAAAAGGGGAACACTTTTCCCCTATGTATGCAGCAATACCATCTTGTCCCCATGTTGATGAGGACAAGGGCCTCTTCCTGACAACCCTGGCCGTTGGTTGTCGGGGTCTGCGGGCAGGGGGCTTATCGGAATCCGGGAGCCCCTTTTAATAAGGGGGCCCCCAGATCCTAGCCCCCCACCCTAGGGAAAAAAAGTGTCAATAAAAAAACACACTAGACAGGTTTTTAAAGTAATTTATTAGGCAGCTCCGGGGGTCTTCTTTCGATTTCAGGGGTCTCTTCCGACTCCTCCGCTCTCTCTCTCTCTTCTCCTGCTCTCCGGCCTCTTCTCCTGGTCTCTGGTTCTTCTCCCGCTCTCCGGTTCTTCTGCCAGGCTCCTCCGATATCTTCTGCCGCTCTTTTTCTAGCGTTGGCCCCGAGTCTTCTTCCCTGTTCTCTTTTTCCGATGTTGACACAACGCTCTCTCCCGCTGTAATGCTGTGTGCGAGGTGTGCAATGACTTATATAGGAATGGGGCGTGGTCACCGGGTTATGTCACCTGGTGACCCCGCCCCTTATGATGTCACAGTCCCGGGGCATTCAGGACGGGGGGCGCGCTCGTCCCCACACCCTGCATGCTCGGATAAGGGTCTGGTAAGGGTCTGGTAAGGCCGTTTTTTTCAGCGTAGGGGGTTCCCCTTAAAATCCATACCAGACCTGAGGGCCTGGTATGCTCTTGGAGGGGAACCCATGCCGTTTTTTTATTTAAAATTTGGCGTGGAGTTCCCCCTCGAGTGCTGATTATTCTGTGATTGGCCACAGCCAAAGTCGCCTGGCCTGGGGGCGACTTGAAGTCATGTTGTAAGTCGCCCCAAGTCGTGTTGAAGTCGCCCCAAGTCGGGCTGTGATTCATACTCAAGTCGTGTCCAAGTTGCCTCCCAAAGTCGCGCTGGAAGTTGTGTTGCCCCTGTGTGAATGGACTCTTATGCCCCGTACACACGGTCGGATATTCCAATGGAAAAAGTCTGATCGGATTATGTTGTCGGAAAATCCGATCGTGTGTGGGCTCTAGCGGTCTTTTTCCGTTGGAATTTAAGACGGAAAAAATTTGAGAGCAGGATCTCAAATTTTCCGACAACAAAATCTGATCTGACTTTTTCTGATCATGTGTAGGGAATTCCGACGGACAAAGTACCACGCATGCTCAGATCAAATTACGAGACCAAAGCTATTGGCTACTAGCCTCTACGTTGTTCCATAGTATGCAACGAACGTCACCACGTTCGGAACAATTGGATTTCCCGACAACTTTGTCCAACTGTGTGTATGCAACACCAGTTTCGGACAAAATCCGTCTGACAAAAATCGGAAGGATTTTGTGGTCGGAATTTTCGACCGTGTGTACGGGGGCTTAGTCATTGAAAGCAAAAAACAAAAAGTTAAATAAAGATGAAAAAACACTCCTAAGGCAAATACATATGTAAAAGAAATGAGCTTAGGACAATAAACAATGTGGTTGGGGAAAAAAGAATGAAACATAAACGCAGAACAAATAATTTAGAAGCAGCAAAAAAACAAAAACAAAAACCAAACAAAAAAAAAATATGAAAACATAAACACCAAAAGTTAGCAAAGAGAGCAGCAAACACCCAGAGTGCTATTAACGTCAAAGATATGTATTGGGGCAGAGCTCTGGTGGCCTGGTGATTTAAAAAAAATATATAAATGTAAATAAATTTGTGTAAAAAAAAAAAAAAAAAATACATAACAACAATCCTTGCTTTATGTGTTTTGTTTTACATTGTGGTTGAAAATCTTCACATGCTGTATAATCAGTGAAATGACTAGCACCAGATGATACACAGAGATAAAACAAATCTTCAAAAAAAAAAAATCCAAATTTTACTTGTTTATTTGTAGCTACAGTATTTGTAGTCAGAGTCTTCAAGCGGGAAATGCGATATTCCTAAGAACCAAGGCCTGAGGTGTGCCTTGGCCTGGCTGGTCGGTATGCCTGAGAAGAGGGCATACCCCGAATGTAGGAATAGAAGAATAGAAGTGCTACGAGTGTATGAAAGCCTGAGGGAAACGGGTGGGTGGGAACCCAGAAGCCGACGACCCTGGCCCTGATGGAGGAGGAGGCTTAAATAGCCCTCTCAGGCTCCTCCTACAAATACAGGCTTCATACTTGTAGTCAGAGTCTTCAAGCGGGAAATGCGATATTCCTAAGAACCAAGGCCTGAGGTGTGCCTTGGCCTGGCTGGTCGGTATGCCTGAGAAGAGGGCAAAAAGATGCAAGTTTAGGTGAAGAAGAGAAGGTAATGATCCACGGCAACAGTGAGTATCCGCGATGACAGGAGAAACCCACCGACACCTGACTGGTAATGAGAAAGGAACCCCCTATGGAACCTGCAAGTTACCCAGAACCAACAGAACGTCCCGTGCAAGATTGGATTGGGCCTGATGCCCGAGACAACTTAGACATGAGAATAACTGCTTGCAAATGAGAGGATACGTGGGGGAAGGGAGCAAGGCCTGGCCCGAGGAACCCCTGCGAATGAGCCGGGACGATCAAATCCTAAGGGGAAGTGAGAGGGTGAGGGCAAAAAAAGAACCACTGGTAGGAGTGTGAAATGCTGGATACCTGATGAAAGTGATGAAGTAGATAAGGCCCATGCGCCATGGCAAATAAGCATCATCAACATGGAGAACCATGCCAGACACAGGACTCTGGTCCTACCTGATAAGATCGGGACGTGCTTCAGCCAGAGACCCAACTACTGAGTCTGAATCCTAAACTGAGCAAGGAGGTATGCAAGCCAAGACGGCCCCAACCTGGGAACACAAACTAGAAATGACAGACAACCAGACATGAGAAACAACAACGCCCGCCCCTCTGTGCCTACCTAAGAATGAGAACATGAGCAGAAATGTCAAGACCACCGCGCGCGATGACCCTAACGACAGAAACCCCACCCTCGTGTGAGTGGTAAGTGAGCCTGAGTAACCTGCAGCGCAGACACAGGTAATTGACTGAAAACTCAGGCTGGTGTACCCACGGACCGTGGTGGGTAGTCGTATGAGAGTGGTGAATGAACATGCATCGTATGACGTATGGTATACGGGCGAGAAGATTGTGGACAACAATCAATTAAAGACGAAACCTCAGCCCGTATGGATCTGTAGACGTGACAGATCCTGACGTAAGCCCTAACTAACTGACCCAGGTACAACATGAAACACAGATACGATGAGACATGACAACCAACGAACAAAACAGCTACCGGAGTATGCCATGGGTGAACAACAATGCCCCTCTGAGAAACGCTGAGGCTGAACACAATGACAGAAACGAAATGACGGAAACAAAATGACGGAAACGAAATGACGGAAACAAAATGACGGAAACGAAATGACGGCACTGGTGAGGCAGAAACGTGATGACAGAAGCAGAAACGTGATGACCGAAATGCTGAGGCAGAAACGTGATGACAGAAATGCTGAAGCATCGTATGACGTGTGGTATACGGGCGAGAAGATTGTGGACAACAATCAATTAAAAACGAAACCTCAGCCCGTATGGATCTGTAGACGTGACAGATCCTGACGTGAGCCCTAACTAACTGACCCAAGTACAACATGAATACAGACACGATGAGACATGACGACCAACGAACAAAACAGCTACTGGAGTATGCCATGGGTGAACAACGCCCCTCTGAGAAACGCTGAGGCTGAAACACAATGACAGAAATGCCAGGGCGGAAACGAAATGACGGAAACGAAATGACAGAACTTCTGCTGAGGCAACCGTGGTCACAGAAATGCTTGAGGCAGAAACGTGGTGACAGAAATGCTTGAGGCAGAAACGTGGTGACAGAAATGCTTGAGGCAGAAACGTGGTGACAGCAACGCTATGACAGAACGCTGAAGCTGAATGTTGAGGCAGAAACGCAATGACATGAATCCAGGGACAGAAACGCAATGACATGAATCCAGGGACAGAAACGCAATGACATGAATCCAGGGACAGAAACGCAATGACATGAATCCAGGGACAGAAACGCAATGACATGAATCCAGGGACAGAAACGCAATGACATGAATCCAGGGACAGAAACGCAATGACATGAATCCAGGGACAGAAACGCAATGACATGAATCCAGGGGCAGAAACGCAATGACATGAATCCAGGGGCAGAAACGCAATGACATGAATTCAGGGGCAGAAACGCAATGACATGAATCCAGGGGCAGAAACGCAGTGACATGAATCCAGGGGCAGAAACGCAGTGACATGAATCCAGGGGCAGAAACGCAGTGACATGAATCCAGGGGCAGAAACGCAATGACATGGATCCAGGGGCAGAAACGCAATGACATGGATCCAGGGCAGAACTATGACAGAACGTTGAGGCAGAAATGTAATGACAGAAGCGCTGAGGCAGAAATGCCATGACAGAAAACCTGGGGCAGGGACGCGGTGACAAATGCTGAGACTGAAATGCAATGACAGCAATCCTGGGGCAGACTGCTATGACAGAAAGCTGATGCAGAAATGCCATGACAAAACGCAAATGACAGAAAAACACGCTGAGACTGAACACTGAGGCAGAGATGAAATGACAGACATCCAGGGGCAGAAACGCAATGACAGACATCCAAAGGCAGAAAACGCAATGACAGAAACCCAGGGGCAGAAACGCAATGACAGAAATCCAGGGGCAGAAACGCAATGACAGAAATCCAGGGGCAGAAACGCAATGACAGAAACCCAGGGGCAGAAACGAAATGACAGAAACCCAGGGGCAGAAACGAAATGACAGAAACCCAGGGGCAGAAACGAAATGACAGAAATCCAGGGGCAGAAACGAAATGACAGAAATCCAGGGGCAGAAACGCAATGACAGCAATCCAAGGGCAGAACCGCAATGACAGCAATCCAGGGGCAGAACCGCAATGACAGCAATCCAGGGGCAGAACCGCAATGACAGCAATCCAGGGGTAGAAACGCAATGACAGCAATCCAGGGGCAGAAACGCAATGACAGCAATCGCAGGGGCAGAAACGCAATGACAGCAATCGCAGGGGCAGAACGCAATGACAGCAATCGCAGGGGCAGAACGCAATGACAGCAATCGCAGGGACAGAACGCAATGACAGCAATCGCAGGGGCAGAAACGCAATGACAGCAATCGCAGGGTCAGAAACGCAAAGAGAGCAATCGCAGGGGCAGGAACGAAATGACAGCAATCCGGGAGCAGGAACGAAATGACAGCAATCCGGGGGCAGGAACGAAATGACAGCAATCCGGGGGCAGGAACGAAATGACGGAAAATGCAGGGGCAGAACGCAATGACGGAAAATGCAAGGGCAGAACGCAATGACGGAAAATGCAGGGGCAGAACGCAATGACGGAAAATGCAGGGGCAGAACGCAATGACGGAAAATGCAGGGGCAGAACGCAATGACGGAAAATGCAGGGGCAGAACGCAATGACGGAAAATGCAGGGGCAGAACGCAATGATGGAAAATGCAGGGGCAGAACGCAATGACGGAAAATGCAGGGGCAGAACGCAATGACGGAAAATGCAGGGGCAGAACGCAATGACAGAAATGCAGGGGCGGAACGCAATGACAGAAATGACGGGCAGAAAACGCTATGACAGAAATGACGGGCAGAAAACGCTATGACAGAAACGCTATGACAGAAATGACGGGCAGAAAACGCTATGACAGAAATGACGGGCATAAAACGCTATGACAGAAATGACAGGCAGAAAACGCTATGACAGAAATATATGCCGGGGCGGAACGCACACACCGTGGGAAGTGGGCGGGCAGCACCATGGCCAGACGGAGCCCTGGAGAAGCGGGCGGTCTGACACACTGGTCAGATGGAGCTGAGGGTGAATGCACCCCCCCATCAGCACCGGGAGAAACAGGAGTGATCCCCAGTGCAGACAGACCAGCAGGGAGAAAGGAACTGGCGGCTCCCTCCTGGACGTGTAGGGGGAGAGGAGTCGGCGGGCGGCCGACCACCACCCCCCCTAACCAGACGATATGTATCATGAATGGGGAGAGGAGTCGGCAGGCGGCCGAAGACCCCCACCCCCCCCCCCAGGCTAGCGGGCGGGCGGCAGCCCGGCCAGACAGAGCCCTGGGGAAGTGCTTGGGAGGAGGATGGAGGAACGGACACCCCCTCCCCCATGGGTCCGGGAGAGCGAACCTGCCGCACGCAGTGGGGAGAAGTGGAGGGTGGAAGGACGGACGCCCCTCCCCCCCGCCATGACCGCCGCATGGACAGGCAGGCTGTGAGGAGATGAGGAGAGAGCTAGGGAGGACGCAGGACGGACGTATGCCCCCCGCTCCCCCGGCATGGCGCCGAGAGGGCGGGCGGGCTGCATGCTGTAGGCAATTGGAGGACGGCGCCCCCCACCAACAGATATGTGCCTCGGGACGTCCCCCCCCCTCGCTCCCCCGGCATGAGCGCCGGGAAAAGCGGGCGGGCTGTGTACTGACCGGAGCAGTATAATGGGGATGGATAGCCGGACGCCCCCCCAGGCATGAGCGCCGGGAATAGCGGGCGGGCTGCACGCCGGCCAGCCAGCTAGGGGAGAGGAAGATGAGGGACATATGCACCCCCTCGGCATGGCGCCGGGAGAAGTGGGGCTGCAAGGATGGCTGGAGTAACCCAGTGATGATAGGGAGGGGGGGGGGAATGGATGCTGCCCAGGGATGAATCCTGCGGCCGACTGCCGCTCAGAAAGGTGGCCGGCAGTGACGCGTTCACCCAGAAGCCGACGACCCTGGCCCTGATGGAGGAGGAGGCTTAAATAGCCCTCTCCGGCCAGCCTTCATACATGTCCTCTACAGCCACTCAGCATTTGAAATTTACACAGAATTTTTCAGTTCTGAAAAGCAGGGTGTGTGGATCTAAAGTGACACTGCAGATCTCAGGGAGGACAACTCTGAGCTGGAGCTGAGAGGGAAGGGACAGCCCACCACACACACAATACACAGAGAACATATAGAACTGAGGAGATCAATCAAAGGCTCTGTGCTGAAGCTATCCTCCCCAGTCAATATAGAGGAATATGCCTTGTTCATATTTCATGGCTGAGGTTTACAACCAATTTAATTAAGCTTGGCATAAAATGGTAACTTTTTAAATCATCAATTGATCAAAAATAAATAGATAAACAGATTCCAGTGGCATTTCATCCATGGGTGCACTGTGGTCTGACTAGGGTTGCCACCTTTTCTTCAAGCCAAACCCGAACACTTTAGCGATGCACGGCAATTTAATTTTTTTGGTAGTATATACTATAGGATTGTAAAAAACATGGGACACCTTTGGGTTCCCCAAGGAGAGTGGTAATGCAGCGTGCGTAAATGCGCTTTGTCGAACGGTGGATGTGGCCAAATTGCATTAGCAGTGGGAGGAGCTTAAAGGAGCATGGTTAAATAAAACAAAAGCATTCTTGTACCCATAAAACATAATGCGGCGTACACACGGTCGGAATTTCCGATGGAAACAGTCCGATGGGAGCTTTTCATCGGATTTTCCGACCGTGTGTATGCCCAACGGTCTTTTTCTGTCGGAATTTCCGACGGACTTTGGATTGAGAACCTGTTCTCAATTTTTCCGACGGAAAACCTTTCTATCGGATTTTCCGATCGTGTGTATGCAATTCCGACACACAAAATTCCGACGCATGCTCGGAAACTATCCGACACATGCTCAGAAGCATTAAACTTCCCTTTTATAGTGCAGTCGAACGTGTTGTATGCCGTGGTGTTATTGACTGTCGGAATTTGGTGTGACCGTGTGTAGGCAAGACAGTTTGAGCGAAATTCCGCCGGAATTCCGACGGGAAAACCATCAGAGATTTTTCCGACAAGAATTCCGACCGTGTGTACACGGCATTAGATTGCTGTGCCAAAAGTAAGAGTCTCACAGACATGTACAAACCCCAGCACAATCATTAAAAAATAAATAAAACTCATTCCGTATGATTTTGCATAGACTGAAAATAGACAGAAAGCTGACGCTTTGTTTGAGCCGACCTTAAAGAAGACCTTCACTAGAAAAGTTACCGACTGCTTAACAACCAGCAACTCTTAAGACCATGACCACTTTGGTGAGGAGTAATGTGTAATGCACTATATAGTGCAGGACTTTGTTAAGCTGGCTATACACAGTTAGTTTTTCTCTTATTCAGCCATCGGCCTGAATAAAAAATATATATAAAAATGAGGTGGATGGAGGAATACCTTTCGCCTTAAAGGGGTTGTAAAGGTTCATGTTTTTTCCCCGCTGACATAGGAAGCATTAAGGTGAAAAAACACCTGGCAGTCACCGCCCCCTAGCCCTCCCGTTTTACTTACCTGAACCCCTTCATTTAGTCGGCGGGGATGCACTGTCCCTCTCTCCACAGGCTCCCGGCCCTTGATTGGATAGATTGATAGCAGCGCAGCCATTTGCTCCCGCTGCTGTCAATCAAATCCAATGACGCGGGCACGGGGAGGGCAGGGCCGAGTCCAGCATTCTGTGTCCTTAGACGCAATTGCTGGACTCGGAAGCACGCCCACATAGTAACACCATCGGTGGAAACGCTTCTCGGAGGAGGTTATCTGATGTGGGGAGGAGCCACGAGAGACGCCGGGAGACCCCAGAAGAGCAGGTTTGGGGCCACTCGAACAGTGCAGGTAAGTATGATATGTTTGTTATTTTAAAAAAACGTACCCTTACAATCACTTTAGGGGCTGCTTCACACCATAAAGGGTGTGATGTTTGCGTGTTCACATGTGGTGCACTGGAACACACAAAAAGTAAGGCAGGCATGACTTTTTAAATTGCGCCACACTAAATTGCATGGTACTGCTGAACCACGTGTTTTGGTGGCCACAAACACACCCACATTTGCCACATGTGTGAGGATGCCATTAAGTATTATTTGTACCTGTGCATGTCTACAGAGGTCCGCACATTTCTGAAATAGTGTGAACCAGTGCTCAGAAAAAGAAAATAAAGGATTTTGGCTTCTCCTGTTAAAAAAAAGACAAAAAACAAAAACACACAGATCAACGCAACACAACGCATTAAAAAAACACATCAACTCAATTGCATTTGAACAAAAATCAATTGGTGCTATACACAGGCGCATGTGGTGTGAACGAGCCCTAAATAGACCTATTAGTGGAAATGTCATTCCTTCCAAAAATATGACTTTCCTGGCTGTCACTCTGATCAGCCGGCTTCAATACCTTCGGGACATGAGGATCTGCATTACAGCCAGGTGGAGGGGAGGCCAGCTTTCATGTAGTATGATATGCTCAGACATGAGGTCTACTCTGATCCCCTCATCTTAGCACTGTCAGAGGAAGGTGTAGGATGGGCCATGCATAGTCCTGTATGGAGGAGGGGCAGGGAAAGGGTTAAATCCCAGAAATTAGGAAGGTGACATCAGAGGGGGCAGGGCTGGGTGCAGGCTGTATTGGCAGGATCCAAGGATCACCTGGAATAGGATAAGCAGCTGATCATTACCTGGGGAGGAGGTGAGCGGCAATTCTGCACTGTCCAACTGCCTGCATGCAGAAATATCTGACCGGAAAGGTGATGAAGGCATCCAGGCCAGGACCTTACACCAGGCTCTACTCCAGGCTCAGCGGCTCTGCCCCGGCACACACAGTGGATACACACAGGGCCAGGATGAGGAGGAGGGAGGCCCTGGAGAGACTGTCAGCCTGGAACATGCCATGTATGCCTCAAGCTTTACCCGAATCTGCTCCAGGGAAACTTCTAAGGAAGAGGGGCCAGAGAATCTGGCCCCTTCTGATTGGTGCTCTGTGGGTAACAGTTGGCCCGGCTCTGCAGAAGGGACAGACTGACTTCCGCTGATTGCGGGGGGGGGGGGGGTGACAGGGAGTGTTGCTCCATCGCTTCAATGTGTCAGGCACAGTGAGCCACACAGTCCGGTCTTAATAATGTGTCCGGGTTTCAGGCGGTCTGAAACCCGGGCACATTATTCAAAACCCGAACTGTCTGGGTGAATCCTGAACAGGTGGCAACCCTAGGTCTGACCCACCCTTCAATGAAGCAGCTGAAAACCCCTACTCCTCTCACTCTTGCAGATTTCAGCTGCTCATTGAAAGTCATACAGGGAGATCGGTGCCTGTAATTGCCCCCGTCGGCACTCCGATCACCCCCAACTGTCCATCGGATTGCCCTTCCTCTCTGAGCCCCCCTGCGTGCTCCTTAAGCCCCCCTCGTACTGGATTAGTCATGATGAAGAGCGGAGGAAGGGGCCGGTAAATGTGTCATTTACCGGCCCCTTCCTTTTCTGAATGAGCGATCACTGACTGTCCATTCATAACTGAAGCATTGTAAACTGCTTAAGTTTATGAACGAACAGAACCTTTGCATCCTCCTCATTCATCTTCAGTGCAGCTGAGGCTGCTAAAAAAGGGACTGGGGAATTTGTGTCCTCAGTCCCTTTCTGTGTCTGTAGAGACCCCTGATACCTCACCAAAGCCCCCCCAACAGGGCTGATGAAAAAAAAAATTCAATAAATATAAAAAAATGTCATTGTAAAAAAAAATACTGACATAATCCATCACCTCCCCCCCCCCCCCCCAACAAAAAAAAAAACATTTAATTGTAAAAAATAATTAAGCAAAAATAAATTGTAAACAAATTAAAAAAATACTGACTGACTGAAAGAATTGTGAAAAAAAATATAAAACATTGAATTACAATAAATAAATAAATACATTTGTAAAATAAATAAACTATAAAAAATTAAAAAAATACTGACACTGTCTACTGTAATTCCCAACACACACACATACACCAAAAGCACTATGAGAAATATTATTGTAAGAAAAATTATTAAAAACAAAAAGCTACTGACACTGTCGAAAAGAATAAAAAATAAAATGATAAAAATATAAAAAAACTGACACATCTAATGCTTTACTTTACTGACACCTTCTACTGCCCTACTGATACTGTCCACTGCCCCCCTCAAAAAAAAATCTTTAGTAAATAATAAAATGTAAAAAATGTGGACACTGTCTATTGCTCTACTGACACCATTCACTGGCCGCTAAAAAGCATTTTGAAAACTGAAAAAATGTAAAAAAATAATTTAAAAAATGTAATTGAAAAAAAAAAAAATAAAAAAAAAAAATACTGACACTGTTCACTGGCCTACTCACACCATCCTGCACATACTACTTACCGCCATACACTCATCACTCCTCTCTAGCACATACTACCCATGTCCATACACTCCACACTCCTCTCATGCACATACTACCTACCACCGTGCACTCCACACTCCTCTCCCTGCATATACTACCCACCACTAGGGATGAGCCGAACACCCCCGGGTTCGGTTCGAACCAGAACCTTCAAACGGACCGAAAGTTCGCGCGAATTTTCGAACCCTATACGTTATAATGGACGCGAACGTTCAAAATCAAAAGTGCTAATTACAACGGCCAATATGCATGTTAATGTCATAAAACAGGTTTGGGGACCCGGGTCCTGCCCCAGGGGACATATATCAATGCAAAAAGAACTTTTAAAAACTAACGTTTTTTCGGGAGCAGTCATTTTAATGATGCATAAAGTGAAAAAAAAAGGTGAAATTTTCCTTTAAATATGGTACCTGGGGGGTGTCTAAAGTATGCCTGTGAAGTGGCATGTGTTTCCCGTGTTTAGAACTGTCCTTGCACAAAATGACATTTGTAAAGGAAAAAAAGAAGCCATTTAAAACCACTTGCGGCTTTAATGTCATGTCTTGTCCTGGCCGCCATATGGCTGAAAATCCTTGAGAAAAATGGCATGGCTACCCCATCCCCCCCCCCCCCCCCCACCCCAGCCCCTTTGGGTCTTGTATGGATATTAAGGGGGACCCCGCACCCAAAATAAAACCCTATACCTACAACCCTATATACTCTACACAGCAGTATATAGGCGGTGCAAACAAGACACGGACTGTAGGTTTGTTCTTAAGTAGAATCTGAACAGGTACATTATGAAGTGTAGCTCCATCCCAAAAAAATCAATTTTTAAGCTTTTTGGAGAACATAGGGAGGGGTTATCACCCCTGTAACATTTGCTGTCTTTGCACATCTGTTCAGAACATGTCACCTCACTTTCTGTCCCAATGACAAATGTTTTTGGAAAAGTGGGGTTTTAATTGAAACAAGGATTGGTGATAAAGTATCAGTAGAGAGGAGATACCTTTTTCCTAAATTAAATCTAACAGGATAGAATTTCCCTTCCTAGGGGTAGATTTCCTCTCACTTCCTGTTTTCTCTTTCCATTTGCAAGTAGGAGTCGTTTGTAAGTTGGATGTTTGAAAGTAGGGGCCTGGCGTATATACTCTGCAGAAGTTTGCCCTATTAGATGTTGGTGTAGCCACAAGACTGGTGGGCACAGGAATGGGCCCTGCTGTGAGTTAATAGATCAAGATTTGTACTTGCATGCACCTGTGGAACCGGGCAGAAAAATTGGGCCTTTGGCGTGGTGGTGGTGGTGGTGGTGGACGGTGTTGCCACAAGACTGTAAGCTCTCACAGTTACTCTTGGTGGGCGCAGGAATGGGCCCTGCTGTGAGTTATTAGATCAAGATTTGTAATTGCATGCACCTGTTGAACAGGGCAGAAAAATTGGGCCTTTGGCGGTGGTGGTGGTGGTGGACGGTGTTGCCACAAGACTGTAAGCTCTCACAGTTACTCTTGGTGGGCGCAGGAATGGGCCCTGCTGTGAGTTATTAGATCAAGATTTGTAATTGCATGCACCTGTTGAACAGGGCAGAAAAATTGGGCCTTTGGGGGTGGACGGTGTTGCCACAAGACTGTAAGCTCTCACAGTTACTCTTGGTGGGCGCAGGAATGGGCCCTGCTGTGAGTTATTAGATCAAGATTTGTAATTGCAAGCACCTGATGAACAGGGCAGAAAAATTGGGCCTTTGGCGGTGGTGGTGGACGGTGTTGCCACAAGACTGTAGGCCCTCATAGTTACTCTTGGTGGGCGCAGGAATGGGCCCTGCTGTGAACTATTAGATCAAGATTTGTAATTACACGCCCCTGTTAAACAGGGGCTGAAAAATTGTGCCTTAGGCACTGGTGCTGGTGCCACAACACTGCAACCCCTCACAGATACTGTACTTGGAGCACAGCAGTCACACGTGTTGCAAAGCATTTTTTTAAAAAAATTGTAAGTACACGCCCCTGTTAAACAGGGGCTGAAAAATTGTGCCTTAGGCACTGGTGCTGGTGCCACAACACTGCAACCCCTCACAGATACTGTACTTGGAGCACAGCAGTCACACGTGTTGCGAAGCATTTTTAAAAAAAAATTTAAGTACACGCCCCTGTTAAACAGGGGCTGAAAAATTGTGCCTTAGGCACTGGTGCTGGTGCCACAACACTGCAACCCCTCACAGATACTGTACTTGGAGCACAGCAGTCACACGTGTTGCGAAGCATTTTTAAAAAAAATTGTAAGTACACGCCCCTGTTATACAGGGGCTGAAAAATTGTGCCTTAGGCACTGGTGTGGTGGCATGGATCATTGAGGAGGAGGAAGAGGATAGTCAGTGAACATAAGAGGACAGTCACTCAGCATCAGCATAGGCAGTCTTGAAGGGATGTGACATTATAAATTATTCCGTTATATCCGCTTCAGGTGCCTGGTAGCTGGTGGTGATCCAAGACTGATTCATTTTGATGAAGGTCAGTCGATCAACCGAGTCGGTGGACAGGCGCACCCTATGATCGGTGACAAATCCTCCAGCAGCACTGAATGTGCGTTCGGAAAGAACGCTGGAGGCAGGACAGGCCAGTAGCTCAATTGCATACTGTGCAAGCTCTGGCCAGTGATCCATCCTCAGGACCCAGTAAGCCAGAGGATTTTCGGTGGGAAAGGTGTCCAAGTCTGACCTTGCCCCAAGGTATTCCTGCACCATGTATATCAGACGCTGGCGATGGTTGCTGGAACCGATCATACCTTGGGGCTGCGGACTAAAAAATTGTCTGAACGCATCGGTCAGACGTCCACCTTCCCCACCGCTCCTTCTGCTACTGACCGAAGCCTCAGCAACTCGTCGCCCAGGACCAGGAGTTTGTAACCTCCCAGTTTCTGGGAACGCGTTGCACAGACCTTTCTGCAAGGCCTCCCTGAGATGTCTCATCCTCTGCTCCCTCTGCAACGGCAAGATAAGGTCCGCAACCTTACCCTTGTACCGTGGATCAAGGAGAGTGGCCAGCCAGTAATGGTCCCTCTCCTTGATCCGAAGAACACGAGGATCCTTCCGCAGGCTTTGCAGGATCAGGGGAGGCCATGCAGCGTAGGTTAGCTGAGGCATTCGGTCCGGAGTCTTCTGGGTCACTGAGGATGACATGATCGCCAGCCACCTCCTCCCAGCCACGTACAAGTCCACTGGTTTGTTGGGACTGTACATCATCCCTAAAATACTGCTGCTGCTGCTGATGCTGAGTGCCAGGCTCCACCTCCATGCTCACACAATCCTCCTCTCCTCCTCCTCCTCCTCATCCTCTTCCTGTGTGATGGGTGGGACAGAAGGAACACTGTCCGGATAAAGGGGGCCTTGAGAGGCAAGGAAGTCCTCCTCTTCCTGCCTCTGTTCTGCCTCAAGTGCCCTGTCCATTATCCCACGCAGCGTATGCTCCAACAGGTGGACAAGAGGTACAGTGTCACTGATGCATGCACTGTCACTGCTCACCATCCTCGTGGCCTCCTCAAATGGTGAGAGGACAGTGCATGCATCCCTGATCATGCTCCACTGACGTGGGGAAAAAAAACCAAGCTCCCCTGACCCTGTCCTGGTGCCGTAGTCGCAAAGGTACTCATTGATGGCCCTCTGCTGCGTGTGCAGTCGCTGCAGCATGGCCAACGTTGAGTTCCACCTGGTGGGCATGTCACATATTAGGCGGTTCTTGGGCAGGTTCAGCTCCTTTTGCAGCTCAGTCAGCCGAGCACTGGCATTATAAGATCGGCGGAAATGCACACAGACTTTCCTGGCCTGCCTCAGGACATCCTGTATGCCTGGGAACCTGCCCAAGAACCGCTGCACCACCAGGTTGAGGACGTGAGCCATACAGGGCACATGGGTGAGCTGCCCCTGTCGCAGGGCGGAGAGGAGGTTGGTGCCATTGTCAGAAACGACCATTCCTGGCTTAAGCTGACGTGGCGTCAACCACCTCTCGGCCTGCCTCTGCAGAGCTGCCAGAACCTCTGGCCCAGTGTGGCTCCTGTCCCCCAAACACACCAGCGCAAGCACGGCATGGCATCTTTTTGCCTGCGTACTTGCGTAGCCCCTTGTACGCCTACGGAGCACCGCTGGTTCCGAGGACAGAGCACTGGAGGAAGAAGAAGAGGAGGGGGTGGAGGAGAGAGGTGTGTCACAACCAGTAGCAGTAGTAGCGTTTTGGAGGCGTGGTGGTGGAACAACCTCCAACACTACTGCACCTTGTCCTGCATCCCTCCCAGCTGCCAATAGAGTGACCCAATGGGCCGTGAAAGAAAGGTACCGTCCCTGTCCATGCCTGCTGGACCATGAGTCAGCGGTAATATGCACCTTACCGCTGACCGCCCTGTCCAGCGAGGCATGGACATTGCCTTCCACATGCCGGTAGAGAGACGGAATCGCCTTCCGTGAGAAAAAGTGGCGTTTGGGAACCTGCCACTGAGGAACCGCACATTGAACAAACTCACGGAAGGGGGCCGAGTCTACCAACTGAAAAGGCAGCAGTTGAAGTGCTAGCAATTTAGCCAAGCTAGCATTCAACCGCTGGGCATGTGGATGGCTGGGAGTGTACTTCTTTCGACGGTCCAGCAGCTGGGGCAGGGAAATTTGCCTGCTACAATCGGACGTCGGTGTACTGCAAGTACTTGGTTGTGACACACCTAATTCTACACCTTCAGTCCTCTCACAGCAGCTTTCAGAGAGGACTGAAGGTGTAGTGGGGATGGAGATCCCAGCTGATGAGGAGCAAGGAGAGGTCCGCTTAGTTCTTGGGTGTGGGTCTTTTATGTGTGCCTGCCAACGAGCTGCATGGCAGGTCGACATATGTCTGCTCATGCTTGTGGTGCCCAAGTGGCTGATGTTTTGGCCACGCGAGATACGCTTGAGACAAATATTGCAAATAGCAGTGGTGCGATCTGATGCACTCGTCTCAAAAAAGGCCCACACCAAAGAACTTTTCTGATAACGTGCAGAGGCAGCGCCCTGCACAGGCGGAGCTCTGCGGTGTTGTACAGTTGCTGTTCTGGCCTCTA
Source organism: Lithobates sylvaticus (assembly GCA_028564925.1). NCBI lineage: Eukaryota > Metazoa > Chordata > Amphibia > Anura > Ranidae > Lithobates > Lithobates sylvaticus. The sequence continues at coordinate 112,245,467 of CM053037.1, read as the reverse complement.
GCTGGCCTCCAGGGGGGATCCTGCCTCGTTGGACATGTGACGCCGCATCCTCCTCCTCCTCGTCCTCCTCCTCATCCTCTCTCCCTTCAGGCACCCACGTGGAGTCAGTGACCTCATCATCCCCTCCCTCTTCACCACTAGAGCAAACCTGGCAGTAAGCTGCAGCTGGTGGAACAGTACTGCCAGATTGCTGTCCTTCAGCATCCCCTCTCTCTGCGCGCACACTACTGACTTCCTCAAGCTGGGTATCATCATCCGAGCCTTCGAATCGTTGGGCATCCTCCTGGAGCATGTACCCAACACTGTGCTCAAAGAGTTCGGGGGACTCCTCAGGAGGACATGGTGGGTCTAGGGAAGGGGTGGCTGATGATGCCATTGAGTACGCGTTGGCAGCTGCTCTGCCAGTACCCTGAGCCTGGGTGAGAGAGGATGAGGAGGATGAGGAGGGCTTGGTCATCCATTCTACCAAGCCTTCAGCATGATGCGGCTCCACATGTCCAGCTGCTCGAAAACAAAGACGCGCGTGTCCCATGGCCACGTGCTGATGACGATGCACGACCACGTCCACGGCCACGGCCACGTCCACTAGAAACAGAGCCTGCCTGCCCTGTGTTCTTGGCTCTACACGCTCTGCCTCCCCTTGGCGGTCTTCCAGCCATTGTAGTCGGTAGTCCTGTGGGTGCTGCTGAGAAGAAAATATAGGAGCTCTGTGTGATGCCACTAACACACTAGAAGTCCTATGGGTGCTTCTGCAAAGAAAATATAGGAGCTCTGTGTGATGCCACTAACACACTAGAAGTCCTGTGGGTGCTGCTGAGAAGAAAATATAGGAGCTCTGTGTGATGCCACTAACACACTAGAAGTCCTATGGGTGCTTCTGCAAAGAAAATATAGGAGCTCTGTGTGATGCCACTAACACACTAGAAGTCCTGTGGGTGCTGCTGAGAAGAAAATATAGGAGCTCTGTGTGATGCCACTAACACACTAGAAGTCCTATGGGTGCTTCTGCAAAGAAAATATAGGAGCTCTGTGTGATGCCACTAACACACTAGAAGTCCTATGGGTGCTTCTGCAAAGAAAATATAGGAGCTCTGTGTGATGCCACTAACACACTAGAAGTCCTATGGGTGCTTCTGCAAAGAAAATATAGGAGCTCTGTGTGATGCCACTAACACACTAGAAGTCCTATGGGTGCTTCTGCAAAGAAAATATAGGAGCTCTCTGTGATGCCACTAACACACTAGAAGTCCTATGGGTGCTTCTGCAAAGAAAATATAGGAGCTCTGTGTGATGCCACTAACACACTAGAAGTCCTATGGGTGCTTCTGCAAAGAAAATATAGGAGCTCTGTGTGATGCCACTAACACACTAGAAGTCCTATGGGTGCTTCTGCAAAGAAAATATAGGAGCTCTGTGTGATGCCACTAACACACTAGAAGTCCTGTGGGTGCTGCTGAGAAGAAAATATAGGAGCTCTGTGTGATGGGACTAACACACTACAAGTCCTATAGGTGCTTCTGGAAACAAAATATAGGAGCTCTGTGTGATGGGACTAACACACTTCAAGTCCTATAGGTGCTTCTGGGAAGAAAATATAGCTCTGTGTGATGGGACTAACACACTTCAAGTCCTATAGGTGCTTCTGGGAAGAAAATATAGCTCTGTGTGATGGGACTAACACACTTCAAGTCCTATAGGTGCTTCTGGGAACAAAATATAGGAGCTCTGTGTGATGGGACTAACACACTACAAGTCCTATAGGTGCTTCTGGGAAGAAAATATAGCTCTGTGTGATGGGACTAACACACTTCAAGTCCTATAGGTGCTTCTGGGAAGAAAATATAGCTCTGTGTGATGGGACTAACACACTTTAAGTCCTATAGGTGCTTCTGGGAAGAAAATATAGCTCTGTGTGATGGGACTAACACACTTCAAGTCCTATAGGTGCTTCTGGGAACAAAATATAGGAGCTCTGTGTGATGGGACTAACACACTTCAAGTCCTATAGGTGCTTCTGGGAAGAAAATATAGCTCTGTGTGATGGGACTAACACACTACAAGTCCTATAGGTGCTTCTGGGAACAAAATATAGGAGCTCTGTGTGATGGGACTAACACACTACAAGTCCTATAGGTGCTTCTGGGAAGAAAATATAGCTCTGTGTGATGGGACTAACACACTTCAAGTCCTATAGGTGCTTCTGGGAACACAATATAGGAGCTCTGTGTGATGGGACTAACACACTACAAGTCCTATAGGTGCTTCTGGGAAGAAAATATAGCTCTGTGTGATGGGACTAACACACTTCAAGTCCTATAGGTGCTTCTGGGAAGAAAATATAGCTCTGTGTGATGGGACTAACACACTTCAAGTCCTATAGGTGCTTCTGGGAACAAAATATAGGAGCTCTGTGTGATGGGACTAACACACTACAAGTCCTATAGGTGCTTCTGGGAAGAAAATATAGCTCTGTGTGATGGGACTAACACACTTCAAGTCCTATAGGTGTTTCTGGGAAGAAAATATAGCTCTGTGTGATGGGACTAACACACTTCAAGTCCTATAGGTGCTTCTGGGAAGAAAATATAGCTCTGTGTGATGGGACTAACACACTTCAAGTCCTATAGGTGCTTCTGGGAACAAAATATCGGAGCTCTGTGTGATGGGACTAACACACTACAAGTCCTATAGGTGCTTCTGGGAAGAAAATATAGCTCTGTGTGATGGGACTAACACACTACAAGTCCTATAGGTGCTTCTGGGAACAAAATATAGGAGCTCTGTGTGATGGGACTAACACACTACAAGTCCTATAGGTGCTTCTGGGAAGAAAATATAGCTCTGTGTGATGGGACTAACACACTTCAAGTCCTATAGGTGCTTCTGGGAAGAAAATATAGCTCTGTGTGATGGGACTAACACACTTCAAGTCCTATAGGTGCTTCTGGGAAGAAAATATAGCTCTGTGTGATGGGACTAACACACTTCAAGTCCTATAGGTGCTTCTGGGAAGAAAATATAGCTCTGTGTGATGGGACTAACACACTTCAAGTCCTATAGGTGCTTCTGGGAACAAAATATAGGAGCTCTGTGTGATGGGACTAACACACTACAAGTCCTAAAGGTGCTTCTGGGAAGAAAATATAGCTCTGTGTGATGGGACTAACACACTTCAAGTCCTATAGATGATTATGGGAACAAAATATAGGAGCTCTGTGTGATGGGACTAACACACTACAAGTCCTATAGGTGCTTCTGGGAAGAAAATATAGCTCTGTGTGATGGGACTAACACACTTCAAGTCCTATAGGTGCTTCTGGGAACAAAATATAGGAGCTCTGTGTGATGGGACTAACACACTACAAGTCCTATAGGTGCTTCTGGGAAGAAAATATAGCTCTGTGTGATGGGACTAACACACTTCAAGTCCTATAGGTGCTTCTGGGAAGAAAATATAGCTCTGTGTGATGGGACTAACACACTTCAAGTCCTATAGGTGCTTCTGGGAAGAAAAATATAGCTCTGTGTGATGGGACTAACACACTTCAAGTCCTATAGGTGCATCTGGGAACAAAATATAGGAGCTCTGTGTGATTGGACTAACACACTACAAGTCCTATAGGTGCTTCTGGGAAGAAAATATAGCTCTGTGTGATGGGACTAACACACTTCAAGTCCTATAGGTGCTTCTGGGAACAAAATATAGGAGCTCTGTGTGATGGGACTAACACACTACAAGTCCTAAAGGTGCTTCTGGGAAGAAAATATAGCTCTGTGTGATGGGACTAACACACTTCAAGTCCTATAGGTGATTATGGGAACAAAATATAGGAGCTCTGTGTGATGGGACTAACACACTACAAGTCCTATAGGTGCTTCTGGGAAGAAAATATAGCTCTGTGTGATGGGACTAACACACTTCAAGTCCTATAGGTGCTTCTGGGAACAAAATATAGGAGCTCTGTGTGATGGGACTAACACACTACAAGTCCTATAGGTGCTTCTGGGAAGAAAATATAGCTCTGTGTGATGGGACTAACACACTTCAAGTCCTATAGGTGCTTCTGGGAAAAAAATATAGCTCTGTGTGATGGGACTAACACACTTCAAGTCCTATAGGTGCTTCTGGGAAGAAAATATAGCTCTGTGTGATGGGACTAACACACTTCAAGTCCTATAGGTGCTTCTGGGAACAAAATATAGGAGCTCTGTGTGATGGGACTAACACACTACAAGTCCTATAGGTGCTTCTGGGAAGAAAATATAGCTCTGTGTGATGGGACTAACACACTTCAAGTCCTATAGGTGCTTCTGGGAACAAAATATTGGAGCTCTGTGTGATGGGACTAACACACTACAAGTCCTATAGGTGCTTCTGGGAAGAAAATATAGCTCTGTGTGATGGGACTAACACACTTCAAGTCCTATAGGTGATTCTGGGAACAAAATATAGGAGCTCTGTGTGATGGGACTAACACACTACAAGTCCTATAGGTGCTTCTGGGAAGAAAATATAGCTCTGTGTGATGGGACTAACACACTTCAAGTCCTATAGGTGCTTCTGGGAACAAAATATAGGAGCTCTGTGTGATGGGACTAACACACTACAAGTCCTATAGGTGCTTCTGGGAAGAAAATATAGCTCTGTGTGATGGGACTAACACACTTCAAGTCCTATAGGTTCTTCTGGGAACAAAATATAGGAGCTCTGTGTGATGGGACTAACACACTACAAGTCCTATAGGTGCTTCTGGGAACAAAATATAGGAGCTCTGTGTGATGGGACTAACACACTACAAGTCCTATAGGTGCTTCTGGGAAGAAAATATAGCTCTGTGCGATGGGACTAACACACTTCAAGTCCTATAGGTGCTTCTGGGAACAAAATATAGGAGCTCTGTGTGATGGGACTAACACACTACAAGTCCTATAGGTGCTTCTGGGAAGAAAATATAGCTCTGTGTGATGGGACTAACACACTTCAAGTCCTATAGGTGCTTCTGGGAACAAAATATAGGAGCTCTGTGTGATGGGACTAACACACTACAAGTCCTATAGGTGCTTCTGGGAAGAAAATATAGCTCTGTGTGATGGGACTAACACACTTCAAGTCCTATAGGTGCTTCTGGGAACACAATATAGGAGCTCTGTGTGATGGGACTAACACACTACAAGTCCTATAGGTGCTTCTGGGAAGAAAATATAGCTCTGTGTGATGGGACTAACACACTTCAAGTCCTATAGGTGCTTCTGGGAAGAAAATATAGCTCTGTGTGATGGGACTAACACACTTCAAGTCCTATAGGTGCTTCTGGGAACAAAATATAGGAGCTCTGTGTGATGGGACTAACACACTACAAGTCCTATAGGTGCTTCTGGGAAGAAAATATAGCTCTGTGTGATGGGACTAACACACTTCAAGTCCTATAGGTGCTTCTGGGAAGAAAATATAGCTCTGTGTGATGGGACTAACACACTTCAAGTCCTATAGGTGCTTCTGGGAAGAAAATATAGCTCTGTGTGATGGGACTAACACACTTCAAGTCCTATAGGTGCTTCTGGGAACAAAATATCGGAGCTCTGTGTGATGGGACTAACACACTACAAGTCCTATAGGTGCTTCTGGGAAGAAAATATAGCTCTGTGTGATGGGACTAACACACTACAAGTCCTATAGGTGCTTCTGGGAACAAAATATAGGAGCTCTGTGTGATGGGACTAACACACTACAAGTCCTATAGGTGCTTCTGGGAAGAAAATATAGCTCTGTGTGATGGGACTAACACACTTCAAGTCCTATAGGTGCTTCTGGGAAGAAAATATAGCTCTGTGTGATGGGACTAACACACTTCAAGTCCTATAGGTGCTTCTGGGAAGAAAATATAGCTCTGTGTGATGGGACTAACACACTTCAAGTCCTATAGGTGCTTCTGGGAAGAAAATATAGCTCTGTGTGATGGGACTAACACACTTCAAGTCCTATAGGTGCTTCTGGGAACAAAATATAGGAGCTCTGTGTGATTGGACTAACACACTACAAGTCCTATAGGTGCTTCTGGGAAGAAAATATAGCTCTGTGTGATGGGACTAACACACTTCAAGTCCTATAGGTGCTTCTGGGAACAAAATATAGGAGCTCTGTGTGATGGGACTAACACACTACAAGTCCTAAAGGTGCTTCTGGGAAGAAAATATAGCTCTGTGTGATGGGACTAACACACTTCAAGTCCTATAGGTGATTATGGGAACAAAATATAGGAGCTCTGTGTGATGGGACTAACACACTACAAGTCCTATAGGTGCTTCTGGGAAGAAAATATAGCTCTGTGTGATGGGACTAACACACTTCAAGTCCTATAGGTGCTTCTGGGAACAAAATATAGGAGATCTGTGTGATGGGACTAACACACTACAAGTCCTATAGGTGCTTCTGGGAAGAAAATATAGCTCTGTGTGATGGGACTAACACACTTCAAGTCCTATAGGTGCTTCTGGAAGAAAATATAGCTCTGTGTGATGGGACTAACACACTTCAAGTCCTATAGGTGCTTCTGGGAAGAAAATATAGCTCTGTGTGATGGGACTAACACACTTCAAGTCCTATAGGTGCTTCTGGGAACAAAATATAGGAGCTCTGTGTGATGGGACTAACACACTACAAGTCCTATAGGTGCTTCTGGAAGAAAATATAGCTCTGTGTGATGGGACTAACACACTTCAAGTCCTATAGGTGCTTCTGGGAACAAAATATTGGAGCTCTGTGTGATGGGACTAACACACTACAAGTCCTATAGGTGCTTCTGGGAAGAAAATATAGCTCTGTGTGATGGGACTAACACACTTCAAGTCCTATAGGTGATTCTGGGAACAAAATATAGGAGCTCTGTGTGATAGGACTAACACACTACAAGTCCTATAGGTGCTTCTGGGAAGAAAATATAGCTCTGTGTGATGGGACTAACACACTTCAAGTCCTATAGGTGCTTCTGGGAACAAAATATAGGAGCTCTGTGTGATGGGACTAACACACTACAAGTCCTATAGGTGCTTCTGGGAAGAAAATATAGCTCTGTGTGATGGGACTAACACACTTCAAGTCCTATAGGTTCTTCTGGGAACAAAATATAGGAGCTCTGTGTGATGGGACTAACACATTACAAGTCCTATAGGTGCTTCTGGGAACAAAATATAGGAGCTCTGTGTGATGGGACTAACACACTACAAGTCCTATAGGTGCTTCTGGGAAGAAAATATAGCTCTGTGTGATGGGACTAACACACTTCAAGTCCTATAGGTGCTTCTGGGAAGAAAATATAGGAGCTCTGTGTGATGGGACTAACACACTACAAGTCCTATAGGTGCTTCTGGGAAGAAAATATAGCTCTGTGTGATGGGACTAACACACTTCAAGTCCTATAGGTGCTTCTGGGAACAAAATATAGGAGCTCTGTGTGATGGGACTAACACACTACAAGTCCTATAGGTGCTTCTGGGAAGAAAATATAGCTCTGTGTGATGGGACTAACACACTTCAAGTCCTATAGGTGCTTCTGGGAAGAAAATATAGCTCTGTGTGATGGGACTAACACACTTCAAGTCCTATAGGTGCTTCTGGGAAGAAAATATAGCTCTGTGTGATGGGACTAACACACTTCAAGTCCTATAGGTGCTTCTGGGAAGAAAATATAGCTCTGTGTGATGGGACTAACACACTTCAAGTCCTATAGGTGCTTCTGGGAACAAAATATAGGAGCTCTGTGTGATGGGACTAACACACTACAAGTCCTATAGGTGCTTCTGGGAACAAAATATAGGAGCTCTGTGTGATGAGACTAACACACTACAAGTCCTATAGGTGCTTTTGGGAAGAAAATATAGCTCTGTGTGATGGGACTAACACACTACAAGTCCTATAGGTGCTTCTGGGAACAAAATATAGGAGCTCTGTGTGATGGGACTAACACACTACAAGTCCTATAGGTGCTTCTGGGAAGAAAATATAGCTCTGTGTGATGGGACTAACACACTTCAAGTTGTATAGGTGCTTCTGGGAACAAAATATAGGAGCTCTGTGTGATGGGACTAACACACTACAAGTCCTATAGGTGCTTCTGGGAAGAAAATGTAGCTCTGTGTGATGGGACTAACACACTTCAAGTCCTATAGGTGCTTCTGGGAAGAAAATATAGCTCTGTGTGATGGGACTAACACACTTCAAGTCCTATAGGTGCTTCTGGGAAGAAAATATAGCTCTGTGTGATGGGACTAACACACTTCAAGTCCTATAGGTGCTTCTGGGAAGAAAATATAGCTCTGTGTGATGGGACTAACACACTTCAAGTCCTATAGGTGCTTCTGGGAACAAAATATAGGAGCTCTGTGTGATGGGACTAACACACTACAAGTCCTATAGGTGCTTCTGGGAACAAAATATAGCTCTGTGTGATGGGACTAACACACTTCAAGTCCTATAGGTGCTTCTGGGAACCAAATATAGGAGCTCTGTGTGATGGGTCTAACACACTACAAGTCCTATAGGTGCTTCTGGGAAGAAAATATAGCTCTGTGTGATGGGACTAACACACTTCAAGTCCTATAGGTGCTTCTGGGAACAAAATATAGGAGCTCTGTGTGATGGGACTAACACACTACAAGTCCTATAGGTGCTTCTGGGAAGAAAATATAGCTCTGTGTGATGGGACTAACACACTTCAAGTCCTATAGGTGCTTCTGGGAAGAAAATATAGCTCTGTGTGATGGGACTAACACACTTCAAGTCCTATAGGTGCTTCTGGGAACAAAATATTGGAGCTCTGTGTGATGGGACTAACACACTACAAGTCCTATAGGTGCTTCTGGGAAGAAAATATAGCTCTGTGTGATGGGACTAACACACTTCAAGTCCTATAGGTGATTCTGGGAACAAAATATAGGAGCTCTGTGTGATGGGACTAACACACTACAAGTCCTATAGGTGCTTCTGGGAAGAAAATATAGCTCTGTGTGATGGGACTAACACACTTCAAGTCCTATAGGTGATTCTGGGAACAAAATATAGGAGCTCTGTGTGATGGGACTAACACACTTCAAGTCCTATAGGTGCTTCTGGGAACAAAATATAGGAGCTCTGTGTGTGATGGGACTAACACACTACAAGTCCTATAGGTGCTTCTGGGAAGAAAATATAGCTCTGTGTGATGGGACTAACACACTTCAAGTCCTATAGGTTCTTCTGGGAACAAAATATAGGAGCTCTGTGTGATGGGACTAACACATTACAAGTCCTATAGGTGCTTCTGGGAACAAAATATAGGAGCTCTGTGTGATGGGACTAACACACTACAAGTCCTATAGGTGCTTCTGGGAAGAAAATATAGCTCTGTGTGATGGGACTAACACACTTCAAGTCCTATAGGTGCTTCTGGGAACAAAATATAGGAGCTCTGTGTGATGGGACTAACACACTACAAGTCCTATAGGTGCTTCTGGGAAGAAAATATAGCTCTGTGTGATGGGACTAACACACTTCAAGTCCTATAGGTGCTTCTGGGAAGAAAATATAGCTCTGTGTGATGGGACTAACACACTTCAAGTCCTATAGGTGCTTCTGGGAAGAAAATATAGCTCTGTGTGATGGGACTAACACACTTCAAGTCCTATAGGTGCTTCTGGGAAGAAAATATAGCTCTGTGTGATGGGACTAACACACTTCAAGTCCTATAGGTGCTTCTGGGAACAAAATATAGGAGCTCTGTGTGATGGGACTAACACACTACAAGTCCTATAGGTGCTTCTGGGAACAAAATATAGGAGCTCTGTGTGATGAGACTAACACACTACAAGTCCTATAGGTGCTTTTGGGAAGAAAATATAGCTCTGTGTGATGGGACTAACACACTACAAGTCCTATAGGTGCTTCTGGGAACAAAATATAGGAGCTCTGTGTGATGGGACTAACACACTACAAGTCCTATAGGTGCTTCCGGGAAGAAAATATAGCTCTGTGTGATGGGACTAACACACTTCAAGTTGTATAGGTGCTTCTGGGAACAAAATATAGGAGCTCTGTGTGATGGGACTAACACACTACAAGTCCTATAGGTGCTTCTGGGAAGAAAATGTAGCTCTGTGTGATGGGACTAACACACTTCAAGTCCTATAGGTGCTTCTGGGAAGAAAATATAGCTCTGTGTGATGGGACTAACACACTTCAAGTCCTATAGGTGCTTCTGGGAAGAAAATATAGCTCTGTGTGATGGGACTAACACACTTCAAGTCCTATAGGTGCTTCTGGGAAGAAAATATAGCTCTGTGTGATGGGACTAACACACTTCAAGTCCTATAGGTGCTTCTGGGAACAAAATATAGGAGCTCTGTGTGATGGGACTAACACACTACAAGTCCTATAGGTGCTTCTGGGAAGAAAATATAGCTCTGTGTGATGGGACTAACACACTTCAAGTCCTATAGGTGCTTCTGGGAACCAAATATAGGAGCTCTGTGTGATGGGTCTAACACACTACAAGTCCTATAGGTGCTTCTGGGAAGAAAATATAGCTCTGTGTGATGGGACTAACACACTTCAAGTCCTATAGGTGCTTCTGGGAACAAAATATAGGAGCTCTGTGTGATGGGACTAACACACTACAAGTCCTATAGGTGCTTCTGGGAAGAAAATATAGCTCTGTGTGATGGGACTAACACACTTCAAGTCCTATAGGTGCTTCTGGGAAGAAAATATAGCTCTGTGTGATGGGACTAACACACTTCAAGTCCTATAGGTGCGTCTGGGAAGAAAATATAGCTCTGTGTGATGGGACTAACACACTTCAAGTCCTATAGGTGCTTCTGGGAAGAAAATATAGCTCTGTGTGATGGGACTAACACACTTCAAGTCCTATAGGTGCTTCTGGGAAGAAAATATAGCTCTGTGTGATGGGACTAACACACTTCAAGTCCTATAGGTGCTTCTGGGAACAAAATATAGGAGCTCTGTGTGATGGGACTAACACACTACAAGTCCTATAGGTGCTTCTGGGAAGAAAATATAGCTCTGTGTGATGGGACTAACACACTTCAAGTCCTATAGGTGCTTCTGGGAACAAAATATAGGAGCTCTGTGTGATGGGACTAACACACTACAAGTCCTATAGGTGCTTCTGGGAACAAAATATAGGAGCTCTGTTTGCTGCCAGTGCCTGCCACGAACACACTACAAGTCCTATAGGTGCTTCTGGGAACAAAATATAGGAGCTCTGTTTGCTGCCAGTGCCTGCCACGAACACACTACAAGCCCTATGGGTGCTTTTGGGGTGCAGTGCTGTACTAACAGCACTGCGGTTGGTACTACTGAAATACTGTACTAACAGTAAGACATGCACCAGACTAACCCCCAGCAGCAGCTAAAAACACACTAACCAGCAGCAGCAATGGACGATCAATGACAGGTAGCAATGGTTTAGCAAAGTAGAGCAAATCTTTCTAAATGAATCTAGCAAAGAGTGACACAGAATCAGCCTGCACTCTCCTAAAGCCGGAACGCATGTGACCGGCGCCGACGGCGTGGCGGCCTTTTAAATGAGGGGGCGTGTACTAAAGCCCCTGAGCTGTAATTGGCTACAGGCGTCCTGCCTGTAGCCAATAATGGCTCTTCGAGTTTCCGGCGCTGTGATTGGCCAAGCATGCGGGGTCACAGTGCATGCTTGGCCAATCATCAGCCAGCAATGCACTGCGGGGCCGCTCGCATCACACGAATGTGATGCGAGCGGCCAAAATAGTTCTGGGCTCGCCGAGCGAGCGAACACCCGGTGCTCGATGCGAACATGGGTTCGCATCGAGCACCGGGCCCATCCTTACCCACCACCAAATTCTCCTTAATTCAAACATGAATGGGCCTTAACGTAAAATCCCAATGGATGGTCTGGTCACTCTTAGCTGGAAGTTTTCTTCTTGTCCTCCCAAGTAGACTGCTCAAGCTGGGGTTCTGGTCCCTTAAGATGCCATTACTTGCATTCATCCACGTGTTAAGATAAGGCATATACAATGCCTCCCATAGTGTAGTAGTTTAAAATGGCAAATGTATTTAATTAAAATGCCACTTGCATCAATATGTTAAAACCACATTCAAATGGTTAAATACTCAACAGTCTGTCAGGAACCATAAATCAGACTGAGACAGAAGATGAGCGTAGTAAAAAAGCAAGCAGGATCTGGAGCGAGACTGGGACACAGCAGTGGTCACAAGGTTTCTTAGGAGGAGCATGGACCTGAGCAGCAAGAATTCTGTCACCCAAAGGAGAAGTGAGACTGGTGCGAACCGTAGCCAGAATACGATCAGGAGGAATCACAGGAACGGCAACTGAATCCATCTTGGAATTGGAGGAAAATTCTTAGTACCAAGTAAGAAGGAGACAATGTAATTGAAACTAGACAAGAAAAGAGCCCATTGCGCCCTTCTGGGAGAGAGGCGTTTAGCCTCAGACAAGAATGTGAGATTCTTATGGTCAGCAAGAATGAGAACCAGCACAGTGGTACCTTCAAGGAGATGTCTCCATTCTTTCAGGGCTAAAATGATCGTAGCAGCTCTCTGTCACCAATCTCGTAATTGCACTCCGCAGGTGACAATTTCTTGGAAAAGTAGCCACAAGGATGCATAGCACTCTCAGAGGTAGGACGTTGACAAAGAAGGGTGCCAATTCCAGTCTCAGAAGCATCAACCTCAAGGATAGAAGGTAACGTAGAATCAGGATGTGCCAACACAGGAGCAGAAACAAAGGCAGCCTTGGGACTCTCAAAGGCCCTTAATAGACTTCGGAGACCAACTCTGTGGGTTACCGTCTTTTCTGGTCATATCAGTCAGGGGCTTGACCAGAGACGAGAAGTTATGAATAAACTTCCGATAATAGTTGGCAAAGCCTATAAAATGCTGCAGAGGATGTAAACACATGGGTCGGGGGCCAATGTAGGACTGCTTAAAGTTTCTCTGGGTCCATCGAAAAACCAGCGGTGTAATTTAACCTGTTCACGATGGAATTCGCACTTCTCCAATTTACAATAGAGATTGTTCTTCTTAGTTTCTGAAGCACATGACAGACATCTGTGTGGTGGCTCTCCAGGGACTTGGAAAATATGGGGATATCATCGAGATAAACCACCACACATAACTGCAAGAAATCTCGGAGGACATCGTTAAAAAAATCCTGAAAAACTGCCGGGGCGTTACAAAGGTCAAAAGGCATTATGAGGTACTCATAATGGCCTGTTCTGGTATTAAATGCAGTTTCCCACTCCTCGCCCTCCTTAATCCTCACAAGATTGTATGTCCCTCTCAAATCAAGCTTTGTGAAAACCATTGCTCCCTTGAGGCGGTCAAATAACTCCGTAATCAATGGAATCGTATAGGCATTCTTAATCATGAAACGATTGAGACCTCTATAATCAATACAAGGTCTCAGTTCACCACTCTTCTTCACAAAGATGAAACCAGTACCAGCAAGAGATTTGCGGATGAAATCTTGAGAAAGTGCGTGTTCAACATACTCCTCCATGGCCTTGTCCTCCAAGACCGACAAAGGGTAGACCTGGCCACGAGGGGGTATGGCACCAGGTTGAAGGTCAATTGTGCAATAATACGACCGGTGTGGAGGCAACCTACCTGTCAGGGTACTCACCAAGGCCGAGATGTTGAGAGCAGCTCCCCTTGCAGCTGAGCGCACTCTACACCTGGAAGTGGTACAGAGAGTATATGGCACAAAGAGGCACGAGTCACCAGCAGGTAAGATGGGACTTGAGTGAATATCACAGGTAGAGCTGGTACACCGTGCAGTGGTAGGCTTGGCACCTATCTGGAGTAAGAAGCCCAGCATAGACTCCAATACAACGGATCAGGATGTAGAGACTGAGGATGAGTCTTTTGGAAAAAGTCAGGGGTCAAACACAGGTAATCCAGCAGAAGCAAGTCCTTAGTACTAGCCAGGGTCAAACACAGGTAATCCAGCAGAAGCAAGTCCTTAGTACTAGCCGGGGTCAAACACAGGAAGGCAGGTAGAGAAGAGGAGTCCTGTTACCGACCCGGCTTGCCCTTGGATACCTCTTGTCTTGCTGCCAGCTCTGACCTTAGATTGTACACGGATCTTCTCTTGTCTCCCATCCTATGTATGACCCCAGCTTGCCTAACCACGACTCTAATACCTGATCTCCTGACCACTGGCTTCCTGACCTCTGCTACCATCCCTGACTACGTCTTCTGCTGTGCCTTATCTGCTGAGATCCGTCCTTGGTGCCTACCTGCTGTACCGAGCAGTAACTTTCTACAGTACTCACTTGTTGCTCGAGCTTGCATTACTTACCTTTTGTATCCAGCCTGCTTCACTTGCCATTGCAACCTGCTTCCTGCTGTGTGCAGTCTGCACCACCTACAGCTCTCCTGGGTCCTACTGCACACCTCATCTGGGATTCACCAGAGAGACTTCCACATCACCATCTCTCATCTCTGGCACAGCTGACAACCCCTGCTTCTTTGTGCTTCATGTCCCCTGTTACCACCTCCAGGGGCACCAAGCACTCAGCCGCAAGGAGAGCCCTCTCAGCATGTCAGCTCCCGGACCAGGTACGTGACCAAAGTACCAGTCAGCCATAAGATGTCTGAAGCCGACAGAGGTGCGTCTCTGCTGGAGGCTTTGTGCCAACAAGTTGCAGCCCTCACACAAGCTGTAAAGAACCTATAAGAAGGTTATTTTCAACTGGAAGGTTGTCTACAGAGCATACCCTCTACGTCCTCTCCTGCTGACCATAACCCAGTACATGCAACCTCTGCTCCAGCTTCCGCTGCCTCTGAACGCACCACTGTCACACCCACAGTAGTAAAAAAAAATCTGTATAAAGTGATTTTGCGCAAAAAAATTATAAATATTACTATAAAAACACTGCAATAAAATACCCAACAGATAAATCACTCAAAAAAAAGGGGGGGGGGGGAGTGCATCCACATATACAACAATGTGCAAAAATTGCCAAAAAAGTGTCCCAAACGTGCAAAGTAGAAAAATGTGCAAAAATAGCAATAACATGTGCAAAAATAGCAATAAAGTGTCCAACATTCTTCCTAAGGTCACGTGAGGTAATTATCCTTCAAGAATAAAATAAACAAAGAACGTACACGTGACGTGGAAGTAGATGCCTCAGAGGTCGCCTTGGTGGCTTTTTCTTCTTGGAAGCTGAGTCAAGCAGAGAAGAATTATGATGTCGGTGATCGGGAGCTACTTACTATAAAAATAGCCTTAGAAGAATGGTGATATCTTTTGGAAGGAGCGGCCCATCCTATGATGATATTCACGGATCACAAAAATTTAGAATATCTCAGGACTGCTAAATGCCTTAGGCATTCGGCAAGCACGATGGCTTTGTTTTTCTCCCGATTCACATCACTTTCACAAATGTTCCTAGAGACTAGGGCCCGATGTTCGAGTTGAACATAAGTTCGACTCGAACATCGGTTGTTTGCCTGTTCGCCGAACAGCGAACAATATGCGGTGTTCGTTGCAAATTCGGGACACGAACATGAAAAATCAAAAGTGCTAATTTTAAAGGCTTATATGCAAGTTATTGTCATAAAAAGTGTTTGGGGACCTGGGTCCTGCCCCAGCGGACATGTATCAATGCAATTTTTTTTTTCAAAACTGCAGTTTTTTCGGGAGCAGTGATTTTTTTTAATGCTTAAAGTGAAACAATAAAAATGAAATATTCCTTTAAATATCATGCCTGGGTGGTGTCTATAGTATGCCTGTAAAGTGACGCATTTTTCCTGTGTTTAGAACAGTACCACAGCAAAATGACATTTCGAACAGAAAAATTGTCATTTAAAACTGATCGCGGCTGTAATGAATTGTCAAGTCTCTGCAATATAGATACAGATAATTGAAAAAAAGAGCATGAGACCTCCCCCCCCCCCATCCATTACCAGGCCCTTTGGGTCTTATAATATTAAGGGGAACCCCGAATCAAAATTAAAGAAAAACTGCGTGGGGGGGGGTCCCCCTAAAATCCATACCAGGCCCTACAGGTCTGATAAGGAAATTAAGGGGAACCCTGCGCCAATTTAATTTTTTTTAATTAAAGGAACAATGGCAGCTTTCACTCCAATCCACCTACCTTGCCTCTAAAAGTATTAACATGGCGCCCAATAATCCATATACTACTGGCGACTCGTGTATCATTGGTCAGAAATTGGAGAGACACCCACCCTCCATCCATTAATGAAGTGATACAACTAACCCACATCCACGTCACATATGTCTTTTGCCTCATCTATTGGTAAAAACCAGGTTGTTAAACCCATATGGGAGAAATGGAATGAATGGTATGACCTATCCCAATCTTTTCTCATTCTCATTCTAATGGTGCAATATTGATATCACTGACTCATGCAATGACTGTGTACTCATTTCATTCTGTTATTCTGTTAAATTCAATGTTTTGTTCGACAATGTTATGCCACACATTTGCAAGTCTCTCTCCATGCCGCATATGCATAGCCTTGTATTGTTCATGCGCCAGTCTGTATTTTAGCAAATTTTGTTACCTTTATAACCTCAATAAAAATGTATTGAACTTAAAAGGTCAGACTAAAGGGGTGAACATATCTGTAAACACAATATTTACTTTTGATCTTTTTGGTTCTTTACCGGTTAGTAAAAAGAAAACACAGTACAATGAAGTTAGATTGTTTCAAGTACTGTAACTGAATGTTTTTGCAGTGTCTCTCCCGTAGTGCACATCTATATATATATATATATATTGTATTTTGCATCTGTTTTTAAACTTGGCCGTATTTAGTGAAGCAGAGCCAGCTTTAGACTGGGTTATTACAGTTTGCTGAAAATCAAACATCTAGAATTTCAATCTGGAAACAAAGTTAAATAGCCTGCAACTATACGCCTCTTCACCACTGCTGCTGTGGAAGTGAAGTCATCGTGTTTACATGACATAGTGGTCTACTTTTATTTATATAAAGCAAAATTATGGCCAGCTCATGAAGCAGTAATGTTGTGTGACAATTCATCAACCTGTTACAAAAATAGGAATTATATTACATCTTCATTGTAAAAGAAACAAAATCCAGTATTTGTTTTAAAATGTTTAAGTCCAACTCTGGGTGAAAATCTAAATTTGTGTATTGGTAATGAAGTGTCTTTCTCAGCTGTGCTTTCCACCAACAGATATTACCATCAAATATGTAGATATACCCTCTGAAATGCAGTTTTCTTCCTAGTCCACCTAGTCCCAAGACCACTGAAGGAAATTGCACAGACCCTCCTTCGGTATACAAAAAATTGACTGGTGGGTGATGATGTCACAGGTGGCTGGTGCTCAAAAGTTTTGGTGGGGGCGCAAACAAACTGAAAAATTCTGAAATAAAACCCCATCAATTGCAGCCTCACTCTGCCCATCAAACGCAGCCACTGTGTCCATCAATTGCAGCCACTGTGCCATCAAATGCAGCCACTGTCCTATCAGATGCAGCCACTGTGCCCATCAATTGCAGCCACTGTGCCCATCAAATGCCGCCACTGTGCTCAACAAATGCCGCCACTGTGCTCATCAAATGCCGCCACTGTGCTCATCAAATGCCGCCACTGTGCTCATCAAATGCCACCAATGTGCTCATCAAATGCCGCCACTGTGCTCATCAAATGCAGCCACTGTGCTCATCAAATGCAGCCACTGTGATCATCAAATGTTGCCACTGTGCCATTGAATGCTGCCACTGTGCCATTGAATGCTGCCACTGTGACCCCCCCAGCCTGGCACTTACCCTGTCTCAGTGGGGCAATGGGTGATGGTGGGAGCGGTGTCCTCCATGCGTCCCCTCTCGTCCTCTCCTCCCATCCTCTCCTCCTGATAGGTGTCCCATTTACAGCACCTGTCATTTCAGCCAATCAGGTGACGGGTAACAGTTCAGTGTTTATGAAAGTGAATATTAATTCGCTGTTCTAACACACCTGGGTGAACAGCGAGCGCCAAGCATGGTGCTTGTAGTTCACCTTTTTTGATGCCAATTAGAGCCTATGACTCTAATCAGGTGCTTCAAAAACACCCCCCGCCTCACCTGAAAAGGGGCCAGGTGCCTGAATAGGGGGTGGACACAGCGGCCATGGATAGATTCATGCTATGCATGAATCTATCCATTGGTCATAGAGGGTGTGGCGGCGCCCGTGCGCCCTTATGGACTCGCCGCCACTGTATCAGACATTCTCAACTAGGGTTCCATGAAACCCTAGGTTCCTACAGAGATTGCTAGGGATTCCTGGCTGATTGACTTCCTATTTGAGGGTGCCTACATAATTTCAGGGCCATTATCCTTGGCAGAGCTAGCAACAGCCACCATTGATCTTTCCAGATGTCTGTAGAAACCTTGCGCCTTACCAAAGTCATGTTTACTGGTATACAAAGAAAGAAAATGTACTCACAAACAAGTCATCATAAAAGCATTTCAAAGTCCACAATGGACACAAAGCGGCCAGGTCAACGGGACCGTGTCCAGCACACCGGAGGACTTTCCAGATGGCTGTTGCATTTCCAGGGGAGATTCCCTCTTCCTCAGAGCCGATCTTTGATGTTGCATTGACACACTTAATATAACAAATGGGTCTTGTTACAAGATCTCGAGACCCCTCCCATTGGTGGGTGGGAATGGGAGCGGTGAAAGAACAGGCCACACTCCTGAGCATTAGAATGACAGTGATACTAGCAATGACAAAACATAAAATTAATACAATTTATGCATTATACACATCAGGCAAAGTTATCAGAAACAGCTACCATAAAATAATCAACCAGTACTGGCAATAAAGCAACTGCCGAAGACAATTATGCATTTAAAAAAAAATAAAAAATAAGAATAGAGAAATATGACTCGTGTGGCTACATGTGGCCGATGATACTGGATGCAAATGAGCTGTATGGGCTGCACTGAACAGCATAGTGTAGAGTGAATGACTGCTGAGTGTGGAATGGAATGCACGCTGGTGCTTTCCACCAGCCACTTCCTTCTCGGAAGAAGAAGCAGAGAAAGAAGAAGATGGAGGAAGAAACGGAAGGATGAAGGAAGGAAGAAGGAAGAAGACCCAAAGAAGATGGAAAGAAGACTTTAAATAAAGGAATTGTCAAAAACGGTCTCTTGTAATTTTTTAAATTTTTGAGACTTTTTTTGTGAAATGGTAGGGGTACTTTTGTACCCCATTACCATTTCACACAGGGGGGCGGGATCTGGGGGTCCCCTTGGTAAAGGGGGCTTCCAGATTCCTAAAAGGCCCCTGCCCGCAGACCCCCACAATCACCGGGTAAGGGCTGTGGGGATGAGGCCCTTGTCCCCATCAACATGGGGACAAGGTGCTTTGGGGGGCTACCCCAAAGCACCCTCCCCATGCTGAGGGCATGTGGCCTGGTACGTTTTTTTTTCCTGCGGCCTGCCAGGTTGCGTGCTCAGATAAGGGTCTGGTATGGATTTTTGGGTGGACCCCATGCCATTTTTTTTTATTTGGCGCAAAACCAAAGGGTCTGGTATAGATTTTGAGGGGGACCCCATACTCCCTTTTTTTTAAAAAAAAAATTGGCGCAGGGTTCCCCTTAAAGATCTGAAAGGCCTGGTATGGAATTTGGGGGGACCCCCATGCAATTTTTTTTTTTAATTTTGGTTTGGGGTTCCCCTTAATATTCATACCAGACCCAGACGGCCTGGTATGGATTTTTGGGGGGACCCCTATGCTGTTTTTTTCAATGATTTTTATCTGTATTGCCGAGACCCGACAATTTATTATAGCCGCAATTCGTTTTAAATTACTTTTTTTCCTTTAGAAATGTCACTTTGAGCAGGGACTGTTGTAAACACAGGAAAAAAATGCACCACTTTACAGGCATACTATAGACACCCCCCAAGTACGAAATTTAAAGGAATATTTCACTTTTATTGTTTCACTTTAAGCATTATTAAAATCACTGCTCCCGAAAAAACGTCAGTTTTTAAAACTTCTTTTTGCATTGATACATGTCCCCTGGGGCAGGATCCAGGTCCCCAAATCCTTTTTATGACAATACCATGCATATAAGCCTTTAAAATTAGCACTTTTGTTTTCTCCCATAGACTTTTAAAGGGTGTTCCGCGGCTTTCGAATTTGCCACAAACACCCCAAATTGTTCGCTATTCGACGAATAGGCGAACACCCGATGTTCGAGTCGAACTTACGTTTGATTCGAACATCGGGCTCATCCCTACTAGATGCCCAGTCCTACCTAATACATGAGCGGCAGTGTCTAATACTATGTTCAGTTTTGAATATATCCTCATTCCTGAAATGAAAATGACTGTGGTCTTCCTGCTATGGGAGTTTGGACTTGCCCCTACCATGGGTCTGCGATGAACCCTCAGGGATAGTATAGTTTTCAGGAAACACATTTTTTGAAAAAAACTTTGCAGGTTTGCTGCAGAATTAGGAAACATATAAAAAACAGTACATCGTCTTTGCCCTGTTTAGCTGAGCTACACACTATATTAACAAAAGTATTGGGATGCCTGCCTTTACTCACACATGAACTGTAATGGCATCCCAGTCTTAGTCTGTAGGGTTCAATACTGAGTTGGCCCACCCTTTGCAGCTATAATATCTTCAACTCTTCTGGGAAGGCTGTTCACAAGGTTTAGGAGTGTGTCTATGGGAATGTTTGATCATTCTCCCAGAAGCGCATTTGTGAGGTCAGGCATTGATGTTGGATGAGAAGGCCTGGCTCACAGTCTCTGCTCTAATTCATCCCAAAGGTGTTCTATCGGGTTGATTTCTTCACTCCAAACTCCCTCCTTCATGTCTTTATGGACCTTTCTTTTTGCTAAGCGATGAGTTATTAAGTCTGTGTGTAAATTTTAGCTTGAGCTACAGATATCTATAAACATTTTTTAGTAGTTGTTTTATTTGCTACATTCATGACCACAGTAAATAAAGAAAATAGATTTTAAACCACTACACATTTCCTTTAACATTTCTTTTAAATAGACAAGCTAGCAAAACTGTAATTAAATAAATATGCTGTAGTAATAGTATGAGTTCCCTTCAAAAAGTAAAACTATGTGGCACACATTGGCGCTGAAGAAAATTCCAAAGCAGCATTGCTAATTTCATTTAAGAAACCATTTTGAAACAATTCTGCTTTTTATTCCTATACTGAACAGACACCACCTGGGTGGGATGTGTTTGTCTGGTATAACATTATTTCATGCTGGCTAGATAGTTGTAAAATGTGGGCACATGTATGGTTGCTAATCTGCAGAGTGACCATATGACTCACACATCAACTGGTCCCATCATAGCAGTAATGAAAAACTTAGAAGAAAAATGGAGAAAACCAAACATGAATGAGAGCCTGGTCCTTACCATCACATCCCAAAGCGAGTTTGAAAAACTATTGAGGATAGCCCCAAGGGATAGTATGGATAGAAAAGTAGGTCAGGATCAAGAAGCAAAAATATATCATAACCAAATTATATAATGTAAAAAATATAATAAAGTTTTATTAAATACACAAAATATTATTTACACATCTACAATACATGAAGAAAAAAACGCATATAAAATACCAACTGCTAACTTGGGTTGAAACACACTATGAATTGGACCGTGGGTCAGATCTAGGTGTAAATAACAACAGAACCCTAAAATTTGAGCCGATTAGGCTAAACTGATGTGTTTATCTCCTTCTTCGGGGGTTTGGCATTGGTGTGTTGGTATATTTTCCGTTTGAAAAATGTATATATGTGTAAATACAATATATATATATATATATATATATATATATATATATATATATATATATATATATATATATATATATAAGCATTATACAACCATTGGTAGAAAGTGTTTTGAAATTAAATACTAAGAAAAGTAATATTAATAAATGGCTTTCTACCAAAGTATTTGTTAGTCATATGCAATACTTACAAAGCATGCGTCAAAGGCTTATATGGCACAAAGTGGATAGATGATCTTTCAGGTCTCAGAACCCAAATACTTGCTGAATTGTATCATTTGTAAAGGAACAGCAATGAATACTGTAACGTTGAACAGGTATACTGTTCAGACGGAAAGAAAATTTCCAATCTCTAACTTCATCAAAAACAAAAGCAAAAAATGAAAAAAATGGAGTTTGGGCAAAGCAGCAAAAACTTTCTCTCCCACAGACAAGCAGCAATTCAGTGCATACTGGGACCGACAAAGCAATATAGACCAATAGCAGGTACCTATCAAAAAGCAGCAAAACGAGAAAAGCCTAAGTAAGGGCTGAAAAATAACAAAGGAAAAGTTTGAAAAGACAATGCTGAAATAACGACATTGTAGTCCAAACACTGATATTGAAAGAATAAGCATAAGGGATCGATATCTTGCGTAATCACAAATGAGATACTAAAGCCAAAAATATATACCTTGCAAAGGCAGCAATAGAATGTAGCTCTCCGGGAAGAAGACCTGTATCCTGGCTGTGCGGCGCAGATATGGCCACAAACTAACCTGCTTATATATTGCTAGAGTATGGAAGTGGTGATAGGAGTTGGCCTGTTAGTTCCTGAATTAATTTAGGGAAAGGTGTGTGAAACGGTGGAGATTGGTGATTCGAGCCACACCGGATCTGACCGTGCGCTCGAACGCCAATAGATTAAATTCACTTGCTAGTATCCAAGAAACATGTAGGTGGGCCTCCAGCTCATGCCGCGCCCGGCGTCATCTGATGACATGCCAGAGCACCTGTGGCTTAGGTTCCCTTGCTGATGTCCAAAGCATATAGGCGGGCCTCCGGCTCGCGCAGCGCCCGGCGCCATCGGACATACGTCAGATGACATCAGGCGCAGACAGGGCCGCCGACACAACATGGGACATCACAATTACTGGCAAACGCCAGTGCGCAGAGATGGTAAAAAAATGTGACGGTGCGCAAATTATGTGATGTCCCAGATTTGGGGAATATGGCCTCACCCACATTAGAAAAAATCCGAGTAGGAGAGGCCCCCCTGTGTCGGGATGAGCCGAAAAGCCAACAATGTAGGGAAAGAGAAAGAAAATTAAAAGCTGCCCAAACAAAAAAAGAAGTATAATATTATCAAATATGTTACAAAACAATATATAATATGATAAAGTTATAGATCATCAGAAACAGCATGTATAAGACAAGAGACAATCGGATACATCTTTACATTTTCCATATTGTGGATGCCATATGAGCCATAGAATATCAGAACAAGATCCTTTATTTTCTGGAATGACATAAACAAAAAACAACAAAGACCAAAAAAGTCAGTTATATATGTAAACAGAGTATATGAAATAAACTATTGTAAATGGACGAGTTATCTGGAAGGTCACATTATAAAAACAACATAGAGGAAAAGTTGAATATATAGAGAAAAAGAGAACCCTCAAAGAGAGAGAAAATCCTTATAATCACATCTAAAATAATTGAAAAACATGGGTGGACATGGAACAGTGGCTTAATCAGAGATCTCTATCAAAGCCACCTGTCGAAAAGCCTGGTAGAAACGGCTTTAGATTGAAGGCTTCGTTGAGGCCTGGGGGTCTAGTGGCATCTAAATTAGATATCCACTTGAGCTCAAGTTGTAACAAATATTTATCAAAATCACCACCTCGGGTATTGGGATGTAACCGGTCCAGTACTATTACAGAGACCCTAGGAAAAGTACCATTATGCATTGAGGCAACATGTCTGCCAAGTGTAGTGTCAGGATCACTAGTCTGCATGGCTTTTATGTGTCGGTAAATTCTTTGCCATAGCTTCTGAATGGTTTTACCCACATAGAAGCAAGTACAACTCCATTAGATTAAATAAATTACACCAGTAGTTTGACAATTAGAATAATGTTGCGGCCTATAACGTGCACCATTGGGCAAATGGGTAATTCTCCTAGGATCCATGTATTTGCAATAAGAACACGAACCACAAGGATAAGTCCCAGTAGTTTTGCATGGGTCTCCACTGGCTGACCCTTTAAATTTGCTTTGGACCAATAGGTCTCCTACCGATTTTCGCTTGTCTATATGTAACTAGAGGAGCTGGTGGCACAAGAGGACCTATGGCAGGGTCTGAGGTTAACAGATGCCAGTACTTTTTACAGATAGTCTGTATCTTAATATGTTCATTAGTGTAGGTAGTGATAATTCTAGTGCCTACATTGTTGTCTTGCTTTTTCTTTTTAGGAGCAAGTAAGGTGCATCTATTACAGGCATTCACACGATTGAATGCTTTTTTGAGACATTTATGGCTGTAGCCTCGATCGAGCAGTCGTTTTTTTAGGTTATTGGCCTCATGTTTGAAATTATAATTGGAACAATTCCGTTTAATCCGCAAATATTGCCCATAAGGGATGGAATTTACCAATGGTCTGGGGTGAAAACTGGACGAGTGCAGGATAGTATTACCCGCTGTAGCTTTCCTGAACAATTTGCATGACAGCATATTTGAGTGATTTTTAAATATTTCGACATCCAAGAATGTAATTCTTGACATGTCATGACGCATAGTAAGTTTGAGATTGAACTCATTTTTCAAGCGGTCGTCCAGTAATGATAAAGGTCCATCCCAAACGATGAAGATATCGTCGATGTACCTGTGCCACATAGTAATGTGGCACAGGTACATCGAGAGATCCTCATTGTTGAAAATAGTTTGTTCCCATTCCCCCAGGTACAGATTGGCGTAGCCAGGGGCACAGCAGGTGCCCATGGCTACGCCCTGTACCTGGAGGAAAAATCGGCTATCAAAAGAGAAAATATTGTGGGTTAAGATAAATTCCAACGCCATAAGGATAAAATCATTGAAAGGGGCTTCAGTATGACTGATCTGGGATAGCACCTTATGAATGCAAGATATTCCTCCTTAATGTGGAATTGAACTGTAGAGTGCTTCTACATCAATGCTGTCCTGAATATAGGAAGGTATTATGAGTACAAATGGTCTAATATGTTCATCTATGAGACGGGATAGGTTTTCTGTAATGGAGCCATTGAAATTATAGGCCTACCTGGTGGTTTTTGTGCATTTTTGTGGATTTTAGGTAGTGCATAAAAGGTGGCTATCTTTGGATAAGGGACATGAACAAAGTCCCAGGTCTGTTTGGAAATAACCTTGTTCTGAAAGGCAGTGTCGACAAATGAATAAAATTGTTTGTTAAAGGCCTGAGCAATGTCA
The DNA here is from genome assembly GCA_028564925.1 of Lithobates sylvaticus. Taxonomy (NCBI): domain Eukaryota; kingdom Metazoa; phylum Chordata; class Amphibia; order Anura; family Ranidae; genus Lithobates; species Lithobates sylvaticus. The sequence goes on along the minus strand of CM053037.1, from coordinate 112,220,222 downwards.
GAACCAACAGGGCGGTACCATTCACGGTTGCTAAGGATCTTGGTGCACATTTGATTATAGTCTAGATTATCCATGATAACAATATTACCACCTTTATCACTAGATTTGATAGTGATTTCATGATTGTTGGAAAGACCATATAAAGCTGTTTTTTCACCCTTAGTAAGATTATCTGTAGAAATTGATGTAGGTTCCAAGGATTTGATATCTTGGGAAACCATTTTCAAAAAAGTGGCCACTACATGATTAGAACTAGGGGCCGGGTATAAAGAAGATGTTTTTTTAAGGAAGGACTTGGCTATAGTTGTAATTTTAGAAGAATCATTGGATGGATAAAGTAAAGCTTCCAAATCAAGAGTATCTATAAGGTCTATCGGTTTGCTTTCTTCTAATAATGCATTTAAATTACGCTAAACGTGCGACATCCTTCAGTACCTGATTTTTCTTTTTCAAACTGTCCTTTTTAATAGGAGTTTGCGTGTATAGAGATGAAGATCCTTAATAACCATGAATTTATCCAATCTGTTGGTCGGGCAAAACGTCAAGCCTTTGGAGAGGACTGAAATTTCCTCTTGAGCTAAAGGGTGAGTGGACAAATTAATAATATTTAATTGTGTAGATGGTTTGTCAGAATTTACGAAACTGTCTGTGACACAGGGTTCGCAGAATTTCCCTGGTTCTTGGGGAAAAATATAGATGGAATTTTGGGATTAGTGAACATTGAGGAACTGGTCTCAATTGCTCCAGAATCACCTTCCATTGTGGGACCGGTTGTATTGTGGGGAGGCATAGGGGAAACAGATGTTGGATGTTTGGATGCTTTCTTTTTGGTACCTGGTACATGGATAATCACCATCAAGGTGTCTTTTCGGTTTCCTACTACATTTGGGGTACCTATTTGAGGGGTGAGATGTATTGGATGACAAGGATGATTTATCTGATAAATCAGATTGTCTCTGATTTTGGGTGGAATTACGTTGGAAATTCTTTTTACCCGTTTTCTGAGACCATTTATATGCTCTCTCCTCTTGGAATGCTTGTCTATCCCATAAGAATTTAAATTCTTTTTTTGCTAAAATAGATTTGTTAAACAGCTCTATATGTACCTTAAGTTTGCTATTTAGTTATGCAAAGGATGAATGATCTTCTGAGAGCTTAATTTGAGAATACATAGAATCGATTTTAGCATCTATAGTGATTTGCCGTTTTTTGTACTCATCAATTAATAGTTGCATCATGCCCCTAGAGCATGACTTGAGATTATTATCCCAAGCGGTTTTGAAAGCTGGACTAATATCCTCAAAGGATAGAAATATTTGTACAAGTAGTCCCAGTGGGTTTAGATCGTTCCTAATGTATTCCTCAAATGTTTTTATATGCCAGAAAATACGAGATTTCCTTTCGATCCATTTGGTAAGACCAGAAAACAAAAAACTTAGTTCTGAGCATCGGGATTCATTGTGTCCATACTCTTTTTGGAGTCTGGTGGCAAATTCATCCCAAGATTGACTATATAACTCGGCCATTTAAAAAGTATAACTATGAGTTCAAAAATTGGTTTCTTCAAGAGAGGGGACTTACAGGTATCTACTACCAAATTAGAAAGGAAACACATGCCAAAGCGAGTTTGAAAAACTATTGAGGATAGCCCCGAGGGATAGTATGGATAGAAAAGTAGGTCAGGATCAAGAAGCAAAAATATATCATAAACAAATTATATAATGTAAAAAATATAATAAAGTTTTATTAAATACACAAAAAATATTATTTACACATCTACAATACATGAAGACATGAAGAAAAAAACACATATAAAATACCAACTGCTAACTTGGGTTCTGTTGTTATTTACACCTAGATCTGACCCACGGGGTCCGATTCATATTTAATAAAACTTTATTAAAATATTATATTTTTTACATTATATAATTTATATAAATTATATAATTTGTTTATGATATATTTTTGCTTCTTGATCCTGACCTACTTTTCTATCCATACTATCCCTTGGGGCTATCCTCAATAGTTCATCATAGCAGTAATAGCCTTAAAGCAGTATTGAACTCAAAAGCAAAGATTTATTATATTGCTGCTTACCAATTCATAGATGTGATGGCTGCATTCATTTTATTTTTTAGAAACAGGAACAGAGGGGCGCCAGGCTAAGTGCAATATTAAAATCAATGGTTTAATAGGAGCAAGACAAATAGCAACTTACCAGATAGATGAGTAATACAGACTCAATAGTTAGGACTTGTCAGTTACCAGGCCACTCCGAGCTGTCTAGGTGTCATAGCAGCCTAGAGCACTGGCTGTGTCTCTGGATGAAAGCAGGAGGCAACCAATCAACACCGTAACCAGCGTTATTAAACCATTGATTTTAATACTGCACTTACTGCGCCCCTCTGTTCCTGTTTCCACTATACAAAGTCACCAGATTCACTCTAAGGGGCTGCCAACAGGTGCTGTTGATTACTTTTCATTCCATGGACTTCCATTAAGGACTTTCTTATTACATCATGATGTCTTGCTAATTTTATGTTTGTAATACATCCCTCTAGCGCCACTATCTATATTTTTAATTACATTTTTTAGTCTTTCTTTCCTTTATTTTCACCTGCTGATCTAATAGCCCGCAAGTATCTCCTGCAGATGTATAAAGTTACAGGGATGAGACAAACCATTTACCACTGACAGGGGTGCTTGCAATGGTCAGATTTTTTTATCTAAAACCTTCATCCCCAAAAGAAAAGAAAAAAACTGATATAACTGATTATAAATGTAGCGCCGTGCCTTTTGATAAGTACGCGCTATGCATTTAAATGTAGTTTTTTCCCAAGACTGTAGTTGAGTTTTTGGGTTAATTATTCTAAATTATGCTTTGGCATCAGTTTGGCTGGGCTGTATTGAAGTTCTGCCTGGTCATAGGTGGGTGAGCACCTGTGACAGGCCTGAGAACGCAGTCTGGTTGGACCCATTGGGTACCAATCTCCTCTCGGAGCCAATCAGTGGGCGCGTTTGTCCCGCTGTGTATTACGGGACAGGGTACGTAAGGTGCTGAAGTCACGTGGTTCGGGGTTCCGGTCCAGAAGTTGTTGCTGACTAGACATGTGCACAACAAAAAAAATCGTTTATTTTCGTTAAATTTTTTGCGTTTCCGAAAAGAATTTGTTTATTTTCGTTTTGTTTTTTTCGTTTCCGTTGATTCGTAACGATTCGTACATTTGTAAGTCGTCGGTGTTCGTATTCGTAACGATTCGTACATTTGTAAGTCGTCGGTGTTCGTATTCGTAACGATTCGTACATTCGTAAGAGTTATTTTTTCGTTGATTCGTTTTTTCTTTAGTTTAATTTTCGTTTATTCGTTTATTCGAAATTCGGACGCATTCGTATTTATTCGTACATTCGTAACATTCGTAAATTCGTAATCAGAGCATAATTCATAATTTTATGTAATGTGTATGCTATTATTACATTTTAATAATTTACAAATCGAAAAAAAAAAGTTACGAATCGAAAAAAAAATGTTGTTCAATCTATTCGAAGCACGTTAAGCAGCGGAAGGGGCACGGAAAATTACCAATTCAACAAAAAAAAAAGTTACGAATGTACAAAATTTTTCGTTCATTTTCGTTGTTCCTTTTTTCGGATTTTCTTCATTCGTACATTCGTTGTTTCTAATTAGGTTTTTCGGATTTTCGTTGTTTTTCGGATTTGTTCGATTCGAACGATTTGTTAATCGGATTCGTACGATTCGAACGATTCGTTCATTTGTACGAAAACGAACGAACGAAAAAAATGAAGAAAAACAAAAAACAAAACAAATTGCACATGTCTATTGCTGACTCCATGGTCCTGGTCCTCCTGAATGGGCAAATAGTTGGGGCACTGGAGGAAGAAGAATGGCATTATAAGAAGCAAGGGGAAATAGAGTGAATAAGGCAGAAAGGCTTAGCTGTTATCACTTCTGCCTGACAGAACGAGGGTCATAGGTTCAACTCCCACCCATGAAAATACCAGCATGGAGTTTACTTGTTATCATCGTACTTGTATGGATTTCCTCCAGGTCCTCTCATTTCCTCCCACACTCACAATGCATATTTGTAGGTAAATTGGCCCTATTGTGAATGTGAGTTAGGAACCTTACATTGTAAGCTCCTTGAGGGCAGAGACTGATAGAAATGTATAATATTATTAGCATTGTGCAATTTGTTTAGTTCCAAATAATTTTTTTAACAAATTTAGAAAAAATGGTTAATTAGAAAATTCAGAAATATGAAAATTTGAAAATTTGGAAATATAACAATTTGAAAATTCGGAAATATGAAAATTAGAAAATTAGAAAATATGAAAATGAGAAAATTCGGAAATATGAAAATTAGAAAATTTAAAAAATAGAAAATTCGGAAATATGAAAATTAGAAAATTTGATCATTTGGAAATATGAAAATGAGAAAATTAGAAAATATGAAAATTTGAAAATATGCAAATTTGAAAATATGCAAATTAGAAAATATGCAAATTAGAAAATTCTGAAATTTTTTTATTAGAAAATTTGGAAATAAGAAAATTAGAAAATTTGGAAATATGAAAATTAGAAAATTACAAAATTACAAAAATAGAAAATTCGGAACTATGGAAATTAGAAAGTTTGAAAATATGAAAATTAGAAAATTTGGAAGCATGAAAATTTGGAAATATGAAAATTTAAACATTTAAAAAATAGAAAATTTAAAAATTTGAAAATATGAAAATTAGAAAATTTAAAAATTTGGAAATATGAAAATTTGAAAATTTGAAAATTCGGAACTATGAAAGTTTGAAAATATGAAAATTAGAAAATTTGGAAACATGAAAATTTTAAAATTTTAAAAATAGAAAATTTAAAAATGTGAAAATATGAGAATTAGAAAATTAAAAAATTCGATAATTTGGAAATATGAAAATGAGAAAATTAGAAAATATGAAAATTTGAAAATGCGAAAAAATTATTATTAGAAATTTCGAAAATTAAAAAATTCGGAAATATGAAAATTAAAAAATTCCGAAATAGGAAAATTTTCAAAATTAAAAAAATAGGAAATTCGGAAATATGAAAATTAAAAAAATTTGGAAACATGACAATTAAAAAATTCGGAAATATGAAAATTTGAAAATTATGAAAAATTTTAATTATAAAATTTGGAAATATGAAAATTCGAAAATTTGGAAATATGAAAATTACAAAATTAGAAAATATGAAAATGAGAAAATTCAAAAAATTGAAAATATGGAAATTTTAAAATTCGGAAATATAAAAACTTGAGAATTTTGAAAATCTAATTTTCATATTTCCGAATTTTCTCATTTTTTATTTTCCATATTTTCAATTTTTTTAATTTTCTATTTAAAAAAAAAAAAAATTTTCTATTTTTAAACTTTTTTCATATTTCCAAATTTTCTAATTTTTATATTTTCTAATTTTGTAATTTTGTAATTTTCATATTTCCAAATTTTCTAATTTTCTAATTTTCATATTTCCGAACTTTCTAATTTTCTAATTAAAAATTTTCTGAATTTTCTAATTTTCTTATTTCCAAAATTTCTAATAAGAATTATTCCGAATTTTCTAATTTTTTAATTTTCTAATTTTCATATTTCCAAATTTCAAATTTTCAAATTTTTATATTTCCGAATTTTCTAATTATCTAATTTTCATATTTCTGAATCTTCTGATTTTCATATTTTCTAATTTTCTCATTTTCATATTTTCATATTTTCTAATTTTCTAATTTTCATATTTTCTAATTTTCATATTTTCTAATTTTCATATTTTCTAATTTTCATATTTTCTAATTTTCATATTTTCTAATTTTCATATTTCCGAATTTTCTCATTTTCATATTTGTCAAATTTGTTAAAAAACGAATTTGGAACTAAACTAATTGCCAATCGACACCATAACCAGCGTTATTAAACAATTGATTTTAATACTGCACTTAGTCTGGTGGCCCTCTTTTCCTGTTTCCACTATACAGAGTCACCAGCTTCTCTTTGTAATACATCCCTCTAGCGCCACTTTCTATATATTTAATTACATTTTTTAGACTTTCTTTCCTTTATTTTCACCTGCTGATCTAATAGCCCCTTTGTATCTCCTGCAAATGTATAAGGTAACGGGGATGAGACAAACCATTTACCACTGACAGGGGTGCTTGCAATGGTCAGATTTTTTATGTAAAACCTTCATTCCCAAAAGGAAAAAAAAACCTGATATAACTGAATATAAAGTGTTAGCTGAGTTTGGCTTCAATTTGTAAATGTATTTAAATCTGCTAGTACATTTAACACTCCCCCCCCCCCAGATTGACAATGCTGTTGTCTGCTGTGCTCCCTGTGCTCGTTCATCCAGAGTAGGACACTCTAATACAGGACGTGTGTTACTGGCCAGATCACCAGGTAAATAAAAGAGGGAAAAAGCCGAAGAAAACAATTGCAGCCACCACATCTAATGACTGATAAGCTTCAATATATTGCATTTGGTTATTATGGGTTTAATATTACTTTAAAGCCATTGTGTATAAAAGCTGCGAGGGGAAGCAGAATGGTCGGTGCCCGGGCATTATCTGGGGTCCACATGGGACAGGGCAAAGGGCTCTTTGCCTGTGCTGCTCTCTCCCTTCTCTCGGCAGGTTCTATTGGTGCAATCTCCCTTAGTAACAAGCCGCCATTGGAGGAATTTGGCGTGCTGTTTCTCTGCGCCTTCTGACTGCTTATAAAAAGCCGGATGCTGCCACAGCTGCCAGTCACCTGAAGAGGATCGGTCTGCACTCCTGTGTACCGCTTGTCAGCATGGAATCTCTCCTTCGTCAGCTCCGGTGGTGAGGAGTGGCTAAGGCATTGCTTAGCTGAAGACCCTCCTGCTTGTTCTTCTCTTCCTGCCTGTCTGATGCCCATGCCGAACATTAATATGGCGGAACACAGGGATTCTGCATCGGCTGGCAGCTCTCGCCCACCGGTAGGAAAGAAAAGACGGCAACCCCAGCGGGGACAGAATGCTGTGCCGGATATCCCGCCTGGTGAGAATTCTGTTTCTTCTTTGCCTGACTTCATTTTTATTCCTAATTCTTTAGCGAATGCTTTTGCTAGCCTGTCAGAAGGGGAACGAGGGTCTCCCTCTGCCTCTCTCATTGCCAGGGCTCTGTTTCACCCAGGTTCTGGATATATTCGTTATCTAGACGATTTCCTTTTTGTAGGTCCATCTGATTGCTCTACTTGCTCTGATTCTTTGTCAGCTTTCTTTGATATTTGTGAAGATTTGGGCATTTCCCTTGCCCAGCAGAAGACAGTGTTTCCATCCACTGGTTTGGAATTTTTGGGTATTATCATCGTTTCAGATGCCATGGAGTTTTTCAAAAGTAGGTTTTTAACCCTTTCATGACTAAGCCTATTTCTGACATTTGGTGTTTACAAGTTAAAATCTGTATTTTTTGATAGAAAATTACTTAGAACCCCCAAACATTATATAAATATTTTTAGCAGAGACTCTAGAGAATAAAATGGCGATTGTTGCAATATTTTATGTCACACGGTATTTGTGCAGCTGTGTTTTAAGCGCAACTTTTTGGGAAAAAGATACTTTCATGAATTTTAAAAAAATGAAACAGTAAAATTAGCCCAATTTTTTTTGTATAATGTGAAAGATGATGTTACGCCGAGTAAATAGATACCAAACATGTCACGCTTTATAATTGCACGCACTCGTGGAATGGCGAAAAACGACGGTACCTAAAAATCTCCATAGGCAATGCTTTAAAAATGTTTTACGGTTACCAGGTTAGAGTTACGGAGGAGGTCACATTTATTGCTGTCACAAGGAATGTAAACATTCCTTGTGACAGTAATAGGTGGTGACAGGTACTCTTTATGGAGAGATCGGGGTCTAAAAGACCCCAAATCTCTCCTTTTGCACTTCAAAGTATTCAGATCACCGAAAACGGTGTATCTGAATACTGTGTACTTTTTAAAATTCGGCGCCATTGGCAGCCGAGTAAACAGGAAGTGACGTTGTGACATTTCTACCGTGTTTACATCAAGGAAAATGGAAACAAGCCGTTTCCGGCTTTGTTACAGTCCCTCACTAGCCGCCGGAAGCGGCGGATGTTCGATCGGGCCTCCCGGTAAGAGCGGCGCGAGGCGGCGGGAGGGGGGACGTCCCCTCCCGCTCCTCTGGTATAACAGCCGAGTGGCTTTTAGCCGCATCGGTTGTTATACCTGTAAAGCCGATCGCCGGCTCTAAACAACGGTACCGGGATGATGCCTGCAGACCTCCCTCCAGTATCTGAAAAGTTTAGGGCATTTTCAGAGCATATGGAGAAGATCACCATGGTCACATTCACATTTCGGGCAAAGGGGGAGTCCCCGATTCCCCATCTATGAAGCTGCAAGGGAGTCCTATACGCTCTATGTAATAAGTATAAATGAGACAGCCTTTGGGACGCTGACACTGATACTTTGGGGCATCTGCGAGGCATAGCTCCCAGCTCTCCCCATCAATGGCTCATACATCACTCTCCCAACCGCGTCTACAGGGTAGCCTGGAGGGGTCTTGTATCTGGGCAAGAAGGATATTATAGCACCTGGAGATCATACCTTTTTGACGTTTTCCATAAGAATATTTTGTATTATTGTATGGTCAGTCTGCTGTAGCTTAGTGTTTTTTGCCTAGGTTTGTATGGAGTGGCGAAACTGTAGATATTTGTAGAAATTGTTGTGTGGGATCCCGAATTCTATCTGGATCTCAGAGAACAATTTGAGGGTAGGACCGTTATATAGTAGAGAAATATATGTTATGCCTGCTTCTTCCCAGTTCTTGAATCCTCTAAGTTTCAGTATTTCTCTGTATTGTCTATTGCGTCATAGGGGTGTATGGGCCCAAAAAACCTTTATCCCCAACAATTTTCTAGTGTAGGACCATAATGTATTCAATAATTTCACCATGGGGACCCTAGGGTCTAAATGCATGTAACCTACCTCCAACCTTGTAAGTGCAGATTAATTTTCACCTACTATGTCCAGAAGTCTATGAATAGGATCAGCTAGGTCTATTGTTCCCCAGTCGCCCAGCTGTTGTATGGGATGCATGGTAATAGGTCCTGGGATGAGGGACCACAAGCCCCCCTTCATCTTTATTATATTGTAGTGTAGCTAACCTGATCCTAGCTATTTTCTTAAACCATATTAGTTCTCTAAATTGGGACTCAATTCTATCAAATCATCTCTGGGGGATCCTTACTGGAGAATTATTAAATATGTATAGTAGTTGTGGTGCCCAGACCATTTTAATGAGATTTACTCTCCCGACTACTGACAGAGGTAATTTACACCAGGCAGTACATTTGTCACGAAACCTGCTGACAAGGGGAGCTAAATTAGATGTAATGTATTGGGATGCATATGGAGTCACCTGAATACCCAGATACCGAAAAGAAGTCACTATCTGCACTGTCTACACACAAGCTGGTAGTGGGGTGTCCAGAGGATCTAGTGGCATCAGCACTGACTTATCCCAATTGACAGAGAAGCCTGATGGCTCTCCAAAGGGTCATAACTGCCTGTAAAGTATCTTGGGTGTCTCCTTGATAGAGTAGAGTGTCATCAGCATATATGGACACAATGTCTGTGCCCGTAGTCTGCTGGAACCCTATGATACTAGCATCTCCCCGGATTCTTGCAACCAAGGGTTCCAGAGCCAGGGCAAACATCAGGGGTGACAAAAGACACCCCTGTCTGGTCCCCCTGAACAATAGAAAGGGTTCTGATAGTTCCCCATTAATTCTAATCCTAGCTGTGGGCTAGGTGTACAGTAACTGAACCCATTTAATAAAAGTATCTCCCAGTCCCATATGCTTTAATACCTTCCACAGGTAAGGCCATTTGACGCTGTCGAAGGCCTTAGCGGCATCCAGCGAGATCGCCCTATTGCCAGTGTTGTTTATAGGAAGCTGAAAGTTCAATAAGAGCCTCCTTAATTTTTAGGCTGTGGATCTCGTGGGAATGAACCCAGATTGGTCTTCTAATCTGTTCGCCAGCATCCGGGCCAATAGTTTGATGTTGGTTGTCAGCAATGATATGGGCCTATATGAACCAGGTGAGTCTTGATCTTTTCCCAGCTTCAGCAAGACAATGATAATCGCCTCATTCATGGAGCTAGGCAAAGACCCTTCTTTAAGCGCTTCGTTATACCTTCAATAGAATGGGAAGTAGTGTACCTGAGTAGCGTTTGTATACTTCAGATTGAAGGCCATCCATACCTGGGGATTTATTTTGGATTGTGTTGAGGCCATGGCTAGTTCTTCTGTCAGTGGTGCGTTAAGTATATCTACATCTCCGGCCAGGGAGTTCACATTTCCCCAAGAATTCCTCTATCTCCATTTCAGTGGGTCCCACCTTGGAGGTGTATAAGTCCGTATAAAAAACCTTAAAGACGTGTATGATATCTGAGGTTAGGGATCGTGAGACACCCTGAGAATAGCAGATGGCCAAAATGAGGGATGAGGACTGTTGTGCACGCGCCATTACCGATACCATGTGCCCGGTCACCTCCCCCTCCTCAAAGTGTGACTGTTGCAGAAAGAAACGTTTATTCTTGGCCAGCTGCAATGCCAGTTGTCTAGACATGGATTGTGCCACCAGCCATTCCCTTTTTGTGTCTTCTGTAGGGTTAGCAGTGTATTTGTCCTCCATCTCAGAGACCATTCCACGCACTGTAATTTCCCAGGCCTTTGTGTCTGTTTTGATACAGGCTATTAATTTAATGAATTGCCCTCTCATAAAGGCCTTTGCCGCATCCCACACAACTCCCAATTTGGCTGTACCAACATTGTCTTGTAGGAATAACTTGAACATGCCCCGTATTGGGTCTGGCTCTGGGAACAGTGAAAGCCAGAAAGGGTTAAGCCTCCGAACTGGACTTTTAACCATGTCTGGCAATGAGATGGATATCCGAAATGAGGAATGGTCGGAGATATGTCTATCAGCATAGTCTGAAGCTATGATATGCTGCATCAGTTTATCATTTCCCAGTCACAGATCTATTCTGGATAGGCCTCCGTGTGAGGCCAAGTAGCATGAATATTGTTATGGTCCAGGTGCCTTCTACGCCACACATCCATCAGTCCCAGCTCCCCAAGTACTTTGGCAAAGGGTGTGTGTCCCTTTCCACCCGGTGTAATATTAATGGGGATAGGTAGTTTATCCTTAAAATGGTTCAGGCAGTAGGGGGACCTCTGGATATTGTGCCATAAATCTCGCCAAGCACCTGAGGACCTCAGATGTGTACGGTGGCAGAACATATATGCTAGCTAATATGCAGGTTAATCCATGGATTTTGCACAGCAAAAATACATATCTACCTCCTGGGTCTATTACGCATTAATATGCTCACTCCCCTAGAGTATGCAAAGTAGGTAGAATGGAATTGAACATCATACATATGGGGACTTAAGCTGGGGGGGCGGATCTGCTGAGAAGTGAGTCTCCTGCAAGCATACGATACCTGCATCCATTGATTTAATATGTCTAAGGACCGCCATTCTTTTCACCGGGGTACCCAGGCCTATCACATTCCATGTGAGGATATTCAATTTAACCACCATATGGGCATATTATAATCAATAACAGGAGTATACGCACCTTTTGAAAGGCCTCAGTGATAAAGGAGACAGCAGTTCTACAGAGAGAGTATACATTAGCATGCATGTTATCATTACCAGCTGCCCAGGTGGTGATCTGCACACAGTCTATTTTAACTGTTGTCAAGTGCTGGTGGGTCAGAGTAAAGACATGTTATATAGCAGCAAACTAAGTCTACAAATGGTCATTATATATGAAGTAACTCGTTAAACCAACTGGGCTCTCAGCTAATTTGGCTGCTTGGTAAACATGCCCCTTGCATCCGCTGTGGGGGGAAGACAGTGGAAACTCCTGTTAAACCTGGGGGTTAGTTCACAGAGGGGCTTCAGTTCTGCAGTGCGTGCAGGGCACCCCGCTATGTAGGCAGATCAAAGAAGTGGGTTTCTCATAGTGCAACCACCTGGAGTTGAGCGTGGTACAGCATAGCATATGGCAAATTGAATTCCCTCAGCCTTTTCTTGACGTCAGTGAATTTTGCCCTTCTCAGCTCAGCAGAGAAGTCTGGAAATAGGGATATCTTGGAGTTGTCTATGGCCAGTGCACCACCCATGGTTCTGGCTTTGGATAGGATGGTGTCTCTGTCCTTGTAGTTAAGCAATTTAAAGAGGAAGGCACGGGGTGGTTGCCTGGTGGTAGCAGTCTGGATGGGACCCTGTGCGCCCATTCAACTGGAGAAAAAGCTTCTTTGCTGAAGGTGGCAGTTAGCCAGTTTTCAATAAATGCGACTGGGTTTTTGCCCTCAGTCCTTTCAGGGATGCCTAGGGCATGAATATTATTGCGCCTCATACGGTTTTCTAAGTCATCTAAGCGGGCTGCATGCTGGGCAGTGAGATGGCAGTTATATTGCAGATCCATTTGCATGGGGGCTATGTCATCCTCAACTGAACTCACTCTGTCTTCTATGGCGGCTGTACGTTCTCTCAGTTTTTGCATGTCCTGTCTCACAAATTATATTTCTGCCTTGACCCCTTTCACTTCATTTGCTAATGTGGAGATGGACATGTTACATGCTGTCACTGCAGAGAAGATGTCTCTAATGCCGCGTACACACGATCGGAATTCCGGCCAGAAAAAGACAGATGAGACCTTTTCATCGGACCGTGTGTAGTCTCCATCGGAATTTTGCTGGCCGAATTTCCGACAGCAAAGAATTGAGAGCATGTTCTCAATTTTTCAGATTGAAAAGGTTTCCATCGGAAATTCCGATCGTCTGTAGAAATTCTGATGCGCAAAATTCCTACGCATGCTCGGAAGCAACGAACTTGGCTCGTTGTAGTGTTGTACGTCACCGCGTTCTTGACGGTTGGAATTTTGGTGTGACCGTGTGTAGGCAAGGCAGTTTGAGCGGAATTCTGTCGGGAAAACCGTCAGAGCTTTTTCCGATGAGAATTCCGATCGTGTGTACGCGGCATAAGAGTGGGCTCAGTGTTGTCAGATGGTGGAGAGGCCCAGTGAATAAGTCTCTAGGTGTACTCACTGTATTCCAGTCTGGGGATAATCCGCCTGCAACCTCCAACGAGACCTAGACATCTGCCTCAGATTGACCCCTCACAGCTTCTCCTGGATCTGATGAGGAAGGTTGCTGTTCTTTTGAGGCTTTTCCTCCAAAGAGGAGTCTGAGCTGTATTGCTCGAGGGACGAGCGCTGTGGTAAGGCGCCATCTTGGAGCAGATCGTCATGGAGGCTCCGGTTCTCTTTGCTCCATTTTGACATGGCTTTGAACAGCCCAGAGCGCTGCTACAGGGCTGTTGCGTTTCCATAGAAAATAACAGTTTGGCTTCAATGTGCTAATGTATTTTAATCTGCTAGTACATTTAACACTCCCCTCCCCCCAGATTGACAATGCTGCTGTCTGCTGTGCTCCCTATGCTCGTGCATCCAGAGTAGGACACTCTAATACAGGAGGTGTGTTACTGGCCAAATATGAAATTTAGAAAATTAGAATACTGAAATATGAAAATATGAAAATTAGAAAATATGAAAATTATAACATTTTGAAATAGAAAAATGTTGAAAGATGAAAATGTTGAAAGCTGAAAATGTTGAAAGATGAAAATGTTGAAAGATGAAAATTAGAAGAATTCAGAAATAGGAACATGAGAAAATTATAAAATTCGGAAATATGAAAATTATAAAATTCAGAAATATGAAAATTAGAAAATTCTGAAATATGAAATTTAGAAAATTAGAAAATTCTGAAATATGAAAACTACAAAATTAGAAAGTATGACAATGAGAAAATTCGGAAATATGAAAATTTGAAAATTCGGAAAAATGAAATTAGAAAATCCGAATTTTTTAATTTTCTAATTTTCATATTTGCGAATTTTCTAATTTTAATATTTGCACATTTTCAAATTTTCATATTTCTGAATTTTCTTATTTTCGGATTTCCGAATTTTCTAATTTTCTAGTTTTCATATTTCAGAATTTTCTAATTTTCTAATTTTTATATCTTCTAATTTTCATATTTCCGAATTTTTTTATTTTCTAATTTTCATATTTTCTAATTTTTTAATTTTCAAATTTTCATATTTCCGATTTGACTAATTTTCTAATTTTCCTATATTTCAGAATTTTCAAATTTTCCCATTTCCGAATTTTCTAATTTTTATATTTTCTAATTTTCATATTTCTGAATTTTCTAATTTTCATATTTCTGAATCTTCTAATTTTCATATTTCCAAATATTCAAATTTTCATATTTCCAAATATTTAAATTTTCTAATTTTCATATTTGCGAATTTTCTAATTTTCATAGTTCAGAATTTTCAAATTTTCTAATTACCGAATTTTCTAATTACCGAATTTTCTAATTTTCTAGTTTTCATATTTTCGAGTTTTCATATTTCCGAATTGTTTAATTTCCAAATTTTCGAATATTTCAGAATTTTCGAATTAACAAAATTTGTCTACATTTAAAAAAAAGCTAATTTGGAACTAAACAAATTGCACAAGGCTAATATTATACATTTATATCAGTCTCTGCCCTGAAGGAGCTTACAATGTAAGGTTCCTAACTCACATTCACAATAGGGCCAATTTACCTACAAATATGCATTGTAAATAGGGATGAGCCGAACACCCCCGGGTTCGGTTCGCACCAGAACCTGCGAACGGACCTAAAGTTTGCGCGAACGTTAGAACCCTATTAGTTACAATGGACGCGAACGTTCAAAATCTAAAGTGCTAATTATAACGGCCAATATGCATGTTATTGTCATAAAACAGGTTTGGGGACCCGGGTCCTGCCCCAGTATCAATGCAAAAAGACGTTTTAAAACCGGACGTTTTTTTGGGAGCAGTCATTTTAATGATGCATAAAGTGAAAAAAAAAAGGTGAAATATTCCTTTAAATATGGTACCTGGGGTGTCTAAAGTATGCCTGTGAAGTGGCATGTGTTTCCCGTGTTTAGAACTGTCCCTGCACAAAATGACATTTGTAAAGGAAAAAAAAGCCATTTAAAACTGCTTGCGGCTTTAATGTCATGTCGCAGATGGCTGGATTAGATGACAACAGGGCAGAAGGGCAAATACAGGGTAAGGTGGTTTTAGTGTGCTGTGCTATAGTCACACAGCACACACACATTAACTCCTGCAGATGGCTGCCTTAGATGACAACAGGGCAGAAGGGCAGATACAGGGTGAGGTGGTTTAGTGTGCTGTGCTATACTCACACAGCACACACACACACACTAACTCCTGCAGAAGAATAAACTATCCCTGCCTATTTTTCCTCTTTCCCTACACTATTCCCCACACAGAAATGAATCACAAGCTCATATAGTGTGTACACTGTACAGTACAGTCTGTCACTGTTCCTAACACCGAAACTGTCATGCACTTGGTGGCATTGAGTCTGAATTTGCAGAGGAGAGCCTCCCTTGCGGCTCCCACTCCCGGCTCCCTGGTAAGGTGACAGGAGACCCAAGAGTAAGGAGGGGCACGGTGCCTGGCAGGATCATCAGAACGGTAGCGAGAGATCCCTGGATCAGCTCAGCAGACAAGGTACAGCACAGCAGACTGGATCAGCAAAGCAGACTGGAACAGCACAGCAGACTGGATCAGCAAAGCAGACTGGAACAGCACAGCAGACTGGATCAGCAAAGCAGACTGAAACAGCACCGCAGACTGGATCAGCACCGCAGACTGGATCAGCACCGCAGACTGGATCAGCACCGCAGACCAGAACAGCACAGCAGACCAGAACAGCACAGCAGACTGGATCAGCAAAGCAGACTGGATCAGCACCGCAGACCAGAACAGCACAGCAGACTGGATCGGCAAAGCAGACTGGATCGGCAAAGCAGACTGGATCGGCACCGCAGACTGGATCAGCACCGCAGACTGGATCAGCACCGCAGACTGGATCAGCAAAGCAGACTGGATCAGCACTGCAGACTGGACACTATAGTCAGGCTGGGTAGTCAGGCAGGCCTGGTCAGGTATCAGGCTGGCAGCAAGGTACAGATGGGGCAAACAGTAGAGTGATCACAGACAAGCTAAGGTCGGGTACAGACGGAAGGCAGAAGGGTCACAGGAAAGCCGGGTCAATCATAGGTAGCAACTCAGGGCACAGAACGCTATAGAGCAGACAGCGGGGACTGTCTGTGGCAGGCAGATTTAAATAGCCTATCTGACGCTCTCGTGCGCGGGTGTGTACGCGCATGTGCACGCGCGCTCACGTGCACATGCGCAGTAGTACCCGCGGACGTGTGCCAGGGAATCCCGTGCGCCGGTTACTGGCAGGATCTTCATGACATTGCCCCCCTCCAAGGGGCAGCCTCCGGATGCCCCTTCGGGCAAATTTCTCAGGATGAGCTCTCTTAAAAGATTGGACTAGACTCTTAGCGTGGATGTTAGCCTCGGGCTCCCAGGAATTTTCTTCAGGGCCGTACCCCTTCCATTTGATCAAAAACTGATTTTGATTTTGCCTTTTCCTGAAGTTCAGGATGGCCTCCACCTCGAACTCCTCCTCACCGTCTACTAAGACCGGGTCAGGAGGGGCAGACCTTCTGCTAGGAAATGGGTTGGCAGTGGAGGGTTTTAACAAGGATACGTGGAACACAGGGTGCACCCTTAGTGACTCCGGAAGCTCCAACTCGTAGGCCACCTCGTTGATCGGTCTTTTGACTGGGAAGGGACCCAGGAACTAGGGGCCCAACTTCCGTGAGGGACATGCCATTTTCAAGTTCATGGTGGACAACCACACCAGTTCACCAGGGGCAAGCACCAACTCTCCCCGCCTCTTCTTGTCAAAGGTTGCTTTATTGTGTTCCTGGGTCCTGGCCATGGTTTCTTGCAGAAGCTTGTTATTGGTTGAAAAGAAGTTGATCTTTTCTTGGACTGTTGGCACGGTACAATCGGGGAGAGAGTTAGGCAGGAATGAAGGGTGGAAACCGTAGTTGGCAAAAAAGGGAGTCTGTTTGGTGGCAGAGTGGGTGGCATTGTTGTAGGCGAATTTGGCTACTGGCAGTAGAGAGATCCAGTTGTCCTGGGCAAAGGAGGAGAAGCAGCGCAAGTACTGCTCCAGAGTCTGGTTCATCCTTTCAGTTTGCCCGTTGGACTGAGGGTGGTAAGCGGACGAGAAGGAA
Organism: Lithobates sylvaticus; assembly: GCA_028564925.1. Lineage (NCBI taxonomy): Eukaryota > Metazoa > Chordata > Amphibia > Anura > Ranidae > Lithobates > Lithobates sylvaticus. Next base: position 112,202,955 of record CM053037.1, on the reverse strand, counting down.
AGCTCGATATTCAGGGCCTGACAAAGGGACTTCCAGAATCGAGAGGTGAATTGCACCCCTCGATCTGAGACTATGTTGGCTGGCACCCCATGAAGCCGGATAATTTCCTTGATGAGTACCTGTTCAATTTCTAGAGCTGAGGGGGTGCCCTTCATGGGGATAAAGTGTGCCATCTTAGACAGGCGGTCGACAACTACAAAGATCGTTGTATGATCTTCCGCTGGGGGCAACTCCATGATGAAGTCGAGGGACAACATCCTCCATGGCCAGTCTGGAACAGACAGGGGCTTGAGTAGGCCCCAAACCTTAGTTCTAGGGTTCTTGTTCTGGATACAAGTGGTACAGGTGTCTACAAACTTCTTGCAATCGACCCGCAGTTGAGGCCACCAGAAGGTACGTTGCACCAAGTCGGTGGTCTTAGCGACACCGAAGTGCCCAGCCAATGCGTGGTCGTGGCATAACTCTAGGACAGTCACACGTAGGCTCTCAGGTATATAGATCTTGTCCTCATGCCATAGCAACCCGTCCTTAGCCTGCAACCCTGTTTCAGAGGCGGGTACTTGCCCTATGGAGGCGCGTTTAAGCCGGGATAGCAGATCCTCCTGGAGCAAAAGGAAATTCCCGGGAGAAAGAATGGTGTCTGGGGGGGGAATCTTCCTTGTGCTTGTAGAACATCCGTGACAGGGCGTCTGGCTTGACAGTCTTGGAGACGGGACGGTACGTTACATGGAATGTAAATCGGGAAGAGAAGAGTGCCCACCTGGCTTGTCTGGGTTTTAACCTTTTTGCAGACTTCAAATATTCTAGGTTTTTATGATCTGTGAATATTAAGATGGGGTGAGATGCTCCTTCCAGGAGATAGCGCCATTCTTCTAGAGCAGATTTAATCGCCAATAGCTCCCAGACTCCGACATCATAATTCTTTTCGGCCGTGGATAGCTTGTGGGAGAAGAAGGCTACGGGATGGAGCAGGGATTTGGCTCCTTGCCTCTGGGACAGTATTGCCCCCACAGCGATTTCGGATGCATCCACTTCCAGGGTGAATGGCAGGGAGGAGTCCGGGTGTCTGAGGATAGGCGCAGAGGTAAAGAGTCCTTTTAGGGTCTCAAAGGCCTCCTGGGCCTCGGGAGACCACCGGAAGCGGGTTCCCTGCTTGGTGAGTTGCAACAATGGCCGAGAACCCCTTAATAAATTTGCGGTAAAAATTGTCAAAGCCAATGAGCCGCTGGATGCCCTTCTTGTCCGCAGGGGTAGGCCAATCCAGTATTGCAGTGATCCATCTCTATGCCCTTGCTGGAAATTATTAGTCCCAAGAATTGTATACTTTCTTGTTCAAATTGGCATTTATCTGCTTAGAGGCCGTGGAGACGGAGCCGACCCAAGACATCCTTGACGTGCCTGCCATGGGACTCTAGAGAGGAGGAAAAGATTAAAATGTCATCCAGATATACCATAGGAAATAAATCGAAGAAGTCCCGGAGTACATCATTAATAAAGTACTGGAAGGTGTCAGGGGCATTACACACCATGAAGGGCATCACAAGGTATTCTAAATGCCCGTATCGTGTCCGAAAGGCTGTCTTCCTACTCCTCTCCGTCCTTGATGCGGACCAGATTATAGGCCCCGCGGAGATCGAGCTTGGTAAAAATGGTAGCAGTGCCAAGCCTCTGGAACAGTTCTGGGACTATTAGCGATTCTTAACAGTAATGCTGTTCAGTTCACGGTAATCCACGCAGGGCCGGAAGGTGTGGTCCTTCTTCTCCACAAACAATATACCGGCCCCTGCTGGAGAAGTGGATGGACGGATGAACCCCTTCCTCAGGTTCTCCTCAATATATTCCTTTAATTTACCTTGTTCCACTTCTGTCAATGGAAAGACCCTTCTGAAGGGAATTTCGGCCCCGGGAAGTAGTTCATGGGGCAGTTGTAGGCCCTATGAGGTGGAAGCACCTCTGCCACTTGCTTACTGAACACATCGAGGTACTCATGGTATGCTTTAGGGATGGTCTGGCGTAGGTTGGTTTCAGAGTCCAGACACAACAGGGTAGTAGTCTTGAAAGATTCAGAAGACCCACAGGACTTCTGGCAATAGGGTGAGGAGAAGGTGACCACTCCAGTGGCCCAGTTGATGGCCGGGTTATGGGCCTGCAACTATGGCATCCCCAGGATTACCGGAAACAATGGGGAGGCGATTATGTCCAGAAGAAGTAGTTCTCGGTGGGAACCAGAGATAACCATAGGCAGAGGGGCAGTCTCTTGCGTCACTGGGCCAGACCTAATGATAGACCCATCGGCTAGGTGGACAGAGAGGCCACGGGTCTTAGGCTGGAGAGGAATCTGGTGCTGGGTAGCGAAGGATGTGTCCATGAAACAGCTACAAGCTCCAGAGTCAATAATGGCGGGTGCTTGTAGGGTTCTTCCTGGGAGCTGGAAGGAGACAGCGAGAGCAAGGTGAGAAGAGATCCTGGTCAATGGGTCTGTGTAGCTTGCAGGCATGAGTGGGCACTTACGGAGCTTGGTTGGGCAGTTCCTGACATAATGTCCTGGTTCCCCACAGTAGAGGCATAAATCGCTACGACAGCGTCGTAGACGCTCTTCGGGAGTGAGGGAAGGCCGCAGAAGTCCGAGCTGCATGGGCTCGGATGGGTCCGGAGTGGGTGCTGACCGGGTGCAAGTGACTCGGAGCCCTGGGTAGCATCGAGGTTGGACGAGAGAGGCCCGTGGCTCGCTCGGCCCTGCGTTCCCTCAAACGTCGCTCAACTTGTATGGCCAGATTGACCAATGCGTACAAGGTCTGGGGTACCCCCACTCTGGCAAGTTCGTCTTTTAGGGCATCGGAGAGTCCTAAGCGGAACTGGTGACGAAGGGCAGCATTGTTCCAGTGTGTATCCGCACCCCATCGCCTAAACTCAGCCACATAGTCCTCTACAGCCCTTCGCCCCTGCTGGAGGGTGCGCAAAGCAGTCTCTGCGGTTGCGGAAAGTTGGGGGTCCTCATACAGTTGGGCCATGGCATCAAAGAAGGCAGGCAGGCTGGCCAACGCTGCATCCTTTTGTTCCAGCAAGCGGTGGGCCCAGGTCCAGGAGTCCCCGGTAAGTAAGGAAATCACAAAGCCCACCTTGGTGGCTTCCAAAGAGAAGGTTCGTGGCTGGAGTGCAAAATATAATTTGCAGGAGTTGCAGAAGTCCCTAAAGTTGCTGCGAACCCCGGAGAACCTTTCAGGAACAGAGACTCTTGGTTCCGGGGGGAGCATCACCACAGTTTGGGCCGACCCTGCCCCAGATGAGGGTGCCGGTGGATGCGGAGGGCCCAGGGTACCAGCAGGATTAGACAGAACTAGTACCCGATCCTCCAATCGGGTGTAACCTTGCCGCGCACGCTCTCGTGCGCAGGTGTGTGCGCGCACGTGCACGCCCGCGCATGCGCAGTGGTACCCACGGACGTGTGCCAGGGAATCCCGTGCGCCGGTTACTGGCAGGATCTTCATGACAGGAACACACTACACGAGGCCGCCGGCGGCAGCCTTATGTAGTGGGGTTCGTGTACTAAACCCCCTGAGCTATAATTGGCCACAGACATCCTGCCTGTGGCCAATTATTGCTTTCCTCGCCGCTGGCTCTATGATTGGCCAAGCATGCGGGGTCACAGTGCATGCTTGGCCAATCATCAGCCAGCAATGCACTGCGACTGGCGCAGTGCATTGTGGACCGTTCGCATCACGCAAATTTGATGCGAACGCCCCTCAGAGTTCTGGTTTTGACGAGCGGACAAACGGCCGATGTTCGATTCGAACATGGGTTCGAAACGAACACCGGGCCCATCCCTAATTGTGAGTGTGGGAGGAAATGAGAGGACCTGGAGGAAATCCATACAAGTAGGGATGGGCCCTGTGTGCGATTCGAACCCATGTTCGAATCGAACATCGGCCGTTCGACCGCTTGTCGAGCCCAGAACTATTTGGGCCGCTCGCATCAAATTTGTGTGATGCAAACGGCCCACAATGCACTGCGCCAGTCGCAGTGCATTGCTGGCTGATGATTGGCCAAGCATGCACTGTGACCCCGCATGCCACAGACTCAGGGGGTTTAGTACACGCCCCACACTATAAAAGGCCGCCGCGCCGGCAGCCTCGTGTAGTGTGTTCCAGCGTGTCAGTGACATTATCTGCTGTGATCCATTCTGCAGTGCTGCTGAGTCTGACATTATCTGTGCTGTGATTATTCTGCTGAGTGCTGTTGACTGCCGACATTATCTGCTGTGATTCTGGGGATTAGTGTGTGCGTGCTGTTAGTATAGCATTGCAGTATCACATTAAAACACCTTTACCCTGCTGGCCTGTTGTGTCATCTAAGGCAGCCATCTGCGGCTAATGAATTGCCAGTTACCGTAACACAGAGAACAGTCATTCATTGAAAGTCATTGAAAAAAAAGTCATTGATAAACAAAAAAACAAAAAAAAGCGTGGGGGTCCCCCCAAATTCAATTACCAGGCCCTTCAGGTCTGCTATGGATATTAAGGGGAACCCCAGCCAAAAAAAAAATAATTACGTGGGGTCCCCCTCAAAATCCATACCAGACCCTTGAGGTCTGGGATGGATTTTAAGGGGAACCCCGGCCAAAAAAAAAAATGGCGTGGGGTCCCCTTCAAAATCCATACCAGACCCTTTTCCGAGCACGCAACCTGGCAGGCCTCAGGAAAAGAGGGGAGACGAGAGCGGCCTCCCCTCCCTCCTGACCAGGCCACATGCCCTCAACATTGGGAGGGTGCTTTGGGGGTCTCAAAGCACCTTGTCCCCATGTTGATGAGGACAAGGGCCTCTTCCCCACAACCCTGGCCATTGGTTGTGTGGGTCTGCGGGCGGGGGGCTTATCAGAATCTGGGAGGGCCCCCAGATCCCGGCCCCCCTGTGTGAAATGGTAAGGGGGTACAAAAGTACCCCTACCATTTCACCAAAAAAGTGACAAAAATGTAAAAAATGACAGAGACAGAGACAGACAGAGACGGTCTTCGACAATTCCTTTATTAAAATCTTCTTTCATCTTATTTCTTCTGGTCTTCTTCCTTCTTCCTTTCTTCATCCTTCGGTTTCTTCATCTTATCCTTCCGGCATCTTCTTCCATCTTCTTCTTCCTCCGATCCGCTTCTTCTTGCTCTGGCCTTCTCATCCGGCATCTTCTTCCATGGCGTCACACAGGCTCCCGCTGTGTGAGGCTTCGCTGCGTCTGACAGGCCACCTGGTGACCCCGCCCCCTCTGAAGCACGGGGACATCATGGGGACTTAAACCTCGTTCTGTCAGGCAGAAGTGATAACAGCTAAGCCTTTCTGCCTTATTCACACTATTTTCCCCTTGCTTGCCGTTCAGTTCCAAATGAGTTTTTTAACAAATTTAGACAGGTATGAAAATTAGAAAATTAGAAAATATGAACATTAGAAAATGAGAACATTTGGAATTTCTATTTTTCTAATTTTCATATTTCCGAATTTTTTAATTTTCATATTTCCACATTTTCAAATTTTCATATTTCCAAATTTTCATATTTCCAAATTTTCTAATTTTCATATTTTCATATTTTTTAATTTTCTAATTTTTTAATTTTCTAATTTTTTTAATTTTCATATTTCCAAATTTTCTAATTGTCATATTTTCTAATTTTTATATTTTTTAATTTTCTAATTTTAAATTTTCTAATTTTCTTATTTTCTTATTTTCGAATTTTCAAATTTTCATATTTCCGAATTTTCTAATTTTTTTATTTCCAAATTTTCTAATTGTCATATTTTCTAATTTTCATATTTCCGAATTTTCAAATTTTTATATTTTCTAATTTTCTAATTAGAAATTTTCTAATTTTCATATTTCCTAATTTTCATATTTCCGAATTTTCAAATTTTCTTATTTCCAAATTTTCCAAATTTCATATTTTCCAATTTTCCAATTTTCATATTTCCGAATTTTCTAATAACAAATTTGTCTAAGTTTGTTAAAAAAAAATAATTTGGAACTAAAACAAATTGCACAAGGCTAATAATATAATACATTTATATCAGTCTCTGCCCTCAAGGAGCTTACAATGTAAGGTTCCTAACTCACATTCACAATAGGGCCAATTTACCTACAAATATGCATTGTGAGTGTGGGAGGAAATGAGAGGACCTGGAGGAAATCCATACAAGTACGATGATAACAAGTAAACTCCATGCTGGTATTTTCATGGGTGGGAGTTGAACCTATGACCCTCGTTCTGTCAGGCAGAAGTGATAACAGCTAAGCCTTTCTGCCTTATTCACACTATTTTCCCCTTGCTTGCCGTTTAGTTCCAAATGAGTTTTTTTAACAAATTTAGACAGGTATGAAAATTAGAAAATTAGAAAATATGAACATTAGAAAATGAGAAAATTTGGAATTTCTATTTTTCTAATTTTCATATTTCCGCATTTTTTTAATTTTCATATTTCCACATTTTCTAATTTTCATATTTTCTAATTTTCATATTTTCTAATTTTCATATTTTCAAATTTTCATATTTCCGAATTTTCAAATTTTCTTATTTCCAAATTTTCCAAATTTCATATTTTCGAATTTTCTAATTTTCGAATTTAAAATTTTCCAATTTAAAATTTTCTAATTTTCATATTTTCGAATTTTCCAATTTTCATATTTCCAAATTTTCTAATAACAAATTTGTCTAAATGTGTTAAAAAAATAATTTGGAACTAAAACAAATTGCACAAGGCTAATAATATAATACATTTATATCAGTCTCTGCTTGCCGTTTAGTTCCAAATTAGTTTTTTAACAAATTTAGACAGGTATTAAAATTAGAAAATTAGAAAATATGAACATTAGAAAATGAGAAAATTTGGATTTTCTATTTTTCTAATTTTCAAATTTTCATATTTCTGAATTTTCAAATTTTCATATTTCAGAATATTCTAATTTTCTAATTTTCATATTTCAGAATTTTCGAATTAACAAAATTTGTCTACATTTAAAATAAAGGCTAATTTGGAAGTAAACAAATTGCACAAGGCTAATATTATACATTTATATCAGTCTCTGCCCTCAAGGAGCTTACAATGTAAGGTTTGAATGAATGAATGAATGATTTGTATAGCGCTGCAAATGCGAACTGAATCGCCTCAAGGCGCTTTCTAACTCACATTCACAATAGGGCCAATTTACCTACAAATATGCATTGTGAGTGTGGGAGGAAATGAGAGGACCTGGAGGAAATCCATACAAGTACGATGAAAACAAGTAAACTCCATGCTGGTATTTTCATGGGTAAGAGTTGAACCTATGACCCTCGTTCTGTCAGGCAGAAGTGATAACAGCTAAGCCTTTCTGCCTTATTCTGCCTTATAATGCCTTTCTTCTTCCTCCACTGCCTCAACTATTTGCCCATTTTCTCTCTCACCACTCTACACTTTCTATTGGCTCTGCCACATGGGGCAGTACAAAGTAGCTAGGGGAAACCCAAATTTACTACATTCAAATTCACCAAAATCAGCTTTCCAGTATAGAATTACATTTTAAAATGAACAAAATGATCCAATACCAGATCTCAGTCACCATGTCCTTCCAGACTTGTACTGGAAGACGAACTCCACCGGCCGAATGCCTATTGTGAAAAACACTGTGACTTCCTCTATAATATTCTGTAAACCTAAATTGAATATGTCTAGACCTATGTCAGACAAATGTACCAGGTCTGATCTATAGAGACCTGGAAGAAAACCTTCCAAATCAAGGTGGCGATAGGATAAGTCATTGGAAGAAACTAAAAAATGATCAATGGCTCTTTTTAAACGCTTACGAATATTGTCTAAATAAAACAAATTGCTAGAGGGGGACCAAATTAACCTAGGAATAATCTCGGAAAAGGCGATAATTGAGGATAGAAAAAGGACCTTAACCACTTCAATACCAGGCACTTAGGCCCCTTTCACACTGAAGTGTTTTTCAGGCGCTACAGAGCTAAAAAATAGCACCTGTATAGTGCCTGAAAAAAGCGGGTCCTTTCACTCCAGGGCTTTCACCCTGGAGCAGTGGGCTAGCAGGACGGTAAAAAAAGTCCTGCTGGCAGCATCTTTGGAGCGGTGAATAGGGATGAGCCGAACACCCCCCGGTTCGGTTCGCACCAGAACCTGCGAACAGACCTAAACTTTGCGTGAACTTTAGAACCCTATGAAAGTCTATGGGACTCGAAAGTTCAAAATCTAAAGTGCTAATTTTAAAGGCTTATATGCAAGTTATTGTCATAAGAAGTGTTTGGGGACCCGGGGCCTGCCCCAGGGGACATGTATCAATGCAAAAAAAAGTTTTAAAAACTGCAGTTTTTTCAGGAGCAGTGATTTTAAAAATGCTTAAAGTGAAACAATAAAAGTGTAATATTCCTTTAAATTTCATACCTGGGGGTGTCTATAGTATGCATGTAAAGGGGCGCATGTTTCCCGTGCTTAGAACTGTCCCTGCACAAAGTGTCATTTCTGCAGGAAAAAAAGTCTTTTAAAATCACTCGCGGCTAATGAATTGTCGGCTCCCGTAATACAGAGAACAGTCATTGAAAGTCATTGATAAAAAAAATAAAAAAATGCGTGGGGTTCCCGCTAAATTCAATTACCAAGCCCTTCAGGTCTGGTATGGATTTTAAGGGGAACTCCACACCAAATAAAAAAAAATGGTGTGGAGTTCCCCCCAAAAATCCATACCAGACCCTTTATTTGAGCATGCAACCTGGCAGGCCACAGGACAAGAGAGGGGATGAGAGAGCGCCCCCCCCTCCTGAACTGTACCAGGACACATGCCCTCAACATTGGGAGGATGCTTTGGGGGTCTGTGACCCCTCAAAGCACCATGTCCCCATGTTGATGGGGACAAAGGCCTCATCCCCACAACCCTGGCCGGTGGTTGTGGGGGTCTGCGGGCGGGGGGCTTATCAGAATCTGGAAGCCCCCTTTAACAAGGGGACCCCCAGTCCCCTGTTTGAAATGGTAAGGGGGTACAAAAGTACCCCTACCATTTCACAAAGAAAGTGTAAAAAATTGTTAAAAAAAAACACAGACATCGTTGGGAAAAGTCCTTTATTAAAAATAAAAAAAATAAAAAAAAGATTCCAGCGGTGTTAATCCACTCTTGCTATGGGTAATCTCTCCTGATGGTCCAGCGCAGTGCATCCTGTCTCCACGGAGACACTGCGGGAATCCCACCAGCCTGATAAGGTCTTAGCTGAGAAAGACGGGGCCTCCCGTCACCTGACCCCGCCCCCCTCTGACGCAAGGGGAAACCCAGGCTTCCCCAGTGATGTGCGGGTGACCCCGCCCCCCTCTGATGTAGGAGGAGAAGCCAGCTTTCAGCGGCTACAGAGGGAAAATGGAAGGGCTAGGTTCCTCTATATGCCAAATAGTAAAAAAAACATCCAGCACTTAGACCAAGGATCGTCACCCAGGGACTATGGCACGTAATGCTTTCAAAGATGCAGCTAGGGTTGATACCTGTCCAGGATTCAGGCGGACTGAAATCCGGATACATTATTCAGACCAGGCGGTGACTCCCCAAGTAACAAATCTGTTGCCATCTGGGAGCTGTGGACGGCTGTCTGGGGGCATATTCGGCATCACTGGGGGAAGAGCAATGATGTCAGCAAGACCAATTTGACCACACCCACTGTTCGCTGCAGCACAATATGTGAACTGCAAAACTATTCTCTTTGGGGCACCCAAAGGTGTCCCAGGCCACAAAAGTGTTTGGGTTCGGCTTGAAGAAAAGGTGGCAACCCTAGATGCAGCCCTGCTCAGACTGGGAAATATACAGAAAACTGTAAAAATATATACAACAGGGTGCAAATGCCTGGTGCATTACCACCAAAACCATTTATTAAAACCATTAGACAATATTTTACTTACAAAGGCAGAATAAAATCAAGTTCGGCAAATGCACCATTCCAGCAAGTGATATGGGCATCCCGACCGACTCCACATGAAGGAAAAGCTTACATTTTCGTGGGGACAGACCCCCTATCCCAACCAGAAAGTGTACCACCATTTATATGTTTGCACATGAAGGATACACCCCCCCCCCCCCCCCCCCCCCCCCCCCCAGTGAGAAAATTGGCAGAGGCACCCAACACCTTCTCCACACCAGTCCCTTAAAGGGAAGAAATACTACAAAAAAGGGGGTGGGAAACCCAGCAAAACAAACAGGGCAAAAATAAATATAAATCACACAGAATGTTGACAGCATTCCACGCCTTCATGAACATGTGCTGAATAACTCCTGCCACCCCAGAGAGACTCGTCCGCCATTGTCCTCTCATGCAGTTTCTGAGGATCCTTTCCACAGAAGTAAACATTGACATAATTTTGCCCCTTGCTTTTCTCGGTTTCACCTCTTATCCTCCCCATCTTTATTTCCAATTTAATTTTTACTTTTGTATTCATGTTTTTTTACCACTTCCCATCCAGGTCAATTCTGAAACATTAAATCTTTTTTTTTTTAGCAGAGGCCCTATAGAACAAAATGGATGGTGTTGCAATTTTTATGTCACACGGTATTTGCGCAGTGATTTTTCAAACGCAATTTTTAAAAAAAAAAAAAAAAAAACGCTTTCATGAATAAAAAAAAAAAAAAACGTTAGCCCAATTTTGTTGTATACTGTGAAAGATGATGTTACTCCGAGTAAATAGATACCTAAACATGTCATGCTTTAAAATTGTGTATGCCCGTGGAATGGCGGCAAACTACGGTGCTTAAAAAATCTCTATAGGCAACACTTTTAAAGAATAACTCTGGCCACCCCAAAGAGACACGTCTGCCGTTGTCCTCTCATGCAGTTGCTGAGGATAGAGAGTTATGAGTGACTGGAACGCATGCTCGGGGCTGCGGAATGCAAAGGCAGAGGCGTAAAACCATAAGACCATCATAGCAGGGCAGAATATTGGCGGGACAAGTGCCTTAAGGTTCAAGCGACACCCGCTGTTGGAGCGCACTTTAGTGAAGCGCTCATTTCTGGGACAGTACTACGACAGAGTGTATACTCTAATGCGGGAAAATCAAAAATAAAGTAAAAAATAGAAAAATATATAAATAATACCACTTGCCAACCCCACCGCAGCCTTTCCTGGATTCTATTGTCCCATTGCAGAGTCTGGGAGAGATGCAGTCGGCAGTGAATGCTGCCCTGAACAGAGAAAGAGTAACTGATGTTGTTGCAACTCTCTCTGTAACCCCGGATACCAGCAACGAATAGCGGGTAGAAAAACAGCCAATCAGACCGATCTGTGTCTCATTGGCTTCATGGTAGGCTAGAGGAGAGATTTGGGGTCTAATAGACCTCAGATCTTTCAATAAAGAGGACCTGTTATGGCCCATGCTGTCACAAGAGATGTTGTTCATCCCTTGTGATAGCAATAAAGTTAATCCACAAAAAAGTGTAAAAAAAAATTGCATAAAAAATAAATAAATAAAATAAAGTCCCACCATGGTTACGCGCAAATGCTAACGTATACGTTACTCCCACGCGTATATGTAAACGGTGGTCACACCACACATGTGAGGTATTGTCGCAATGTCAGAGCGAGAGCAATAATTCTATCACCAGACCTCCTGTAAAGGCCTGTCGCCTATGAAGAATTTTTAAGCACCGTAGTTTGCTGCCATTCCATGGGCAAACACAATTTTAAAGCATGACATGTTAGGTATCTATTTACTCGGGGTAACATCATCTTTCACATTATACAACAAAATTGAGCTAACTTTAGTGTTTTATTTTTTTAATTCATGAAAGTGTTTTTATTTTTTCATACTATAAATACTGTGTGACATAAAAAATTGCAAAACACACCATTTTGTTCTATAGAGCCTCTGCTAAAAAAAATGATATAATGTTTCAGAATTGGCCCGGATGGCAAGTGGTAAAAAAACATGAATACAAAATAAAAAGTAAATAGGAAATAAATATAGGAACCCCCCCCCCCCCCAACAAAAAACAAAAACGGGGGGAAAAGAGGGGTAACTGAGAAATGCAAGGGGCAGAATTATGTCAAAGTTTCCTCAATATGCTAACACATCATAACATAGAAGACATAGTTGTAGACTCTAAAATCACATGATAATGAAATATAATGATACAGTATATGATGTGGTATGTACAATACAAATATTCACTAAATATGAAAAAAATACATACAATATCTAAAATAATATATATATATATATATATATATATATATATATATATATATATATATATATATATAGCACCCCACTTCTTCTAGAAGGTCCTGGAAGGAAAAGAGGGGAGGAGAGGCAGAGCTGCCTGAAGTATCTGGGGAGCCTTCACCAATCACCGCTTTGGATTGGCAGGGAGGAGGCCTCCTTAAATACCTGTGCTCAGCTCAGCTGGGGAGTTGTTGTCAGGTGGAAGAGCTGGAGGGAGAGAGTGTGGAGGCTGTCGGGCCCACGCGGAGCTCCCCTGGTTTGGGGGATGATCCTGGGCTTGGGCTCGGGTGCATTCGGGAGGAGTGAAGAGATCCTGGAATCAGCGGAATGGTCATCTCCAGAGATATGCCCAGAGGAGGAGTGGGAGACAGGAGGTTCCCAGGTCCTGGATGTGCCATCTGACGGAGGAGAGGAGCCAGATCTTGCTGGGGAACATGGGCATCTGCAAGTAGGGGCAAGGGGGGGCAATTGCCCCCCCCCCGGAATCATCAAAAAGGTGTTGGCGTTGCAGTTGCACTGTGTGTTGAAGTGACCGATGTGGCTACGACCGCTGCAGACTTTTTTCTAGGTCTGCTACTTTGCTGGCTGCTCTCTGCTCTATATAAACAAATAAAACGGCGCTGGAATAAACGTGTGCAATAATAAATAGAAAACGTGAAGGAAGACACAAAAAAAGTGCAAAAAATGTGCAGCTGCTGATAAAAAAGTGCTATAACTTTCAAAAAATGCTCAAACCAATATAACAGCGCTGGCAATCAAAAATTATTACAAACCAATAAGAATGGTCCCACAAAATTGACTGGCATCAATAATGTGTGTGATGAAATTATTTCATAAGTGACATGATTAAATAATTCCCAAAATTTATAAACCACAACCTATATGTGATGAAATTGATATAAATATGAATATAAAAATAAAGATAAATATATTGTCCAATTAGTGTCCCAAAAATCAAAAAAATATATGTGCATATAGGCTCTTCCTTGAAATGGACTCACCGGGCTAGCAGACAGACAGAGCACCAAAGCAGAAGGCAGATATGCAGACAAGCTGTAGTACGGCAAGCAGGCACAGAAGCAGAGCTGAATAAATAAGCCAGTGAGATGAGAGGGTCCAGGGAGCGATGAATGCACGTGTGGCACAATGATATTCTTGGAGGATGTTGTACCGATAAGAGAAGAAACCAAAATAGTGAAGTATTGTGGGGTGATTTCAAACTGCGCGCTCATCGCTACTTACTGGATGCAGAAAAGAAAACAAACTTCTCAGATACTTCCGCGGTCGCCGCAAGTTCAGCGTACGGAAACAGGAAGTGGCGTCAATGGTTGGATCCTTGGCCGGAAATTACGTCGACGCGTTTCGCCCCTCCTCCAGGGCGTCATCAAAAGACATCACTTCCGGCCAAAAGGACGTGATATTTATACTAAATGAAAGACAAAACCCCTCCTTTTACAGATGGAGCCAAATCGCCAAACATGATCAGAGAGGATGAGATCACTTATTGTCCTGCATCATCATCATCATATAAGTTTGCAATGAACCTTTAATAAACTGACAGTAAAAAGGACAAAAGAGTCCCAACATTAACAATATATTATTAAAATAAGTAAAACATGTGTAATATATGCAACATACAATATGCCATATATGAGCAAAAAGATTATTAAAAATATATAACATATAGTTAAAATTACATGTATATAAAAAACATAATTCTAGGATTGGGAACTTGAAATTGCAGCATGATAGATTATTATCCCATGACATTTTTTAAAACTTTTACATAACATAATCAATTTGTCCTAACAGTTTTGAACTACCCATCTCCGGGACATTGTCTAAAATTGTTATATAAAAAAATATATAAATATATATAGTAATATATATAAAAAAATGAATAAAAATGGAAAGATGGATAGATATAAGAGAATAAGACAAAATATAGAATAAGAAAGATGAATGAGATGAAATAAAATGAAATGAAATAAAATAAAATATCAAAAAAGAAATAGAAAAAATGAAAATAAAAATAAATAAAAAAAAAAAATAATATAAAAATGGACAAAATATATAAAGATGCAAAAATATATAAAATTAAAATAAAATGAAAAATAAATAAAATGAAAAAAAAAATTAGAAATAAATGAAATGAAAATAGAAATGAAAATAAATGAAAATAAATGAAAATAAATGAAAATAAATATGAAAACAATAAAGAGATGTCCCGAAATAAGGGAGGACCAAATTACCAGTTGGACAAAAAGCAATTCAAATCTAGATCAATATTGATACCCAGGGGGCTTAAAGTCCGCAATCTATGGATCCATTGTGTCTCGTTCTGGGAAATTGAACGTTTAAGGTTAGAACCTCTCCAGTGCTGTTCCACCTTATCGATTCCACAGAATGTCAAAACACTAGGATCTCGGCCATGGAACATTCTAAAATGATTGGAGAGACAATGGTGTTTGTATCCCTTCCTGATCCTGTTTACATGCTCCCTCAACCTCACCCCCAATTGTCTAGTGGTTCTCCCCACATATTGGAGCCCACACGGGCAGGCAAGCAAATACGTCACGTGTGTGGTCCCACACGTGATAAACTTTTTGATCTCATAAGACCTTCCAGTAGTGAAAGAGCTAAACTGCATGGTTTTTCTTTTCCTGAATTTTGATGTTCTACACATCATACATCTCCCACAACTGTAGAAGCCTGTTTGGTCCAAAAAGGTAAACAATTTTTTTGGAGGGTTCACAACATTATGTGCCAATTGCAGTCTCAGGGTGGGAGGCTTGGTGTAAATAAAATTAGGCCGACTAGGCAATACTGGTTTTAGTACTGCTCTCTGCTCTGTCCTAGCACTGACACTGTCCTCCGCTCGTCATTCTGCCCCCATCATCCCATCCGCACTTCTCTCCTGTACATACTGCCCCCATCATCCCCTCTGCACTCCTCTTCTGTACATACTGCACCCATCATCCCCTCCGCACTCCTCTCCTGTACATACTGCCCCATCATCCCCTCGGCACTCCTCTCCAGTACATACTGCCCCCATCATCACCTCCGTACTCCGGTCCTGTACACACTGCCCCCATCATCCCCTCTGTAGTCCTCTCCTGTACATACTGTACCCATCATCCCCTCCGTACTCCTATCCTGTACACACTGCCCCCATCATCCCCTCCATACTCCTCTCCTGTGCATACTGCACCCATCATACCCACCACACTCCACTCCTGTACATACTGATCCGTCATACCCACCACACTCCTCTCATGTACACACTGCCTCAATTGTCCCCTCCATACCCCTCTCCTGTACATACTGCCCCATCATACCCACCACTAGGGATGGGCCCGGTGCTCGATGCGAACCCACGTTCGCATCGAGCACCGGGCGTTCGCTCGCTCGGCGAGCCCAGAACTATTTTGGCCGCTCGCATCACGTTCGTGTGATGCGAGCGGCCCCGCAATGCATTGCGGCCGGCGCGGCCGACGCAGTGCATTGCTGGCTGATGATTGGCCAAGCATGCACTGTGACCCCGCATGCTTGGCCAATCACAGCCCCGGAAACTCGAAGAGCCATAATTGGCTACAGGCAGGACGCCTGTAGCCAATTACAGCTCAGGGGCTGTAGTACACGCCCCCCCCCTATAAAACGCCGCCACGCCGTCTGCGCCGGTCACATGCTGTTCCTGCGCAGATTGAGCAGGCAGATTCTGTGACACTCTGCTGCATTTAGATAGTTAGAGAGATTCACTTACAGAGATTGAGTTAGATAGATTCAGTTACAAAGATTGATTGAGAAAGAGGGGCTTGTAGTGTGCTCGTGGCAGGCAGGCAGAGCTCCTATATTTTGTTACCAGAAGCACCTATAGGACTTGTAGTGTGTTCGTGGCAGGCAGGCAGAGCTCCTATATTTTGTTACCAGAAGCACCTATAGGACTTGTAGTGTGTTCGTGGCAGGCAGGCAGAGCTCCTATATTTTGTTACCAGAAGCACCTATAGGACTTGTAGTGTGTTCGTGGCAGGCAGGCAGAGCTCCTATATTTTGTTACCAGAAGCACCTATAGGACTTGTAGTGTGTTCGTGGCAGGCAGGCAGAGCTCCTATATTTTGTTCCCAGAGGCACCTATAGGACTTGAAGTGTGTTAGTCCCATTACACACACAGAGCTATATTTTCTTCCCAGAAGCACCTATAGGACTTGAAGTGTGTTAGTCCCATTACACACACAGAGCTATATTTTCTTCCCAGAAGCACCTATAGGACTTGAAGTGTGTTAGTCCCATTACACACACAGAGCTATATTTTGTTCCCAGAAGCACCTATAGGACTTGAAGTGTGTTAGTCCCATCACACACACAGAGCTATATTTTGTTCCCAGAAGCACCTATAGGACTTGAAGTGTGTTAGTCCCATCACACACACAGAGCTATATTTTGTTCCCAGAAGCACCTATAGGACTTGAAGTGTGTTAGTCCCATTACACACACAGAGCTATATTTTCTTCCCAGAAGCACCTATAGGACTTGAAGTGTGTTAGTCCCATTACACACACAGAGCTATATTTTGTTCCCAGAAGCACCTATAGGACTTGAAGTGTGTTAGTCCCATCACACACACAGAGCTATATTTTGTTCCCAGAAGCACCTATAGGACTTGAAGTGTGTTAGTCCCATCACACACACAGAGCTATATTTTGTTCCCAGAAGCACCTATAGGACTTGAAGTGTGTTAGTCCCATCACACACACAGAGCTATATTTTGTTCCCAGAAGCACCTATAGGACTTGAAGTGTGTTAGTCCCATCACACACACAGAGCTATATTTTGTTCCCAGAAGAACCTATAGGACTTGAAGTGTGTTAGTCCCATCACACACACAGAGCTATATTTTGTTCCCAGAAGCACCTATAGGACTTGAAGTGTGTTAGTCCCATTACACACACAGAGCTATATTTTCTTCCCAGAAGCACCTATAGGACTTGAAGTGTGTTAGTCCCATCACACACACAGAGCTATATTTTGTTCCCAGAAGCACCTATAGGACTTGAAGTGTGTTAGTCCCATTACACACACAGAGCTATATTTTGTTCCCAGAAGCACCTATAGGACTTGAAGTGTGTTAGTCCCATCACACACACAGAGCTATATTTTGTTCCCAGAAGAACCTATAGGACTTGAAGTGTGTTAGTCCCATCACACACACAGAGCTATATTTTGTTCCCAGAAGAACCTATAGGACTTGAAGTGTGTTAGTCCCATCACACACACAGAGCTATATTTTGTTCCCAGAAGCACCTATAGGACTTGAAGTGTGTTAGTCCCATCACACACACAGAGCTATATTTTGTTCCCAGAAGCACCTATAGGACTTGAAGTGTGTTAGTCCCATCACACACACAGAGCTATATTTTGTTCCCAGAAGCACCTATAGGACTTGAAGTGTGTTAGTCCCATCACACACACAGAGCTATATTTTGTTCCCAGAAGCACCTATAGGACTTGAAGTGTGTTAGTCCCATCACACACACAGAGCTATATTTTGTTCCCAGAAGAACCTATAGGACTTGAAGTGTGTTAGTCCCATTACACACACAGAGCTATATTTTCTTCCCAGAAGCACCTATAGGACTTGAAGTGTGTTAGTCCCATTACACACACAGAGCTATATTTTCTTCCCAGAAGCACCTATAGGACTTGAAGTGTGTTAGTCCCATTACACACACAGAGCTATATTTTGTTCCCAGAAGCACCTATAGGACTTGAAGTGTGTTAGTCCCATCACACACACAGAGCTATATTTTGTTCCCAGAAGCACCTATAGGACTTGAAGTGTGTTAGTCCCATCACACACACAGAGCTATATTTTGTTCCCAGAAGAACCTATAGGACTTGAAGTGTGTTAGTCCCATCACACACACAGAGCTATATTTTCTTCCCAGAAGCACCTATAGGACTTGAAGTGTGTTAGTCCCATCACACACACAGAGCTATATTTTCTTCCCAGAAGCACCTATAGGACTTGAAGTGTGTTAGTCCCATCACACACACAGAGCTATATTTTGTTCCCAGAAGCACCTATAGGACTTGAAGTGTGTTAGTCCCATCACACACACAGAGCTATATTTTGTTCCCAGAAGAACCTATAGGACTTGAAGTGTGTTAGTCCCATTACACACACAGAGCTATATTTTCTTCCCAGAAGCACCTATAGGACTTGAAGTGTGTTAGTCCCATTACACACACAGAGCTATATTTTCTTCCCAGAAGCACCTATAGGACTTGAAGTGTGTTAGTCCCATTACACACACAGAGCTATATTTTGTTCCCAGAAGCACCTATAGGACTTGAAGTGTGTTAGTCCCATCACACACACAGAGCTATATTTTCTTCCCAGAAGCACCTATAGGACTTGAAGTGTGTTAGTCCCATTACACACACAGAGCTATATTTTGTTCCCAGAAGCACCTATAGGACTTGAAGTGTGTTAGTCCCATCACACACACAGAGCTATATTTTGTTCCCAGAAGCACCTATAGGACTTGAAGTGTGTTAGTCCCATCACACACACAGAGCTATATTTTGTTCCCAGAAGAACCTATAGGACTTGAAGTGTGTTAGTCCCATCACACACACAGAGCTATATTTTCTTCCCAGAAGCACCTATAGGACTTGAAGTGTGTTAGTCCCATTACACACACAGAGCTATATTTTCTTCCCAGAAGCACCTATAGGACTTGAAGTGTGTTAGTCCCATTACACACACAGAGCTATATTTTGTTCCCAGAAGCACCTATAGGACTTGAAGTGTGTTAGTCCCATCACACACACAGAGCTATATTTTGTTCCCAGAAGCACCTATAGGACTTGAAGTGTGTTAGTCCCATTACACACACAGAGCTATATTTTCTTCCCAGAAGCACCTATAGGACTTGAAGTGTGTTAGTCCCATCACACAGAGCTCCTCTATTTTCTTTGCAGAAGCACCCACAGGACTTCTAGTGTGTTAGTGGCATCACACAGAGCTCCTCTATTTTCTTTGCAGAAGCACCCATAGGACTTCTAGTGTGTTAGTGGCATCACACAGAGCTCCTATATATTCTTCTCAGCAGCACCCACAGGACTTCTAGTGTGTTAGTGGCATCACACAGAGCTCCTCTATTTTCTTTGCAGAAGCACCCATAGGACTTCTAGTGTGTTAGTGGCATCACACAGAGCTCCTCTATTTTCTTTGCAGAAGCACCCACAGGACTTCTAGTGTGTTAGTGGCATCACACAGAGCTCCTCTATTTTCTTTGCAGAAGCAACCATAGGACTTCTAGTGTGTTAGTGGCATCACACAGAGCTCCTATATATTCTTCTCAGCAGCACCCACAGGACTTCTAGTGTGTTAGTGGCATCACACAGAGCTCCTCTATTTTCTTTGCAGAAGCACCCATAGGACTTCTAGTGTGTTAGTGGCATCACACAGAGCTCCTATATATTCTTCTCAGCAGCACCCACAGGACTTCTAGTGTGTTAGTGGCATCACACAGAGCTCCTCTATTTTCTTTGCAGAAGCACCCATAGGACTTCTAGTGTGTTAGTGGCATCACACAGAGCTCCTATATATTCTTCTCAGCAGCACCCACAGGACTTCTAGTGTGTTAGTGGCATCACACAGAGCTCCTCTATTTTCTTTGCAGAAGCACCCATAGGACTTCTAGTGTGTTAGTGGCATCACACAGAGCTCCTATATATTCTTCTCAGCAGCACCCACAGGACTTCTAGTGTGTTAGTGGCATCACACAGAGCTCCTCTATTTTCTTTGCAGAAGCACCCATAGGACTTCTAGTGTGTTAGTGGCATCACACAGAGCTCCTATATATTCTTCTCAGCAGCACCCACAGGACTTCTAGTGTGTTAGTGGCATCACACAGAGCTCCTATATTTTCTTCTCAGCAGCACCCACAGGACTACCGACTACAATGGCTGGAAGACCGCCAAGGGGAGGCAGAGCGTGCAGAGCCAAGAACACAGGGCAGGCAGGCTCTGTTTCTAGTGGACGTGGCCGTGGACGTGGACGTGGTCGTGCATCGTCATCAGCACGTGGCCATGGGACACGCGCGTCTTTGTTTTCGGCAGCTGGACATGTGGAGCCGCATCATGCTGAAGGCTTGGTAGAATGGATGACCAAGCCCTCCTCATCCTCCTCATCCTCTCTCACCCAGGCTCAGGGTACTGACAGAGCATCATCAGCCACCCCTTCCCTAGACCCACCATGTCCTCCTGAGGAGTCCCCCGAACTCTTTGAGCACAGTGTTGGGTACATGCTCCAGGAGGATGCCCAACGATTCGAAGGCTCGGATGACGATACCCAGCTTGAGGAATCTGGCAGTACAGTTCCACCAGCTGCAGCTTACTGCCAGGTTTGCTCTAGTGGTGAAGAGGGAGGGGATGATGAGGTCACTGACTCCACGTGGGTGCCTCAAGGGAGAGAGGATGAGGAGGAGGACGAGGAGGAGGAGGATGCGGCGTCACATGTCCAACGAGGCAGGATGCCCCCTGGAGGCCAGGTAGAGGCCAGCACAGCAACTGTACAACACCGCAGAGCTCCGCCTGTGCAGGGCGCTGCCTCTGCACGTTATCAGAAAAGTTCTTTGGTGTGGGCCTTTTTTGAGACGAGTGCAGCAGATCGCACCACTGCTATTTGCAATATTTGTCTCAAGCGTATCTCGCGTGGCCAAAACATCAGCCGCTTGGGCACGACAAGCATGACCAGACATATGGCGACCTGCCATGCAGCTCGTTGGCAGGCACACATAAAAGACCCACACCAAAGAACTAAGCGGACCTCTCCTTGCTCCTCCTCAGCTGGGATCTCCATCCCCACTACACCTTCAGTCCTCTCTGAAAGCTGCTCTGAGAGGACTGAAGGTGTAGAATTCGGTGTGTCACAACCAAGTACTTGCAGTACACCGACGTCCGAATGCAGCAGGCAAATTTCCCTGCCCCAGCTGCTGGACCGTAGAAAGAAGTACACTCCCAGCCATCCACATGCCCAGCGGTTGAATGCTAGCCTTGCTAAATTGCTAGCACTTCAACTGCTGCCTTTTCAGTTGGTAGACTCGGCCCCCTTCCGTGAGTTTGTTCAATGTGCGGTTCCTCAGTGGCAGGTTCCCAAACGCCACTTTTTCTCGCGGAAGGCGATTCCGTCTCTCTACCGGCATGTGGAGGGCAATGTCCATGCCTCGCTGGACAGGGCGGTCAGCGGTAAGGTGCATATTACCGCTGACTCATGGTCCAGCAGGCATGGACAGGGACGGTACCTTTCTTTCACGGCCCATTGGGTCACTCTATTGGCAGCTGGGAGGGATGCAGGACAAGGTGCAGTAGTGTTGGAGGTTGTTCCGCCACCACGCCTCCAAAACGCGACTACTGCTACTGGTTGTGACACACCTCTCTCCTCCACCCCCTCCTCTTCTTCTTCCTCCAGTGCTCTGTCCTTGGAACCAGCGGTGCTCCGTAGGCGTACAAGGGGCTACGCAAGTACGCAGGCAAAAAGATGCCATGCCGTGCTTGCGCTGGTGTGTTTGGGGGACAGGAGCCACACTGGGCCAGAGGTTCTGGCAGCTCTGCAGGGGCAGGCCGAGAGGTGGTTGACGCCACGTCAGCTTAAGCCAGGAATGGTCGTTTCTGACAATGGCACCAACCTCCTCTCCGCCCTGCGACAGGGGCAGCTCACCCATGTGCCCTGCATGGCTCACGTCCTCAACCTGGTGGTGCAGCGGTTCTTGGGCAGGTTCCCAGGCTTACAGGATGTCCTGAGGCAGGCCAGGAAAGTCTGTGTGCATTTCCGCCGATCTTATAATGCCAGTGCTCGGCTGACTGAGCTGCAAAAGGAGCTGAACCTGCCCAAGAACCGCCTAATATCTGACATGCCCACCAGGTGGAACTCAACGTTGGCCATGCTGCAGCGACTGCACACGCAGCAGAGGGCCATCAATGAGTACCTTTGCGACTACGGCACCAGGACAGGGTCAGGGGAGCTTGGTTTTTTTTCCCCACGTCAGTGGAGCATGATCAGGGATGCATGCACTGTCCTCTCACCATTTGAGGAGGCCACGAGGATGGTGAGCAGTGACAGTGCATGCATCAGTGACACTGTCCCTCTTGTCCACCTGTTGGAGCATACGCTGCGTGGGATAATGGACAGGGCACTTGAGGCAGAACAGAGGCAGGAAGAGGAGGACTTCCTTGCCTCTCAAGGCCCCCTTTATCCGGACAGTGTTCCTTCTGTCCCACCCATCACACAGGAAGAGGATGAGGAGGAGGAGGAGGAGGAGGAGGATTGTGTGAGCATGGAGGTGGAGCCTGGCACTCAGCATCAGCAGCAGCAGTCTTTTAGGGATGATGTACAGTCCCAACAAGCCAGTGGACTTGTACGTGGCTGGGAGGAGGTGGCTGGCGATCATGTCATCCTCAGTGACCCAGAAGACTCCGGACCGAATGCCTCAGCTAACCTACGCTGCATGGCCTCCCTGATCCTGCAAAGCCTGCGGAAGGAGAGGGACCATTACTGGCTGGCCACTCTCCTTGATCCGCGGTACAAGGGTAAGGTTGCGGACCTTATCTTGCCGTCGCAGAGGGAGCAGAGGATGAGACATCTCAGGGAGGCCTTGCAGAAAGGTCTGTGCAACGCGTTCCCAGAAACTGGGAGGCTACAAACTCCTGGTCCTGGGCGACGAGTTGCTGAGGCTTCAGTCAGTGGCAGAAGGAGCGGTGGGGAAGGTGGACGTCTGACCGATGCGTTCAGACAATTTTTTAGTCCGCAGCCCCAAGGTATGATCGGTTCCAGCAACCATCGCCAGCGTCTGATATACATGGTGCAGGAATACCTTGGGGCAAGGTCAGACTTGGACACCTTTCCCACCGAAAATCCTCTGGCTTACTGGGTCCTGAGGATGGATCACTGGCCAGAGCTTGCACAGTATGCAATTGAGCTACTGGCCTGTCCTGCCTCCAGCGTTCTTTCCGAACGCACATTCAGTGCTGCTGGAGGATTTGTGACTGATCATAGGGTGCGCCTGTCCACCGCCTCGGTTGATCGACTGACATTCATCAAAATGAATCAGTCTTGGATCACCACCAGCTACCAGGCACCTGAGGCGGATATAACCGAATAATTTTTAATGTCACATCCCTTCAAGACTGCCTATGCTGATGCTGAGTGACTGTCCTCTTATGTTCACTGACTATCCTCTTCCTCCTCCTCAATGATCCATGCCACCACACCAGTGCCTAAGGCACAATTTTTCAGCCCCTGTTTAACAGGGGCGTGTACTTACAATTTTTTAAAAAAATGCTTCGCAACACGTGTGACTGCTGTGCTCCAAGTACAGTCTCTGTGAGGGCCGTGTTGCAGTGTTGTGGCACCAGCACCAGTGCCTAAGGCACAATTTTTCAGCCCCTGTTTAACAGGGGCGGGTACTTACAATTTTTTAAAAAAATGCTTCGCAACACGTGTGACTGCTGTGCTCCAAGTACAGTATCTGTGAGGGCCGGGTTGCAGTGTTGTGGCACCAGCACCAGTGCCTAAGGCACAATTTTTCAGCCCCTGTTTAACAGGGGCGTGTACTTACAATTTTTTAAAAAAAATGCTTCGCAACACGTGTGACTGCTGTGCTCCAAGTACAGTATCTGTGAGGGCCGGGTTGCAGTGTTGTGGCACCAGCACCAGTGCCTAAGGCACAATTTTTCAGCCCCTGTTTAACAGGGGCGTGTACTTACAATTTTTTAAAAAAATGCTTCGCAACACGTGTGACTGCTGTGCTCCAAGTACAGTCTCTGTGAGGGGTTGCAGTGTTGTGGCACCAGCACCAGTGCCTAAGGCACAATTTTTCAGCCCCTGTTTAACAGGGGCGGGTAATTACAAATCTTGATCTAATAGTTCACAGCAGGGCCCATTCCTGCGCCCACCAAGAGTAACTATGAGGGCCTGCAGTCTTGTGGCAACACCGTCCACCACCACCGCCAAAGGCCCAATTTTTCTGCCCTGTTCATCAGGTGCTTGCAATTACAAATCTTGATCTAATAACTCACAGCAGGGCCCATTCCTGCGCCCACCAAGAGTAACTATGAGGGCCTACAGTCTTGTGGCAACACCGTCCACCACCACCGCCAAAGGCCCAATTTTTCTGCCCTGTTCATCAGGTGCTTGCAATTACAAATCTTGATCTAATAACTCACAGCAGGGCCCATTCCTGCGCCCACCAAGAGTAACTGTGAGAGCTTACAGTCTTGTGGCAAAACCGTCCACCACCACCACCACCACCCCCAATTTTTCTGCCCTGTTCAACAGGTGCATGCAATTACAAATCTTGATCTATTAACTCACAGCAGGGCCCATTCCTGTGCCCACCAGTCTTGTGGCTACACCAACATCTAATAGGGCAAATTTCTGCAGAGTATATACGCCAGGCCCCTACTTTCAAACATCCAACTTACAAACGACTCCTACTTGCAAATGGAAAGAGAAAACAGGAAGTGAGAGGAAATCTACCCCTAGGAAGGGAAATTCTATCCTGTTAGATTTAATTTGGGAAAAAGGTATCTCCTCTCTACTGATACTTTATCACCAATCCTTGTTTCAATTAAAACCCCACTTTTCCAAAAACATTTGTCATTGGGACGGAAAGTGAGGTGACATGTTCTGAACAGATGTGCAAAGACAGCAAATGTTACAGGGGTGATAACCCCTCCCTATGTTCTCCAAAAAGCTTAAAAATATATTTTTTTGGGATGGAGCTACACTTCATAATGTACCTGTTCAGATTCTACTTAAGAACAAACCTAAAGCCGCAAGTGTTTTTAAATGGCTTCTTTTTTTCCTTTACAAATGTCATTTTGTGCAAGGACAGTTCTAAACACGGGAAACACATGCCACTTCACAGGCATACTTTAGACACCCCCCAGGTACCATATTTAAAGGAAAATTTCACTTTTTTTTTTTTCACTTTATGCATCATTAAAATGACTGCTCCCGAAAAAACGTTAGTTTTTAAAAGTTCTTTTTGCATTGATATATGTCCCCTGGGGCAGGACCCGGGTCCCCAAACCTGTTTTATGACATTAACATGCATATTGGCCGTTGTAATTAGCACTTTTGATTTCGAACGTTCGCGTCCATTATAACGTATAGGGTTCGAAAATTCGCGCGAACTTTCGGTCCGTTCGAAGGTTCTGGTTCGAACCGAACCCGGGGGTGTTCGGCTCATCCCTACCCACCACACTACTCTCCTGTACATACTGCCCCATCAAACCCACCACAATCCTCTCCTGTACATACTGCCCCCATCAAACCCACCACAATCCTCTCCTGTACATACTGCCCCCATCAAACCCACCACACTCCTCTCCTGTACATACTGCTCCATCATACGCACCACACTCCTCACCTGTACATACTGCCCCCATCATCCCCTCCATACTCCTCTCCTGTACACACTGCTGCCACCATCCCCTCCCTACTCCTCTCCTGCACATACTGCCCCCATCATCCCCTCCGTACTCCTCTCCTGTACATACTACCCCCATCATACCCACCACGCTCCTGTCTTGTACATACTGCACCCATCATACCCACCACACTCCTCTCCTGTACATACTGCCCCATTAATACCCACCACACTCCTCTCCTGTACATACTGCCCCATTATCCCCTCCACACTCTTTTCCTGTACATACTGCCCCCATCATACCCTCCGCACTCCTCTCCTGTATATACTGCCCCCATTGTCCCACCCATACTGCTCTCCTGTACATGCTACCCCTATCATACCCACCACAGTCATAACCTTTATATACTGCCCCATCATACCCACCACACTCCTCTCCTGTACATGCTGCCTCCATCATACCCACCACACTCCTCCCCTGTACATACTGCCCCATCATACCCACCACACTCCTCTCCTGTACATACTGCCCCATCATACCCTTCGTACTCCTCTCCTGTACATACTGCACCCATCATACTCACCACACTCCTCTCCTGTACATACTGCCCCCATCATACCCACCACAATCCTCTCCTGTACATACTGCCCCATCATACCCACCACACTCCTCTCCTGTACATACTTGCCCCATCATACCCGCCACACTCCTCTCATGTACAAACTGTCCCCATCATCCCCTCCACACTCCTCTCCTGTACATACTGCCCCCATCATCCCCACCGCACTCCTCTCCTGTACATACTGCCCCCATCATACCCACCACACTCCTCTCCTGTACATACTGCCCCCATCATACCCACCACACTCCTCTCCTGTAAATACTGCCCCCATCATACCCACCTCACTCCTCTCCTGTACATACTGCCCCCATCATACCCACCACACTTCTCTCCTGTACATACTGCCCCCATCATACCCACCTCACTCCTCTCCTGTACATACTGCCCCCATCATACCCACCACACTCCTCTCCTGTACATACTGCCCCCATCATATCCACCACACTCCTCTCCTGTACATACTGCCCCATCATACCCACCTCACTCCTCTCCTGTACATACTGCCCCCATCATACCCACCACACTCCTCTCCTGTACATACTGCCCCCATTATACCCGCCACACTCCTCTCCTGTACATACTGCCCCCATCATTGCTTCCGCACTCCTCTCCTGTACATACTGCCCCCATCATCCCCTCCGTACTCTCCTCCTGTACATACTGCCCCCATCATACCCGCCACACTCCTCTCTTGTACATACTGCCCCCATCATCCCCTCTGCACTCCTCTCCTGTAATACTGCCCCATCATACCCACCACACTCCTCTCCATTACATTCTGCCCCCATCATCCCCTCCGCACTCCTCTCCTGTACATACTGACCCCATAATCCCCTCCACACTCCTCTCCTATACATACTGCCCCCATCATCCCCTCTGCACTCCTCTCCTGTACATACTGCCCCCCTAATTGCTTCCGCACTCCTCTGCTGTCCATACTGCCCCCATCATCCCCTTTGTGCTCCTCTCCTGTACACACTGCCCCCATCATCCCCTCCGTACTCCACTCCTGTACATACTGCCCCCATCATACCCGCCACACTCCTCTCCTGTAGATACTGCCCCATCATCCCCTCTGCACTCCTCTCCTGTACATTCTGCCCCCATCATCCCCTCCGCACTCCTCTCCTTTACATACTGCCCAATCATACCCTCCACACTCCTCTCCTGTACATACTGCCCCCATCATCCCCTCCACACTCCTCTCCTGTTCATAAGGCCCCCATCATCCCCTCCGCACTCCTCTCCTGTACATGCTGCCCCCATCATCCCCTCCGCACTCCTCTCCTTTACATACTGCCCCCATCATCCCCTCCGCACTCCTCTCCTTTACATACTGCCCCCATCATCCCCTCCGCACTCCTCTCCTTTACATACTGCCCCCATCATACCCTCCGCACTTCTCTCCTGTACATACTGCCCCCATCATCCCCTCCGCACTCCTCTCCTGTACATACTGCCCCTATCATCCCCTCCGCACTCCTCTCCTGTACATACTTCCCCTATCATCCCCTCCGCACTCCTCTCTAGTACATACTGCCCCCATCATCCCCTCTGTACTCCTCTCCTGTACATACTGCACCCATCATACCCTCCGCACTCCTCTCCTGTACATACTACCCCATCATCCCCTCGGCACTCCTCTCCAGTACATACTGCCCCCATCATCACCTCCGTACTCCGGTCCTGTACACACTGCCCCCATCATCCCCTCTGTAGTCCTCTCCTGTACATACTGTACCCATCATCCCCTCCGTACTCCTCTCCTGTACACACTGCCCCCATCATCCCCTCCATACTCCTCTCCTGTGCATACTGCACCCATCATACCCACCACACTCCTCTCCTGTACATACTGATCCATCATACCCACCACACTACTCTCCTGTACATACCGCTCCATCATACCCACCACACTCCTCTCGTGTACATACTTCCCCCATCATCCCCTCCATACTCCTCTCCTGTACACACTGCCTCAATTGTCCCCTCCATACCCCTCTCCTGTACATACTGCCCCATCATACCCACCACACTACTCTCCTGTACATACTGCCCCCATCAAACCCACCACAATCCTCTCCTGTACATACTGCCCCCATCAAACCCACCACAATCCTCTCCTGTACATACTGCCCCCATCAAACCCACCACACTCCTCTCCTATACATACTGCTCCATCATACGCACCACACTCCTCACCTGTACATACTGCCCCCATCATCCCCTCCATACTCCTCTCCTGTACACACTGCCGCCACCATCCCCTCCGTACTCCTCTCCTGCACATACTGCCCCCATCATCCCCTCCGTCCTCCTCTCCTGTACATACTGCCCCCATCATACCCACCACGCTCCTCTCTTGTACATACTGCACCCATCATACCCACCACACTCCTCTCCTATACATACTGCCCCATTATCCCCTCCACACTCTTCTCCTGTACATACTGCCCCCATCATACCCTCCGCACTCCTCTCCTGTATATACTGCCCCCATTGTCCCACCCATACTGCTCTCCTGTACATGCTACCCCTATCATACCCACCACAGTCATAACCTTTATATACTGCCCCATCATACCCACCACACTCCTCTCCTGTACATGCTGCCCCCATCATACCCACCACACTCCTCTCCTGTACATACTGCCCCATCATACCCTTCGTACTCCTCTCCTGTACATACTGCACCCATCATACTCACCACACTCCTCTCCTGTACATACTGCCCCATCATACCCACCACAATCCTCTCCTGTACATACTGCCCCCATCATACCCATCACACTCCTCTCCTGTACATACTGCCCCCATCATACCCGCCACACTCCTCTCATGTACAAACTGTCCCCATCATCCCCTCCACACTCCTCTCCTGTACATACTGCCCCCATCATCCCCACCGCACTCCTCTCCTGTACATACTGCCCCCATCATACCCACCGCACTCCTCTCCTGTACATACTGCCCCCATCATACCCACCGCACTCCTCTCCTGTACATACTGCCCCCATCATACCCACCGCACTCCTCTACTATAAATACTGCCCCCATCATACCCACCTCACTCCTCTCCTGTACATACTGCCCCCATAATACCCACCAAACTCCTCTCCTGTACATACTGCCCCCATCATACCCACCTCACACCTCTCCTGTAATACTGCCCCATCATACCCACCACACTCCTCTCCTGTACATACTGCCCCCATCATATCCACCACACTCCTCTCCTGTACATACTGCCCCCATCATACCCACCACACTCCTCTCCTGTACATACTGCCCCCATCATACCCGCCACACTCCTCTCCTGTACATACTGCCCCATCATTGCTTCCGCACTCCTCTCCTGTACATACTTCCCCCATCATCCCCTCCGTACTCTCCTCCTGTACATACTGCCCCCATCATACCCGCCACACTCCTCTCTTGTACATACTGCCCCCATCATCCCCTCTGCACTCCTCTCCTGTAATACTGCCCCATCATACCCACCACACTCCTCTCCTGTACATTCTGCCCCCATCATCCCTTCCGCACTCCTCTCCTGTACATACTGACCCCATAATCCCCTACACACTCCTCTCCTATACATACTGCCCCCATCATCCCCTCTGCACTCCTCTCCTGTACATACTGCCCCCTTAATTGCTTCCGCACTCCTCTCCGGTCCATACTGCCCCCATCATCCCCTTTGTGCTCCTCTCCTGTACACACTGCCCCCATCATCCCCTCCGTACTCCACTCCTGTACATACTGCCCCCATCATACCCGCCACACTCCTCTCCTGTACATACTGCCCCATCATCCCCTCTGCACTCCTCTCCTGTACATTCTGCCCTCATCATCCCCTCCGCACTCCTCTCCTTTACATACTGCCCAATCATACCCTCCACACTCCTCTCCTGTACATACTGCCCCCATCATCCCCTCCACACTCCTCTCCTGTACATACTGCCCCCATCATCCCCTCCACACTCCTCTCCTGTACATACTGCCCCCATCATCCCCTCCGCACTCCTCTCCTGTACATGCTGCCCCCATCATCCCCTCCGCACTCCTCTCCTGTACATACTTCCCCTATAATCCCCTCCGCACTCCTGTCTAGTACATACTTCCCTCATCATCCCCTCTGTACTCCTCTCCTGTACATACTGCTCCATCATACCCACCACACTCCTCACCTGTACATACTGCTCCCATCATCCCCTCCGTTCTCCTCTCCTGTACACACTGCCCTGATCATCCCCTCCGTACTCCACTCCTGTACATACTGTCCCCAACATCCCCTCCGTACTCCTCTCCTGTACATACTGCCCCCATCATACCCACCACACTCCTCTCCTGTACATACTGCACCCATCATACCCACCACACTCCTCTCCTGTACATACTGCCCCCATCATCCCCTCTGTACTCCTCTCCTGTACATACAGCCCCCATCATACCCACCACACTCCTCTCCTGTACATACTGCCCCATCATACCCTCCACACTCCTCTCCTGTACATACTACCCCCATCATACCCTCCTCACTCCTCTCCTGTACATACTGCCCCACCATAACCTCCGCACTCCTCTCCTGTACATACTGCCCTATCATACCCTCCGCACTCCTCTCCTGTACATACTGCCCCATCATCCCCTCCGTACTCCTCTCCTGTACATGCCGCTCCCATCATCCCCTCTGTACTCCTCTCCTGTACATACTGCTCCCATCATCCCCTCAATACTCCTCTCCTGTATATACTGCTCCAATCACCCCCACCACACTCCTCTCCTGTACCAAAAAAATTACATTTGAAAAACCACTGCGCAAATACTGTGTGACATAAAAAAATTGCAAAACACACCATTTTGTTTCAGAATTGGCCCGGATGGCAAGTGGTAAAAAAACATGAATACAAAATAAAAAGTAAATAGGAAATAAATATAGGAACCCCCCCCCAACAAAAAACAAAAACGGGGGGAAAAGAGGGGTAACTGAGAAATGCAAGGGGCAAAATTATGTCAAAGTTTCCTCAATATGATAACACATCATAACATAGAAGACATAGTGGTAGACTCTAAAATCACATGATAATGAAATATAGTGATACAGTATATGATGTGGTATGTACAATACAAATATTCACTAAATATGAAAAAAATACATACAATACCTAAAATAATATATATATATATATATATATATATATATATATATATATATAGAGAGAGAGCACCCCACTTCTTCTAGAAGGTCCTGGAAGGAAAAGAGGGGAGGAGAGGCAGAGCTGCCTGAAGTATCTGGGGAGCCTTCACCAATCACCGCTTTGGATTGGCAGGGGGGAGGCCTCCTTAAATACCTGTGCTCAGCTCAGCTGGGGAGTTGTTGTCAGGTGGATGAGCTGGAGGGAGAGAGTGTGGAGGCTGTCGGGCCCATGCGGAGCTCCCCTGGTTTGGGGGATGATCCTGGGCTTGGGCTCGGGTGCATTCGGGAGGAGTGAAGAGATCCTGGAATCAGCGGAATGGTCATCTCCAGAGATATGCCCAGAGGAGGAGTGGGAGACAGGAGGTTCCCAGGTCCTGGATGTGCCATCTGACGGAGGAGAGGAGCCAGATCTTGCTGGGGAACATGGGCATCTGCAAGTAGGGGCAAGGGGGGGGCAATTGCCCCCCCCCCCGGAATCATCAAAAAGGTGTTGGCGTTGCAGTTGCACTGTGTGTTGAAGTGACCGATGTGGCTATGACCGCTGCAGACTTTTTTCTAGGTCTGCTACTTTGCTGGCTGCTCTCTGCTCTATATAAACAAAGAAAACGGCGCTGGAATAAACGCGTGCAATATTAAATAGAAAACGTGAAGGAAGACACAAAAAAAGTGCAAAAAATGTGCAGCTGCTGATAAAAAAGTGCTATAACTTTCAAAAAATGCTCAAACCAATATAACAGCGCTGGCAATCAAAAATTATTACAAACCAATAAGAATGGTCCCACAAAATTGACTGGCATCAATAATGTGTGTGATGAAATTATTTCATAAGTGACATGATTAAATCATTCCCAAAATGTATAAACCACAACCTATATGTGATGAAATTGATATAAATATGAATATAAAAATAAAGATAAATATATTGTCCAATTAGTGTCCCAAAAATCAAAAAAATATATGTGCATATAGGCTCTTCCTTGAAATGGACTCACCGGGCTAGCAGACAGACAGAGCAGCAAAGCAGAAGGCAGATATGCAGACAAGCTGTAGTACGGCAAGCAGGCACAGAAGCAGAGCTGAATAAACAAGCCAGTGAGATGAGAGGGTCCAGGGAGTGATGAATGCACGTGTGGCACAATGATATTCTTGGAGGATGTTGTACCGATAAGAGAAGAAACCAAAATAGTGAAGTATTGTGGGGAGATTTCAAACTGCGCGCTTATCGCTACTTATTGGATGCAGAAAAGAAAACAAACTTCTCAGATACTTCCGCGGTCGCCGCAAGTTCAGCGTGCGCTCCACGGAAACAGGAAGTGGCGTCAATGGTTAGATCCTTGGCCGGAAATTACGTCGACGCGTTTCGCCCCTCCTCCAGGGCGTCATCAAAAGACATCACTTCCGGACAAAAGGACGTGATATTTATACTAAATGAAAGACAAAACCCCTCCTTTTACAGGTGGAGCCAAATCGCCAAACATGATCAGAGAGGATGAGATCACTTATTGTCCTGCATCATCATCATATAAGTTTGCAATGAACCTTTAATAAACTGACAGTAAAAAGGACAAAAGAGTCCCAACATTAACAATATATTATTAAAATAAGTAAAACATGTGTAATATATGCAACAAACAATATGCCATATATGAGCAAAAAGATTATTAAAAATATATAAAATATAGTTAAAATTACATGTATATAAAAAACATAATTCTAGGATTGGGAACTTGAAATTGCAGCATGATAGATTATTATCCCATGATATTTTTTAAAACTTTTACATAACATAATCAATTTGTCCTAACAGTTTTGAACCACCCATCTCCGGGACATTGTCTAAAATTGTTATATAAAAAAATATATAAATATATATAGTAATATATATAAAAAAATGGAAAGATGGATAGATATAAGAGAATAAGACAAAATATAGAATAAGAAAGATGAATGAGATGAAATAAAATGAAATAAAATAAAATAACAAAAAAGAAATAGAAAAAATGAAAATAAAAATAAATAAAAATAAAAAAATAATATAAAAATGGACATAATATATAAAGATGCAAAAATATATAAAATTAAATGAAAAATAAATAAAATGAAAATAAAAAATAGAAATAAATGAAATGAAAATAGAAATGAAAATAAATGAAAATAAATGTCCCGAAATAAGGGAGGACCAAATTACCAGTTGGACAAAAAGCAATTCAAATCTAGATCAATATTGATACCCAGGGGGCTTAAAGTCCGCAATCTATGGATCCATTGTGTCTCGTTCTGGGAAATTGAACATTTAAGGTTAGAACCTCTCCAGTGCTGTTCCACCTTATCGATTCCACAGAACGTCAAAACACTAGGATCTCGGCCATGGAACATTCTAAAATGATTGGAGAGACTATGGTGTTTGTATCCCTTCCTGATCCTGTTTACATGCTCCCTCAACCTCACCCCCAATTGTCTAGTGGTTCTCCCCACATATTGGAGCCCACACGGGCAGGCAAGCAAATACGTCACGTGTGTGGTCCCACACGTGATAAACTTTTTGATCTCATAAGACCTTCCAGTAGTGAAAGAGCTAAACTGCATGGTTTTTCTTTTCCTGAATTTTGATGTTCTACACATCATACATCTCCCACAACTGTAGAAGCCTGTTTGGTCCAAAAAGGTAAACATTTTTTTTGGAGGGTTCACAACATTATGTGCCAATTGCAGTCTCAGGGTGGGAGGCTTGGTGTAAATAAAATTAGGCCGACTAGGCAATACTGGTTTTAGTACTGCTCTCTGCTCTGTCCTAGCACTGACACTGTCCTCCGCTCGTCATTCTGCCCCCAACATCCCCTCCGCACTTCTCTCCTGTACATACTGCCCCCATCATCCCCTCTGCACTCCTCTTCTGTACATACTGCACCCATCATCCCCTCCGCACTCCTCTCCTGTACATACTGCCCCATCATCCCCTCGGCACTCCTCTCCAGTACATACTGCCCCCATCATCACCTCCGTACTCCGGTCCTGTACACACTGCCCCCATCATCCCCTCTGTAGTCCTCTCCTGTACATACTGTACCCATCATCCCCTCCGTACTCCTCTCCTGTACACACTGCCCCCATCATCCCCTCCATACTCCTCTCCTGTGCATACTGCACCCATCATACCCACCACACTCCTCTCCTGTACATACTGATCCATCATACCCACCACACTCCTCTCATGTACATACTGCCCCCATCATCCCCTCCATACTCCTCTCCTGTACACACTGCCTCAATTGTCCCCTCCATACCCCTCTCCTGTACATACTGCCCCATCATACCCACCACACTACTCTCCTGTACATACTGCCCCCATCAAACCCACCACAATCCTCTCCTGTACATACTGTCCCCATCAAACCCACCACAATCCTCTCCTGTACATACTGCCCCCATCAAACCCACCACACTCCTCTCCTGTACATACTGCTCCATCATACGCACCACACTCCTCACCTGTACATACTGCCCCCATCATCCCCTCCATACTCCTCTCCTGTACACACTGCCGCCACCATCCCCTCCGTACTACTCTCCTGCACATACTGCCCCCATCATCCCCTCCGTACTCCTCTCCTGTACATACTACCCCCATCATACCCACCACGCTCCTGTCTTGTACATACTGCACCCATCATACCCACCACACTCCTCTCCTGTACATACTGCCCCATTAATACCCACCACACTCCTCTCCTGTACATACTGCCCCATTATCCCCTCCACACTCTTTTCCTGTACATACTGCCCCCATCATACCCTCCGCACTCCTCTCCTGTATATACTGCCCCCATTGTCCCACCCATACTGCTCTCCTGTACATGCTACCCCTATCATACCCACCACAGTCATAACCTTTATATACTGCCCCATCATACCCACCACACTCCTCTCCTGTACATACTGCCCCATCATACCCCTCGTACTCCTCTCCTGTACATACTGCACCCATCATACTCACCACACTCCTCTCCTGTACATACTGCCCCCATCATACCCACCTCACTCCTTTCCTGTACATACTGCCCCCATCATACCCACCACACTCCTCTCCTGTACATACTGCCCCCATCATATCCACCACACTCCTCTCCTGTACATACTGCCCCATCATACCCACCTCACTCCTCTCCTGTACATACTGCCCCCATCATACCCACCACACTCCTCTCCTGTACATACTGCCCCCATCATACCCACCACACTCCTCTCCTGTACATACTGCCCCCATCATACCCACCACACTCCTCTCCTGTACATACTGCCTCCATCATTGCTTCCGCACTCCTCTCCTGTACATACTGCCCCCATCATCCCCTCCGTACTCTCCTCCTGTACATACTGCCCCCATCATACCCGCCACACTCCTCTCCTGTACATACTGCCCCCATTATCCCCTCTGCACTCCTCTCCTGTAATACTGCCCCATCATACCCACCACACTCCTCTCCTGTACATTCTGCCCCCATCATCCCCTCCGCACTCCTCTCCTGTACATACTGACCCCATAATCCCCTCCACACTCCTCTCCTATACATACTGCCCCCATCATCCCCTCTGCACTCCTCTCCTGTACATACTGCCCCCCTAATTGCTTCCGCTCTCCTCTCCTGTCCATACTGCCCCCATCATCCCCTTTGTGCTCCTTTCCTGTACACACTGCCCCCATCATCCCCTCCGTACTCCACTCCTGTACATACTGCCCCCATCATACCCGCCACACTCCTCTCCTGTACATACTGCCCCATCATCCCCTCTGCACTCCTCTCCTGTACATACTGCCCAATCATACCCTCCACACTCCTCTCCTGTACATACTGCCCCCATCATCCCCTCCACACTCCTCTCCTGTACATACTGCCCCCATCATCCCCTCCACACTCCTCTCCTGTACATACTGCCCCCATCATCCCCTCCGCACTCCTCTCCTGTACATGCTGCCCCCATCATCCCCTCCGCACTCCTCTCCTGTACATACTGCCCCCATCATCCCCTCCGCACTCCTCTCCTGTACATACTGCCCCCATCATCCTCTCCTGTACATACAGCCCCCATCATACCCACCACACTACTCTCCTGTACATACTGCCCCATCATACCCTCCACACTCCTCTCCTGTACATACTACCCCCATCATACCCTCCTCACTCCTCTCCTGTACATACTGCCCCACCATAACCTCCGCACTCCTCTCCTGTACATACTGCCCCATCATACCCTCCGCACTCCTCTCCTGTACATTCTGCCCCCATCATCCCCTCCGTACTCCTCTCCTGTACAAGCCGCTCCCATCATCCCCTCTGTACTCCTCTCCTGTACATACTGCTCCCATCATCCCCTCAATACTCCTCTCCTGTATATACTGCTCCAATCATCCCCACCACACTCCCCTCCTGTACCAAGTGACCATGGGATGATGTCCCTCAGCTGGGGGGTAGGAAGCAGCTCAGAGTAATGTCTGTATGAAGTGGTCTGGGGGGTGATACAAGCTGGGGACTGACAGAAGTGGTCAGATGGTGATGTCTATAATCAAAAAAAGCTCATCCACTAATATATACAACAATACTGCTCAATGAAAACAATCTGGTATAAGAAGTACATACAGTATCTCACAAAAGTGAGTACACCCCTCACATTTTCGAAAATATTTTATTATATCTTTTCACTTATAAATTACACTTTGCTACAATGTAAAGTAGTGAGTGTACAGCTAGTATAACATTGTAAATTTGCTGTGCCCTCAAAATAACTCAACACACAGCCATTAATGAAAAAATAGAGAATGTGTTTTGGGACTTTAAATGAAGCTTGGATATGTGTACAAAATTAACTAGGATACCTAAAATCGGTTAACTGTCACAGATCTCTAATAATGACCATAAAGAATTGCTGGATAATCAATAACAATAAATTCAATTCAATTCATAATAAAACATATGTATAATGTATCATAATATATAATACATGGATCATGCAGAAAAAGCATAATGAAATAGTAGCAATCATATTGATATATTTAATGTTCATATCAGATAGACAAATTGGGTACAAGCAATCACAGTTGGTGAATTAAAAGAACATACAGATCAAATGAGACATTGTTATAATCAATGTAGATATTGAAACAGTCGATTTTAAGATTTTTTGGGGCAAGCTTGACTTGGCATCCCTGAGTGTGGACTCAATGCGTTTCATGGCGTTTAAAGCCAATCATCAGGAGTGGGATGCATAGGTATTGGCTGAAGAGTGAAATAAATGAATAAATAGGTCAATAAAGTCTCTGGTAATAGATCATGCTTTCAAAAAGAGAGCAGAATTAGAAAATGTATACATTACCACTGGCAGAGCCCAGATAGATAGCTCAGTGATCCCCATATTGGATTATGATGGTGGTCCCGAATGCGCTGTCTTTCCCGGGATTGAGGCAGGGACAAACCCCCCCTTTCCACACAGACTCTCCAACAATTAAGGAGAGCCGGAGAGGGGGTAAGGGGAAACAGCAGCCAAGGAGAGTGTGAGGTGCATATGGGACACAGATCAGGTACTAAGAACAAAATAAAAAAGCCATAGGGAAGTCCCTGTGCATCAGAGGAGGTGGCCCCGCCCTCCGTTATTTAAGAAATATCAGAAGAATCGAAGAGTCACACGGCTGAAGACTCCCACAGAGGCGGATCGTGAGGACGGAGCGGAGAAGAAGCCTGGAGCAAGATGCGGGACGAGAAGAGCGGAGGAAGAAGAAGATGGAGAAGATGGAGGAACAAGAACAACACCGAAGGAAGACCAAAAGAAAGAAGATGAAAGAAGAAGAAATTAATAAAAGGACTTGTCAAAAACTGGCTCTTGTGTTTTTTAACCTTTTTGTCACTTTTTTTTGTTAAATGGTAGGGGTACATTTGCACCCCATTACCAATTCACATAGGGGGGCAGGATCTGGGGGGTCCCCTTGTTAAAGGGAGCTTCCATATTCCGATAAGCCCCCTGCCCGCAGACCCCCACAACCACCGGGCAAGGGTTGTGGGGATGAGGCTCTTCTCCCCATCAACATGGGGACAAGGTGCTTTGAGGGGCTACCTTAAAGCACCCTCCCAATGTTGAGGGCATGTGGCCTGGTACGGTTCAGGAGGG
Organism: Lithobates sylvaticus; assembly: GCA_028564925.1. Lineage (NCBI taxonomy): Eukaryota > Metazoa > Chordata > Amphibia > Anura > Ranidae > Lithobates > Lithobates sylvaticus. The sequence goes on along the minus strand of CM053037.1, from coordinate 112,164,312 downwards.
GGGGCGCTCTCTCATCCCCCCTCTTTTCCTGCGGCCTGCCAGGTTGCGTGCTCGGATAAGGGTCTGGTATGGATTTTTGGGGGGGGCCACACGCTATTTTTTTTAAATGTTGGTGCGGGGTTCCCCTTAAAATCCATACCAGACCTGAAGGGCCTGTATGGATTTTGAGGGGGACCCCCATGCCATTTTTTTATTTTGGCGCAGGGTTCCCCTTAATATCCATACAAGACATGAAGGGCCTGGTATGGAATTTAGGGGGACCCCCATGGGGTTCCCCTGGGGGGAAATCTCCATGCAATTTTTATCAATGAACTTTTACGTGTATTGCGGACCCGACAATTCATTGTAGCCACGAGTAGTTTTAGATTACTTTTTTCCTTTTAGAAATGTAATTTTGCTGTCAGACTGTTCTAAACACGGGAAACATGTGCCCCTTTACAGGCATACTATAGACACCCCCCAGGTACGAAATTTAAAGGAATATTACACTTTTATTGTTTCACTTTAAGCATTATTAAAATCACTGCTCCCGAAAAAAGCTATAGTGACTGGAACGCACGCTCGGGGCTGCTGAATGCAAAGGCAGAGACGTGAAACCGGAAGTGCATCATAGCAGGGTAGAACATGGGCGGGACAAGCGCCTTAAGGTTCTTTGATTCCCAAACGACAACCGCTGTTGGAGCGCACTTTAGTGGAGCATGCATTTCCGGGACTGCGCTATGACAGAGTGTATACTCTCATGCGGGGAAATCAAAAATAATGCCACTTGCCACCCATTAATGGGCGTCCTCGGGTTTCAGTGGTTATACCGGAATGATGCCTGCACATACAGGCCTCACCCCTGTATTGATCTTTTCAGCCGGTGATTCCCTGTAGCACAGAAGTGATCTAAGTGGTTAATTAGCCATTGGATCACTTCTGTGGGTGGCAGAAGGGGGTCTTATCCCCCTCCCGCGGCCGCCAAAGCCTTTCCTGGATTCTATTGTCCCATTGCAGAGTTTGGGATGCAGCCGGTGGTGATTGCTGCCCTGAACAGAGAAAGAGTAACTGATGTTGTTCCAACTCTCTCTGTAACTGGTATCCGAGGTATGAGTAGCAGGCAGGAAAACAGCGATCAGACCGATCTGTGTCTGATTGGCTGCATGGGAGGCTAGAGGAGAAATTTGGGGTCTAATAGACCTCGGATATCTCAATAAAGAAGACCTATTACAGCCCATGCTGTTACAAGAGATGTTGTTCATCCATTGTGATAGCAATAAAGTTAATCCACAAAAAAAATTAAAAAAATAAATAAAAATTGCATAAAAAAATAAAAAAAATAAATAAATAAAATAAAGCTCCCCGTCCCACCGTGCTTGCGTGCAAATGCAAATGCATACGTTACTCCCACACGCATATGTAGACGGTGGTCACACCACACGTGGGGTACACAACATCAGAGCAAGAGCAACAATTCTATCACCAGACCTCTTGTGCAATTCTAAATTGGTTACCTGTAAAGGCTTTTAAAGTGTCGCCTATGGAGAATTTTTAAGCACCGTCGTTTGCCGCTATTCTACGGGCAAACACAATTTTAAAGCATGACATGTTAGGTATCTACTTACTTGGGGTGACATTATCTTTCACAGTATACAACAAAATTGGGCTAACTTTAGTGTTTTGTTTTTTTAATTCATGAAAGTGTTTTTTTTTTTTCAAAAAAATTGCATTTGAAAAACCACTGCGCAAATACTGTGTGACATAAAAAATTGCAACACACTCCATTTTGTTCTATAGAGCCTCTGCTGCCCTTTGCAGCTATAACAGATTCAACTCTTCTGGCAATACTGTCCAAAAAATATATAATGTTTCAGACTTTGCACGGATGGGAAATGGTAAAAAAAACATTAATACAAAATAAAAAGTAAATAGGAAATAAATATAGGACCCCCCCCCCCCTCAAAAAAAGGGGGGTGGGAGAGGGGGAACCGAGAAAAGCAGGGGGCAAAATGATGTCAAAGTTTCCTCAATATGCCAACACATCATAACATGGCATAGTGGTAGACTCTAAAATCACATGATAATGAAATATAGTGATACAGTATATGATGTGGTATGTACAATACAAATATTCACTAAATATGAAGAAAAATAATACATACTATATATATATATATATATATATATATATATATATATATATATATATATATATACATACACACACACACATAACTATATATATCTAGATAGATAGATATAAATGTATATCTATCTATCTATATATATGTAGCACCCTCTAGTCAGTGAGTGCTAGAAGTGAGGATTTTTGACAGGGTAGGACAATTTGGGCAGGCCTAGCTGGTGGTTAGGCCTGTGTGTTTTCATTCTGGGCTGGGAGTGGCTCAGGGAGAGTTGGGTGACTGACAGGTGGCATCATCATCACCTCCCTCTTTCTTCTAGAAGGTCCTGGAAGAAAAGGAGGGGAGGAAAGGTGGAGCTGCCTATGGTATCTGGTAGCCTTGACCAATCCCCACTTAGGATTGGCAGGGGGGAGGCCTCCTTAATTACCTGTGCTCAGCTCAGCTGGGGAGTTGTTGTCAGGTGGAAGAGCTGGAGTGAGAGAATGTGGTGGTTGTCGGGCCCACGGGGAGCTTCCCAGTCTGGTGACCCTGGGCTAGGGCTCGGGTGCATCCGGGAGGAGTGAAGAGATCCTGGAATTAGCAGAATGGTCATCTCCAGAGTTTCCGGGAGACTTCCCATATGTCCCTCCCAAAATCATGGACATTGTTGAGTGCTTTTACCACTATTTAAAAAGAAACTGGACTGTAGAAGCTTTACGTCCAAAAAAGATAGATGGCGGGCAAATGGACTGTGGTACTAATTGTAGCTGCTACTAGTAGCTCAGTTATATCTCATTGATGATGCTAGATACCCAGTGTCTAATACAATGTTCAGTTTTTAATATACCTCCTCTGTTTGAATATACCTCCTCATTCCTGAAATGAAAAGGACTGTGGTCTTCCTGCTAGGGAAGTTTGGACTTGCCCCTACCATGGGTCTGCGATGAACCCTCAGGGTTAGCAAAGTTTTCAGGACACACATTTTTTGAAAAAATCTTTGCGGGTTTTCTGTAGAATTAGGAAACATATATAAAACAGTACATAATCTTTGCCCTGTTCAGCTGAGCTACACACTATATTACTAAAAGTATTGGGATGCCTACCTTTACACACACATTTAATGGCATCCCAGTCTTAGTCCATAGGGTTGAATATTGAGTTGGCCTACCCTTTGCAGCTATAACAGATTCAACTCTTCTGGCAATACTGTCCAAAAGATTTGGATTGTGTCTATGGGAATGTCTGACCATTCTTCCAGAAGCGCATTTGTGAGGTCAAGCACTGATGTTGGATAAGAAGGCTTGGCTCACAGTCTCTGCTCTAATTCATCCCAAAGGTGTTCCTTTAGGTTGAGGTCAGGACTCTGTGCAGGCCAGTCAAATTCCTCCACCCCAAACTCACTCATCCATGTCTTTATGGGCCTTGCTTTGTGCTAGATAATACATAAAAGAGTGAATATGCATATTGAGCTCAAATACAAAATGAAAAAATAAATAATGATACTAATAAAACTGAGCTGGTAAATATGTGCACACCCAAACTGATACTATGTATATAGGCCGTACTTCGCGCACACTCTAAGAATGTGGTTTGGTGAGCACAAAAGTAACATCAAACACCACTGCCGCCCCTCCTGTCTAGGTGTACAGGTGCAATGCATGAGCCCCCTGGAGCATTGGGGCGGGGTCACAATTGCAACCCCTGTAGTTGCAACCCTGGAATGAGTTGCAGCGGTGGTGGGGAGGGTATGGGATGAATGGCAGCGGTGGTGTTGGGGGGGGTGGGATCAGTGGCAGCAGTGGTGTTGGTTGGGGGGATGGGATCCGTGGCAGTGGTGGTGTTGGTTGGGGGGATGGGATCAGTGGCAGTGGTGGTGGGATAAGATGGGATCAGTGGCAGTGGTTGTGAGGGGATAGGATCAGTGGTGGTGAGGGGGGGGTGGGATGGGATGAGTGGCAGCAGTGGTGGGGGGATGGGATCAGTGGCAGCGGTGATGGTGGGGGGGGGGGGGGTGAGATGGTGATACTGGCACCCACTTGCTCTCAGTGTCAGTTGATTCCCCCTCCTTGATCAGTGCTATCTCAGTCTGGCGTCACTTGCCTCCAGTAACCCCTCTCCTTATATATGGCCTCCACATCTCCTCACAAAGGGGAGAGCTTCTCCCCCTTCTCTCTACTGGCTGTCAGCTAATCAGCAGACTTTCTCCTTCACTCTAGTTTCCTCCTACCGACATGGCATCTGCTTGCAGAAATGGGCAGAGAGAATAGGCCAGATGGTGTGCTGTGCCAGTGACTATGCCGTGACTCCAGCGGGTGGCGGTGGCAGACTCCCCCACAGTGTACTACTATGTCCCGATTATTGCCTCTAACTAGAACCAGTGGGCAGGCCCCCCACTGTGCACTAATTTTCCCCCGATAAGATCAAATCCTCCAACTAGAACAGATGAGTGGTGGGCGACACCAAAGTTGTGGAACAGAGTCGTAGTGTCCCTTCTGCCTGGGGGTGGCGCCTCCCCCCTGAAAAATGCTGGCCAAGGCAAACACCTTGTTTGCTTTGCGGTAGATATGCCCCTGTGTATATACAGTATATATAGATATTTTATGTGGAATAACATTTTTTGTGCATTAGAAGGCAGAAAGAAAAACTGTATTGAAGCAAACTGACACCTTCTTATCTGAACTAGACCTTTTGCTTTCCTGGCAAGCAAAATAGGATTTGTATGTAATTTTGCCAGATATAAATCTATATGAAAATGGATCATTGCAATGTAATACATGGTTTGGCTGTACATGATTCTAGGAGTTTTTTTTAGACACGTTGGCTAAGGAGTAACAAAGGAGTTAAAGTTGACAAGACAAATACAGAAAATTAGCTAAACTCTTGGCAAATACGTTTTCATAAGATCATCTGCTTTTTGCATCAAAGTAACAGAAACCAGATCATCCCTGAGGAAAGGATACAGAACATAATGTTTTATTTCTTCCAGCAAAATCTAAAAGCAGGTTTTACATTTAAATATATTTAACATTATTGTTTCTCTAAATATTTGTATGCATCTGAAAAACAGGTTACATTTCATACAAAATACATAGATAATGACTGCATAAGTTAACATTAGTATATTATTTAAAGAGGGTGTCCACTCAATTCTCTGCTGCTCAGTGTGTTTAAATGGTAAAAGATAACTGCTATAGACGTCTAGGTGCTGATTTATTAAAGGGATACAATTCCTCCTAGTCTGTGTACATTTCATCCTAGCGTGTGTACACTTCAAATACTTTGGGGTCTATTTAAAAAACATTTGTTGGACAAATTTCAGATGCATTTGTGTAGGTTGGATGACATTTCATTGTATTTTCTGCAATTCTTGTATTGTCAGTTCCATCTAGTGGCCATAATGTGGTATAGTTTTCTGAAATACTTTAACGAGAAAATATAGCTCATTTTGGCCACTATATAACACCTAATCCATGACAAAAAATATGGGGATATTTCATCCAGGTTGCATGACCGCCCACTGTATATATACGTCATTACTTACATGTTAAATACTGGCTGCCATAACCCCGGTATTTTTTTAAACAGTGGGCGATTTGGCACCCGATAAAAGTGGTCCCGGTATTCGGCTTACCGGAGCCGTCGGTAAAGGGGAAACGATCCAATCCCTGGGAGCGATGGGCAGGATGTCGAGTGAGGGCAAGATGAGAAGTCTCACGTCACATCCACCCAAAAGCCTTAAAGGGCCTATTTAATTTTTTTGTTTCCACACAAAAAAACGGTGTTGGGGTCCCCCACAAAATCTATACCAGACCCTTATCTGAGCACACAGCTCGGCAGGTCAGGAAAGAGGGTGGGGATGAGTGAGTGTACCCCCCTCCTTAACCGCACCAGGCCACATGCCCTCAACATTATGTGATGGGTGCTTTGGCCCTGCGCCCCCCCACCCCAAAGCACCTTGTCCCCATGTTGATGAGGACAAGGGCCTCTTCCTGACAACCCTGGTCGTTGGTTGTCGGGGTCTGTGTGTGGGGGGCTTATCGGAATCTGATCCCAGCCCCACCCTATGTGAATGAGTATGGGGCACATTGTACCCTTACCCATTCACCTAAAAAAAGTGTAAAAAATAAAACACATTACACATGTATTTAAAGTAATTTATTAAGCAGCTCTGGTGTCTCTTCCAATCTGTTCTCCCCTTTCCAGCTCCTCCTACGTCCTCCGCTAATGTCTTCTGCCTCTGTTGGTTCTTCTCCCCTCTCCGGTTCTTCTCCACACTCTCTCCAGTTCTTCTCCCTCTGTCTGCTGTCTTCTGCCGGGTCTCCTCCGCTATCTTCTCACTCTTTTGCTCGCTCTTTTTCCCGGTCTTCTCCGTTGTCTTCTCCCTCTGTTCTTCTTCCCATGTTGACTCGACGATCTCTCCTGCTCTAATGCAGGGTGCACGGTGTGCCACTACTTATATTGGCATGGGGCGGCGTCACCGGGTGACGTCATCTGTAGGCCGGCCCCTTGAGACGTCACCGCCAGCGGCATGATGAGGCAGTGACGTCATATGGGGCGGGCCTCCAGATGACATCATCAGCGCACCTGGCATTAGAGCAGGAGAGAGCATTGAGTCAACATCAGAAAAAGAACAGAGGGAGAAGACAACGGAGAAGACAGCGGAGAAGACCGGGAAAAAGAGCAAGCAAAATAGCGAGAAGATAGTGGAGGAGACCCAGCAGAAGACAGCGGACAAAAATGTCTAAAACATTTTTGGGGATATTTATTATAGTAAAAATATATATTATTATTTTTTTAATTGTCGCCCTTTTTTGTGTATAGCGCAAAAAATAAAAACCGCAGAGGGGATCAAATAGCACCAAAAGAAAGCTCTATTTATGGGAAAAAAAGGACGCAGTTTTCGTTTGGGTACAGCATTGCATGACCCCGCAATTGCCAGTTAAAGCGACGCAGTGCCAAATTGTAAAAAGTGCTCTGGTCAGGAAGGGGGTAAAACCTTCCGGGGCTGAAGTGGTTAACACTTACAACTTGTACTTGGATCAGTTTGGTGAAAAATTAGGCAACACCAGGGATCTTTGCATGTACAGCAGCTGAATGAAAAATGTGGATCACCTACTTCTTCCGGTGTGTGGCCCAGAGCCGGTACAAGGGGGGGGTGAAAGGGGCGGATGCCCTGGGCGGTACAATTTATTGGGGTTAGGGGGGACACAGTGACTGGCCTACCGGGATACCGGGAAATTTCCCGGTAGGCCGTCTGTCTTGGGGCCGCTTTAATCTGTGGCTGGCTGCAGCGCTCCCCTCCCGCCTCCTCCTCTTCTTTGTCACACACATAGCTGGGTCTGTGTGTTGTCGGCGGCACGGTGTAACAAGGTCCTGCCCCCCTAGATCGGCTCATGTGATTGCAGATTAAACCAGTGTTCTGCATATCACACAAGCTGGCCTAGGGGGGCGGGACCTTGTTACGGCACCTCTGAACACACACAGACCCAGCTATGTGACACACAGCAGGCTATGGTGAGTCTGCATTCATAGGCAAAGTGAGGCTGCGATTATGGGCACAGAGAGGCTGCATTGATGAACACAGTGAGGCTATGATTATGGGCTCAGTGAGGCTGTGATAATTGGCACAGTGAGGCTGCGATTATGGGCACAGTGAGGCTGCGATTATGGGCACAGTGAGGCTGCATTGCTGGGCACAGTGAGGCTGCATTGCTGGGCACAGTGAGGCGGCATTGATGGGCACAGTGAGGTGGCATTAGTGGGCACAGTGGGGCTGCGATTATGGGCACAGCGAGGCTGCATTTATGAACACAGTGAGGCTGCAATTATGGGCACAGTGAGGCTGCATTGATGGGCACGGTGAGGCTGCATTGATGGGCACGGTGAGGCTGCATTGATGGGCACAGTGGTAGGCTCAGCCTAATAGGCTGCATTTGATGGGCACTGGTGAGACTGCTTTGATCTCTTGTATCATGTCTGCAGTCTCTGACCATCTTTGGTATGGTGTCCTCAGTCTCTAACCATCGCCTGCATCATGTCCGTAGTCTCTTACCATCTCTTGTATCATGTCTGCAACCTCTGACCATCTCTTGTCTTATATCATGTCTGCAGTCTCTAAGGGAGTTTGGAGAGGAGTCAAGAGTGGGAGTGCCACCAAGATGGGGGTCATGGGAGAAGCCAGACATGTGTGGACTGTTGAGAGGAGACTGTGACGGAACGTCCCTACACTCCGCTCGAGTGCGTTCGTCCTTTATGACTTCCTTCCAGTCTGGATATAGATATTAGATATTCCAACCGCTCCCAAGCACCAAACGAGACGACACTTGCTTAGTGCTCAACATGGACTACTTTATTGCAAAACCAAACTGACATTTATATGAGCAGAAGAGGAGATCCCCCCTCCTGCTCATATTACTCTAACAATACACTTGTAACAACTTAACATAAACTAATTAACTAATCCCTTTAAGCAGCCGATGTGACTCAGAATTTAACTATAGGCCAGACTTGTTGTCACCGAGCTAAACTCAGTTGATTATAAATTATCATAATTACAACCACACGACATTGTATCACAATAGCAGGGTTAAATAGCATGCACAACAATAGGTGAAACACTACTACAAGCCAGACTATACTCATTTACACAACAGACAGGCTGGCTGGAGTTCATGACATTAGCATGTGACAGCTTGTGCCCCAACAGTATCATTGAGTCTCTTGCTAATATGCCAAATACATATACAGTCTATGTGTCTTGGGGGCCAGCATGGACCTGAATCCAAGTAACACCATCTCTGGGGTCCCCAGGCATGCAGCTCAAAGAGCACCGTTTCCCCAAATGCCAGGGCCCATAATTGCAAGGCAATAGGCTCGCATTCAGTCCCCTCCAACAGCCTCTGTCCCGGCTAGATCTGTCATAAAGAGACTATAGGATAAAACCAGAGCCACTAACTGAGCCCTGCACGGTGTACCTGAGAGGAGGTCAGTGACATCGCCGCCAGGCCAGTCTAAGGGGGGTCACTGATGTAAGGGGGGCATGAATAAATAATGTAAATGGACATTGATATAAAGGTTTCCCCCCTTATATCAGTAACTCCCTCTCACCTTAGTGTATTCTTGTTGCGGAAGGTGGTCTCTAACCAGAGTCCCCCCCCCCCATGTTCCCAGAGTTCATGGGGTCCCACTTCCTACTTGATGATTGACCACTTTTAACTGGAATTTGCATATATATATATATATATATATATATATATATACAGTGGTGTGAAAAAGTGTTTGCCCCCTTCCTCATTTCCTGTTCCTTTGCATGTTTGTCACACTTAAGTGTTTCGGAACATCAAACCAATTTAAACAATAGTCAAGGACAACACAAGTAAACACAAAATGCAATTTGTAAATGAAGGTGTTTATTATTAAAGGTGAAAAAAAATCCAAACCATCATGGCCCTGTGTGAAAAAGTGATTGCCCCCCCTTGTTAAAACATACTATAACTGTGGTTGTCCACACCTGAGTTCAATTTCTCTAGCCACACCCAGGCCTGATTATTGCCACACCTGTTCACAATCAAGGCATCACTTAAATAGGAGCTGCTTGACACAGTAAGGTCCACCAGAAGATCCTTAAAAGCTACACATCATGCCGAGACCCAAAGAAATTCAGGAAAAATTGAGAAAGAAAGTAATTGAGATCTATCAGTCTGGAAAGGGTTATAAAGCCATTTCCAAAGCTTTGGGAATCCAGCGAACCACAGTGAGAGCCATTATCCACAAATGGCGAAGACATGGAACAGTGGTGAACCTTCCCAGGAGTGGCCGGCCGCCCAAAATTACCCCAAGAGCGCAGCGACGACTCATCCAAGAGGTCACAAAAGACCCCACAACAACGTCCAAGGAACTGCAGGCCTCACTTGCCTCAGTTAAGGTCAGCGTTCATGCCTCCACCATCAGGAAAAGACTGGGCAAAAATGGCCTGCATGGCAGAGTTCCAAGGAGAAAACCACTGCTGAGCAAAAAGAACATCAAAGCTCGTCTCAATTTCTCCACAACACATCTTGATGATCCCCAAGACTTTTGGGACAACATTCTGTGGACCGATGAGACAAAAGTGGAACTCTTTGGAAGGTGTGTGTCCAAGTATATCTGGCGTAGAAGGAACACTGCATTTCAGAAAAAGAACATTATACCAACAGTAAAATATGGTGGTGGTAGTGTGATGGTCTGGGGCTGTTTTGCTGCTTCAGGACCTGGAAGACTTGCCGTGATAAAAGGAACTATGAATTCTGCTGTCTACCAAGAGATCCTGAAGGAGAATGTCCGACCATCTGTTCGTGTACTCAAGCTGAAACGAACTTGGGCAGCAGGACAATGCAGCAGGCAGCAGACAATGCAGAACTTGCAGCAGGACAATGATCCTAAACACACCAGCAAGTCCACCACTGAATGGCTGAAGAAAAACAAAATGAAGACTTTGGAGTGGCCTAGCCAAAGTCCTGACCTGAATCCTATTGAGATGTTGTGGTATGACCTTAAAAAGGCCGTTCATGCTCGAAAACCCTCTAATGTAACTGAATTAGGACAATTCTGCAAAGATGAGTGGGCCAAAATTCCTCCAGGACGCTGTAAAAGCCTCATTGCACGTTATCGCAAACGCTTGGTTGCAGTTGTTGCTGCTAAGGGTGGCCCAACCAGTTATTAGGTTTAGGGGGCAATCACTTTTTCACACAGGGCCATGATGGTTTGGATTTTTTTTCACCTTTAATAATAAACACCTTCATTTACAAATTGCATTTTGTGTTTACTTGTGTTGTCCTTGACTATTGTTTAAATTGGTTTGATGTTCCGAAACACTTAAGTGTGACAAACATGCAAAGGAACAGGAAATGAGGAAGGGGGCAAACACTTTTTCACACCACTGTATATAAGCCCTATGTGCTTTCATATCTGTCTATCTATATATAATAAAATGCATGGTTTTCCCTTTCATGAACAAGTTTCCCATATAGAAAAGAAAATGGGGGAGATTGCGGAGTCCCACAATACACTCATTGATGCCCATAACGACCATGATGGGGAACTGGAATGGTTGAGGTCAAAGGTCGCCGACCTCGAGGATAGGTCGAGACGCAACAATGTGAAAATTAGGGGGGTCCCTGAGACAGTCCTCCCGACACAACTGCATCAGTATGCACTCGACCTAATTAAAACGTTTCTACCTGCAGTACCCGACACAGACCTGCATGTGGACCGCATCCACAGACTACCGAAACCCTCACATGCCTTATAACATTCCACATCATATCTTGATGCGGGTTCACTTTTACCAAACAAAAGAACAGCTAATGGCGGCCTTTCGCAAAAACCAACAACCGCCGGACAGGTTTGCGCACATTCAGTTATTTGCTGATCTATCTCAGCATACTATGCAAAAGCACAAATCACTCCTGCCAGTGACGAAGGCGCTTCGCAACCACAACATTCCCTACAGATGGGGCTACCCTGTCAAATTGACAATCACACACGAAGGCACCACTACCACTATCTCTGATGTGGATAAAAGGTTCTCCCTGCTCAAATCTTGGGACATCATACCTGAACACCAGCCGGAAACATCCTCTCGTCCACAGCACTCAGGCGCTCATTCTGTGTGGCAGACGGTGACAAAAAGAAGAATAAAAAACAACATGATGCTAAAGCTTCCAAGAACAAATCGTAAACCAAATCTACACAATAGCAGTTCTTGAACTCTGGAGTTCTCAGTTGTGAACCTCTATTTCACCCCTTCAAGCTATGGGCAATTGCTGTGCCCTCAAGTTCAAATGCGTATATGTTTTCATATCGCGTTGTTTGCTATTTTACAGACTTATACTAACCCTTATTTCCATCCTGATCCTCCCCCCTCTCATCTGGTCCGATCGGCGTCCCGAATACACCTTCGTCATCCCAATGGAAGCAGAAAATTTCCGCAGAGACACCTTCAATCCACGTCAAGGGACATCTTGGCTGCCTCCACCTTCCCAAAGGTATGACTATTATCTTCTCGCACCACACTCCAATGGCAGTTAACATAATATCGTTCAATGTGAACGGCCTTAACATTAGGCTGCAGGGGTAACCAATCAGGATTCAATGCACTTCTGAACCAATGAGGTGTTTGATTGGTAGGAGTGGGTTATTCGAACAACATAAAAACCAACAGCTTAGGGATGCGAGTCCTCGTAAGCCTCATGGACTGGACACGTAAGATTCCTGTGTAATGTATTCCCTTATCTCTCTTTACTTTTCGCTACTTTTCTTCTTTATTAAGATTTTGCCTAAGATTCAAGTAACAGCCTGTGTATGTCCATTGTAACTATATCCCCTTTTTGCATTAACTATCTTTATAAACACTGGCAACATTGCATTTATAACATCTCTATACTATGTTGGGTAATCTCTTCTTTTCTATATAAATAAATGTAATTGTTTATCTTTTCGCACTGTTATCGTTCGTTTTTAGTAATTGCATAGACAAAGGTTTTTACTTACTTATTTTATGTAGAGGTAAGCATATAAGTGAGGTAGGTATAAAAATAGCCATATCAGATGGTGCCCCGTGTGAGGAAGTTTAATGTTTGGGGTGAATGCGATTTCTTGTATGGAAGACAAAACTGGGTTTGTGTCTCCCATTTGAATACCCTGACTAAAAAAAAACTTATCAGAACGTTCCTGTTTACCTTTTGTCTGCAATAATACTGTGATGAGACTGATTTTGAATAATGTGTATATATAAAATGAAAGCGTACGTGCGAATGATAAGGGCTCCATTTGAAATCTTGGAGACAGTGGAAAAGGATATGTGCCTCTGCCAAAAAGCAATTTCAGTTGACCATTTGAATGAGATTAGGCCAACCGTTGTGATTGGGACACACACCGGTGGGCCTAGAGCTACGTTTCCACTTGTGCAACTCCAAAGTCACATGATTTAGAGTATGACTGTGCAGTGCGACTTTGGTGTGGCTTTGAATGCGACTTTGATCCAAATTTACACTCTGGGTCGTAGTCGCATCCGGAGTCACATAGGAGTGGTGCAGGTACCTTTTCATAGTCATTGCAGCTTTGAGTCGCATAGATTGGGACTGGTGATATTGAAATCAATGGTCTGTGACTTGTAATGCGACTTTGTGTCCAAAGTCGCATGGCAAATTGCATTCCTGAAAACGGAGCCTAGTTCGCACAGAATGTGTGTGTGTGTGTGTGTGTGTGATTTGCCGCCCGAGTGTATGTATAATCAGCGTACAATGATTGTGTGTGACCTAGCAGACTGTGTAACTATATGTTGTATGATATTTGTGATGTATATGGAAAATGGATGAACTGTGATTTTTACCTTTATGACCAAGATACAAGTCCCCATAAGTGTAAAAATATTGTTAAAGGGTTTGGTTTTAAGTCGAAAAACCTGTTACTTATCCAGTAGACCATGTATTGTTGGGACACAATAGAAGTTATTTACACCCTGGGGGGGGGGGGGGGGGGGTCTCGGGCTTCTAGCTAAGAACATGGGGGAAGTGCTGTTGACTTCCTAACTCTCAGAGCCAAATATTGTGTTTTGTATTTGGGACAAGAATGACATTGTATTTCATGTTTTATGTAACTTTGGCATTTTTGGATATATTACATGGGTACATGTTTACATGGTTGGTGGGGTTGAGTAGAGACACCGGTCCATCCAGTTTGACCCGAGTGAGTGTGTGTGTCTGCAGTTTGTCCCTGTGCATTGTGTCTCATTAAGATGCTCATATGTGTTTAAGGTCCTGTATAGCACCGTCGGTTTGCACAGGGCCCTGCACATGCATCACATGCTCACATCGGTCCCTGCCCTCAGGGAACCCACACAGGCACAGGGAGAGCATGCTGAAACCAGGCAGGTAGTGTTGTGGTTGAGATTCAAACCAGCAGCTTTTTTTTGCTGCCGGGCGGAAGTGCTAACCACTACACCACTGTGCCACCCAATACTGTTTAGTTGAATATGCCTATATTTTAGTATAGACCCTAATTGACATAGCATAAAGTGTTTGTCTAGGGATAAGTGTTAATATTGGTGTCTTAATTAAATGGTCATTTTTTTTGTAGGGAGAAAAAGTTTTTGTGCTGGCTTCCATTTGTTAATGTCGGCCATTTTTTCTGTAGTCCGGATTTCATCCACCATTTTGCCGTTGACCGATTTTCGATTACTGCAACTGCCTTTTTGTCTCTGCTAATTTTGGCCCCGAGCAAAATCTTGTACTGAATTAATGGCGCCATTTTTCACCATGGGCCAGGTCTTGATTTTCGTTTGGCCCGGCTGCCATTTTGTGTCCGCTGTGTTTGGGTGGAATTACCATAATATTTGTTTTGAATAATGGAGGATTTCATGGTGTTTTGTAGTTTGTCTGACAACACATTTATGGGGCTACCGATAACCGGTAGTAGAGCATGTAAATGAGAGGATTAGTACGCTAGCACACCGGGAGGCCGTGTATAATAATCGGAGAACGCCGGGTGCCAGTACTGTAAAAATAAGTCACTAGCAGTCACTAGCAGTAGCAGTAGCAAATTAGTGCAAGGGTGCCCTGGACGCAGGGACACTTCATAAGCGATTCCATGTGTTGGAGATAAAAAATGAGGCTCCACACCAGTCAGACAGCTGCCTTACACATGAGATCTGGGTTTGGGGCTCTGGACATGAGACCCCTTAAAGTGTGACATATATGGTATGTCTGGTGGTACGAGACCCCAGAATAAAAAATATTTTGGAAGTAGTTCAGTTGTGGCTTCAGAAATCTGTAATGGTGAGTGCATTGATGGATGTGTAGTACATGCTTTTGTGATTCTCAGAGGAGGAACTGTTTTTTTTTTTGTCATAAGAGTCCTCAGTTTTCGTTCTGTCCCTGCCTGCTCTAAAGAGCTGACTGGGGCAGACTAACGCTGGTTGAGACCTGTTCGTGGTTTTGAACGTAATGGCGTTGAGAAGGCTAGAGTTGGCCTTTTGGGGTGCAGGGGGGAGCAGATAGTCACTACTGTATGGGGTTCATTTTTACTGTAGAACTGTGAAAGCTATATTTTACATTTGTGATTGTTGTTTTTTTTTGTACAATAGAGAGCTCATTTTTGTTTTTTAATCCCATTGTGTTACTGGCCGATTGATCAATTGTGAAGGTAGTAGTCGATTGATTTTATGGTCGCTTAGTTGTCGATTAGTCGATTAGTTGTTTCAGGCCTAGTATGAATTTTTCTCTTTATAAACTGCTAACTGTGGATCGTAAGTTTTGTAATTGGATCTGTAAACACTGGCGATGTTGTAACTACTATAAATCATATTGCAATTAGGTGTGCATCAGATAACTACCTCCTGTACTACAAATACGCATAGGGTCCTGATTATCCAAGTTTGTGCTAAACATTCTTGAGATAACAGAAGTAATAAGCTTTTGTTAGGCATTTCTTTTGGAATAATTCAGAAAAGTCCACGGAAGGAATTGGACTATTATTTGGTTCAGGAAATCTCTAGGCTAATTTTTTGAAGGACTATAGCCAGGACAGAGAATATTGTTCTGGCAAGTAGTGAAAAAAAGGCAGCAACGTTGATAGGGGAGGGGCCTATCTACCCACTTCTTGTCCAGAGAGTAGCTACCTCTGAAGAAGGCAACCTCTAAAGAGGTTGGGGGATCAGTTCAAGGTCCATCGTCCGTAAAGGATGGGTAATCGAATCGCTTTAAAGAGGGCGTCTAACCGTGGGGAACCATACCACTTGACCCCCAAAGGAAGAAATGATAGATAAATATGGGCCTTGGGTTGTGAAATATATGCAAGAGTGGGATCACTGGACAGGGAGAAATTATTCTAAAAAAGGTACTTTTAAGCCAAAAGCTTGGGAAGCCCTGTGGTACAATCACCACGGGAAGATGACACGCACAAATGAGAAAGATGCGTGGGGCGCATGGATGGTAGAATCCATGCATAGAACTGATGATGTGAATATTTTTACGGTAGGAGTTAAGGAGAAAACGCACAACATTAGGCTGCGAAGTAGGGACAAGCAGGGACAGCCACTAGAGCCACATCCCCAGAGTAGTGACGGTGATGATCAGGGGAACAGCCTCTACACCTAAGGTATGTACCAACAATGCTACTAATCCAGTTGTCACCAACAATGTTTCATTCCTGGTGTTTTTGCAAGAATAAATCCCTGGAAGGTGAGAGTTTTTTTTTAACAAATTGCCCCCATACAGGCGGGGAAGGGGCTAATGAAATGGATTTCTGAAAGAATGTCAACCTTACCAAACAGAGGTTATTGGTTTAAGAAGAAGCCCAGGTTATTATAGAAGACATGCTGATATGTGTGATGTCTAACAATTTTTGCTATTTAAAAAAAATAAGGTGCACGGTTTATGTAATGTAAATGTATATTTGTTTCATATGCTAATGTCTTGTTACAGATATTTAACCATTGTTTTTTTCAGGTGAAAAATTGAATGCTTATTACTAAATTTTATTGGTGTTTTATTCCTCAGATGCGATAATTGGGTTTCATGGCTTTCAGAACCAAAGGAAATCATAGACAATTTTTTTTATTTTCCCTGGTTTCAGCACCATTATCTGGTTTGTGCTCCTATTTGTCAGCCCATTCAGCTGTGTTTTGGACTACCTAAGTGGGTGTGGTATTTTCTGATCCAACCTGTATAAAGCTTTGGTATGAACAAGTTTCTGAGCTCCACTGATTACTTGTGTTTAGGACTGCGTCACCCCCCTGCGGTTATTGTAATTAGTTACCTGGCTGTTCCAGCTCTGCTCATTGCCTCAGGCTAAGGTATGTTAATGTCCCTTAGCAGTCTGTGTCCCCAAGTGAAGTTCCAGCCTGCTTCCTGCCCAGTGTCACTGTTTTTATGTGACGATTTGTTATGAATTGTCTAATGTGTCTGTGGCATATCTGTCGCTAATATCTGGGGGTTTCAAAGCACACAGGTTGGCTCGAATTGTACCCCCGACTGTTCAGCGTTCTCAGTGCTGCAAGGGATTTTTCTTTGCCCTTTGGCCAGCGGTGTTTGGTAGCAGAAGTTCCTCGAGTTGGATACACATTATGCAATTTTTATCTTATTTTTTAAATTTCCTTTAGATTTATCTGCAGATGTGAAGTACGGGGGCCTGCCGGATTGCATACAAGTTGAAAGTGTATAGGTCTGGCCTCGTATTGTATAGTTTTGGTTGAGTCTGGAGAAAAAGTTGTGTAGGAAAATTGTATGGGGTGTTCCCAGCTCTTGGCTGTTCCAAGGGCCCTGACTTCTGATATATGTATAGGCATGCCATATTCTCCTCAGTTAATACCCAAAGGGGTCCTTCCTGTCCTAGACCCCTTGTGTACCTTTCTGTGTCCTGCATGCCAGGAAGCCCAGTGCCCCAGTGATACGCTATGCCCCTGTCATTCATGTGAGTCCTGTCTGAATAGTATAGGCAGTTTATTTTGTATGGGTGAAGGATAACATGGTCTGATTACCGAATTGATAAAGGAGGGAGAAGGTGTGCAGCCTCTATAAAGAATCGAGTGTACCTGTTGGC
This sequence comes from Lithobates sylvaticus, assembly GCA_028564925.1. NCBI lineage: Eukaryota > Metazoa > Chordata > Amphibia > Anura > Ranidae > Lithobates > Lithobates sylvaticus. The sequence goes on along the minus strand of CM053037.1, from coordinate 112,146,634 downwards.
AGTTGGTTTTCAATCCGGGTTTTCAGACTATTTCCCATACTTAGGATAAAGAGAGGCTTAATGGAGACTGCCGTTGGAGCTGGAGGGGGGGGGGGGGGGGGACCGGGTACCTTGAAACACTATGGAGCGGGAGATACTATAGACCACCTTGGGAGGCCTTGTGCTACAAATCAGGGAAGGGGTTAGGAAAACCAACTTGCTCTGTCCAGCATCCGGGACCTTGGAGAAGTGACTGACTTTCTCAGTGGGTCAATTTTCACTTTGCAAAGCAGATGAGGGTAGTATCCAGGTTGCCTATGAATCATAATAGTTTGGTAGATGACTCAGTTCCAGGATCATCAAAATCTAACTTACACTGGTCTCATCCCTAATGACAGGGATGGAACATTGTGCAGATATCTCGGTCAATCTGGGTACTAGCCTTTAACAGACTCTACTGTGTTACACCCGGCAGTCCATCTTGTTCTGATGGTTTGAGTCCGGACAGCCTCAGATGACTGGTACGGATGAGTGCTGGAGAAAGGAAGGTGTTGTGCTATGGGAAAAGGCAACAATGCTGGCACAGGAGGGGGTCGTGTCTAATGGATGCCGGGGTAGTGTCCCAACTGGTCCTAAACAAAGTTAAAAATGCATGAGACCTGAAACCAGGTTACTGGGCTGGTATCACATGTCTAATGATGCACTGTTTTCAGCATCAGGTTAAATGGTAATCAGCAGGGTACACTACTTCGGGGAGTCTATTGTACATCTCCTCTTACCCTTGGCATGGATATAGCAGGAACACCGGGTGGTACCCCAATCACCCCTGAAGGAAGGTTTTATGGAAAACCTGACCTCCCCTTACACCTACTGAAACTTCTGTTGGGGTTCAGGAAGGAGTTAAAAGTTTGGTAGTTGGGTGGTTTGTGCAACAGATAATGACAACAGTCTGTGCAGGAGCGTAAATAGAAGGGCCCTACTCAAGGGGTTTATGATCTAAGGAGAGGAGGGTGGTGCAAAATAATAGCTGCTGGGAATTATCTGATATGGAGCTGGCTGAGGTAACATTAAAAGAGTTTCTAGGGATCACCTAGTGGTGGTCAGGGTAGGGGCTGGCTGGACATATTGGGGTGGGGGAGTTCCAGAGCGGTCCTAATGTTGAGCATGGGAGGAGGTAAAAAGGGAGCTGGAAATCAGGATGTCTTAGGAGTGAAGTGGACGATTTGGGTGATCTCAAGATCAAAAGAGGTCAATCCAGATATCTCCAACGAAGGTTTCTTAGTGGGAAAAGTTAATTCAGGTACAGCATTAGGGCCACAGCTTTAGTAAACTCCACCCTGTTGCTGTCCTAATTTGGGTAACTATTAGAGACAAACGTAGGGGATTGTGTGCATTTAAAAGAGGACCCTAGAACTATATTTTTTCTTTTTGTTTTTTTGTTGTTCTAGGGATAAGCCTTTTCAATTTGTAGTAATAATGTGCAGTCAGGTTTACCGAAATTCCCAAAAAAAAGTTTTGATCATTTTTTTTTTCCTCCCCCATTGTTAATATCTGTGTACCTGACCTGCAAAAATACTGCTAATTGCTAGTATGGGAGAATTTTTTTTTTTTTTTAGAAACTATATTTTTATTTTTATTGTTTTTATTATTATTTTTTTTGGTGCTATTTTTTATTTTCATTTTTTATTTTTTTTCCAACCAATGTATTTGTTTTTTTCTAACCCAGATTCCATGTTCTTTAACAGTCTTGGTTGGAGCAGCATTAAATCTGTAGGTTTTTTTCTTCCCTTTCCATTATTAAATTCCACCATTTTCTCGTTCATTTTCATTACTCACCTCTCTTCCGTTTCTTTCGCTTCATTAATAGTATGCTAAGTTTTTCTCTGGGTTTCTATCATCCATCTTCTCAAGATAATGTATCTGTTTAAAAGGATTTTTCCTGCCCGCCAGTAGCATATTTTGTACCAAAGTATCCCTGGACATCCCGTGTTTTTATGTCTTAATGTAATGCTACCCCCTTAGTCTACCTACTGCTTTAATCTGAGCCCCGTGAGCAGTGTGGTGAACCCAGGGACCTTGCAATAACAGGCAGTATTGACTATCCCTACCATCAAGGGCCATGGATGATACTGTCTGTTGCTTGGACTCTGTTCCTTGTGGGGAGCCCACTTTACTCATCCCCATTGCACCCCTTATAAGTATTAAGTCTTGATGACCGCTGCTCCTGTCTGGCATTCCTCCAATATCTGTACGCTGACATTCTCATTTTTTGTTGTTTGTTTTTTTTGTATTCATGCACGACGGTCTGGAGGCCCGCCCAACCACCACCGACAGACAACCAAGTCATCTCTTGAGACAAATGTGACAAATAAGACCATCCTGAACTGTTCTTCACCATGCTGAAAAGTGCTGTCTCGTGGTCCGATCCAAGCGGAGAAACCCTTACACTGTCTCACCAAGTTACAGGACTAGATATGCCAGGATCCCGCCATCAATGTTGGAGTTCTGCTCTTCCAAGGCAGAGGGGCGATGAAACAATGCAGTACAGACACTCATGGTTTGGATGTGAAGTCTCAAGGGCACCAGGATTTCTTTGCTGTCTTAAACCTACCTTGAGGAGTTCCGGCGTGTTCAAGAAAGGAAGAGGAGGCTGTGGTGGTGGTGGGGAAGGGTTGGGACTTCTGGGCTGTTGTGGGTGGGTACAAAATCATTGACATAAGTTGAAGAATGAACTTCAGGGGAAACTGTGTTGGAGATTTTAAACATCCATATTTATATCAAAGAGTTCCAAGGGAACCAGTACAGGGACTTCTATTCCCATGCCCCGTGTTGTGCATATATATATGTGTATGGTTTATTAGAACAATAAGTAAGATGGGCCTATTTACTGTTTCTGGTATCTCAAACACACCAACGTGTTTGTCTACTATCTGCCTAGTAACTAAATTACTCTATTGTCAAAAATTCCTGAAATGCTAATTTATGTTATATCAAAGAGGGCTGATGGTTGTAAATCAAGAGATAAGTAAACAAGTACTTAGGGTTTCAGACACCGAGGCACCAGAGTTGGTGTGATCTTACTGGTGTGAGAAGTATGCTTTGTTGACTTGGCTTAAAATTACAACCAATCAGAATTTTTAGGCAACTCAACCAATGACCATTAGGCTGCAGGGGTAACCAATCAGGATTCAATGCACTTCTGAACCTATGAGGTGTTTGATCGGTAGGAGTGGGTTATTCGAACAACATAAAAACCAACAGCTTAGGGATGCGAGTCCTCTTAAGCCTCATGGACTGGACACGTAAGATTCCTGTGTAATGTATTCCCTTATCTCTCTTTACTTTTCGCTACTTTTCTTCTTTATTAAGATTTTGCCTAAGATTCAAGTAACAGCCTGTGTATGTCCATTGTAACTATATCCCCTTTTTGCATTAACTATCTTTATAAACACTGGCAACATTGCATTTATAACATCTCTATACTATGTTGGGTAATCTCTAACGTTTCTTTTCTATATAAATAAATGTAATTGTTTATCTTTTCGCACTGTTATCGTTCGTTTTTAGTAATTGCATAGACAAAGGTTTTTACTCACTTATTTTATGTAGAGGTAAGCATATAAGTGAGGTAGGTATAAAAATAGCCATATCAATATACGATCCTGTAAGAAAAGTTTCTGCATTGCAATTCCTACAGCAGGGTCCCAATTCTGTGAAAAAACAAACCCCCCAATCATGCAAACCCAATCCTGAAAAGAGAAATTCAAAAAATACGTGTGTATCTATAATCCTGTAAAATAAATTTCTATATAACAGGAACACAATTCTGCGAAGAAAAATAAGACCACAAATCTGTGAAGGAAACCCACCCACTTCTGCAATCCAAATCCTGCAAAGGAAATTCAAAACAAATGTATTCTCAAAGTCTATGTGCCACAAAAGTCATATAAAAAAATATATAAAGCATATAAGAAAGTCCATGTGTTGACACCACTGTCATTCAAATCAATCCGTAACGGGTTAATTCCACTTGAATACACCACTAGTGATTAACTCTTTCGGAGCTTATGTACATCACCCTGTGAATCCACCACCACTAAGAAATGGACACTCAACAGATTTGAGTGAGTTTTAGGCGTTTGGTTTATTACCCGGATAACCACTCCTTTACTCTGGTCTCTCTTCACTCAAGGATCCAATTGTGTTAATACAGGGAATATCCTCCATGCTCAAGGGAAATAATAAGAAATGCTCCCATAGCGTAATATATCCAAAAAATTTATTTAACAAACAGAAAAAATACAAGACAAGAGAACTTTTGCACTCACATTTGCCTGTGCCCTCAGGCCGGCACTGAGCCTCTCCAGCCGTGTATAGGGGGACCTCAAGTCACAAAAGATCACTGTGCTGTGTCGCCTGTCCCCTCATATGCCTGCCAGCTGACAAGTTTAGGGTTGTAGGTTTACCCAGCAGCCTCTACGCGTTTCGCAAGTCAATATGCGTCATCAGGAAGCTGCCTGAGTGCAAAAGTTCTCTTGTCTTTTATTTTTTATGTTTGTTAAATACATTTTTGGGATATATTACGCTATGGGAGCATTTCTTATTATTTCCCTTGAGCATGGAGGATATTCCCTGTATTAACGCAATCTGGATCCTTGAGTGAAGAGAGACCAGAGTAAAGGAGTGGTTATCCAGCTAATAAACCAAACGCCTAAAACCCACCCAAATCTGGTGAGTGGCCATTTCTTAGTGGTGGTGGATTCACAGGGTGATGTACATAAGCTTCGAAAGAGTTAATCACTAGCGGTGTATTCGAGTGGAATTAACCCGTTGCAGATTGATTTGAATGACAGTGGTGTCAACACATGGACTTTCTTATATGCTTTATATGTTTTTTTATATGATTTTTGTGGCACACTTTGAGAATACATTTGTTTTGAATTTCCTTTGCAGGATTTGGATTGCAGAAGTGTGGGAGTTTCCTTCACAGATTTGTGGTCTTGTTTTTCCTCACAGAATTGTGGTCCTGTTATATAGAAATTTATTTTACAGGATTATAGATACACACGTATTTTTTGAATTTCTCTTTGCAGGATTGGGTTTGCATGATTGGGTTTTTTTTTTTTCACAGAATTGGGACCCTGCTGTAGGAATTGCAATGCAGAAACTTTTCTTACAGGATCCTATATAAATACTCACCCTTTCACACAGGAGTGTCTAGTATTGCACAGTAATTAGAGGCACAATAATAATTATCACTTTATATTTATATTTATTTTATTTTATTCCATCCTGCCTACCACAGGATTGGCCTAGTCCTCAAAGGGATCCATAGTTGACAGCAGTGTTGTATAACAAGCTCTTTAACATAGTTTAGTACAGTGTCTAAGGATAAATACATTTCTTTGATTGGCGCAACTCTTCTTATTACCATAACCATGAGTATAAGTATGTCCAAGTGTTCTGGCAGTTGAACAGTGCAACAAGAGCAAAATTCAGCAGAACAGAGAAAGGGATATCCAGGGAACGTGCCACTTTGTCCTAAATTTGCTAAATGACAGGTGAACTTGAAAAAGTATGTTTTTCAATATCTTGTAGCTATAGTTTCCAGTGTCTATGTGTTTCCTTTTAATAGACTGACCAGATAAAAAAACGAGTAATGTCAGTTGTTGTTTTTATGCAATTTAAAATAATTAAATGACAAAGATGACTATAAATATATTGCATGACAAATGACACATTATTTTGCAGTAGAAATTAATTTATAATGACCTATCAACTATAGTTAGTCGTATGTTTTATCTTTTAATTATTGAATTATTGGAGATGCGTTTTTATCAATTATTTTTAGAATAAAAAGTGGAAACCACCAAATAACATAAAAAAATAAATCACATCTTTTTTTTTTTTTTTTTTAATAGATTGATGTAGACTTTTAAGGTGTATTTAATGGCCGGAGATTGTAAAGTTATGAGCATAAAAAAATTAAAAAGAGAAACATATTTCCTTTTATTGGTAGAATTAAATATACGAGGAGAGAACTGTTGGCAGTATTTATCTTCCTCAATCATTTTAGTGGCATAAAGTAAGTCGTTTAATTTAATTCTATTCATTGGCATGAAAGAAAAAGTACAAAAATTTGAAAGGGTGACATGCTAATTGCCCATGAAAATAAAAGAAGATGGCTGTTTTATTGCAGTTGAAGGAAGTCATCAATATTAAGGTAAGAAGTCAAGTATAAATTCATTTTACTGCAATAATACAGAAGATTGATAGAATCACATTAACCATACAAGCTGAAGAATTATTCAATGTAACAAATGCTAACATTAAGTAGAGGATTTAATAAAATGAAGTCACATCTTTTCCCTATTTTCCCTGTATGCATTATCCTTTTAAAAGGGACGTTCTGTCATTATTTTTAAGTATCAAAAGGTTTTATGGGAAAGGTATTTTAACCTTCAAAGTAACGTATATGTATCATTGTATACAACAAAGTATGGCATTTTTTATTTCATTATTTTAGTTTTGCACACTCTTAAATGTTCCCAGCTATGAAAGTTTGTCTAATGCAATTTTTTTAATTTTAAATTGGACCTGGCATTCTGGCCAAGTAATGGGTGTAATACTTATAGTTATTTATTACCTTTCATGGAGATTGCAGTACTGTCCCAAACAAGGTCTTCATTTGATTTATTCCCAAAGGGACAGCACAATCTTTATTTTCCAGGATCAGCATCTACTTCGTGGACTGAGATACTGGCTCAAAGTTGAATCATACGGTACAATCCTGGTGCCAGGGAAGCTCTTGATTGTGTTCACAAATGTCTGACACAGATCAGTCCATGCTGCAAATTGTCACCTAGTGGCTTGCTATAAGCTGAGAATGTTTCAGCCCTATCACTGTGATAGAAGAGACAATGTAAATTCTTTGTTCTGTCAACAGCAGACAAAATTGAGCACTAATCTGTAAACTTACCCCATAGCATAAATTCCCCCTCCCAGTAAACATCCCCCCTCCCAACAGAAATATTTGCCTCCCCCATCCCCCTCCCAGTTTAAATCCTCTCTCTCCCCAAGTCCCCCCTAAAAAAAAAAAATCTCCCCCTTTCTACTAGTCACTAGTCATCTACCCCTCAAATTTCCGCTCCAAGCACAAATCCCCCCCCCCCCCCATTAACTCCAAATCCCCCTTCAAGCACAAACCCCCTCCCAAAAAAATCTCCGCCATTGCACCAATCCTCCCCTCAATTCTTCCCTCCTTACAAAAATACACCCTATTCATCCCTACTAGCACAAATTCCCACCCCTCCTAAAAAAATGTCTCCTCCTAGCACAAATCCCCTCCCCTTTTACCATATGACCTCTTCTAGCACAAACCCCCCAAATCCCCCCTCCTAGCACAAATCCTCCTCCCATAACCTCTCCTAACACAAATCATCATTCCTAGCAGAACACACACCCCAAATGTCCCAGCTTAAAACAATTCTTACCCCCTGTTGTTCCCCAAATTTCCCCTTCCAACACAAATCCCCACCCCAATCTCCTTGAGGTGCCCCCCAGCTCAAATGATACCACAGTGCCCAGGGCAATCGCCACTATGGCCCACCCCTTGTCCTGGCCCTGGGCATCATCTCAGTCTAGGCCAAGTGACTGACTCAAGGACTTAAGGATGGCTTTTTAAGGATTATATTATTGCAGACATGTCTGGAATCATACAGATGTGTTAACTTACTGAAAGGTCTAAATTAAAGGATGCGTTCCCCTTTACAAAAAAAATAATAATTCCAAATTTTTTTGCAGGTAAAAAAATATGCATTTTTTTTGTAATGGTCCTGTAAAGCATTGCACCCATGATCAGCAGATTTTGGGTGTAATGCCATGGCCCTTCAGACAGTCTGTGCATCTGTCTGTCTGTACCTCGAATACAGACCGGCAGTTACACTCTGACAGCAAGAATCAATGGACTACCATAACACTCAACAAGAACCTGGTAGTTCATTGAGAACTATAAGCTGTCAGCCACAAAGGCTTTTTTTCATATCCACATAATGTTTTTTGTACATTGTGACAGTGATCATGGGTGGAAGATCCCCCATTCACTGTCAAAACGGGGACTCGGTGGGGAGGCTGGTGCAATTGTAACATGTTACACCCTGACTATGGGCTTAACATGTACCATGTTACAAAAGATGAACTTATCCTTAAAAGACAAAATTAAATAACAGTAAATTGATTACAAAATATGCATTCAGTATGCGATAAGGGCCCCATATCTTTATGAAAAATTACATTTATAATTGGTTTCTTTGCAGCATCATTTACTGTTATTCAAGAATAAGTCCTGAAACTGTTTAACAAATTTTTACGAATATTTGTAAATTTTAAAACTCATAAATTTGTAAATTTGAATATTTATAAATTTATAAATTTGAATATTTGAAAATCAGAAATTTTGGAAATTTGAAAATCCGAAAATCCCAAAATAATCCGAAAATAATTATTAATTTGTTACGTTCCATTCATTTAGATATAGCATTCATTATTTCAGATAATTCATAACTTCGGATAAATTTGTATTTGTTATGTTCTCTAACAACCAAGTTTGAAAGAAAATTCAATACCTATAATTTAATAGTTAGTAAGAGTTATTATTAGTTAGTTATTAGCAGTGTCAGGGTGTATGGAGACCCCCTATATTAGAATGGTAGTAGGGAAAATAGCTGTGTGAAAACTGTCTTATGGGCCAATGTCCTAATTGGATGGGTACCTCCCAAAAAATATACAATAAAGTATAACGACCAATAGTTATACAATAAACGCTAATAAATATAATAAAAGTATATAAAGTATATAATATAAAACCTTGATGCACATGAAATAGCCTAAGTGAGCATATAAAGTGTGGGTGAACATATAAAGTGTAAAATAGAAATATTCAGGAGTGCATCTAAGGTGCACATAACTAATATCCTAGGTGTGCTAATGCGAGTCGCACAGCATAAGAAAAGAAGCTGCGTGACCAAGTGAAGAATAGGACGATTGCTGCAATCACACTAACAAGTTGTGTGATAGGTGATGAACAGAAGTGTGTGTAAATAATACATTATGGTGAGCGAAAGAGACTGTATATTAAATATAAAGTGCAGAAAAATGTAAGCATCAACAGTCGTGCAAAAAATGCAAAAGAAAAGCTGGATGGACCTAGTCTGCGTGACTAGGAAAAATGACCGTATACAAATAAAAATGAAAATAATTGCAAAGTGCACAGAAATGAGCTGTGGGTAAGATAATATTAAAACGTAGCAAAATCAATAGTCTAAAATGACTATGCTGCATGCATGCAAGTCCGTAGTATCAGAAACTATTCAGCAGTCTATTCTGTGATTTTCTTCTGGTGAAAAAATAGGTGTTGTAATAAAATCCCTGGGTCAAGAGGGAGTCTATGCAGTGAAGTATCCTTAACAGTGGGGGTGATTCCTCTTCGTGTAGGTACACTAAAGTAAGCAATGGACCCTTACCTTGCGGCAAAGGGTTAACCGCATAAGAAGTAATAGAATGGATTAGTGTCAGCTTTCTTCTCCCTCTGTCACAGCGCCTGCCTGGGTGTATAGGTCTCCTTGTCCCTGGGTCCAGGTGTGTGTTTCCCTTGTTCTCACGGCCAATGCCGGAGTGATTTGCAAGAAATGAGGGGTAGCCGTATAGTGTAGTATGTTAAAACAATCAGTATAAAGTTTATTTGTACACAGTAAGAGCGGTACTCACATACAAAGTTTAAAAAAGTGCTTATCTGTTACAAGCGCCGAGCTCAATGCCTCCGGTTTGAATGCCTTTCCTTGTCCCTACGCGTGACGTCACACCACGTGACTTCATCAGGGGATCAACATTGCGGCGGACAGATCGGACACTTTTGACACTATTTTGGTACCAGTGACATTTATTCAGCGATCAATGCTAAAAATTGCCACTAATTACTGTGTAAATGTCACTTGCAGGAAAGGGGTTAACACTAGGGGGCGATCAAGGGGTTAAATGTGTGTCCTAAGGAGTGTTTCTAACTGTGGGGGGATGGGATTGACTGAGGGAGGAGACCGATTGCTGTTCCTAAGCAGTAGGAACAACAGATCAGTCTCCTTACTAGGGATGAGATGAACACCCCCCCCCCTGTTCGGTTTGCACCAGAACATCCGAACAAGCAAAAAAGTTTGTTTGAATACGCAAACACCGTTAAAGTATATGGGACACCAACGTGAGAAATCAAAAGTGCTAATTTTAAAGGCTTATGTGCAAGTTTTTGCCCTAAAAAGTGTTTGGGGGCCTGGGTCCTGCCCCAGGGGACATATATCAATGGAAAAAAAGTTGGGGGTGTCTATAGTATGCCTGTAAAGTGGCCCAGTTTTCCTGTGTTTAGAACAATCCCACAGCAAAATTAAATTTCTAAAGGAAAAAAAGTAATTTAAAACTGCAATATACATGAAAATCATTGAGAAAAATGGCATGGGTCCGCCCCCCCTCCAGCCCATTACAAGGCTCTTTGGGTCTGGTATGGATATTAAGGGGAACACCACAGCCAAATTAAAAAAAAAATGGCATGGGGGGGCCCCCGGGCCCTATATACTCTGCAGAAAATTGGGTCTCAGGTGGTGCCAGAACACTGTAAGCCCTCACAGTTACTCTTGTTGGGTGCAGGCCCTGCTGTTAAATATTATTTCAAAATTTTTAATTACATGTCCGTGTTAAACAGGGACAGAAAAATGTGGCCTTGGGTGGTGGTGCCACAACACTGTAACCCCTTACAGTTACTCTTGGTGGGTGCAGGAACAGGCCTTGCAGTGAAATATTAGATCAAGAGTTGTAAATACATGCCCTAAACAGGGGCAGAAAAATTGGGCCTTTAATGGTGATGCCACAACAATGTAAGCTCTCACAGATACTCTTGTTGGGCACAGGAACAGGCCCTGCTGTGAAATATTAGATCAAAAATTGTAATTACAATACAGTGCAGCCATAGTGCAGTTGCTACTACTTATCTGGTGGTGTACACAGTACACAATACAGTGCAGCCATAGTGCAGTTGCTACTACATTTCTGGTGGTGTACACAGTACACAATACAGTGTAGTGCAGTGTTGCAAAACAAAATATACATCATGTCTGGAAGGCCATCAAGGAGAGGCAGACGCTCACAGGCCAAAACAAAGCCGTCATCCTCCTCATCCTCTGTCACCCAGGCTCAGAGTAGTTTGCCTGCCTATGCAGCTGCCAAAGTGGCCTATTCCACCGGCTCCTTATCCACAGTCACTCCTTCTGTAGCCCCACCATCATGCAAGGAGGAGTCCCCTGAACTATTCGACCACAGTGTCGGGTACATGCTACTGGAGGATGTGCAGCGATTTGAAGGCTCCGATGTTGGTTCCCAGGTTGAGGAGTAACGTGAGCCTAGAGAGAGGGGGTGCCCAAGAAGGACAAGAAACTGGCAGTCATGTTCCCCCAGCTGCAGCATAGTGCCAAGTTTGCTCCAGTGACAAGGATGGAGGGGATGATGAGGTCACTGACTCTACTTGGGTGTCTGATAGAATAGAGGTGGAGAAGGAGGCAAAACTCCAATGAGGAAGGATGTCCTCTAGGGGGCAGCTTAAGGGCAGCCACCCTACTGCAAAACACCATAGAGCTCTGAAGGTGCAGGGCACTGCTGACTCCCCGCTGATTTTGAAAAGTTCCTTGGTGTGGGCCTTTTTTGACACATGTGCAGCAGATTGCACCGTTGCTGTTTGCAACCTATGTCTGAAGCGGATCAAGTGTGGCCAGAACAGCAGCCGCTTGGGCACCACATGCTTGACCAGACATATGACAACCTCCCATGCAGTCTGTTTACTATGCTATATTTTATTTTTAATATCTCTTAGATATGATTTGGGTTAAACGAGAGTTCTTTGACCATGAGTGAGAGCTTTAACACAATAACAACATTTATTGGTGAGTAGTTGAAATTCTATTTAATACACAGCCATCTATCTATAGCAGGGGTGCCCAACCAGTGGCCCGGGGGCCACATGTGGCCCGCGGAGCCCTCTGATCTGGCTCGCGACCTCTTTTTCTGGGATGGAATAGAATAGAATACTGTTATTAATAGTAACTTTATTACTAAAATCACAGCGTATATATGGGCATATCTGTTCTGCAGTGGTTACTGGGCTGCTTCCAAACTGATCCGCAGGTGCAGAGCAGTGCACCTGAGGGTTACCTGCACTGAGCCATAGGCCCCTTTTTACATGGTCAGTCCGACCCAATTGGACCCTCCATTCACCTCTTAGAAAGTAGAATGGGCTTTATAGAGTAGAGTGGGCTGCCATGCACCCGCTCCGCTCATTGTGGCCTGCGACCGGTTATCAAGTCGCTTAGGTGGCTCTCGCTCTTCAAAAGGTTGGGCACCCCTGATCTATAGTCTACACACCAAGGAAGAAAATATTAGGTTGAAATAAGAGAATTACATGAAGGAATACAGAGTATATTCCTTAACCACTTCAATACAGGGCTTTTAAACACCCTTCCTCACCTTAATTGTTAGCTTTCAGCGCTCTCACACTTTGAATGACAATTACTCAGTCATGCTACACGCTACCCAAACCAAATTTTTATCATTTTTTTCTCACAAACAGAACTTTCTTTTGGTGGTATTTAATTACTGCTGGGTTTTTTATTTTTTGCAATATTAGCGAAAAAAGAGAATTTTTTTTGAAAAAAAAAAAAACACTTTTTTTTAGTTTCTATTGAAAATTTTTGCAAATAAAACATTTTTTTTTTCATAAATTTGGGCCAAAATGTATACTGCTACTTATCTTTAGTAAAAATAACCCAAATAAGTGTATATTATTTGGTTGCTGTGAAAGTTATAGCATCTAAAAGCTATGGTGCAAATCATTGAAAATGATCACATCTGATCACACCTGATGCACTGAAGGCCTATCTCATTTCTTGAGACCCTAACAAGCCAGGAAAGTACAAATACCCCCCAAATTACCCCTTTTTGGAAAGCAGACATTCCAAGGTATTTAGTAAGAGGCTTGGTGAGTTTTTTGAAGTTGTAATTTTTTCCCACAATTCTTGGAAAAATTATAATTTATTTTTTGCACAAAATTGTCATAAAAACAAGTTATTTCTCTCACACAGCACATGCATACTTGCAATGACACCCCAAAATACATTCTGCTACTCCTCCTGAGTATAGTGATACCACATGTGTGAGACTTTTACATAGCCTGGCCACATACAGAGGTCTAACATCCAAGTAGCACCGTCAGGCGTTCTACGAGCATAAATTGCACATCTCATTTGATGACAACCTATCACACTTTTGAAGGCCCTGGAGCACCAGGTCAATGCAAACGCCCACAAAATGACCCCATTTTGGAAAGCTAACACCCCAACGTATAATCTGTGAGGCATAATGAGTCTTTTGAATAGTTCATTTTTTTCCAGTAGTATTTGGAAACTGTGAAAAAAAATGAAAACGCATTTTTTTATACAAAGTTGTCCATTTATAAGATATTTCCAACACATAGCATGTACATAGCAAAACTGACACCCCAAAATACATTCTGATACTCCTCCCGAGTATGGCGATACCAAATGTGTGAGACTTTTACACAGCCTGGCCACATACAGAGGCCCAACATTGAAATAGCACCGTCAGGCGTTCTACATGCATAAATTACACATCTCATTTCTCAACCACCTATTACAGTTTTGAAGACCCTGGAGCACCAGGACAATGGAAACGCCCACAAAATTACCCCATTTTGGAAAGCTAACAATCCACCGTATAATCTATGCAGCATAATGAGTCTTTTGAATGGTTCATTTTTTTCCCAAAGTTTTTGTAATATGTGGAAAAAAAAAAATGAAAACGCATTTTTTTTATACAACGTTGTCCATTTATAAGATATTTCCAACACATAGCATGTACATAGCAAAATTGACACCCCAAAATACATTCTGCTACTCCTCCTGAGTATGGCGATACCCCATGTGTGAGACTTTTACACAGCCTGGCCAGATACAGAGGCCCAAGTAGCACTGTCAGGTGTTCTAGGAGCATAAATTACACACAAATTCCTGCCAACCTATCACATTGTTGAAGGCCCTGCATATTTCTAACACATAGCATGTACTGTACATACCAATTACAAACCAAAATACATTCTGCTGAGCAAAGGGTAAAGAAAAGATTACCTGCGGTTTTAGTAGTGCAGTGGTCCACATAGGAGAGCATCGGTCCAGGCAGCAGGCAGGAATGTGGACAGCGACAGCAAAACAGGCAGCAGGCAGGAACATGGACAGCGACAGCAAAACAGGCAGCAGGCAGGAATAGTCAGCACAGGTAGAGATGTTGTCAACACAGCCAATGCATTAGTCCAGATAGCAGGCAGGGATGTGGTCAGCAGCAGCAAAAGGATCAAAGGATCCTCCATGCAGCAGGCAGGAATACTGTCCATAATTAGTAAAGGCAGCAGGCAGAGGTATGGTCAGCACAGCCAGAGTATTTTTTCCAGGGAGCAGACAGGACCATCAAGCTTAGGGCATCGGTCAGGGAAGAATGGGGACAGGGGTAGAGGCTTCTCCCACCCAAATCTCTTTGAAGCCTCCGGACAACCAGACCCTGTTATGGGAACACAGAAAAACTGGTTTTCTGAACTCTGAACACTATTCTGGAGCCCCTCACATATGTGAGACCCCTGTGTAGCAGGGTAAAAGATCAGTCCAAGGGGCAGGCAAAAACATGGACAACAAGCGAGGTCAGTGCAGGTAAAAGGCAGACATAGACGGTAGGCAGAGGCATAGTCGATACAGTCCAGGGTTAGTTCACTTGAAAGGCAGAAACATGGCGGATAAACAATGCAGATGGTAGGCAGAGGCATAGTCGAGAAACAGGCCAGGGTCAGTTCACATGGAAGACAATGATATGGTTGGTTGAGGCAGGGAAATATTCATGACAGAAATTGGGGGGAAATGGCAGTCTATTGGAAATATAGGCTAATAGTGGTTCAGAGTGTGATATCACCTTAAGCATTGTCCGATGCAAAGGCCAGGTAGGGAGGGACAATCGGGACAATAGAAGCTGGTGTCTTTCCTAACTCCTCTCTTAGTGCACACCCGGCATTTTTTTTGGCGTCGTCTTCCGGATGCTGTTGGTGGAATATGTTCCGGAAAATGACGCTAGCCTGATGTAGCCTGACGCCAGAATCTGAGCGAATGCTTTCTGGGGGGGATTCTTCTTGATAAATGAGTAAAGTGACAATTTCTTCAATATACTTTATGAAGGTGGTGGGTGTTGCTGAGGATTGTTGGTAAATTATAAAAGAATTTAAAAGGGCCAAATGAAAAAAGTAAATTGCAACTTTTTTGTACCAAAAAAGGGATTTTCTTGTTGACAGATAGGGATGCAACATCTGGTCATTTAAATCCACCCCCCATAAATTTATTATATGCATTGATGCAGGAAGGCTTGCGAACGGGACCGCGTCTTCTGTGAAGTTCCACTGAGGTGTCATTGTGGATGGTGGACATCATATACACATCTTTACTATCCTTCCACTTCACAGCCAGCACTTCCTCATTCCTCAAGCTGGCCGATTCCCCCCTTCGAATGTTTGTGGCGACAAGACGCTGTGGGAAGCCCTTTCAGTTTTTTCTTGTTGTACCACAGGCCAATGTTTTTTTTTTAGGTACAGGTGGTGGAGAAGGGGCAAACTAGTGCAGAAATTGTCCATATAGATATGATACCCCTTTTGGAGGAGTGGGAATGCCAACTCCCAAACAACTTTCCCACTAATTCCCATGTACAATGGACACTCAGGGGGCTGGAGCTGGGAATCTTTGCCTTCGTACACACGGAAGGAGTGCACATAACCGGTGGCGCTTTCACAGAGCTTGTTGAGTTTCAAGCCGTACCTCGCTCTCTTACTGGGGATATATTGCTTGATACCCAGCCGGCCTGTGAAATGCACCAGGGATTCGTCCACAGATATATTTTTGTCAGGGACATAAAGTTCGGCAAACTTTTTGGAAAAAAAATTAATTAGGGGGCGAATTTTATATAGCTTGTCAAATTTTGGGTGATTCCGGGGGGGGGGGGGGCACTGTGAGTTGTCACTAAAATGCAGGAAGCGCATAATAATTTCGTATCGGGACCTGGACATGGCTGCAGAAAAAACTGGCATGTAATGGATAGATTTGGTCGACCAATACTTATGTATCTCATTTTAGCGTTAGGCCTAAAAACAATTTCAGCTCCGCAATTGTTAGGGGTCGCCATTCAAAAGGGCGGGCATAGCTGGAGCTGGGGTTGGCTGTGATAAATTGTTGGGCAAAAAGGTTGGTTTGGTCCATGATGACTTGAAGCAATTCCTCTGGGAAAAATAAATTAAAAAAATCCATCTGGGAAAAACCTGCAGTGTTGACCTGCACACCTGGCTGTGCTGTAAAAGGGGGGATCGTGGCTGACCCTGTGGTAGAAGGCAGCCACGATGGGTTTGCCAAGCTTTCTGGCAGCTGGTATTGGGCCCTAATTCTTTGGCGTGCACTGGGCCTCTCCTCCTGGGGTCTAGCAGCGCTTGAACTGTGCCTCTCCTCCTGGGGTCTACCGCTGTTGGCACTGCTGGTAGATGCCTGGGGTTCAGACCGTCTTCTTTTAGGAGGGACTGCTTCCTCCTCCAATTCGGATCCTGAGGTGCTGCCTTCAGGGGGCTCATATTCTGAACCAGTAACTGAAACAGAACTGAGCGGTGAGAGCTCCCCGATGCTCTCATCGCTCAGACTGAGTATTTGGTATGCCTCCTCTGGGGTGTACACCTTTTTGGACATAGTGGCAGGTACACTGGTGGCTGGTGGTGAGGTGGCGGGTATTCTGGTGAGGTGGCGGGTACTCTGGTGGCAGGTGGTGAGGTGGCAGGTACTCTGGTGGCAGGTACTCTGGTGGCAGCTGGTGAGGTGGCGGGTACTCTGGTGGTAGGTACACTGGTGGCAGGTACACTGGTGGCAGGTGATGAGGTGGCGGGTACTCTGGTGGTACTCTGATGGCAGGTACTCTGGTTGCAGGTACTCTGGTGGCAGGTACTCTGGCAGGTGGTGGGTACT
This sequence comes from Lithobates sylvaticus, assembly GCA_028564925.1. Classification (NCBI taxonomy): domain Eukaryota; kingdom Metazoa; phylum Chordata; class Amphibia; order Anura; family Ranidae; genus Lithobates; species Lithobates sylvaticus. Next base: position 112,129,520 of record CM053037.1, on the reverse strand, counting down.
CTGGTGGTACTCTGGCAGGTGGTGAGGTGGCGGGTACTCTGGTGGTACTCTGGCAGGTGGTGAGGTGGCGGGTACTCTGGTGGTACTCTGGCAGGTGGTGAGGTGGCGGGTACTCTGGTGGTACTCTGGCAGGTGGTGAGGTGGCGGGTACTCTGGCAGGTGGTGAGGTGATGGGTACTCTGGTGGTACTCTGGCAGGTGGTGAGGTGGCGGGAACTCTGGTGGCAGGTACTCTGGTGAGGTGACAGGTACTGATGACAGGTACACCTGATGACAGGTACACCTGATGACAGGTTCTCTTTATTTAGGGGGTGATCTGGGCACAGAGATGGGTATATATACTAGTGGGTACAGTATATAGGTAACTCACTGTTAGCTGATCTCCTCCTCACACAGGATCGGTGTGTGAAGAGGAGAACCCAGCAACAGGAGTTACCTCACTTTTTTTGTTTACATTTAGTGACTGGCTGTCATTGGACACAGCCAGTCACTAAATAGCCAATTATTTTTTATTAATACTTTGATCGGGGCTGAGCTGTATCTAAGGCAAAAGCCTCAGCCAGCCTCAGTCCCGATCACGTCACTGATCGTTCTTGGGAGCGCGCGCGTGTGCAGTGCACGCCGCTTCCGGGATACACACAGTCAGTGGCGGCCGGCGCCGCTGCAACGGCTCAGATCACCGCCTCCGGACACCGCAGCCACTTCAGTACCCCCATCGGGGGACGGCTGTGTCCCGAGGGACACACCGGATCCCCGATAGCCGCTCTGCGGGCCCCCCCGGGCCCGCAGTAGCGGCGGACGGCCGAGGACGTCATATGACGCCCACCCAGGATGGGAGATCCACCTTGTGGGCGTCATTTGAATATGGCTGGGTATTGAAGTGGTTAAAACATTAATCTACAAACATATTTAGTTACAAGTAAAATGCAGACCTTTCCCATAATTACCCTTTGCACCAAGGTTCCATTATGATGGCTGCTCTCCCATAAAAGTGTGTGTTTCCCTCCCATCTAGTCTGTGTTTATAATTACAGGCTGGCGCCTCATTGGTTGGCATAGCGTGGCTCTGATTGGTGAGCTTCCCTATTCCTGGTTAAGGACTGGCTACATCTGCAATCCCTATACTTTGCAAAAGGTCAGCCCCCTTTAATGCAAATCCTTGTAACTATTCTAAGCAGGAGATTAACTTGAATTTTCCTGGGAAGTTAAGTATTGATTATGGGTTGGCCTCCCTTCATTGCCTATCCAAGCATGGGATCCTTTGAAGTGAGTATGTGTAAAACAATGAGGTTTGGATCCCATTATTTGTATACACAAGCCTAGGCACCGACTTGTCTGGTCTACCAGAGATTTCTGTGAAGATAATACGTTCCGCCCTACATAGATACAAGCTAAATGAAATATATTAATAATTACAATATGTTACCGCTATTAATGGAGATTTCACAGAAACTCATAAGGCAACAAATCCGTTGGCAACAGCACTTGAAAAACCCACATCAAAGAAAAAGGCGGACTTCTCCTTGCGCCTTGTGACAGACCTAGCTGGGACACAGGCTTTTTGAGAGGACTGAATGCGAGCCTCTTGCCAACTGATTATGGGCCCTAGATTTTAAGGGGCACAGGGTGAATGAGAACCCCACTATAATCTGTGCTAGTCAGATTCAATGCTGTATATATGTATATATAATGTGTGTTGTCTCATGCTGTTGGGACACACACTGTCAGATGCTTGTGTCATGAACTCAAGATGTTAATTGAGAGAGAGCTGATCACATTGTCCTCTGTACAATGTGGTAGACAGGCCGACTCCTAGTGGAAGCTCCTGCTATTGTGATAAAATGTCTTGTGGTTGTAATTATGATAATGTATAATCTACTGTGTGCAGCTTGGTGACAACAAGTCTGACCTGTAGTGAAATCCTGAGTTTTACATCGGCTGCTTGAAGGGATTAGTTAATTAGCTCATGTTAATTTGTTACAGGTGTATTGTTAGAGTAATATGAGCAGGAGGGGGGGGGGATCTCCTCTTCTACTGTATTATAAATACTTGTCATTTTGGTTCTATTAAAACAGTCCATGTTAGCACTAAGCAAGTCTTGTCTCGTTGTGTGCTTAGGAGCGGTTGGAATATCTGAGATCTATATACAGACTGGGAGGAAGTGGTATATGACAAAAGCACTCGAGAGGAGTGTAGGGACGTTTCGTCACACTCCTCATCTGGGGTCTCCAACCCTACTATACCTCCAGTCCTCTCAAAAACCTGTACTGAGAGGAATGAAGGTATAGCAATAGGTGTCCCAAGTACTTGCAGCCAATCTGCTAGCAGTACACCACCATGTGATTTTAGCAGGCAAATTTCCCTACCCCATTTGCTAAACCGTAAAAAGAAATTCGGTCTCAGCCATCAACATGCTCAGCGTCTGAATGCTAGCTTGCAGGTTCCAAAACGCTATTTCTTTTCACAGAAGGCCATTCCGGGTCTCTACCGGCATGTGGAAGGCAATGTTTTTGTCTCGTTGGACAGGGCGGTCAGCAGTAAGGTGCATATTACCGCAGACTCATGGTCTAGCAGGCATGGGCAGGAATATTACCTTTCCTTCATGGCGCACTGGGTAACTCTGCTGGCAGCTGGGAAAGATGAAGGACAGGGTTCAGTATTGTTGGAGCCTGTTCCGCCACCACCCCTCCAAAATGCTAGTGGTGATTCTGCCACAGCTCTCTCCTCCACCCCCTCTTCTTCTTCCTCTATGGCCTCTTCTGCAGATTTTTCTTCTGAACCAGCAGTGCTCCATAAGGGTTCAAGGGGCTACGCAAGCACTCAGGCAAAAAGATGCCATGCGGTGCATGAGTTACATATAGAGTTGAGTGGACACCTGGATGTTCGGGTTCGACGGGTTCGGCCGAACTTCGGAAAAAAAGTTCAAGTTCGGGACCGAACTTGACCCCGAACCCCATTGAAGTCAATGGGGACCCGAACTTTTGAGGACTAAAATGGCTCTAAAAAAGTAATGGAAAGGGCTAGAGGGCTGTAAATGGCAACAAAATGTTGTTAAAAGCATGGTAAGTGCTCTGCAAACAAATGTGAATAGGGAAATAACTTGAAATAATATAAAATTAATTAAAAAAAAAATATGCTGGAGGCCCCTTTCTCAGAAGAAGAGGTACAGGAAGTCATTAAAAACCTCAGAAACTTAACGGCACGATGCCACACATATGGTGGGAATGCCCCAGAATACGCCCTTCCTGGAAAAAAATATAAAATTTAATGGATAAGCTAGTGGGAAAATAAAATACTTTGAAATTAAAAAAATGTAATTATAATCTTGACCTAGGAGGACGAGGTCCATATTGAGTAGGAGGTTGAGGTGGCGGTGGATGTGGCTGTGTAGATTGAAGCGGCGGTGGAGGAGGACGAGGTAGCCAACACTGGTTCAAAAATACAACAATGGCTGGGTAAGGCCAGTTATGTGTCGTATTCTGTCCCCCGTCAGATAGTGTCCGCCCTGTACTGTGCTTGCTCTGTACGTAGGACAAGGGGATTTTGAAAATCTCCGAAGACGAAAGGCACCTGCACGGTGAGTCCAGGTTCAAGCCACACCATCCGAGGTTCAAGCCGAGTGAAGCGAGGCCATGCCCGAAGCGTGGCCAGCGAAGCGAGCCTGTGAGGGGCCCTGTTACTATGTGCTACCGTATGTCCACTTGGATGGTGGGGCTTGAACCAGCACTCACTGCGCAGGCACCGTTCATCTTCCAAGATTTTCAGAATCTCCTTGTCCACGGGCCAGACACTATCTGATGGCCGGACAGTTTTTGTCAGAACACCGGTATACATGTCTATTCTGCACAAGGTACGGACAAGTCCTGTGGGATCCATGCCTGGTTCATTTTAATGAACGTGATAACGCCCCATGCCGTGCTAAATACACGTTCAGATAATACACTGGCTGCAGGGCAGGCCAGCACCTCCAAGGCGTAAAGGGCAAGCTCAGGCCACGTGCCCAATTTGGAGACCCAGAAGTTGAAGGGGGCAAACCCGTCATTCAGTACGTGTAAGCGTGTGCAAACATACTGCTCCACCATGTTGGTGAAATGCAGCCTCCTGCTAAGACGTTCCATCTCAGCTGGTGGTGCTGGTTGTTGTGGCGTGCTGACAAAGCTTTTCCACATTTCAGCCATGCTAACCCTGCCTTCTGAGGTGCTGGCTGTACCCCGGCTGTGTTAGCGACCTCTTCCTCCTACTCTGCCTTCGCCTTGTGCTTCTACCGTACCCCCGCTGTCAGGTGGGAATGCCACCAGCAGCACGTCTACCAGCGTGCGCTTGTACTCGCGCATCTTACGCTCACGCTTCAGTGAGGTAATTAAGGATGGTACATTGTCCTTGTAACGGGGATCCAGCAGGGTGGCCACCCAGTAATCAGCACCAGTTAGAATGTGGGCAACTCGGCGGTCCTCTGTGGGAGGTGTATCGTCTGTGTCCTCTGTATCCCCCCAGCCACGCACCAGTGAGGGCCATGAGCTGGTCTGGGTGCCACCCTGCTGTGAACATGGTTCCTTCTCCTCCATCTCCTCCTCCTCATCCTCCACCTCGTCATCCTCCAGAACTGTGCCCTTGCTGCCGGACAATTGTGTACCTGGCGTTTGTTGGTGCAGGAACCCACCCTCGTAGCCACTTGAGAATGACTGCCCTGAAAGCCTTGGAAATGATCCCTCTTCCTCCTCCTCCTCCTGTGCCACATCCTCTTCCATCATCGCCCAAAGCGTTTTTTCAAGGAGGCATATAACTGGGATAGTAACACTGAGAACTGCATCATCGGCACTGGCCATGTTGGTGGAGTACTCGAAACAGCGCAACAAGGCACACAGGTCTCGCATGGAGGCCCAGTTATTGGTGGTGAAGTGGTGCTGTTCCGCAGAGCGACTCACGCGTGAGTGCTGCAGCTGAAACTCCACTATCGCCTGCTGCTGCTCGCACAGCCAGCATGTGCAAGGTGGAGTTCCACCTTGTGGGCACGTCCCATATGAGGTGGTGAGCCGGAAGGCCGAAGTTACGCTGCAGCGCTGACAGGCGAGCAGCAGCAGGGTGAGAACGCCAAAAGTGCGCACAGACTGCCCACATTTTCGTCTCTTGTCATCAGCACATTGTCTGAAGAACTGCCACGCTAAGGAAATCTTTGGACCTGGCTTTGGTGTGCTTGGTCCCTTGCTGCTTTGGGCAGTAGCAGGCGTACTGTCTAGGGGATGGACGCTCCGCTTTTGCACCCTGCTCCCTCTTCTGCTGTGCTGGTGGCTCTGTGCGACCACCGCCTCTTCCTCCGAACCACACTGGTCACCTGCATGACGTTGATTCCATATGGGGTCCAGGACCTCATCGTCCTCCACATCTTCTTCCACCCAGTCTTCACCCCTGCCCTCCTTGTCGGTCTGCACAATTACGAAAGCAGCAGCAGTTGGCACCTTTGTTTCGTCATCACCCGAGATGTGCTGCGATGGTCTTCCCATGTACTCATCATGAAACATAAGTGGTGGGGCATCGGTGCACACAATCTCTTCCACTTCTGGGGCAGGGCTAGGTGGATGGCCCTGGGAAACCCTGCTAACCGAGTCCTCAGAAAGCAGAAGAGACTGCTGCATGATTTGGGGCTCAGACTGCTTGGCTGATTTGCAAGGGGGTGAGGTGAAAGACTGATGGACATCGGCTGCAGGTGCCAACTCTGATCTTTCATCGGGAGACTGGGTGGGAGACAATGTCAAGGAACCGGAGGCACTGTCAGCAACCCAATCCACTATCACCTGTACTTGTCCTGGCCTCAACATTTGTACAGCCGCATTAGGCCCGACCAAATACCACTGCGGGCTCTGTCGCCTACTCGCACCTGAGGAAGGTGTTTCACTTGTGCGTGTAGCTGGCACAGATCGACCACGTCCTCTCCCTGCAACAGGAGCTCCACCAGCAGCACCACGACCGGGGCCACGTCCCTTCTTTGACGTTCTCCTCATATTTTCCAAATTTAGGATCTTGCCCTAAATGGGTGTTTTTGGAATAGCAGAATACACCCACAGTATGTAAACGGTGTATCTCACACCTACAGAAATGCAGAAAATGCTATTAAAAAAAATGTTTTTCCCCTAAAAAAAAAATCACAATAGAAGAAAAATATATAAATTGTGTATCCCGCACCTCCAGATATGCAGAAAACACTGCAAATTTATTTTTTTGTACTAAATGTGTGTTTTTTCAATAGCAGAATACGCCCAGAGTATGTAAACGTGTATATCACACCTACAGAAATGCAGAAAATGCTATTCAAAAAAAAAAAATTTGCCCTAAAATTGTTTTATTTGAATAGCACAATAGAAGAAAAATATATAAATTGTGTATCTCACACCTCCAAATATGCAGAAAACACTGCAAAAATGTTTTTGTTGCACTAAATGTGTGTTTTTGCAATAGAAGAATACACCCACAGTATGTACAGGGTGTATTTCACAGTAACATATGCAGTGCTGGTGCACTGAGCTTGCATTTTCTCTGGCACTGGGCTCATGGCAGTGTAAAAAGACTGTGCACTGCAACCCAACCAGGTAAATCTATGTAGATCGCTGACTAATTAGAATAGATTTCGGAATCTGGACTCCTATCATGTAATTCTCTCCCTCACAGCAGCAGCAGCCAGGAACCTTTCCCTACATTGTCTAAAGCAGAGTGATGTGCTGTGTGCCTCTAGCTTATATAGAGGCTGGGGCACATGCTGCACTGGCCAATCACAGCCATGCCATTAATAGGCATGGCTGTGATGGCTTCTAAGGGCACACCAGTTAAACGAATGTTGAACCAGTAACTGAAACAGAACTGAGCGGTGAGAGCTCCCCGATGCTCTCATCGCTCAGACTGAGTATTTGGTATGCCTCCTCTCCTCCTCTGGGGTTTTACACCTTTTTGGACATAGTGGCAGGTACTCTGGTGGCAGGTGGTGAGGTGGTGAGGTGGCAGGTACTCTGGTGGTACTCTGATGGCAGGTACTCTGGTTGCAGGTACTCTGGTGGCAGGTACTCTGGCAGGTGGCGGGTACTCTGGTGGTACTCTGGCAGGTGGTGAGGTGGCGGGTACTCTGGTGGTACTCTGGCAGGTGGTGAGGTGGCGGGTACTCTGGCAGGTGGTGAGGTGGCGGGTACTCTGGTGGTACTCTGGCAGGTGGTGAGGTGGAGGGTACTCTGGCAGGTGGTGAGGTGATGGGTACTCTGGTGGTACTCTGGCAGGTGGTGAGGTGGCGGGAACTCTGGTGGCAAGTACTCTGGTGAGGTGACAGGTACTGATGACAGGTACACCTGATGACAGGTTCTCTTTATTTAGGGGGTGATCTGGGCACAGAGATGGGTATATATACTAGTGGGTACAGTATATAGGTAACTCATTGTTAGCTGATCTCCTCCTCACTAAGGATGGGCCCGGTGTTCGATTCGAACCCATGTTCGAATCGAGCACCGGGCGTTCGCTCGCTCGGCGAGCCCAGAACTATTGGGGCCGCTCGCATCAAATTCGTGTGATGCGAGCAGCCCCGCAATGCATTGCGGCCCGCGCAGTGCAATGCTGGCTGATGATTGGCCAAGCATGCACTGTGACCCCGCATGCTTGGCCAATCACAGCGCCGGCAGCGAGGAGAGCCAATTATAGCTCAGGGGCTTTAGTACACGCCCCACGTACCGGCGGCCTCGCATATTCTGTTTCAGTCAGTGTCAGCGTGTCAGTGTGTTGCTGGCTGCTGACAATATGTGCTTTATTTCTGGGGATATGTGTGTGCGTGCTGTTAGAACAGCATTGCAGTATCACATCTGGCGGGTGTCTATAGGTGGCCTGTGAAGGGGGGCAGGTTTCCTGTGCTTAGAACTTTCCCTGCAAAAAAGTGTCATTTTTGCAGGAAAAAAGCTATTTAAAAGCACTCGCGGCTAATGAATTGGTGGCTCCTGTAACACAGAGAACTGTCATTCATTGATAAAAAAACTAAAAAAAAGCGTAGGGGTCCCCCCTAATTCAATAACCAGGCCCTTCAGGTCTGGGATGGATATTAAGGGGAACCCCAGCCCAAAAAAAAAAAAAAATGGCGTAGGGTCCCCCTCAAAATCCATACCAGACCCTTGAGGTCTGGTATGGATTTTAAGGGGAACCCTAGCCAAGAAAAATGGCGTGGGGTCCCCTTCAAAATCCATACCAGACCCTTATCCGAGCACGCAACCTGGCAGGCCACAGGAAAAGAGGGGGGGACGAGAGCGGCCCCCCCTCCCGCCTGAACCGTACCAGGCCACATGCCCTCAACATTGGGAGGATGCTTTGGGGGTCTAAGACCCCCAAAGCACCTTGTCCCCATGTTGATGAGGACAAGGGCCTCTTCCCCACAACCGTGCCCGGTGGTTGTGGGGGTCTGCGGGCAGGGGGCTTATCGGAATCTGGAAGCCCCCTTTAACAAGGGGACCCCCAGATCCCGGCCCCCCCCCCTGTGTGAAATGGTAAGGGGTACCCCTACCATTTCACCAAAAAAGTGGCAAAAATGGTAAAAATGACAGGAGACAGTCTTTGACAATTCCTTTATTAAAATCTTCTTTCTTCTTTCTTCATCCTTCGGTTTCTTCATCTTCTCCTTCCGTCTTCTCCTTCCGTCATTTTCTTCCATCTTCTTCCATTTTCTTCTTCCTCCGATCCGCTTTTTCTTGCGCTGGTCTTCTTGTCCTTCTCGTCCGGCATCTTCTTCCGTCGGCGTCGGCGTCGGTGTCTCTGTCTCTTCTTGGGCCGCTCCGCGCAATGGGAGGCTCCCGCTGTGTGAGGCTCCGCTCCGTCTGACAGGTCTTTTATAATGGAGGGCACCTGGTGACCCCGCCCCCTCTGACGCACGGGGACGTCATGGGGAATTCCATGATGGCTTTCCCCATGACGTCAAAGGGGGGCGGGGTCACCAGGTGCCCTCCGTTTTAAAAGACCTGTCAGACGGAGCGGAGCCTCACACAGCGGGAGCCTCCATTGCACGGAGCGGCCCAAGAAGACACCGACACCGACGCCGACGGAAGAAGATGCCGGACGAGAAGGACGAAAAGACCAGCGCAAGAAGAAGCGGATCGGAGGAAGAAGAAAATGGAAGAAGAAGATGGAAGACGATGATGGAAGGAGAAGATGAAAAAACCGAAGGATGAAGAAAGAAGATTTTAATAAAGGAATTGTCAAAGACTGTCTCCTGTCATTTTTACCATTTTTGCCACTTTTTTGGTGAAATGGGTACCCCCTTACCATTTCACACAGGGGGGGGGGCGGGATCTGGGGGTCCCCTTGTTAAAGGGGGCTTCCAGATTCCGATAAGCCCCCCGCCCGCAGACCCCCACAACCACCGGGCACGGTTGTGGGGAAGAGGCCCTTGTCCTCATCAACATGGGGACAAGGTGCTTTGGGGGTCTTAGACCCCCAAAGCATCCTCCCAATGTTGAGGGCATGTGGCCTGGTACGGTTCAGGCGGGAGGGGGGGCCGCTCTCGTCCCCCCCTCTTTTCCTGTGGCCTGCCAGGTTGCGTGCTCGGATAAGGGTCTGGTATGGATTTTGAGGGGGACCCTACGCCATTTTTTTTTTTTTTTTTTGGCTGGGGTTCCCCTTAATATCCATCCTAGACCTGAAGGGCCTGGTTATTGAATTTGGGGGGGACCCCTACGCTTTTTTGTTTTTATTTTTTATCAATGACTTTTTTTTTATGAATGAGTTTCAATGAATGACTGTTCTCTGTATTACGGGAGCCGTCAATACACATTAGCCGCGAGTGATTTTAAATAGCTTTTTTACTTTCAAAAATGACACTTTGCGCAGAGACAGTTCTAAACACGGGAAACATGCGCCCCTTCACAGGCATACTATAGACACCCCCCAGGTACGAAATTTAAAGGAATATTACACTTTTATTGTTTCAATTTAAGCATTATTAAAATCACTGCTCCTGAAAAAACGGACGTTTTTAAAACTTCTTTTTGCATTGATACATGTCCCCTGGGGCAGGACCCAGGTCCCCAAACACTTTTTATGACATTAACATGCATATTAGCCTTTAAAATTAGCACTTTTAATTTCGAACGTTCGCATCCATTATAACTAATAGCGTTCTAAAGCTCGCACGGACTTTAGGTCCGTTTGCGGGTTCTGGTGCGAGCCGAATGGGGGGGTGTTCGGCTCATCCCTACTCCTCACACAGGATCGGTGTGTGAAGAGGAGAACCCAGCAACAGGAGTTACCTCACTTTTTTGTTTACATTTAGTGACTGGCTGTCATTGGACACAGCCAGTCACTAAATAGCCAATTATTTTTTATTAATACTTTGATCGGGGCTGAGCTGTATCTAAGGCAAAAGCCTCAGCCAGCCTCAGTCCCGATCACGTCACTGATCGTTCCCGGGAGCGCGCGCGTGCGCAGTGCACGCCGCTTCCGGGATACACACAGTCAGTGGCGGCCGGCGCCGCTGCAAAGGCTCAGATCACCGCCTCCGGACACCGCAGCCACTTCAGTACCCCTATCGGGGGACGGCTGTGTCCCGAGGGACACACCGGATTCCCGATAGCCGCTCTGTGGGCCCCCCCGGGCCCGCAGTAGCGGCGGATGGCCGAGGATGTCATATGACGCCCACCCAGGATGGGAGATCCACCTTGTGGGGTGTCATTTGACTATGGCCGGGTATTGAAGTGGTTAAAACATTAATCTACAAACATATTTAGTTACAAGTAAAATGCAGACCTTTCCCATAATTACCCTTTGCACCAAGGTTCCATTCTGATGGCTGCTCTCCCATAAAAGTGTGTGTTTCCCTCCCATCTAGTCTGTGTTTATAATTACAGGCTGGCGCCTCATTGGTTGGCATAGCGTGGCTCTGATTGGTGAGCTTCCCTATTCCTGGTTAAGGACTGGCTACATCTGCAATCCCTGTACTTTGCAAAAGGTCAGCCCCCTTTAATGCAAATCCTTGTAACTATTCTAAGCAGGAGATTAACTTGAATTTTCCTGGGAAGTTAAGTATTGATTATGGGTTGGCCTCCCTTCATTATCCAAGCATGGGATCCTTTGAAGTGAGTATGTGTAAAACAATGAGGTTTGGATCCCATTATTTGTATACACAAGCCTAGGCACCGACTTGTCTGGTCTACCAGAGATTTCTGTGAAGATAATACGTTCCGCCCTACATAGATACAAGCTAAATGAAATATATTAATAATTACAATATGTTACCGCTATTAATTGAGATTTCACAGAAACTCATAAGGCAACAAATCCGTTGGCAACAGCACTTGAAAAACCCACATCAAAGAAAAAGGCGGACTTCTCCTTGCGCCTTGTGACAGACCTAGCTGGGACACAGGCTTTTTGAGAGGACTGAATGCGAGCCTCTTGCCAACTGATTATGGGCCCTAGATTTTAAGGGGCTCAGGGTGAATGAGAACCCCACTATAATCTGTGCTAGTCAGATTAAATGCTGTATATATGTATATATAATGTGTGTTGTCTCATGCTGTTGGGACACACACTGTCAGATGCTTGTGTCATGAACTCAAGATGTTAATTGAGAGAGAGCTGATCACATTGTCCTCTGTACAATATGGTAGACAGGCCGACTCCTAGTGGAAGCTCCTGCTATTGTGATAAAATGTCTAGTGGTTGTAATTATGATAATGTATAATTTACTGTGTGCAGCTTGGTGACAACAAGTCTGACCTGTAGTGAAATCCTGATGGGCACAGTTTTACATCGGCTGCTTGAAGGGATTAGTTAATTAGCTCATGTTAATTTGTTACAGGTGTATTGTTAGAGTAATATGAGCAGGAGGCGGGGGATCTCCTCTTCTACTGTATTATAAATACTTGTCATTTTGGTTCTATTAAAACAGTCCATGTTAGCACTAAGCAAGTCTTGTCTCGTTGTGTGCTTAGGAGCGGTTGGAATATCTGAGATCTATATACAGACTGGGAGGAAGTGGTATATGACAAAAGCACTCGAGAGGAGTGTAGGGACGTTTCGTCGCACTCCTCATCTGGGATCTCCAACCCTACTATACCTCCAGTCCTCTCAAAAACCTGTACTGAGAGGAATGAAGGTATAGCAATAGGTGTCCCAAGTACTTGCAGCCAATCTGCTAGCAGTACACCACCATGTGATTTTAGCAGGCAAATTTCCCTACCCCATTTGCTAAACCGTAAAAAGAAATTCGGTCTCAGCCATCAACATGCTCAGCGTCTGAATGCTAGCTTGCAGGTTCCAAAACGCTATTTCTTTTCACAGAAGGCCATTCCGGGTCTCTACCGGCATGTGGAAGGCAATGTTTTTGTCTCATTGGACAGGGCGGTCAGCAGTAAGGTGCATATTACCGCAGACTCATGGTCTAGCAGGCATGGGCAGGAATATTACCTTTCCTTCATGGCGCACTGGGTAACTCTGCTGGCAGCTGGGAAATATGAAGGACAGGGTTCAGTATTGTTGGAGCCTGTTCCGCCACCACCCCTCCAAAATGCTAGTGGTGATTCTGCCACAGCTCTCTCCTCCACCCCCTCTTCTTCTTCCTCTATGGCCTCTTCTGCAGATTTTTCTTCTGAACCAGCAGTGCTCCATAAGGGTTCAAGGGGCTACACAAGCACTCAGGCAAAAAGATGCCATGCGGTGCATGAGTTACATATAGAGTTGAGTGGACACCTGGATGTTCGGGTTCGACGGGTTCGGCCGAACTTCGGAAAAAAGTTCAAGTTCGGGACCGAACTTGACCCGAACTTGGCCCTCGAACCCCATTGAAGTCAATGGGGACCTGAACTTTTGAGGACTAAAATGGCTCTAAAAAAGTAATGGAAAGGGCTAGAGGGCTGTAAATGGCAACAAAATGTTGTTAAGAGCATGGTAAGTGCTCTGCAAACAAATGTGAATAGGGAAATAACTTAAAATAATATAAAATGAATTAAAAAAAATAATATGCTGGAGGCCCCTTTCTCAGAAGAAGAGGTACAGGAAGTCATTAAAAACCTCAGAAACTTAACGGCATGATGCCACACATATGGTGGGAATGCCCCAGAATACGCCCTTCCTGGAAAAAAAATATAAAATTTAATGGATAAGCTAGTGGGAAAATAAAATACTTTGAATTTAAAAAAATGTAATTATAATCTTGACCTAGGAGGATGAGGTCCATATTGAGTAGGAGGTTGAGGTGGTGGTGGATGTGGCTGTGTAGATTGAAGCGGCGGTGGAGGAGGACGAGGTAGCCAACACTGGTTCAAAAATACAACAATGGCTGGGCAAGGCCAGTTATGTGTCGTATTCTGTCCCCCGTCAGATAGTGTCCGCCCTGTACTGTGCTTGCTCTGTACGTAGGACAAGGGGATTTTGAAAATCTCCGAAGACGAAAGGCGCCTGCATAGTGAGTCCAGGTTCAAGCCACACCATCCGAGGTTCAAGCCGAGTGAAGCGAGGCCATGCCCGAAGCATGGCCAGCGAAGCGAGCCTGTGAGGGGCCCTGTTACTATGTGCTACCGTATGTCCACTTGGATGGTGGGGCTTGAACCTGCACTCACTGCGTAGGCACCGTTCATCTTCCAAGATTTTTAGAATCTCCTTGTCCACGGGCCAGACACTATCCGATGGCCGGACAGTTTTTGTCAGAACACCGGTATACATGTCTATTCTGCACAAGGTACGGACAAGTCCTGTGGGATCCATGCCTGGTTCATTTTAATGAATGTGAGCTTGTCCACATTGGCTCTGGACAGGCGGCTGCGCTTGTGTATCGCTTGCGTCTATCTAGCAAGGTTACTCTGTGGTATAACAAGGAAGCTGAGACTTCTGTAGTGTATAAATGTGCTTTTTACTATACAAAGCTGCTGTACAAAACTATTACAATCTTAGGAATACAATACAAGACTGACAGATATCTATAACAAGCAAAATGCCTAGAAAATAGAACAGCCTAAAGTCTAACAGTACAAATACATTTAAAAGGGTTACTTAACTTCTGTTACTGAATGTTCATGATCTCCAATTGGCAATATTTATTCTTAGAGACCAGGTTCTGTTCTTGTATCATGAGCGGCTTCTTCTGATCTTCAAAGCATGATGATGTGTGTCCTGATGTTACAGCATGATGTTCCACTCCCTCTCTGTGTCTCTACCCATCCATTTTATACCCCTGTTTGTTGACCAAAGCTAACAACCCACTAACAATCATTCTTTTCAGGTTGAGAGACCCTCCAAACCTGTTTACTGTAGCTGACGAGACAATGGGCTAACTAACCATTGTCTCCTCAAACGAAATCCTGTCATCAATATAACAGTCATTGTTTTTCAGGTTGAGAGACCCTCCAAACCTGTTTACTGTAGCTGACGAGACAATGGGCTAACTAACCATTGTCTCCTCAAACTGTCAATTTGAATGAAAGAATGCTATCTAAACACCATTGTATGAAAACAGCATTTGTTTGAGAATTCTACTCAAACCAGAGAATCTGATCAACTGAACTTTTCTGATTTTTCCCATGTAATGTTAGGTCTGATGTTTAAAAAATCATATTTTAACAAACGCAACACATTCCGCCCAAGATTTTTTCTTTCTTTCAGACTCCATGTAGAAAATCACTTCATTACTAATAAAACTCATTCTAAACATTATTTTTCCTTGAATGCAACACCTCCAATTTCTGTCATTGAGAAGATATTTCAGTCTTTTAACTTAAAAAAAAAAAAGTTCATTAGAAAGTCCATTCTAAAGTTCTGTAGAAACAAGTCCAGGCATGTAATACATCAAAGGCCTTGCTCTCCACAGCTCTTGCGATCTTCCCTGCATTCTTTCCATCTTGTAATCACTTTTCTCTGGTCTTCCTATGGATCAAATCGGAGACAGCCTGTGGAGTGGAAAACAAAGCGGATTATCTGTTCCCTCTAATAATACATAAACGGTAGATCCAGGCCCTTCAGCTACGATCTCTCCTCTAAATGGCTTCTTGCCTGGATATCTGACTAACACTTTGCCCCCTGTCTGTACCCACTTCTGACCCTCCCAAAGAACATCAATAGGGAGGAGAGGAAATATACTGATATTTCCCAGAAGATCACTGCTGTTTATTTTGGAAGGTTTTATGTTATGTAGCCTCACTTTCCACTCTTGCTGAGAAGTATCCACTAACCAGTCAGAGTCCCAGCCACTGTCTTGAAGCTCATCTGCCAATGCAAATATAACTTCAAACCTTCCTGCCAGATTCCCTCTCATTCCTAGATAGGCTTCAGCTTCAGATACGTCACTCTTGGTTTCTATGTCATGGGAAGCAGTAACATGGTATCTGTTAAGCCCTGTTTTTTCAGGAACCTTACATAAATACTGAACTCTGCACTCCAGCTGTGGAATCTGTGCCCCAGCCCCTACCATCCTCTCATATGGTGTGCTTTTGGCTATTGGCCTAGAATTTAACAACATGACTGCGTGTGTGAGGACCCGATCCCACCCCCTTAGTGTATGTGTGGGTGTAAGTTTGCGTATCTGGTCCTTCAATAGCCCGTTGTATCTTTCAATCAAACCAGCTGCCTGTGGATGGTATGGGATGTGGCACAACCAGTACACTCCAGAATCTTTGGCCCACTGCTGTACTGTTGATCCGGTGAAGTGTGAGCCGTTATCACTTTGGACTTGCTTGGGACAACCATAAGCAAGGACAAGTTTCTGTAGCAGTTGAAGCGTTGCGGCTTGATCTGCACGTTTGCAAGGATGAACAAGCATAAGTCCTGAATAGGTGTCCACTGCAGTGCAACAATATCTCAGTCCATTGTTTCCCCGGGGCAGGGGACCGATGAAGTCAATCTGCCATATCTCTGCAGGCCTCTCACCCCTCTTAATCGACCCGGTGGAGTACTTTTGTAATGGCCATTGTCGCACTTCTCCACACACTGTACAGTTCCCTATTACAGTCTTTATCATGTCCATGGATATAGGCAAGCCTCTCTGCTGTGCCCATTCATATGTTGCTTTCTGACCCAAATGTCCAGATTGCTTGTGGGCCCAGTTGGCCAAGTTCATCAAGACAGGATCAATTGGCACAACTGCCTTCACTTTGGCGATTTCATCTGCAACTCTGTTATAGTTCTCAAAGTCTGGGACTAGGGGCACATGTGCATCAACATGCCCCACTTTTATGGTGCGCGAGTGAGCTTCCTTTCAGATGTAGTCCCAAACTTCCTTGCCTCCCCACACCACCTTTCCATGAATCATCCATTCATTGGACTTCCACGTGGGCATCCAAGTTGTCAGTCCTTTAAAAACCGCCCAGCTGTCAGTGTAGATAGTGACATGGGAAGAAGGATCCTCCTGAAGAGTCATCACTACAGCTTTCAACTCTGCATACTGGCTGGACCCTCCAATTCCGGTCTCCTGCAGGACTGTGTCTGTACTTGGGTTGTAGGCTGCTGCTGTCCATTTACGCCCAGACGAGGCGACTATGGCTGAACCATCAGTGAACCATGCTGACTGCTTCATGTCTTCTGACAGAGACTCAAAGGGTGGAGCCTCTTGAATGGGGGATGACTGCAGCACAGGAATTTCTTCTTCTGGCTGGGTGCTGGTAAAAGTAACAAGCCCTGCCAACTGTTTTGAAATGTCTCTAACATCCCCAGCTGCAATACCCCCTCTTTCTTGAAGGTACCACTTCCATTTCATCAGTGTCTGGTTCTGGGCTACAGCTGCTCTAGTGATCAGTCCATTATCTCTCACCCATCCTGCTATTGGCAGTGTAGTATGGATGGTGACGGTGTCCTTTCCTGTAATGGTCTCTACATGTTGAAGTGCTGTGTAGGCCCCAAACAGGTACTTCTCTAGGGGCGTGTATCTCTTCTGTGCCCCTGTCAGTTGTTTGGACCAAAATCCAATGGGTATTGCTCTTAGTCCTTTCTTTTCATTTGGCTGCCACAGACTCCAAGATATGGTACCATTCTGCTCCACTACATCCAGCTGAAATGGTACTCCTTGTCTCACGGGTCCTAATCCCTGATGCTGCAAAATAGCTTCTTTAGCAGCCAGGAATGCAGTCCGCTGCTCTGAACCCCATGAGAACTCAGTCTTTTTCCGGGTGACATTATATATAGGCCTCAGAATCAGTCCAAGATGTGGGATGAACGATCTCCAGAACCCCACAACTCCAATGAACTTCTGTGCCTCCTTTTTGGTAGTAGGGGGCGACAGCGCCTGGATAGTTTGCACAACTGTCTCTGGAATTTTCCTCTGTTGCCCAGTCCACATCATTCCTAGGAATTTCACCTCTGTGGTAGGTCCTTGGACTTTGTCTCTGTTGATAGCCCACCCTCTGTTCTCCATGTGATGTATCAGCAGGTGCAGTGCTTCAGTTACATCTTCTTTTGTTCCAGAGATCATGATGTCATCAATGTAGTGAAACACAGCGACTTTCAAATTCAGGGTGCTTAAATCTCGGGCAATCAGTCCATGACAAATCGTTGGAGAATGAAGATAGCCTTGCGGAAAGACAGTGAAAGTGTACTGGCGGCCGTCCCACACCATAGCAAACTGGTCTTGACACTCTGGGTCTATTAAAATCGAAAAGAAAGCATTAGCCAGGTCTATCACAGCATGATATTCTCCTGCATCTTTAGCAATTTTTTCAACAATTGAGATCATATCTGGTACAGCTGACTTCAATGGAGGTGCCACTTTGTTAAGACCTCTGTAATCCACAGTCATTCTATATGTCCCATCAGGCTTTTTTACTGGGAACACCGGAGACGAGAAAGGACTTACAGCAGGTCTAAGGATCCCTACTCTCAATAGTTCTTGAATAGTCTCCCCAATTTCTTTGTGGCCTCCAGGAAGTCTGTACTGCTTGAGACAGACTGGCTTCTCTGGTGGAGGAATGTAGACAGGGGTCCATTTTGCATGACCTCTGACCACAGCCTTCACCGCCCTTACCAGATACGCTTTATCAGGATACCCGAATGTGAATGTACCTCTTTCAGTCTGAATTGACTGACCTTGAAGTACATCCATCCCCAGAATATTTTCGGGTAACTCTGATACCAAAACATTTGTCATAAATCCTGATCCCTTGCCAATAGCCAATTTCACTCGTATCCTAACTGCTGGTGTAGTTTGCCCTCCCAAACCTTCTACATAAATCAATTCTCCTTTGTGATGGGAAGGATTTCCTTGCAAAAGTGTAACTTCGGCTCCGCTATCAACTAAAGCCATTACATGTGTAGGAGAAGATGACTTCCCCCACCATACAGTGACAGGTGCATATGGGCGTCGGCCTCCTGCTGTCACTGCCCTCACGGCTATTACAGGAGACTCACCTTCCCTTCATAAAGGATAAGGAACCTCCCAATCCCCTTTTCTGATTCTGTCTAACTCCTCCCCAGGATAAAGGGATTTGGGTTTGTGTTCACGTTCAGTTTTGGGAATTGGTTTGGGGCTAACAGGAGGTGTCTGTTCTGTTTCCTCTAAGTCTAGGCTGATGTTATCTTCACTAGGAGTAGTGTTTCTAACCCTGACAGTTTTACCTACTAAATCTTTCCACCTCTTCAGCATTTCTGCAGTAGAAATGCCATCTATCTCATCTTTAGGTACTCCTGCCTTTAATAGGTCCACCCACATTTCTTTCCTAGAAATAACTAGCCTGGTTTTCTCTTCACCTCCTGTCTTCTCTACCCCATTCCCTTTCTTCTCTGTTCTTTTCTGCTTGTATTCTTCCTGTCTGGCCTTGACCTTATCTACTGCCCTGACAGGTTTTGTTCTAGTCTCCTCTAGCTCCCCAACTGGCTTAAAAGGGTTGTAGCTTCATGAATCTTGCTGTTTAATCCCAGGCCTCCCAACAAGGACAATAAGGGAGCCCTGAGATTAAATGGCGCAGACTTCATCAGCTTACAGCGCAGAGCAGACGTAAAGGGTTCCATATCTGGACCCATCCATTCTGGAAACGTATTTAATCCGGTTATACAACCCATCTCACGTAACCTGGAAATACCCTCTGCTATTGATCTCC
This sequence comes from Lithobates sylvaticus, assembly GCA_028564925.1. NCBI lineage: Eukaryota > Metazoa > Chordata > Amphibia > Anura > Ranidae > Lithobates > Lithobates sylvaticus. The sequence goes on along the minus strand of CM053037.1, from coordinate 112,110,497 downwards.
AGGAGTAGGTGTTTTCCAGGTCAGTAGGACTAGAGTATACTCGGACTATTCCATCTCTAACGAGGTCTAACAGTGAAAAATTCACGCTAAACTCTCGGGCTTTTCGCATTGCCTGACGCAATTGTGGATCATGGGTTAACACTCCCATAGTCACTGCTTCCTTACCTGACAAAACAACACTGTCTGCTCCTTCATCCCATAAGCGTAGGAGCCAACTCACTAGAGGCTCCCCAGACCTTTGTTTGTATTGTTTTGCCAGCTCATGGAGTTCAGTTTGTGTAAACTCCCGTACTTCTTCAAATTCAACATCTCTGGGGTTGCGATAATGCACCTCCCCATCTGCCATATCCTCTCTATCATGTTGCCGTTTCCTATGCTTAGTAATGAGAGGTCTGGCATACTTTTTCTTTCCCACTAGCAGATCATCATGCGAAACATCAAACTCTATCTCCTCATCCTCACTATCATTTGAGGAGAGCACATCCTCACAGTCCCAATTTTGGGATGTGACAATGGCACGTACCCTGGCTTTACTAACAGGTTTACGGCCCTTCCTTTTCCTTAAGGCATTAATTGATTTGGTCATGAGGGCTGCACACCGCTCTTGCAAATCATCAGCCCGACTAGCAGTTGAACGTACACACTCTGAAGCAACTGCTAGCTGGTCTTTTAATACCTTAACTTCTGCCTCTGCCTTCTCCCTTCTATGTGATTCGATGTAAAATGCGTGAAGAAAATACCATCCGAATTTGGACACCGTTCTCTTCTCTTTTTTACTTAAATCCAACCCCTTAAGGCTAAAATCTACAAAATGATCTGAGACTTTATCACCCCAAGTCAGCTTCAAGGGAGAAGCATACTTCACAATTTCTTTAGCAAGAGGCTCCCACTCATTGTCTCTGGCCCAGATAGGTAAGCTGCACACTTCCTTCTGGTCACCAGAACCCTCTACAGCCTTGCTTTTCCTAAACAGCTTACGCAGCATTTTACCTAGCACAAGCTACACACTACAGAAAAAACAGCTCTGCTTCAATTGAACTATAGCACAGTCACGGCGAGCCCCCAAATGTATCGCTTGCGTCTAGTTAGCAAGGTTACTCTGTGGTATAACAAGGAAGCTGAGACTTCTGTAGTGTATAAATGTGCTTTTTACTATACAAAGCTGCTGTACAAAACTATTACAATCTTAGGAATACAATACAAGACTGACAGATATCTATAACAAGCAAAATGCCTAGAAAATAGAACAGCCTAAAGTCTAACAGTACAAATACATTTAAAAGGGTTACTTAACTTCTGTTACTGAATGTTCATGATCTCCAATTGGCAATATTTCTTCTTAGAGACCAGGTTCTGTTCTTGTATCATGAGCGGCTTCTTCTGATCTTCAAAGCATGATGATGTGTGTCCTGATGTTACAGCATGATGTTCCACTCCCTCTCTGTGTCTCTACCCATCCATTTTATACCCCTGTTTGTTGACCAAAGCTAACAACCCACTAACAATCATTCTTTTCAGGTTGAGAGACCCTCCAAACCTGTTTACTGTAGCTGACGAGACAATGGGCTAACTAACCATTGTCTCCTCAAACGAAATCCTGTCATCAATATAACAGTCATTGTTTTTCAGGTTGAGAGACCCTCCAAACCTGTTTACTGTAGCTGACGAGACAATGGGCTAACTAACCATTGTCTCCTCAAACTGTCAATTTGAATGAAAGAATGCTATCTAAACACCATTGTATGAAAACAGCATTTGTTTGAGAATTCTACTCAAACCAGAGAATCTGATCAACTGAACTTTTCTGATTTTTCCCATGTAATGTTAGGTCTGATGTTTAAAAAATCATATTTTAACAAACGCAACACAGCTTGTCTGTGATGTCGCCCCATGCCGTGCTAAATACACGTTCAGATAATACACTGGCTGCAGGGCAGGCCAGCACCTCCAAGGCGTTAAGGGCAAGCTCAGGCCATGTGCCCAATTTGGAGACCCAGAAGTTGAAGGGGGCAGACCCGTCATTCAGTACGTGTAAGCGTGTGCAAACATACTGCTCCACCATGTTGGTGAAATGCAGCCTCCTGCTAAGACGTTCCATCTCAGCTGGTGGTGCTGGTTGTTGTGGCGTGCTGACAAAGCTTTTCCACATTTCAGCCATGCTAACCCTGCCTTCTGAGGTGCTGGCTGTACCCCGGCTGTGTTAGCGACCTCTTCCTCCTACTCTGCCTTCGCCTTGTGCTTCTACCGTACCCCCGCTGTCAGGTGGGAATGCCACCAGCAGCACGTCTACCAGCGTGCGCTTGTACTCGCGCATCTTACGCTCACGCTTCAGTGAGGTAATTAAGGATGGTACATTGTCCTTGTAACGGGGATCCAGCAGGGTGGCCACCCAGTAATCAGCACCAGTTAGAATGTGGGCAACTCGGCGGTCCTCTGTGGGAGGTGTATCGTCTGTGTCCTCTGTATCCCCCCAGCCACGCACCAGTGAGGGCCATAAGCTGGTCTGGGTGCCACCCTGCTGTGAACATGGTTCCTTCTCCTCCATCTCCTCCTCCTCATCCTCCACCTCGTCATCCTCCAGAACTGTGCCCTTGCTGCCGGACAATTGTGTACCTGGCGTTTGTTGGTGCAGGAACCCACCCTCGTAGCCACTTGAGAATGACTGCCCTGAAAGCCTTGGAAATGATCCCTCTTCCTCCTCCTCCTCCTCCTCCTGTGCCACATCCTCTTCCATCATCGCCCAAAGCGTTTTTTCAAGGAGGCATAAAACTGGGATAGTAACACTGAGAACTGCGTCATCGGCACTGGCCATGTTGGTGGAGTACTCGAAACAGCGCAACAAGGCACACAGGTCTCGCATGGAGGCCCAGTTATTGGTGGTGAAGTGGTGCTGTTCCGCAGAGGGACTCACGCATGCGTGCTGCAGCTGAGACTCCACTATCGCCTGCTGCTGCTCGCATAGCCAGCATGTGCAAGGTGGAGTTCCACCTTGTGGGCACGTCCCATATGAGGTGGTGAGCCGGAAGGCCGAAGTTACGCTGCATCGCTGACAGGCGAGCAGCAGCAGGGTGAGAACGCCAAAAGTGCACACAGACTGCCCACATTTTCTGCAGCAGCTCTGGCATATCGGGGTAATTTTTAAGGAACCTCTGGACCACCAAGTTCAGCACATGCGCCAGGCAAGGGATGTGCGTCAAACCGGCTAGGCCCAGAGCTGCTACGAGATTTTACTCATTATCGCACACCACCAGGCCGGGCTTGGGGCTCACTCCAACCAACCTCTCATCGGTCTGTTGTTCCATGTCCCTCCACAACTCCTGCGCGCTGTGGGGTTTTTCCCCCAAACAGGAAAGTTTTAAAACTGCCTGCTGTCGTTTACCCCTGGCTGTGCTGAATTTGGTGGTGAAGGTGTTACGCTGACTGGATGAGCAGGCGGTAGAGGATGAGGAAGCGGAGTAGGAGGAGTTAGCAACAGGAGGCAAACTGAAGCACCCTGCAATCCTCGGTGGAAGGACATGCGCCAAACTGCTATCCGCCTCAGGCCCAGCTGCCACTGCATTTACCCAGTGTGCTGTTAGGGAGATATAAAGTCCCTGACCGTGCTTACTGGTCCACGCATCCGTTGTTAGGTGGACCTTGCCACAGATGGCGTTGTGCAGTGCACACCTGATTTTGTCCCCCACTTGGTTGTGCAGGGAAGGGGTGGCTTGCCTGGAAAAGTAGTGGCAGCTGGGCACGACATACTGTGGGACAGCCAATGCCATCAGGCTTTTAAAACTATGCGTCTCCACCAGACGGAATGACAGCATTTCAAAGGCGAGGAATTTTGAAATGCTAGCATTCAGGGCCAGGGATAGCGGGTGGCTAGGGGGGTACTTCCTCTTCCGCTCCAGTGTTTGGGAGATAGAGAGCTGAACACTTCCATGTGACATCGTGGAGATGGTTGGTGGAGATGGTTGGTGACCCAAGTGGTAGTGTTGCTGGCAGATCCTCTGTTTGGGGGTTGGCAGGTGTCACTACAGAGGTGGATGAAGAGGCAGAGACTGCAGCAGAAGAGGAAGCAGGAGGAGCCAGAGACCTTTCTTGGTTTATGAGGTGTCTACTCCACTGCAGCTCGTGCTTTGACTTGCCTGGTCATGCAGGTTGTGCTCAGGTTGAGAACGTTTATGCCTCGCTTCAGGTATCGATTGCACAGCGTGCAAACAACTCGTGTCTTGTCATCAGCACATTGTCTGAAGAACTGCCACACTAGGGAAATCTTTGGACCTGGCTTTGGTGTGCTTGGTCCCTTGCTGCTTTGGGCAGTAGCAGGCGTACTGTCTAGGGGATGGACGCTCCGCTTTTGCACCCTGCTCCCTCTTCTGCTGTGCTGGTGGCTCTGTGCGACCACCGCCTCTTCCTCCGAACCACACTGGTCACCTGCATGACGTTGATTCCATATGGGGTCCAGGACCTCATCGTCCTCCACATCTTCTTCCACCCAGTCTTCACCCCTGCCCTCCTTGTCGGTCTGCACAATTGCGAAAGCAGCAGCAGTTGGCACCTTTGTTTCGTCATCACCCGAGACGTGCTGCGATGGTCCTCCCATGTACTCATCATGAAACATAAGTGGTTGGGCATCGGTGCACACAATCTCTTCCACTTCTGGGGCAGGGCTAGGTGGATGGCCCTGGGAAACCCTGCTAACCGAGTCCTCAAAAAGCAGAAGAGACTGCTGCATGATTTGGGGCTCAGACTGCTTGGCTGATTTGCAAGGGGGTGAGGTGAAAGACTGATGGACATCGGCTGCAGGTGCCAACTCTGATCTTTCATCGGGAGACTGGGTGGGAGACAATGTCAAGGAACCGGAGGCACTGTCAGCAACCCAATCCACTATCGCCTGTACTTGTCCTGGCCTCAACATTTGTACAGCCGCATTAGGCCCGACCAAATACCGCTGCGGGCTCTGTCGCCTACTCTCACCTGAGGAAGGTGTTTCACTTGTGCGTGTAGCTGGCACAGATCGACCACGTCCTCTCCCTGCAACAGGAGCTCCACCAGCAGCACCACGACCGGGGCCACGTCCCTTCTTTGACGTTCTCCTCATATTTTCCAAATTTAGGATCTTGCCCTAAATGGGTGTTTTTGGAATAGCAGAATACACCCACAGTATGTAAACGGTGTATCTCACACCTACAGAAATGCAGAAAATGCTATTAAAAAAAATGTTTTTGCCCTAAAAAAAAAATCACAATAGAAGAAAAATATATAAATTGTGTATCTCACACCTCCAGATATGCAGAAAACACTGCAAATTATTTTTTTGTACTAAATGTGTGTTTTTTCAATAGCAGAATACACCCAGAGTATGTAAACGGTGTATATCACACCTACAGAAATGCAGAAAATGCTATTCAAAAAAAAAAATTTTGCCCTAAAATTGTTTTATTTGAATAGCACAATAGAAGAAAAATATATAAATTGTGTATCTCACACCTCCAAATATGCAGAAAACACTGCAAAAATGTTTTTGTTGCACTAAATGTGTGTTTTTGCAATAGCAGAATACACCCACAGTATGTACAGGGTGTATTTCACAGTAACATATGCAGTGCTGGTGCACTGAGCTTGCATTTTCTCTGGCACTGGGCTCATGGCAGTGTAAAAAGACTGTGCACTGCAACCCAACCAGGTAAATCTATGTAGATCGCTGACTAATTAGAATAGATTTCGGAATCTGGACTCCTATCATGTAATTCTCTCCCTCACAGCAGCAGCAGCCAGGAACCTTTCCCTACACTGTCTAAAGCAGAGTGATGTGCTGTGTGCCTCTAGCTTATATAGAGGCTGGGGCACATGCTGCACTGGCCAATCACAGCCATGCCATTAATAGGCATGGCTGTGATGGCTTCTAAGGGCACACCAGTTAAACGAATGTTGATTGGCTGCCCTGCAGCTTTTTAAAATGCGCAATTACATTGCCGAACACCGGACCCGAACCCGAACATACAGTCAATTGTTCGGGTTCAGGTCCGGGACCCAAAAAGCCAAAAGGCTGGTACGAACTTTACAGTTCGGGTTCGCTCAACCCTAGTTACAGTAGGTGAGGTAGTAGGTGAGGTTAAAAAAAGACACAAGTCCATCAAGTCCAATCTATGTATGTGATTATATGTCAGTATTACATTGTATATCCCTGTATGTTGCACTCATTCAGGTGCTTATATAATAGTTTCTTGAAACTATCGATGCCCCCCACTGAGACCACCGCCTGTGGAAGGGAATTCCACATCCTTGCCACTCTTACAGTAAAGAACCCTCTACGTAGTTTAAGGGTAAACTACTGCTTAGGGGACAGGAGCAACACTGGGGCAGAGATTCTGTCAGTTCTGCAGGGGCAGGCTCAGAGGTGGTTGACGCCATACCAGCTTATGCCAGGAATGGTTGTATGCAACAATGGCACAACATTTCTTCTCTCTGCCCTCCGACAGGGACACTTGACCCATGTTCCATGTTTGTCACACTTCCTGAATTTGGTGGTGCAGCGGTACCCAGGCTTACAAGATCTCCTAAGGCAGGCCAGAAAAGTCTGGTCATTTCCGCCGGTCATACAATGCCAGTGCTCGGCTGGCTGACATTCAAAGGGAATGCAACCTGCCCACCAACCGCCTCATTTGTGACATGTCCACCAGGTGGAACTCAACGTTGGCAATGCTGCAGAGGCTGCACACACAGCAGAGGGCAATCAATGAGTACCTGTGTGAGTCTGGCACCAGGAAAGGGTCAGGGGAGCTTGGCTTCTTTTCGCCACACCAGTGGCTACTGATCAAGGATGCATGCACTGTCCTGTCACCATTTGAGGAGGCCATGAGGATGGTGAGCAGTGACAATGCATGCATCAGTGATACTGTCCCTCTTGTCTTCCTGTTGGAGCACACGCTTCATGGAATAATGGACAGGGCACTTGAGGCAGAACAGTGGGAGGAAGAGGAGGACTTCCTTACCTCTCAAGGCCCCCTTTATCCAGATATTATTTCTGCGGGCCCACCAAACACACAGGAAGAAGAGGGGGATGAGGAGGAGGATTGTGTCAACATGGATGTGGAGGATAACACTCAGCAGCAGTCTTCAAGGGATGGTTTTCAGTCTCCAGAAACCCAAGGAGTTGTACGTGGCTAGGAAGAGGTTGTTATGGATCATGTGATCCTTAGTGACCCAGAAGACTCAGAATCGAATGCCTCTGCAAACTTACGCAGGCTTTGAATAATCAGGGAGGTCATGCAGCGTAAGGACCCTAAGATTTGTGGTATCAAAGAGATGGATCATTACACGTTACAAGGGTAAGGTTGCAGAACTCATCCTGCCTTTGCGGAGGGAGCAGAGGATGAAACATCTTCAGGAGGCCTTGAAGAAAGGTTTGTGCAATGCATTTCCAGACCCTGGGAGGTTACAATTCTCTGGTGCTGGACAACATGTTGCTGAGGCTTCGATCAATCAGAGGAAGAGCGGTGGAGAAGGTGACTGGCTGACCAATGCCTTTAGACAATTTTTCTTTCCTCAGCGCCAAGGTCTGATCGGTTCAAGCAACCATCGCCAGCAGTGTCTGCATTACATGGTGCAGAACTATCTAGGGGCAAGAGCAGACTTGGAGACCTTTCCAACAGATCATCCACTGGGTTACTGGGTCTTGAGGATGGACCACTGGCCAGAACTTGCTCAATATGCAATTGAGCTACTGGCCTGTCCTGCATCCAGCGTGCTTTCTGAACGCACATTCAGTGCTGCTGAAGGGTTTGTAACAGATCAAAGAGTGTGCCTGTCCACAGACTCTGTTGATAGGCTCACATTCATAAAAATGAATCAGTCTTGGATCAGCAGCTATCAAGCACCTGATGCAACTGATTGAATTTGCTTTTGATCTGGGATCCCTTAAAGACTGCCTATGCTGACTATCCTATTCCTCCCCAATCTTTATGATGCTAGCTTCCAACAATAATTTTTGGTTTAGGGCACCACTGCCTTAGGCCCAATTTTTCTGTCCCTGTTTAACAGGGGCATGTAATTAAAATTTTTGATCTAATATTTCACAGCAGGGCCCGTTCTTGTGCCCGACTAGAGTATCTGTGGGGGTTAGTGTTGTGGCACCACCACCACCAAAGGCCCAATTTTTCTGCTCCAGCAGCAGAAAAAAAGGACAAGCGTGCCCATGGCAACCTGCAGAGGATGCACCATGTCCACGACCAGCACTGTTGACTGTAAACACAGAGCCTGCTTGCCCTCTTTTAGTGGCCTGTGAGCGTCTGTCTCTCCTTGGTGGCCTTCCGGACATGATGGGGATTTTGTTTTGCAACACCACACTACACTGTATGGTGTACTGTGTACACCACCAGAAAAATAGTAGCAACTGTACTATGGCTGCACTGTATTGTGTACTGTGTACACCACCAGAAAAGTAGTAGAAACAGTACACCCCAGAATGCACTGTAGATCTTGGCTACACTGACTAAATGCAGAGTATATATTAGACATGTGCACACTGAAATATTTTGTTTCAAAATTAGTTTTTATTTATTTTTGTTTCGTTAAAAAATGCATTTGTGCGAAAATCCAAAATAATTAAGGTTGAATCTGTCATTGAAGGCTTATGGTGTCTGTCGAATGTTCGAAGAAGATTTGATGGAGCAGCTAAATTGTACGATGCCGCAATCGTACATTTCCGGTCGAATGTTCCCCCTACAAGCTATAGTAGAAATCTAATCTTGTATGACACTAGTAATAATAATTAATAAATATAATTATTACTAGTCAACCAACATTAGAATTCTTCTATAGCCTATGGGTGGAGCATTTGACCATAAATGTCCGCTTGCGGCGCCTGCTTTGTCGAATCTTCATGTTGAATCTTTTCTCTCTATGTCGAATAATCTTGGACTAATAGAGTTAGGTTAGGCACATTCAACCTTTTTTGCTATTGTCTCTATAATGTCGAATCTTATCTCTCTATGTCGAATCTTTTCAAAAAGATGATGAAAATACCCAAAATTTGGACGAAAATGCATTCGGACCAGAACGAATGCACATGTCTTTATATATATATAGTGTGGGGTGTAGACTTAGTCACCCTGAGCCATGATTGGCTAAAGGCACCCTGCCTTTGGCCAATTATGGCTCTCTTAGCAGAGGGCACTGGGATTGGCCAAAGCATGCAGGTCAGGTGCATGCTTTGGCCAATCATCATACAGCAATGCACTGTGATCTCGCAATGCATTATGGGGCATTCCACGGGTGCTCGAATTTTCCGCGAACGACCCATAATGTTCTATATTTGGTGAACGGGCGAACACCGATGTTTAAGTCGAACTCATGTTCGTCCTGAACATCAAGCTCATCCCTAATCCTCACCCCTGACAGAACGGAGATCTGTCTGTTTACATTGACAGATCTTCGCTCTGTCCTTCTCAGGAGCAATTGCAGGTAGCCGTCAGCCATCGCAGCCGCCGCCACGGGCATTAGCTCCTATGTCACGCGATGGGCGGTCGGCAAGTGGTTAAGAACAGGAAGGATTTGGTGGTATTTAATCACCTCTGCAGTTTTAATTTTTTGCACTATGAACAAAGAGGGACAATACGCCGCACACTGCATCAAATTGGTCTGCATGGCTGTCATCTGAGAAGGAAGCCTCTTCTAAAGATGATGCACAAGAAAGCCTGCAAGCAGTTTGCTGAAGACGAGCAGACTAAGGACATAGATTACTGGAACCATGTCCTGTGGTCTGATGAGACCAAGATAAACGTATTTGGTTCAGATGGTGTCAAGCGTGAGTGGTAGAAGATAGAAGATCTGGAAGGGCTACACCACAGGACTTGGCACCAATGGCAGGTGTTTAGAAGAACGGAGATATACCTGGGGCTAATGGAAAGAGAGTGTTGATAGAGAAGAAAGGCAGTGAGCGAGATGGGGTAGGCCACCCGTTTCCTTTTTTTTTGTCTGTCCTTAAATTAGGGGGGGGGGGGCGAGGGAGGGGCAGGGTAAAGGAGGTAACAATTGTATGTTAATCACGAATATAAAAGATTAAAAAGTTTGTAAATCCAGATAAGATGAGAAAATAAAGAATATATAAAAAAAGCGTGGAGTGGCGGAAATAAGGTGAGGTGTACAAAGACAAATGTGTCTTGCATACAGTCAGGCTTGGTGGTGGGAGTGTCATGGTCTGGGGCTGCATGAGTGCTGCCAGCAATGGGGAGCTACAGTTCATTGAGGGAACCATGAATGCCAACATCTACTGTGACATACTGAAGCAGAGACCTAGGAGACTGGGCTGCAGGCAGTATTCCAACATAACGACCCCAAACACACCTCGAAGACAACCACTGCCTTGCTAAAGAGGGTAAAAGTTATAGACTGCCCAAGCATGTCTCCAGACCTAAACCCTATTGAGCATCTGTGGGGCATCCTCAAATGGAAGGTGGAGGAGCACAAGGTCTCTAACATCCACCAGCTCTGTGATGTTGTCATGGAGGAGTCAAAGAGGACTCCAGTGGCAACCTGAGAAGCTCTGGTGAACTCCATGCCCAAGAGGGTTAAGGCAGTGCTGGAAAATAACGGTGGCCACACAAAATATTGACACTTTGGGCCCAATTTGGACATTTTCACTTAGGGGTGTGCTCACTTTTGTTGAAAGTGGTTTAGACATTAACCACTTACCCACTGGGCACTTAAACCCCCTTCCTAACCAGACCAATTTTCAGCTTTCGGTGCTCTCACACTTTGAATGACAATTACTCCGTCATGCAACACTGAACCCAAATTAATTTTGTATCCTTTTTTTCACACAAATAGAGCTTTCTTTTGGTGGTATTTAATCACCGCTGGGTTTTTAAATTTTTGCTCTATAAATCAAAATATACTTAAAATTCGGTAAAAAAAATTAATAAAAATTCTTTGTTTCTATTAAAATTTATTGCAGAGTATTGGCAGAGTATTGGCAGAGTATTGGCGAGTATTGGCAGAGTATTGCAGTGTTGCAGTGTTGCACAGTGGTGGCAGAGCATTGCACAGTGGTTGCAGAGCATTGCAGTGGTGGCAGAGCGTTGCACAGTGGTTGTAGAGTGTTGCACGGTGGTTGCAGAGCGTTGCACGGTGGTTGCAGAGCGTTGCACAGTGGTTGCAGAGCGTTGCACAGTGGGGGCAGAGCGTTGCACAGTGGGGGCAGAGCATTGCACAGTGGGGGCAGAGCGTTACACAGTGGTTGCAGAGCGTTGCACAGTGGTTGCAGAGCGTTGCACAGTGGTTGCAGAGCGTTGCACAGTGGGGGCAGAGTATTGCACAGTGGTTGCAGAGCATTGCACAGTGGTGGCAGAGTATTGCACAATGGTTGGTGGCAGAGCATTGCACAGTGGTGGCAGAGTATTGCACAATGGTTGGTGGCAGAGCATTGCACAGTGGTGGCAGAGCATTGCACAGTGGTGGCAGAGTATTGCACAGTGGTGGCAGTGTATTGACCAGCGCTGTGGGCACTACACATCCAGCCCACAGCGCTGGTCCCGTCTCTCCCCCTCTCCGCTTCTCTCCTCTCTGTACCGATTGGTACAGAGAGGAGAGGGAGGAACCGGTGCCATGACGTGATGCCGGTTTGTGTACATGTGATCGCTCCGTCATTTGACGGAGCGATCACGTGGTAAACGGCCGCTATCAGCGGCCGTTTACCGTGATCCGTGATGCGCCGGGTCCTCGGGACCCGGCGGTCACGGATGTTCCCGAGTGTGTGCCCCAGGGGGCGCGTGGGAGCAAGTTTCTGGGAGGACGTCCGTAGGATAAGCCGACCGCGCTGTAGCCGTCTTTTGACTATAGCGCGGTCGGCATGTGGTTAATAGCTGTGCGAGTTATTTTGAGGGGACAGCAAATTTACACTGTTATACAAGCTGTACACTCACTACTTTGCATTGTATTGTCATTTCTTCAGTGTTGTCACATGATATAAGATATAAAAGATATAATAAAATATTTACAAAAATGTTAAGGGTGTACTCACTTTTGTGAGATACTGTATATATAAAATCTTTTGTTATAAGATGCTAATTGTAAATGATATCCCTCGATTCTGTGCTATATATATATATATATATATATATATATATATATATATATATATATATATAGCACAGAATCGAGGGATATCATTTACAATTAGCATCTTTTAAAAAAAAGTAATTACCTTTTGCAGGAGCTGCCCCAAATTGCACCCATCAAAGTTGCCCCATCAAAACTGCACATTCATACTGCGCTCATCAAATTGCCCCGTCAAAATTGCCCCATCAAAACTGCCCCATCAAAATGCCCCATCATATTGCCCCCATCAAAACTGCCCCATCATACTGCCACCATCAAAATTACCCCCATCAAATTGCCAGCATCAAAATTGCCCCAGCATACTGCCACTGTCAAAATTGCCACATAAAAATTGCCCCATCATACTGCCCGCATCAAAACTGCCCCATCAAAATTGCCCCATAAAACTGCCTCATCAAAATTGCCCCATAAAACTGCCCCATCAAAATGTGCCCTATCATACTGCCCCCATCAAAATGTCCCCATCAAAACTGCCCCATCATACTGCCCCCATCAAACTTGCCCCAATCAAACTTGCCCCATCAAAATGACCCCATCAAAATTACCCCATCGAAACTACCCCCATCAAAATGACCCCATCAAAATGACCCCATCAATATTGCCCCCATCAAAATTGCCCCATCAAAATTGCCCCATCAAAATTACCCCATCATACGGCCCCCATCAAAATTGCCCCCATCAAAATTACCCCATTATAACTGCCCCCATCAAAATTACCGGCTTTAAAATTATTCCATCATAACTGCCCCATCAAAACTGCCCCCTTCAAAATTGCTCCATCGTACTGAACCCATCAAATTGCCCCGTCATGCTGCCACTATCAAAATTGCCCCATCCAAAACTGCCCCCTTTAAAATTGCCCACATCAAAATTGCCCCATCAAAACTGCCCCATCAATACTGCCCCATCACAACTGCCCCATCATACTGCCCCCATCAAAATTGCCCCATAACTGCCAAATCAAAACTGCCCCATCAAAACTGCCCCATCAAAACTGCCCCCTTTAAAATGGCTCCATCATACTGCCACCATCAAATTGCCCCCATCAAATTGCCCCATCATATTGCCCCATCAAAACTGCCCCCATCAAAACTGCCCCATAAAAATGTCCCCATCATAATGCCCACAACAAAATTGCCCCCATTATACTGCCCACATCAAAATTGCACCCATAAAAATGAACCCATCAAAACTGCCCCATCAAAATTTTCCCATCATACTACCCCATCAAGTTTGTCCCCATCAAAACAGCCCCCATCAAAACGGCCCCTATCAACACAGCCCCCATCAAAATTGCCCCATCAAATTTTCCCCAAATTGCCCCATCATACTGTCACCATCAAAATTGCCCCCATCAAAACTGCCCCATAATAATTGCCCCATCAAAATTGCCCCATCATACTGCCACCATCAAAACTGCCTCATCAAAATTTCCCCATAAAACTGCCCCATCGAAACTGCCCCCATCAAAATTGCCCCCATCATACTGCCCCATCAAAATTGCCCCATCAAAAATTCCCCATCAATAACGTCCCATCAAATTTGTCCCATTAAAACTGCCCCATCAAAACTGCTTCCATCAAAATTGCCCCATCAAAACTCCCCCCATTAAAATTGACCCATCATACTGCCCCCATCAACACTGCCCCATCAAATTGCCTCCATTAAATTGCCCCATCAAAACTGCCACCATAAAAAAACTGCTACCATCACCACTGCCCTATCATACTGCCCCATCAAATTGACCCATCATACTTCCCTATGAAAAATGACCCCATCAAAAATAATCAAAATTACCCCATCAAAATTGTTTCATCAAAACTGCCCCCTCAAAACGAACCCATCAATCATGCCCCCATCAAAATTGTCCCATCATACTGCCCCCATCAAAACTGCCCCTTCAAAATTGCTCCATCATACTGCCACTATCAAAATTGCCCCATCCAAAAAACTGCCCCCTTTAAAATTGCCCCATCCAAAACGGCCCCCTTTAAAATTGCCCCATCAAAATTGCCCCATCAAAACTGCCCCATCAAAATGTCCCCATCATACTGCCCCCATCAAAATTGCCCCATCAAAACTGCCCCCTTTAAAATTGCTCCATCAAATTTCCCCATCATACTGCCCCCATCAAAATTGCCCCATCAAAACTGCCCCTATCAAAATTGCCCCATAAAAAATTCCCCATCATACTGCCCACATCAAAATTGCCCCATAAAAAATTCCCCATCATACTGCCCACATCAAAATTGCCCCATCATACTGCCCACATCAAAATTGCCCCATCAAAACTGCCCCATCAAAATTGCCCCATCATACTGCCCTCATCAAAATTCCCTTATCAAGTTTCCCCCAAATTGCCCCATCATACTGCTCTATCAAAATTTCCCCATCAAAATATCCCCATCATACTTCCCCATCAAAATTGCCCCATCAAATTTGCCCCCATCAAATTGCCCCATCATACTGCCCCCATCAAAATTGCCCCATCATACTGCCCCCATCAAAATTTCCCCATCAAAATTGCCCCATCAGAATTTCCCCATCAAAATTGCCCCATCAGAATTTCCCCATCAAAATTGCCCCATCAAAACTGCCCCATAAAAAATTCCCCATCATACTGCCCACATCAAAATTGCCCCATCATACTGCCCACATCAAAATTGCCCCATCAAAACTGCCCCATCAAAATTGCTCCATCATACTGCCCGCATCAAAATTCCCTTATCAAGTTTCCCCCAAATTGCCCCATCATACTGCTCTATCAAAATTTCCCCATCAAAATATCCCCATCATACTTCCCCATCAAAATTGCCCCCATCAAATTGCCCCATCATACTGCCCCCATCAAAATTACCCCATCATACTGCCACCATCAAAAATGCCCCATCAAAACTGGCCCATCAACATTGCCCCATCATACTGCACACATCAAAATTGCCCCATCAAATTTCCCCCAAATTGCCCCATCATACTGCTCCATCAAAATTGCCCCCATCAAAATTGCCCCACCATACTGCCCCATCAAAATTTCCGCAATCAAAATTGACCCATCAAAACTACCCCTTTAAAACTGCCCCACCAAAATTGCCCCATCAAAACGGCCCCCATTATACTGCCCCATCAAAATTGCCTCATCATACTGCCACCATCAAAATTGCCTCATCATACTGCCACCATCAAATTTTCCCCATCAAAATTGCCCCCATCAAAACTGCCCCGTCAAATTGCCTCCATTAAATTGCCCCATCAAAACTGCCACCATCAAAAAACTGCTACCATCACAACTGCCCTATCAAATTAACCCATCATACTGCCCGCATCAAAATTGCCCCAAATTTCCCCCAAATTGCCCCATCATACTGCTCCATCAAAATTGCCCCACCATACTGCCCTCATCAAAACTGCCCCATCAAAATTGCCCCACCATACTGCCCCCATCAAAACTGCCCCATCAAAATTGCCCCATCATCCTGCCTCATCAAAACTGCCCCTTATCAAATTGCCACATCAAAACTGCCCTATAAAATAGCTCCCTTAATACTTCCCCCATCAAAATTGGCTCATCAAAGGTGCCCCATCATACTGCCCCCATCAAAACTGCCCCATAAAAATTGCCCCATCATACTGCCACCATCAAAACTGCCCCATCAAATTTCCCCATAAAACTGCCCCCATCAAAATTGCCCCCATCATACTGCCCCATCAAAATTGCCCCATCAAAAATTCCCCATCAATAACGTCCCATCAAATTTGTCCCATTAAAACTGCCCCATCAAAACTGCTTCCATCAAAATTGCCCCATCAAAACTCCCCCCATTAAAATTTACCCATCATACTGCCCCCATCAAAACTGCCCCATCAAATTGCCTCTATTAAATTGCCCCATCAAAACTGCCACCATAAAAAAACTGCTACCATCACAACTGCCCTATCATACTGCCCCATCAAATTGACCCATCATACTGCCCTATGAAAAATGACCCCATCAAAAATAATCAAAATTACCCCATCAAAATTGTTCCATCAAAACTGCCCCCTCAAAACGAACCCATCAATCATGCCCCCATCAAAATTGCCCCATCATACTGCCCCCATCAAAACTGCCCCTTCAAAATTGCTCCATCATACTGCCACTATCAAAATTGCCCCATCCAAAAAACTGCCCCCTTTAAAATTTCCCCATCCAAAACGGCCCCCTTTAAAATTGCCCCATCAAAACTGCCC
The DNA here is from genome assembly GCA_028564925.1 of Lithobates sylvaticus. NCBI lineage: Eukaryota > Metazoa > Chordata > Amphibia > Anura > Ranidae > Lithobates > Lithobates sylvaticus. Next base: position 112,094,165 of record CM053037.1, on the reverse strand, counting down.
CATCAAAATGTCCCCATCATACTGCCCCCATCAAAATTGTCCCATCAAAACTGCCCCCTTTAAAATTGCTCCATCAAATTTCCCCATCATACTGCCCCCATCAAAATTGCCCCATCAAAATTGCCCCATCAAAATTGCCCCCATCAAAACTGCCCCATCAAAATTGCCCCATCATACTGCCCGCATCAAAATTCCCTTATCAAGTTTCCCCCAAATTGCCCCATCATACTGCTCTATCAAAATTTCCCCATCAAAATATCCCCATCATACTTCCCCATCAAAATTGCCCCATCAAATTTGCCCCCATCAAAATTGCCCCATCATACTGCCCCCATCAAAATTTCCCCATCAAAATTGCCCCATCAAAACTGCCCCATCAAAACTGCCCCTATCGAAATTGCCCCATAAAAAAATCTCCATCATACTGCCCACATCAAAATTGCCCCATCATACTGCCCACATCAAAATTGCCCCCATCAAAACTGCCCTATCAAAATTGCCCCATCATACTGCCCGCATCAAAATTCCCTTATCAAGTTTCCCCCAAATTGCCCCATCATACTGCTCTATCAAAATTTCCCCATCATACTTCCCCATCAAAATTGGCCCATCAAATTTGCCCCCATCAAATTGCCCCATCATACTGCCCCCATCAAAATTGCCCCATCATACTGCCCCCATCAAAATTCCCCATCAAAATTGCCCCATCAAAACTGCCCCATCAAAACTGCCCCTATCAAAATTGCCCCATAAAAATTCCCCATCATACTGCCCACATCAAAATTGCCCCATCATACTGCCCACATCAAAATTGCCCCATCAAAACTGCCCCATCAAAATTGCTCCATCATACTGCCCGCATCAAAATTGCCTTATCAAGTTTCCCCCAAATTGCCCCATCATACTGCTCTATCAAAATTTCCCCATCAAAATATCCCCATCATACTTCCCCATCAAAATTGCCCCCATCAAATTGCCCCATCATACTGCCCCCATAAAAATTACCCCATCATACTGCCACCATCAAAAATGCCCCATCAAAACTGGCCCATCAACATTGCCCCATCATACTGCACGCATCAAAATTGCCCCATCAAATTTCCCCCAAATTGCCCCATCATACTGCTCCATCAAAATTGCCCCCATCAAAATTGCCCCCATCAAAATTGCCCCACCATACTGCCCCATCAAAATTTCCGCAATCAAAATTGACCCATCAAAACTACCCCATCAAAACTGCCCCATCAAAACTGCCCCCACCAAAATTGCCCCATCAAAACGGCCCCCATCGTACTGCCAAATCAAAATTGCCTCATCATACTGCCACCATCAAAATTGCCTCATCATACTGCCACCATCAAATTTTCTCCATCAAAATTGCCCCTATCAAAACTGCCCCATCAAATTGCCTCCATTAAATTGCCCCATCAAAACTGCCACCATCAAAAAACTGCTACCATCACAACTGCCCTATCATACTGCCCCATCAAATTAACCCATCATACTGCCCGCATCAAAATTGCCCCAAATTTCCCCCAAATTGCCCCATCATACTGCTCCATCAAAATTGCCCCACCATACTGCCCCCATCAAAACTGCCCCATCAAAATTGCCTCATCAAAACTGCCCCTTATCAAATTGCCACATCAAAACTGCCCCATAAAAATAGCTCCCTTAATACTTCCCCCATCAAAATTGGCTCATCAAAGGTGCCCCATCATACTGCCCCCATCAAAATTGCCCCATCATACTGCCACCATCAAAACTGCCCCATCAAAATTTCCCCATAAAACTGCCCCATCAAAACTGCCCCCATCAAAATTGCCCCATAAAAACTGCCCCTATCAAAATTGCCCCATAAAAAATTCCCCATCATACTGCCCACATCAAAATTGCCCCATCATACTGCCCACATCAAAATTGCCCCATCATACTGCCCACATCAAAATTCCCTTATCAAGTTTCCCCCAAATTGCCCCATCGTACTGCTCTATCAAAATATCCCCATCATACTTCCCCATCAAAATTGCCCCATCAAATTTGCCCCCATCAAATTGCCCCCATCAAAATTGCCCCCATCAAAATTGCCCCATCAAAATTGCCCCATAAAAAATTTCCCATCATACTGCCCACATCAAAATTGCCCCATCATACTGCCCACATCAAAATTGCCCCATCAAAATTGCCCCATCATACTGCCCGCATCAAAATTCCCTTATCAAGTTTCCCCCAAATTGCCCCATCATACTGCTCTATCAAAATTTCCCCATCATACTTCCCCATCAAAATTTTCCCATCAAATTGCCCCATCATACTGCCCCCATCAAAATTGCCCCATCATACTGCCCCCATCAAAATTGCCCCATCATACTGCCCCCATCAAAATTACCCCATCATACTGCCACCATCAAAAATGCCCCATCAAAACTGGCCCATCAACATTGTCCCATCATACTGCACGCATCAAAATTGCCCCATCAAATTTCCCTCAAATTGCCCCATCATACTGCTCCATCAAAATCGCCCCCATCAAAATTGCCCCACCATACTGCCCCATCAAAATTTCCGCAATCAAAATTGACCCATCAAAACTACCCCATCAAAACTGCCCCCACCAAAATTTCCCCATCAAAACGGCCCCCATCATACTGCCCCCACCAAAATTGCCCCATCAAAACGGCCCCATCATACTGCCCCATCAAAATTGCCTCATCATACTGCCACCATTAAAATTGCCTCATCATACTGCTACCATCAAATTTTCCCCATCAAAATTGCCCCCATCAAAACTGCCCCCATCAAAACTGCCCCGTCAAATTGCCTCCATTAAATTGCCCCATCAAAACTGCCACCATCAAAAAACTGCTACCATCACAACTGCCCTATCATACTGCCCCATCAAATTAACCCATCATACTGCCCTATGAAAAATGACCCCATCAAAACTGCCCACCTCATACTGCCCCCATCAACATTGCGCCCACCAAAATTGCCCCAGTATACTGCCCCATCAAAATTGCCCCCTTCAAAATTGCCCCATCATACTGCCCCATCAAAATTTCCCCATCAAAACTGCCCCATTAAAATTGCCCCATCAATACTGCCCCATTAAAATTGCCCCATCAATACTGCCCTCATCATACTGCCCCATCAAAATTGCCTTATCATACTGCCCCATCAAAATGGCCCAAATCAAAATGGCCCCATCATACTGACCCATCAAAACTGCCCCATCAAATTGCCTCCATTAAATTGCCCTATCAAAATTGCCACGATCACAACTGCCCTATCCTACTGCCCCATCAAATTGACCCATCATACTGCTCTATCAAAATTTCCCCATCAAAATATCCCCATCATACTTCCCCATCAAAATTGCCCCATCAAATTTGCCCCCATCAAAATTGCCCCATCATACTGCCCCCATCAAAATTCCCCATCAAAATTTCCCCATCAAAATTGCCCCATCAAAACTGCCCCATCAAAACTGCCCCATCAAAACTGCCCCATCAAAACTGCCCCTATCGAAATTGCCCCATTAAAAATTCCCCATCATACTGCCCACATCAAAATTGCCCCATCATACTGCCCACATCAAAATTGCCCCCATCAAAACTGCCCTATCAAAATTGCCCCATCATACTGCCCGCATCAAAATTCCCTTATCAAGTTTCCCCCAAATTGCCCCATCATACTGCTCTATCAAAATTTCCCCATCATACTTCCCCATCAAAATTGCCCCATCAAATTTGCCCCCATCAAAATTGCCCCATCATACTGCCCCCATCAAAATTGCCCCATCATACTGCCCCCATCAAAATTGCCCCATCATACTGCCCCCATCAAAATTGCCCCATCATACTGCCCCCATCAAAATTTCCCCATCAAAATTGCCCCATCAAAACTGCCCCATCAAAACTGCCCCTATCAAAATTGCCCCATAAAAATTCCCCATCATACTGCCCACATCAAAATTGCCCCATCATACTGCCCACATCAAAATTGCCCCATCAAAACTGCCCCATCAATATTGCTCCATCATACTGCCCGCATCAAAATTCCCTTATCAAGTTTCCCCCAAATTGCCCCATCATACTGCTCTATCAAAATTTTCCCATCAAAATATCCCCGTCATACTTCCCCATCAAAATTGCCCCCATCAAATTGCCCCATCATACTGCCCCCATCAAAATTACCCCATCATACTGCCACCATCAAAAATGCCCCATCAAAACAGGCCCATCAACATTGCCCCATCATACTGCACGCATCAAAATTGCCCCATCAAATTTCCCCCAAATTGCCCCATCATACTGCTCCATCAAAATTGCCCCCATCAAAATTGCCCCACCATACTGCCCCATCAAAATTTCCGCAATCAAAATTGACCCATCAAAACTACCCCATCAAAACTGCCCCCACCAAAATTGCCCCATCAAAACGGCCCCCATCGTACTGCCAAATCAAAATTGCCTGATCATACTGCCACCATCAAAATTGCCTCATCATACTGCCACCATCAAATTTTCCCCATCAAAATTGCCACTATCAAAACTGCCCCGTCAAATTGCCTCCATTAAATTGCCCCATCAAAACTGCCACCATCAAAAAACTGCTACCATCACAACTGCCCTATCATACTGCCCCATCAAATTAACCCATCATACTGCCCGCATCAAAATTGCCCCAAATTTCCCCCAAATTGCCCCATCATACTGCTCCATCAAAATTTCCGCAATCAAAATTGACCCATCAAAACTACCCCATCAAAACTGCCCCCACCAAAATTGCCCCATCAAAACGGCCCCCATCATACTGCCACCATCAAAATTGCCTCATCATACTGCCACCATCAAATTTTCCCCATCAAAATTGCCCCCATCAAAACTGCCCCATCAAAACTGCCCCGTCAAATTGCCTCCATTAAATTGCCCCATCAAAACTGCCACCATCAAAAAACTGCTACCATCACAACTGCCCTATCATACTGCCCCATCAAATTAACCCATCATACTGCCCGCATCAAAATTGCCCCAAATTTCCCCCAAATTGCCCCATCATACTGCTCCATCAAAATTGCCCCACCATACTGCCCCCATCAAAACTGCCCCATCAAAATTGCCTCATCAAAACTGCCCCTTATCAAATTGCCACATCAAAACTGCCCCATAAAAATAGCTCCCTTAATACTTCCCCCATTAAAATTGGCTCATCAAAGGTGCCCCATCATACTGCCCCCATCAAAATTGCCCATCATACTGCCACCATCAAAACTGCCCCATCAAAATTTCCCCATAAAACTGCCCCATCAAAACTGCCCCATCAAAATTGCCCCATCATACTGCCCCATCAAATTGCCCCATCAAAAATTCCCCATCAATAATGTCCCATCAAATTTGTCCCATTAAAACTGCCCCATCAAAACTGCTTCCATCAAAATTGCCCCATCAAAACTCACCCCATTAAAATTGACCCATCATACTGCCCCCATCAAAACTGCCCCATCAAATTGCCTCTATTAAATTGCCCCATCAAAACTGCCACCATAAAAAAACTGCTACCATCACAACTGCCCTATCATACTGCCCCATCAAATTGACCCATCATACTGCCCTATGAAAAATGACCCCATCAAAAATAATCAAAATTACCCCATCAAAATTGTTCCATCAAAACTGCCCCCTCAAAACGAACCCATCAATCATGCCCCCATCAAAATTGCCCCATCATACTGCCCCCATCAAAACTGCCCCTTAAAAACTGCCCCTTCAAAATTGCTCCATCATACTGCCACTATCAAAATTGCCCCATCCAAAAAACTGCCCCCTTTAAAATTGCCCCATCCAAAACGGCCCCCAATAAAATTGCCCCCTCAAAACGGCCCCATAATATTGCCCCATCAAAATTGCCCCCATAAAAACTGCCCCTATCAAAATTGCCCCATAAAAAATTCCCCATCATACTGCCCACATCAAAATTGCCCCATCATACTGCCCACATCAAAATTGCCCCATCATACTGCCCACATCAAAATTCCCTTATCAAGTTTCCCCCAAATTGCCCCATCGTACTGCTCTATCAAAATATCCCCATCATACTTCCCCATCAAAATTGCCCCATCAAATTTGCCCCATCAAATTGCCCCCATCAAATTGCCCCCATCAAAATTGCCCCATAAAAAATTTCCCATCATACTGCCCACATCAAAATTGCCCCATCATACTGCCCACATCAAAATTGCCCCATCAAAATTGCCCCATCATACTGCCCGCATCAAAATTCCCTTATCAAGTTTCCCCCAAATTTCCCCATCATACTGCTCCATCAAAATTTCCCCATCATACTTCCCCATCAAAATTTTCCCATCAAAGGTGCCCCATCATACTGCCCCCATCAAAATTGCCCCATCATACTGCCACCATCAAAACTGCCCCATCAAAATTTCCCCATAAAACTGCCCCATCAAAACTGCCCCCATCAAAATTGCCCCATCATACTGCCCCATCAAAATTGCCCCATCAAAAATTCCCCATCAATAATGTCCCATCAAATTTGTCCCATTAAAACTGCCCCATCAAAACTGCTTCCATCAAAATTGCCCCATCAAAACTCACCCCATTAAAATTGACCCATCATACTGCCCCCATCAAAACTGCCCCATCAAATTGCCTCTATTAAATTGCCCCATCAAAACTGCCACCATAAAAAAACTGCTACCATCACAACTGCCCTATCATACTGCCCCATCAAATTGACCCATCATACTGCCCTATGAAAAATGACCCCATCAAAAATAATCAAAATTACCCCATCAAAATTGTTCCATCAAAACTGCCCCCTCAAAACGAACCCATCAATCCTGCCCCCATCAAAATTGCCCCATCATACTGCCCCATCAAAATTGCCCCATCAAACTGCCCCCTTCAAAATTGCTCCATCATACTGCCACTATCAAAATTGCCCCATCCAAAAAACTGCCCCCTTTAAAATTGCCCCATCCAAAACGGCCCCCTTTAAAATTGCCCCATCAAATTTCCCCATCAATACTGCCCCCATCAAAATTGCCCCATAAAAACTGCCCCTATCAAAATTGCCCCATAAAAAATTCCCCATCATACTGCCCACATCAAAATTGCCCCATCATACTGCCCACATCAAAATTGCCCCATCATACTGCCCACATCAAAATTCCCTTATCAAGTTTCCCCCAAATTGCCCCATCGTACTGCTCTATCAAAATATCCCCATCATACTTCCCCATCAAAATTGCCCCATCAAATTTGCCCCATCAAATTGCCCCCATCAAATTGCCCCCATCAAATTGCCCCATAAAAAATTTCCCATCATACTGCCCACATCAAAATTGCCCCATCATACTGCCCACATCAAAATTGCCCCATCAAAATTGCCCCATCATACTGCCCGCATCAAAATTCCCTTATCAAGTTTCCCCCAAATTGCCCCATCATACTGCTCTATCAAAATTTCCCCATCATACTTCCCCATCAAAATTTTCCCATCAAAGGTGCCCCATCATACTGCCCCATCAAAATTGCCCCATCATACTGCCACCATCAAAACTGCCCCATCAAAATTTCCCCATAAAACTGCCCCATCAAAACTGCCCCCATCAAAATTGCCCCATCATACTGCCCCATCAAAATTGCCCCATCAAAAATTCCCCATCAATAATGTCCCATCAAATTTGTCCCATTAAAACTGCCCCATCAAAACTGCTTCCATCAAAATTGCCCCATCAAAACTCACCCCATTAAAATTGACCCATCATACTGCCCCCATCAAAACTGCCCCATCAAATTGCCTCTATTAAATTGCCCCATCAAAACTGCCACCATAAAAAAACTGCTACCATCACAACTGCCCTATCATACTGCCCCATCAAATTGACCCATCATACTGCCCTATGAAAAATGACCCCATCAAAAATAATCAAAATTACCCCATCAAAATTGTTCCATCAAAACTGCCCCCTCAAAACGAACCCATCAATCATGCCCCCATCAAAATTGCCCCATCATACTGCCCCCATCAAAACTGCCCCTTAAAAACTGCCCCTTCAAAATTGCTCCATCATACTGCCACTATCAAAATTGCCCCATCCAAAAAACTGCCCCCTTTAAAATTGCCCCATCCAAAACGGCCCCCTTTAAAATTGCCCCATCAAATTTCCCCATCATACTGCCCCCATCAAAATTGCCCCATAAAAACTGCCCCTATCAAAATTGCCCCAAAAAAAATTCCCCATCATACTGCCCACATCAAAATTGCCCCATCATACTGCCCACATCAAAATTGCCCCATCATACTGCCCACATCAAAATTCCCTTATCAAGTTTCCCCCAAATTGCCCCATCGTACTGCTCTATCAAAATATCCCCATCATACTTCCCCATCAAAATTGCCCCATCAAAATTTGCCCCATCAAATTGCCCCCATCAAAATTGCCCCATAAAAAATTTCCCATCATACTGCCCACATCAAAATTGCCCCATCATACTGCCCACATCAAAATTGCCCCATCAAAATTGCCCCATCATACTGCCCGCATCAAAATTCCCTTATCAAGTTTCCCCCAAATTGCCCCATCATACTGCTCTATCAAAATTTCCCCATCATACTTCCCCATCAAAATTTTCCCATCAAATTGCCCCATCATACTGCCCCCATCAAATTGCCCCATCATACTGCCCCCATCAAAATTGCCCCATCATACTGCCCCCATCAAAATTACCCCATCATACTGCCACCATCAAAAATGCCCCATCAAAACTGGCCCATCAACATTGTCCCATCATACTGCACGCATCAAAATTGCCCCATCAAATTTCCCTCAAATTGCCCCATCATACTGCTCCATCAAAATCGCCCCCATCAAAATTGCCCCACCATACTGCCCCATCAAAATTTCCGCAATCAAAATTGACCCATCAAAACTACCCCATCAAAACTGCCCCCACCAAAATTTCCCCATCAAAATGGCCCCCATCATACTGCCCCCACCAAAATTGCCCCATCAAAACGGCCCCCATCATACTGCCCCATCAAAATTGCCTCATCATACTGCCACCATTAAAATTGCCTCATCATACTGCTACCATCAAATTTTCCCCATCAAAATTGCCCCCATCAAAACTGCCCCCATCAAAACTGCCCCGTCAAATTGCCTCCATTAAATTGCCCCATCAAAACTGCCACCATCAAAAAACTGCTACCATCACAACTGCCCTATCATACTGCCCCATCAAATTAACCCATCATACTGCCCTATGAAAAATGACCCCATCAAAACTGCCCACCTCATACTGCCCCCATCAACATTGCGCCCACCAAAATTGCCCCAGTATACTGCCCCATCAAAATTGCCCCCTTCAAAATTGCCCCATCATACTGCCCCATCAAAATTTCCCCATCAAAACTGCCCCATTAAAATTGCCCCATCAATACTGCCCTCATCATACTGCCCCATCAAAATTGCCTTATCATACTGCCCCATCAAAATGGCCCAAATCAAAATGGCCCCATCATACTGACCCATCAAAACTGCCCCATCAAATTGCCTCCATTAAATTGCCCTATCAAAATTGCCACGATCACAACTGCCCTATCCTACTGCCCCATCAAATTGACCCATCATACTGCTCTATCAAAATTTCCCCATCAAAATATCCCCATCATAATTCCCCATCAAAATTGCCCCATCAAATTTGCCCCCATCAAAATTGCCCCATCATACTGCCCCCATCAAAATTTCCCCATCAAAATTGCCCCATCAAAACTGCCCCATCAAAACTGCCCCTATCGAAATTGCCCCATTAAAAATTCCCCATCATACTGCCCACATCAAAATTGCCCCATCATACTGCCCACATCAAAATTGCCCCCATCAAAACTGCCCTATCAAAATTGCCCCATCATACTGCCCGCATCAAAATTCCCTTATCAAGTTTCCCCCAAATTGCCCCATCATACTGCTCTATCAAAATTTCCCCATCATACTTCCCCATCAAAATTGCCCCATCAAATTTGCCCCCATCAAATTGCCCAATCATACTGCCCCCATCAAAATTGCCCCATCATACTGCCCCCATCAAAATTGCCCCATCATACTGCCCCCATCAAAATTGCCCCATCATACTGCCCCCATCAAAATTGCCCCATCATACTGCCCCCATCAAAATTTCCCCATCAAAATTGCCCCATCAAAACTGCCCCATCAAAACTGCCCCTATCAAAATTGCCCCATAAAAATTCCCCATCATACTGCCCACATCAAAATTGCCCCATCATACTGCCCACATCAAAATTGCCCCATCAAAACTGCCCCATCAAGATTGCTCCATCATACTGCCCGCATCAAAATTCCCTTATCAAGTTTCCCCCAAATTGCCCCATCATACTGCTCTATCAAAATTTCCCCATCAAAATATCCCCGTCATACTTCCCCATCAAAATTGCCCCCATCAAATTGCCCCATCATACTGCCCCCATCAAAATTACCCCATCATACTGCCACCATCAAAAATGCCCCATCAAAACTGGCCCATCAACATTGCCCCATCATACTGCACGCATCAAAATTGCCCCATCAAATTTCCCCCAAATTGCCCCATCATACTGCTCCATCAAAATTGCCCCCATCAAAATTGCCCCACCATACTGCCTTATCAAAATTTCCGCAATCAAAATTGACCCATCAAAACTACCCCATCAAATCTGCCCCCACCAAAATTGCCCCATCAAAACGGCCCCCATCGTACTGCCAAATCAAAATTGCCTGATCATACTGCCACCATCAAAATTGCCTCATCATACTGCCACCATCAAATTTTCCCCATCAAAATTGCCACTATCAAAACTGCCCCGTCAAATTGCCTCCATTAAATTGCCCCATCAAAACTGCCACCATCAAAAAACTGCTACCATCACAACTGCCCTATCATACTGCCCCATCAAATTAACCCATCATACTGCCCGCATCAAAATTGCCCCAAATTTCCCCCAAATTGCCCCATCATACTGCTCCATCAAAATTTCCGCAATCAAAATTGACCCATCAAAACTACCCCATCAAAACTGCCCCCACCAAAATTGCCCCATCAAAACGGCCCCCATCATACTGCCACCATCAAATTGCCTCATCATACTGCCACCATCAAATTTTCCCCATCAAAATTGCCCCCATCAAAACTGCCCCATCAAAACTGCCCCGTCAAATTGCCTCCATTAAATTGCCCCATCAAAACTGCCACCATCAAAAAACTGCTACCATCACAACTGCCCTATCATACTGCCCCATCAAATTAACCCATCATACTGCCCGCATCAAAATTGCCCCAAATTTCCCCCAAATTGCCCCATCATACTGCTCCATCAAAATTGCCCCACCATACTGCCCCCATCAAAACTGCCCCATCAAAATTGCCTCATCAAAACTGCCCCTTATCAAATTGCCACATCAAAACTGCCCCATAAAAATAGCTCCCTTAATACTTCCCCCATTAAAATTGGCTCATCAAAGGTGCCCCATCAAAATTGCCCCCATCAAAATTGCCCCATCATACTGCCACCATCAAAACTGCCCCATCAAAATTTCCCCATAAAACTGCCCCATCAAAACTGCCCCCATCAAAATTGCCCCATCATACTGCCCCATCAAAATTGCCCCATCAAAAATTCCCTATCAATAATGTCCCATCAAATTTGTCCCATTAAAACTGCCCCATCAAAACTGCTTCCATCAAAATTGCCCCATCAAAACTCACCCCATTAAAATTGACCCATCATACTGCCCCCATCAAAACTGCCCCATCAAATTGCCTCTATTAAATTGCCCCATCAAAACTGCCACCATAAAAAAACTGCTACCATCACAACTGCCCTATCATACTGCCCCATCAAATTGACCCATCATACTGCCCTATGAAAAATGACCCCATCAAAAATAATCAAAATTACCCCATCAAAATTGTTCCATCAAAACTGCCCCCTCAAAACGAACCCATCAATCATGCCCCCATCAAAATTGCCCCATCATACTGCCCCCATCAAAACTGCCCCTTAAAAACTGCCCCTTCAAAATTGCTCCATCATACTGCCACTATCAAAATTGCCCCATCCAAAAAACTGCCCCCTTTAAAATTGCCCCATCCAAAACGGCCCCCTTTAAAATTGCCCCATCAAATTTCCCCATCATACTGCCCCCATCAAAATTGCCCCATAAAAACTGCCCCTATCAAAATTGCCCCATAAAAAATTCCCCATCATACTGCCCACATCAAAATTGCCCCATCATACTGCCCACATCAAAATTGCCCCATCATACTGCCCACATCAAAATTCCCAAATCAAGTTTCCCCCAAATTGCCCCAACGTACTGCTCTATCAAAATATCCCCATCATACTTCCCCATCAAAATTGCCCCATCAATTTGCCCCATCAAATTGCCCCCATCAAATTGCCCCCATCAAAATTGCCCCATAAAAAATTTCCCATCATACTGCCCACATCAAAATTGCCCCATCATACTGCCCACATCAAAATTGCCCCATCAAAATTGCCCCATCATACTGCCACCATCAAAATTGCCTCATCATACTGCCACCATCAAAATTGCCCCCATCAAAACTGCCCCATCAAAACTGCCCCGTCAAATTGCCTCCATTAAATTGCCCCATCAAAACTGCCACCATCAAAAAACTGCTACCATCACAACTGCCCTATCATACTGCCCCATCAAATTAACCCATCATACTGCCCGCATCAAAATTGCCCCAAATTTCCCCCAAATTGCCCCATCATACTGCTCCATCAAAATTGCCCCACCATACTGCCCCCATCAAAACTGCCCCATCAAAATTGCCTCATCAAAACTGCCCCTTATCAAATTGCCACATCAAAACTGCCCCATAAAAATAGCTCCCTTAATACTTCCCCCATTAAAATTGGCTCATCAAAGGTGCCCCATCATACTGCCCCCATCAAAATTGCCCCATCATACTGCCACCATCAAAACTGCCCCATCAAAATTTCCCCATAAAACTGCCCCATCAAAACTGCCCCCATCAAAATTGCCCCATCATACTGCCCCATCAAAATTGCCCCATCAAAAATTCCCCATCAATAATGTCCCATCAAATTTGTCCCATTAAAACTGCCCCATCAAAACTGCTTCCATCAAAATTGCCCCATCAAAACTCACCCCATTAAAATTGACCCATCATACTGCCCCCATCAAAACTGCCCCATCAAATTGCCTCTATTAAATTGCCCCATCAAAACTGCCACCATAAAAAAACTGCTACCATCACAACTGCCCTATCATACTGCCCCATCAAATTGACCCATCATACTGCCCTATGAAAAATGACCCCATCAAAAATAATCAAAATTACCCCATCAAAATTGTTCCATCAAAACTGCCCCCTCAAAACGAACCCATCAATCATGCCCCCATCAAAATTGCCCCATCATACTGCCCCCATCAAAACTGCCCCTTAAAAACTGCCCCTTCAAAATTGCTCCATCATACTGCCACTATCAAAATTGCCCCATCCAAAAAACTGCCCCCTTTAAAATTGCCCCATCCAAAACGGCCCCCTTTAAAATTGCCCCATCAAATTTCCCCATCATACTGCCCCCATCAAAATTGCCCCATAAAAACTGCCCCTATCAAAATTGCCCCATAAAAAATTCCCCATCATACTGCCCACATCAAAATTGCCCCATCATACTGCCCACATCAAAATTGCCCCATCATACTGCCCACATCAAAATTCCCTTATCAAGTTTCCCCCAAATTGCCCCATCGTACTGCTCTATCAAAATATCCCCATCATACTTCCCCATCAAAATTGCCCCATCAAATTTGCCCCATCAAATTGCCCCCATCAAATTGCCCCCATCAAAATTGCCCCATAAAAAATTTCCCATCATACTGCCCACATCAAAATTGCCCCATCATACTGCCCACATCAAAATTGCCCCATCAAAATTGCCCCATCATACTGCCCGCATCAAAATTCCCTTATCAAGTTTCCCCCAAATTGCCCCATCATACTGCTCTATCAAAATTTCCCCATCATACTTCCCCATCAAAATTTTCCCATCAAAGGTGCCCCATCATACTGCCCCCATCAAAATTGCCCCATCATACTGCCACCATCAAAACTGCCCCATCAAAATTTCCCCATAAAACTGCCCCATCAAAACTGCCCCCATCAAAATTGCCCCATCATACTGCCCCATCAAAATTGCCCCATCAAAAATTCCCCATCAATAATGTCCCATCAAATTTGTCCCATTAAAACTGCCCCATCAAAACTGCTTCCATCAAAATTGCCCCATCAAAACTCACCCCATTAAAATTGACCCATCATACTGCCCCCATCAAAACTGCCCCATCAAATTGCCTCTATTAAATTGCCCCATCAAAACTGCCACCATAAAAAAACTGCTACCATCACAACTGCCCTATCATACTGCCCCATCAAATTGACCCATCATACTGCCCTATGAAAAATGACCCCATCAAAAATAATCAAAATTACCCCATCAAAATTGTTCCATCAAAACTGCCCCCTCAAAACGAACCCATCAATCATGCCCCCATCAAAATTGCCCCATCATACTGCCCCCATCAAAACTGCCCCTTAAAAACTGCCCCTTCAAAATTGCTCCATCATACTGCCACTATCAAAATTGCCCCATCCAAAAAACTGCCCCCTTTAAAATTGCCCCATCCAAAACGGCCCCCTTTAAAATTGCCCCATCAAATTTCCCCATCATACTGCCCCCATCAAAATTGCCCCATAAAAACTGCCCCTATCAAAATTGCCCCATAAAAAATTCCCCATCATACTGCCCACATCAAAATTGCCCCATCATACTGCCCACATCAAAATTGCCCCATCATACTGCCCACATCAAAATTCCCTTATCAAGTTTCCCCCAAATTGCCCCATCGTACTGCTCTATCAAAATATCCCCATCATACTTCCCCATCAAAATTGCCCCATCAAATTTGCCCCATCAAATTGCCCCCATCAAATTGCCCCCATCAAAATTGCCCCATAAAAAATTTCCCATCATACTGCCCACATCAAAATTGCCCCATCATACTGCCCACATCAAAATTGCCCCATCAAAATTGCCCCATCATACTGCCCGCATCAAAATTCCCTTATCAAGTTTCCCCCAAATTGCCCCATCATACTGCTCTATCAAAATTTCCCCATCATACTTCCCCATCAAAATTTTCCCATCAAAGGTGCCCCATCATACTGCCCCCATCAAAATTGCCCCATCATACTGCCACCATCAAAACTGCCCCATCAAAATTTCCCCATAAAACTGCCCCATCAAAACTGCCCCCATCAAAATTGCCCCATCATACTGCCCCATCAAAATTGCCCCATCAAAATTGCCCCATCAAAAATTCCCCATCAATAATGTCCCATCAAATTTGTCCCATTAAAACTGCCCCATCAAAACTGCTTCCATCAAAATTGCCCCATCAAAACTCACCCCATTAAAATTGACCCATCATACTGCCCCCATCAAAACTGCCCCATCAAATTGCCTCTATTAAATTGGCCCATCAAAACTGCCACCATAAAAAAACTGCTACCATCACAACTGCCCTATCATACTGCCCCATCAAATTGACCCATCATACTGCCCTATGAAAAATGACCCCATCAAAAATAATCAAAATTACCCCATCAAAATTGTTCCATCAAAACTGCCCCCTCAAAACGAACCCATCAATCATGCCCCCATCAAAATTGCCCCATCATACTGCCCCCATCAAAACTGCCCCTTAAAAACTGCCCCTTCAAAATTGCTCCATCATACTGCCACTATCAAAATTGCCCCATCCAAAAAACTGCCCCCTTTAAAATTGCCCCATCCAAAACGGCCCCCTTTAAAATTGCCCCATCAAATTTCCCCATCATACTGCCCCCATCAAAATTGCCCCATAAAAACTGCCCCTATCAAAATTGCCCCATAAAAAATTCCCCATCATACTGCCCACATCAAAATTGCCCCATCATACTGCCCACATCAAAATTGCCCCATCATACTGCCCACATCAAAATTCCCTTATCAAGTTTCCCCCAAATTGCCCCATCGTACTGCTCTATCAAAATATCCCCATCATACTTCCCCATCAAAATTGCCCCATCAAATTTGCCCCCATCAAATTGCCCCCATCAAATTGCCCCCATCAAAATTGCCCCATAAAAAATTTCCCATCATACTGCCCACATCAAAATTGCCCCATCATACTGCCCACATCAAAATTGCCCCATCAAAATTGCCCCATCATACTGCCCGCATCAAAATTCCCTTATCAAGTTTCCCCCCAAATTGCCCCATCATACTGCTCTATCAAAATTTCCCCATCATACTTCCCCATCAAAATTTTCCCATCAAATTGCCCCATCATACTGCCCCCATCAAAATTGCCCCATCATACTGCCCCCATCAAATTTGCCCCATCATACTGCCCCCATCAAATTTGCCCCATCATACTGCCCCCATCAAAATTACCCCATCATACTGCCACCATCAAAAATGCCCCATCAAAACTGGCCCATCAACATTGTCCCATCATACTGCACGCATCAAAATTGCCCCATCAAATTTCCCTCAAATTGCCCCATCATACTGCTCCATCAAAATCGCCCCCATCAAAATTGCCCCACCATACTGCCCCATCAAAATTTCCGCCATCAAAATTTCCGCAATCAAAATTGACCCATCAAAACTGCCCCCACCAAAATTTCCCCATCAAAACGGCCCCCATCATACTGCCCCCACCAAAATTGCCCCATCAAAACGGCCCCCATCATACTGCCCCATCAAAATTGCCTCATCATACTGCCACCATTAAAATTGCCTCATCATACTGCTACCATCAAATTTTCCCCATCAAAATTGCCCCCATCAAAACTGCCCCCATCAAAACTGCCCCGTCAAATTGCCTCCATTAAATTGCCCCATCAAAACTGCCACCATCAAATTAACCCATCATACTGCCCTATTAAAAATGACCCCATCAAAACTGCCCACCTCATACTGCCCCCATCAACATTGCGCCCACCAAAATTGCCCCAGTATACTGCCCCATCAAAATTGCCCCCTTCAAAATTGCCCCATCATACTGCCCCATCAAAATTTCCCCATCAAAACTGCCCCATTAAAATTGCCCCATCAATACTGCCCTCATCATACTGCCCCATCAAAATTGCCTTATCATACTGCCCCATCAAAATGGCCCAAATCAAAATGGCCCCATCATACTGACCCATCAAAACTGCCCCATCAAATTGCCTCCATTAAATTGCCCTATCAAAATTGCCACGATCACAACTGCCCTATCCTACTGCCCCATCAAATTGACCCATCATACTGCCCTATGAAAAATGACCCCATCAAAACTGCCCCCATCAAAAGTGCCCACCTCATACTGCCCCATCAAAACTTCATCCATCAAAATTGCGCCCACCAAAATTGCCCCAGTATACTGCCCCATCAAAATTGCCCCATCAAAATCGCCCCCATCAAAATTGTCCCATCAAAATCGCCCACATCAAAATTGTCCCATCAAAATTGCCCCATCAAAATTGCCCCATCAAAATTGCCCCAACAAAATTGCCTCTAATACTGCCCCATAAAATTGCCAGATCAAAACTGCCCCCATCAAAATTGCCCCCATCAAAATTGCCCCATCAAAACTTCCCCATCAAAATTGCCCCTATCAAAATTGCCCCATCATACTGCCCCACCAAAACGGCCCCATCACACTTACTTCACAGCACATGCAGTCCAGTGCATTTTTTTCTGCATCAAAAAAGCTTGGAAAGCAGTTTATATGGTTTTCTATGGCATAGTTCACACCAGTGCTTGCAGTTCCTGTGCCTTCCAGTTCCATAAAAAAGTAGAACATGCTGCATTTTTTCTGCACTGGACTGCATCAAAAATGCACCAAAAAGGCATCAAAAACACACTGGAACACATGCTTAAAACTGACTCCACTGTTTAGAGGAGAAGGTTTTATCCTGACCCCTCCCCCATTATTTCTGCTGTGAGATGAGTCCTCTGTGTAGAAAAGTACTGACACACCCCCTCCCCCTGCACCACCCCCTTTGCTGGAATCTGAGTCTTCTGTGTGTGAAAGTGCTTACATGCCCCTCCCCCTGCACCACCTCCTCTACTAAAAGCTGAGTCATCTGTATAGAGAGATGTTGGTACGCCCCTCCCCCACTCCTCTCAGCTGATTCCCATATGTAGAGTAGAAATGCTTTCATACCCCCTCCCCCACTCCTATTGCTTTAAACTGACACCACTGTTTATGGAAGAAGTCTTGACCTGAGCTGAGTCCTCAATGTAAAAACTACTGACATGCCCCCTCCCCCGCCCGCCTCTTCTGCTGTGAGCTGAGTCCTATGTGTAGAGAAATGGTGGCATGTAGAATTTGATGACACTCAGAATATTTTTAGTGTCTTTAGGCAGTTATGGAATTAGTTCAATAGCCAGGCTGACTTATAACAAAGAAATGATTTTATTAGATCACATAATCAGCATCAACATAAAATGAATACAAAAGGTAAAACAAATTACAGTTCAGTGTAGTAACAACAAAATATCAGAATTAAAAGCCAGAGTTATGAAAATGGAAGTTTTAGAAAAACATTTAGCTTCTTGCTGGCTCTATTGGATAGAAGTAAGATGATAAGTGTCCATAGGCTTTAGAAAGAGAAAAGAGAACAGTTGTCAAAGTAAGACAGCATGTAGGCCGAAGTAAACAAAATCCCACCAAAGCCCCCAACATTTAAAACATGAAATTGTAAAAAAAAATAATAATAAAAAATTAAGTTGTAAAAAATAATAAAAGCAAAATAAAAAAACTACTGATAGCATCCACCCCCCCCCCTAAAAAAAAGCATTATGAAAACAATCTGAAAAAATCTTGCAAAAAATGTATTGGAAACCCACCAAAAATGCATTGTAACAAAATTTGAAAAATGTAATTTTAAAACAAAACAAAAAAATACATTTAAAAAAATAAACAAAAATAAAACTGTCTATTGCCCTACTGGCACTGTTCACTGACCTACTGAAACCCCCCTTAAATGATTAAAAAAGTAAAATTTTAAAAAATAATAGAAAAAAATAATAGAAACAAAAATCTGACATTGTAAATTATAATTATAAAATTAAATATAAATAAAAAAAAACCCTGACTCTGTCCATTGTTCTACTGAAAAGACACCACCTCCCCTCCAAGCACATTGTTAAAAAAATAAAATAAACACTATTTAAATAAAAATGTAAACAAAAAAATAAATAAAAAAAACTACTGACACTGTATACTGCTTGATCTACTGACACTGTTAATGGTTCTACTTACACTGCCCACTGCCTCCTCCCAGAAGCACAGTGAAAAAAATATATAAAAAAAAGAATAAAAAATAAAATTGTAAAAATTATAAAAAAATTTAATAAAAACAAAAAACTACTGACATTAACCACATTAAAAAAAATTGTAAAACAAACTACAGACACCCTCCACTGCCCTAACAAGAAAATAAAACAATGAAATGTAAAAATATATATATAAATACAAAACTACTGATCACATTCACTCTCCAAAAAAACGTTTTTTATTGTAAAAAACAATAATAAATAAAAATTGTAGAAAAAAAATCAAAACAACTACTGACAATGTCCACTGCCCTATTGACATGATCCACAGCCCTAACCCAAAAATTTTAATTGAAATGTAAAAATAAAAAATACATTCATAAAATAAAAAAATTATGAAAATAGAAATGTACTGACACCATCCACTGCTCTACTGACATTGTCCTACTGACATCAATAACATTAAAATTTAAATAAAATACATTTGTAGAAAAAAACTACTGACACAAGTAACTACTCTAAAATAAAATAATAATAATACATATTAGAAATTAAATGAATACAGCCCAGAAAATCTACTGACACTGTCCAATGCCCTTCTCCCCCCCAATTGTAAAAAATTATTAAAAAAAAATATAAAAATAAAAAGCAATTGAAAAAAACACTGTTCTACTGACAATGTTCACTGCCAACACAATCATTGTGAAACAAATAATAAATAGTAAACATTACTTGATAATAAAAGTGGAAATAATAATAAGAAATACTAAAGTAAAATAATACAATTCTGACACTGTCCATTGCTTTACTGACACCATCCACTGCCTTACTGACACTATCCACTGGCCCTTCAAAAGTGTTATTTTTAATTCAATTGTAAAAAAACTTGTGGAAAAAAAATTATAATAACAAATAACTACTGACAATGACCACAGCCCAAAAAAAGAAGAAAGAAATGTAAAAAAAACAAAAATAAACATTTGTAAAATAAAAAATTTCATGAAAATAAGAAACTACTGACACCATACACAATCAAAATTGCCCCACCATACTGCACCATCAAAATTGCCCCATCATACTTGCCCCATCAAAACTTTCCCCATCAAAATTGCCTCATCATACTGCCCCCATCAAATTGCCCCATCAAAACTGCCCCATCAAAATTGCCCACATCATACTGCCCAAATCAAAACTGCCCCCATCAAAATTGCCCCATCAAACTTCCCCCATAAAAATGGCCCCCTTATTACTGCCCCCATCAAAATTGCCTCATCAAAACTGCCCCATCATACTGCCCCATCAAAATGCCCCATCCTACTACCCCATCATACTGCCCCATCAAAATTGCCACATCTTACTGCCCCCATCAAAACTGGCACCATCAAAATTGCCCCCATCAAAATTGCCCCCATCAAAATTGCCCCCATCAAAATTGCCCCCATCAAAACTGCCCCATCAATAATGCACCATCAAAACTGCCCCATCATACTGCCCCCATCAAAATTGCCCCATCATACTGCCCCATCATGTTTGACCCCCACATTAAAATTGCCCCGTCAAAACTGCCACCATGAAAATGTTCCCATCATACAGCCCCCATCAAATTGCCCCATCTTACTGTCACCATCAAAATTGACCCCATAAAAACTGCCCCCATCAAATCTGACCCCATCAAATCGGACCCCATCAAATCGGACCCCATCAACATTGCCCCATCATATTGCCCCCATCAAAAATGCCCCATCAAAATTGCCACCATCAAAATTGCCCCATCATACTGCCCTATCAAATTTGCCCCCATCAAAATTGCCACATCAAAATTGCCACATCAAAACTGCTCCCATAAAAATAGCTCCCTTCATACTGCCCCATCAAAATTGCCTCATCAAAACTACCCCATCATACTGCCCCCATCAAAACTGCCCCATAAAAATTGCCCCATCATACTGCACCATAAAAATTGCCCCATCATACTGCCCCATCAAAACTGCCACCATCAAAATTGCCCCATCATACTGCCCCATCAAAACTGACCCATCAAAATTTCCCCATAAAAAATGCCCCCATCATACTGCCCCATCAAAATTGCCCCATCAAAACTGCCCCCATCATACTGCCCCATCACAATTGCCCCATAAAAATTGCCTCACCCATCAAAATTGCCCCATCAAAACTGCCCCCATCAAAATTGCCCCTTCATAAAGCCCCCATCAAAATTGCCCCATCATACTGCCACCATCAAAATTTTCCACATCAAAATTGCCCCATTATGCTGCCACCATCAAAATTGCTCACATCAAAAATGGCCCCATCAAAATTGCCCCATCATACTGCCCCATCAAAATTGCCCCATCAAAACTGACCATCATACTGCCACCATCAAAATTACCCATCCGCGCTATAGCCGAATGACGGCTACAGCGCGGATCTAAGATGCCTATTGACGTCGTCCCGGCCACAAGCTGCCTGCGCGCCCCCTGAAGGGCGCGCACGCTCTGTGATCAGCGAGTCTGTGAGACTCGCTGGATCACAGATCCGAGTAAGGGGTCGATCTCGACCCCTTACCACGTGATCAGCTGTCAGCCAATGACAGCTGATCATGTGATAATAACAGCTGACAGCACGAGGAGAAAAAAAAGCCGATCATCGGCAGCAGTGAGAGGGACATCAGTCCCTCTCACTGCAATTTGCCCAGCAATGTGCCCAATACATGGTGCCCACCTTTGCCTAATTAAAGTGCCACATACCAGTGCCCACAGTGCCATCTGTCAGTGCCCACAGTGCCATCTGTCAGTGCCCACAGTGCCATCTGTCAGTGCCCACAGTGCCAGTGCTGCACATCAGTGTCACCTACCAGTGCTCATCAGTGTCCCCTACCAGTGCCCATCAGTGCCACCTATCAGTGCCATCTATCAGTGCCCATCAGTGTCATCCATCAGTGCCCATCGGTGCCACCCATCCGTGCCATCTTTGCTGTTCCCATTAGTACCGACTTATCTGTCCCCACCAGTGCAGCCTATCAGTGCCCACCAGTGCAGTCTATCTGTGCCCACCAGTGCAGCCTATCAGTGCCCACCAGTGCAGCCTATCAGTGCCCACCTGTGCCGCCTCATCAGCGCATATCAATGAAGCAGAAAAATTACCTGTTTGCAAAATTTTATAACAAACTATTAAACATGATTTTTTTTTTTTTTAATTTTCCATCTTTTTTTGTTTGTTTAGCAAAAAATAAAAACCCAAGCTGTGATTAAATACCACCAAAAGAAAGCTCCATTTGTGGGAAAAAATGATAAAAATTTGGGTACAGTGTTGTATGACCGCGCAATTGTCATTCAAAATACGTCAGTGCCAAAAGCTGAAAATTGGTCTGGTCACGAGGGGGGTTTAAGTGCACAGTAATCAGGTGGTTAAAGTGGAGCTCCAGCCCCCCCACCAAAAAAATTTAAGTCAGCAGCTACTAATACTGTAGTATTAATGCTGACTTTTAATATAGGACACTTACCTGTCCTGTCTGAGAACCTCCTGACCCAATGAGCTTCATGAAGACATGGAGAAATAGGAAATGCAGTATAGAGTACAGTCTGTTGTTTATATAAAGCCAAATTACTCCAATAATTCTTCACACCCCTACCCCACTCCTCTCCTGTCAGCTGATTCCTATATGTAGAGTAGAAATTGTCTCTTTCACACCCCTCCCCCACTCCTGTCAGCTGATTTCTATATGTAGAGTAGAAAGGATCTCTTTCATACCCCCTCCCCCACTCCTATTGCTTAAAACTGACTCCACTGTTTAAAAGAGAAGGTTTTCACCTGACCCCTCCCCCATTATTTCTGCTGTGAGATGAGTCCTCTGTGTAGAAAAGTACTGACACGCCCCTCCCCCTGTACCGACCCCTGTGCTGGAATCTGAGTCTTCTGTGTTGAAAAGTGCTTACATGCCCCTCCCCGTGCACTGCTTCCTCTGCTAAGAGCCGAGTCATCTGTATAGAGAGATGTTGGCACTCCCCACCCCACTCCCTCCCCTGTCAGCTGATTTCTATATGTAGAGTAGAAATGCTTTCTTACCCCTGTAAAAACTACTGACACGCCCCCTGCCCCGCCCCTTCTGCTGTGAGCTGAGTCCTGTGTGTAGAGAAATGGTGGCATGTAGAATTTAATGACAATTGTCCCATCAAAACTGCCCCTATAATACTGCCCCATCAAATTTCCCCATCAAAACTGCCCACATCATATTGCCCCATCAAAGTTGCCCCCATCAAAATTGCCCCATCAAAACTGCCCCATCAATTTGCCCCATCAAAACTGCCCCATCAAACTGCCCCATCAAAACTTCCCCATCAAAATTGCCCCTATTAAAATTGCCCCATCATACTGCCCCACCAAAACTGCCCCATCACACTTACTTCACAGCACATGCAGTCCAGTGCATTTTTTCAAAAAAGCTTGGAAAGTAGTTTATATGGTTTTCTATGGCATAGTTCACAACAGTGCTTGCAGTTCCTGTGCCTTCCAGTTCCATAAAAAAAGTAGAACATTGCTGCAAAAATGCACCAAAAAGGCATCAAAAACACACTGGAACACATCAAAAATGTGCATGCAGAAAAGCACCTGGAACACATCTGAACTGCGTTTCTATTAGACATGTGCGATTCGTTTCGTACGAATTCGTAATTCGTACAAATTTTTCGAAATTCGTACGAATTTACGAATCTGTAGTACGAATTTTTTTTTTTTACGAATTCCGTACGGAATACGAAATTTCGTTTACGAATTTCGTCGCCGAATGATTCGAATAAATTCGAATGAATTCGAATGGATTCGAATGACAAAGTGTCATTTTTGCAGGAAAAATTCCGTTTACGAATTTCAGCTCCAAATTATTCGAATCCAACTACCAATATCAAATTTCAACTAATTCAAACGAAATTATTATAGCAGATATAACGAATGAATTCGAATGCATTCTAATGAATTCGAATGATTCGAATGACAAAGTGTCATTTTTGCAGAAAAAAAAGCTATTTAAAAAACAGTCATTCATTGATATAAAAAAAAAAGCGTAGGGGTCCCCCCAAATTCAATAACCAGGCCCTTCAGGTCTGGGATGGATTTTAAGGGGAACCCCGGCCAAAAAAAAAAAAAAAATGGCGTGGGGTCCCCCTCAAAATCCATACCAGACCCTTTATCCGAGCACGCAACCTGGCAGGCCGCAGGAAAGGAGGGGGGGACGAGAGCGGCCCCCCCTCCCGCCTGAACCGTACCAGGCCACATGCCCTCAACATTGGGAGGGTGCTTTGGGGTCCCCCCCAAAGCACCTTGTCCCCATGTTGATGAGGACAAGGGCCTCTTCCCCACAACCCTGGCCGGTGGTTGTGGGGGTCTGCGGGCGGGGGGCTTATCGGAATCTGGAAGCCCCCTTTAACAAGGGGACCCCCAGATCCCGCCCCCCCCTGTGTGAAATGGTAAGGGGGTACAAAAGTACCCCTACCATTTCACCAAAAAAGTGGCAAAAATGGTAAAAATGACAGGAGACGGTCTTTGACAATTCCTTTATTAAAATCTTCTTTCTTCTGGTCTTCCTTTATTCATCTTCTCCTTCCGTCATCTTCTTCCATCGTCTTCTTCCTTCGATTCGCTTCTTCTTCCTCCGGTCTTCTCGTCCCTCTCGTCTGGCGGCGTCCTTCTCGTCCGGCATCGTCGTCTCTTCTCGCAGGCCGCTCCTCGCAATGGGAGGCTCCCGCTCTGTGAGGCTCCGCTCCGGGTGACAGGTCTTTTATAACGAAGGCACCTGGTGACCCCGCCCCCTCTGACGCATGGGGACGTCATGTGGAATTCCCTATGGCTTTCCCCATGACGTCAGAGGGGGGGCGGGGTCACCAGGTGCCTTCGTTATAAAAGACCTGTCACCCGGAGCGGAGCCTCACAGAGCGGGAGCCTCCCATTGCGAGGAGCGGCCTGCGAGAAGAGACGACGATGCCGGACGAGAAGGACGACGCCGGACGAGAAGGACGAGAAGACCGGAGGAAGAAGAAGCGAATCGAAGGAAGAAGAAGATGGAAGAAGATGACGGAAGGAGAAGATGAAGAAAGGAAGACCAGAAGAAAGAAGAAAGAAGATTTTAATAAAGGAATTGTCAAAGACCGTCTCCTGTCATTTTTACCATTTTTGCCACTTTTTTGGTGAAATGGTAGGGGTACTTTTGTACCCCCTTACCATTTCACACAGGGGGGGGGGCGGGATCTGGGGGTCCACTTGTTAAAGGGGGCTTCCAGATTCCGATAAGCCCCCCGCCCGCAGACCCCCACAACCACCGGCCAGGGTTGTGGGGAAGAGGCCCTTGTCCTCATCAACATGGGGACAAGGTGCTTTGAGGGGGGACCCCAAAGCACCCTCCCAATGTTGAGGGCATGTGGCCTGGTACGGTTCAGGTGGGAGGGGGGGCCGCTCTCGTCCCCCCTTCTTTCCTGCGGCCTGCCAGGTTGCGTGCTCGGATAAGGGTCTGGTATGGATTTTATGGGGGACCCCACGCCATTTTTTTGGGCTAGGGTTCCCCTTAAAATCCATCCCAGACCTCAAGGGTCTGGTAAGGATTTTGAGGGGGACCCTACGCCATTTTTTTTTTTTGACTGGGGTCTCCCTTAATATCCATCCCAGACCTGAAGGGCCTGGTTATTGAATTTGGGGGGACGCCTACGCATTTTTTTATCAATGACTTCAATGAATGACAGTTTTAAATAGTTTTTTTTTCCTGCAAAAATGACACTGCAGGAACATTTCTCTATATTAGATATACTGAATCTCGAAGCATTCGAAGCATTCGTTATATCCGCTATTATAATTTCTTTCATATTAGTTGAAATTAGATATTTGTTAGTTGTTGTATTCGAATTGTTCTCTGTATTACGGGAATCGGCAATTAGCCGCGAGTGATTTTAAATGTCTTTTTTTCATGCAAAAATGACACATTGTACAGAGAGAGTTGTAAGCACGGGAAACATGACCCCATTCATAGACATACTATAGAGTATATAGTATATAGAAGGGGGCATGTTTCCTGTGCTTACAACTCTCTCTGTACAATGTGTCATTTTTGCAGGAAAAAAAGACATTTAAAATCACTCGCGGCTAATTGCCGATTCCCGTAATACAGAGAACAATTCGAATGTTGTATTGTAACTAACAAATATCTAATTTCAACTAATATGAAAGAAATTATAATAGCGGATATAACGAATGCTTCGAATGCTTCGAGATTCAGTATATCTAATATAGAGAAATGTTCCTGCAGTGTCATTTTTGCAGGAAAAAAAAACTATTTAAAATCACTCGCGGCTATTGCCGGCAAATGAATTGTCGGATCCGTAATACAGAGAACAGTCATTCATTGAAGTCATTGATAAAAAAAAGCGTAGGGGTCCCCCCAAATTCAATTACCAGGCCCTTCAGGTCTGGGATGGATATTAAGGGGGACCCCAGCCAAAAAAATTTAAAAAAATGGCGTAGGGTCCCCCTCAAAATCCATACCAGACCCTTGAGGTCTGGGATGGATTTTAAGGGGAACCCCAGCCAAAAAAAATGGCGTGGGGTCCCCCATAAAATCCATACCAGACCCTTATCCGAGCACGCAACCTGGCAGGCCGCAGGAAAAGAGGGGGGGACGAGAGCGGCCCCCCTCCCGCCTGAACCGTACCAGGCCACATGCCCTCAACATTGGGAGGGTGCTTTGGGGGTCTGAGACCCCCAAAGCACCTTGTCCCCATGTTGATGAGGACAAGGGCCTCTTCCCCACAACCGTGCCCGGTGGTTGTGGGGGTCTGCGGGCGGGGGGCTTATCGGAATCTGGAAGCCCTCTTTAACAAGGGGACCCCCAGATCCCGGCCCCCCCCCTGTGTGAAATGGTAAGGGGGTACAAAAGTACCCCTACCATTTCACCAAAAAAGTGGCAAAAATGGTAAAAATGACTTCCGTCATCTTCTCCTTCCGTCATCTTCTTCCATCTTCTTCTTCCTTCGATTCGCTTCTTCTTCCTCCGGTCTTCTCGTCCTTCTCGTCCGGCATCGTCGTCTCTTCTCGCAGGCCGCTCCTCGCAATGGGAGGCTCCCGCTCTGTGAGGCTCCGCTCCGGGTGACAGGTCTTTTATAACGAAGGCACCTGGTGACACCGCCCCCCCTCTGACCTCATGGGGAAAGCCATAGGGAATTCCACATGACATCCCCATGCGTCAGAGGGGGCGGGGTCACCAGGTGCCTTCGTTATAAAAGACCTGTCACCCGGAGCGGAGCCTCACAGAGCGGGAGCCTCCCATTGTGAGGAGCGGCCTGCGAGAAGAGACGACGATGCCGGACGAGAAGGACGATGCCGGACGAGAAGGACGAGAAGACCGGAGGAAGAAGAAGCGAATCGAAGGAAGAAGACGATGGAAGAAAATGACGGAAGGAGAAGATGAAGAAAGGAAGACCAGAAGAAAGAAGAAAGAAGATTTTAATAAAGGAATTGTCAAAGACCGTCTCCTGTCATTTTTACCATTTTTGCCACTTTTTTGGTGAAATGGTAGGGGTACTTTTGTACCCCCTTACCATTTCACACAGGGGGGGGCGGGATCTGGGGGTCCCCTTGTTAAAGGGGGCTTCCAGATTCCGATAAACCCCCCGCCCGCAGACCCCCACAACCACCGGCCAGGGTTGTGGGGATGAGGCCCTTGTCCTCATCAACATGGGGACAAGGTGCTTTGGGGGGGACCCCAAAGCACCCTCCCAATGTTGAGCGCATGTGACCTGGTACGGTTCAGGCGGGAGGGGGGGCCGCTCTCGTCCCCCCCTCTTTTCCTGCGGCCTGCCAGGTTGCGTGCTCGGATAAAGGGTCTGGTATGGATTTTGAGGGGGACCCCACGCCATTTTTTTTTTTTTTTTGGCCGGGTTCCCCTTTAAATCCATCCCAGACCTGAAGGGTCTGGTATGGATATTTGGGGGGGACCCCACACCATTTTTTATTTTTTTTTGGCTGGGGTCCCCCTTAATATCCATACCAGACCTGAAGGGCCTGGTTATTGAATTTGGGGGGACCCCTACGCTTTTTTTTTTTTCTGAAAAAATTACACTTTGTCATTCGAATTCATTCGAATTCATTCGTTATATCTGCTATAATAATTTCGTTCAAATTAGTTGAAATTCGATATTGGTAGTTGGATTTACTAACGATTCGTAACTATTCGTAACGATTCATAACGATTCGTAACTTGAAATTGAAATTCGATATTTGTAGTTGGATTTGAATTGTTCTCTGTGTTATGAGAACCAACAATTCATTAGCCGCGTTAACGATTCGTAACGATTCGTAACGATTCGTAACTTTACTAACCATTCGGAAAAAAAATTACGATTCGTCCGAATTTCGTATTTCGTACGAATTTGAACGGAATTTTGTACACGAATTACGAATTACGAATTTTTTTATATACGAAACGGGACGAAACGAAACGAAACGAATTTTTTGACAGTTCCCATGTCTAGTTTCTATTGTGTGAACTGGTCCTCAATGCCGAATAGAGTACAGACGTCTGTTGTTTATATAAAGCCGAATGACTCCAATCATTCTTCACACCCCTCCCCCCAGAGGCGGCTCTCTAATTAGGCAAATTAGGCGATGGCCTAAGGCCTCGCCCTCTCAGGGGCCTCCCACGGCCAGCTAGTTTAACTAATTAGAGAGCAGCCTCTTCCAGCAGCATAGTTCTGTGTCCTCTCCCTGCTACAGGGAGAGACAGGCTGTGAGTGAAAGTTACTGTGATCGGAGCTCACATACAGCTCCGGATCACGGACAGGGAGAGCCGCTCAGCAGAGCCTGCTCTGACAGATCTCCCCCTCCCCCTGCTGCCCGCACAGCCACACAGGAGAGGAGAGAGCTGCTTCTGCTCCTCCTCCTCCAGCCCTCTCCTCCCGTGTCTGCCCCGCCCACTCTTCTTGGCAGTGTTCTCTGCTCTGCCTCAGAGAAGGAGATGTGTGGGCGGGAAGATTCATGCCGAAGCCCAACAAACAGAAGAGGAAAAGGGCTGTCTGATCCATCCATCCATCCATCTAGCCCCTCCTGCCTCCCAGTGAGTACACTAATGTAGGGGATGCCCATCCTTCCCTTCTTCCTCCATCCCCCTTGCTTTCTATCTTTCCTTCCTTCTTTTTTTCCTTCCATCTTTTCTTTCTTTCTGTCCTTCTCTCTTTCCTTTCTTTCTTTCTTTCCTTCCACCTTTCCTTCCTTTTTCTCTTTCTTTCTTCTTTCTTTCTCTCTCTCTTTCTTTCCTTCCATCTTTTCTTTCTTTATTTCATTCTCTCTTCCTTTCCTTCTCTTTCTTTCTTTCTTTCCTTCCATCTCTCCTTCCTCTTTCTTTCCTTTCTTTCTTTCTCTCCTTCCATCTATTCTTTCATTTCCTTCTTTCTTTCCTTCCACCTTTGCTTCCTTTCTCTTTCTTTTTCTTTCTTTCCTTCTTTCCTTTCTTTATTTCTTTCATTCTTTCTCTTTCTTTCTTTCTTTTTTCCTTCTACCTTTCCTTCCTTTCTCTTTCTTTCCTTCCATCTTTTCTTTCTTTCTTCCCTTCTCTCTTTCTTTCCTTCCATCTTTTCTTTCTTTCTTCCCTTCTCTCTTTCTTTCTTTCTTTCTTTCCATATTTCCTTTCTTTCTTTCTTTCCTTCCACCTTTCCTTCCTTTCTATTTCTTTCTCTCTTTCTTTCCGTCCACCTTTCCTTCCTTTCTCTTTCTTTCTTTCCTTCCATCTTTTCTTTCTTTATTTCCTTCTCTCTTTCTTTCATTTCTTTCTTTCTTTCTTTCTTTCTTTCTTTCTTTCTTTCTTTCTTTCTTTCCTTCCATCTTTTCTTTCTTTCATTCTCTCTTTCTTTCCTTCTGTTTCTTTCTTTCTTTCTTTCTTTCTCTCTTTCTTTCCTACCATCTTTCCTTTCTTTCTTTCTTTCTTTCTTTCTTTCTTTCATTTCACCTTTCCTTCCTTTCTATTTCTTTCTCTCTTTCTTTCCGTCCACCTTTCCTTCCTTTCTCTTTCTTTCTTTCCTTCCATCTTTTCATTCCTTATCTCTTTCTTTCCTTCTCTTTCTTTCTTTCTTTCCTTCTCTTTCTTTCTTTCTTTCCTTCTCTCTTTCTCCTTCTTTCCTTCTCGCTTTCTTTCTTTCCATCTTTTCTTTCTTTCCTTCCATCTTTCCTTCTTCCCTTCCATCTTATAGAAATATTTGGGCAGGATTTGGTAAAAAATACAAGTGGTCTATCGCATCCCAAAATTGAGAATAATGGAATTTTTGTAGGCCAAAGTGTGCATGAACACAAGCCAGTACCCCTGGGGGATGCTTAGGGTAAAGATAGACACTAATGAGGTGTATGCATTTCAAAGAAAGTAAACATTTATTCAAAGGGACATAAGTCAATGCATATAAAACACAGAAATGTTCAGTATGTTACACAAGTATGGACAGAGCGTGTACAATTTTTCAACAGCATGAACATACAAAATGTTGTGACAGAGAAAAAACTTGCTTGATACATATATGATCAGGATGTTGCCAACATGTTTCGGACTTTGGTCCTTTTTCAAGGCAATTAGATATCCTTTGATTCACATCTAGATTGTTTGAGAATCAGAGATTAGTACATATAATAGATGGCAGTATATACAGTCTATTTTTACAATGCCAGAGAAGCCGGTATAGTATATGAGTGGTAGGGATGGTACTCACATATAATGCTAGTTTCAGGAGATGCCACAGGTGTAACCACCAGATCAATTGGTGTGGATGATATGCATTAGTAAGGGTAGTAAAAACAAAGTAAAAATATCCATAGACATGGAAAGCTTGCTGCGACAATTTCAGGCAGTTGCAAGGTCCTATACAGGAATAGGGCTATTAGCCCATGTCCTGTAGCTAAACTGGCCAAGCAGTATGTAATGCTGTAATGAAATAGAATATAAGAAGGTATAAGTATCAAGGGTAAGGCAGGATAGATAGTGTACAAACACTGGTATTAGGGTCTTATTACCTGAATAGAGTGGTGTCTAGTATGGAAGGCCAATGAACGCCATGGAGTCAGCAGCATGTATGAGCCTGTTTGGGCGTTTGGTTTATAACAAGTCAGATAATGACAATCAGCTGGACTGGGGATGTCTGTGTTCCACAATAGAAGCTGATTGGGTGGCTGTGTATAAGGGAAGAGCGCCATAGCGCGATATGTATTTTCCCCAAAGGACCTCTGACGGGGCGGCGCTGGGCGCGAGCACGCCCGGCGGGAGGGGTCGCGTCCAGCATCGTGACGTAACCGACGCGGGAAAAGACTGTCGCTCAACGTGTTGCGCTCCAGATGGAACGCAAACAGGAAGGCAGACAGGTGGAATCGGCTGACAAAAGCGGAAAGGAGGCGCATGCGCACTAGAAAAAGTGGCGCATGCGTACCAGGTCTTACCCGCGCCGGGTAACTGACCTAAAGTGCAGCAAGCCATCAAGTATATATGTATGCACAGGGAGATTTGTTGTGTAAACAGATTAGTAAGTAAGAGTGGCAGAGAAACTAGCAGAACTGTGGTATAATAGGTAGTGTGGTACAGCAGATAAAAGTACTGTAACAACAATGTCAAGAGGAGGTTATTCTAGCATATAAGGCATACACAATGGGGGTGGACATGGGTATGTCAATACAATCTGTGCATTATTAAATTTATGGGTATTATTACAAAAAATTGATTATGTGGATGCGTATATGTGGGAGGGATAGGGTCAAAGATCAAGTTCACAGACTCCAGATTCGAAGCCTTCAAGGTAGGGTTTAAAGTTAAAAGCCTCGTTAAGCCCAGGGGGCAAAGTGGCATTAAGGTGGAAAATCCATCGAAGTTCGCTTTGTAATAAGGCTTTGTTGTAATCACCACCTCGGATAGGAGGTGGGATATAGTCTAGGGCTTTAAATGAGATTTTGGGAATAGCGTCGTGATGGACAATCATGCAATGTCGCCCCAAAGGTAGGTCAGGGTCTCGTTTGTTGACACTGCAGATATGGCCATATATGCGCTTCCAGAAGGGTAGTTTGGTCTTGCCCACATAAAAGCATCCACATTCACATTCAAGTAAGTACACAATGCCAATAGATCGACAATTTACATAATGTTGTGGAAAAAAAACGTTGGCCATTTGGCAAGACATTATGTATGTTGGATTTGGTGAGGTACTTACAATAGCTGCAGTTGCCACATGGAAAAGTGCCCTTAAGTTGCTTATGGGACCTGTTATTAAATTTGTATTCACTAATAATGAGTTTGTCTCGGAGGGATGGAGCACATCGATAAGTAATCAAAGGCTTTGGCGGAACAAAGGGTGAGAGGGATTTATCAGTGGCAATAATATGCCAATGTTTAGAAAGTATTTGAGTAATTTGGTTATATTGTTGACAATAATTGGTGATAATTCTGAGGGGAGATTTTGTTTATATAGGGGTTTGTTTTATGGTAAGTAGAGTAGAACGTGGTTTCGATTTGGCTTTTTTGTATGCGTCTTTGAGGACGCTATTTTTGTAACCCCGTGCTCGTAGTCTATTACGGGGTCTATTACCAAAGGGGTGAATTCCATGGGCAATATATTCTTTAAAAGATTTGATGTGCCAAAATAGAGAAGCTTTTTTTTTTGGACAGTGTGTGTGAGATTCAAAAAAGTATACTTGAGTTGTGACTGAATATATTCATTAGACTCAAAATTGTGCATAGTATTAGTCATACGGGTGTCCCACTCATCTCCAAGGTATAGTGCCATATTCAGCTAGATGGATATTACCAGCCTCGGATGGCAGTGCAATAGACTATATTAGGTATGCTATGAAAAGACAGGATTTATTTTTAGGTATAGAGTATATGTGATAGGTTGAGGCCTAAAAAGGACAGATGGTAAGGATAACCACGATGTGGTAAGGTGCAGTATAACCAAGAGGCGCCCGGGTAGGGGATTTAGATGGGATAACCATCAATTGAGAAAGATTATAGAAATATTTGGGCAGGATTTGGTAAAAAATACAAGTGGTCTATCGCATCCCAAAATTGAGAATAATGGAATTTTTGTAGGCCAAAGTGTGCATGAACACAGGCCAGTACCCCTGGGGGATGCTTAGGGTAAAGATAGACACTAATGAGGTGTATGCATTTCAAAGAAAGTAAACATTTATTCAAAGGGACATAAGTCAATGCATATAAAACACAGAAATGTTCAGTATGTTACACAAGTATGGACAGAGCGTGTACAATTTTTTGACCAAGTCAACAGCATGAACATACAAAATGTTGTGACAGAGAAAAAACTTGCTTGATACATATATGATCAGGATGTTGCCAACATGTTTCGGACTTTGGTCCTTTTTCAAGGCAATTAGATATCCTTTGATTCACATCTAGATTGTTTGAGAATCAGAGATTAGTACATATAATAGATGGCAGTATATACAGTCTATTTTTACAATGCCAGAGAAGCCGGTATAGTATATGAGTGGTAGGGATGGTACTCACATATAATGCTAGTTTCAGGAGATGCCACAGGTGTAACCACCAGATCAATTGGTGTGGATAATATGCATTAGTAAGGGTAGTAAAAACAAAGTAAAAATAGCCATAGACATGGAAAGCTTGCTGCGACAATTTCAGGCAGTTGCAAGGTCCTATAAAGGAATAGGGCTATTAGCCCATGTCCTGTAGCTAAACTGGCCAAGCAGTATGTAATGCTGTAATGAAATAGAATATAAGAAGGTATAAGTATCAAGGGTAAGGCAGGATAGATAGTGTACACTGTTTTGGTCGCCATCGACGTGGAGGCCCTATACAGCTCTATACCTCATTCTCTAGGCCTATTGGCCATCCAATACATTTTATCTACCACCAACATCTACTCTTCTGACTTATCGATATTCATCATTAAAGCTCTCAAATTCATTCTCACCCACAATTTCTTTACCTTTAACGGGTCCCACTACCTCCAGGTACGGGGCGTCGCCATGGGCACATGTTGCGCACCGGCGTACGCAAACCTGTACCTGGGGGAGTGGGAACGAAAACTCTTCCTTGACGATGCTGCTAGCATCTACACTAAACATATAGCCACTTTTCGTCGCTACATTGACGATATTCTAATTCTGTGGCAGGGTCCCATTGACACACTACACCAATTTCTTCTATTTTTAAATACTTCCAACTCCTTGAATTTAAAATTTACCATGACCCACAGTACCAGTTCCATCTCCTTCCTTGATCTGACGCTTATCAAGGACAGAGATGGGCACTTACAGAGCCACCTGTTCCGAAAACCTACGGCTGGTAACACTATCCTAGCTGCTTCCAGCTTTCACCCACAGCCTCTACTTAATTCTATTCCATTGGCCCAATATCTCCGTGCTCGACGCAATTGCTCGACGGATACCTCCTTTGAACATGAGGCCTCCGTTCTACGTAATAGACTAAGAGCACGGGGTTACAAAAATAGCGTCCTCAAAGACGCTGTAACCTGGGGGCAGGTAGCAGGTACAAAGCTGACTGGGATGGGCTGTTTAGTAAGGCACAGATACCAAATCCACTTGAGGTAGTGAAAACAGTGCTGGGTTTATTTGATTTAAATACAAGTCCATACACAGGTGCTGCACAGTCTTCCAGAAAACACATCAAAACAGAAATAACCAAACAAAAGTCCTAGCCGTGTCTCGGCTCTAACTATAACATACACCGTCTCTAACTATCAAGCTGAGCAAGCCTACCGCTTGTCAGCTTCTGTAAAGAGTTTTTAAAGGGTTTTACCAACCTTTTGGCTCCTCACAAACCATCCCTGTTTGTGTGTCCCGGGCAGAGAGCAAAGGCTGTTTGCTCAGGTGAGCTTAAATTAGCCTGGAAAGGAGGACTAAGATCTGAACTGGATCATGTCTCAGAGACCTCTGAATGTATATGAGAGGAGCCTGGGAGATGTATAAACCCCGAACAGGACTTCTCCTGGCTCTCTCTGGGACGCTCTGCTACATATCCTCCCCCCTTGTTTCAACCCCAGGGTTGGAACACCTGTGGCCCAACAGGAGTGAACACGGGACAGGGCATCTACATTCCCCATCTCCACACCTGGCCTGTGTTTTACGGTGAAGGAGTAATCCTGTAGAGCCAAAAACCACCGGTTCACCCGTCTATTAGTCTCCTTCTTTTGGGCCATCCATTTCAGGGGAGCATGGTCAGTTATCAAGTCAAACTGGCGCCCTAACAAATAGTACCTGAGCGCGTCCAGGGCCCATTTTATGGCTAAACATTCTTTTTCAATGACTGCATACTTTTTCTCATGGTCATTGAGCTTTCTGCTTAGGTATACGACAGGGTGTTCTTCCCCATTGTATACCTGTGACAGTACCGCCCCGATACCAACATCAGGCGCATCCGTCTGAACCAAAAACTCTCTGGAGAAATCGGGAGAGTACAGTACTGGCTGTGCACACAGAGCCTTCTTCAGGACCTGGAAAGACTCCTCTGCTACTGGGGACCATTTCACCATTACAGAGTCTTTCCCTTTCGTAAGGTCTGTCAGAGGGGCAGCTATAGTTGCAAAATTTGGGATAAATCTTCTATAATACCCCGCAATACCAAGAAAGGCCCTGACCTGCTTTTTGTTTGCAGGGCGTGGCCATTCCTGGATGGCTGCTGTTTTACTCACTTGTGGTTTTATGACACCACGGCCAATAGTGTAGCCCAAATACTTGGCTTCCTCTAGACCAATTTTTTTGGATTTGCCGTAAAACCTTCTTTGAAGAGGGAATCAAGAACAGCCTAGACACGAGGCAAGTGAGACTCCCAATCAGTACTATGTACCACTATGTCATCTAGATAGGCTGCTGCATATCGTCGGTGGGGTTTTAGGGTCCTGTCCATGGCCCTCTGAAATGTCGCGGGGGCATTTTGCAACCCAAAAGGCATTTTTTTATATTGAAAGGAACCGTCTGGGGTCACAAACGCAGTCTTCTCTTTGGCGCTACCAGTTAGGGGTATTTGCCAATACCCTTTTGTCAAGTCCAAAGTGGTAAGATAGCGAGCCTTCCCAAGTCGGTCTATAAGTTCGTCTACTCTGGGCATTGGGTATGTGTCAAACTTTGTCACCGCATTAAGCTTCCTGAAGTCGTTACAGAACCTCCACGTGCCATCCGGTTTTGGGACTAGCACGATGGGGCTAGACCAGTCACTATTGGATTCCTCAATGACATCTAGCTCCAACATTTTTTTAACTTCCTTGCTGATGTCCTTTCTCCTCACTTCAGGAATTCGGTAAGGTTTGAGCTTGACACGTACCCCAGGTTCAGTAACAATATCATGCTGAACTGCTGAAGTCGTCCCAGGTAACTCTGAAAACTTCTCTCTATTCCTTATCAGGAATTCTCTAGTGTCCTGTTTTTGGGAATATGAGAGGGTGTCTGGAATCGTGACCTCAGGGATGAGAGGGGACTCAGTACCCGTAGGCGTTACTGGGAGAGGCCTCGCAGTTAACGCCATTCTATCTTTCCAGGGTTTTAACAGGTTTATATGGTAAACCTGTTCGGGCTTCCTTTTTCCTGGTTGATAAACCTTGTAGTTGACCTCCCCAACTCTCTCAATTACTTCAAAGGGACCCTGCCACTTAGCCAGGAACTTGCTCTCAACAGTGGGAACTAACACCAGGACCCTGTCACCAGGTGAGAAAACACGGAGTTGGGCCCCCCTGTTGTATATTCTCTGTTGGGCTGCCTGGGCCTGCAGTAAGTGTTCTTTTACCACTGGCATGACTGCTGCAATCCTCTCCTGCATTTGGGCAATATGCTCAATGACACTTTTATGGGGTGTCTGTTCTCCCTTCCAAGTTTCTTTGGCTATGTCTAAGAGTCCCCGAGGGTGTCTCCCATAAAGCAACTCAAATGGAGAGTACCCCGTAGAGGACTGGGGAACCTCCCTGATGGCAAACATCAAGTATGGTATCAGGAAGTCCCAGTTTTTCCCATCCTTGTCCACAACCTTTTTTAACATGCTCTTTAACGTCTTATTGAAGCGTTCCACTAAGCCATCCGTTTGAGGATGATACACTGAGGTTCGCAGCTGCGTCACTTTAAATAACTTACAGAGCTCCCTAGTTATTCGCGACATAAACGGGGTGCCCTGGTCTGTAAGGATTTCTTTCGGGATGCCAACCCGACTGAACACCATAAACAGTTCTTTGGCAATGTTTTTAGCAGACGTGGCACGTAAGGGAACTGCTTCAGGGTAACGGGTAGCATAATCCATGATTACGAGGATATGCTGATGACCCCGGGCAGACTTGGGAAGTGGGCCCACAAGGTCCATGGCAATCCTCTCAAAGGGCACTTCAATAATAGGCAAGGGCACTAAAGGACTTCGGAAGTGGGATAGTGGGGCTGACATCTGACACACAGGACAGGATTGACAATAATTCTTAACATCTTTCTGTATCCCGGGCCAGTAAAACCTGCGCAACACCCTTTCAGTAGTTTTTTCAACCCCTAAATGGCCTCCTAGCAAGTGCCCATGGGCAAGTTCTAACACCAGCCGTGTGTATGGCTTAGGGACCACCAACTGTTCAACCACTTCATC
The DNA here is from genome assembly GCA_028564925.1 of Lithobates sylvaticus. Taxonomy (NCBI): domain Eukaryota; kingdom Metazoa; phylum Chordata; class Amphibia; order Anura; family Ranidae; genus Lithobates; species Lithobates sylvaticus. The sequence continues at coordinate 112,056,106 of CM053037.1, read as the reverse complement.
ATTCATTTTACAAACACGATACAGTAAATCCTCATTGCTGCTGAAATAAGGAAAACAGGGCCTGTCCCCGGGTTCGACAGGTACACCATTAATCACTATTACATTTTCCCAGGCCCTGGAAAGGGTATGGTCTTTTCTCTGCTCAGTACCAACATTTTCCTTATGCACATTAAGGTCATCAAACTCTAACATAGGCTCGGGGTCAGCAGACGGCTGTCCGGCTCTACTGGTAGTGGGGACTTCCTCAGGGTCCTCCAGCTCTCCTGCCATAACCAATAGAGGAAAACCCGGGGAGCCCTGAGAAGAGTCCCCTGAACCCACATTGTCAGTAGTGGCCAGGAATTCTGGCTCTGTGACTGAGTCAGGTACTGCGACCGAGTTGGGATGATCCCACAGTTCCCAAAACTTAGGGAAGTCCCTACCAATGATGGCCTCATGCACCAAGTGGGGAACAAGTCCAACCGGATGGGTCACTGTACCTAAACCAGTTTTAAACTGAACAGTTGTTACAGGATACTCCCGGGTATTCCCATGTATATAGATCACAGCAACATTTTTAGCATGATAATTTACAGGTTTCATAGTTTCATAGTTAGTAAGGTTGAATAAAGACATCAGTCCATCCAGTTCAACCTGAGCGAGTGTCTACAATTGTCCCCATCCCTGTACATTGCCCACTCACATCAGTCCCTACCCTCAAGGAGCCCACAATCCAAGGTCCCCATTCATATACTAGGGCCAATTTTTGGACAGAAGCCAATTAACCTACCTACATGTCTTTGGATTGTGGGAGGAAACCGGAGTACCCGGAGGAAACCCACGCAGGCACAGGGAGAACATGCAAACTCCAGGCAGGAAGTGTCGTGGTTGGGATTCGAACCAGCGACCCTTCTTACTGCTAGGTGAGAGTGCTAACCACTACACCACTGTGCCGCCCACAGGTTCAATCATTTCAGCTGTAACCAAAGTCACCAGACTTCCAGAGTCCAGCAAGGCTGTAATAGGCTTATCATTCACAATCATTTGGCACATTGGTTTTCTCATATTTGGGGTTGCAGTGCATGAAACTGCTGCAAACATAGACTGCCTTCTAATAGATAAATCACACTGCATTGGTTCATCTGTCAATGGACAATTTGCTGCAACATGTCCCATTTCTTGGCAACGAAAACACCTGACGTTTCCCCAGTTTGGTTTGCTGACAGGCACTGGCTTCCCTTGTTTGGGATGCCAAGCTTCAGTCCTGGCACCAAAAATCCTCCCCCCTATTTCCTTGCCATGCTTACCACCCACTTCCCCTGGAACAGTCTTACCGGTTGCCTGGGGAGACCGTGGCTTTGGGTGGAAAGTCCGTGCGGCTGTAGGGGTGGTGACCAGGTTCTTTGCAGCAAAATATCTTTCAACAAGTTCCACCAGGTGGTCCGCCGAATTGGGGTCTCCTTGACTCATCCACTCCTGCAGGGGAATTGGTAGTGACCTCAGGAACTGGTCCACGACCACACGCTCCACTATTTGTGGCCCAGACAGGGACTCCGGCTGTAGCCATTTCCTCACCAGATGAATTAGGTCGAACATCTGCGATCTTGGGGGCTTCTTGTCTTGGAAAGACCAGCTGTGGACCCGCTGTGCTCGAACTGCCAAAGTGACACCAAGTCGTGCCAGTATTTCCTGTTTGACCTTTTCATAGTCTGCTGCTTCTGCTGACTCCAAATCATAGTAGGCCTTCTGCGATTCCCCAGTAAGCAACGGGGCGACCAGTCCTGCCCACTGGGTTTTAGGCCAACCTTCCCTCTCAGCGGTCCGTTCAAACGTTAGCAGAAAGGCCTCTGGATCATCCTCTGTAGTCGTCTTGGACAAAAAGCGAGCCACATGGATGGCTGAGGGCTTGTCTCCAACATTATCAACGTTAGCAGGTGACCACTGTGCTATTGTCTCCACAACCTCAGACAAGGTTTTCCTATCTGCTTTTGCATTAGTGGCTAGCTGTTCAAACAGCCTCTGCGTTTGTTCCTGTGCGATAGCATTAGCTTGCTGTTGTGCCGCGTGGAGTGCAGCATTAGCTTGCTGTTGTGCAGTGTGGAGTGCAGCGTTTGTTTTCTGCTGTTCAGCGTTTGCATGCTGTTGTGCAGCGTGGAGTGCAGCGTTTGTTTTCTGCTGTTCAGCGTGGAGTGCAGCGCTTGTTTTCTGCTGTACAGCGTTTGCTTGCTGTAGTGCAGCATTTGTTTTCTGCTGTTCAGCGGTTGCTTGCTGTTGTGCAGCTTGAAGTGCAGCGTTTGTTTGCTGTTGCGCAGCGTTGGATATCATCAATTGTTTTAGGATTTCCTCCATGTTTAGTCACTCTAGGTACTGGCCTTTTAAGTAGTAACTTACTACAGCTGCCCGCTGAAATCCACCATATGTAACCTGGGGGACAGGTAGCAGGTACAAAGCTCACTGGGATGGGCTGTTTAGTGAGGCACAGATACCAAATCCACTTGAGGTAGTGAAAACAGTGCTGGGTTTATTTGATTTAAATACAAGTCCATACACAGGTGCTGCACAGTCTTCCAGAAAACACATCAAAACAGAAATAACCAAACAAAAGTCCTAGCCGTGTCTCGGCTCTAACTATAACATACATCGTCTCTAACTATCAAGCTGAGCAAGCCTACCGCTTGTCAGCTTCTGTAAAGAGTTTTTAAAGGGTTTTACCAACCTTTTGGCTCCTCACAAACCATCCCTGTTTGTGTGTCCCAGGCAGAGAGCAAAGGCTGTTTGCTCAGGTGAGCTTAAATTAGCCTGGAAAGGAGGACTAAGATCATGTCTCAGAGACCTCTGAATGCATATGAGAGGAGCCTGGGAGATGTATAAACCCCGAACAGGACTTCTCCTGGCTCTCTCTGGGACGCTCTGCTACAACGCATACAAAAAAGCCAAATCGAAACCACGTTCTACTCTACTTACCATAAAACAAACCCCTATATCAACAAAATCTCCCCTCAGAATTATCACCAATTATTGTCAACAATATAACCAAATTACTCAAATACTTTCTAATCATTGGCATATTATCCCTCTCACCCTTTGTTCCGCCAAAGCCTTTGATTACTTATCGACGTGCTCCATCCCTCCGAGACAAACTCATTATTAGTGAATACAAATTTAATAACAGGTCCCATAAGCAACTTAAGGGCACTTTTCCATGTGGCAACTGCAGCTATTGTAAGTACCTCACTAAATCCAACATACATAATGTCTTGCCAAATGGCCAACGTTTTTTTTCCCACAACATTATGTAAATTGTCGATCTATTGGCATTGTGTACTTACTTGAATGTGAATGTGGATGCCATTATGTGGGCAAGACCAAACTACCCTTCTGGAAGCGCATATATGGCCATATCTGCAGTGTCAACAAACGAGACCCTGACCTACCTTTGGGGCGACATTGCATGATTGTCCATCACGACGCTATTCCCAAAATCTCATTTAAAGCCCTAGACTATATCCCACCTCCTATCCGAGGTGGTGATTACAACAAAGCCTTATTACAAAGCGAACTTCGATGGATTTTCCACCTTAATGCCACTTTGCCCCCTGGGCTTAACAAGGCTTTTAACTTTAAACCCTACCTTGAAGGCTTTGAATCTGGAGTCTGTGAACTTGATCTTTGACCCTATGCCTCCCACATATACGCATCCACATAATCAATTTTTTGTAATAATACCCATAAATTTAATAATGCACAGATTGTATTGACATACCCATGTCCACCCCCATTGTGTATGCCTTATATGCTAGAATAACCTCCTCTTGACATTGTTGTTACAGTACTTTTATCTGCTGTACCACACTACCTATTATACCACAGTTCTGCTAGTTTCTCTGCCACTCTTACTTACTAATCTGTTTACACAACAAATCTCCCTGTGCATACATATATACTTGATGGCTTGCTGCACTTTAGGTCAGTTACCCGGCGCGGGTAAGACCTGATACGCATGCGCCACTTTTTCTAGTGTGCATGCGCCTCCTTTCCACTTTTGTCAGCCGATTCCACCTGTCTGCCTTCCTGTTTGCGTTCCATCTGGAGCGCAGCACGTTGAGTGGCAGTCTATTCCCGCGTCGGTGACGCCACGACGCTGGACGCGACCCATTCCGCTGGGCGTGCTCGCGCCCAGCGCCGCCCCGTCAGAGGTCCTTTGGGGAAAATACATAGCGCGCTATGGCGCTCTTCCCTTATACACAGCCACCCAATCAGCTTCTATTGTGGAACACAGACATCCCCAGTCCAGCTGATTGTCATTATCTGACTTGTTATAAACCAAACGCCCAAACAGGCTCATACATGCTGCTGACTCCATGGCGTTCATTGGCCTTCCATACTAGACACCACACTATTCAGGTAATAAGACCCTAATACCAGTGTTTGTACACTATCTATCCTGCCTTACCCTTGATACTTATACCTTCTTATATTCTATTTCATTACAGCTTTACATACTGCTTGGCCAGTTTAGCTACAGGACATGGGCTAATAGCCCTATTCCTGTATAGGACCTTGCAACTGCCTGAAATTGTCGCAGCAAGCTTTCCATGTCTATGGCTATTTTTACTTTGTTTTTACTACCCTTACTAATGCATATCATCCACACCAATTGATCTGGTGGTTACACCTGTGGCATCTCCTGAAACTAGCATTATATGTGAGTACCATCCCTACCACTCATATACTATACCGGCTTCTCTGGCATTGTAAAAATAGACTGTATATACTGCCATCTATTATATGTACTAATCTCTGATTCTCAAACAATCTAGATGTGAATCAAAGGATATCTAATTGCCTTGAAAAAGGACCAAAGTCCGAAACATGTTGGCAACATCCTGATCATATATGTATCAAGCAAGTTTTTTCTCTGTCACAACATTTTGTATGTTCATGCTGTTGACTTGGTCAAAAAATTGTACACGCTCTGTCCATACTTGTGTAACATACTGAACATTTCTGTCTTTTATATGCATTGACTTATGTCCCTTTGAATAAATGTTTACTTTCTTTGAAATGCATACACCTCATTAGTGTCTATCTTTACCCTAAGCATCCCCCAGGGGTACTGGCCTGTGTTCATGCACACTTTGGCCTACAAAAATTCCATTTTCCTTCCATCTTTCTTTACTTCCATCTTTCTTTCCTTCTTTCTTTCCTACCATCTTTCCTTTCTTTCTTTCTTTCCTTCCATCTTTTCTTTCTTTCCTTCTCTCTTTCATTCTTTCTTTCTTTCTTTCTTTCCTTCTTTCCATCTTTCCTTTCTTTCTTTCCTTCCACCTTTCCTTTCTCTCTTTCTTTCCGTCCACTCTTTCTTTCTTTCTTTCCTTCTTTCATATTTTCTTTCTTTCTTTCCTTCCACCTTTCCTTTCTTTCCTTCCATCTTTTCTTTCTCTTTCTTTCTTTCTTTCTTTCTTTCTTTTTCTTTCTTTCTTTCCTTCCTTCCTTTCTCTTTCTTTCCTTCTTTTTCTTTCTCTTTCTTTCTCTTCTCTTCTTTCTTTCTTTCTTTCTTTCTTTCTTTCTTCCTTTCCATCTTTCCCTTCTTTCCTTCTCTCTTTCTTTCTTTCTTTCCTACCATCTTTCCTTTCTTTCCTTTCTTTCTTTCCTTCCACCATTCCCTCCTTTCTTTCTCTTTCCTTCTCTCTTTCTTTCTTTCCTACCATCTTTCCTTTCTCTTTCTTTCTTTCCTTCCTTCCTTCCACCTTTTCTTCCTTTCTTTCCTTCCATCTATTCTTTCTTTATTTCCTTCTCACTTTCTCTCTTTCCTTTCTTTCCTCCTTTTTCTTTCTTTTTCTTTCTTTCTTTCCTACCATCTTTCCTTTCTTTCTTTCTCTTTCTTTCTTTCTTTCTTTCCTTCCACCTTTCCTTCCTTTATTTCCTTCCTTTATTTCCTTCCATCTTTTCTTTCTTTCCTTCTCTTTCTTTTGTTTCTTTTTCTTTCTTTCCTTCCTTTCCTTCTCTCTTCCTTTCTTTCATTCAATCTATTCTTTCTTTCTCACTTTCTCTCTTTCCTCCTTTTTCTTTCTTTCTTTTTCGTTCTGTCTTTCTTTCCTACCATCTTTCCTTTCTTTCTTTCTTTCTTTCTTTCTTTCCTTCCACCTTTCCTTCCTTTCTTTCTCGTTCCTTCTCTCTTTCTTTCTTTCCTACCATCTTTCCTTTCTTTCTCTTTCCTTCTCTCTTTCTTTCTTTCCTACCATCTTTCCTTTCTCTTTCTTTCTTTCTTTCCTTCCTTCCACCTTTCCTTCCTTTCTTTCCTTCCATCTATTCTTTCTTTATTTTCTTCTCACTTTCTCTCTTTCCTTTCTTTCTTTATTTCCTACCATCTTTCCTTTCTTTCTTTCTTTCTTTCTTTCTTTCTTTCCTTCCACCTTTCCTTCCTTTATTTCCTTCCATCTTTTCTTTCTTTCCTTCTCTTTCTTTTGTTTCTTTTTCTTTCTTTCTTTCCTTTCCTTCTCTCTTCCTTTCTTTCCTTCAGTCTATTCTTTCTTTCCTTCTCACTTTCTCTCTTTCCTTTCTTTCTTTCTTTCCTCCTTTTTCTTTCTTTCTTTCTTTCCTACCATCTTTCTTTCTTTCCACCTTTCCTTCCTTTCTTTCTTTCCTTCCATCTTTTCTTTCCTTCCACCTTTTCTTCATCTTTCTTTCTTTCCTTCCATCTTTCCTTCTTTCTTTCTTTCCTTCCATCTTTCCATCTTTCTTTCCTTCCATCTTTCTTTCTTTTTCTTTCTTTCTTTCTTTCTTTCTTTCTTTATTTCTTTATTTCTTTCCTTTTCTCTTTCTTTCCTTTTCTCTTTCTTTCCCTTTCTCTTTCTTTCTTTTCTTTCTTTCTCTCTTTCCTTCTCTCTTTCTTTCTTTCCACATATCCTTCCTTTCTTTCCTTCCATCTTGTCTTTCTTTCCTTATTTCTCTTTCTTTCCTTCCATCTTTCCTTTCTTTCTTTCCTTCTCTCTTTCCTTCCTTCCTTCCTTCTCTTTCTTTCTTTCTTTCTTTCCTTCTCTCTTTTCTTTCTTTCCTTCTCTTTCTTTTCTTTCTTTCTTTCTTTCCTTCTCTTTCTTTTCTTTCTTTCTTTCTTTCTTTCTTTCTTTCTTTTCTTCCACCTTTCCTTCCTTTCTTCCCTTCTCTCTTTCTTTATTTCCTTTTCTCTTTCTTTCTTTCCTTCCACCTTTCCTTCGCTTCTCTTTCTTTCTTTCTTTCTTTCCATCTTACTTTCCATCTTTCTTTCGTTCTCTTTCTTTCTTTTTTTTCTTTCTCTTTCTTTCTTTTTTTTTCTTTCTTTCCTTCCACCTTTCTTTCCTTTCTTTCCTTCTCTTTTTCCTTCTCTTTCTTTCCTTCCATCTTTTCTTTCTCTCTTTCTTTCTTTCTTTCTTTCTGTCTTTCTTTCTTTCTTTCTCTCTTTCTCTCTCTCTTTCTTTCTTTCTTTCTTTCTCTCTTTCTCTCTTTCTTTCTTTCCTTCCTTCCTTCTCTTTGACAGCCTGCCCCCTGTACTGTGTCCACTTACCTGCCCCCTGTACTGTTCCCTCCTGCGCCCTGTACTATCCACTCCCCTATACTGTACCCTCCTAATACAGTTAATTTTCGTTCCTTGAATTATTTTTCCCATTATGGGAGTGAGTGGGGCCTCATGTCTACGTTTTGCCTAAGGCCTCACAAAGTCTAGAGCCGCCTCTGCCTCCCCCACTCCTCTCCTGTCAGCTTATTCCTATATGTAGAGTAGAAATGGTCTCTTTCATACCCCTCCCCCACTCCTATTGCTTAAAACTGACTCAACTGTTTAGAGGAGAAGGTTTTATCCTGACCCCTCCCCCATTATTTCTGCTGTGAGATGACTCCTCTGTGTAGAAAAGTACTGACACGCCCCCTCCCCCTGCACCACCCCCTTTGCTGGAATCTGAGTCTTCTGTGTGGGAAAGTGCTTACATGCCCCTCCCCCTGCACCACCTCCTCTACTAAGAGCTGAGTCATCTGTATAGAGAGATGTTGGCACTCCCCTCCCCCACTCCTCTCCTGTCAGCTGATTCCCATATGTAGAGTAGAAATGCTTTCATACCCCCTCCCCCACTCCTATTGCTTTAAACTGACACCACTGTTTATGGAAGAAGTCTTGACCTGAGCTGAGTCCTCAATGTAAAAACTACTGACATGCCCCTCCCCCGCCCCGCCCCTTCTGCTGTGAGCTGAGTCCTGTGTGTAGAGAAATGGTGGCATGTAGAATTTGATGATACTCAGAATATTTTTAGTGTCTTTAGGCGGTTATGGAATTAGTTCAATAGCCAGGCTGACTTATAACAAAGAGTGATTTTATTAGATCACACAATCAGCATCAACATAAAATGAATACAAAAGGTAAAACAAATTACAGTTCAGTGTAGTAACAACAAAATATCAGAATTAAAAGCCAGAGTCATAAAAATGGAAGTTTTAGAAAAATATTTAGCTTCTTGCTGGCTCTATTGGAGAGAAGTAAGATGATAAGTGTCCATAGTCTTTAGAACGAGAAAAGAGAACAGTTGTCAAAGTAAGACAGCATGTAGGCCGAAGTAAACAAAATCCCACCAAAGCCCCCAACATTTAAAACACAAAATTGTGAAAAATAAAGTAATAAAGTAAGTCGTAAAAAATAATAAAAGCAAAATAAAAAAACTACTGACAGCATCCACTCCTCCCCTAAAAAAAGCATTGTGAAAACAATCAGAAAAAACATAAATTGTCAAAAATAATAAAAAAATGCATTGTAAAAAAATTAGAAAAATGTAACTGTAAAACAAAATATAAAAAAATACATTTAAAAAAAAATAAACAGAAATAAAACACCACTGACACTGTCCATTGCCCTACTGACACTGTTCACCGACCTACTGAAACCCTCCATTGCCCCCTCCAAAAACCACTGTGAAAAAATGATTAAAAAATAAAAAAAATTAAAATAATAGAAACAAAAATCTGACATTGTTCACTCCCCCAAAAAAGCATTGTGAAAAGTGTAAATTGTAAAGAATAATAATACAATTAAATAAAAATAAAAAAAAACTCCTGACACTGTCCATTGTTTTACTGACAAGATACCACCTCCCCTCCAAAAGCATTGTTAAAAATAAAAAAAACACTATTTAAAAAAAATTCTAAGAAAATTAAATAAAAAAACTACTGACACTTTACACTGCTCAATCTACTGACACTGTTGACAGTTCTACTTACACTGCCCACTGCCCCCTCCCAGAAGCACTGTAAAAAAATATAAAAACTATAAAAAAAAATAATAAAAACAAAAAACTATTGACATTAACCACTCCCCCAAAGAAGCATTGTGAAAAAAATAGTAAAAATAATAAGCTACAGACAACCATCCACTGCCCTAACAAGAAAATAAAACAATAAAATGTAAAAATAAATTGTAAAAAACAATAAATAAAAATTGGAGAAAAAAGTAAAACAAGACCCCAGCCCACAGAAGCTCAGTGCTGCAGTAAGAGCCACTCTCCTAGAACACCGACCGCCATCATGACTGACGCAGCAATCTCCTTCGCCAAGGACTTCTTGGCCGGCAGGGGGGCGCTGCTATCTCCAAGAACGCTGTAGTGCCCATTGAATGAGTCAAGTTTTTGGTTCAAGTCCAACATGCAAACAAACAAATCACAGCTGACAAGCAATACAAAGGAATCATGGACTGCGTTGTCCGTATCCCCAAAGAACAAGGTTTCGTGTCTTTTTGGCATGGTAACCTCGCCAATGTGATCAGGTAATTACCAACCCAGGCCCTCAACTTTGCCTTCAAAGACAAGTACAAGAAGATCTTCCTTGATAATGTTGACAAGAGGACCCAGTTCTGGCGTTACTTTTCCGGAAACCTGGCATCCGGTGGAGCTGCTGGTGCCACCTCCTTGTGCTTCGTCTACCCACTTGACTTTGCTCGAACCCGTCTAGCTGCTAATGTTGGAAAGGCTGGCGCTGGCAGAGAATTCAAGGGTCTTGGTGATTGCCTTGCCAAGATTTTCAAATCCGATGGGCTTAAAGGTCTCTACCAAGGTTTCAATGTGTTTGTCCAGGGAATCATCATTTACAGAGCTGCTTATTTTGGAATCTACGACACAGCTAAAGGTATGCTTCCAGATCCCAAGAACACACACATATTTATCAGCTGGATGATTGCTCAGACAGTAACAGCAGTGGCGGGCTTTGCCTCCTACCCATTTGACACAGTCCGTCGTCGTATGATGATACAGTCTGGAAGAAAAAGAGGTGAGATCATGTACAGTGGCACAATTGACTGCTGGAAGAAGATTGCAAGAAATGAGGGCAGAAGGGCTTTTTCAAGGGTGCCTGGTCCAACGTGCTCAGAGGAATGGGTGGTGCTTTTGTCTTGGTCTTGTACGATGAGCTCAAGAAAGTCATCTAAGTTTATCCTTGTTCAGATGTCTGTGACCTGGCATGCTGTATTATGTAACATACCCTTAATGTTCTGGACTTTCTATATATTTTTTTTTGCCAAGCACACCTTTTTTTATAAAATGTAACTGGTAATTTTACTGGTTGATATTTGGGGAAACAAGTTTATTCCATTTCACCAGCTTTCCACATTAACATAAATCATTCCCTTATACCCACTTACTACCAGTGGAGCCTGCATTTGTAGTGCACATCTGATAGGTGGGCTTACCTGATGGGACTCAATTCAACGTTCCTTTATTTTTTATTTTCAGTCATGTTTTTAAATAACCTAGGTTTAAGGAAATAAAAAATATGGATCTAAAAAAAAATAAAACAAGACAATGTCCACTGCTCTATTGACATGATTCACAGCCCTAACCCAAAAATTTAAATTTAAATGTAAAAATAAAAAATGCATTCATAAAATAAAAAATAAAAAATGAAAATAGAAATGTACTGACACTGCTCTACTGACATTGTCCTACTGACATAAATAAAATTATAATAAAAATAAAATAAAATACATTTGTAGAAAAAAAAACTACTGACATAAGTAACTACTCTACTGACACTTTTTACTGCCCTGCTGAGAGCATCCACTGCGTCTCTACCAGAGGCACTGTAAAAATAAAATAATACATATTAGAAATTAAACTAATACAATCAAAAAAATCTACTGACACTGTCCGCTGCCCCCCCCCGAATCATTGTGATTTTTTTTATAAACCAATAAATTGTAAAAAAAAATAATTAAAAAATTAAAATTGTAAAAAACTATAAAAAATTGAATCATAAAAATAAAAAGCAATTGACAAAACCACTGTTCTACTGACAATGTTCACTGTCCCCCAAAATCATTGTGAAACAAATAATAAATAGTAAACATTAACTGATAATAAAACGGTAACTAATAATAATAAATACTAAAGTAAAATAATACAATTCTGACACTGTCCATTGCTTTACTGACACCATCCACTGTCTTACTGACACTAACCACTGGCCCTCCAAAAGAGTTTTTTTTTAATTGTAATTTTTTTTATTGTGGAAACAAATTATAATAATAAATAATAAAGTACTACTGACAATGTCCACAGCCCAAAAAAAGAAATGTAAAAAAAAAAAAAATTTGTAAAATAAAAAAGTAATGAAAATAAGAAACTACTGACACCATACACTGCTCTACTGACACGGTTCACTGCCCTACTGCCATGATCCACTGCCCCATAGAAGCCCAGTGAAAAAATAATTTAACAAATAAATTATAAAAAAAATAATAAATAAATAAAATTGTAAAACATATTAGAAAATAAAATAATAATAACAAAAAATCTAATGACACTGTACCCTGCCCTACTGACACTGTCTATTTCTTGACCCCCATGCCAATGTAAAAAAAAATATGTAAAAAAATTATAAAAAAACAAAAAATATAAAAAAATAAAACATTAATAAAAAAAACACTATTAACAAAACCACTATTATACTTATGTCCACTGCACCCCCAAATAGTTGTGAAATATAATAAATAGTAAAAAATAATTAATAAAAAAATTGTAAAAATAATAAAAAAATTTAAATAATAAAATAAAAATCTGACACCATACACTGCTCTACTTAAACTATCCACTGGCACCCAAAAGCTTTTTTTTTTGCAAATTTCTTTTTATTAATATTAATATTTTGCACAGTACAAAAAAGAAAAATGTAAACAAGCTATTGGAGTAGCAGTCAGTCCCCAAATAATCCCAATGAGAGTTCAAAAATAGGGATGGGCTGTCTGTTCGGGTTGAACATGAGTTTAACTCGAACATTGGCTGTTCACCCGTTCGCCGAATAGCGAACAATTTGGGGTGTTTGTGGCAAATTCCAAAGCCGTGGAACACCCTTTAAAAGTCTATGAGAGAAATCAAAAGTGCCAGGCCATCTGGTTGCCGGGTCACCCGGTTACATAACGGGTGACCCGCCCCCTCTGATACCACAGGGAAAGCAATAGGGAATTCCCCATGCATCAGAGAGGGGCGGGGTCACCAAGTGGCCCCACCCTCAGTTATATAATAACTGTCAGAAGAACAGAAGCGTCACACAGCGCAAACCTCCCATCCCTCCGAACTCTGGAGGACGAAGCGGGGAAGAAGCCACGGAGGAAGATGCGGACAAGAAGACCGAAGGAAGAAGCAGAGGACCAGAGGAAGAAGAAAAAGAAGAAGTGGAGGAAGAACAAGATGTAGGAAGAAAACGGAATGAAGACCAGAAGAAGATGTTCGCATGTTCTATTCATTCTGTACTAAATTCGAATTTTGGAAGATGGTTTTATATATATATATATATATATATATATATATATATATATATAATATTCTGTTCTATTGTTTTTTCTATTCTAGTCTTTTCTATTAGAATTCGATTTCATTCTATTTCTATATAACCATTTTCTGAAAAAGAATAGCATAGAAAAACAATGGACCAGCATAGAAAAAGTATATATATATATATATATATATAAACGCCTTCCAAAATTCGAATTTCGTATAGAATGATTTTGAATTCAAGTAAAGATTAGAATAGAAAATAATAGAAACGCAATAGAACAGAATAGAAAAAAATATTATTTTTATATATATATATATATATATATATATATATATATATATATATATATATTTATATGTATGTGTGTGTGTATATATATATATATATTTATATTTATTTAATATTTTTTTCTATTCTGTTCTATTGTTTTTCCATTATTTTCTATTCTAATATTTTCTATTTGAATTCAAATTCATTCTATACGAAATTCGAATTTTGGAAGATGTTTTATATATATATATATATATATATATATATATATATATATATATATATATATATATAAACGTCTTCCAAAATTCGAATTTCGTATAGAATGAATTTGAATTCAAATAGTAAAGATTAGAATAGAAAATAATAGAAACACAATAGAACAGAATAGAAAAAAAATATATATATATATATATATATATATATATATATATATATATATATATATAAAATAAGCAGCTGTTTAAAAAATAGAAATGTAAAAACAGAGGGTAGTATAGGATTGAACAGTACAAATTCCTGTAAAATAAAATACAAAAACAGCGCTAACAGATATAAATAAATAAAATCTTTCGTGTTAAGTCCACAATCCTGAGTTTGCATTACAGAAAGAGGAGGGGTCTGTAATGCAAACACAGATGTGTACAGTAATCCAGATTGAAATAACTCCTGCAGTTTGCCTATATCTAGCAGAGGCATTATGTGGGTCTGTAAAGGCATTTAGTGTGCACAACTACAGATTATCGCAGAACAATACAGCTTGGTCAGTATAGATTCTATACCGTGGACCCCTGATGCAGTGCTTTTACCCTGGTGATGACACATATTGAGAAGGCTACCTTGCTGGTTTAAACCTATCTTATCTGTGGATCAGTGGTGATGTGGATGCAGTGTGTACCCTGGTGATGTCATTTATCTGAAAGGCTATTTTATTCTGTTTATCTGGTGAGTTTAACCCCCTTAGGGGAGTGTCCCTCACGTGGTGAGAAGACATATGGGATAAAGTGGTGCTTGGATAGACACCTTGAGTGTACCAACAAGAAAATCACCTTGATGTTTTGAACTGCTCACCTATCACTATTTTCACCAAAGGACTGTTCACTTATTTTTATTCTGAACTTCACGATCGTGGACTTAACACAAAAGATTTTATTTATTTATATCTTTTAGTGCTGTTTTAGTATTTTATTTTACAGGAATTTGTACTGTTCATTCCTATACTACCCTCTGTTTTTATATATATACAGTATATATATATATATATATATATATATATATATATATATATAAAATATTTTGTTTCTGCTGGTCTAGTGTTTTTCTATGCTATTCTTTTCCATTATTTTCTATTTTATTCTAATCTTTTGTATTTGAATGTGAATTCGAATTTCGGAAAATATTTATATAGAAATCGAATGAAATCGAATTCTAATAGAAAAGACTAGAATAGAAAAACAATAGAACAGAAAAATATAATGTATATGTATATATATATATATATATATATATATATATATATATATATATATATATATATATAAAGCCGTCTTCCGAAATTCAAATTTCGTATAAAATGAATTTGAATAGAAATTATTAGAATAGAGTAGGAAAGAATAGACTAGAAAAACAATAGAATAGAATGGAATAAAATACAATATATATATTATATTTTAGAAATAAATAGACCGAGCTAGACAAATAAATTATAAAACTATATAAAAAGAAAAAAAGGCTATTTTAAAAAAATGGCTGCTGCTTAAAGTGGGATACACACACAAATCAAATATAACAAATATAAAGCTGCGCCAAAAATCATTAAATCATGTACTACAATATCCACTATATAGCCAAGAGGAAGCACACACAGTGAAGAATTATGAAAAAATAGTGACAAAATCTCATAAGTCCATATGCTGATGTATCTGCAAATGCCAGCTTAATTTTAACAGTCTCTTATAAGGAGATGGAAGTAAGCAAATTTTGGAGAAAACAATGAGGAAATCCAAAAGCAGCTGGAAAAATGCACCACGGTGACTCCACTTAATTTAGTAATGGTGAAGAGAGGTACCCGACCACCAAATGGGTTGTGCGCATACCAGATGGTGAAGCAATATAGGCATAAATGATGTCCCCCAGCAACCTCAGATGCCTGGATCCTCCAGCCCCCTGGATAAGTATCTGACACTCAGCCAATAGGATAGTCGCAAATCTCTACACTCTCCCACAGGTTTGCTCCAATGGTGCTCAAATAGAAAAAAAAACGCCCATAGCGTAACTCTGGTATCACAATTTATTATTTAAAACAAGGATTAAAAAAACTTACAAGCGTAACTTGCATGAATCGCCTAAAAACAAATGCCGGCCGGCAAGTTTAGAGAGCCCGTCCTCCCTTCGTACGACGTGGTGGCGTCACTGCGTGCCTTACACAGACTCATTTCGTCATATGTGACGTTGTCAATGGGAAACGGGCGACACAGCGATGCACCACCTTATAAAGCCAAGCCTCGTCCTGAGATGCATGTGACTGGCTGTCGACACCATCTTGAATATGGGCATTATATCCCTTACTCAGCGAATAAACAATATTGGGCTATGAATGCGGACTTGCATGATCACATAATTGACCACAAACGTGCCCTCTACGATGAAAAACTTTTGTATGGAAAAATAAATATAAATAAAAATATATATATGTACATTCACGCAAAGGGCGCGTGTGTACATAAACCCCTGCAGCAACAGACCTACCCATATTAACTAGTGTAAAGGAGGCGAAAAGAAGGAACTCACTCCGACCAGCCTCATCAATCTCTCATCCAAGGTGACAAGTGATGTCATTAAGTGATTAAATTAGAATTCTAATTAGAATAGAAAATGTGAATAATAATTAAATAAATATTTAAATTAAGTGGAGTCACCGTGGTGCATTTTTCCAGCTGCTTATGGATTTCCTCATTGTTTTATCCAAAATTTGCTTACTTCCATCTCCTTATAAGAGACTGTTACAATTAAGTTGGCATTTGCAGATACATCAGCATATGGACTTATGAGATTTTGTCACTATTTTTTCATAATTCTTCATTGTGTGTGCTTCCTTTTGGCTATATAGTGGATATTGTAGTACATGATTTAATGATTTTTGGCGCAGCTTTATATTTGTTATATTTGATTTGTGTGTGTATCCCACTTTAAGCAGCAGCCATTTTTTTGATATAGCCTTTTTATTTTTTTTTATAGAGTTCTATAATTTACTTGTCTAGCGGGTCTATTTATTTCTATATTGTTGGTTCTGATACCTCGCTTAGGACGACGTGGTGGCGTCACTGCGTGCCTTACCCAGACACGTTTCGTCTTATGTGACGTTGTCAATGGGGAACGGGCGATGCACCACCTTATAAAGCCAAGCCTCGTCCTGAGATGCATGGAACTGGCTGTCGACACCATCTTGAATATGGGCATTATATCCCTGGAATTCAAAAACCTCTCAGAATAGGATTTTTTAGGCAACACATAAAATTGTAAAGAAGTAAAAATATTTATTAATAATTACATGAAAAACTGTTTTTCAGGATACAAAATTTCATCATATAGAATATAAAAACAGAACAGATGTTTGTAAACGATACATATGAAGGCTAGTGATAATTCCGACACGTTTCAAAACGGCCATTTTGCCAATCTTCCTCAGGGAATTAACATCACGGTCTACAAGGTATATCAAAAAACATACTGGTTACAATACATTTTTACACTTATTTCCATATAGTGACCAAAAAGTCACCACATGGAGATCAAAGAAAACCAACCCATAAATTAGTTTGTACATAAACTTACATCAAGAAAAAACATCACATATGGTATTTGCTTCCCCATGGACACCAGACCTTCAACCCCAACAGATGTCATAATTCAAGGAAAAAGAGGGATGTAATCCATATTTTTCTACAAGACAGCCTGGGAAAGAAATTCCTGTAGCTTCTATTGGCATTTGAAAAGACGCAAAGGCTATGGAAAAATAAAAAATAATAGTAATTGTAAAGGTAAGACTAGCCACAGATTTAGCAATAAAGCCTTCTAGTGAAAACGCTTACCCACTGTCTTGGTAAAAAATCCCTCCACCGATCCCATAGAGAGTGTCCAAGCCTATTGCAGAAACCTCCTTCAGCAAGATGCTGAGGAGGGGGAAGACGCCAAATGACCGTCTCAGGCGTCCTTATATAGGTGAACCCGGTTCCGTCCCGTCCCTGTGGGTGTTGACCGATGACGCGGCACGGAGACGGCGTTCCATGTCATCGATTCCTGTTCCCGCTAATACCTAAATTGCGTCCCCAAAGACTACAAGGGCCAGGGTGCACCGGGGCAGTGCTGTCCCACGTGGCTTTGACGCACAGGAGCACAAATGCGTGCCGTGTCATCCCGACCTAGCGAGGCAGACACAGCAACCACCTCCCCACACAGCCAAGGCAACATTGCACGCAAGCGCGTACCGCGCCATCTCAGGAGCATAGCATAGCGAGGGCAGATGCATCTGCACACCAATTGATGCACATCACACTCCCCCCGCCTGAGAGGTTGCAAACCCTGGGTGCAAAATGTGGGCAAAAGTGGCCAAATCCCATCACCGGAGAAACGGATGTATACCCATCCGATCCGGCAAATGGGTCGGCCCAATGCCCATTGCATCCAGTAAACCAGCTAACCACGCAACCAACAGGGTGATAAAATAAGTCTGTACATAGAAGGATGGACAAAAAACATTCATCATCCCAATCCCAAAAGAACCCAATCCAGTTGGTTACATGGAGAGGGAAAAAATTGGAAAGGAAACATTCTAGTTCAGCCCAAACAAAGGAGAGAACCTAAAGAGGAGAGTACCCCAAAAAGAGAATAAAGACCGACACCTGATAGGGTTCGGAATATCTCAAATGGGGACCCCAGAAAAGGACAATGACCACTGGCACCAATTCTCATTCTTAGGTGGAAGGTTCTTCCACCCTTGGGGGAGTATCTTAAGCCTCAAGGGACTATATCGCTCCCTGAAAATGGGAGAGATCCATGAGCTGCCCAATGGGGGAGAATCATAGAGTACCAGAGGCTTAGCTTGTGCCAGGTAGAATTATATGGAAAACCATCCAATCCTATGAAAGGCATCTGAAAAAACAAGGGCTGGTGTCCCCTTGGAGAAAGCAAATCCATTCACATATGTATACAAAATAATAAACACAGAATAGCAAAAAACCCAAATAGTTTTTATCTCCTACATACCTCACTCAAGAGCACTCCCTGAAGTGTTCAAACCCCCCTAAACGTGTGGGGAGAAATGGATCGACAAAAGGAAGGAAAAAGGCTCAAATCAACATAAGATTGAAATAGTACAAAGGAAGGAAACATTTGGCCACCATATTGAGTCCTTGTTTCCAACCTAAATCCGTTTTACCAGAGCTATAGCCATTTAGGGAGGGCCTAAAGCTCTGTTGTCGCCCTAAGGTTTCTAATCCAGCGCATTTCCCGCTGGAGTAGTACCTTGTTCCAATCTCCCCCCTGATTGGAATATGAAGTCTGTCCAGAACCGTAAAGTTGACTTTGGGAAGTCGATAGTTATGTTTTTTTGCAACGTGCCTACCAAGAGGCAGGTACAAGTTGCAGATTTTCATATCGTACATATGCCTCTCCACTCTTTTGCTGAGTTTTTGTCTTGTCTTACCAACATAAAAGGCACCACACTGACACTGCATGAGGTAAACCACTCCTTGTGTTTGACAAGAGGCAAAATGCCTCAAGGAGAAGTTTACCCCATTTGGCAGTGTCAGTGTGGTCCTCTGCCCAATAACTGAACATTGAGAACAATTCCCACAAGGGAAGGTACCAAAGTTTTTACAGGGATCTTCTCTAATATTTCCCTTGTATTCGATTTGTGTGATCATATTTCCTATGGAACCCGCTTTCTTATAGGTAATAAGAGGAAGAGGAGTCACAAGGCCACCCACCACTGCATCCTCAGTGAGGATAGACCATTTTTTGGTTATAATTTTGCGAATCATTTGATGCTCATTCGAGAACCTCATAATAATTTGCGTATTGTCCTCCTCATCTTTCTTCTTTTTCGGTTTAAAAAGAAGATCCTTCCTTGTTGTTAGTTTCACACGGTTAAATGCTTTTTTGAGGGAGTTTTTTTTATACCCCTAGCCAAAAGTCGTTGGGTCAGTTCATCGCATTCACGTTGGAAGTCCTCCTCTCCTGTACAGTTCCTTCTGATACGAAGGAACTGACTGAAGGGAATGGACTTTTTCAAAAAGGTGGGATGAAAACTGTCTGCATGGAGCAGAGTATTTCCTGCAGTTTCTTTACGAAACAATTTACTACTTAGACTTCCATTTGAAGCCTTATGAATGCATATATCGAGAAAGTTGACTTCCCTTAGATCATAACTCATCGTGAAAAACAAGTTGAAACTGTTATGGTTCATAAATTTCAGACAATCGATCAATTTAAGACGTCGTCTATGTACCTCTGCCACATAAGAATGTCGCAGGTGTACATAGACGCACGTTCACCTGTTAGAAAATCCTTTTCCCACTCCCCGAGGTACAGATTCGCATATGAGGGCGCACAACACGTCCCCATAGCTACTGCCTGTACCTGGAGGTAGTGGGAATTTTTAAAAATAAACACATTGTGCCGTAGGAGGAATTCCAACATCTGCAAAATAAATGCATTGAATTTCCAGTCTGTTGTGGCTCTCTGCCTCAACACTCTGTCAACAGCAGCAATCCTGAACTAGAATGTTTCCTTTCCAATTTTTTCCCTCTCCATGTAACCAACTGGATTGGGTTCTTTTGGGATTGGGATGATGGATGTTTTTTGTCCATCCTTCTATGTCCAGACTTATTTTATCACCCTGTTGGCTGCGTGGTTAGCCGGTTTACTGGATGCAATGGGCATTGGGCCGACCCATTTGCCGGATCGGATGGGTATACATCCGTTTCTCCGTTGATGGGATTTGGCCACTTTTGCCCACATTTTGCACCCAGGGTTTGCAACCTCTCAGGCGGGGGGAGTGTGATGCGCATCAATTGGTGTGCAGATGCATCTGCCCTCGCTATTCTATGTGCCTGAGATGGCGCGGTACGCGTTTGCGTGCCATGTCACCTTGGCTGTGTGGGGAGGTGGTTGCTGTGTCTGCCTCGCTAGGTCGGAATGACGCGGCGCGCATTTGTGCGCCTGCACGTCGAAGCCACATGTGACAGCACTGCCCCGGTGCACCCTGGCCCTTGTAGTCTTTGGGGACGCAATTTAGGTATTAGCGGGAACGTGAATCGATGACGCGGAACGCTGTCTGCGTGCCGCGTCATCGGTCAACACCCACAGGGGCGGGACAGAACCGGGTTCACCTATATAAGGACGCTTGAGACGGTCATTTGGCGTCTTCCCCCTCCTCAGCAGCTTGCTGAAGGAGGTTTCTGCAATAGGCTTGGACACTCTCTATGGGATCGGTGGAGGGATTTTTTACCAAGAGAGTGGGTAAGCGTTTTCACTAGAGGGCTTTATTGCTAAATCTGTGGCTAGTCTATATAGAATATATAGTATATATATATATATATATATAGTATGCCTATGAAGGGGGGCATGTTTCCCGTGCTTAGAACTGTCTCTGTACAATGTGTCATTTTTGCAGGAAAAAAAAGCTATTTAAAATCACTCGCGGCTAATTGCCGGTTCCCGTCATACAGAGAACAATTTGAATACAACAACTAACAAATATCTAATTTCAACTAATATGAAAGAAATTATTATAGCGGATATAATGAATGCTTCAAATGATTTGAGATTCAGTATATCTAATATAGAGAACTGTTCCTGCACAGTGTCATTTTTGCAGGAAAAAAAAGCTATTTAAAATCACTTGCGGCTATTGCCGGCAAATTAATTGTCGGATCAGTAACACAGAGAACAGTCATTCATTGAAGTCATTGATAAAAAAAAGCGTGGGGGTCCCCCCAAATTCAATGACCAGGCCCTTGAGGTCTGGGATGGATTTTAAGGAGAACCCTAGCCAAAAAAAATGGCGTGGGATCCCCCTCAAAATCCATACCAGACCCTTATCCGAGCACGCAACCTAACAGGCCACAGGAAAAGAGGGGGGACAAGAGCGCCCCCCCCTCCCGCCTGAACCGTACCAGGCCACATGCCCTCAACATTGGGAGGGTGCTTTGGGGGTCTGAGACCCCCAAAGCACCTTGTCCCCATGTTGATGAGGACAAGGGCCTCGTCCCCACAACCGTGCCCAGTGGTTGTGGGGGTTTGCGGGCGGGGGGCTTATTGGAATCTGGAAGCCGCCTTTAACAAGGGGCCCCCAGATCCCGCCCCCCCCTGTGTGAAATGGTAAGGGGGTACAAAAGTACCCCTACCATTTCACCAAAAAAGTGACAAAAATGGTACAAAATAACAGGAGACGGTCTTTGACAATTCCTTTATTAAAATCTTCTTTCTTCTTTCTTCTGGTCTTCCTTCTTCCTTTCTTCTGGTCTTCCTTTCTTCATCTTCTCCTTCCGGCATCTTCTTCTTTCTCCGATCCGCTTCTTCTTGCTCCGGTCTTCTCGTCCTTCTCGTCCGGCATCGGCATCGGCGTCTGTTCTCGCAGGCCGCTCCACGCAATGGGAGGCTCCCGCTCTGTGAGGCTTCGCTCCGGCTGACAGGTCTTTTATAACGATGGCACCTGGTGACCCCGCCCCCCCCCCCTCTGACGTCATGGGGAAAGCCATAGGGAAGTCCCCATGACGTCCCCGTGCGTCAGAGGGGGCGGGGTTACCAGGTGCCCTCCGTTATAAAAGACCTGTCAGCCGGAGCGAAGCCTCACAGAGCGGGAGCCTCCCATTGCGAGGAGCGGCCTGCGAGAACAGACGCCGATGCCGATTCCGGACGAGAAGGACGAGAAGACCGGAGCAAGAAGAAGCGGATCGGAGAAAGAAGAAGATGGAAGAAGATGCCGGAAGGAGAAGATGAAGAAACCGAAGGATGAAGAAAGGAAGACAAGAAGAAAGAAGATTTTAATAAAGGAATTGTCAAAGACTGTCTCCTGTCATTTTTACAATTTTTGACACTTTTTTGGTGAAATGGTAGGGGTACTTTTGTACCCCTTACCATTTCACACAGGGGGGGGGCGGGATCTGGGGGTCCCCTTGTTAAAGGGGGCTTCCAGATTCCGATAAGCCCCCCGCCCGCAGACCCCCACAACCACCAGCCAGGGTTGTGGGGATGAGGCCCTTGTCCTCATCAACATGGGGACAAGGTGCTTTTGGGGGGACCCCAAAGCACCCTCCCAATGTTGAGGGCATGTGGCCTGGAACGGTTCAGGCGGGAGGGGGGCTGCTCTCGTCCCCCCTCTTTTCCTGCGGCCTGCCAGGTTGCGTGCTCGGATAAAGGGTCTGGTATGGATTTTGAGGGGGACCCCATGCCATTTTTATTTATTTTTTGGCCGGGGTTCCCCTTAAAATCCATCCCAGACCTGAAGGGTCTGGTATGGACATTTAGGGGGGACCCCACGCCATTTTTAAATTTTTTTTTGGCTGGGGTTCCCCTTAATATCCATACCAGACTTAAAGGGCCTGGTTATTGAATTGGGGGGACCCCCACGCTTTTTTTTTTTTTTTATCAATGAATGACTGTTCTCTGTGTTACGTAGCCGACTTTTTATTAGCCGCGAGTGATATTAAATAGCTTTTTTTCCTGCAAAAATGACACTTTGTGCAGGAACAGTTCTCTATATTAGATATACTGAATCTCGAATTCATTCGAAGCATTCGAACCATTCGTTATATCCGCTATTATAATTTCTTTCATATTAGTTGAAATTCGATATTTGTAGTTGGATTTACTAACGATTCGTAACTATTCGTAACTATTCGTAACTTGAAATTGAAATTCGATATTTGTAGTTGGATTCGAATTGTTCTCTGTGTTATGAGAACCGACAATTCATTAGCCGCGTTAACGATTCGTAACGATTAGTAACGATTCGTAACTTTACTAACGATTCGAAAAAAATATTACGATTCGTCCGAAATTCGTATTTCGTACGAATTCGAACGGAATTTCGTACATGAATTACGAATTTTTTTATATACTAAACGGGACGAAACAAAACACATTTTTTGACAGTTCCCATGTCTACAGAATAATTGTGTACAAGGAGGTTACATCAGCTGTCACCATCCAAATACCTGTTGTGGCCGGAATATTAGACAATTAATGATTTGTCTAGAGTCCTTGACAAAAGACCACATTCTGCCCACCAAAGGCTGCAAATAAGAATCTATATACTTGCCCACCCGGGACGCGATGGAGTCTATCCCACTTACAATGGGCCGCCCCGGGGAGCAAGTAGGATTCTTATGCAGCTTTGGTAAATAGTATAAGATTGGAGTACGTGGAGCTCTGGGAATAAGGTAGAGAGCCTCCTTGGGATTTAAGATGTCGGCATCCCGTCCAACAGCCACTATCTTTTCAAGGTCTCTTGTGTACTGGATTTTAGGGTCAGAAGGCAGTTGAATGTATGTGTTACCATCATTCACAATTCTGTGCATGTCTGCCAAATAAGTCTTCCTATCCAGTACCACAATGGTACCCCCTTGTCCGCTGGCCTGATAACCAAATCTTTCCTCGTTCAAAGTGAATCCAAGCCTTCCTGTAGGATCCTATTCATTTTTACCTTTTTCACCTCCATAAGATGAAGGTCCCTCAACATTACATCCCTGAACACCAGAAGGGAAGGGGCGAGTGCTCCTGGGGGATTAAAAATTGAGGCATTTGCCAAACCAGAATGTACTACCTGTGTGGCCACAGTGTCTCCATTATTAATACTATTGGGAAATTAATTCCCAATCATATGTCTCTTGATACTGAGTTTCCTTACAAATTTGTGAATGTCCATATAGGTATGGAACTTGTTTAAACCCTTCGGGGGCACGAATTTCAAACCTTTGTCTAGAATCCATTGTTCAGATTCCGACAAAGGTCTGGAACTCAAATTAAAAATCCCCTCACCTATTAAACCCTTGGTCTCTTTAGTTGCTCTGGTCCGCCTCCCCCTCTGGTGCCTCTCCTCTTTCGCCTAGTCATTTGGTGCCTTGTGGGGGCTTGGAAAAACCCCAATTATTGGGTCCCCCCATAAGGGGTGGACCCCGCACCATTTGGTGTATATTGGGAACCCGATATGAACCATATGAGAGAGTTTCACTTGGATGGGACTGGAGCTGGGGACGAAAATTGAATTCCTCCTCAGGGCCATTAGCATCACTAAGTGGGAAAAAAGCATTTTTAACCGGAACATTATATTCCCAATCCAAACGTCTCCCCATGTAGCCATAGGAAGGGGACTGTTGTTCAAGATCTCGATTATTAAATTGGCCCCACGTTCCCTGATGGTTGGCTTGTGGGCCCCTTTGATTATAATAATGGCCCCACCCTCTGCCCCAGGGTGGATAACCTCCACCATGAGGCGTGGGTTTGAAAAATCTGGGCCTACCTCCTATGAACCATGAGTGGATCTAGGAGGGCCAAATGGCTTGAAAGTTCCACGATGGGCAGGTAGTCCCCTACTATTCCCACGCCCCCTCCGAGGGGACTGGTAGGGTTGGTTCCCCCATTTGGCTGTGATTTAATACTGGGATTAGTTCCTTTGGGGTTAGAGGGTTGGGTGGATTGTGATCCTCCCTCCCCAGCTGCATTCAATGGTACAGTGACTTCCATCTCTGAATTAGATAATTCCTCCAGCAATTTCTTTTGCCACTCAAAAAACACGTTCCCATTATAATCAGCCAGATCCCTATTATATTTCTTTTTCTTTTTAATTCTTTGATCCTTGTCCTCCTTTTCAAGGATTTTTAAGAGGCTATATGATTTTTCACGGTACTCATCACTATCCTTAATGGTAGCAAGTTTGACCTGAATGTTTTTAATCTCATCATCCAATTTAGACAATTTAGCCGTTTTTCTCTCTACCAAGAATCATAAAAAGGAAACCCCGGCCTGGTTGAAATATTTGTACCATTCCTCCAGATCCAAGTCCCCTTTTTGGGGTGCTACTTCCTACCTTAAACTCCTCGGTACCATTGCATATTTGATATACGTTTCCAAATATGCAATGTCCCATTTGGTGTGATTCTCTGAAATTATAAGATTTTTTAATCTAACAAAAGTGCCACTCAAGTCACCCTCATCTTGCTTATAAAGTTCGAACACCCCTTCAACATTAACCACCTTGGTGGCTCTAAAATCAAAGACATCCATTATAGATGGTCTATTGGGGTGGTACATAAATGTCAAACTATGAGAGTTATAAAGTCACAGCTGCGGTAAACAGTATCAGAACCAGCAATATAGAAATAAATAGACCCGCTAGACAAATAAATTATAGAACTCTATAAAAAAAAATAAAAAGGCTATATCAAAAAATGGCTGCTGCTTAAAGTGGGATACACACACAAATCAAATATAACAAATATAAAGCTGCGCCAAAAATCATTAAATCATGTACTACAATATCCACTATATAGCCAAAAGGAAGCACACACAGTGAAGAATTATGAAAAAATAGTGACAAAATCTCATAAGTCCATATGCTGATGTATATGCAAATGCCAACTTAATTGTAACAGTCTCTTATAAGGAGATGGAAGTAAGCAAATTTTGGATAAAACAATGAGGAAATCCAAAAGCAGCTGGAAAAATGCACCACGGTGACTCCACTTAATTTAAATATTTATTTAATTATTATTCACATTTTCTATTCTAATTAGAATTCTAATTTAATCACTTAATGACATCACTTGTCACCTTGGATGAGAGATTGATGAGGCTGGTCGGAGTGAGTTCCTTCTTTTCGCCTCCTTTACACTAGTTAATATGGGTAGGTCTGTTGCTGCAGGGGTTTATGTACACATGCGCCCTTTGCGTGAATGTACATATATATATTTTTATTTATATTTATTTTTCCATACAAAAGTTTTTCATCGTAGAGGGCACGTTTGTGGTCAATTATGTGATCATGCAAGTCCGTATTCATAGCCCAATATAGCCCAATATTGTTTATTCGCCGAGTAAGGGATATAATGCCCATATTCAAGATGGTGTCGACAGCCAGTCACATGCATCTCAGGACGAGGCTTGGCTTTATAAGGTGGTGCATCGCTGCGTCGCCCGTTTCCCGTTGACAACGTCACATATGATGAAATGAGTCTGTGTAAGGCATGCAGTGACGCCACCACGTCGTACGAAGGGAGGACGGGCTCTCTAAACTTGCCGGCCGGCATTTGTTTTTAGGCGATTCATGCAAGTTACGCTTGTAAGTTTTTTTAATCCTTGTTTTAAATAATAAATTGTGATATCAGAGTTACGCTATGGGCGGCTTTTTTTCTATTTGAGCACCATTGGAGCAAACCTGTGGGAGAGTGTGGAGATTGGCGACTACCCTATTGGCTGAGTGTCAGTTACTTATCCAGGGGGCTGGAGGATCCAGGCATCTGAGGTTGCTGGGGGACATCATTTATGCCTACATTGCTTCACCATCTGGTAAGCGCACAACCCATTTGGTGGTCGGGTACCTCTCTTCACCATTACTAAATTAAGTGGAGTCACTGTGGTGCATTTTTCCAGCTGCTTTTGGATTTCCTCATTGTTTTCTCCAAAATTTGCTTACTTCCATCTCCTTAAAATTAAGTTGGCATTTGCAGATACATCAGCATATGGACTTTTGTCACTATTTTTTCATAATTCTTCACTGTGTGTGCTTCCTCTTGGCTATATAGTGGATATTGTAGTACATGATATAATGATTTTTGGCACAGCTTTATATTTGCTATATTTGTTTTGTGTGTGTATCCCACTTTAGGCAGCAGCCATTTTTTTGATATAATGTGATATGAAAAAGAAAACCGCGCCACCCTTTATTAGTAGTGCTATTGCCCAATTTTTACCCCCCTTTGTTGCTTAAAAGGTGCTACGTATAAAGAGATATGCTCTATTTGTACAATCTCTAGCTTTTATTATAGTGATTCCCTAGCTATATGAGACCAAAAAACATTGTAATTATTAATTGGTGTATTTTTTGTAGTAGTTATTATTGGTGTATTTTTACCACCCCTTTGTATGGTTTAAAGTGCTATATAGAAAAGTGCTCTGTGCTATTTTACAATCTTGGATTCCAAATGCAACAATCATGCATGCCAAAGAAAATATTTCATAACAGTGTTTTTTTTTTTAAATATTACAAAATCTATACACCTTTTGTATACTCTATTATGGAAAAATGATAGCATCAAATGGTGTGAAACATTGAATACTTGAGCATACAGTCACAGTATATATAAGACAACAGGTTCCAGTTCGTGACACCACCGTGTTTTGAAGTGCTTCTATATTCTAAGCATTCATTGTGCAGGTACTTCTAGTGAATCCACCACCTATTATGCAATGGGTCACTCACCACATCAAGGTGAGTATAGGGCGTATGATTTGTTTCTGGATAACCACTCCTATCTGTGGGTCCTTGCAGCTTTCTATTTCCTGGTTTGAAGGATTGTATGTACTCCACTCTCCAAAAAAGATAATAACATATGCCTCCAATGGTGAAGTATGTTTATAAAATTTTATTTAAAATCAAAGGTAACATTTAATAAACTCACATGGTCAGGTGCCTTGCGCTGGCACTTAGCGTTTCCAGCCGTGTATGTGTGTGTGAGATCCTGTGAATGGTGTCTCTATGCTGTTTCTCCGTTTGTGTGCGCTCCCAGCCTCTTCCTCGCCTGAGCCGCCTATGCCGGAAATGACGTGTGTGCGAATTACCCAGCAGCCTCTACGCGTTTCGCAACTCAGTTTTGCGTCATCAGGAAGCTGCCGGGTGATTAGTTAGCCCTGTTTTTATTGTCCCAGTACACACTTTCGTGTAGTGTGATTGGTTCATTACTTAGCGTCCTACCGGAAGTACCGGAACCGCCATCTTTATTATGGTCCTTCTATTTTCTTAATTACAGGAAGCTTGTGGTCCACCATTTTTACTAAGGTGTTCCCTAATTTAACTTGTGTTCCCTCACGTCTCTATGTCTAAAAACCGGATGGGTGTCACCACCCACACAACTGGATTGCTCTCACAATCTTATGTACATCCTTAAAATAATATGCTAAAATCAAATTATAATATAAATCGACCTAGGTTTTTCTTTTACTATCCTGAAGATATTTGTTAGATATTCGTCATTTGTTGAGTATAAACCATTTATCAAATAATCAAATAATCAACGAGTAAACGTATCCCCATGTTCACATTTTACCACCTGTCAAACAACGTATAAAAAGCCAATTATATGCAAAATGAGAAATGGAAATGTTAAATAAAAATAAAAATAAAAATAAAAATGA
The DNA here is from genome assembly GCA_028564925.1 of Lithobates sylvaticus. Taxonomy (NCBI): domain Eukaryota; kingdom Metazoa; phylum Chordata; class Amphibia; order Anura; family Ranidae; genus Lithobates; species Lithobates sylvaticus. The sequence goes on along the minus strand of CM053037.1, from coordinate 112,027,660 downwards.
AAATGAAAATAAAAATAAATAAAAATAAAAATAATAATAATAAAAAAATAAATAAAAATAAAATTAAAAACAAATAAAAAAAAAAAGAAAAATGAATGAAAATAAAAATAAAAATAAATATAAAAATTAAAAATATATATATATAAATAAAAATAAAAATAGGAATATAAAAAATATATATATGAAAATTGAAACAAAAATCAGTGTGGAAATGTGGACATGAAGTTACGTTAATAGTCCTCTATGTAGCAGTTGACATTGAGTTCCACATTCAACCCTTTTTTCTTCATTGTGTCTAATTTAAATATCCAGTATGTCTCATTTTTTGATATTTCTCTTTTTAAATTTATGTTTCTCCAGCTTTGTTCTATTCTATCGATTCCAAAGAATTTTAAATGTTTAGGGTCCCTGTTATGGATTTCTCTAAAATGCTTGGAGACACTATGGTGTTTGTATCCCTTTTTTATGTTTCTGATGTGTTCTCCCATTCGTGTTGAAAGTGCTCTAGTGGTCCTACCTACGTACTGTAATCCACAGTCACATTCTATTAGGTACGTGACGTGGGTACTTTGGCACGTGATCAGTTTTTCTATTTTAAATTTTCGTTTATTTGAATGGGATTGAAATTCAAATGTTCTTCTTGCTTCTCCGTTTGTTGTTCTACACGGTTTGCATTTACCACATCGATAAATCCTTTCTAGTCAAAGAAAGTGGTCATCTTTTTGGGTGGGTCAGGTACGTTCTTGACCAATTGGTCTCTAATGCGTTTGGCCCATCTGTAAATAAACGTAGGTTTTGCTGGTAGAATACTCCCTAATTGTGGGTCATTGCTGATGATAGGCCAGTGTTTCTTTATTATCCCTTCCAGGGTTTTATACTGCCTGTTGAATCCTGTTATAAAAGGTACATTGTTCACCTTCTTATCTTCTGTTTTTTTTCGTTTTTTGTTTAGAATTATATCTTCTCGATTTTTCTGTCCAATTCTCTCTCTGGTTTCCTCCAGTTTTCCTTGGCTGTACCCTTTGTCTTTAAATCTCTCTATTAAGATGTCTGTTTGTTTATAGTAATCCTCCAATTGGTCGCAGTTGCGCCTAATTAGAATAAATTGTCCCATGGGGATGGCTTTTTTCCACTTAGGGTGGTGGCAGCTGTTGTACGGTATGTATCCATTTCGATCTGTCTCTTTAAAGAAAGTTTTTGTTTCTAAATATTGTTCTTTCTTGAATATTTCCAGATCCAGAAAATTCACTTTCTGTGTCTGTACATTTACTGTGAATTTTATGTCATATTTGTTTTTTCCAATATGTTCTACAAATGATTTCAGTTCATCTGTAGTACCTTCCCAAACGATTAATATATCATCTATAAATCGTTTGTAGGTCAGGATCTGTGGCCAACATTTTCCGAAAATTTCTTCATGTTCCCATTTATTCAGGAAAATGTTGGCCACACTGGGAGCATATTTGTTTCCCATTCCTACACCTTTTGTTTGTCTATAATATTTATGTTGGTGCCAAAAGAAATTATTTCCCATGGCCAATCTTAAACCTTCAAGTATGAACCATCTTTGTTTTAGTTTCAAGTGTGAAAAATTTGTCATCGACCATGCCACTGCCCCTAGTGCATCCACCTGTTTAATGTTAGTATACAATGACTCCACATCTATTGTTACCAATAGTGTATTATCATTTATTCTGAGTTGTTTCAACATTTTAATGACGTCTGTGCTGTCTTTAATGAAAGCTTGACCCTTACCCGCTAGGGGTTGTAAGAATACGTCAAGGTATTCACCTATTCTAGAGAAGATTGATCCGATCCCACTTATTATGGGTCTGCCTTGAGTTTTTTTATTGTTTTTATGTACCTTGGGTACCTGGTAGGTCACCGGCACCCTCGGAGCCTCTGGTATTAGGTATCTGCCTTCTTTTCTAGTTAATATTTTATCAGCAATGCCCTTGTTTAGATATTCTTTAAGTTTTGATTTAAACTCTTTGTTGGGATTTTTCTTTAGTTGTTGATATGTTGTTTCGTCTCTTACTAGTCTGTCCAATTCCAATCCATAATCCTGTTTGGTCATAATGACCAATCCCCCTCCCTTGTCCGCTGGTCTTATTACTATATTCTTTCGTTTTTCTAACTTCTTTATTCCTTGCCAAATTCTATCAGTTTTTTTATTGACTTCTGGTTTAATATTTTTAATTTCTGTTTCCACCATTCTTTTGAAAACTTCAATATGGTGGTTTGTGGTAGATTTCGGGTTGAACGTGGATTTGTTTCTCAATGTACTATGCAAATAAATAGTATCTTCCTGTTGTTGTACCAATCTTTCTTTACTCGCAAAATGCTTTTTCAAGTTGAGTTTTCTTATAAATTTTTGTAGGTCGATAAATGCTTCGAATGGGTTAAAAAATTTGTCGGGGGCATATTTGATCCCTTTATCCAGGACCAGAAGTTCTTCTTGGGTAAATGTTATATCTGTTAGGTTAAATAGCCCTTTCCCTAGTTTTCTCTTTTTCTTTTTAATTCCCCCTCTGCACCCTCTCCTCCTTGGGGTTTTCTGTTTTGTGTGTTCTCCTGCGGGTATCGTTCCAGCCCCCCCCGCTTGTTTGGAATACGGGCATAGGAGGTTTGTAGGGTTCCCTCCAGTCCCTCCATTCCCCCTGGCCCTGTGGGTATCCATAATTTTGGTTGTAATATAGCTTGTTTTTTGGTCTCATATAGCTAGGGAATCACTATAATAGGGGGGGCTGGAACCGATACCCGATACCCAAAAGGTGTAGGAATGGGAAACAAATATGCTCCCAGTGTGGCCAACATTTTCCTGAATAAATGGGAACATGAAGAAAATTTCGGAAAATGTTGGCCACAGATCCTGACCTACAAATGATTTATAGATGATATATTAATCGTTTGGGAAGGTACTACAGATGAACTGAAATCATTTGTAGAACATATTGGAAAAAACAAATATGACATAAAATTCACAGTAAATGTACAGACACAGAAAGTGAATTTTCTGGATCTGGAAATATTCAAGAAAGAACAACATTTAGAAACAAAAACTTTCTTTAAAGAGACAGATCGAAACGGATACATACCGTACAACAGCTGCCACCACCCTAAGTGGAAATCCCCATGGGACAATTTATTCGAATTAGGCACAACTGCGACCAATTGGAGGATTACTATAAACAAACAGACATCTTAATAGAGAGATTTAAAGACAAAGGGTACAGCCAAGGAAAACTGGAGGAAACCAGAGAGAGAATTGGACAGAAAAATCGAGAAGATATAATTCTAAACAAAAAACGAAAAAAAACAGAAGATAAGAAGGTAAAAAATGTACCTTTTATAACAGGATTCAACAGGCAGTATAAAACCCTGGAAGGGATAATAAAGAAACACTGGCCTATCATCAGCAATGACCCACAATTAGGGAGTATTCTACCAGCAAAACCTACGTTTATTTACAGACGGGCCAAACGCATTAGAGACCAATTGGTCAAGAATGTACCTGACCCACCCAAAAAGATGACCACTTTCTTTGACCAGAAAGGCTTTTATCGATGTGGTAAATGCAAACCGTGTAGAACAACAAACGGAGAAGCAAGAAGAACATTTGAATTTCAATCCCATTCAAAATAAACGAAAATTTAAAATAGAAAAACTGATCCCGTGCCAAAGTACCCACGTCACGTACCTAATAGAATGTGACTGTGGATTACAGTACGTAGGTAGGACCACTAGAGCACTTTCAACACGAATGGGAGAACACATCAGAAACATAAAAAAGGGATACAAACACCATAGTGTCTCCAAGCATTTTAGAGAAATCCACAACAGGGACCCTAAACATTTAAAATTCTTTGAAATTTATAGAATAGAACAAAGCTGGAGAAACATAAATTTAAAAAGAGAAATATCAAAAAATGAGACATACCGGATATTTAAATTAGACACAATGAAGAAGAAAGGGTTGAATGTGGAACTCGATGTCAACTGCTACATAGAGGACTATTAACGTAACCCCATGTCCACATTTCCACGCTGATTTTTGTTTCAATTTTCATATATATATTTTTTATATTCCTATTTTTATTTTTATTTTTATTTATATATATATATATATATTTAATTTTTATATTTATTTTTATTTTTATTTTCATTTATTTTTATTTTTATTTATTTTCAATTTTATTTTATATTTTTTTTTATTTTTATTTTTATTATTATTAATTTTTTTTTTTTATTTAACATTTCCATTTCTCATTTTGCATATAATTGGCTTTTTATACGTTGTTTGACAGGTGGTAAAATGTGAAAATGGGGATACGTTTACTTGTTGATTATTTGATTATTTGATAAATGGTTTATACCCAACAAATGACGGATATCTAACAAATATCTGCAGGATAGTAAAAGAAAAACCTAGGTCGATTTATATTATAATTTGATTTTAGCATATTATTTTAAGGATGTACATAAGATTGTGAGAGCAATCCAGTTGTGTGGGTGGTGACACCCATCCGGTTTTTAGACATAGAGACGTGAGGGAACACAAGTTAAATTAGGGAACACCTTAGTAAAAATGGTGGACCATGGCGGTTAGGGTACTTCCGGTAGGACGCTAAGTAATGAACCAATCACACTACACGAAAGCGGGTACTGGGACAATAAAAACAGGGCTAACTAATCACCCGGCAGCTTCCTGATGACGCAAAACTAAGTTGCGAAACGCGTAGAGGCTGCTGGGTAATTCGCACACACGTCATTTCCGGCATAGGCGGCTCAGGCGAGGAAGAGGCTTGGAGCGCACACAAACGGAGAAACAGCATAGAGACACCATTCACAGGGTCTCACACGCACACGGCTGGAAACACTAAGTGCCAGCGCAAGGCACCTGACCATGTGAGTTTATTAAATGTTACCTTTGATTTTAAATAAAATTTTATAAACATACTTCACCATTGGAGGCATATGTTATTATCTTTTTTGGAGAGTGGAGTACATACAATCCCTCAAACCAGGAAATAGAAAGCTGCAAGGACCCACAGATAGCAGTGGTTATCCAGAAACAAACCATACACCCTATACTCACCTTGATGTGGTGAGTGACCCATTGCATAATAGGTGGTGGATTCACTAGAAGTACCTGCACAATGAATGCTTAGAATATAGAAGCACTTCAAAACACGGTGGTGTCACGAACTGGAACCTGTTGTCTTATATGTACTGTGACTGTATGCTCAAGTATGTTTCACACCATTTGATGCTATCATTTTTCCATAATAGAGTATACAAAAGGTGTATAGATTTTGTAATATTTTTTAAAAAAAAACACTGTTATGAAATATTTTCTTTGGCATGCATGATTGTTGCATTTGGAATCCAAGATTGTAAAATAGCACAGAGCACTTTTCTATATAGCACTTTAAACCATACAAAGGGGTGATTTGGAATCCAAGATTGTAAAACAGCACAAAGCACTTTTTTATATAGCACTTTAAACCATACAAAGGGGTGGTAAAAATACACCAATAATAACTACTACAAAAAATACACCAATTAATAATTACAATGTTTTTTGGTCTCATATAGCTAGGGAATCACTATAATAAAAGCTAGAGATTGTACAAATAGAGCATATCTCTTTCTACGTAGCACCTTTTAAGCAACAAAGGGGTGTAAAAATTGGGCAATAGCACTACTAATAAAGGGTGGCGCGGTTTTCTTTTTCATATCACATTTTTTCACAATACCACCATTTAGGTGAATATTGTTCACAAAACTGCTGCACATCAATATAAACAAAATTACGTAATATAATAATTGGCGCCGGTATCTCATATATACCTTTATTCAACATTTTTTTGATATAGCCTTTTTTTTTATATATATAGTTTTATAATTTATTTGTCTAGCGCGGTCTATTTATTTCTATATTGCTGTTTCTGATACTGTTTACCGCAGCTGTGACTTTATAACTCTCATAGTTTGACATTTATTTACCACCCCAATAGACCATCTATAATGGATGTCTTTGATTTTAGAGCCACCAAGGTGGTTAATGTTGAAGGGGTGTTCGAACTTTATAAGCAAGATGAGGGTGACTTGAGTGGCACTTTTGTTAGATTAACCACTTCAGCCCCGGACCAATTGGCAGCCAAAGGACCAGGCCCCTTTTTGCGATTCGGCACTGCGTCGCTTTAACTGACAATTTGCGCGGTCGTGCGACGTTACACCCAAACAAAATTGGCGTCCTTTTTTTCCCACAAATAGAGCTTTCTTTTGGTGGTATTTGATCGCCCCTGCGATCTTTATTTTTTGCGCTATAAACAAAAATAGAGCGACAATTTTGAAAAAAATGCAATATTTTTTACTTTTTGCTATAATAAATATCCCCAAAAAACATATTAAAAAAACATTTTTTTTCCTCAGTTTCCACCGATACGTATTCTTCTACATATTTTTGGTAAGAAAAAATCGCAATTAGCGATTATTGATTGGTTTGCGCAAAAGTTATAGCATTTACAAAATAGGGGATAGTTTTATAGCATTTTTATTAATATTTTTTTTTTTACTAGTAATGGCGGCGATCAGCGATTTTTATTGTGACTGCGACATTATGGCGGACACATCGGACATTTTTGACACATTTTTGGGACATTTGTCATTTATATAGAAATCAGTGCTATTTAAATAGCAATGATTCCTATGTAAATGACAGTTGTAGTGAAGGGGTTAACCACTAGGTGGCGGGGAGGAGTCAGTGTGACGTGTTGTGTTCATTTTACTGTAGGGGGGCGTGGCTGTACGTGTGACGTCATTGATCGGCGTTCCCGATGACAGGGAACCGCCGATCACTGACAGTCAGTGTAGGAAGCGCGGGGAGAGGTTTGTTTACACAAACCTCTCCCCGTTCTTCAGCTCCGTAACCCGATCACGGGACACCAGCGGCGATCGGGTCCGCTGGTCCCGCGGCCGGGGTCACGGAGCTCCCGACCGGGTCGCGAGCGCGCCGCTAGTGGCGCGCGCGCGACCCACAGGCAGGCACATGCACGATCACGTACAGGTACGTGATTCTGCCTGCCCGTGCCATTTTACTGACGTATATCGTCGTTAGGCGGTCGGGAAGCGGTTAAAAAATCTTATGATTTCAGAGAATCACACCAAATGGGACATTGCATATTTGGAAACGTATATCAAATATGCAATGGTACCGAGGAGTTTAAGGTGGAAAGTAGCACCCCAAAAAGGTGACTTGGATCTGGAGGAATGGTACAAATATTTCAACCAGGCCGGGGTCTCCTTTTTACGATTCTTGGTAGAGAGAAAAACGGCTAAATTGTCTAAATTGGATGATGAGATTAAAAACATTCAGTTCAAACTTGCTACCATTAAGGATAGTGATGAGTACCTTGAAAAATCATATAGCCTCCTAAAAATCCTTGAAAAGGAGGACAAGGATCAAAGAATCAAAAAGAAAAAGAAATATAATAGGGATCTGGCTGATTATAATGGGAACATGGTTTTTGAGTGGCAAAAGAAATTGCTGGAGGAATTATCTAAAGTAATTCAGAGATGGAAGTCACTGTACCATTGAATGCAGCTGGGGAGGGAGGATCACAATCCACCCAACCCTCTAACCCCAAAGGAACTAATCCCAGTATTAAATCACAGCCAAATGGGGGGAACCAATCATACCAGTCCGCTCGGAAGGGGCGTGGGAATAGTAGGGGACTACCTGCCCATAGTGGAACTTAAAAGCCATTTGGCCCTCCTAGATCCACTCATGGTTCATATGAGGTAGGCCCAGATTTTTCAAACCCACCGCCTCATGGTGGAGGTTACCCACACCGGGGCAGAGGGTGGGGCCATTATTATAATCAAAGGGGCCCACAAGCCAACCATCAGGGAACTTGGGGCCAATTTAATAATCAAGATCTTGAACAACAGTCCCCTTCCTATGGCTACATGGGGAGATGTTCAGATTGGGAATATAATGTTCCAGTTAAAAATGCTTTTTTCCCACCTAGCGATGCTAATGGCCCTGAGGAGGAATTCAATTTTCGTCCCCAGCTCCAGTCCCATTCAAGTGAAACTCTCTCATATGGTTCATATCAGGTTCCCAATATAGACCAAATGGTGTGGGGTCCACCCCATATGGGGGGACCCAATAATTGGGGTTTTTCCAAGCCCCCACAAGGCACCAAAGACTAGGCGAAAGAGGAGAGGAACCAGAGGGGGGAGGTGGACCAGAGCAACTAAAGAGACCAAGGGTTTAATAGGTGAGGGTTTTTTTAATTTGAGTTCCAGACCTTTGTCGGAATCTGAACAACGGATTCTAGACAAGGGTTTGAAATTTGCGCCCCCGAAGGGTTTAAACAAGTTCCATACCTACGTGGACATTCACAAATTTGTAAGGAAACTCAGTATCAAGAGACATATGATTGGGAATTAATTTCCCAATAGTATTAATAATGGAGACACTGTGGCCAAACAGGTAGTACATTTTGGTTTGGCAAATGCCTCACTTTTTAATCCCCCAGGAGCACTCGAAAAAGGTAAAAATGAATAGGATCCTACAGGAAGGCTTGGATTCACTTTGTACGAGGAAAGATTTGGTTATCAGGCCAGCGGACAAGGGGGCTGCCATTGTGGTACTGGATAGGGAGACTTATTTGGCAGAAATGCACAGAATTGTGAATGATGGTAACACTGACTTCTGACCCCAAAATCCAGTACTCAAGAGACCTTGAAAAGATAGTGGCTGTTCGACGGGATGCGGGCATCTTGAATCCCAAGGAGGCTCTCTACCTTATTCCCAGAGCTCCACGTACTCCAATCTTATACTATTTACCAAAGCTGCAAAGGAATCCTACTTGCCCCCCGGACGGCCCATTGTAAGTGGGATAGACGCCATCACGTCCCGGGTGGGCAAGTATATAGATTCTTAATTGCAGCCTTTGGTGGGCAGAATGTGGTCTTTTGTCAAGTACTCTAGACAAATCATTAATCTATTGTCTAATATTCTGGCCACAACAGGTATTTGGATGGTGACAGCTGATGTCACCTCCTTGTACACAATTATTCCGCATGATTTAGGCTTTGAGGCCGTACAGGGTTACCTTGATCAAGATTCTGGTCTCCCTAAGAAGCAGGTAACTTTAATTATGACACTACTCAGGTTTGTAGCATCTCATAACTACTTCTGGTTCAATAACCAGTTCTACAAGCAAGTTATTGGGGTTGTAATGGGGGCTAAATATGCCCCCAGCCTGGCCAACTTATTTATGGCCAGGTGGGAGGAGGATGTCATCTATGCCCATGATGTACCCCAATTGGTCCTATGGGCTAGGTACATTGATGGCATCCTCCTCCTGTGGGATGGCCAGGCCAGTGAGTTACAGACCTTCATGCAATCCCTGAACAATAACTGTATGGGAATTCAGCTGAAATACGAAATGAACCAAGTTGAAATAAAATTTTTCATTAAACAATGAAAGGTTTATGACTTCCACCTTTTTCAAGACAACAGATAGAAATTCTTTTATCCCTACCGATAGTTGCCACCATGTGCCGTGGCTCAGTTCAGTCCCTAAGAGCCAGTACATCAGGCTCAGGAGGAACTGCTCAAACCCAGATGAATTTTTGACTCAAGCAAAAGTCTTGACGGCCAGGTTCTTGGAAAAGGGATACCAAGAGGAGCATTTGACTAGGACTCTGAATGGCGTAAGAGACCTGGATAGGTCGGATTTGTTGGTTGAAAGGGGCCCACGTAGAAAGGCAGCTTTTCAGGGTGGGGTCCCCTTTCTGACCACATACTCCTTATAGCATAAAAGCATAAAACAGCTTGTCAATAAACATTGGCACATAGTGAAGAGTGATGCTACACTAAGGGATGTGCTACCTGAAAGGCCTCAAGTGATTTTTATGGGGGTACCCTCCTTGAGGAATCAATTGGCACCGAATGTTGTTGATCCACCAAGATCTACCCAGGGGATTTTTTTGATCAACTTTCAGGTTACTATAAATGTGGTAGGTTCAGAGTTTGCTTTCTCAATACCACCAAGGAGACGCACCACCACATTTTTATGTACGGCCACTGGCAATAATCATACCATTAAGCCGTGCATAACTTGCTCTACGACCGGAGTGGTCTACATGCTGCAGTGCCCTGTAGTGGGCTGCAGTATGTGGGCCGCACCAAACGCCCATTACAGGTGCGTTTAAATGAGCACATTTCTAATATCCTGATTGGATTCCCAAAACATTCGGTGTCCAAACATTATTTAGTGGCACATGGTAAGGACCCCTCTAGAACATTATTTTTTGGGATAGACAAGTTCAAACCTCAGTGGCGGGGTAGCTCATTAGTAAGGGAGATTTTGAAACTAGAAAAGGAGTGGATTCATCGCTTGAAATCTTATGCCCCTTACGGATTAAACATTGATACTGATGTTAATGCTTTTATTGATAACTCTTGATTTTTTTATTAAGATTTTTAATTAGTATTTTTAGTAAAAAAAAAAAATTGTGTGTGGATTCATCTGTACACTTGTAGTTTTATGTGAACTTGTCTTGAGATGCATGAGAGGGCCTAGTAAGTTTGACCTTGAACAACATCCATCCGACATTAACATTAGGGCACTACGCTCACTATGTCACAATGGTATACATTTTTATATAGGGTTGGAGCTATTATTTATTATTATATATATTATATATATTTTTTATTAATTTTTATTTTCCATTCATTTGGTCACCTTCACTGGTTAATATTGTTTGGATTTTTGGACATTCTGGATATTTAATAAAACACATATATTATACACATGTATAATTTACACATAATTTAATGAATAATCAATAAGCTTTTACATCAATTTTTAATTTATTTATCTCTTCACATGGTCTCCATTTACTGTGTTTTTTTTTTCATATTTCACATTTAATTCACTTTAAATATTTATTTAATTATTATTCACATTTTCTATTCTAATTTAATCACTTAATGACATCACTTGTCACCTTGGATGAGAGATTGATGAGGCTGGTCGGAGTGAGTTCCTTCTTTTCGCCTCCTTCACACTAGTTAATATGGGTAGGTCTGTTGCTGCGGGGGTTTATGTACACACGCGTCCTTTGCGTGAATGTACGTATATATATTTTTATTTATACTTATTTTTCCATACAAAAGTTTTTCATCATAGAGGGCACGTTTGTGGTCAATTATGTGATCATGCAAGTCCGCATTCATAGCCCAATATTGTTTATTCGCCGAGTAAGGGATATAATGTCCCTATTCAAGATGGCGTTGACAGCCAGTCCCATGCATCTCAGGACGAGGCTTGGCTTTATAAGGTGGTGCGTCCACTACGTCGTACGAAGGGAGAACAGGCTCCCTAACTTGCCAGCCGGCATTTGTTTTTATCATGCAATATCTTGCAAGTTACTTCATGCAAGTTACACTTGTAAGTTTTTTCAATCCTTGTTTTAAATAATAAATTGTGGGCGGCTTTTTTCTATTTGAGCACCATTGGAGCAAACCTGTGGGAGAGTGTGGAGATTGGCGGCTACCCTATTGGCTGAGTGTCAGTTACTTATCCAGGCATCTGAGGTTGCTGGAGGACATCATTTATGCCAATATTGCTTCACCATCTGGTAAGCGCACAACCCATTTGGTGGTCGGGTACCTCTCTTCACCATTACTAAATTAAGTGGAGTCACTGTGGTGCATTTTTCCAGCTGCGTGTGGATTTCCTCATTGTTTTCTCCAAAATTTGCTTACTTCCATCTCCTTATAAGAGACTGTTAAAATTAAGCTGGCATTTGCAGATACATCAGCATATGGACTTATGAGATTTTGTCACTATTTTTTCATAATTCTTCACTGTGTGTGCTTCCTCTTGGCTATATAGTGGATATTGTAGTACATATATTATATTTTATTCTGTTCTGTCCTATTGTTTTTCTATTCTAATCTTTTCTATTCAAATTCGAATTCATTCTATATGAAATTCGAATTTCAGAAGCCATCTTCCGGAACAGAATAGAAAAAAATATAATTATATATATAATTTTTTTTTATAATTTTTTTTTTTATATATAATTTTTTTTTTTTTCTATTCTGTTCCAATGTTTTTCTATGCTATTCTTTTCTATTCTATTCCAAACTTTTCGAATTTGAATTCATTCTATACAAAATTTGAATTTCGGAAGATGGCTTCTGAAATTCGAATTTCGTATAGAATGAATTTGAATTTGAATAGAAAAGATTAGAATAGAAAATAATAGAAAAGAATGGACTAGAAAAACAATAGAACAGAACAGAAAAAATATAATATATATATATATATTATATTTTATTCTATTCTGTTCTATTGTTTTTCTAGTCTATTCTTTTCTATTCAAATTTGAATAAATTTTATATGAAATTCTAATGTTGGCAGATGGTTTTATATATATATATATATTACCAGTGCCCATCAGCCTTGGGAGTTATCTTGGCTGGGTGCCCACTTCTAGGAAGAATAGCCACAGTACTAAACTGTCTCCATTTATCGATAATTGGTCTAACTGTCCACTGATGGATGCCTAAACACTTTGAGATTGCTCTCTTTCCAGTAAGGCATGGTTCACATCAGCTGATGCTTCTTATGAACAGCAATTTTAAAATGTTTGAGTTTCTTATCAGTCAAATTAACTCTTCAAAACACACCTCCCAACTCCAGATGTGCAAACTACTGACTCCATTTAGCTTTCATTGTAAATTAGTCTATGGTCTAAGTAATTAGTCAATGTGTTCACTTACTTTTTCCTCCAGCACTGTGACTGACATTTTGCTTTAACCACTTCAGCACCAGCCTATAGTCAAATGACGACCGCAGATGGGATCTCCCATTCTGGGTGGGCGTCATATGACGTCCTCTCATTCCTGGCCGTCTAGGGGTCGCGAGCGGCTTCGCACGGGACACGGTGCGCGATGCAATGTCCGCCGGTCACCTGCGATTGCCCGGGAACACACAGATCCACGTCCTGTCAGAGAAGAGGAGACCGATGGTGTGTTCTCAGTACAGAAAAACACAGATCGGTCTCCTCCCCTTGTGAGTCTCCTCCCCCAACAGTTAGAATAACTCCCAGGGAACATAACTAACCCCTGCAGCACCCCCTAGTGTTAACCCCTTCCCTGCCAGTCACATTTACACAGTAATCAGTGCAATTTTATAGCACTGATCGATGTGAATGGTCCCAAAAATGTGTTAAAAGTGTCCGATGTGTCCGTCATAATGTCGCAGTCACGAAAAAAATCACAGATCACAGCCATAACTAGTAAAAAAATAAAAAATAAATCTATCCCCTATTTGTGGATGCTGTAACTTTTGCGCAAACCAATCAATATACACTTATTGTGATTTTTTTTAACCAAAAATATGTTTGTTTTTTTTTAATTGGGATATTTATTATAGCAAAAAGTAAAAAAATATTGTGTTTTTTTTTCAAAATTGTCGCTCTTCTTTTGTTTATAGCGCAAAAAATAAAAAACGCAGAGGTGATAAAATACCACCAAAATAAAGCTCTATTTGTGGGGAAAAAAAGGACGTCAATGTTGTTTGGGTGCAATGTCGCATGACGTCAATTTTGTTTGGGTCAATTGTCAGTTAAAGCGGCGCAGTGCCAAATTGCTCTGATAAGAAAGGGGGTAAAATCCTCCGGGGCTGAAGTGGTTAAAGGGTAACTCCACTTTCATGGGGAAAAAAATTGCAAATAAATAAAATATAATATAGCGCATATAATAGCATCACTAATCATTTTGTAATTGAATGTTATAAAAAATTACCTTTCCTTTTCAATCTGCAGCCAATGTAATTTTCTGAGAATAATACTACCTGAAGTTTTCTGTACACTGAATTTGTACTGACCACTCCCCAGAAACATAATTTCCTGCTTGTGTTATTGGCTCACCAATTCTTCCAGAAGTCTGCCTAAGATACAAGTCAGATTTCAGGCATTCCTTGCAACAAAAATGTAATTTCTTGAGAGATACTTTCAATAGGAACACATCTAAAGGGATGTAGGTCCAGCAGATTTCTTCATTAGTGCAGCAGGTGCACACCTGACAGTTAATTATGAAACCACTCCCATTAGACCCACTCAGAACAAAGGCACAGACAAACATATGTAGATTTCTTCAGAATAACAAAAGGTATGAATCTAAAACAAAGTTTGTTATAATCCTTGCAATGTACATAGATCACCCAGAGGGGAATGTTTTTTTTCTCAACAAAAGTGGAGTTATGCTTTAAATTTCTATTTTAAACTCAATGGATGGTTTTACAAGGTGAGGGATCGCAAATAAATTAGGTTCATGTAAGTGTACTAAATGAAAGAACTTAATTAGGCTAAACATATCATATGATTCAACTCCACCCTATCTCCTTGAAAGAAAATTAAATGGAGACTCAAACTGGCTTCTCTAAGGCAGCAACACATTTAGATGCTTTACCAAAAAGGCTGTACTCCTATTCCACCACTAGATGGCAATGTTGCACTAGGATTTTTTCTTGTTCTATACCACAGCTTGTCTGAGCTGGGAATATAAATGTCTCATCTGCTGTTTGCATGGGAAGCATATAGAATTGTAAAATATTAAAACCCCTCTGATCCCTGGCATTTATAGATTCATTAAAATGTAATACAAGGATGTTATGGCAATAAAGCAATGAAGGAGATGTGCTGTTAGTATGCCCTGACACGTATCAGCTGATTACATTTAGTATGCAATGAAAACCAAAGAGGTGAAAGGTCACAAAATCTATTATGAAATCTCACATTTTGTGTCTACTATATGGAAGAGGTTGGAAGTACTCTTGTGGGTATTGGCTTTTTGAACAATAACCATTCTTGTTAATTTAGAGGTGAACATGACTATAACCACAGCCACAGCACACTCTATTAAGCCAAAATCCTCTTTAAAGATTTAAAGAGGAAATATATTAGAGATCATAGGATCATATTTTAACTTGCCTCACTTTGCTTATGATGAAGCATACAATGAAAAAGGTCCAAAAGTTACACAATGCAAATTAATAAATATATTTATATAAAGTAATTAAAATAAATATATACTATGTATGTATATAAATATATATATATATATATATATATATTCTGGAAAAAGGGGGTACACAGCCATAGAGAGCATGTGTTGAAGCTGCTATAGGTAAAGGATAGGAAAAGTAGGCAAACTTCATAGGAAAAGATTGTGGTTAGTCAGGAAGCTGTACTTGAATTCTGACCGCTATGCTGCCCCTTTTTACAAGGGGTGGTATTTTGGGGCTTTCATTATTTTTGGGCTTTATCTATATTTAGTTTATGTTTGTAGGGCCTTGTTTTAACTGTGGTGTGCTCAAAGCACAGCATTGCTAACAATCTATTATTGAAGCTGCCTTTTGTTTTCAGCATGCTTCTGCAGAATTTGAAAAAAAAAAGCACAGTACAGGAACAGTGTGCAACTAAACTATATTCCTCATCTTCCTATCCCCATAGTGGAAATACAATTTAGTCATTGATTGGATAAGCCTAGTATCCGTTTAATAAAACTGTCCTGCTGCAGGCCTGATTTCCAGTTTTAATGTCACGTTAAATAGTTCATGTTTGCCAAGATGGTCCAGTATAAACTGTATGAATTGTATAAACTGTGTAGTGGTCACGCTCAGAGGGGCAGTTGAGAATATGCCCAGGGCTAGGGATGGGCTATCTGTTCAGGTCGAAAATGCCGAACAGCGAACAATTTGGGGTGTTCGCGCAAATTTGAAAAGCCACGGGAACACCCTTTAAAAGTCTATGGGAGAAATCTAAAGTGCTAATTTTAAAGGTTAATATGCAAGTTATTGTCATAAAAAGTGTTTGGGGACCTGGGTCCTGCCCCAGGGGACATGTATCAATGCAAAAAAAAGTTTAAAGTGAAACAATAAAAGTAAAATATTCCTTTAAATTTCTTACCTGGGGGGTGTCTATAGTATGCCTGTAAAGTAATGCACGTTTCCCGTGTTTACAACAGTCCAAGAGCAAAATTAAATTTCTAAAGGAAAAAAAGTAATTTAAAAGTACTAGCACTAGTGTCGGCTATTAATAAATTGTCGGTCCTGACAATACACATAAAAGTCATTGAAAGTAATTGATAAAAAAAAAAAAAAAAAATGCGTGGGGGTCCTCCAAAATTCCATTACCAGGCCCTTCAGGTCTGGTATGGATTTTAAGGGGAACTCTGCGCCAAAATGTAAAAAAAAATGGTGTGGGGGTCCCCCCAAAAATCCACACCAGACCCTTATCTGAGCACGCAACCTGGCAGGCCACAGGAAAAGAGGGGGGGGCGAGAGAGTGCCCCTCCCTGAACCGCCACAACATGGGGAGGATGTCCCCATGTTGATGGGGACAAGGGCCTCATCCCCACAACCCTTGCCCAGTGGTTGTGGGGGTCTGTGGGCAGGGGGCTTATCGGAATCTGGAAGCCCCCTTTAACAAAGGGGACACCCAGATCCCGCCCCCCCATGTGAATTGGTAAGGTACTATTTCACAAAAAGAAAGTGTCAAAATGTCAAAATGTTAAAAAAAAAAACACACGAGAGACGGCTTGGGACAAGTCCTTTATAAAAAAATAAAATAAAAATAAAGATAAAAAGAGATTCCAGCGATGTAATCCAATAAATCCATGCTCCTACTCCAGCGATGTAATCCAATTTTCGATCTCCAGCGATGAATGATCTCCAGTGTCTCCAGCGAGGAACACGCACAGGATCCTGCCTCCACCGGAGGCACCCAGCCAATGACGCGGCGCCAGCTTGACAGTTCTTATGTAGCTGAGGGCGGGAATCCTGCATTGCATCAGAGGGGGGAGGGGTCACCCATACATGTCACTGGGAAACCCGGTGTTCCCCCTTGTCAGAGGGGGACGGGGTCACATGACGGGTGGCCCTGCCCTCAGCTACATAAGGCCGGTCAAGCTAGCACTGCGTCATTGGCTGGGTGCCTCCGGTGGAGGCAGGATCCTGTGCGTGTTCCTCGATGGAGTTGCTGGAGATCATCCATCGCTTGAGATCGAGAATTGGATTACATCGCTGGAGTAGGAGCATTGATTTATTGGATTATATCACTGGAATCTCTTTTTAATTTAATTTATTTTTTATTTTTAATAAAGGACTTGTCCCAAGCCATCTCTCGTGTGTTTGTTTTAACATTTTGACACTTTCTTTTTGTGAAATGGTACGGGTACTATGTACCTCTTACAAATTCACATGGGGGGCGGGATCTGGGTGTCCCCTTTGTTAAAGGGGGCTTCCAGATTCCAATAAGCCCCCCGCCTGCAGACCCCCACAACCACTGGGCAAGGGTTGTGGGGATGAGGCCCTTGTCCCCATCAACATGGGGACATCCTCCCCATGTTGAGGGCATGTGGCCTGGTATGGTTCAGGAAGGGGGTGCTCTCTCGTCCCCCCCTCTTTTCCTGTGGCCTGCCAGGTTGCGTGCTTGGATAAGGGTGGTGTGGATTTTTGGGGGGAACCCCACACCATTTTTTTTTTGGCACGGAGTTCCCCTTAATATCCATACCAGACCAGAAGGGCCTAGTAATGGAATTTTGGGGGACCCCCACGCATTTTTATTTTTTATTTTTCAATAACTTTTATGTGTATTGTCGGGACCGACAATTCATTAATAGCCGGCACTAGCGCTAGTACTTTTAAATTACTTTTTTTTCCTTTAGAAATGTAATTTTGCTCTTGGACCACTGCACCACTTTACAGGCAAATATAGACACCCCCAGGTATGAAATTTAAAGGAATATTTCACTTTTATTGTTTCACTTTAAGCATTATTAAAATCACTGCTCCCGAAAAAACTTTCGTTTTTAAAACTTTTTTTTTGCATTTATACATGTCCCCTGGGGCAGGACCCAGGTCCCCAAACGTGTTTTATGACAATAACTTGCATATTAACCTTTAAAATTAGCACTTTTGATTTTTTATGTTCGTGTCCCATAGACTTTAACGGTGTTCACACGTTCAAACAAATTGTTTGCCTGTTCGCATGTTTTGGATGCGAACCGAACAGGGGGGTGTTTGGCCCATCCCTACCCAGGACTTCCTCACCTGTTCAGAGGCTGCCAGTCCCAGACACCAGTTTCAAGCACACCAACAAACAAACACAGGCTCAGTTCAGGGGATGTATTTTTGTAGATCTATTACAGTGCTTTAAACAAAAGAGAAGCATAAGGGATAAGGGCGCAGGATACTCTTTGTTCAGTATTACATACTGACTGCCTTCCAGGGGCAGCAACCTCAGGAGAATAACCCTTCGGAACAGGCCTTCGAAACACTTATGCCTTGTATGCACTCTTTCGGAAAGACAGAGTTAAAAGGAAAGGTGGAGGGGTCTGTCTGTATGTGAGAAGTGATCTCAAAGCGAGTGTGAAAAAGGACCTGGTGGATGGAGAGTGTGATGAGTCTGAAGCATTATGGGTGGAACTGCATACAGTTGTGCGTAGTTCAAAGTTAATTGTTGGAGTTTGTTATAGACCACCCAATGTTAATGAGGGGGTGGAGACTCAGCTCCTTGCACAGATGGAAAGGGCTGCAAGGACTGCAAGGGCTGGGACAGTGATAATAATGGGGGATTTTAACTACCCATAAATTGTCTGGAGCAATGGCACTGCTGGGACAGTTAAAGGGCACAAATGTATAAACCTATTACAGGACACTTTTATGGTCCAGTTTATTGAGGCCCCAACTAGGAATGATGCTCTGTTGGACCTGGAAATCTCAAACCATGCAGAGCACATTAGTAATGTTCAGATAAAGGAACACCTGGGTAGCAGTGACCATAACATGATTTAATTTGATTTTAGCTGTAAGCAAAAATCACATACGGGAAAGATAAAAACACTTAATTTCAAGAGAGCACATTTTTCAAGGATGATGGCTGCTCTCCAGGACTTACTGGGAGAGAATATTGGCATCAATGGGCACAGAACAGAAATGGGAATTCTTCAAAAAGACTGTTTGTGAACTCACTGCAAAATATATTCCCATGGGCAATAAGTTTAAAAGGCTAAAAATAAAACCTATGTGGCTCACGGCCAAAATTAAAAAAGCTATAAACAATAAGAAAATAGCCTTTAAAAAATATAAAAATGAAGGATCACTAGTGTCATTTAAATGTTACAAAGAATATAACAGAATATGTAAAAAAGAAAATCAAGGATGCAAAAATTCAAAACGAAACAGACAGATTGCAAAAGATAGTAGGACAAACCCCAAAAAAATCTTCAAATATATTAATAGTAAAAAGGTCAAGTCTGAGCAAGTAGGCCCTTTACAAAATAATCTAGAGTGGGTGACTGGGGACAAAGAGAAGGCTAATTTATTAAATACTTTCTTCAGCTCTGTGTATACAAAGGAGCATGGGGGAGCGCATGTCCATAATGGGGGTGGTAGTGACACAGCCCCAAATCCACAATGGCTCAAAAGTGATATGGTCCAGAAATATGTAGACAGAATAAGGGGGAAAAAGCACCTGGACCTGATGGCATCCACCCACGGATCCTAAAAGAATTGAGCTCTGGAATTTCAAAGCCATTGTATCTAATTTTTAGGGACTCATTAATGACACGAATAGTACCACTGGATTGGTGCAGAGCCAATGTGGTGCCTATATTTAAAAAGGGAACAAAGTCTTTACCAAGTAACTATAGACCTGTTAGTTTAACTTCTATAGTTAGGAAGATACTGGAGAGATTAATAAAAGACCATATAGACGAGTTCTTGCAGGAAAAAAATATTTTAACCACTTGCTGACCGCCCCATGTATATATACGTCGGCAGAATGGCACGTACAGGCAAAATCACGTACCTGTACGTGACATTCTTCCGGTGGGTGGGGTTGTCCGATCGGAACCCCCTCCGCTGGCGGGGACGGTCGGCATCGCTTCAGGAGCGATCCGGGACGAGGGGACGACCAGTGGTTTCTGGCCACCCCCTCGCGATCGCTCCTGGCGAATGAAAAGCTTCCCCTTCCTGTCTATTGTATAGACAGGAAGGCGGAAGTGATGTCACGCTCGGTGCGCCGGTCTATGTGACCGGAACGCCAAGGAGAGAACATGTACAGGTTAGTGCACAAACAGTACACTGACACCAGTACACATAGGCACATAATCCACCCCCCTGTCACCCCCTGATCACCCCCCAGATCACCCCCTGCCCCCCCAGTCACAGTGTCACTAATTGCAGTGATCATTTATTTACTGATCACTGCATTTAGTGTCAGTGTGACTGTAATAACTGTCAGGGCAGTTAGTTTTAGGTCCAAGGTAGCCCCCTACCCCCCCCCCTAATAAAGGTTTAACCCCCTGATTGCCCCTAGTTAACCCCTTCACCCCCTTTTGCCAGTGTCACTAAGCGATCGTTTTTCTGATCGCTGCATTAGTGTCGCTAGGTAACCATTTTTATTTTATTTTAACCGCCATGTTTATATAGGTTCATAAATAGGTTTATAGGTCAGGTACCCCCATATTACAACCTAAATAAAGGTTTTAACCCCCTGATTGCCCCTAGAGTTAACCCTTTCACCAGTGATCACTGTATAACTGTCACTGGTGACGCTGGTTAGCCAGTTAGTTATTTCGTTATTTAGGTTCCCCGTCAGGTTTTTATATAGCGTCAGGTACCCCCATATATTACCTAATAAAGGTTTTAACCCCCTGATTGCCCCTAGTTAACCCTTTCACCCCCTTTTGCCAGTGTCACTAAGCGATCGTTTTTCTGATCGCTGCATTAGTGTCGCTAGGTAACCAGTTTTTTTTAGGGTAACCACCATGTTTATATAGGTTCATAAATAGGTTTATAGGTCAGGTACCCCCATATTACAACCTAAATAAAGGTTTTAACCCCCTGATTGCCCCTAGAGTTAACCCTTTCACCAGTGATCACCGTATAAATGTCACTGGTGACGCTGGTTAGCCAGTTAGTTATTTCGTTATTTAGGTTCCCCGTCAGGTTTTTATATAGCGTCAGGTACCCCCATATATTACCTAATAAAGGTTTAACCCCCTGATTGCCCCTAGTTAACCCTTTCTCCCCCTTTTGCCAGTGTCACTAAGCGATTGTTTTTCTGATCGCTGCATTAGTGTCACTGGTGCCGCTAGGTAGCCAGTTTTTTTTTTTGTATTACTGTTACGGGTGACGCTGGTTAGTTAGCTTGTTTTTTATACTGTCAGAGCACCCGCCATTTATTACCCAATAACGGTTTAACCCCCTGATCGCCCGGCGGGTGATATCAATTAGGTTTTAGGGTCAAATAAGGTCTGCGTCGCCCCAGGTTAGTGCCAGTACCGCAAACACCCACGCGCAAAGCATACACCTTCCTTAGTGGCACAGTATCTGAACAGATCAATATCTGATCTGATCAGATCTATACTAGCGTCCCAGCAGTTTAGGGTTCCAAAAAAACGCATTGTTAGCGGGATCAGCCCAGATACCTGCTAGCACCTGCGTTTTCCCCATCCGCCCAGCCCAGCCCACCCAAGTGCAGTATCGATCGATCACTGTCACTTACAAAACACTAAGCACACATAACTGCAGCTTCCGAAGAGTCAGGCCTGATCCCTGCGATCGCTAACATTTTTTTTGTGGTAGCGTTTTGATTCAGTCGCTAACAGTCAGGAGCTTTTTTACCTGTGAATCTCAAAAAAATAAAAAAAATAAAAATAGTTGTCGTTTTATTGTTCTCTCTCTCTCTCTATTCTCTCTCTATTGTTGCTCTTTTTTTACTCCATTCTATTCTGCAATGTTTTATTATGTTTTATCATGCTTGCTTTTCAGGTATGTAATTTTGTTTATTGTGTTTTAGTGTTAAGCATTTTTTTGTTTTCAGGTGCGCCATTCAGTTGCAGCGCGGATTTATTTATCTTGACAGCAACAGCGTTTGCTCCCACAATACATAAAGCCGCGACTCCAACGCTGTAGGAGGTGATTTCACCACCACAGTTAAAAAAAAGAGCATATGTGCCGAAGCATGGGGGCAGCAGGGGGGGGGGAGGAGCGATTGGCTCCTAATGCCACGTACATACGGTCGAAATTCCGACCGTGTGTACACGGCATAACTTTTGCGGGAGGATGCCCCCATGCATCGGCATATATAAATGGTTCATGTATGCCCATCATTAGAAGTGGGTGGATGAAGGGAGGTATTCTAATGGTGGGCATACCCACCAATCAATCTCTTTTTTTCGTTCAGCCAAGAGACTGCATGAAAAAAAAAAGATTACAATATATGTCCAGTATGTTGCTGGACTTTGAATGGTTATACCAGAATGATGCCTGCAGGTTTAGGTATCATCTTGGTATCATTCTTTTCAGCCAGTGATCGGCTTTCATGTAAAAGCAATTCTAGCGGGTAATTAGCCTCTAGACTGCTTTTACAAGCAGTTGGAGGGAATGTCCCCCCTCCCGGATATAAACCGCGCCATTAGGAAATTGGGAAAGCATTTTATCACACCAATCTTGGTGTGGTCAGATGCTTTGAGGGCAGAGGAAAGATCTAGGGTCTAATAGACCCCAATTTTTTCAAAAAAAGAGTACCTGTCACTGCCTATTGCTATTATAGGGGATATTTACATTCCCTGAGATAACAATAAAAATCATAACAAAGAAAAAAAATGGAAGGAACAGTTTAAAAATAAAATAAAAAAGCTAAATAAATAAAAAAAAAAACTAAAAAAAAAAAAAAAAAGCACCCCTGCCCCCCTTCTCTTGCGCAAAGGCGTACACAAGCGTTGGTCTGGCGTCATATGTAAACAGCAATTGCACCATGCATGTGAGGTATCACCGCGAAGGTCAGATCGAGGGCAGTAATTTTAGCAGTAGACATCCTCCGTGAATCTAATGGTATCATGTAAAGTCTTTTAAAGGCTTTTAAAAATGTATGTAGTTTGTCGCCACTGCGTGTTTGTGCGCAATTTTAAAGCATGTCGTGTTTGGTATCCATGTACTCGGCCTAAGATCATATTTTTTATTTCATCAAAAATTTGAGCAATATAGTGTGTTTTAGTGCATTAAAATAAAAAAAGTGTATTTTTTCCACAAAAATGCGTTTGAAAAATCGCTGCGCAAATACTGTGTGGAAAAAAAAAATGCAACACCCACCATTTTAATCTGTAGGGCCTTTGCTTTAACAATATATATAGTGTTTGGGGGTTCAACGTAATTTTCTTGCAAAAAAAAAAATATGTTTTCATGTAAACAAAAAGTGTCAGAAAGGGCTTTGTCTTCAAGTGGTTAGAAGAGTGGGTGACGTGTGACATAAGCTTCTAAATGTTGTGCATAAAATGCCAGGACAGTTCAAACACCCCCCAAATGACCCCATTTTGGAAAGTAGACACCCCAAGCTATTTGCTGAGAGCAATGTTGAGCCCATTAAATATTTTTTTTTTTTGTCCCAAGAGATTGAATAATGAAAAAAAAATATATATATATTTTTTTTTTACAAAAAGTTGTCACTAAATGATATATTGCTCAAACATGCCATGGGCATATGTGGAAATACACCCCAAAATACATTCTGTTGCTTCTCCTGAGTACGGGGATACCACATGTGTGGGACTTTTTGGGAGCCTAGCTGCGTACGGAACCCCAAAAACCAATCACCGCCTTCAGGCTTTCTAAGGGTGTCATTTTTTTATTTCACTTCTCACTGCCAATCACAGTTTCGGAGGCCATGGAATGCCCAGATGGCATAAAACCCCCCAAAATGACCCCATTTTGGAAAGTAGACACCCCAAGCTATTTGCTGAGAGGTATGGGGAGTATTTTGCAGATCTCGCTTTTTGTCACAAAGTTTTGAAAATTGAAAAAAAAAAAAAAAAATTTTTTTTTCTTTACTTTCTTCATTTTCAAAAACAAATGAGAGCTGTAAAATACTCACCATGCCTCTCAACAAATAGCTTGGGGTGTCTACTTTCCAAAATGGGGTCATTTGGGGGGGGGGGGGGTTTGTGCTATTTTGGCATTTTATGGCCTTCAAAACTGTGATAGGTAGTGAGGAGTGAAATCAAAAATTTGCACCCTTAGAAATCCTGAAGGCGGTGCTTGGGTTTCGGGGCCCCGTACGCGGCTAGGCTCCCAAAAAGTCCCACACATGTGGTATCCCCATACTCAGGAGAAGCAGCAAAATGTATTTTGGGGTGCAATTCCACATATAACTATGGCATGTGTGAGCAATATATCATTTAGTGACAACTTTTTTAAAAAAAAAAAAAATCTTTTTTATTTTTGTCTTTATTCAATCACTTGGGACTAAAAAAAAAAATATTCAATGGGCTCAACATGCCTCTCAGCAAATAGCTTGGGGTGTCTACTTTCCAAAATGGGGTCATTTGGGGGGGTTTTCTTCTCTGCCATTTTAGCACCTCAAGAAATGAAATAGGCAGTCATAAATTAAAAGCGGTGTAAATTCCAGAAAATGTACTCTAGTTTGTAGACGCTATAACTTTTGCGCAAACCAATAAATATACGCTTATTGGCATTTTTTTTTACTAAAGACATGTGGCTGAATACATTTTGGCCCAAATGTTTGACTAAAATTGAGTTTATTAGATTTTTCTTATAACAAAAAGTAGAAAATCTCTTTTTTTTTCAAAATTTTCGCTCTTTTTCCGTTTATATCGCAAAAAATAAAAATCATAGAGGCAATCAAATACCATCAAAAGAAAGCTCTATTTGTGGGAAGAAAAGGACGCAAATTTCGTTTGGTTACAAAATTGCATGACCGCGCAATTACCAGTTAAAGTAGTGCAGTGCGAAATTGAAAAAAGACCTCTGGTCCTTAAGCTGACAATTGGTCCGGGGCTGAAGTGGTTAAGCAACAGACAGCATGGATTCATGAAAGACAGAAGTTGTCAGACAAACCTGATTTCTTTTTATGAGGAGGTAAGTAAAACCTTGGACAGAGGGGTGGCGGTGGACGTGGTATACTTGGATTTTGCAAAAGCGTTCGATACAGTTCCGCACACACGGCTCATGTGTAAGGTAAAGTCTACAGGTTTGGAAATATCGGTTTGTAAATGGATAGAAAATTGGCTAAAAGACAGAATTCAGAGAGTAGTGGTTAATGATTCTTAGGCCACTTTCACACTGGGGTGGTTTGCAGGCGCTATTGCGCTAAAAATAGCACCTGCAAACCGACCTGAAACAGCCATTGCTGTGTCTTCAGTGTGAAATATTAACCCTTTTTCGGCCGCTTGCGGGGGTAAAACCGCCCCGCTAGCGGCCGAAATGCGTCGCTAAAACGACGGTAAAGCGGCGCTAAATATAGCGCCGCTTTACCGCCAGCGCACCCAGCGTCCCAGTGTGAAAATAGCCTTACTCTGAATGGTCTAAGGTTATCAGTGGTGTACAACAAGGTTCAGTGCTGGGACCCTTACTTTTTAATATCTTTATAAATGATATTGGGTCTGGAATCAAAAGTAACATTTCCGTCTTTGCAGATGACACCAAGTTATGCAGTGGAATAACTTCCTTATCTCTGTCTAATTGGGCAACTATGTGGTAGATGAGGTTTACTGTTGATAAATGTAAAGTTATGCACTTGGGGGCTAAGAATATGCATGCATCATACATGCTAGGGGGAGTACAACTGGGGGGATCCAAAGTGGAGAAGGATCTGGGGGTTTTGGTAGATCATAAGCTCAATAATAGCATTGTCAGGAAATGCTCCATCCGCTGATAATATCTGTCCTTTTGCGTGCAGTACTGAGGTCCACCAGCAGGTGTCTCCTGGCAGTTTGGAACTGTCATGAGAGCTTTTCCTTGCTGATGTTATGTAATTTTTGGGCTGCAGTACTGGCGTCCATCAGTGAATGGATCCTGGCAGTGTGGAGCAGACAGCACCTCCTGCAATCAGGTGTCACTTGAGGCCAATCACAGGCCTATAAATAGCCGGCAAGCACTCACATGTTTGCCTTGGTTTTGTTCCTGAGCTGCATCCAGTTACCTGTTACCCTGAACCATGATTCCCGCATCCTGATCCTGTTGTACCTGATCCTGTCCATTCCTGCATCCCTGGAACCTTGTCCTGCTACCTGATCCCTTTTCACCTTCCCCCATCGGCTGATTCCCTGTGTATGACCCTGGCCTGGCTTATGTTTGTGTTTCTGGAACTGCCCTTTGTTTATCTGCTGATTCTCTGTGTATGACCCTGGCCTGGCTTACGTTCTTGATTACGGTATTCCCCAACTACTGTATATAGTTATTTGTAGGTCACTGTTTGGTTTATTGTCACTGTTTGGTATTGGAGGTGTTTGTGTACTTATATATCACTAATCTTAATAAACATTTATATTCACTTTACATGCTTTTTGGTTCTCTCCTTGTAGTCCACACAGTCTGGTCTTGCCTGGTATATGACAAGCATGCAATGCCAAGCTGCGGTTTCCAAAGCAAGCAAAGTCCTTTCTTGTATTAAGAGAGGTATGGACTCCAGTTCTCAAAAAGGATATTGGGGAACTGGAGAAAGTGCAGAGAAGGGCAAACAAACTGATAAGAGGCATGGAGGAGCTCAGCTATGATGAAAGATTAGAGGAACTGAATTTATTCACCCTTGATAAGAGGAGATTAAGGGGGATATGATCAACATGTACAAATATATAAGGGGTCCATATAGTGAACTTGGTGTTGAGTTATTCACTTTACAGTCAACAAAGAGGACAAGGGGGCACTCTTTACGTCTAGAGGAAAAGAGATTTCATCTCCAAATATGGAAAGTTTTCTTCACAGTAAGAGCTGTGAAAATGTGGAATAGACTCCCTGCAGAGGTGGTTCTGGCCAGCTCAGTAGAATGCTTTAAGAAAGGCCTGGATACTTTCCTAAAATGTACATAATATAACTGGGTACCAACATTTATAGGTAAAGTTGATCCGGGGAAATTCCGATTGCCTCTCGGGGGATCAGGAAGGAATTTTTTTCAACCTAACTAACTATGTAACTATGTACACACAAACTGAAATCAGCAGATTCAGCAGGAACTGGACAACTTTCAGCACATGTGTAGCTCATAGTTGCCAACAGTCACAAATTGGCCAGGGCAATCCCAAAAATCTGACTGACGTCCCAGGCAGAGCTCGTCCCGTGCAGAATTCTGAAAATTTAGTTCTGTCATGGACACTCAGTCATGGAGACCCCCCTACCTCCTCCACCTCCAGGAAGTCAGGTGCTGCCTGCCTGTTTGCAGATTGGTCAGTCGTGAGTGAGTGGGCATTGCCACCAGAGGGTGATCATTGTTAATATAGAGTCCAGCTGTGTGCTGAGGTAAGGGGTGGATCCATACTCCCTTGTCACTGTTTCTGTATGGAGCTGAACCAGTGCTGCTCTCACTGGAAGAAGCAGAGCCTGAACCCGGGAACTTCAGAGAGTGTCCCCAACCTAACCGCCTGTACAGGTCTGGTGCCAGCGGGGAGGAGACATCTATCCCCTGAAGCTGTGAAACAGGAGGGCACCGTCTGATGTAAGATCTGTGAGGTTGAAAGCAGTAGAGGCTGGGCAGTACTCACATTCTCATCATCACCATCCTGCACATGCATAGATCGCTTGTGTTTTTATACTTAGCCAGGCACTGTGACCACATGGGCTCCTCTTATTTATTTAGCCTTTGCTGATTGTTACCGTGCCCTTCCTCCTGTGACCAGGGGTCTGCCTTCCATCATGTAAAATTTATTGGGGAGGGAGGATAGATAGGAGGCACTCATCTCCAACTTCAGAACCTGTTTCCCCTCTTAGTGTAATGTCAGCTCTCCCATGGTTGGGAGGATTGCCAGATGCTATATGGGGGAGTAATAATAATCTAGCATTTTGTGATGGGAGAACGTGTGTGATGGGGTTGCTGGCACAGGCTGAAGTGTGCAGGGAAGTTTGGAGGGCATGGAGCTGTTCTGCAAGCTGTATGAGGTGAGGAAGAAGAAACTCTCTTATGCCGAACAGTAATTGAAAGTGTCTCCCTCTCCCTCTCCCTCTCTCTCTTTCTCTCCCTCTTCCCCTCTCTCTTTTTCTCTCTCGCTCTCTATCTAAGTTTCTTTCTCTCTCCGTCCATCCCTCTTTCTCCTTTTTTCTTTCCCTATATATTACCAGATTCTCCACTATGTAAGTCATCTCAGACTATATTTAACCACACCCCCTTAAGCCATACCTACGATTTAGCATAATTTAAACCACGCCTCTTTTTCTGTGTGCCACTAGGGGCGCCACAGTTTTCCTCTCCAGCTAGGCCACGCCTACAAATGAATGCCCCATCCCTAATTAAAATAATACTATGCCTACATCAAAAAAAGTGTCCCTAAAATTTTTGGGAGAATGTTGGCAACTATGGTAGCTTGACCAAAAAAAAACTATTTAAAGGGTAACCCCACTTTTGCGAAAAAAAAACAAACAAATAGCAAACAAAAAAATAATATAGTGTATACAATTCATATTGTAATTGAATATTATTAAACACTACCTTTGCTTTTCAATCTGCAGCTTTATAATATACTATAACTGCAATATGGTCTTTGAAGCCCGGCTTCTGTATTTGAAAGTGAAAGTAACAGCTCCTGCGGCTCCTCCAACAACCTCCCTGCTCTGTACTCAGGAAAAGTCTTGATCTGGCAGAATGCAGCATGCTCAAGGGCAGAAGAGGGGGAGGGAAGCGCTTGTGAGCTGCAGTGTGATCTCCATTCTCCTACCTGGTCTTTGAAGTTCTGGGTCCGAAAATGTGTGTGTACTCCCTGAGGTGTATAGAAGAGCCAGAAAGTTAACCATGTGGAAGATAGTGGAGCCTTGGGGGGGGGGGCAAAGATGAGGGTAGAGGAGAGGGGTTGTGTTGGGGGGGGGGGGGTGCAGAGGTTATTGCTGAGGAGGAGTGTAGTAATGAGATATGGACTCTGTACCTAACGCTTTCTTGAAAACTGCACCCTGTGCATAATGCACTCCAGAACCTTGAACCTTTGGAGTGCGTTACGCACTCCAAAGCCCTGTAATTTGTGCTTAGCACTCTCCTGCACTTTGTGCTCTGTGCGCAATGCACTCCTGAACCCTACACCTTGTATGTAGAGCATCCCAGAACCCTGCACCCTGTATGTAGTGCACCCCAGAACACTGCACTCTGTATGTAGCGCTCTCATAAACCCTGCACTCTGTGCATAACGTACTCCAGAACCCTACACTCTGTGTGTAAGGCACTCCAGAACCCTGTGCATAACGCACTCCAGAACTGTTTACTCTGTACCTAACACTCTCATGAATCCTACAGTCTGTACGTAACACACTCCAGGACCTTGCACCCTGTGCATAGAGCACTCCAGAACCTTGCACCCTGTGCATAGCACATTCCATAACCCTGAACTCTGTAACTAGCACTCTTCTAAACCCTACAATCTGTACATAACACACTCCAGAACCATGCACCCTATGGATAACGCGTTCCAGAACCCTGCACTCTGTGTGTAACGCACTCCAAAACCCTGCACCTTGTCTATAACACACTCCTGACCCCTGCACTCTGTAACTTGAACTCTCCTGACCTCTACGATTTGTACGTAACACACTCTGGAACCTTGAACCCTGTGCATAACACATTCCAGAACCCTGCAATCTGTGCTTAACGCACTCCAAAACCATGCACCCTTTTTTTCTTCTTTTTTTTTAAATGATGGTGCTGGGGTTTGTATGTATCCATGATACTCTTGCTTGTGGAACAATAATCAAAGCATATTTTATAGGTACAAGGAAACTCAAGTTTTGTTTACCACCCCTTAGGCTCTCCCAACTTTTACCACGACACGCTATAAATACCGCAGGTTACTTACAGTACTTCAAGTGTCTCTCATTCTAAAGTTCAAAAGTTGGGAGGTGTGAAAAGTACAAAAATAGATACTTGTACTCGGTCCCTAGAGATTGACTCTCTCTCAGTGAGTTTGGCTGGGTCTAATAGTCCAGGTGAGTGGCTGGAGGGATCCCAAGACCAATTCTACAGGTAAGTGACTGGAGGAGTCTCTTGGCTGGAAACAGATGAATGGCTGTAGGCACAGGACTACCCCATTCAAGGCACAGTGCTAAAGATCGGCACATCTGCAGTGGCTGGGATTTCTTTGAAAGCTTGTGGCTTTTATGCTCTAGCCCGGCTGCCGATATGCCAGAATTAACAGTAGAGGACTAAACACCTGGCAGCAGATCACATGCCCCACCAATCTCTGCCTCATCAGGTGTGGGCTCTTTGAGCTTGTGAAGGTGGGAAACAGTGAAACGTGTATCCCCTGGGCATGTGCAACAGTCCAAAAGGTGCAAAAAGGAGTTAAAGGACCTGAAGTGGAGCAAGGTAATTTAAGGAGCACTTATCTACAAAGATACAAATAATTTATTGTATTTGGACCCTAATTTTATTCTGGAGTTCCTTTTTTTAATTATATCTAAATTTCTTTGCTCCTGGAATGTTAGAGGTATGGCTTTTAAACAGAATCTACACATAACAAACTGTATTTAAACCCTAGTAATAGACTGACGTTATTTTTTTTACACCTTTGAATATGTTTTTATGAGGACTAAGCCACAGCCTCTGGATAAGGAATCAAGCCACAGCATACTAAAGAGCTGCCTACTAATAAACCTCTAGACTGCATGCCCATTGGGAACACCAGCCCACATCGGAGAAACCAGTTCTACATAACTTACATTTTTCTAAATGTTACACTTTTTTAGCTTCACAGCATTAGGGTAAAAAATACGTCCCAGTAGGCTTCTGCTGCCTCCAGTCAGACTGCTGGGGCATGGATTTTTGATGCTGTGTATGTCTATGAACTCACACAACACAGACATTTTTTTTTCTTTTGCTTTCACTTCTTGCTCAAGAGCAAAGCAGAAAGTGAGAGGCAGACCCTTCAAGTGATGTAATCCTCATAAGGGTTAACAGAATTAGTGTCTTCATTAGAAGATTCCCCCCTCTATTACTGTTCTGGTGCCAACCCATAATTTGAGATTTCCTTTTGCTTGAACTTTTATTGATAGCAGTAAATAGGACACATAGGGGGTTATTTACTAAAGGCAATCCCACTTTGCACTACAAGTGCACTGCAAGTGCCACTACAGGAGAGTGATTTATAAAGCCAATATTCAAGATGTTTGAAAATAAAACTTGCAGGAATTCTCAGAATTAGAAACCCTCTTGCAGTCCCTAGAGTAAGGCAAATATGGCTTAGGTGGATGCAGCTAGGGGAACTGCATAGGGTCCAATAGGAACTGCATATTTGTGGTTTATGACTTTAGCTCAAGGCTTTTCTACAGCCTGAGTTAAGGCCTCATCTGTTTTGTCAAACTTTTCATAATAGTTCATTGTAGATTGTTATAATGTAAGGATGCAAACCCACATACGTGATGCAGTGTCATGGCAAATTGACCTTAGTCATGTATAATATGAAAAGGTATTAGGATACGCTAATATTTAGAAGAAAGGACAGACAAGCCTTATATTCTCTTCTAGAATCAAAATCAATAAAGTTTTTAAGATTGTACAAAGGAAAGAAATATACTGTAAATGTGCATCATGTTCTAAATGATTAATGCTTAAATTATTCCTTAGTCACACCCAGAAACGGCACAAAATTAGGTGATTATTTGGTCTCTCATCTGTCTACCTGCTTCACAGAAGTCTTCAGTAACTAAAAGAAGTACCCCATTCACTAGGAGATTTCTTTCAATGTCCTTTGGATCTGCATGCAAAAAAAGCTTAATTATTAAACCTTTACTCTGCAAGATCACTCCCTCCTTTTCCCCTTCTTCTGTTGCGAACTGGGGCAAAGACTTTATGGATTCAGAGTTACTTGATAAACTGTTGCAGGGATACAACAAAGTCCTCCTTGATACCTTGTGAATATTGGAGGGAAACACAGATGAAAATTCTTCACCGTGCCTATATACCCTTCCTCATGGTCAAAAGTAACCCTCAGTCGTTCCTCTGTCCTCTCTGGCACCAGGCAAGACCTACTTTTAGCACACCACTTCTGGTCATGTACATACATCTCCGCTTTATGGGAACAAATCATATCCTTCATACAGGGAATTACCCTGCTGCATCTTTCTAAAGACTCTCTGCTTCTAATCTTTGTTTACTGGGACAAGCAACATGGTCCTCCAATGCTAATCATTCACATAAAGAGTGGATCCTAATTACCTTATATACTCGAGTATAAGCCGAGATTTTCAGCCCTTTTTTAGGGCTGAAAGTCCCCCCCTCAGCTTATACTCGAGTCAGCACCGTCTGTCTGCATTAACAGCGTGTCATGCAGACAGACGTCAGTGTTCAAAAGCCGCGCCTCCTCCTCCCCCCCATCCGTGATAGGCGGACACTAATTTTCCCAGCAGTAAGTCAGTGTGCAGTGTTCCGCCTATCATGGAAAACAGAGTGTTCCTCATATCACGGACGAGGAGGAGGCGCGGCTTTTGAATTTGTAATGGCGCCTTACACGCTGATCGCCAGGATCAGCATGGGGGACACAGGACATCGGACATCCAGCGATCGTGCCGACAAGGAGGCATTAACGATCGCAAGCCTCCAATGGTGGACACAGGTGACAGATCGGAGGGAGGCAGATCGGCACATCGGCACAGGTAGGCTGCAATGGGGACACAGGGGGGCGTTTGTACAGGACACAGGGGACATGCAGCTGCAGATGGGCATTTGCTGACCCTCTTTTCCATTTACAGTAGCTGCTGCATTTTTCACCCTCGGCTTATACACGGGTCAATACGTTTTCCCATTTTTTTTGTGGTAAATTAGGGGCCTCGGCTTATATTCGGGACGGCCTATACTCAAGTATATACGGTAGCCTTTTTGCAGCTAGGAGAGAAATTCTTAAAAATTGGACCTCTCCATCCTGTCCAAAAATATCACAGCTCAAACAAGAGCTACTGCTGCAACTACACAAGGATTTCACTACCGATTTTAACCACCTGGTAGCAAACAAACTCTTCTTCTCACGATGCGGAGCATTCATAAACTCAACAATACATCCAGAGACACTCAAGTCTTTTCATAGCCCGTTCTTCTACTACAAGAATCTCTAATCGCAAGAGAACAACGATGACACTCCTTGAGTTCTCTCTCATCCTATATATCTAATTTAAGCCTATAGGGTTTGGATCCAGACCATTTACTTCTAACCCGCAAATGTCTGACTTATAATGAGCAACTCTCCACTTTTGCCTGAATAGCTAGTTCAACTTCTGCATAAGGAAAATAGTCGCAGGTTGACCCCCCCTCCTTTTTCTTTTCCTTCCTAGTTTTCCCCTAATAGCTTAGTATTCTTTTATAGGAGATCCATCCAGTTCTATATTGGTGTTCTCAGTTATTATTACTGGTTTCACTAGATTTACTGCTATATGTAGAAAATTAATTCTCCAATAACTGTACCCCTCCCCCACGGAGTACCAGGGTACATTGATTATCCACCCCTCCACTTAGCCTTAATTGTATCTATATATTTTCACTTGTATCAGTATTTTATTTTATCGTGTACCTTATCACTACTGTTCAAATGTTAAAATGTAATATTTCAGGTGGCGCAGAGTTCCTCCTGTCGCTCACACTATATATCTGTGTGACTAGTTCTTCAATAAATTATAAAAAAAAAAAAAAAAAAGCTAAATTATGGATCCCTATGCAGACAACAAAGTCTGCAGTGCTCGTAATGCCGCGTACACACGTGCGGACTTTTGCCGGCGGACTTAGTCCAGCGGACAATCCCGCGGGACTTTCCAGCTGGGTCCGCTGGACTTTCCGAGCGTATGGACTTGCCCACACACGTGCGGACTTGCCCACACACGCACGGACGGATAATCCGCCGGCCAAAGTCGCGGCACAGGCATTCCGGGCAGAGAGAGCGTCGGGTCAACATCGGAAGAAGAAGAACAAGAAGAAGAACAAGAAGAAGGAGAAGGCGCCGGCGGCGCGGAAGACGACGACCGCCGCAAGAACAGAAGAGACCCCCGGAAGACCCCCGAAGGCGGATCGAGAACCCCAGACGACGGCGGCGACGACGAAGAAGGTAGCCGGACTTCCCCCGCTCGGTAAAAGAGCTAGGTAAATGGCGGGGGAGTCCGGCGAGAAGACCCCCAAGACGGAAGAAGACCCCCGGAGCAGTGCAATAAACTATTTTTTCAAAAGTGTGTGTGTTTTTTTTACTTTTTACATTTTACACCTTAGGTGAATGGGTAGGGGTACATCGTACCCCATACTCATTCACATAGGGTGGGGGGCCGGGATCTGAGGGCCCCCTTATAAAAGGGGTCTCTCAGATTCCGATAAGCCCCCGCCCGCAGACCCCGACAACCAACGGCCAGGGTTGTCGGGAAGAGGCCCTTGTCCTCATCAACATGGGGACAAGGTGCTTTGGGGTTGGGGGGCCGCACGGCCCCCCTTTCCCCAGGGCACCCCCCATGTTGAGGGCACGCGGCCTGGTACGGCTCAGGCGGGGGGGGGCGCTCGTTCGTCCCCACCCCTTTCCTGGCCTGCCATGCTGCGTGCTCGGATAAGGGTCTGACATGGATTGGGGGGGACCCCCACGCCGTTTTTGCGGCGTGGGGATTCCCTTTAAATCCATGACAGGTGACGGAGCTAGCGCGCCGGCATTTACTGCCTACGCTAGCTACGTACCTGAAGTTACGTTCGAAATGAACGGACTGCTCCGTGTGTGGGCAAGTCCGTTCATTTTCAAAAGTCCCGCGGACTTGCCTACTAACGGCAGGATTGTCCGCCGGACTGCCAAGTCCAGCGGATAATTTTAAAACCAAACTTAAAACTTTGGCGCCAAAAAGTCCGCCGGACTTTGGCGCCAAAAAGTCCGCCGGCGCCCACACACGAGGGGATTATCCGTTGGACTTCGGTCCAGCGGATAATCCCGCGGGATAGTCCCTTCGTGTGTACGCGGCATAAGACCACAGAAATGTTTCCCATTGCTGGAGAGATAATAAAAAGGACACGTTCCAAAAAGTCACCCTATGCCGGTAAAATTGTCTAGCTCCTCTGATGCCTTTCTTGGAATCCAATTTCTTAGCCAGCTTATGAACCAAAGGAATTTTCCATATCTTACACCTTCTAATAAATAAAACATTTCAAACTAAATAGCCACTCAAATGACTACAAAACTTTAAAACTCAAACAATATGGTGAAAATACTTACCCTAAAGTTATCCCTCCAGAATTTTTTATATTTACTGGTGCAGGATACAGGCATGTACACAACTCACACTCATGTTCGAAGGAACACACCACCTCCAAATTTAGAGAGTTAAAAGTTTCCTATTGTCAAACATTTATTCTCTCCAGTGAGGTAGTTGACCATAGCATAAGAATAACCTTTGTCTGTCACATGACGCTGTCCAGAAACAATATAAATATAAGTAGTCTACATAGGCCGATCAGTGGTCTGTCTCTCTGCACCCATGGTTCCAGCACCTCTGTTACAAGGTTAAAAAGCTCCTAGATAACTGTGCAGTTTAACATGGTGTCTAGACATGCTAAAACATAACACAGATGTGAAGCAGCTAAATACTGTGGAGCATTGAGAATCCAGGTCACAAAATAAATAGATGAATATTGCATGTATGCGTTCTTTATTCTTTATGATTTCTCTTTCGAAAAAAAAATGTTCAGACCAGCTGAATTTTTCATGCTCTACAGAATTCCACTTTCCCTTGTTGTTTGACAACTCTTATTTCTGCTGCAAAACTGCTCTATTAGTTGAAAGTGTTACCTTGACTGACCTTGTTTTGAGCTAACACATGCTAAATAGGGAATTTCTGCTAAAAGAGAAATTAGCAGGGACACAAATTCTATTGTGTTCAGTTTCGTAGTACTGAAGAGAATTCCAATATCTCAGCTCTACTAACCTTTCACTTAGCTACTGTATATGTTCTCGTGCTGTTTATTGCAGGATTCTGATACTAGAAGAGCTCTGAGAATGATTTTTAAGCAACTGTCTATTAGGCTGCAGAACTATGAGTTTGTGTTATTTGAATAATAACCTACCTTTTTTTTACAGAGTTGTCTCGTAACATAGCAATAGTAATTGATGAAGTCTCTCAAAGTGTTTAACACTTACCTATAAACATGTTAATACACTAAGGACACTGTCGGTTTTCTTTTTTATTCACCTAGCAGGTTGAACAAAACAAAAAAAAAAAAAAAAAAAAACTCACTAATTCCTGCACCCACATCCAAGTGATGTGGATGAAGGAATCTTCCCCACTGTGCTATTGTATTCTGATAGTGGGGACTCCATTTCAGAATACACTGATCAGTGCTGCAGCCAATATGCTGCAAGGCAAGCCACTGATCGAACAAGGTTTTACAGCGGGACTATTCAACAGAAGCTAATCTAACAATCGGCCTCTATCAAACAGAGAAGACTGCACACAGACTGAAATTCTGACCCAGCCAAATTTCAACAAATGTGTACTGTAAAGGAAATTTGTAAGTTCTGTATATAATTGTATTCTATTTTGTATGTATTGCACACTGCCCTCACTGTGCACACGGCACTAATAATGTTTTTATTACATGTTTGTATTTTTTCGAGTCCTGATTAGAATTAGTCTGCCTATGTTACGCCTCTTGTTACCATAAACATACAATTGTAATATTAATGTGATACCTACGTAATCATGCGTATAAAAAAACCTTCAATTGCGTCATAATAAAGCAGAACAGTTATTTGGAAAGATGCAGGGTGTATCTTTTGTCTCTGTTCCCTACTGCAGCAGTTATTATTCATTTGGAACCACTAATCAATATGAGGATATGAGTTGCCTATCTATAAATTCCCATGTCAGTACCCAGCTTAACCATCCAGAGTAACATGGCCACTGTTGATCAAAGTCTCATGTAATATAGGAGCACCCAAACAGTGTAATGTAACTTAAACTCAATTCTGTGCTGTGTGAGAAATGTGGGCTCTGTGTGAAATCCCCCCTCCTCCCTCTTGGCAGTGGACTTAAGCCAATCAGAAAGCAGTAGAGCTTGAGCCAATAGGAGCATTAGAGGACTTATTGTGCAACAGTGGATCATGGAATATGTAGTCCCTAAAGAAACACTGTTCACTACAAGTGAATGGAGACTAATGGCTGCAGAACTACAGGAACACAATTCCCTGCATACAGAGGAGGAAAGATACAGCATTTTTCCCAGGCAAAATTAGCTGAGCTCAGGCAGACCAGCATGGGGAGTGAACAGAGGCAGACCTGTGCTAGGGTCTGTGCCTGGCATCTGTAAAACAGAGTCTGCAAGGACTAGAGAGAGAGGGACTGAGCCACAGTGAGAGCTGCTGTGCCTTGAGACCCAGGCTAGGCTAGGGGGACCTGTTGCTGTGTTTCACTACCTCACAGAGAACCTAATCATGAGGATCTGACTATGAGGGGCTGATCATGCGAGCTCCCACTTCTGCGACAACTGATCGCTAACCAAACTGGACTTGATCTCTTGCGTACCAGGAGTGATGACCAGAACTATTAAGCTTAACCCCTAGTTGCCCACAGATAATTCTTGCTGAGACTGCCCCATTTAACAGCCCATCAGCCATCCTTTGTGTACAGATTTAAAGTGATAGCTACATGTGCACTGACAAAAGGGCACCAATGAAAACTGACCAACATTGACAAATAGACACCAGATACTTTACAGCCACCTCTAGAGGTACCCCTTTGCCAGTAGTGCATAAACTCATCCACTATTGGGGCTGTATGTATGTATGTATACAGTGCACCTAGGAACAATGTTTGAGTATCTATTGCTAAGAAATACTGAGGTTTCTTTATGCCATTCATGCTTTCATGGTTAATGCTACGTGGATTAGTGGATTAGCTTTAGCCTTATTGTGGCATAAGTTAATGGCCATAGGTGAGGCTAGCCTGCCTGTCAGTTGATCTAAAGTAGGGATGAGCCGAACACCCCCCAATTCGGTCCCCAGCAGAACAGCGGAATTTTCGGTCCGCTGTGATTAAAGATGGATAGACATCGCAGGACACTTTTTTTTTTTTTTTTAATAAAGGAATTGTCAAACCTGTCTCCTGTCATTTTTTACATTTTTGACACTTTTTGTGGTGAATGAGTAGAGGTACAATGTACCCGATACCCATTCACATAGGGGGGGCAGGATCTGGGGGCCCCCTAGATGCAGAGTATAAGAGGGGATCTCAAATCACCCTCCCCATGTTGAAGGCATGTGGCCTGGTAGGCTTCAGGAGGGGGGGCACTCTCTCGTCCCCCACCTTTTCTTGCAGCCTGCCAGGTTGCGTGCTCGAAGGGTCTGGTATGGATTTTGGGGGGACCCCCACGCCATTTTTGAATTTGATTGATTTTTTACATTTTTGCACGGGGTTCCTCTTAATATCCATACCAGACCTGAAGGGCCTGGTAAATTGACTAGGGGGGGGGGGGGGGGGGGGCTCACACCATTTTGTTTAATGATTTTATCTATATTGCCGGGAGCAGTTTTAAATGACATTTTTTTCCTTTAGAAATGTAATTTTGCTGCTCTCATTCATTACACTATGTGCGGCCGCTATGTAAGCAGCCTTACATAGTGTGGACCCTGAGCCATGATTGGCCAAAGGCACCCTGCCTTTGGCCAATCATGGCTCTCACTGTGATTAGCCAAAGCATGCAGGTCAGGTGCATGCTTTGGCCAATCAGCAGCCATCAATGCACTGCGATCTTGCAGTGCATTAGGGGGCATTCCGCGGACGCTCAAATTTCCCGCAAACGCCCAAAATTTTTCAGAATACGGCGACGGGCAAAGTGGCTCTCCTGTGCCAGATCACGTACACTAGCCCTGTGCCTTCCACTTACTGCAGTCACTTTTAAATACAGAAGCCTGGCTTTTGCATATAGTAGTAACAGCACAACTGTCCGGGCAGGTGCACTTATTGCCCTATTACATTGCTAGTGCCAGGCATCCATCCAGGCAGCACACATAGGAGCTAGTGTGTGTGTGTCAGCACACATAGGAGCTAGTGTGTGTGTCAGCACACATATGAGCTAGTGTGTGTGTGTGTGTCAGCACACATAGGAGCTAGTGTGTGTGTGTCAGCACACATAGGAGCTAGTGTGTGTGTCAGCACACATAGGAGCTAGTGTGTGTGTGTGTGTCAGCACACATAGGAGCTAGTGTGTGTGTGTCAGCACACATAGGAGCTAGTGTGTGTGTGTGTGTGTGTGTGTGTGTGTGTGTGTGTCAGCACACATATGAGCTAGTGTGTGTGTGTCAGCACACATAGGAGCTAGTGTGTGTGTGTGTGTGTGTGTCAGCACACATATGAGCTAGTGTGTGTGTGTCAGCACACATAGGAGCTAGTGTGTGTGTGTGTGTCAGCACACATAGGAGCTAGTGTGTGTGTCAGCACACATAGGAACTAGTGTGTGTGTCAGCACACATAGGAGCTAGTGTGTGTGTGTGTGTGTCAGCACACATAGGAGCTAGTGTGTGTGTCAGCACACATAGGAGCTAGTGTGTGTGTGTCAGCACACATAGGAGCTAGTGTGTGTGTGTGTGTCAGCACACATAGGAGCTAGTGTGTGTGTGTGTGTCAGCACACATAGGAGCTAGTGTGTGTCAGCACACATAGGAGCTAGTGTGTGTGTGTCAGCACACATAAGAGCTAGTGTGTGTGTGTGTGTCAGCACACATAGGAGCTAGAGTGTGTGTCAGCACACATAGGAGCTAGTGTGTGTGTGTCAGCACACATAGGAGCTAGTGTGCGTGTCAGCACACATAGGAGCTAGTGTGTGTGTGTCAGCACACATATGAGCTAGTGCAGGGATCCTCAAACTACGGCCCTCCAGCTGTTGCAGAACTACACATCCCATGAGGCATTGCAAAACTCTGACATTCACAGACATGACTAGGCATGATGGGAATTGTAGTTACTGAACAACTGGAGGGCCATAGTTTGAAGACCCCTGAGCTAGTGTGTGTGTGTCAGCACACATAGGAGCTAGTGTGTGTGTCAGCACACATAGGAGCTAATGTGTGTGTGTGTCAGCACACATAGGAGCTAGTGTGTGTGTGTGTGTCAGCACACATAGGAGCTAGTGTGTGTGTGTGTGTGTGTGTGTCAGCACACATAGGAGCTAGTGTGTGTGTGTCAGCACACATAGGAGCTAGTGTGTGTGTGTGTGTATGTCAGCACACATAGGAGCTAGTGTGTGTGTCTCAGCACACATAGGAGCTAGTGTGTGTGTGTCAGCACACATAGAAGCTAGTGTGTGTGTGTGGCACACATAGAAGCTAGTGTGTGTGTGTCAGCACACATAGGAGCTAGTGTGCGTGTGTCAGCACACATAGGAGCTAGTGTGTCAGCACACATAGGAGCTAGTGTGTGTGTGTCAGCACACATAAGAGCTAGTGTTTGTGTGTGTGTCA
This sequence comes from Lithobates sylvaticus, assembly GCA_028564925.1. Lineage (NCBI taxonomy): Eukaryota > Metazoa > Chordata > Amphibia > Anura > Ranidae > Lithobates > Lithobates sylvaticus. The sequence continues at coordinate 111,987,171 of CM053037.1, read as the reverse complement.
GCACACATAGGAGCTAGTGTGTGTGTCAGCACACATAGGAGCTAGTGTGTGTGTGTCAGCACACATAGGAGCTAGTGTGTGTGTGTCAGCACACATAGGAGCTAGTGTGTGTGTGTGTGTCAGCCCAGTTCTTGTCATCTAAGGCAGCCTCTATCTGCCATAAGGCCCTGTTGCTGTCATCTAAGGCATCCATCTGCAGGAGTTAGTGTGTGTGCTGTGTGAATCCAGCACAATATACACTACCCACTACGATGCCTGGAAGACCGCCAAGGAGAGGCAGACAGTCCCGAGGCAAGAACACAGGGCAAGCAGGCTCTGTTTCTAGAGACAACAGTGCTGGTCGTGGACGTGGTCATGCATCGTCATCAGCACGTGGCCATGGGACACGCTTGTCCTTGTTTTCAGCAGCTAAACATGTTGAGCCGCATCATGCCGAAGGCTTGGTAGAATGGATGACCAAGCCCTCCTCATCCTTTCTCACCCAGGCTCAGGGTACTGGCAGAGCAGCTGCCAACTCGTACTCAATGGCATCATCAGGCACCCCTTCCCTAGACCCACCATGTCCTCCTGAGGAGTCCCCCGAACTGTTTAAGGAACATTGTTGGGTACATGCTCCAGGAGGATGCCCAACGTTTTGAAGGCTTGGATGATGATACCCAGCTTGAGGAAGGCAGTAGTGTGCGCGCAGAGAGAGGGGATGCTGAAGGACAGCAATCTGGCAGTCATGTTCCACCAGCTGCAGCTTACTACCAGGTTTGCTCCAGTGGTGAAGAGGGAGGGGATGATGAGGTCACTGACTCCACGTGGGTGCCTGAAGGGAGAGAGGAGGAGGAGGAGGAGGCGGCGGCACATGTCCAACGAGGCAGGATGCCCTCCGGAGGCCAGCTAGAGGCCAGCACACAAACTGAATCACACCACAGAGCTCCGCCTGTGCAGGGCGCTGCCTCTGCACGTTATCACAAAAGTTCTTTGGTGTGGGCCTTTTTTGAGATGAGTACATCAGATCGCACCACTGCTATTTGCAATATTTGTCTCAAGCGTATCTCGCGTGGCCAAAACATCAGCCGCTTGGGCACCACAAGCATGACCAGACATATGTCGACCTGCCATGCAGCTCGTTGGCAAGCGCACATTAGAGACCCACACCAAAGAACAAAAGCGGACCTCTCCTTGCTCCTCATCAGCTGGGATCTCCAACCCCACTATATCTTCAGTCCTCTCTGAAAGCTGCTCTGAGAGGACTGAAGGTGTAGAATTAGGTGTGTCACAACCAAGTACTTTCAGTACACCGACGTCCGATTGTAGCAGGCAATTTCCCTGCCCCAGCTGCTGGACTGTCGAAAGAAGTTTACTCCCAGCCATCCACATGCCCAGCGGTTTAATGCTAGCTTGGCTAAATTGCTAGCACTTCAACTGCTGCCTTTTCAGTTGGTAGACTCGGCCCCCTTCCGTGAGTTTGTTCAATGTGCAGTTCCTCAGTGGCAGGTTCCCAAACGCCACTTTTTCTCACGGAAGGCGATTCTGGCTCTCTACCGGCATGTGGAAGGCAATGTCCATGCCTCGCTGGACAGGGCGGTCAGCGGTAAGGTGCATATTACCGCTGACTCATGGTCCAGCAGGCATGGACAGGGACGGTATCTGTCTTTCACGGCCCATTGGGTCACTCTATTGGCAGCTGGGAGGGATGCAGGACAAGGTGCAGTAGTGTTGGAGGTTGTTCCGCCACCACGCCTCCAAAATGCTACTACTGGTTGTGACACACCTCTCTCCTCCACCCCCTCCTCTTCTTCTTCCTCCATAGCCTCTTCGAGTGCTCTGTCCTTGGAACCAGCGGTGCTCCGTAGGCGTACAAGGGGCTATGCGAGGGGCTATGCAAGGGGCTTGCGCTGGTGTGTTTGGGGGACAGGAGCCACACTGGGGCAGAGGTTCTGGCAGCTCTGCAGGGGCAGGCCGAGAGGTGGTTGATGCCACGGCAGCTTAAGCCAGGAATGGTGGTTTCAGACAATGGCACCAACCTCCTCTCCGCCCTGCGACAGGGGCAGCTCACCCATGTGCCCTGTATGGCTCACGTCCTCAACCTGGTGGTGCAGCGGTTCTTGGGCAGGTACCCAGGCTTACAGGATGTCCTGAGGCAGGCCAGGAAAGTCTGTGTGCATTTACGCCAATCGTATAATGCCAGTGCTCGGCTGGCTGAACTGCAAAAGGAGTTAAACCTGCCCAAGAACCGCCTAATATGTGACATGCCCACCAGGTGGAACTAAACGTTAGCCATGCTGCAGCGACTGCACACGCAGCAGAGGGCCATCAATGAGTACCTTTGCGACTACGTCACCAGGACAGGGTCAGGGGAGCTTGGATTTTTTTCCCCACGCCAGTGGAGCATGATCAGGGATGCATGCACTGTCCTGCCACCATTTGAGGAGGCCACGAGGATGGTGAGCAGTGACAGTGCATGCATCAGTGACACTGTACCTCTTGTCCACCTGTTGGAGCATACGCTGCGTGGGATAATGGACAGGGCACTTGAGGCAGAACAGAGGCAGGAAGAGGAGGACTTCCTTGCCTCTCAAGGCCCCCTTTATCCAGACAGTGTTCCTTCTGTCCCACCCATCACACAGGAAGAGGAGGAGGAGGAGGAGGATTGTGTGAGCATGGAGGTGGAGCCTGGCACTCAGCATCAGCAGCAGCAGTCTTTTAGGGATGATGTGCAGTCCCAACAAACCAGTGGACTTGTACGTGGCTGGGAGGAGGTGGCTGGCGATCATGTCGTCCTCAGTGACCCAGAAGACTCCGGACCGAATGCCTCAGCTAACCTACGTTGCATGGCCTCCCTGATCCTGCAAAGCCTGCGGAAGGATCCTCGTATTCTTCGGATCAAGGAGAGGGACCATTACTGGCTGGCCACTCTCCTTGATCCACCGTACAAGGGTAAGGTTGCGGACCTTATCTTGCCATCGCAGAGGGAGCAGAGGATGAGACATCTCAGGGAGGCCTTGCAGAAAGGTCTGTGCAATGCGTTCCCAGAAACTGGGAGGTTACAAACTCCTGGTCCTGGACGACGAGTTGCTGAGGCTTCGGTCAGTAGCAGAAGGAGCGGTGGGGAAGGTGGACGTCTGACCGATGCGTTCAGACAATTTTTTAGTCCACAGCCCCAAGGTATGATCGGTTCCAGCAACCATCGCCAGCGTCTGATATACATGGTGCAGGAATACCTAGGGGCAAGGTCAGACTTGGACACCTTTCCCACCGAAAATCCTCTGGCTTACTGGTTCTTGAGGATGGATCACTGGCCAGAGCTTGCACGGTATGCAATTGAGCTACTGGCCTGTCCTGCATCCAGCGTTCTTTCCGAACGCACATTTAGTGCTGCTGGAGGATTTGTCACCGATCACAGGGTGTGCCTGTCCACCGACTCGGTTGATCGACTGACCTTCATAAAGATGAATCAGTCTTGGATCACCACCAGCTACCAGGCACCTGAAGCCACCTGAAGCCATGCCATTTTTCTCAAGGATTTTCAGCCATATGGCCAGGACAAGACATGACATTAAAGCCGCAAGTGGTCTTAAATGGCTTCTTTTTTTCCTTTACAAATGTAATTTTGTGCAGGGACAGTTCTAAACACGGGAAACACATGCCACTTCACAGGCATACTTTAGACACCCCCCCCCCCCCCCCCAGGTACCATATTTAAAGGAATATTTAACTTATTTTTTTTCACTTTATGCATCATTAAAATGACTGCTCCCGAAAAAACTTTAGTTTTTAAAAGTTCTTTTTGCATTGGTATATGTCCCCTGGGGCATGACCCGGGTCCCCAAACCTGTTTTTATGACATTAACATGCATATTGGCCGTTATAATTAGCACTTTTGATTTTGAACTTTCGCGTCCATTGTAATGAATAGGGTTCGAAAATTCGCACAAACTTTCGGTCCGTTCGAAGGTTCTGGTGCGAACCGAACCCGGGGGTGTTCGGCTCATCCCTATTCCTGTCTTAGGATGTCAATGGAACAGTCTTGTCACCATAGGAAAGGTAGTGTGTTAGGACTACATGTTTTTTTTTTGTCCTTGGATGATTGCAGCTGTAATGAATTGTCGGGTCTCGGCAATATAGATAAAACTCTTTGAAATTTTAAATTTTGCCAATTTTCAGCTTTCAACATGACAATTGCACGGTCATGCTACACTGTACCCAAACAAATTTTTTTATCATTTTTTTCCACAAATAGAGCTTTCTTTTGGTGGTATTTGATCAGCTCTGCGATTTAAATTTTTTGCGCAACAAATACATTTTTTTCTTTGTTTCTGTAATATTTTTTGTAAATAAGTACGTTTTCTTCTTCAATGACGGGCACTAATATGGCTGCACTGACGGGCACGGATAAGGCGGCACTGATGGGCACTGATGACGTGGCACCAATGAGGTGGCACTGATGACGTGGCACTGATGAGGGGGCACTGATGGGCACTGATAGGCGGCACTGATGGACACTGATAGGTGGCACTGATGGGCACTGATAGGTGACACTGGTATGCGGCACTGATGGGCATTCATAGGTGGCAATGATGGGCACTCATAGGTGGCACTGATGGGCACTCGTAGGCAGCACTGATGGGTACTTATGGGTGGCACTGATAGGTGGCATGGATGGGTACTTATAGGTGGGCACTGATGGGCATGGATGGGCACTGATAGGTGGCACTGATGACACTGATGGATGGCATTGCTGGGCATCACTGAATTTGTTTGTTTTCATAATGGTGCCAGTCAGTGCCTATTTGTGGGCACTGATTGGAATTGATTGGGCATATCTTGGCACATGTGGATGGCCATGGGGGATTTACCTGGCCATCCACATGTTATGTGCTTTCCTGATGGCCCTGGCAGCTTTCCTGATGGTTAAGTGTGGGCATCCGAGAGGGGGCTGTGCTGAAAAAAAATATGCACAGACCCCCCCTGTCAGGAAAGCCACCAATCGGCACTCCTCTACTCGCGTCTGTCAGATGTGAGTGAGAAAAAGCCAATCAACGGCTCTTCCTGTTTACATCGTGATCAGCCGTGATTGGACACGGTTGATCATGTGGTAAAGAGCCTCCTCTGGAGGCTTTTTACTGAGATCAGTGTAGCGGTGTATCAGACTGACACACCGAACCATCGATCACCACGATGCGTGCCCCCACGGGTGCGCGGCACCTGTTATCCTGCAGGACATCATATGACGCCCAGTCAGGATAGCCCGGCCGTCATTCTGCCATAGGCTGGGCAGGAAGTGGTTAAGGGGAACCCTGTGCCAAAATTTAAAAAATTATTGCGTAGGGGTCCCCCCAAAATCCATACCAGACCCTTATCCGAGCATTCAACCAGGCAGGCTGTAGTAAAAGAGGGGGGCTAGAGAGCCCCCCCTCCTGAACCATACCAGGCCACATGCCCTTAACATGGAGTCACCCCCAAAGCACCTTGTCCCCATGTTGATGGGGACAAGGGCCTCATCCCCACAACCCTTGCCTGGTGGTTGTGGGGGACTGCGGGTGGGGGGCTTATGGGACCCCCAGATCCCGCCCCCATATTAATTCATAATGGGTACATTGTACCCCTACCAATTCACAAAAAAAGTGCAAAAAATAGTAAAAATTTCAAGAGACACTTGACCCACGATGTAGATCTATCTCACGCCGCCCGACTAACTGAAAAAAAAAGAAAAACGCAACAGCTCCACCTCCATGAGAGGTTCCCGCAGAGTGACGCTTCTTCTCGATGACAGCTCTTATATAGCTGAGGGCAAGGCCACCCAGTGGCGTAAACGGGTGACCCCGCCCCCCTCTGATGCCACGCCTCATGTAACCAAATTATTTAAGGTATTGAAGCTTAGAAGGCAAATAAAATTAATAAAAAATGGTAATTCTACGGGAGAATCTTTATACTCAACAATGGGTTAATGAGTGTTCCTTTTCTTGCTGGAGGAATTTTTGTGTTTTTAAAAAATGGTTTCTTAATGTATGAGATATTACATCAAAGATATACACATTTATTCATACATTTTTGACGTTGATACCATTTCCTGCAGAGATACCCACAAAAGTTAATTTTCCTCCAGCATCAATGGATTTATGTACATATGTCAATGTATGTGATCTGTTTTTTTATGTTTTTTGATGGTTTTACCTCTCATTTATGTTTTTAGATGTCTAAGTATATATTCTTTCACCAGCAATTCCAAACGACATGAAATGTACACATTTAAGTGATAATCTGGGCTTTTTTGTCTAAATTGTATCAACAAAATAAATCGTTATGACATCCATGAAGACCTTGGTTTCAGCAGATCTATCTCAGTGTTAATCAGAGTCAATTTGCATTTTCTAACAGGAGTCTGTTAATTTGTCCCTCTTTCAATTGTTCAATTTTTCAATTAAGCCCACTTTGTATGTATTGGCATGTATATATAAACCATTGTTATTTGTTCAAAGATTTAACTATGAGTAAGCACCAGTAGTTATTGGTGTGAAACATGTTAGCGATCTACTTCATTGTTTGCTGTATGGATATATACCAATAAAGATATTATTGTTGGAGTGCGGCCATCCGGATTCAATTTTTTATTTGTATGCCACTTGCATACTGAGCCAGCACCTACACCTGACAGGGGATGGGATTTTGTGGATCAGACACCCGGAGCAGGGTTTTCCCGACATATTGGTACATAGGAAAGCTGGAATTTAGAAAAAAAACGAACAAAAGGTGAACTCATGCATTAAATATTGTTCATTTTATATGTAATTATGAACTGACCCAGCTTGTACAGTTTAAAACAATGCTACTGATAAAAGAAGGTACTTGGACATGTGTACATAAGGCCTAACCGACTGCACCAACAAATAGATGGATAAAGAAAGTTGAAAATGCGCAGTAATATCTCTCTCATCTCTCAGATAATGTCCAAATTGTGCACAAATTGTATGTAATGGTGTACTTTAAAAAAAAAGGTGGGCAGGGAAAGCACATATTAGGGCACCATGCAGGGCAAAGTGGCAGTGTATCTGCAAAGAAACACCCCCCCATCCCATTATTCTTACCTTACTTGAACCCTTTACTGCTTTTTCTTCCTCTTCCTCCAATAATAGTACCTGGTATGAGAAATCATGTGACCTCCTCTCCTGTGACAGTGCTTGGGCCAGTAGCCAATTAGTGGGTCTATTAAAACAGTTAAGTGAAGCAGCGCTATATAAAAACACTCAAAAATTACCAATATATGCAACAAAATATATAAGTGGTAAATAAACATAATATAAGGTGCTAATAATAATGTATTATGACTAATATAAAGTCAAAGTGTAACTGTGCAGTAAATGGTAGTTCAAAAACTGTGCATAAAATTTCAGAAATAATTCATAGTCTAGTCAACTGTGCAAATTAGTGCAAAAAAGGGAGGGAGAGCTGGAGAAAAAAAAAGTGCCTATGTACAAAAACGGGATTGAATGTGACAGTGACTTGCAGATCCCCTATAACAATCCACACCCAGTGTGCTTCTAGCGGCTCACCTCCAAAATAGACCCCAATGGGTCTAGTCAAGCATCACTTGTGGTAAGCTGTGTCTCCTTCCTCTCTGTTGTGGATCTTCCAGCTGGACAGGGAACAACTGCAGCTTTCAACGGCTGCTTTCCTGTATGGTCTGTGCCCTGTGATCACCAAGCTCCAAATACTCCTCCAGTTCCGAGATATCAAGCATAGGGTAGAAAAAAAACCATAGTGTAGTAGTTTAAAAATGTGGTAAATTTATTTAAAAGATAGCGTTTAACATCTAAAATGGCAAAAAAAAGCCAGCAGCATGCAAATAGATAGCAAAAACAGCAGATTGCATACAAACAGCGTGTCAAACTTAGAATTTCTGGTCTCTGCCGTGACCGGAATTCATGTCACCCGGTGTAGTAGAATTTCATATTAGACAACTATTTCATATTATTCATATTAATTTACATATGCTTTATTGATAATATAATTATTATTCATATTATTATTATGATTATTATTCATATAATTATTATTCATATTATTATTATTAGTGTAGTAGTAGTGGAAATATCATCAATATTATTATTAGTTCAATATTAAGAAAAGTTATTCATTTATAGGAGTTAATACAATAATATTTATAATATAGAATATAAACACCATGAGGTGGGGAGAAGAAGGAAAAGTTCCTCTCCTCCGCGTGCATACATCTCCATGCGTCATATAGGCCCCACCTGCAAATAGGTTCAAGAAGCGCTTTTTGATTTCTAATGGTAGTGGTAGTGGAGTCTATACGGGGGTCTGGGATAACATTAAAGTCCCCGCACACTATTACTCGTTCTTTCTTGCATGCCTCAACTTTACGCATTACTTTGTTAAAAAAATGTACTTGCCGTTTGTTAGGCGAGTAAACATTGGCTATGGTATAAGTCACAGAGTTCAATTCACATATCAATATTAAGAATCTGCCCGAGGGGTCTGAAATTTGTTCAATAAGCTTAAATGCTACAGTGTCTCGAATTGCTATAAGTATTCCTTTCGTCTTTGTGTCCGCATTGGCGGTAAACACATAGGGGAAACTTTTATGCAAGCACTTAGGGGGTCCTTGTTTACAAAAATGAGTCTCTTGTGCGCATAAAATGTCACTGCGGTGTTGAAGCGCTTCATTCCAAAGTGATTTCCGCTTCATGGGGTGATTTAGCCCCTTGGCGTTGATTGAGATTATGTTAAGTGCCATGTTTAGATCCAGAGTATGTGCTTTGGCCTTTTAACTGTGGTGCCAGAGAGTGTGTGCTTAGACTAGTACTCACAATAGGGTGGTTGGATGGGAAGGACTTGTTGAGATTCATCTGTATTCTCCGTTCTTCCAGATTGGGTGACTGTTCGTGCCTCAGGTATTCTAGTGGTTGCTGTGTGCTGAGCGGGAAAAAAGAAAATAGAAAAAAAAAGTAACAAGATAAACAGAACAAAAAACAGTAGGTGAGGTGGAAGTTGCGCACTAGTGACAGAAGGGCCAGGCCCTTCAAAGCGGCACTAGGCCATAACAGGTAGTTGGGGAACTAGTTTGGTCCCGGTGAAGGGTTTGCTCTGATCAGGGACATAGGGTGTTAAGCTGATCAACTCGTCATTCATGAGATATGGCATTTTTGTTTGTCACTTGTTTCCATTCCAGATCCACTCTGCGTGGGGTGCTCGTAGACAGTTGGTCAGAGTCCTCTTCTGGGAGAATGTTCCATTCTCTAAATAATTCAATTCCTTTCTCCACGGTTGTGATAGTAAAGGAGCGGTTTTCTTTAGTGATGGTGAGTTTGGTGGGGTAACCCCATCTGTAAATAATCTTATGATTTTGCAATACTTTGGTAACCGTATTGAGGCTCTTCCTCTTCTGTAGAGTGTATTGTGATAGGTCAGTGAAGAACTGTATTTGTTGGTTTTGTAGCGGGACATCTTCACGCTTCCGCATAGTCATCATCAACTGTTCTTTAATATGGAAAAAGTGTAGTCGTAATAAAACATCTCGGGGTATTTGTTCTAAAAGATATGCCGGTTTGGGTAGTCGGTGAATGCGATCGATCGTTACGTCCAGGTCGGTCGCGTCTGGGAGCAACGCTTTGAACATGGCGGCAACATGGAGGGACAGGTCCGATTGCAGAACTGTTTCGGGTATCCCCCTGATCTTAATGTTGTTACGTCTGGACCTGTCCTCCATGTCCGCCATTTTGGCTTTGAGCAAGTCAATTTCTGTCTCTCGTTCCTCATGGACATCGACTAGGTCGTTTATAGTGCCCGCATACTCCTCCATCTTTGTTTCTATATGGTCCACTCTGTTGCCTAAATCCAGCATGTCATTGTTCAGTCTGTGCATATAGGTGGCCATGTCAGATTGCAATGTGCTGCGTAAGGAGAGGAGCATGTCTTTTAGAACCGTGTCTAGCACGGGTTGGTTCTGCGTGGGATACGTTTCAATGGACTCCGGCAAGTCCCGTGTGTCTTCCCCGGAATCTGAGGCCTGGCTTGCGGCCGGGCTCAATCCGTCCTCATCTAGTCTGGGCTTGGCCTTAACAGGGCTACAGGTCGAAGGGGTAGAGGGCGAGGGTAGTTTATTTCTAGCTGGGCCTTTATTTGGGGCGTTAGTACCTTGTGTAGATGGCTTGTATTTGTTCGCGGCCTTCTGCGTGGTGTAGGACTCGGCGCCATCTTGGTCCCCCCTCCGGTCATAGAGGGCGGGTAAAAATCCGTCAATCTTTGGGGTCTACGGTAAGACTGGCGTTTCCCCAACATTGCCCCGGGTGTTGTAAAGTGGTTCGTCGCTCTTTTGTGCGTGTAGCTGCTGCTCAAGCGTGTCGTTTAGTGCCGCTGTTGTCCCTTCTCGTACGGAGCTCCGGGCTCACACGTCCATCCGGCTCCGACGTCAGGCCACGCCCCCCGACTCTCTCACATATTTTAATCTTTATACACTTTGAGTAGCGCACAAGCACCCCACTTTTTATACAATTGCTGGGCCTGATCACTGTCACATGACTGAGGGGGTGACATCACTGCTGTGATAGAAGAAGGGACTATGAGGGAGAGGTAAGTTATGTTTAAGAGGGCCTTTACAGACACTGTCACTTTCCTCTGTATGAGCCAGGTGGCAGTGTTTCTATATCAAATTAAAAAGGAGAGAAGCTGCGCTAAAAAGTCCCAATCATTCAAGTTAAGGCATATTAAAAGTCCATATTAAGAAATCGCTCTCTCTTCTTAATGGCACTACAGTGATTTCACATAAAAAAGGAGAGTGCCCAACCACCGTAACAAAAACCTGCTTACCAGATGGCAAGCATAAAGAGCAGATGGCTATAACCCAGCCACGGCCTTTAGCTTGCAGGTGACGACCAAATCGATTTTAGCAGGCTAGATGGCTACAAATCTCCCCCTCTCACTATCTATGGAGTCCGTGTTCGTTTAAGGCAAGTGACCAAAAAGAAAAGACTGACCATAGCGTAATACAGTCTATAATATTTTATAGGAAAAGAGTAATACATTTACATCCATAAGTTGAAATATCGCATGTGTTTAAAAACAGTGCTTTGGGGCAGGGGGCCCCAAAACACCCTTGTTGAGGGCATGTGTCCTGTCAGGCTGCATGCTCAGGAAAGGGTCTGGTATGGATTTTTGGGGGATCCCACGCCATTTTTTAAATACATTTTGGCGTGGGGTTTCCCTTAAAATCCATACCAGATCCCACACCTATTTTTTTTACCGGCAAATGTTTTATTATTTTATGCAGCTGTCAGCGGGGAAGCCCTTTCGACAGCTGATGACTCATCGGTTGTTAGGCGCACTGCAGCCAGCTTAACAGCTTCACAGCTCCACTCCTTAACAACCAGCTTTTACTGCACCCTGATTGGGAAAAGCTTTGCCCAATCAGGGCGCAGAATGCACTGTGCAGTGCACAGTGCATTTCAAGGTGTTTGGCTGGACGAACATATGTCGAAGACCCTGCAAATTCGGGTGTTCCCCGAACAAAGCGAACAGCCAATGTTCAGCCTGAACTCATGCTCGAGCAGAACCTTTCGCCCAACACTAATGGGTAAGTTTGCTTTGAATATTAAAAATGAATTAAATAGCGGTCACGTACCTGGTGGTGAGAGCCCGAATTGCATAGGAGGGCCTCTCTTGCGGCTCCCACTCCTGGCTCCCTGGTAGGGTAACAGGAGACCCAGGAGTGAGGAGGAGCACGGGTGCCTGGCAGGATCAAAAGACCGGTGGAGCGACCCAAGTCAACTCAGTGGACAAGGTAAGTAGGTAGGCCGAATCAGTACAGTAGACTGGGTCAGAAGACAGGCTGGATCAGCAAAGCAGACTAGATCAGCATGGGCAGACTGGATTAGCAAGGCAAACTGGATCAGCAAGGCAGACTGGATCAGCAAAGCAGACTGGACAGCAGGACAGACTGAATCAGCAAGGCAGACTGGATCAGCACAGGCAGACTGGATCAGCAAAGCAGACTGGACAGCAGAGCAGACTGGATCAGCATAGGCAGACTGGATCAGCAGAGCAGACAGGATCAGCACAGGTAAACTGGATCAGCAAAGCAGACAGGATCTCAGAGCAGACTGGATCAGCACAGATAGACTGGATCAGCAAAGCAGACAGGATCTCAGAGCAGACTGCATCAGCACAGGTAAACTGGATCAGCAAAGCAGACAGGATCTCAGAGCAGACTGGATCAGCACAGGTAAACTGGATCAGCAAAGCAGACAGGATCTCAGAGCAGACTGGATCAGCACAGGTAAACTGGATCAGCAAAGCAGACAGGATCTCAGAGCAGACTGGATCAGCTCCGGCAAACTGGATCAGCAAGCAGACAGGATCTCTGAGCAGACTGGATCAGCACAGGTAAACTGGATCATCAGAACAGGCCGGGTTGGGTATCAGGCTGGCAGCAAGGTACAGGTGGTTTGGCAGGAGGATGGTCACAAGCAAGCCGGGGTCGGGTACAGGCAGACAGATGGATGGTCACAGGTAAGCCGGGTCAAACACAGGTCAGAGGTATCAGGATCAGGTTAGTCACCACAACGCTGTAGAGCAGACAGCGGGGACCGTCTGCTCTGGCTGGAATTAAATAGCCTACCTTGCGCCAACAGGGGCGCACGCTTGTCTACCTGCGCGCGCGGCCGTGCACACGCGCCCGGGTGCATGCGCAGTGGCGCCCGCAGGCCGGGAAGCCCAGGGTTCGGATTTCTGGCAGGATCCTAATGACAATAGCGTTATTGGTTTGTGGTACTCAGATGCAGTATAGCTGCACTTTAATGAAAGTTACAAAAGCCTTTGATTACATTAGTATCTGAAGAATAGAAGGGGTAATCTGTATTATCAGATTGATCAATACAGGTAAGAATTTAGGAACACCCTAAAACACCCTAAAACAGAGTTGTCTCTCATAAAGCCAGTTATGATACCCCCATTTGGATACTTGAATAAGGATGAGCTCAGTGTCTGGACCTTCGTCCAAATGCCAAAGCAGGAGACCTCACACATTTTGTTGCTTGTTTTTTGCATTGACAGCCTCTTAAAATCTGTACTGGACTCTAAATATTTGCTATGGATGTCCTTGGGGGTTCCCCATGCATTTTTTGTTAGATTTTTTGTGTAAGGTACCCCTTTAAAATCCATAATTGAAAGGCTAATTGGGTATGAGCATGGCCCCCATAGTGAGCAGAGACCCGCCACAAGAAGCATCCATCGTCATTCATTGGATAGCTCATCTCTGAGGTCAGGAGTCCCTTCCACACCATATGGCAGGTCACCTTAGCAGCTGTGTCTTTTTTCCCCCATATTGGCACTGTCTGTTAAAGTATGCCATGAGCAGGTAAGTATTTGTTATTTTGCATAGTGAAGTAGATACTGACCAAGGAAGCATTACTTTGGCACAGCTGGCCAACTTGAACACCTACTGCATGTGAACTAAAATCCCTACTTTTATGCAAACATTTGCTAAAAATTGTGTGCAAAGGGTTAATTCTGATTTTTCAACATATTATGACAGGAGCTGCCATTGCTCAACCGTGCTACAATTCTACTTGTATTAGTATTCCTGGCACTTTTAAAGTTAAAATTCTAGTCTCTATATTGTAGGTAAATCAGTTAACATGTACAGTATGCAGTGGTGAGAGCTGACAAGCTTTTAATATAGAATATAACCACATTAATAGTTATAAAGAAAAGTGTAGCTGAGTGTTACATTTGTGATATGAAATATTAAAAAGAACATCCATAATTTAAAGGAACTGACCTTTAATGGGCTCAAATGCAATACCGTATGGTAAAATTCTTGAACTTGTTTAGGGAAAATATTAGAGACTCGTGAGCATTGCTCATTAGTCCAAGTTTTGTTTGTAAAGGGTAGTGGAAAGCAAGAGGCAAATCTTCCCTCTTTTCCTACTCCCCCCCCCCCCCCCAACCCCCCCCCCTCCCCCCCCCCCCCCCCCCCCCCCCCTCTGTTTCATTGCCTTTATGTTTTTCTGGAGATCCAGGTGACCTAAAGTTTCTTGGTGCTTTGAACTGATGTAAAAGGATAAAGGGCACTTTTAATCGGGCTGATAACATGACAGCATTTTTTAATAGATTATATTTACTTAATTTGCAGCCCTTGACAGATCTTTATAGTGGGGTTTCCTCAGACTACACATATCAGGATAATTTCAAAATATTAATTCTGCCTAAGCGGTACTTTGAAAAATGTACCTGCTTTCTGAAATTCTGATTGCTAGTCTTAGGAGAATTGGAGTGAGATTTGATTATATCACTACTATTCTCTTTGCTGGAAGCTTTGGTATGAGCAAGGCCATGCCTCTGCCAAGATGGTTGCTGTAATACAGATACATGGTGTAGATAGAAGTTGATTATCGGAATATTCAGCTGCAGGAAGCCCACTCTATATCAGAAACTAGTTCTTGTCTTCTACCTGACGTTTTTTGGCATAGTTCCCAGTTCTTAATTATGGAAATGCAGCGATAGTACAGACTGAACACTGGCTGTTCAGACATTTGTTTGAACGCCAAATATTTTGGGGCGCTTAGCATTAACAAAGATGACAGCTTCGGACCATACAGCTTGAATTTATTTAATGATGTCCCCACTAACCTGGCTGTCAATGGTTGTTAAGTGGCAGCTGCTTACAGTCCCTACCAACCTCTGATGTCACCTTGCCCATTCACTTGCAGCTACATGAGCAAATGGGTGGGGCATGAAGCCTTACGTCATTGCCTAAATATGGTCATACAACTATATTTGGGCAATATCACTACTATTCAAGATTCCACACATTTCCCCACAACCATCAATAATAAGTTGTGGGGAGAAGGCCCATGTTAGGGGGATGGGGCCTGGTATGGTACAGGAAGGAGGGCACACATTCATGTTTTTTCATTCTTCCCCTTAGAGGTCTGCTATAAATTTTAGGTAACCTTTGGCATCTGTGAGACAGTTTTTTCTTTTAAAACAGGAAGCAAGGAGGGACATTTCATTTGTCAGCATCACTGTCCCCAGCCACATGGAATTTTAAATTGAATCAACTTTTTTGAAGTTTGTACAACCCTGCTTGAACTGAATCCAAGACGAACCAACCTAGGTTACTTTTCTGATCTAGACTACAAATGCTGCACACTCTCCTTAGCGTCATTACAAGGAGGGGGTTGTGTTGTGGTTCACAGAAGTTAGCTAGGAAAGCTGATAACATTGAGGTTTCAGTGCACAGGAAGTTACAAGGCCAGAAGATTATTAGCAGGATCAAAATGTATTTAACCACATGCCAACCGCGCTATAGTCGAAAGACGTCTACAGCGCGGTCGGCTAGTTCTAAGTGGACGTCCTACGGATGTCCTCCCAGAAACTTGCTCCCGTGCGCCCCCTGGGGCGCGCACTCGGGAACATCCGTGACCGCCGGGTCCCGAGGACCCGGCACATCACGGGTCACGGTAAACAGCTGCTGGTAGCGGCCGTTTACCATGTGATCGCTCCGTCAAATGACGGAGCGATCACATGTACACAAACCGGCGTCACGTCATGACGCCGGTTCCTCCCTCTCCTCTCTGTACCGATCGGTACAGAGAGGAGAGAAGCGGAGAGGGGGAGAGACGGGACCAGCGCTGTGGGCTGGATGTGTAGTGCCCACAGCGCTGGTCAATACACTGCCACCACTGTGCAATACTCTGCCACCACTGTGCAATGCTCTGCCACCACTGTGCAATGCTCTGCCACCACTGTGCAATGCTCTGCCACCCACCACTGTGCAATGCTCTGCCACCACTGTGCAATGCTCTGCCACCACTGTGCAATGCTCTGCCACCAACCACTGTGCAATGCTCTGCCACCACTGTGCAATGCTCTGCCACCACTGTGCAATACTCTGCAACCACTGTGCAATACTCTGCAACCACTGTGCAATGCTCTGTCACCACTGTGCAATGCTCTTCAACCACTGTGCAATACTCTGCAACCACTGTGCAATGCTCTGCCACCACTGTGCAATGCTCTGCCACCACTGCAATGCTCTGCAACCACTGTGAAATGCTCTGCAACCACTGTGCAATACTCTGCCACCACTGTGCAATGCTCTGCCACCAACCACTGTGCAATGCTCTGCCACCACTGCGCAATGCTCTGCCAATACTGTGCAATGCTCTGCCAATACTGTGCAACACTGTAATACTCTGCCAATACTTGCCAATACTCTGCCAATACTCGCCAATACTCGCCAATACTCTGCCAATACTCGCCAATACTCTGCAATAATTTTTAATAGAAGCAAAGAATTTTTTATTTTTTACCGAATTTTCTGTATTTTTTGATTTATAGCGCAAAAAATAAAAAACCCAGCGGTGATTAAATACCACCAAAAGAAAGCTCTATTTGTGTGAAAAAAGGACACAAAATTAATTTGGGTACAGTGTTGCATGACGGAGTAATTGTCATTCAAAGTGTGAGAGCGCCAAAAGCTGAAAATTGGTCTGGTTAGGAAGGGGGTTTAACTGCCCAGTGGTCAAGTGGTTAATGTATTTTCTGTACTTGAAGAAGGTGTACTTGGCTTGAGCAAAAAAAAAAAAAAAGCCATCTTATCTAAAAATTGGTAAGTTGTGATATATTATATTTTTTGCATATATGAATAAAACTCTATGCTAATGAGCCAATAAGTGTCTTTATTCCAAACTATCTGTCAGGAACCATGAATCAGACTGAGACAGAAATGCAGTAAAAATCACACCTTTTAATGTAATGGTAAAAATGGTACAGATCAGTAAAACGTAGTCAAAACATAAGCAAGGGATTGGAAGCCAAAGTCAGACAAGCCAGTGATCAGGAAACCAGAGATCAGCATAGTCGGAGGCAGAAGACCAATATCAGGAACCAGAAGGGGCATCAGCCTGTCAAGGAAGGTGTCCCAGTGATCCAGGAGGATCTGCCCGCAGAACTCCTTCCAGAAGACCCAACCGGCGCTTGTTGGCGCGCATTGGCGCCGGTGCGCGCGGGTACACGCAGGCGCGCGCTGACGTGCCGTGTGTCCACACTTGGCGCCCAAAGGCCTTTAAAAGGAAGCCTGTCACTGGGGCCCCTTGCTGTCCGGTCTACAGCGTTTCCCTGAGACCCCTGCTAATTTGCTGACTACCTGCTTGACTCCTGTTACCCGGCTTGTTCCTGACTTCTCCTGCCTGCTGCCTGCCTCCGACCCTGGCTTGTCTGACCATTCTCTGTCTGCTCCTCTGGTCCTGATTGCTGCCTGCCTGTTGCCAACTCTGCCTGTACCCTGACTATCCGCCTGCCTCCGCCTGTACCTGCTCTGACCGCCAGTGTTGACCCGGCCTGCCTGACTCCGCCCAGAGTTCCTGTGTACTACAGCACGCCACCTCCTAGCCTGCTGACCAGTGTCCCTGCAGGACTACAGAATAACTCCCTGCTGCCACCTGCTCCAGAAGTTCCAGCCAAGTCTCCGAACTTTCCGTGCTGCCTGCAGTTCCTGTGTTCCAGATCCCTGCACTGTTCCTGCCAAGGCCCACATCTGCCACCTGCCAGGCACTTGTGCTCCCCTGCACTCGCGAGCCCCTGTCTCCACCTTCGGGGGTTCACGAGCCAGAGGCATACGAGAGGCCGCTCCCTGCATTCTGGTTACATCCCCAGGTACGTGACAGTACCGGACAGCCATGTCCAAGCCCACGCAGGGAGCCTCTCCCATGGACGAGCTCTGCCGCCATCTTGCGGGACTTACTCAGGCGGTGAAGAACCTGCAAGAGGGCTATACTCACCTGGAGGAACATGTCCAAGCTCTGTCCACCTCCGCTTCTGCTGCCTCTGCGACTTCTGCTACTCCCTCAGTGGTGATGTTGCCACCAGAACCCAGGGTTCCCCCGCCTGAGAAGTTTTCTGGCAACCGGAGCAAATTCAGGACATTCCGCAATGCTTGCGAGCTTCTTTTTGCCCTGCAACCAAAGACTTTCTCCCTCAAAGCCACCAAGATTGGGTTTGTCATTTCCCTGCTGTCAGAAGAACCCCAGTCCTGGGCTCATCGGCTCCTGGAAAAGAAAGACCCCTCACTGGATACCCTAAATGCCTTCTTCCAGGCCATGTCCTCGCTTTACAAAGACCCGCAGTTAACCGCTACCGCGGAGACAGCTCTGCACACCCTGCAGCAAGGTTGCAGGCCTGTGGAGGACTACATAACGGAATTCAGGCGCTGGAGCGCCGACACAGACTGGAATAATGCTGCATTACGCTACCAGTTTCGTATGGGTCTCTCAGATTCCCTGAAAGACGAACTGGCCCATGTGGGCACACCAGAGACCTTAGAGGCCCTCATGGAACTGTCCATCCAGATAGACAGACGTCTACGGGAGCGATGCGCCGAGCGATCTGCTGGGTCTTCTCGTCCTGTTTGGATGCTTCCCCGTGTGCCTAGTCCTCCGTATCCAGTCTCCCCAGCTCCCACTAGCGCCAGGCTTGATGTCCCGGAACCCATGCAGCTGGGCTTGCTTCGCCCCTCTCTGACCCCCGAGGAACGTCAACGCCGCCGAGTCGGCAACCTTTGCTTGTATTGCGGAGAACCAGGACATTTCGTACGAACCTGCCCAGCAAAGCTCCGTAAGTGCTTCTCCATCTCTCCTGCCTTTACCCCTGTGTCGCCTAACCATATGTCTCACCTGGCTGTTCCCATTGTCTTGCAGCTTCCAGAAGGGAATATCCAAACCAGAGCAATTATTGATTCTGGGGCTTGCAGTGGCTTCATGGACTTGTCCTTCGCCTCCAGGTACCACATCCCCTTACGATTAAGAGCGAAAGGACTTTCTGTATATCTGGCCGATGGATCCACTCTTAAGTCAAGACCAGTAACCCACGAGACCTCTCCTTTACCAGCTACTATTGCCGGAATTCACCAAGAATTTCTGTGCCTAGATGTCATCAAGTCCCCATTATTTCCCATCATACTAGTCATGCCCTGGTTGAGGGCCCATAACCCGCAAATTGATTGGATCCTAGGGAAGATTGAGTTCCCCTCACCTTACTGTCATCAGCATTGTTCACCTGGACCCAGTGAGGCTCCTGCTTCCCTACTGTGCCTGGAGGTTGAGGCCGAAACCCGTCAAGCTGTACCCGAAGTCTATCACAACTTCCTGGACGTTTTTAGCAAGAAAAGTGCAGAGACTCTCCCTCCACACAGGCCATACGACTGCCCCATTGAACTCCTCCCAGGAGCGGAGATTCCTTTCGGGAGAATCTTCCCTTTATCCGAACTGGAACTGGGGACATTAAAGACCTACCTTGATGACAACCTGGAAAAGGGGTTCATCCGACCTTCCACCTCACTAGATTATCGGGCACTTAACAAAATTACGGTCAAAAAAAGATACCCTCTGCCCCTAGTGCCAGAACTTTTCCAGAGACTGGGGTCTGCAGCAGTGTTCTCTAAGTTGGACTTTCATGGGGCCTACAACCTTGTTCATATACGGAGTGGAGATGAGTGGAAGACTGCCTTCCTTACACGCTTCGGGCACTTTGAATACTTAGTTATGCCCTTCGGCCTGTGTAATGCCCCCGCTACATTCCAACACTTTGTGAATGACATTTTCAGAGACTTTCTCAACCTATTTGTTATTATTTACCTTGATGACATTCTAATCTTTTCCTCCTCTCTAGCTGAGCACCGAGAACACGTCAGGAACGTGTTGACACGACTACGACTCCATGGACTATACGCTAAGCCCGAAAAGTGTATCTTTGAACAGCAGAGTATCCCTTTCCTTGGTCTCATCATCTCCGTGGAGGGCAGTGAAATGGACCCCCAGAAGGTCTCAGCCATCCTAGACTGGCCAGCCCCGACCGATAAGAAAGGAGTACACCGGTTTGTGGGCTTCGCAAATTTTTATAGAAAATTCATAAAAGGATTCTCCACCATTATTTCCCCCATAACCAGGTTAACCAAACAGGGTCTCAAGTTCCAGTGGTCCACCGAAGCCCAGGCGGCCTTCACCACGCTGAAGGACCTGTTCGTTTCAGCCGCAGTCTTAAAACATCCCGACCCAACCCTGCCATACATTTTGGAAGTGGATGCCTCGGAGATAGCGGTTGGGGCAGTGCTCTCTCAGAGACAGGGACTCAAAGCCCTTCTGCACCCGGTCGCTTTTTTTTCCCGTAAGTTATCAGAGGCAGAAAGAAACTACGATGTCGGCGATCGGGAGTTGTTGGCAATCAAGACGGCACTTGAGGAATGGCGCTATCTCCTGGAAGGAGCAGCCCACCCGATCCTTATCTATACGGATCACAAGAACCTGGAATACCTGAAAGCCGCCAGAAGACTGAGACCACGACAGGCCAGGTGGGCACTTTTCTTTACCAGATTCCTGTTCCATATAACTTACCGTCCCGGATCGAAAAACACCAAGCCCGACGCGTTGTCACGGATGTACAGCTTGCCTGAAGCCCCTTCATCTCCAGACACTGTCCTGTCTTCAGGGAACTTCCTTCTACTCCAAGGAGACCTACTTACCCAGATCAAACAGGCCTCCACTGGCGCTCGTCCTCCACCTGACACCACTCTACTGGCCAGAGATGATCTTTTATGGTTTGGGGACAAGATCTTCGTGCCCCAGGAAGCACGGGTTTCGGTTCTTAACTCTTGCCACGACCATATGTTGGCTGGCCATTTCGGGGTGTACAAGACCTCCGATCTGCTCCAGCGCACATTCTGGTGGCCACACACTGTTACTTGCATCCAGAACAAGGGCAGCAAGACAAAGGCTTGGGGCTTGTTGAAGCCGTTACCCGTCCCGGAGAGACCATGGAGGATGATCTCCATAGATTTTATTGTTGAGCTACCACCCTCAGAAAACTGCACTACCATCTTTGTGGTAGTAGATAGACTATCCAAGATGTCCCACTTTCTGCCTATGAAGGGCACACCCTCTGCCGCTGAGACGGCTAAGACCTTCATCAGGGAAATAGTGAGGCTCCATGGCATACCAGCAAATATCACATCGGACCGGGGGCGCAATTCACGTCTAAGTTCTGGAGGGCACTTTGTGGGTCACTAAAGATTGACCTGTCCTTCTCCTCTGCTTACCACCCTCAAACGAATGGCCAGACGGAAAGCACCAATCAGACGCTGGAGCAGTATCTGCGCTGCTTTTCCTCGTTCTCTCAGGATGATTGGGTCTCGCTGCTCCCCCTTGCTGAGTTTGCTTATAATAACTCTGTTCATTCAGCCACAAAGCAATCCCCGTTTTTTGCAAATTACGGGTTCCACCCTCTATTCTTATCCAACAATCTTCCGGAATGCCCAGTACCAGCCGCCCAGGAACACCTAAACTTTTTTGAATCCAACAATAAGCTACTACAGGAGACTATGGAGAGCACCCAGAGTTACAACAAGGAGGTTTATGACAAGAGGAGAAGAGGGAAGCTTGACCTCAAACCTGGAGACCAAGTCTGGTTGTCCACCTTGAATTTAAAATTAGCTTGCCCACCCAGGAAACTGGGCCCTAATTTCGTGTGGCCCTTCCCCGTAGCAAAGAGGATCAACAATGTAGCCTATGAGCTGAAGTTACCGGAGTCTTTCCGGATTCACCCGGTCTTTCATGTGGCCCTGCTCAAACCTGTGGTTCCAGACCCATTTACCAACCGGAAGCTCGGTCCCCCTGCACCCGTGATCATCAACGGAGAAATGGAATTTGAGGTAGAATCCATCCTGGATTGTAGGAGAAGGCATAACCAGGTTAAGTTTTTGGTAAAGTGGAAGGGGTACGGGCCCGAGGAGAACTCCTGGGAACCAGAGGCCAACATACATGCCAGAAGACTAATCCTCGCCTTCAAGAGATCCCATCTGTTACGTACCTGGACGTAGAGCCTGACTTGTAGGAGAAGACCTCTCATACAGCGCTGGTTCACGGTCCACTGGAGTGGGGACATTGGTCACGTGAGCACAGTGGGGTAGGAGTGCCTGGATTGTTTGTAGAGGAGGGTGTTGGTACCAACAAGGAGGTCCTCCAGAAGTATCTGTGTACAGGTGGCAGGGTGTGAGTCTGCAGCTGAGGATGATGAAGCTGGACACAACAGAACCAGGCAGCAGGCGGATCAGACAGACGGGAATAGGCAAGGCAAGGTCAAACAGTCCGGTTGGCAACAGCAGATCAAACAGATGAGGGGAGCAGGCAATGGCAGAGTCGGTAGGTAGGCAGGAGTCGGTAACGAGAAGCAGATGTAGGCAGAGTCAGGCAGGCCGGGTCGGATAGGAGAAGGCAGGGTAGTCCAAATGGAGCCGGGTCGATAACAGGGAATCGAGGTTCAGATCAGGTTTCAGGTAGTTGGCAACAGAATAGCTGAGACAACACAGCACTGGCTGAGTGTCACTGCTGGGCTTTTAAAGCCTGTTTTGGCGCCAATTGCGCCTTCGCGCATGTGCACGTGCACGTACGCGCCGCCGCGCGCGCCGCGCACCTGCGTGCGCACGAAGAGCCCGGAAACGTCTGGTAAGTCCTTGACATTGCCCCCCCACAAGGGGCAGCCTCCGGATGCCCAGGCGACTTGCTTTTTCAGGGTGGGAAGTCAAGTAGGTACGAACCAACCGTTTAGCATGTACATTACTGTCCGGTTCCCAGGAATTGGTTTCTGGACCGTACCCTTTCCATTTGACCAAAAATTGTACTTGCCCGTGTCTTTTTCTACAGTTGAGGATCGCCTCCACCTCATATTCCTGGTTACCATCCACTAGAACAGGCTCAGGCTGGCTGGTTCCTCTGTCAGGGAAAGGATTAGGCACAGCAGGTTTCAACAAAGACACGTGAAATACTGGGTGAACTTTAAGAGAGTCAGGCAAAGATAGCTCATAGGCAATTTCATTAATTCTCTGACAAATCAGCTTAATGTTATCCGTAGACAGCCATACCTGATCTCCAGGTTGCAGAACCAGCTCCCCCCTCCTTCTTTGGTCGAAAATTTCTCTTACTGTCTGCCTGGGCCTTGGACACAGCTTCTTGCAGCACCCGGTTGTTGCGGTTGAGGAATTCTACCTTCTCCTGGACTGCCGGAACTGGAGATTCTGAAACGAAATCTGGTAAAAAGGTTAGGTGGAAACCATAGTTGGCAAAAAGGGGGATTGGTTAGTGGCCGAGTGACTGGTATTATTATAGGCGAATTCCGCTAGAGGCAGCAGGGAAACCCAATTGTCCTGTGAAAAGGAAGTAAAGCATCTAATGTACTGCTCAAGGGTTTGGTTGGTCCTGTCTGTCTGCCCGTTGGTTTGAGGGTGATAGGCTGAGGAGAGGGCAAGCTCGATTTTCAAGGTCTCACAAAGTGCCTTCCAGAAGCGCGAGGTAAACTGCACCCCTCTGTCGGAGACTATATTTGCAGGTACTCCGTGTAGTCTGACGATCTCCTTGATGAACACACGGGCCGTCTCCGCAGCAGATGGGGTTCCCTTCAAGGGCACGAAATGGGCCATTTTAGATAGGCGGTCCACGACCACGAAAATGGCTGTGCACCCCTCAGAGCGAGGTAATTCGACTATAAAGTCCATAGAAATCATTTTCCAGGGTCTGTCTGGTATAGGTAAAGGTTTTAGCAGGCCCCAGGCTCGGTTCCTCGAAGTCTTGTTCCGTATGCAGACAGGACAGGAACTGACGTATCTCCCACAAAACTCTTTTAAGTTGGGCCACCAAAATGTACGTTGTATAAGCTCAAGGGTTTTCCGGCCCACGAAATGTCCTGCTAAAGGGTGAGCCGAACACCCCCGGGTTCGGTTCGCACCAGAACCTTCGAACCGACCGAAAGTTCGCGCGAATTTTCGAACCCTATACGTTATAATGGACGCGAACGTTCGAAATCAAAAGTGCTAATTACAACGGCCAATATGCATGTTAATGTCATAAAACAGGTTTGGGGACCCGGGTCCTGCCCCAGGGGACATATATCAATGCAAAAAGAACTTTTAAAAACTAACGTTTTTTCGGGAGCAGTCATTTTAATGATGCATAAAGTGAAAAAAAAAAAAGTGAAATTTTCCTTTAAATATGGTACCTGGGGGGTGTCTAAAGTATGCCTGTGAAGTGGCATGTGTTTCCCGTGTTTAGAACTGTCCTTGCACAAAATGTCATTTGTAAAGGAAAAAAAGAAGCCATTTAAAACCACTTGCGGCTTTAGGTTTGTTCTTAAGTAGAATCTGAACAGGTACATTATGAAGTGTAGCTCCATCCCAAAAAAATCTATTTTTAAGCTTTTTGGAGAACATAGGGAGGGGTTATCACCCCTGTAACATTTGCTGTCTTTGCACATCTGTTCAGAACATGTCACCTCACTTTCCGTCCCAATGACAAATGTTTTTGGAAAAGTGGGGTTTTAATTGAAACAAGGATTGGTGATAAAGTATCAGTAGAGAGGAGATACCTTTTTCGCAAATTAAATCTAACAGGATAGAATTTCCCTTCCTAGGGGTAGATTTCCTCTCACTTCCTGTTTTCTCTTTCCATTTGCAAGTAGGAGTCGTTTGTAAGTTGGATGTATGAAAGTAGGGGCCTGGCGTATATACTCTGCAGAAATTTGCCCTATTAGATGTTGGTGTAGCCACAAGACTGGTGGGCACAGGAATGGGCCCTGCTGTGAGTTAATAGATCAAGATTTGTAATTGCATGCACCTGTTGAACAGGGCAGAAAAATTGGGGGTGGTGGTGGTGGTGGTGGACGGTGTTGCCACAAGACTGTAAGCTCTCACAGTTACTCTTGGTGGGCGCAGGAATGGGCCCTGCTGTGAGTTATTAGATCAAGATTTGTAATTGCAAGCACCTGATGAACAGGGCAGAAAAATTGGGCCTTTGGCGGTGGTGGTGGACGGTGTTGCCACAAGACTGTAGGCCCTCATAGTTACTCTTGGTGGGCGCAGGAATGGGCCCTGCTGTGAACTATTAGATCAAGATTTGTAATTGCAAGCACCTGATGAACAGGGCAGAAAAATTGGGCCTTTGGCGGTGGTGGTGGACGGTGTTGCCACAAGACTGTAGGCCCTCATAGTTACTCTTGGTGGGCGCAGGAATGGGCCCTGCTGTGAACTATTAGATCAAGATTTGTAATTACCCGCCCCTGTTAAACAGGGGCTGAAAAATTGTGCCTTAGGCACTGGTGCTGGTGCCACAACACTGCAACCCCTCACAGATACTGTACTTGGAGCACAGCAGTCACACGTGTTGCGAAGCATTTTTTTAAAAAATTGTAAGTACACGCCCCTGTTAAACAGGGGCTGAAAAATTGTGCCTTAGGTACTGGTGCTGGTGCCACAACACTGCAACCCCTCACAGATACTGTACTTGGAGCACATTGTTGCGAAGCATTTTTTTTATAAAAATTGTATGTACACGCCCCTGTTAAACAGGGGCTGAAAAATTGTGCCTTAGGCACTGGTGCTGGTGCCACAACACTGCAACCCCTCACAGATACTGTACTTGGAGCACAGCAGTCACACGTGTTGCGAAGCATTTTTTTAAAAAATTGTAAGTACACGCCCCTGTTAAACAGGGGCTGAAAAATTGTGCCTTAGGCACTGGTGCTGGTGCCACAACACTGCAACCCCTCACAGATACTGTACTTGGAGCACATTGTTGCGAAGCATTTTTTTTATAAAAATTGTATGTACACGCCCCTGTTAAACAGGGGCTGAAAAATTGTGCCTTAGGCACTGGTGCTGGTGCCACAACACTGCAACCCCTCACAGATACTGTACTTGGAGCACAGCAGTCACACGTGTTGCGAAGCATTTTCTTAAAAAATTGTAAGTACACGCCCCTGTTAAACAGGGGCTGAAAAATTGTGCCTTAGGCACTGGTGCTGGTGCCACAACACTGCAACCCCTCACAGATACTGTACTTGGAGCACAGTGTTGCGAAGCATTTTTTTTATAAAAATTGTATGTACACGCCCCTGTTAAACAGGGGCTGAAAAATTGTGCCTTAGGCACTGGTGTGGTGGCATGGATCATTGAGGAGGAGGAAGAGGATAGTCAGTGAACATAAGAGGACAGTCACTCAGCATCAGCATAGGCAGTCTTGAAGGGATGTGATGTGACATTAAAAATTATTCGGTTATATCCGCCTCAGGTGCCTGGTAGCTGGTGGTGATCCAAGACTGATTCATTTTGATGAAGGTCAGTCGATCAACCGAGGCGGTGGACAGGCGCACCCTATGATCAGTCACAAATCCTCCAGCAGCACTGAATGTGCGTTCGGACAGAACGCTGGAGGCAGGACAGGCCAGTAGCTCAATTGCATACTGTGCAAGCTCTGGCCAGTGATCCATCCTCAGGACCCAGTAAGCCAGAGGATTTTCGGTGGGAAAGGTGTCCAAGTCTGACCTTGCCCCAAGGTATTCCTGCACCATGTATATCAGACGCTGGCGATGGTTGCTGGAACCGATCATACCTTGGGGCTGCGGACTAAAAAATTGTCTGAACGCATCGGTTAGACGTCCACCTTCCCCACCGCTCCTTCTGCCACTGACCGAAGCCTCAGCAACTCGTCGCCCAGGACCAGGAGTTTGTAGCCTCCCAGTTTCTGGGAACGCGTTGCACAGACCTTTCTGCAAGGCCTCCCTGAGATGTCTCATCCTCTGCTCCCTCTGCGACGGCAAGATAAGGTCCGCAACCTTACCCTTGTACCGCGGATCAAGGAGAGTGGCCAGCCAGTAATGGTCCCTCTCCTTGATCCGAAGAACACGAGGATCCTTCCGCAGGCTTTGCAGGATCAGGGAGGCCATGCAGCGTAGGTTAGCTGAGGCATTCGGTCCGGAGTCTTCTGGGTCACTGAGGATGACATGATCGCCAGCCACCTCCTCCCAGCCACGTACAAGTCCACTGGTTTGTTGGGACTGTACATCATCCCTAAAAGACTGCTGCTGCTGATGCTGAGTGCCAGGCTCCACCTCCATGCTCACACAATCCTCCTCCTCCTCCTCCTCCTCCTCCTCCTCCTCTTCCTGTGTGATGGGTGGGACAGGAGGAACACTGTCCGGATAAAGGGGGCCTTGAGAGGCAAGGAAGTCCTCCTCTTCCTGCCTCTGTTCTGCCTCAAGTGCCCTGTCCATTATCCCACGCAGCGTATGCTCCAACAGGTGGACAAGAGGGACAGTGTCACTGATGCATGCACTGTCACTGCTCACCATCCTCGTGGCCTCCTCAAATGGTGAGAGGACAGTGCATGCATCCCTGATCATGCTCCACTGACGTGGGGAAAAAAAACCAAGCTCCCCTGACCCTGTCCTGGTGCCGTAGTCGCAAAGGTACTCATTGATGGCCCTCTGCTGCGTGTGCAGTCGCTGCAGCATGGCCAACGTTGAGTTCCACCTGGTGGGCATGTCACATATTAGGCGGTTCTTGGGCAGGTTCAGCTCCTTTTGCAGCTCAGTCAGCCGAGCACTGGCATTATAAGATCGGCGGAAATGCACACAGACTTTCCTGGCCTGCCTCAGGACATCCTGTAAGCCTGGGAACCTGCCCAAGAACCGCTGCACCACCAGGTTGAGGACGTGAGCCATGCAGGGCACATGGGTGAGCTGCCCCTGTCGCAGGGCGGAGAGGAGGTTGGTGCCATTGTCAGAAACGACCATTCCTGGCTTAAGCTGACGTGGCGTCAACCACCTCTCGGCCTGCCCCTGCAGAGCTGCCAGAACCTCTGGCCCAGTGTGGCTCCTGTCCCCCAAACACACCAGCGCAAGCACGGCATGGCATCTTTTTGCCTGCGTACTTGCGTAGCCCCTTGTACGCCTACGGAGCACCGCTGGTTCCAAGGACAGAGCACTGGAGGAAGAAGAAGAGGGGGGGGTGGAGGAGAGAGGTGTGTCACAACCAGTAGCAGTAGTAGCGTTTTGGAGGCGTGGTGGCGGAACAACCTCCAACACTACTGCACCTTGTCCTGCATCCCTCCCAGCTGCCAATAGAGTGACCCAATGGGCCGTGAAAGAAAGGTACCGTCCCTGTCCATGCCTGCTGGACCATGAGTCAGCGGTAATATGCACCTTACCGCTGACCGCCCTGTCCAGCGAGGCATGGACATTGCCCTCCACATGCCGGTAGAGAGACGGAATCGCCTTCCGTGAGAAAAAGTGGCGTTTGGGAACCTGCCACTGAGGAACCGCACATTGAACAAACTCACGGAAGGGGGCCGAGTCTACCAACTGAAAAGGCAGCAGTTGAAGTGCTAGCAATTTAGCCAGGCTAGCATTCAACCGCTGGGCATGTGGATGGCTGGGAGTGTACTTCTTTCTACGGTCCAGCAGCTGGGGCAGGGAAATTTGCCTGCTGCAATCGGACGTCGGTGTACTGCAAGTACTTGGTTGTGACACACCTAATTCTACACCTTCAGTCCTCTCAGAGCAGCTTTCAGAGAGGACTGAAGGTGTAGTGGGGATGGAGATCCCAGCTGAGGAGGAGCAAGGAGAGGTCCGCTTAGTTCTTTGGTGTGGGTCTTTTATGTGTGCCTGCCAACGAGCTGCATGGCAGGTCGTCATATGTCTGGTCATGCTTGTGGTGCCCAAGCGGCTGATGTTTTGGCCACGCGAGATACGCTTGAGACAAATATTGCAAATAGCAGTGGTGCGATCTGCTGCACTCGTCTCAAAAAAGGCCCACACCAAAGAACTTTTCTGATAACGTGCAGAGGCAGCGCCCTGCACAGGCGGAGCTCTGCGGTGTTGTACAGTTGCCGTGCTGGCCTCTACCTGGCCTCCAGGGGGCACCCTGCCTCGTTGGACATGTGACGCCGCATCCTCCTCCTCCTCGTCCTCCTCCTCATCCTCTCTCCCTTCAGGCACCCACGTGGAGTCAGTGACCTCATCATCCCCTCCCTCTTCACCACTAGAGCAAACCTGGCAGTAAGCTGCAGCTGGTGGAACAGTACTGCCAGATTCCTCAAGCTGGGTATCATCATCCGAGCCTTCGAATCGTTGGGCATCCTCCTGGAGCATGTACCCAACACTGTGCTCAAAGAGTTCGGGGGACTCCTCAGGAGGACATGGTGGGTCTAGGGAAGGGGTGGCTGATGATGCTCTGCCAGTACCCTGAGCCTGGGTGAGAGAGGATGAGGAGGATGAGGAGGGCTTGGTCATCCATTCTACCAAGCCTTCAGCATGATGCGGCTCCACATGTCCAGCTGCCGAAAACAAAGACGCGCGTGTCCCATGGCCACGTGCTGATGACGATGCACGACCACGTCCACGTCCACGGCCACGTCCACTAGAAACAGAGCCTGCCTGCCCTGTGTTCTTGGCTCTGCACGCTCTGCCTCCCCTTGGCGGTCTTCCAGCCATTGTAGTCGGTAGTCCTGTGGGTGCTGCTGAGAAGAATATATAGGAGCTCTGTGTGATGCCACTAACACACTAGAAGTCCTGTGGGTGCTGCTGAGAAGAAAATATAGGAGCTCTGTGTGATGCCACTAACACACGAGAAGTCCTATGGGTGCTTCTGCAAAGAAAATATAGGAGCTCTGTGTGATGCCACTAACACACGAGAAGTCCTATGGGTGCTTCTGCAAAGAAAATAGAGGAGCTCTGTGTGATGCCACTAACACACTAGAAGTCCTATGGGTGCTTCTGCAAAGAAAATAGAGGAGCTCTGTGTGATGCCACTAACACACTAGAAGTCCTATGGGTGCTTCTGCAAAGAAAATAGAGGAGCTCTGTGTGATGCCACTAACACACTAGAAGTCCTGTGGGTGCTGCTGAGAAGAAAATATAGGAGCTCTGTGTGATGCCACTAACACACGAGAAGTCCTATGGGTGCTTCTGCAAAGAAAAAAGAGGAGCTCTGTGTGATGCCACTAACACACTAGAAGTCCTATGGGTGCTTCTGCAAAGAAAATAGAGGAGCTCTGTGTGATGCCACTAACACACGAGAAGTCCTATGGGTGCTTCTGCAAAGAAAATAGAGGAGCTCTGTGTGATGCCACTAACACACTAGAAGTCCTGTGGGTGCTGCTGAGAAGAAAATATAGGAGCTCTGTGTGATGCCACTAACACACGAGAAGTCCTATGGGTGCTTCTGCAAAGAAAAAAGAGGAGCTCTGTGTGATGCCACTAACACACTAGAAGTCCTATGGGTGCTTCTGCAAAGAAAATAGAGGAGCTCTGTGTGTGATGCCACTAACACACTAGAAGTCCTGTGGGTGCTTCTGCAAAGAAAATAGAGGAGCTCTGTGTGATGCCACTAACACACTAGAAGTCCTGTGGGTGCTGCTGAGAAGAAAATATAGGAGCTCTGTGTGATGCCACTAACACACTAGAAGTCCTATGGGTGCTTCTGCAAAGAAAATAGAGGAGCTCTGTGTGATGCCCCTAACACACTAGAAGTCCTGTGGGTGCTTCTGCAAAGAAAATAGAGGAGCTCTGTGTGATGCCACTAACACACTAGAAGTCCTGTGGGTGCTTCTGCAAAGCAAATAGAGGAGCTCTGTGTGATGCCACTAACACACTAGAAGTCCTGTGGGTGCTGCTGAGAAGAAAATATAGGAGCTCTGTGTGATGGGACTAACACACTTCAAGTCCTATAGGTGCTTCTGGGAACAAAATATAAGATCTCTGTGTGATTGGACTAACACACTTCAAGTCCTATAGGTGCTTCTGGGAAGAAAATATAGGTCTGTGTGATGGGACTAACACACTTCAAGTCCTATAGGTGCTTCTGGGAACAAAATATATGATCTCTGTGTGATTGGACTAACACACTTCAAGTCCTATAGGTGCTTCTGGGAAGAAAATATATGATCTCTGTGTGATGGGACTAACACACTTCAAGTCCTATAGGTGCTTCTGGGAACAAAATATATGATCTCTGTGTGATGGGACTAACACACTTCAAGTCCTATAGGTGCCTCTGGGAAGAAAATATAGGTCTGTGTGATGGGACTAACACACTTCAAGTCCTATAGGTGCTTCTGGGAACAAAATATATGATCTCTGTGTGATTGGACTAACACACTTCAAGTCCTATAGGTGCTTCTGGGATCAAAATATATGATCTCTGTGTGATGGGACTAACACACTTCAAGCCCTATAGGTGCCTCTGGGAAGAAAATATAGGTCTGTGTGATGGGACTAACACACTTCAAGTCCTATAGGTGCTTCTGGGAACAAAATATATGATCTCTGTGTGATTGGACTAACACACTTCAAGTCCTATAGGTGCTTCTGGGAACAAAATATATGATCTCTGTGTGATGGGACTAACACACTTCAAGTCCTATAGGTGCTTCTGGGAACAAAATATATGATCTCTGTGTGATGGACTAACACACTTCAAGTCCTATAGGTGCTTCTGGGAAGAAAAAATATATGATCTCTGTGTGATGGGACTAACACACTTCAAGTCCTATAGGTGCTTCTGGGAACAAAATATATGATCTCTGTGTGATGGGACTAACACACTTCAAGTCCTATAGGTGCTTCTGGGAACAAAATATAAGATCTCTGTGTGATGGGACTAACACACTTCAAGTCCTATAGGTGCTTCTGGGAACAAAATATAAGATCTCTGTGTGATTGGACTAACACACTTCAAGTCCTATAGGTGCTTCTGGGAAGAAAATATAGGTCTGTGTGATGGGACTAACACACTTCAAGTCCTATAGGTGCTCTGGGAAGAAAATATAGGTCTGTGTGATGGGACTAACACACTTCAAGTCCTATAGGTGCTTCTGGGAACAAAATATATGATCTCTGTGTGATTGGACTAACACACTTCAAGTCCTATAGGTGCTTCTGGGAACAAAATATATGATCTCTGTGTGATTGGACTAACACACTTCAAGTCCTATAGGTGCTTCTGGGAACAAAATATATGATCTCTGTGTGATGGGACTAACACACTTCAAGTCCTATAGGTGCTTCTGGGAAGAAAATATATGATCTCTGTGTGATGGGACTAACACACTTCAAGTCCTATAGGTGCTTCTGGGAACAAAATATATGATCTCTGTGTGATGGGACTAACACACTTCAAGTCCTATAGGTGCTTTTGGGAACAAAATATATGATCTCTGTGTGATTGGACTAACACACTTCAAGTCCTATAGGTGTTTCTGGGAAGAAAATATATGATCTCTGTGTGATGGGACTAACACACTTCAAGTCCTATAGGTGCTTCTGGGAAGAAAATATATGATCTCTGTGTGATGGGACTAACACACTTCAAGTCCTATAGGTGCTTCTGGGAACAAAATATAAGATCTCTGTGTGATGGGACTAACACACTTCAAGTCCTATAGGTGCTTCTGGGAACAAAATATAAGATCTCTGTGTGATTGGGACTAACACACTTCAAGTCCTATAGGTGCTTCTGGGAAGAAAATATAGGTCTGTGTGATGGGACTAACACACTTCAAGTCCTATAGGTGCTTTGGGAACAAAATATATGATCTCTGTGTGATGGGACTAACACACTTCAAGTCCTATAGGTGCTTCTGGGAACAAAATATATGATCTCTGTGTGATGGGACTAACACACTTCAAGTCCTATAGGTGCTTCTGGGAACAAAATATATGATCTCTGTGTGATTGGACTAACACACTTCAAGTCCTATAGGTGCTTCTGGGAAGAAAATATAGGTCTGTGTGATGGGACTAACACACTTCAAGTCCTATAGGTGCTTCTGGGAACAAAATATATGATCTCTGTGTGATGGGACTAAAACACTTCAAGTCCTATAGGTGCTCTGGGAAGAAAATATAGGTCTGTGTGATGGGACTAACACACTTCAAGTCCTATAGGTGCTTCTGGGAACAAAATATATGATCTCTGTGTGATGGGACTAACACACTTCAAGTCCTATAGGTGCTTCTGGGAACAAAATATAGGAGCTCTGCCTGCCTGCCAGGAACACACTACAAGTCCTATAGGTGCTTCTGGGAAGAAAATATAGGAGCTCTGCCTGCCTGCCACTAACACACTACAAGTCCTATAGGTGCTTCTGGGAACAAAATATAGGAGCTCTGCCTGCCTGCCAGGAACACACTACAAGTCCTATAGGTGCTTCTGGGAAGAAAAATATAGGAGCTCTGCCTGCCTGCCACGAACACACTACAAGTCCTATAGGTGCTTCTGGGAACAAAATATAGGAGCTCTGCCTGCCTGCCAGGAACACACTACAAGTCCTATAGGTGCTTCTGGGAAGAAAATATAGGAGCTCTGCCTGCCTGCCACGAACACACTACAAGTCCTATAGGTGCTTCTGGGAACAAAATATAGGAGCTCTGCCTGCCTGCCAGGAACACACTACAAGTCCTATAGGTGCTTCTGGGAACAAAATATAGGAGCTCTGCCTGCCTGCCACGAACACACTACAAGTCCTATAGGTGCTTCTGGGAACAAAATATAGGAGCTCTGCCTGCCTGCCAGGAACACACTACAAGTCCTATAGGTGCTTCTGGGAACAAAATATAGGAGCTCTGCCTGCCTGCCACGAACACACTACAAGTCCTATAGGTGCTTCTGGGAACAAAATATAGGAGCTCTGCCTGCCTGCCAGGAACACACTACAAGTCCTATAGGTGCTTCTGGGAACAAAATATAGGAGCTCTGCCTGCCTGCCACGAACACACTACAAGTCCTATAGGTGCTTCTGGGAACAAAATATAGGAGCGCTGCCTGCCTGCCACGAACACACTACAAGCCCCTCTTTCTAACTCAATCCTTCTAAATGAATCTATCCAACCTAACTCTCTCTCAGTAAATCTATCTAACTAAATCCAGCAGAGTGTCACAGATCTAGCCTGCTCTATCTGCGCCGGAACAGCATGTGACCGGCGCAGACGGCGTGGCGGCCTTTTATAGGGGGGGGCGTGTACTACAGCCCCTGAGCTGTAATTGGCTACAGGCGTCCTGCCGGTAGCCAATTATGGCTCTTCGAGTTTCCGGGGCTGTGATTGGCCAAGCATGCGGGGTCACAGTGCATGCTTGGCCAATCATCAGCCAGCAAGGCACTGCGCCGGCCGCGCCGGCCGCAATGCATTGCGGGGCCGCTCGCATCACACGAACGTGATGCGAGCGGCCAAAATAGTTCTGGGCTCGCCGAGCGAGCGAACGCCCGGTGCTCGATGCGAACGTGGGTTCGCATCGAGCACCGGGCCCATCCCTACTCGTGATGTCAAGGTGGTTCCTGGGGGCCTTGGAGAGTTGGTGGAAGCTTCCTTGATCAGGGATAGGAGGTCTGTTTGTAAAAGCAAGAAGTTACTTGTGGGCAGAATAGTGTCAGGAGCAGGTGAGTCTCTTGGATTGTCATGCATAAGTGACAATGCGTCTGGTTTGACGTTCTTTGATCCAGGCCGATAGGTGATGTGGAAACAGAAGCGGGTGAAAAACAAGGCCCAACGAGCCTGTCTGGGTCTCAAGCGATTGGCAGATCTCAGGTATTCTAAGTTTTTATGGTCGGTATATATTAATACCGGATGGACCGCGCCCTCTAACAGATACCTCCACTCTTCCAAGGCTGTCTTGATGGCAAGAAGTTCCCGATCCCCGACGTCATAATTTCTCTCGGCCGGAGATAATTTTCGAGAGAAAAATCCTACAGGGTGTATCAAGTCCTCCTTACCCTGTCTTTGAGAAATGACCGCTCCCACCGCTACTTCGGATGCGTCTACTTCTAGTAAAAAAGGCAAGGATGGATTAGGATGGCTGAGAATTGGAGCGGAGGTAAAGAGTCTCTTAAGTTTTTCAAATGCGTCCTGAGCTTCAGAACTCCAATGAAATCTGACGTTTTGTTGGGTCAATTGTGTAATAGGTGCGATGATGGCAGAGAATACCCTGATAAATTTCCTGTAAAAATTTGCGAAGCCAATGAAACGTTGTATGCCTTTTTTATCTACCGGTGCGGGCCAGTCTAGAACGGCAGACACTTTTTGAGGATCCATCTTAATACCGGTTGAAGAGATTATCAGGCACAAAAATTGAATCTCCCGTTGCTCGAACTCGCACTTCTCTGCCTTTGCGTATAGCCCATGCAGGCGAAGACGGTCAAGGACTCTGCAGACATGTTCTCGGTGCTGGCTGAGTGATTCAGAAAAAAACTAAATATCATCCAAATAAACAATTACACAAACATCTAAGAAGTCTCTGAATACGTCGTTAATCAGATGTTGGAAAGTGGCAGGTGCATTACATAGACCGAAAGGCATGACCAGATATTCATAGTGCCCGAACTGTGTTCGTAACACTGTCTTCCACTCATGCCCGGCCTGAATGTGGACCAGATTGTAGGCCCCTCTTAGATCAAGTTTTGTGAAAATAATAGCAGACCTTAGTTTCTGGAATAATTTGGGTATTAGGGGCAACAGGTAACGGTTCTTGACCGTGATTTTATTTAATTCCCGATAGTCCACAAACGGGCGGAGGGTCTGATCCTTCTTGGTCACAAAAAATATTCCGGCACCAGCTGGGGAGGTAGATAGACGGATGAACCCCTTTTCCAGGTTTTCGTTGATGTAGACCTTTAATGCTTCCTGTTCTTTCTCTGATAAAGGAAAAATGCGCCCAAAAGGAATCTCGGCCCCGGGCAGAAGTTCAATTGGGCAGTCGTATGATCGATGGGGTGGAAGAGAGTCTGCTCCCTTCTTGCTGAATACATCGAGGAACCCATGATACGGTTCGGGTACTGATTGGCGTAGGTTCTGGTCAATGTCCATGCATAATAAGGTGACGGGTGATTGGGTAGATTCATGTTGACAGTGTTCTTGGCAGTAGGGGGACAAGAACCTGATCTCTCTGGTGGTCCAATTGATGGAGGGATTATGGGCCTGAAGCCAGGGAATGCCCAGGATGATTGGAAACAACGGGGAAGAGATGGTATCAAGGATCAGGAGCTCCTTATGCTGGGAGGAGGTGGTGACAGGTAAAGGAAAAGTCTCTTGGGTCACCTGCCCAGAGCTGATACGGGAGCCATCGGCCAAAAAGACTGAAAGTCGGTGGGTCTTATTCCGTAAGGGAATGTTGTGTTGACTGACGAAGGCGGAGTCAATGAAGCAGCTGCATGCCCCGGAGCCAATAATTGCCTTGACTGGAATTGTCCTTCCTTGGAGCTGTAATGAAAGAGGGAGAGCAATGTGGGTTGTGTTAGCAGATAAGGCTGAAAGACTGTCAGGACCAGAGGAAGAGCACTTGCGCATCTTGACCGGGCAGTTGCGCACGTAATGTCCTGTTGCCCCACAGTAAAGGCAGAGATTCAGTGATGGCGACGTGTGCGTTCTTCTGGGGTTAAGGTGGGTCGGATCAGTCCCAACTGCATCGGCTCGGAGGTATCAGGTACAGAGCTGGTCGGTTGAAATTTGGTTGGAGGTAGGTAGCGAGCAGCAGGAATTGGAGCTTTAGCAGTCATCCAAGTAGGGCGGTTATGTTGAAAGGACCGTTCAGTGCGACGTTCCCGGAGGCGGCGATCAATCTGAATTGTTAGGGTGATTAAAGCCTCAAGAGTATCAGGTATGCCTACCCGGGCCAGTTCATCTTTCAGTCCTTCGGATAGGCCCGTGCGGAACTGATGCCGAAGAGCTGCATCGTTCCATTGAGTATCTGCGCTCCAATGTCTAAAGTCTGAGATGTAATCCTCGGCCGCCCGACGACCCTGCTGGAGCGTAGTCAAGGTGGCTTCTGCTGTGGCTACCCGCTCGGGGTCTTCATAAAGCTGGGACATAGCTTCAAAGAAGGCCGCTAAAGACTGGATCAAGATAGAGTCCTCTTCGAGAAGTCGTACGCCCAGATCTGTGGTTCTCCTAGTAGCAAGGAGACCACAAATCCCACTTTAGTGGCTTCGAGTGAGAAAGTCCGGGGTTGCAGGGCGAAATAAAGTTGACAAGCGCTGCGGAAGGCCCGGAACTTTGTTCGATCCCCCGAAACCTCTCAGGTATGGGGACTCTTGGCTCAGGGGGAAGCATAACAACAGAAGGAGAAGAAGCAGCCTGAGCAGGGGCGGCAACGGCAGCAGGAGCCACGTTTACAGGGTTGATGAGATTCTGAACTTGACCTTCCAGTCTGGTATAACCGTCCTGTAGAGATTTTACGGCCTGGGTGAGGGCTGACAGGTGTGAACAAATCTCCGTCATGGGGGAGGTCTCTCCTGCAGGCTCAGTCATGGCTGTGTTGTACTGTTACGTACCTGGACGTAGAGCCTGACTTGTAGGAGAAGACCTCTCATACAGCGCTGGTTCACGGTCCACTGGAGTGGGGACAGTGGTCACGTGAGCACAGTGGGGTAGGAGTGCCTGGATTGTTTGTAGAGGAGGGTGTTGGGATCAACAAGGAGGTCCTCCAGAAGTACCTGTGTACAGGTGGCAGGGTGTGAGTCTGCAGCTGAGGATGATGAACCTGGACACAACAGAACCAGGCAGCAGGCGAATCAGACAGACGGGAATAGGCAAGGCAAGGTCAAACAGTCCGGTTGGCAACAGCAGATCAAACAGATGAGGGGAGCAGGCAATGGCAGAGTCGGTAGGTAGGCAGGAGTCGGTAATGAGAAGCAGATGTAGGCAGAGTCAGGCATGCCGGGTCGGATAGGAGAAGGCAGGGTAGTCCAAACGGAGCCGGGTCGATAACAGGGAATCGAGGTTCAGATCAGGTTTCAGGTAGTTGGCAACAGAATAGCTGAGACAACACAGCACTGGCTGAGTGTCACTGCTGGGCTTTT
Organism: Lithobates sylvaticus; assembly: GCA_028564925.1. NCBI lineage: Eukaryota > Metazoa > Chordata > Amphibia > Anura > Ranidae > Lithobates > Lithobates sylvaticus. The sequence continues at coordinate 111,949,492 of CM053037.1, read as the reverse complement.
AAAGCCTGTTTTGGCGCCAATTGCGCCTTCGCACATGCGCACGTGTACCTGCGTGCGCACGGAGAGCCCGGAAACGTCTGGTAAGTCCTTGACACCATCCCAGTAAGATGGCACAATTGGGCATCCGGAGGTTGCCCCTTGGGGGTGGCAATGTCAAGGAAGGCGTCCCAGTGATCCAGGAGGATCTGCCCGCAGAACTCCTTCCAGAAGACCCAACCGGCGCTTTTTGGCGCGCATTGGCGCCGGCGAACGCGCTGACGCGCCGCGTGTCCACACTTGGTGCCCAAAGGCCTTTAAAAGAAAGCCTGTCACTGGGGCCCCTTTCTGTCCAGTCTACAGCGTTTCCCTGAGACCCCTGCTAATCTGCTGACTACCTGCTTGACTCCTGTTACCCGGCTTGTTCCTGACTTCTCCTGCCTGCTGCCTGCCTCCGACCCCGGCTTGTCTGACCATTCTCTGTCTGCTCCTCTGGTCCTGATTGCTGCCCGCCTGTTGCCAACTCTGCCTGTACCCTGACTATCCGCCTGCCTCCGCCTGTACCTGCTCTGACCGCCAGTGTTGACCCAGCCTGCCTGACTCCACCCAGAGTTCCTGTGTACTACAGCACGCCACCTCCTAGCCTGCTGACCAGCGTCCCTGCAGGACTACAGAACACCTCCCTGCTGCCACCTGCTCCAGAAGTTCCTGCCAAGTCTCCGAACTTTCCGTGCTGCCTGCAGTTCCTGTGTTCCAGATCCTTGCACTGTTCCTGTCAAGGCCCACATCTGCCACCTGCCAGGCACTTGTGCTCCCCTGCACTCGCGAGCCCCTGTCTCCACCTTCGGGGGTTCACGAGCCAGAGGCATACGAGAGGCCGCTCCCTGCATTCTGGGCACCATCCCCAGGTACGTGACACAGCCGGGCAAAGTCTTTCACAGGAACACAGCAGAGAAACTCCAGATATGTTGACCAGGTGAAGGCAGGTAAGGAATGAACACGGCAGTTTAAATATCCAGAAGGGGCTGGCTGTAGGTGGAACTGACGAGCAGATAATGATAACCAGGTGAGCCACTGAGGAATCAATGAATGCTGACAATTATCCGACAGCTGAGCAGCCTGAGCACAGAGAAGAGAGCTTCTAAGAGCCCAGCCCAGGCAGTACCCCCTCCTCAAATTCCCCTCCCCTCGGAGGGGCACCAGGTTTGAGAGGAAAACATCTATGGAAAGCATGGAGGAGGACAGGCGCATGTATGTCCGAGAATGAGACACAAGAGCGTTCTTCTGGACTGTACCCTTTCCAATGAACAAAGTATTGTATGCGCCCATGGAACCTACGGGAGTCAATGATCATGGTTCTCAACCTGAACTGGACGTTGTACCAAGGTGATGAAGCGGTTGCACACCAAAGGTTTTAATTAGGGATGAGCCGAACACCCCCTGGTTAGGTTCGCACCAGAACATGTGAACAGACCAAAAAATTGTGCAAACATGCAAACTCTATCTATGGGTCACAAATGTGAAAAATAAAAAGTGTTAATTTTAAAGGCTTATATCCATGTTATTATCATAAAAAGTGTTTGTGTACCCAGGTACTGCCTCATGTATCAATGCGGAAAAAGTTTTTAAAATGGAAGTTTTTTCAGGAGCAGTGATTTTAAGAATGCTTAAAGTGAAACAATAAAAATGTATTTTTTGTACATCACGGGACACAGAGCCACAGTATTTACTGAATGGGTTATATAGGCACCTCTAGGTGATGGACACTGGCACACCCTAGACAGAAAGTTTAGCTCCCTATATAACCCCTCCCCTTACTGAGAGTACCTTAGTTTTTTCACCAGTTTCTTAGGTGTTGCTCAGTAAAGATGTGCTGTGCTGAGCGCCGCTGGAATATTCCTTGCTGGGGCAAGCCATGCAACCAGATCCATTTAAAGTGTCTTTTTGAATTAAATGGTACCTGGCCTTGTGTCCGAAGAAACAAGGTTTTACCTGTAACGCTTCTCTTTTTAGAGAGCTGGACCTCGGGATCCAGTATTTGTTTTTTTCAGCCATATTCCTGTCAGGGTGCTTTTTACAGGCCCAGGGCTGTGGATCCCCCGATAAAAAGGGGCCCCCAGTCCCTGAAGGTTTTTTAACGGAGCCCACCGTGAACGGTGAAGATTGGGTCTGTTTGGTTTACCACAGCAGCCGGATAAGGTAAGGAAGATTCCTAAGGAATTTTTATAATTCTTGTGGGTTTTCTCCTTTAACCACTTGACCACTGGGCACTTAAACCCCCTTAATAACCAGACCAATTTTCAGCTTTTGGTGCACTCACACTTTGAATGACAATTACTCAGTCATACAACACTGTACCTATTTGAAATTTTTGTACTTTTTTTCACACAAATAGAGCTTACTTTTGGTGGTATTTAATCACTGCTGTTTTTTTTTTTTTTGCGCTATAAAAGAAAAAAGACAGAAAATTCTGTAAAAAAAATGCATTTTTCTTTGTTTGTGTTATAAAATTTTGCAAATTAGTAATTTTTCTTCATATATTTTGGCCAAAACTTATACCCCTACATATCTTTGGTAACAATAACCCAAATTTTCCTCTACTAGACTGTTACAATACTGAAGTGATATTATTCATTATTTTTGTTCTCTCGTTTTCTTTTTATGAGAGGAACATAGAAGGTGTTAGATATGAGATGTTATGATTACTATATGGAATATTGTACCATTTATCTAGCACATGTTGTTACGCTACTGTATATATATGACTGCCATGAAAACCTGGACTCACCTTTTGTGGTTTAAATAAAATATTTGAAAAAAAATAAATAACCCAAATCGGTGTATATTATTTGGTCTTTGTGAAAGTTATAGAGTCCACAAGCTATGGTGCCAATTTCTGAAAATTGATCACACCTGAAGTACTGACGGCCTATCTCATTTCTTGAGACCCTAACAAGCCAGGAAAGTACAAATACCCCCCAAATGACCCCTTTTTGGAAAGTAGACATTCCAAGGTATTTAGTGAGATGCATGGTGAGTTTTTTGAAATTGTAATTTTTTCCCACAATTCTTTGCAAAATCAAGATTTTCTTTTCTTTTTTTTCACAAAATTGTTATATTAGCAGGTTATTTCTCACACACAGCATATGCATAGCACAAATTATACCCCAAAACACATTCTACTACTCCTCCTTTTACACAGCGTGGCCACATACAGAGGCTCAACATGCAGGGAGTGCCATCAGGCATTCTTGGAGCATAAATTACACATATAATTTCTTGACTACCTCTTACACTTTTGAAGGCCCTGGAGAACCAGGACAATGGAAACGCGCCAAAAATGACCCCATTTTGGAAAGAAAACAACCCAATGTATAATCTATGAGGCATATCAAGTCTTTTGAACATGTCATTTTTTGGAAAATGTGTAAAGAATATGAAACCACATTTTTTTTTTTACACAACGTGGTCCATTTACACAATATTTTGAACACATAACATGCACATGGCAAAAATTACACCCCAAAATAAATTCTCCTACTCCTCCTGAGTACAGTGATACCACGTGTGAGACTTTTCCACAGCGTGGCCGGGGCCACATACAGAGGACCAACATGCAGGGAGCGCCGTCAGGTGTTCTAGGGACATAAGTTTGAAATCTAATTTGACTACCTATTACACTTTTGTGAGGCACTGTAGTGGCATGGATGAGCATGAATGGGGATAGATGAGCCGTGGATGGCTGAGCATTAATGAGTATGGATGGGTACGGCTGAGTATGGATGGGTATAGATGGGATGGCTGGGTATAGATGGGATGGCTGGGTACGGCTGAGTATGGCTGGGTATGACTGAGTACGATTGAGTATGGCTGGGTACGGCTGGGTATGGCTAATTATGGATGGTTGTGGATGGGATGGCTGAGCATGGATGGATGGATGAGTATTGCTGAGGATGAATGGATGAGTATGCAGAGTATGGATGAGGATGGATGGATGGGTATGCAGAGTATGGATGGATGGGTATGCAGAGTATGGATGGCTGGGAAGGCAGAGTATGGCTGGGTATGCAGGGTATGGCTGGGTATGCAGAGTATGGCTGGGTATGCAGAGTATGACTGGGTATGCAGAGTATGACTGGGTATGCAGAGTATGGACGGGTATGCAGAGTATGGACGGTTATGCAGAGCATGCAGAGTATGGATGGGTATGCAGAGTATGGACGGGTATGCAGAGTATGGGCGGGTATGCAGAGCATCCAGAGTATGGCTGGGTATGCAGAGTATGGACGGGTATGCAGAGTATGGACGGGTATGCAGAGCATGCAGAGTATGGACCGGTATGCAGAGTATGGACAGGTATGCAGAGTATGGACAGGTTTGCAGAGCATGCAGAGTATAGACGGTTATGGGCGGGTATGCAGAGTATGGGCGGGTATGCAGAGCATTCAGAATATGGCTGGGTATGCAGAGTATGGACGGGTATGCAGAGTATGGGCGGGTATGCAGAGCATCCAGAGTATGGCTGGGTATGCAGAGTATGGACGGGTATGCAGAGCATGCAGAGTATGGACGGGTATGCAGAGTATGGACAGGTATGCAGAGCATGCAGAGTATAGACGGTTATGGGCGGGTATGCAGAGTATGGGCGGGTATGCAGAGCATTCAGAATATGGCTTGGTATGCAGAGTATGGACGGGTATGCAGAGTATGGACGGGTATGCAGAGCATGCAGAGTATGGACGGGTATGCAGAGTATGGACGGGTATGCAGAGCATGGCCGGGTATGCAGAGTATGGACGGGTATGCAGAGCATGCAGAGTATGGACGGGTATGGTCGGGTATGCAGAGTATGAATGGGTATGGACGGGTATGCAGAGTATGGACGGGTATGCAGAGCATGCAGAGTATGGCTGGGTATGCAGAGTATGGCTGGGTATGCAGAGTATGGACGGATATGCAGAGTATGGACGGGTATGCAGAGCATGGCTGGGTATGCAGAGCATGCAGAGTATAGCTGGGTATGCAGAGTATGGCTGGGTATGCAGAGCATGAAGAGTATGGCTGGGTATGCAGAGTATGGCTGGGTATGCAGAGCATGGCTGGGTATGCAGAGTATGGCTGGGATCGGTGAGCAGGGATTGATGGATGTCTCCCTGAGCAGGCTGTGGGCACTACACATGCAGCTCACAGCGCTGCTGCCACCGATCTCTACCCTCTCCGCTCACACTGGACAGAGAGGGGAGGGAGGAACCGAAAATCACGCCGGTTTGTTGACATGTGATCGCGCCGTCATTTGACAGCGCGATCACATGGTAAATGGCCGCGATTAGTCCTCTGGACCCAGCGGTCATGGAAGTTCTCGAAAGCACGCACCAGGGGGGCGCGCAAGAGCGGAATTCTGGGAGGACGTCCATGTACGCACTCCCAGAGTTAACAAACTGCCCTGTAGCCTTTTTTCGGCGGGTTATTAACTGGTTAAGTAAATGTTGCTATGCCTAAAATCGCCACCAGGGGCTGTCAAGAGCACGTACCTGTTCCATGCTTGTCAGTGTTGCTCAGTGTGACAAGCTGCGTGCTTCCTCTGAGCTCAAGCTGTGAGATGGATGTGAGAAGGGTTTTTTTTTTTCCTTTTTAGGAATGTACCCCCACAGCTTCTTTTCCAGGCTAGAGGCCATTGGACAGTCAGTGGTATGCCGCACCGCTCCAGCTACCGCCGCCATTACGGCAGCTCTTCATGCACCTGCCCTCCTTTCTCCTCCACCCCAGCCCCCCCTCCACATGCGACCTGGTCGGATCGGAGCCCCCGCTCGCGCGGGAAATCGCTCTTTTAAAAAAAAAAAAAGATGAGGTGGCGGAGCATCAGCGCGGGCGGACGGCGTGGTTCAACGCCCACAAACGCGGGCCATGCTTAGCTATAAAGGTGCACTTTTTGCAGGTGCACACAGCTAAAGGAGGGAGACAGAGCAGATGGATGGCATGTGAGAGTGGGTGACACAGGCATTCCCAGGCACATTTACTTAGCATCAGACTGAGCCTTGATAGCAGCGGGTGCATTTCTGGTAGTAGCTTTGCACTATGGGCAGAAGGAAAGGTACAAATTTCCCCCTGAAAAATAGGGTCTCAAAGGGATCTCCCTCAGGCTCTGAGGACCCCCCCCCCCCCCCCCCCCCCCCCTCTGCAACACCATCTCCCCCTGAAAGACCTAGGGAGGCTGGCCAGAGTGAGCCGTCGGAGTCAGGGGCTGCAACTGCTTCCGGCATTTCAGCGCCTGTATATATTACCCAGGAGGTTTTTTTCCTCTATAAGTGGATTAGAGAAAAGATTAGTGGCCTTAATCGCATCTTCACAAAGTGGAAGAAAACGCATTAGGTCTCCGTCTACCACCCAGGACCCTCAAACAGGGGAACACTGGAAAAGGGGAGACAAATCCCCCTCAGAGGACCGGGATTAGACTGATGACTCCTCTTCTGAGAAATCAAGTGGGGAAAGACTCTCTTCAGCTTCACAGGCTGAGAAATTGCTGGTGCATTCTCTTACTCAAATGGTCCACACCACATTTAAGTTACCCGTAACTGAGTCGGTTGAAAAGCCCACTTCTTCTTTGGGTTCACTGGAGCCTCCTCAAGCTGTGCATGCTTTTCCTGTTCATTGCTGGAAAAGCTTCTTTATTCTGAGTGGGATCACCTAGATAAACATTTTTTCCTTCCTAAAAGGTTTTCAACACTTTATCCTGTGAAGGGAAAATTTACAAAGATGTCGGGTATACCAGCAATTGATGCTGCTATATCCTCTGTAAATAAAAGTTTGACTTGTCCTGCTGACAACACTCAAATGCTTAGGGATCCAACTGATAAAAAATTGGAATTCCTGTTAAAAAACATTTTTTCATTGACAGGTTCAGTAGCTCAACCTGCAGTGGCGGCAATTGGGGTATGTCAATCTTTGAGAGATCACTTGAAACAGGTGCTTAAGGTTTTCCCTGAACAGCAGGCCCAGGAGTTAGCTGAACTGCCAGCGGCTTTGTGTTTTGCAGTTGCAAAAGGAAGAGATTCCCCCACATTGGGGTTTTTAGGCAGCGTGCAGTGAAAAAGTCAGGGTTGATGTATAAAAAAAGATGTTTATTGTTAAATGAAAAAACATGACAATCAGGTTAGAACATGAGCTCCAGTGGGGGAACAATTGTAAAAACATGGATAGACATTAAGCAAACTAATGTGTTTTGCAGTTGAAGCAATCAGAGATTCTATCCTTCAGACCTCTCGCCTTACGCTTGGGTTGGTGCATATGCGTATAATCTTATGGTTGAAAAATAGGTCAGCCGAAGCGCCATGCAAAAAGCTCCTGGCTGGTTTCCCCTTCCATGGTGTAAGGCTGTTTGGGGATGATTTGGACAATTATATCCAAAAAATCTCAAGTGGGAAAAGAACCCTTTTGCCAGTTAAGAAAATGAGTCCCTAATTTAAACTGGCTCTTTCTCCAGTGCCAGGGCATCAGAATCCAGGCAGTCGTGACGGCCTCCACCATCAGGTTCAAGAGCAAAAACTCAGAGTCAACCCCAGGGACAAAAGAAGTCATGGGGGAGGAAATCTACAAGACAGAACGCTAAAGCCTCTTTATGAAGGGGCGCCCCCGCTCGTTCGAGTGGGGGGGAGACTGCTACAGTTCTCAAGGGTCTGGCAGGAGGATTTTCAGGACAGATGGGTTGTCTCCACAATAGCTCTAGGTTACAAACTAGAGTTCCAAGAATTCCAGTCTCCTTGTTTCCTCAGATCAAATCAAGGACCCAGAGAAAAAGAAGTCTCTCTTTCAAGAGTTAGAGCGACTTTTGTTGCAAAAAGTAATCATGGTGGTTCCCATGGAAGAACAGAGGTTCTAGTTTTATTCAAACTTTTTCACAGTGCCAAAACCAAATGGGGATGTCAGACCCATTCTAGATCTCAAAGATTTAAACCGGTTCCTAAAAATCAGATCTTTTTGCATGGAATCAATCCGATAAGTAGTCTCCATCCTACAAGGAGGAGAACTTCTGGCATCAATAGACATCAAGGCTGCATACCTGCATGTGCCTATTTTCCCCACTCATCGGAAATATCTGCGTTTCGAAGTGGAAAAGCGTAATTTTCAGTTTGTAGCTCTACCTTTCGGTCTAGCTATTGCACCTTGGGTGTTTACAAAGGTCCTGGCCCCTCCTCTGGCCAGATTAAGGGCCCAGGGTATAACAATTATAGCATACCTAGAAGACCTGCTCTTAATAGACCGGTTGGTAGCCTGCTTAGACCAAAGTTTAGTCACCACAGTCAACTACCTGGAACACCTAGGTTGGTTCCTCAACCTAAAGAAGTCTTCTTAAAAAACAGTAAGAAGACTAGAGTACTTGGGTCTGGTTATAGATACAACATAGAAGAGGGTGTTTTTACCCCAGGCAAAAATCAGTGCCATAAAGGAGCTGGTTCAGGTAGTCAGGTCGAATGAAGGGTCCTTCTATTCGCCTTTGAGGTTGTTGGGAAAGATGGTGGCTTCATTCGAAGCGGTTCCTTATGCTCAGTTTCATTTGAGACTGCTGCAAAACAGTATCCTGTCTGCCTGAAACAAGACGGTCCAGGCGTTAGATTTTCCAATGCATTTGTCGCCAATAGTGCATCAGAGCCTCAGTTGGTGGTTGGTACCCGAGAAGCTGCGGAAAGGGAAATCCTTTTTACCAGTTACCTGGGAGGTGGTAACAACAAATGCCAGCCTTTCGGGTTGAGAAGCAGTTCTGGAAAAGACGACTGTCCAAGGGAAATTACCCATCAACATTCTAGAGATTCGGGCAGCGTACCTAGCCCTAAAGCCTGGACATTCAGGTTGCAGGCTTGTCCTGTCAGGATCCAATCCGACAATGCCACAGCAGTGGCTTATATCAATCACCAAGGGGGCACCAGGAGTTGTGCAGCCCAGGAAGAAGTAAACCAGATCCTAACCTGGGCAGAAAAGCATGTGCCATGCATATCGGCAATCTTCATTCCAGGGCTAGAGAACTGGCAAGAAGACTACTTAAGTCGCCAGCAGTTGTTCCCGGGGGAATGGTCGCTTCACATTTGGGAGGATCTTCCCACTCTCTGAGCCTGAATTAGAAGTCCTCCGAAAATACATTGATGACAATCTTAGGAAAGGGTTCATCCGGCCCTCTACCTCTCCTGCTGGCGCTGGACTCTTCTTTGTGGAAAACAAGGACCATTCTTTAAGACCATGTATGGACTACAGAGAATTAAACAGTATCACAATCAAGAATCGATACCCGTTGCCTCTAGTCCCTGAGCTCATTTAGAGGTTTCCGCACCGCAAAGGTCTTCTCAAAATTGGACCTACGGGGGGCCTACAATTTAATACAGATAAGAGAGGGCGATGAATGGAAAACGGCCTTTCGTACTAGGTTTGGCCATTTTGAGTATTTGGTCATGACATTTGGGCCGTGTAACACCCCAGCAACTATCCAACACTTGGTGAACGATTTTGTTGACCAATTTTTATATAAGATTCATCAAAGGCTTCTAGTCAATAATTTCACCTATCACACAACTCACCAAGCAAAACAGACATTTTCTGTGGTTCCCCTCAGCACAAACAGCTTTCGACAAACTCAAGAAGCAATTAACTTCTGCCCGGTCCTTCATCATCACGACCCAGCCCTGCCTTACGTTTTGGAGGTCAGTGCTTCAGAGATTGTGGTTAGGGCAGTCCTTTTTCAGTGCCACGAAACAGCCATCTTGCATCCTGTTGCCTTCTTTTCCAGGAAGTTGTCCCCAGCTGAAAGGAAGGGGGGAAGGTATCACCGCTCCAGGTGGATGTATGGAAAAAAGGATTCTCTTCAGAATTGGAACACCAGGTGCTAAGCATTTAGCAAATGAGGCAAGGAAAACTTCTGGACAGCCGCACTCCGGAATATAGCCTTTATTATAAAATATCAAAAACACAAGCCACAGCAAAAAATGGGACAAACGAGTTAACGCGTTTCACACTTAACAGTGCTTATTCATAGAAACTTTTCCTTGCCTCCCCAGCCAAAAGGAACTATGATGTAGGGGACCGGGAACTCCTTGCTATTAAACTGGCTCTGGAAGAAGGTCGATATCTATTTGAAGGAGCCTTGCACCCTATACTTGTCTACACTGATCATAGGAATTTGGAATACCTCCATACAGCTAAACGTCTCAGACCTAGACAAGCCAGATGGGCTCTTTTCTTCACCCAATTTCAAATGCATATCACATACCGTCCGGGATACAAGAATTGTAAACCTGATGCTCTATCCCGCATGTATCCCACATCAGATAACTCGCCAACAACGGACACGATACTCCCTGCCTATAATTTCTTCCTACTTACGGATGACCTCTTGTCCAGAATTAAACTGGCCTCCTCTCTAGACCAATTGCCCTCAGAAAAACAGCTGCAAGAAAAGGTCGGACTTTTCTTCCATGACCATGCTGCGTTTGTGCCCCTTCAACTGAGAGTTCCTGTGCTCAAACTCTGCCATGACAACACGTTAGCAGGGCATTTTGGAGTGACCAAAACCACTGATATGCTTTTGTGAACCTTTTGGTGGCCTACCCTCAAGGCAGACTGCCACGCTTACGTCAATTACTGCCCGGTATGCAATCACAGCAAAACGGAAAATAATAAATCATGGGGTCTTCTACACCCCCTGCCTGTTCCCTTCAGATCCATAGTGGAGCTACCACCCTCTGATGGGTTTACATCCATTTTTGTTGTTGTGGACCGCTTTAGAAAAATGGCTCATTTTATTCCTATGATTGGCACTCCTTCCGCCCCAGAAACAGCTCAGGCTTTTATCAAGGAGATCATACGCCTCCATGGGGTCCCCAGCAATATTGTATCGGATCGTGGGGTCCAATTCGCTCTAAATTCTGGAAGGAGCTCTGCCTTGACATCGAGAACCACTACTCTTCGACCTACCACCTTCAGACCAATGGACAAACAGAACGCACGAACCAAACTAAAATTTTATGTTAACGAGCAAGAGTACATCAGTGTAATATGACGATTAGCAACACTGGGTGGATTCTAACGCATTGGACTTTGATTAAAATTTTGGGATTTGTTTTCTTTTTTTGGTATATTATCACAGCGCTACTTGTAAAGTGAATCACAGAGACTTTATATTACATTTTTTGTTCTTTAGATTAGATACACTTTAAGCTACAATTTATTCTTGTCTTTAAAGCACAAAGCATTTGAGTAGGCAGTGAAGCAGAAATAATGTTTTTTTTCTCTTTGTCTAGAACTCATTTGATTGTTTCATTATCTAGTAGATATTGGCAATTGACCTCTGTCTCCTTCATCTCTTCTAAAACCAACCTGTACATAGATATTGCTTGATCCAAATCTTCCATTATGCTGCTAATTTTCCTCTTAGACATTTCCATAAATCAACATGTTCCTTTTCTTTTTTCCCTAAAAAATACTGAATCTTAATGTGCTTGTATATTTGGTACAATAAAGATTCTCTGTTGTGCCTTTGGAAAAATTCAAAAGAATAAAAAATGGCATAGTGTAAAATCCAATCTGGGATGACTTTATATGGAATTTTTTATTCAGAATGGCTAGTCAGTTTTATTGCCATCTGTGTGCTAGTTGACAAGTTTCCTTTCACTTCCTGTCCAGTAGACACAACTGAAATGACCTTCAGTTGTCATTCAGTACCCAGGGTGAAGATGCCCTGCACACTGGGAAGTGTTTATTGCGATTCCATTTTGTCCTCCTATATTAAAAAAGTGAAGGTGATCTTGAAGAGATTGATCCTGCCTGAAGAAGTTGTGCCGGGGGATATTAAGAAATTTGTTATAATACTTACAGTCATTTTCCTTTTCTGGATCCTCCTCCTGTCAGCCTATTACAGGTCAGCTCCACCTCTTGACCCCTCCAGGACCACCCATAAATAGCTCATTGAGGAGGATCGGCAAAAAAAAATACTGCAAGTCTGAAAACATTAGTGTTCCTGGACTACCTTACATCAGCCTACTCAGGGACATAACTAGCAAAGGTAATAACATATTGGGAGATATGTATAGTGGACCTCTGCGCTACTGATAAAAATAAATAAATAGTGACTAGTGAACTAAAAATGCTGCTGAATCTAATAGTGATCACAACTCAATATAAACAAATAATAAATGTGTACTTAATGTACGTGACTCAGCGCAAAATCTCTAAGTAAAAAAAATAATTAAAGTGCTGGTAGGACAGTGCATTCATATGTATATGCATTAAAGTGCTAGATACTCGTATTGAATGGCAATACTATGGTGTGAACACAGTAAATATAATAAAGTGATAATAGTGCAATAATTGCTTCCTTAAAAGTGCTTACAATAATTGTAAAAATACAAATATACATATAAATAAATAAATTCAGTAAATTAATGTGTCCAATAGAACGGCTGTATGCAGAGCTGAAATGCGTACAGAAATGTCCAATATGGCGTGCCCGTGCACAAATGATATAGTTCACTCAATAAAAGTGCATCAGTATATGCCAATCCTTCTGTTGTGATGTATTATTCCGCCATGGAGTCAGAAGCCTCAATGCTCTTAAGTATTTATTCAGTGAATCATGATAGCCAGGGTGTCCTTCAATGTGCTCTCAGAGCTCTTACCTTGGACCAGGGATATCACGCTTACGTTCCAATAATAGTGGCTAGTCTGCTCCTCCTCGCAGTGGAATCCTGTTGGGCTGCTCACTAGTGGCTCCCGGTGGTACATGTGAAGGAAACAGGGCTCAAATGGTGTATTACCCCAATAAAATAATTTTAATTAGCAAATAGGTAGCTTACATTAAAAACAGTGATATTCGTTTAACAATTGTGGCCAGTTACGTTTGTGCAGCTGAGTTGGGACGGTTTGTATAGTGTTTCCGATCCTCTTCAGCCTGTGTAAAGTCCGCGGTACCCTATTTGCGGTCCGCTTTGTTGACTTCCGGTTTTTGCGTACCCACGTGTTATGTCACGCTGCGCACCTCGTGACTTCATCAGGGCTTATTTTTTTATTTTTTAACAAATTTTGAAAAATTTGTTAATTTGCGAATTTCTGAATTTTTCAATTTCCGAAATTCAGAATTTCCAAAATTCCGAAATTCAGAATTTCCGAAATTCAGAATTTCCGAAATTATGAATTTCCAAAATTCTGAATTTCCGAAATTCTGAATTTCTGTATTCCGAATTTCCAAATTTCCAAATTTTCTAAACTTTGACTTTTCAACTTTTCGAAATTTTCGAATTTCTGAATTTTGAAAATTCTGAAATTTGGAAATTGAAAAATTAAAAAATTAAAAAATTTGAAAATCCAAAAATAAGAATGAAAGTCTAAACAAAAGAATGAAAATATGTGCCTAAGAGCGCGAGGCGGATGGACTCACAATAGCTGAGCTCCGGGAGTCTGGGAGGCCAGAGACCCGCTAATACCGCCAGGACTTTAAATATGTCCACACAAATAAAGAGGGGGACCCACTCTCCGATCCTTTGTGACCCCAAAGAGGAAGAATCCAGCGGCGAATCTGAACAAATTCAGGTTCAGCAGCGGGGGGAGGTCTGCCAAAATGGCGCCGGCCCACAGACAAAACGTGGAGGAAGATATGGAGGATGACGAGGTCTCTTTGCCGGCATCCGAGGACTCGACAACAGGTAACACAGACAAGGACAAACCCCTCACTTATGCCAACATGACAGACATCGCCACAGACATCAAGAGATCTTTTGCCTCAGCGATCACTGACATAAAAACTGAGCTATTAAAGCTCTCAGAGCAAATGGCGGTCACAGAGAGAGCAGGGAAGAGGAAAGATAGAGCCTTAGTAAGGCTGGACGATGTTGCCATTTCCCACACACATCACCTAATTGAGATGAACAGGCATTTAGAGGATTTGGACAACAGGGGCAGACGCCATAACATACATGTCAGAGGTGTCCCTGAATCTGTGCCGAATGACCAAATCAAACCGGCACTGACCACCATTTTCAATGAGCTGCTGAACAGACCAGAGCACTCTCCAATTGAATTTGATAGAGCACACAGAGCTCTGAGGCCTAAAGCCCCGGATGACAACCCACCCAGGGACATTATATGCTGCCTTCCCAACTTCTGCTTGAAAGAAGAAGTGCTGCAAAAAGCAAGGGCAACAGCTATTTCAGGATCTTTCCCCTATCACCCTGAAAAACAGGAGAGCCCTGAAGCCGCTGCTAGCAGTATTAAGAGACAGGAACATTAACTACAGGTGGAAATTCCCCTTTGCCCTGCAAGCCTCTTTTATGGGGAAACAGCACATGCTTAGGATCCCTGAAGAGTTTTACAAATTCTGTGACAACCTCCAAATCCCACCAGTAGATCTACCAGACTGGTACGCAGAATTCCTGTTACCTCCAGAGATCAATAACCCTCAACACGGCCCAGGGTTCTCACCCATGCAATCTCCCTCCCAGCAAGGAAAGCCCAGAAGGAACAGCAGCAGACATACATATGATTCCCCTGCATCCTCCAGAAGCGCAAAAAAACCGAGGATTAGGTTGAGGTTCTACACAAGAAACCCTCAAAATCACTCTCTGATTACAGTTCTCACCTGTTTGCCACACCACAGCACCTTTTTGACATGGCTAAACCACTATAGATCCAGTTTAGTTTTCACCTGGGACCTCTCCTCCAGTTCATCTATACCTCTTCCAGCCTGATCCCGCTAAATCAGAAATAATTGACAGACGCAAGGCTATGATTGGAACAAGGCACCGACCACGAATCACCAACAGAGGGCACAGGAAGACCACATCTCAACATAATACAACAGGAACAGCAGACTTATTGCCTAACAAATACCCTTTCTCTTCCTTTTTCCCTTTCCTATCTATATTTTTTCCCCATTGCAACAGGTATACCCTCAGAACATGTAACCAGCTGACAATGCTAACTGAGCCAGCACTCCCCTTAAAAACAGCAGACGATTACAAAGACACAACAGGAAATATGCTCCCAACAAGTCCGACCACCAGAGGGCGCAAAGAGATCACCTTAAGACCCAGAATATCTACTGAAGAAGGGAAAAGAATGCCAATCAGCAACACTTTTGCTCTGTTCCCTTTTTCTTTGTTTTTTCCCTTGTCCTCCTGTTTTCGGTTTTTATTTTTATTTTTTCCACTATCAGGCTCACTTCGGCTCCTCAGGAAGACTCAACAAGGACATGAGAAGAGTGACACCTACCTACTGATGGACTGAACTGAGTCATTACCGGAGAACGGATACCACACCCACCCCATGCCCCCCGCAACGAACTATTGCACCTCAGCAACCCAACACCAATGAACTACATTGCACATTGGTTTCCGCGAAAGACTCACCGCTTGCCTACCCAAAAAGGTTTTCTATTTACATTTTATTTACTTATTTTTTTTTTTTTATTATTTTTCTTCTCTTTTTCATTTTTGTTGCATACATCATTAGACTACTAGAGGTACCTTTTAGCTGTTGGGGGAAGACAGGATTGCCATATACCAGAATGCGGCAATGACAGCCGCACTTGTTGAATCTATTAGCATTGGGGTGAGGTTGACGTGCTGGGGGCTCGTGGATAGTGGGGGCGTCCAATACCTCCCTGACCACAAAAGCAATATAATACATTATTGATCACATCTAAACCTAAATAATCCAGATCACAATCTGCCGTGGTCTCACTTAGCCCTAAAATCAAACAAGCAAATGAACCCCAACACCATGGGCGTTCCATATCCCTTCATCCCTTTACCTTCCGGACCCCCTCACTATCCAAGATGCTAGCACGAGCAAATATTATTGTCAAAGGTGAAACACAAACATATATGTACACACTCCTCTATAAGGTGACACAACTACCAATACCTTCTAACCCCCATGCCTTCTTCTCACCGCCCCCTAACCCCCCCCCCCACTCTCTATATAGGATACCTCTGTTACACCAGACATGTCTTCCCTCCCCCCTTCGAAGCTCCAGGACTCGAGCTTAGGCCAAAATCTGAGGGAAGAGATTGAACCCTACATAGGCAAGTTGGTGGTTCGGGGTGACATACCACCCCTACACACTGTTTACAACCCAGGTGACAATTGATGCATTATAGCCATGTTATTATTAACGAAATCTATGAACATTTTGTTTATTGTGTTTTTTCTATAACTCAAAATTTGTGGCACTCTGTTAACTACCATTCAATGTTAGAAACAACTTGCATGTCTACCCCCTCCCCCCCTCCTCACTGTGCCCACACAATACAGACGGTATGACAATGTAAACAAAGTTTAAGCACTCACAACTCCCGGGCCTCCCAGCGTCACTAGAGACAGACGTTATTCTCGAGAGACACATTCTTACCCATAGGTAAGAAATACTTCACTGGTGACAAATATCCACTACCACTCCTCCCACTACCCCCCAAGAGTACAACATAGTGCCTGATTTTCCAGGTACTATCCGGCTCCCCACCTCCCAGGCGGGATTTGAGCATCCACTCAACAGTACCCCTTTCCCTTTACCCCGACCCATTAAATATCACCCCTCTTCTCCCTCCTACTGTACCCCACCTCCCCCTACCTGATACGAACACAACACAACTACAAGACTTCATCCAACACCCCTTCCCCAACTACTAGAACACGATACGCACAAAACTTCTCATAGCGTGAGTCTCATCCAACTGCCCTTTAAATATCCCCTAACCCGACATCCGGGACACCCAGACACATCACACCATGGCATATTCCAACCTTGGGAAATCGCCGACCCTCATCTCTCACAACATCAATGGCCTGAACATACCAGATAAGAGGTCCAAGCTACTTAAGGAACTCAGGAAAACACGCCCAATGATAGTATATCTACAAGAGACGCACTTCAAAAGTAAACATATACCCAAATTCACAGACCATATATACACAGAAATGTATCATGCTACTAACCCCCTGGCTAAAACGAAGGGTGTCTCTATACTCATTAACAAAGAAGCTCCTTTCAAACTCCAACAGAAACTTATTGACCCAGAAGGCCGCTATCTATTCCTGAAAGGAGACTGGGCTGGAAGACCCATCACACTCGCCAATGTCTACTTCCCCAATAAGACACATATCCCATTCTGCCGAAAATTTGTAGAGGAGCTGAAGTGGTTTGCAGAAGGCTGCATCATCTTAGGTGGAGACTTCAACATACCACTTTCACCCCTTAAAGACACATCCACGGGTCACACGACAGTAACCTACAGGGTACTCAGACGCATCAAACTACTGATCAGCTCCCTTTCCCTAGTAGACGCCTGGAGATCTATCCACACCACAGACAAAGATTACACTTTCTTTTCCCACCCTCACAAAAGGTATTTGCGAATCGACCTTATCTTTGTTACACAACGGGGTCTTGGTAATGTGAAATCAGCAGAAATAGGCATAATATCGATCTCGGATCATGCACCCACAGCATTATCCATACAACTCGACCCCCCCAAACGGTCATTTTTTTAAATGGAGACTAAACGCCTCTCTTCTGACAGACCAGACGACTAAAGACGAAGTTCATGACACAATTAACGAATATTTTAGAAATAACATAGACTCAGACACTGACCCCCTAACTAATTGGGAGGCACATAAGAGCGTAATAAGAGGCAACTTAATGAAATGGGGTGCAAGGAAAAAAAAAGACAGAGAGAGAGAGATAAACGATCTGGCCACACAAATCATTAATTTAGAATCCCAGCACAAAAAAATCACTGTCCATTATGGTGGAAGAAGACCACACAAGATGCAGGAACACCCTAAAACAAATACTTGACCTAAAAATTAGGAAAGCACTCTTCTTTAAGAAGGGCATATATTATGAACATGGAGACAAAAGCGGGAAACTATTAGCCAAAGCCCTCAAGGACGCACAAAGGATGAACACAGCACACGCCATAAAAGACATAAACGGTGTACCCAAACACAACCCCACAGAGATCGCAGATCTCTTCCACCAATTCTATACAAAACTCTACAACCTACCGAATCAACACAAACCCACCCACTTGACACACACAAAACAAGAAATAATAGACCAATTTCTAAAAGACAGTAAGCTACCCCACCTATCCCAGGAAGACATACAACAACTAGAGGAACCCATATCTACCATTGAAATACTCAATGCGATTAAAAAACTGAAATCAGGCAAGAGCCCAGGACCCGACGGATTCACCTCACAGTATTATAACACTTATATGCACCAACTAGTCAAGCCCCTACTGAACGCATTCAACTATCTAGCCCGAAACAGACATTCCCAAGACCCATTCCTCATGGCACACATAGCAGTGATTCCCAAACCAGACAAAGACCACACAGACTGTGCAAACTACCGACCTATTTCCCTTCTGAACACCGACCTAAAACTCCTAGCCAAAATACTAGCCAACAGACTAAAACCCCTATTGGCAAACATCATTGGCCCCGAACAAGTAGGATTCATGCCTGGCAGAGAGGAAAGAGATAATATCACCAAAGCACTTAATTTGATATATTCCTCCAAATACTCCAAGAATAGCAAACTCCTACTTTCCACCGACGCCGAAAAGGCTTTTGATAGCGTCTCCTGGGACTACATGATGAGTACCTACTCCCATATTGGGCTTGACAGACACATGATGTCATGGATAACGGCCCTCTATCAAAACCCCCAGGCTAGAATCAAAGTTAATAACACACTTTCAGACCCGATAAAAATAAGAAATGGCACGAGACAGGGGTGCCCTCTGTCCCCCCTCCTCTTCATTATTTCGCTAGAACCCCCAATCAGAACCATTAACGCCAATAGAGACATATGAGGATTCAAGATTGGAGATAGAGAATAGAAGCCCTGAACATAAATCTCCCACCTGACCAACTAAAACTATTAAAAGATAACCATAACTATACGTGGGTGACAAACAAATTAAAATACCTGGGGATAAACCTGACTGACAACATAGACTCCCTATACCACTATAACTATGAACCATTATTAAAAACATTGATTAGGGACCTTCAAAAATGGCACACGAAAACATTCTCTTGGTTCGGCAGAGCCTCAATACTCAAAATGACGATACTACCCAGACTCCTTTACTTTTTTAATGCCCTACCCATCAAAATCCCAGAAACCTTCTTTACTACACTGACTAGAGCGCAGAGGCACTTCCTATGGACAGGCAAAAAACCAAGAATACAAATGAAACTCCTAACACTCCCCAAGAACAGAGGTGGCATGGGTCTCCCAAATTTTTGAAAATACCACCAAGCTTCCCACATCACACGAATAATAGACTGGCACTGCCATAAAGCAAACAAAGACTGGATCCAACTAGAACAGTACCTCACCCCATACAACCTGACTTTCCACCCCTGGACAAGATTCTCTAAAACAGACAAAAACTTAAAACACCCACTGGTGTCCACTACGTTAAGTGTTTGGCACAAAGTAGCTGGAAAACACAGACTAGCATCAATACCAGGACCACTTACACCGATCACAAACAATCCAGACTTTATCCCAGGCCTACATCTCAAACACGTACGGACCTGGACTACGACTCAATGTCTGACAGACTCTAGAATTAAAACATTAGGAACCTTACAAACAGAGTGGGAGGGTCCATTTCCTGGTTTATGGTTCTACCTGCAACTAAAAGATCACCTGCTCAATAGTAAGCATAGAGCAACATACTGCCTTCCACTACTCCCATTTGAAGATGTATGCTTCAAAGGATCCCCAATTAAGAATACCACCTCCCTAGCTTATTCCTGGTTAAACCAGACGGAGTTCGCAGATAATGATAAACACAAGAAGAAGTGGGAAAAGGATCTAAACACTACATTCACTAATGCTCAATGGGAGAAGGCATGTATTATGGCTCACAAAAGCTCTCTGAGTACCAAATACCAAGAAATATCGTACAAAATACTCACCCAATGGTACATCACGCCTCATAAAACCAGAAAATGGACCCCCACTAGTTCAGACTCTTGCTGGAGATGCAACAGAAATGTAGGCACCTTCCTCCACATTTGGTGGACATGCCCCCATATACGACCCTTTTGGAACGCAGTGATGTCGTGGATTAAATCCATAACAGAAACTAGATTAGAACTCACCCCAGCAGCCTGTCTGATAAACATAAACAACTTCACTATAAGCAAATACAAAAAATCTCTGACCAGACATCTTCTACTGGCAGCCAAAACACTCAGACCCCTCCACTGGATACCCCCACACGTACCCACCATTACAGACTGGATAGACAGAGTAAATTACATCCACAAGATGGAAGAACTAGCCACGATGAAACATGAGAACGATTCTCGCTTCAATGACATGTGGCAACCATGGATACTATTCAAATACTCACCTGAATATCTAACCCTCACTACGCTAGTTAACTCCGACACCAACCAGAACCATGATCCCCTGTAACTCAGACTGAACTACAGACCCTTAACACAATACTGCCATGAACAGTAATAACACCCAGACACGCTCCCAGACCTCAAGATAATGAAATCAAATCATCAAACTAATCCAGAAAGACCTCTCCCTATGAGAACTATCAACGCACAACCTACCCCGTCCCCTTCCTTGATACCATGACTCACCACCACCCAACTCACTCCTTCTTCCATCACCCCCCCCCCCCCCCTACCCTAATAACGCTACTTCCAGTAAATACTAAACCCCAACCTATTTCCTATACTATACTACGTATGTTACCATATGTTTAAATATACTGTTAACATGACTCCTTTCAATGTTTTACGCCTCTGTAACATTGCATTGGTTATGTACTTTGTTTCAATAAACTTTTTGATTGAGAAAAAAAAAAGAAAATATGAAAATCCGAAAACCCGAAAATCTGAAATAATAACAAACTATTAATAAATATTAAATTATAGGTATTGGAATTTCCATTCAAATTTGTCTGTTAGTGAACATAACGAGTACGAATTCATCCGAAGTTACGGATTATTCGAAATAACAAATGCCATATCTAAACGAATGGAACATAATGATCGAATAATAATACATTTTTTAACCTTTTTATTGTTATTTTTTATTATTAATTTGTTCCATTCCATTTGTCTAGTTGCGGCATTCGTTATTTCGGATAATTCATAACTTTTGATAAATTTGTATTCGTTATGTTCACAAACAGCCAAATTTGAAAGGAAATTCCAATACCTATAATTTAATAGCTATTATTATTGTTATTATTTAAAATTTTACTGATTTTCTTTATTTTTTTCAGATTTTTGAATTTCCGAATTCCTGAATTTTCGAATTCCAAAAATCAGAAAATTCGGAATTCAAAAATTTGCAAATTCGGATTTCAAAATTCGGAAATTCGAAATTCGGAAATTTGAAAATTCGGAAATTTGAAAATTCGGAAATTCTAAACTCGGAAAATTGGAATTCGAAAATCAGAAATTAGAATGCAGCATTCGTTATTTCGGATAATTCGTAACTTTTGATAAATTTGTATTCGTTATGTTCACAAACAGCCAAATTTGAAAGGAAGTTCCAATACCTATAATTTAATAGTTTGCCCCCTGCACAGCCTGGCACTCCAGTGAACTAGAGGGACAGAGAAGAGCCACCAGTTCTCTGCTCACTGAAGACTGAGAAATGAGCAGTCGTTTTTCACATGCCCACAAGCAAAATGCCCAGCAATTAATTATATACGTTTATTTTGGCTATTAAACATGACATCGGGGGACAAATTCATCCAAAAATGTGAGTATTAAATAGCAATGTCATTAACTAATGTAAAGTTTTTTTTGTTTTTTTTTTAATTAGTAAATGTAGTTAGAACTCCACTTTAACTTCTCTTTTAATGCTGAACAACTGAAGAAATGACTGTTGCTCCAAAATGATCAGAAACCCCAGTGAAGCATCCACTCTGTAATGGCACATGAAAGTATTTATCATATGCCAATGTGCCACCTTGCAAACAACCTCAGCTGCAGCCTTTTGTGTAAGAAGCCCATAAAGCTGCCATACCTATGATGGAATATATTAATAGTAAAAAGGTCAGGTCTGAGCATGTAGGCCCTTTATAAAATAATCTGGAGTGGGTGACTGGGGCCAAAGAGAAGGCTAATTTATTAAATTCTTTCTTCAGCTCTGTGTATACAAAAGAGCATGGGGAAGCTCATGTCCATAATGGAGGTGGTATTGACACAGCCCTGAATGATCCACAATGGCTCAAAAGTGATATGGTCCAGAAGTATTTAGACAGAATAAAGGTGGATAAAGCACCTGGACCTGATGGCATCTACCCACGGATCCTAAAAGAATTGAGCTATATAATTTCAAAGCCATTGTATTTAATTTTTAGGGACTCATTAATGATGGGAACAGTACCACTGGATTGGTGCAGGGCGAACGTGGTACCTATATTTAAAAAGGGAACAAAGTCTTTACCAAGTAACTATAGACCTGTTAGTTTAACTTCTATGGTTGGGAAGATACTGGAGAGATTAATAAAAGACCACATAGACGAGTTCTTGCTGGAAAAAAACATTTTAAGCAACAGACAGCATGGATTCATCAAAGACAGAAGTTGTCAGACAAACCTGATTTCTTTTTATGAGGAGGTAAGTAAAACCTTGGACAGAGGGGTGGCGGTGGACGTGGTATACTTGGATTTTGCAAAAGCGTTCGATACAGTTCCCCACACACGGCTCAAGTGTAAGGTAAAGTCTACAGGCTTGGAAATACCGGTTTGTAAATGGATAGAAAACTGGCTAAAAGACAGAATTCAGAGAGTAGTGGTTAATGATTCTTACTCTGAATGGTCTAAGGTTATCAGTGGTGTACCCCAAGGTTCAGTGTTGTTACTTTTTAATATCTTTATAAATGATATTGGGTCTGGGATCAAAAGTAACATTTCTGTCTTTGCAGATGACACCAAGCTATGCAGTGGAATAACGTCCTTACAGGATGTCTCCAATTTACAAGCCGACATCAATGCTCTGTCTAATTGGGCGACTATGTGGCAAATGAGGTTTAATGTTGATAAATGTAAAGTTATGCACTTAGGGGCTAAGAATATGCATGCATCATACATGCTAGGGGGAGTACAACTGGGGGAATCTGTAGTGAAGAAGGATCTTGGGGTTTTGGTAGATCATAAGCTCAATAATAGCATGCAATGCCAAGTTGCGGTTTCCAAAGGGAGCAAAGTCCTTTCTTGTATTAAGAGAGGTATGGACTCCAGAGAGAAAGATATAATTTTGCCCCTGTTCAAATCATTAGTAAGACCTCACCTGGAATATGCAGTTCAGTTTTGGGCACCAGTTCCCAAAAAGGATATCGGGGAACTGGAGAAAGTGCAGAGAAGGGCAACCAAACTGCTAAGAGGCATTGAGGAGCTCAGCTATGAGGAAAGATTAGAGGAACTGAATTTATTCACTCTTGAGAAAAGGAGAACAAGGGGGGATATGATCAACACGTTAAAATATATAAGGGGTCCATATAGTGAACTTGGTGTTGAGTTATTCACTTTACAGTCAACACAGAGGACAAGGGGGCACTCTTTACGTCTGGAGGAAAAGAGATTTCTTCTCCAAAAACGGAAAGGTTTCTTCACAGTAAGAGCTGTGAAAATATGGAATAGACCTGAGGTGGTTCTGGCTAACTCAGTAGATTGCTTTAAGAAAGGCCTGGATACTTTCCTAAATGTACATAATATAACTGGGTACTAACATTTATAGGTAAAGTTGATCCAGGGACAATCCGATTGACTCTTGAGGGATCAGGAAGGGATTTTTTCCCCTGCTGTAGCAGATTGGAGCATGCTCTGCTGGGGGTTTTTTTTTTTGCCTTCCTCTGGATCAACTGTGGGTATAGAATTGGATATATTGGATTGTACAATATTTTTTATTTTTATTATTTCTTTTTTTTATGGTTGAACTGGATGGACTTGTGTCTTTTTTCAGCCTAGCTAACTATGTAACTAACTATATGTAACTATGTAAATCTGGAATAAGCCCAAATTTCTTCTTGAACAGGAAGGCTTGATGTGATGTAAATTGAAAGTACCCTTTAAGGAATTGTTTGCTTTTTCCTTGGGCCTGAAGAGTAGATGAAGAAATTGTCCACCTTCCTACAACTTCCAGACCATTCCAAGTAATAGAGAACACCAAATCTAATCTTCTCCACTCATCTTTGGCCTCCTTGGAGGTGAAGGCTGTCAACACTGACTGCCAATTCAAGTGGTAAGAAGTAGACACCCATGGCAGAAAAGAAGGCACTGGTCTAAAATAACTTATACCTGGCAAGATTAAACATTATTAAGGTTCCTTTACTGACAGAGCACTCAATTCTGAGACATTTCTAGTTCCGACAGCTGCTATTAGGAAGATCATTCTCATGGTAAAGGTGATAAAGGGCAAAAGTCCCACTTTGGGAAGTAAGTTTTGACTGGAGGGTGGATATTTATGGCTGCTGTCAAAAGACAAATCACTAAAGAATGCAACGCCCATCTTTTATGAGTCAGGGCTGTCAAGGCTGACGCTTGGACCTTTAACCACTTCAGCCCAGGAAGGATTTTACCCTCTTCCTGACCAGAGCACTTTTTG
This sequence comes from Lithobates sylvaticus, assembly GCA_028564925.1. Classification (NCBI taxonomy): domain Eukaryota; kingdom Metazoa; phylum Chordata; class Amphibia; order Anura; family Ranidae; genus Lithobates; species Lithobates sylvaticus. The sequence continues at coordinate 111,924,868 of CM053037.1, read as the reverse complement.
CGATTCGGCACTGCATCGATTTAACTGACAATTGCACGGTCGTGCAACGTTGTACCCAAACAAAATTGACGTCCTTCTTTTCCCACAAATACAGCTTTCTTTTGGTGGTATTTAATTGCCTCTGCGGTTTTTATTTTTTGCGCTATAAACAAAAGGCCGTGCAAGGAGAACATTAATCAGAGAAGCAGCCAAGAGGTCCATAGTAACTCTGGAGGAGCTGCAGAAATCCACACCTCAGGTGGGAGAATCTGGCCACAGGACAACTATTAGTCGTACACTCCACAAATCTGGCATTTATGGAATGGGGTGGCAAGAAGAAAGCCATTGTTGAAATAAAGCCGTAAGAAGTCCCATTTGCAGTTTGCAGGAAGCCATTTGGGGAACACAGCAAACAAGAAGGTGCTCTGGTCAGATGAGATCAAAATTGAACTTTTTGGCCTAAAAGCAAAAGCTACGTGTGGCAGAAAACTAACACTGCACATCACCCTAAACACACCATCCCCACCGTGAGACATGGTGGTGGCAGCATCATGTTGGGGGATGCTTTTTATCAGCAGGAACAGGGAAGCTGGTTAGAGTTGATGGAAAGATGGATGGAGCCAAACACAGGGCAGTCTTAGAAAAAAACCTGTTATGCCATCTACACACGATCGGAAATTCGGACAGCAAAAGATGAGAGCTTTTGGTCGGAAAATGCGACTGTATGTATGCTCCATCGGACTTTTGGTGGCCGAATTCCAGCCAGCAAAAGATTGAGAGCAGGTTCGCAATTTTTCGGTCAGCAAGAGAAGAAGAAGAAGACTTCGTGGGACATTTTTATTTTTTAATAAAGGACTTGTCCCAAGCCGTGTCATGTTATTTTTACCATTTTCACACTTTTTTTGTGAAATGGTAGGGGTACATTTGTACCCCATTACCATTTCACACAGGGGGCGAGGCCGGGATCTGGGGAAACATGCGCCACTTTACAGGCATACTATAGACAGCCCCCAGGGTGCTCACTTTAGGCATTATTATAATCACTGCTCCGGTGAAAAACGTCCGTTTTTAAAAAAAATGTTTGCATTGATACATGTCCCCTGGGGCAGGACCCAGGTCCCCAAATGCTTTTTAGGACAATACCATGCATATAAGCCTTTAAATTAGCACTTTTGGTTTCTACCATAGACTTTTAAAGGGTGTTCCGAATGTTTCGAATTTGCCGCGAACACCCCAAATTGTTCGCTATTCGGCGAACAGGCAAACACCCGGTGTTCGAGTCCAACGTAATTCGGGCTCATCCCTACTGTTCACAGATGCTCCAATCCAAACCATCCATCCAATCTGACAGCGCTTGAGCTATTTTTCAAAGAAGAATGGTCACTTTAGATGTGCAAAGCTGGTAGAGACATCCCCAAAATGACTTGCAGCTGTAATTGCAGCCAAAGGGGTTTCCACAAAGTATTGACACAAGGGGGCTGAATACAAATGCACGCCACACTTTGCAGATATTTATGTGCAAAAAATTTGGAAACCATTTATCATTTTCTTTCCACTACACAATTATGTGCCACTTTGTGCTCATCTAGCACATAAAATCCCAATAAAATACATTTACGTTTTTGGTTGTACCATGACAAAATGTGTACAATTTCAAAGGGTATGAATACTTTTTCAAGGCACTATAACCCCTTCAATCATTCAATCTCCTGATGCATTGATGTACTCACTTGTTCTGTGTATGCCACAGTGGCCACATCAAGGCACCGAGTATACCATGTGTCCCTATATCTTTAAGGAGGCATGGGCTCCCTCTAGACAAACCTGCTCTTAATCTATCCAACTGCTATATATCCTCTCCAATTTGGGAGACTGTCAAAATAATAAAGTTAGGCCCGCAGTAAAACTGGGATGCCTTGACATGGCCACTGCGGCTTACACATGTTTGGAAATGTGTGTGACTAAAACCCTTGTTTTTAACGTGAACTGTTAGATAGGGTCAATTTGGTTTGGCTTCAGGCTAGCTGGTAAATCAGCTTTGAATTTTTCTTTGTTGTTTTGATATGCTTTGCCTTTCCATATGCTCCTTGCTGTAAATTCTAGTTATAGGTTGGGGTGGTTGCCACTTGTTTGCACAGGTTGTGATTTGGTGCTGGACGCATGGGATACCTTCAGCTGCCATTGTACCCTTGCTGTTTGTCCAGTGCGCCCTTATACCTTTAAGGAGCGTGGGCTCCTTCCAGGCAAACCCGCCCTTAATCTGGGAATTTTTATTTGTTTGATGTGCATTGCCCTTCCATGTGCTCCTTGCTGCAAAGGCCAGTTATAGGTTGGGGTGGTTGCCATTTGTTAACACCACTGCTGGTCTGCAAGCTGCCCCTGCCAGAGTAAAGGTCTCTGAAGAACACGTCTATGTAACGAGGTAATGTAACATGTTGAACAAGTCTCAGCAGTAGGAAGGTATCACAAAGTTCTGAGTGTTCTGGTTTGAAAAGATTAACTACTAAGCACCCCTATTGTGCATTGTTAACCTGCAATCGGGCTTGGCCTATTCCTCCTCAATCATTTCTCACATTTAAAAAATTTGAAGGAACAATGGAAGTTCAATTTTTTTAGATCTGGATAAAACTTTCTTTGTTTCCTCAGAGGAGAGGCCTCTTCTTCCCAATCAAAGGCCTTCTTACCTGCATTGACAAATGACTAAACGAGTGCAATTCAGGGACTGAACCTGCTTCTGAACATCTGAATTGAGCCTTTGCTAGGCTGCAGGAGGGGACAATGAGAACTCATCAGATGAATGTCTTCTCATAGCGCCTTTGGAAAGCTTCCGAATACTGCCCAATACCGCCTCTTTAGTATATGATTTAATGTCTCATGACTCCTCCCTGTGTCATGCTGCCTCCTTAAAGCCAGAACCACATAGCAACTATTTTGGCAAAGCCAGAGCTGCACAAGCCCAAAACAAATTTTTGTGCGGATGTGACGGGGACCTTGTCTGAGAGAAAAAGTCTGACTCTTTTTAGTAATGGCGTATCTTGAGTAGGTTAGAGGATCTCAACTTGCAGCTGGTCTTCCTACCTGGAGCCTCCTGGCTGAAACTGAGCAAGGAATCAGGTTTTGAAAAATTATATCATCATGAGTGTCTGGACTAAGGACAGAAAAAGAATGCTTGAGGGGGGGCTCAGCCCAAACTTATGGGCCGTCCTGGAGGTGCCAGGCTGACATGAGGAGGTATACATAATTATACATATATATAGATTTATATATATTAAATATATATACTTATATTATACTTAAATATGTATAAAACCCGACAGGGGTTCTAACCCTTCACCACGCCTCACCCCTTCACCAACCCCAAAAATATTTCACCTGTACATTTTACAACAGTGTGCAACTAGGGTTTTGATAAAATAGAAAAAAAGATTGGCTATCAGGATGGATAGAAGGATTGAAAAAATATATTGCAACCAAATGTATTATTTTTGACCAGGGTACACGGATGCTGGGCCCTATATCACTTCCCACTTTTTAACCTCCCAGCCTTTCCTTGCCTACTGTCCCCCTTTTCTTTTTTTTCATTCCTCTATATGCTTTCGTCCTTATCTCATCTATGCCTTTATTCTTCTACTCTTTCCTTTTTACTGTATATCTCCAGACATACACGTAAAAATTATTGTAGATCAGCCCTTAAAATTAAAATAAGCTGAGGGCAAATGTGGAGCTGCATCAGAGGGGGGTGGGGCCGCCAGCAGGTGGGGTTGAATGGGAGCCAATTTTCCTCCCAGCCTCTGCCCCCTGTCATTATCTTAGCAGGGCCTGGCATACAGCTCTAAGAACTAAGTCAGCAAAGAACTAGAGGAGGTGGGGCGGGGCTGCCAAAACTTACTTTTCCTATTAACAAGCTGGTGACTGGTTGCTCAGACAGCCTAGCAACCAATCACCAGCTTATTAAGAGAAAAATTTTACTTTGACAGCTCCCGCTCCCTTGTCCAGTGCTGTGCTCTGCTGTAAGTCTCTCTGCATCTTAAAGTGGTTGTAAACCCTTACAAACCACTTTGACCTACAGGTAAGCCTAGATTAAGGCTTACCTGTAGGTCCAAGAAATATTTTCTAAAAGACAGGCACCGCTGTCTACGGCGCATGCGCCGTAGACAGCAGCGCGCATGCGCACTGAGCATGCCTTAGATAACGGCGATATGCCGCACGTGGCGGCTCCTGTGCGCATGCGCAGGACGTCATCCGCCGGAGCAGCGAGACCCGGAAGTCACTCCGGGATACATGGCAGCGGTGAAGATGAAGACCGAGGACCGCTTCGGGGGCTTCGTTCGTAGGTAAGTTATTCATAATAAGCTAGTATGCTATGCATGCTAGCTTATTATGCCTTTGCCTTGCAGGGTGCATTTTTTTTTTTATTGCCTTTACTTCCTCATTAAATCAGTGAAAGTGTCATTCATTGGTATTTTTTTAATGCTATGTTTAATATAGCATTAAAAATGTACTTAACCAATTCAGCCACGGAAGGGTTTACCCCCTTCCTGACCAGAGCACTTTTTGCGATACGGCAATAATGTGTCAATTTAACTGACAATTGCGCGGTCATGCGACGTTGCACCCAAACAAAATTGACGTCCTTTTTTTTGGTGGTATTTGATCACCTCTGCAGATTTTTTTGCACAAAAAAAGGGCGACAATTTAGAAAAAAAAAGCTATATTTTTTACTTTTTGCTATAATAAATATCCCCAAAAAATGTATACATTTTTTTTCTCAGTTTAGGCCGATATCTATTCTTCTACATATTTTTGGTTAAAAAAAAAATTGCAATAAGCGTATATTGATTGGTTTGCGCAAAAGTTATCGCGTCTACAAAATAGGGGATAGATTTATAGCATTTTTATTATTGTTTTATTTTTTTTATTAGTAATGGCAGCGATCTGCGATTTTTATCATGACTGCGACATTATGGCGGACACATCGGACACTTTTGACATCATTTTGGGACCATTTTCGTTTATACAGCGATCAGTGCTATAAAAATGCACTGATTACTGTGTAAATGACAATGGCAGGGAATGGGTTAAACACTAGGGAGCGATCAAGGGGTTAAGTGTGTCCTAGGGAGGTGTTCTAACTGTGGGGGGGGGTGGGCTTCCACTGACATGACAGCGATCACTGCTCCCGATGACAGAGAGCAGTAGATACCTGTCATGTCACTAGGCAGAACAGGGAAATGCCTTGTTTACAAAGGCATCTCCCCGTTCTTCCGCTCCTTGACACGATCGCCGGGAGACCGGCGGACATCGAGTCTGTGGGACCCGCGGGCACGGTCAAGGAGCACGCAGTGAGCGCCTGCCCACAATGCCGCAATTTAAAGGGGACGTACCTGCACACCCATATGCCCAGCCGTGCCATTGTGCTGACGTACTTTGCCGTGTGCTGGTCGGCTAGTGGTTAATAAGGCCAGTAATTATGTGTACAGTGCCTATAGTAGCCAATCATAATTTATCCTTATTTTAATGATCACAGTCAGATCAATGAACTATGCTTTATGTTAATATTGTTAAAGTTGTTGTTAATATTTATTTTTGTAACTTAATTCTGCATAAAACATTTAACAGTGTAATTTCATGAGATCATTTATGAGGGTGTGTTTAGGGGCAAAATTAGGAGCAGGGCAGGGTAGGGGCTGGGTGTGGCAACTGGTGGCGAGTAACTCCTAAAGTAATTGTAATGTCTCAGTTTTTCTACGAACAAACACTCAATGTTTGAGTCTAAATCATGCTCTGTGTAGTTGTTTGGCACAGAGCAGCCCAGATCCTCCTCTTCTCTGGCCCCTCTTTGGTGCTCCTGGCCTCTCCCTCCCGAGTCCCTTGAGTGCCCCCACAGCAAGCAGCTTTCTATGGAGACACCTGAGCCGAGCAACAGCTCCCTGTGTCTATTCAGACACAGAACTGTGGTTTGGCCCCGCCCCCTCTCTCTCCTGATTGGCTAACTGACTTTGATTCACAGCAGCAGGAGCCAATGGTGCCGCTGCTGTGTCTCAGCCAATAAGGGAGAGTCCTGGATGGCCGAGGCACTCGTGGACATCGCTGAACAGAGAGGGGGCTCAGGTAAGTATTAGGGGGGCTGAGAGGGGCTGCTGCACACAGAAGGTTTTTATCTTAATGTATGGAATACATTAGGATAAAAAACCTTCTGCCTTTACAACCACTTTAAGGTCTGGCCGGTAGCTCAGGACTTAAAATTTTGAGCCCTGTCATGGATGTATATCTACTTATATCCCCATGTGTGAAGACCATGCCGAAGTGATGAAATGTGAGTAACTCAATATTTTTAAAGTCATTTTACCTGTTTTCACTTCAGGTTTTCTGTGCGAAATCCTGATGGTACTCTCTTGCCCTTTATTATATGGGGGCAGGGGCGTAACTATAGGGGGTGCAGCAGTCACGAGCGCAACCAGGCCCTGTGCTGCAAGGGGCCCATGCGGCCCCCCTCTACATATGGCCGGTGGCAGTATAGGCGGTTAGGCACCGGGCACACGGGTGGCTGGAGGTGGGGGGTGACTAGCAGAGCTCCATGCTCGACTACCGCACTGGCTGCTCTTTAGTTGTGCATTCCCCACACAACCTGTGTCCTCTGCCGCTCCTCCGGGTCCCCCTCTCCTGCTCCATGCAGTGCTGCTCAGTCCGGTGTCTGTCCTCCCCAGCCAGAGTCCTGCCCCCTGAGTCCAGCTCACCCTGCACTGCATGCTTCTCCCGGGCAAACAAACTTTAAGCACACAGATGCAGTGCAACCCTATGAGAGCCGGCTTCTCCCCAGAGGATAGGGACCCCATTTCCCTTGGGGACAAGGACCCCTTCTCACCTGAGGACAAGGACCCCATCTCCGCTAAGGTCAGGGACCCCATCTCTCCCCTGGAGACAGGGACCCTATATCCCCTGGGGACAGGGCACACTTCTCCCCAGAGGACAGGGACCCCATTTCCCTTAGGGACAGGGACTCCTACTTACGTGGGGACAGGGACCCCATCTCCTCTAAGGACAAGGACCCAATCTCTCCTGGGGACAGGGCCCACTTCTCCCTAGAGGACAGGGTCCCAATTTGCCTTTCCCTTCTTCCTCTTTGTCTCAAAGGTGTAACATCATAGGTCTGTTTAGACCACTGATATCTCATCAAAGTCCCCCAACGGGACTCCTAAAAAATTGTAAAAAATAATTAAAAAAAAACTGCTGATACCAGTGGTGGAACTACAGGGCTCACAAAAGTCGTACCTGTGACCGAGCCCTGGAGTTCCACCACCGGACTCGGAGGGAAGAGCCTTGGCTGGGGTTCAGGGGGGCCCTTCATGGTTTCTTGCACCGGGGCCCTGAAGGTTCTAGTTACACCACTGTATGGGGGTCATTGTTTATCTCTAATGCTATCACATCTGTTGCCATTCCTGTTTCCCTATGGATTTATTATCCCTCTGATACAACATCTATGTTTATTCACATATAAAGAAGCAGTCAAATTGCTGAGGCATCCAGCTGTTAAAATGTAGGACTATGTAAAGCAGCAAAACAATTGTTTATTTACTATAGGTTTGGATGGAAGTGGCCATTCCTTGGCCATTGCATACTTATTTAAAGACAGCTTAATTTTCCCAAAAACTGCATTGAGGACAGGTCCAAAAATGGCTGCAATCGTCAGTTTTCTTTAAAAAGTCTTTATTTTGTATTTTTATACAGTAAGCGGTTATTTATAAAATTGCCTTTTTTCACATATTTATCAGATTATAATAAAAAATCCAGGGTAGGATATACTGTATATATATATAAAAAAAAAAAAACATACACATTCTTAAAAGAAAACTGATTTAGGAAGGAAAATTAATCTGTTTAGAACACTTTTTCACCAAGGATCCATCCAGGGTTAATCTGGGGTGAAAGGTGTGTGAATCTTATATAAAAATATTTCTAAATAGGCTCAAGTTTAGTAACACAGTGTTGATTCTGCACCGTTAATCTGAATATTCTCTCTGTGATCAGTATCTGTGTCAAGAATGTAAATTTTTTTTTTTTTTTTTTTCATATTTAAATTTTATTTTAATTGAGAGTGATACAGAATGCATAAACCAATAAGACATCATATATGTTACATACATAAATCAAATATTAATGAGAGAATTTCGATACTTCAATTTAAGAGACAAACATACCCTGGTTGCCCCCCTCCTTGTCTTTAACCTCTCTTCTCAATTCTATTCGGGGTCTATAAGTGCACATTTCTTTTGTGCTCTCTGTTCCCCTTTGCATTCCTACCCTCTCTTTTTATTTCCCTTTAAGACTATCCTCTTCCTTCCTCCTAAACTATCCCCCCCCCCCCAAAAAAATAAAAAAAATAAAAAAAAAACAAAAAAAAAAACAAAAAAACAAAACAAGAAAAACGGAGCCCAGATCCCCCCCATTCTGCCACCCTCCCCCCTCCCCCTCTCCCCTTAACTTACCCCCCTCTCTCCCTCCCACCTTACTCATCCCTGCGAGATGGAGATGTTCCCAAGCTCCACTAGCTACAGGTATAGCTGTTCATCTACCTTCTCCTCCGTTATCTCCCAACAGATTCTTCGCTTCCTCTGTTTGCATAAATTCATTCCATACTGCCCAGGTTTCATTGTACTTCTCTCTCTTATTCTGCCCTGAGAGCACTAGGTCTTCCATAGCTCCCATCTGTCTTACCCTATTAAGCCACCTTGTTACTGACGGGGGGGCCCTGTCTTTCCAGTGCATTGTAATTGTCGCCTTTGCAGCATTCAACAGGTGACACACTATGGACTTCCTGTATTTTTGTGTTGGTATTTGGGAGCAGTGGAGCAGAAAAAATGCTGGGTCATCTGGTATTGAGAATTCCGCGAGTCTCCGTGCAATTCTCTGTACCTCCTCCCAATACTGCTTAATTCTGGTACAAGACCATAATATATGTATTAGGGTTCCTTTTTCCTCTCCACAGCGCCAGCAAAGATCCGAAGCCTCCCCATATATTCTCCGGAGTTTCACCGGCGTATAGTACCATTGTGTCAGTATTTTAAAATTTAATTCTTGAGTTCGTGTGCACCTTGATGAGTGCAAGGCTAAGTAAATAATCTTCCTGTATTCGTCTGCAGAAAATGTCCTATTTAGGTCTTTTTCCCATTTAGATATACTCGGTAGAACGAAGTCTTGCGGGGGGGCAATTAACAGCCCGTACATCTTTGAGATCAACCGGGAAAGGGGTTCTTTCTCGTTACAGTATTGTTCATACCTAGTTAAAGGTCGGTCATAGTTTACCGCCGGCCCCAAAGATCTCAAAAAATGTCGTAGCTGCAATGCTCGCCATATGTCTATTTCATAGAGTCCCCCCGGGCATGTCAGGGTCGTTATTGTTGGCCATGCTCCGTTTTGAATAAAATGTAGGGCTTGGGAAATTCCCTTCTCCTCTAGTTTTTTAAAGGCCCCCGTTTCTGTACCTGGTAGAAACCCCGGGTTTCCCAGCACCGGTGTCAAGGGGGAGTTTTTCGACGAAATTTTAGGGTCTCGAAGGAGACTTGCACTGATCCGTAATGTCGTTCCTATTGTAGGATGTTCTCTAATCAGGGCCGGTAGTGCTTCATAGCACCAGGGTGCCCTGCTTAAGGGGGTTGTACTGAGCTGCTGTTCCAGTTCCACCCATATCTTGAATTCTCCATGCCTGCTCCAATCCACCACTCTTCCAAGATGTACTGCCTGATAATATTTCCCTACATCTGGGACAGCTATGCCCCCTAGACGCCTCGGCAGTGACAAGATACTTCTTGCTATCCTAGGCTTTTTCTTTGCCCAAATAAATTTTGTAAAAAGTGAGGTAATTTGGCAGAGAAAAAGCCGTGGGACGGCAATTGGGAGAGCTTGAAATAAATACAAAAATTTAGGTAAGATGCACATTTTAATAATATTGCTTCTGCCAAACCAAGAATGGATACCCTGGTGCCATTTCTCCAATAGCAGCCTTACTGAGTTGTATAACGTTGGGAAGTTCGCTTTAAAAATCTTTCCTAGATCTGGTGTAATCTGTGTGCCCAGGTAACTTATTGCCCCCGTCACCCATTTGAAGCTAAAATTTGGTTGAATCAAGGTCCGTATCTTAACCGGCAGCGCCACTCCCATTGCCTCTGATTTGGTATAATTTATTTTAAAGTTAGATAGGCTACCATAGGTTTCAATTTCTTTCATAAGGTTCGGGGTTGAAATATGTGGAGCAGACATGGAGAAGAGCAGGTCATCAGCGTATGCCGAGATTTTATAGTTCCGGTCCCCTATTTTTAGGCCTTGAATGTCCTGGTTCTGTCTTATTTTATTTAATAGAGGTTCTATTGTCAGGGAGAATAACAGGGGGGAAAGAGGACATCCCTGTCGTGTACCATTACAAATCTTGAAAGACTTGGAAAAAATTCCATTCACTTTTACCTCTGCTTTTGGGATGGTATACACACTTCTGATCCACTTGATCATTTGATCACCCATGCCTGCAAATCTCAGAACTTCGAACAGGAAGGACCAGTTCACCCTATCAAATGCCTTCTCCGCGTCAGTACTCAGGAAAACACAGGGGGTACTTGTCTTGTGGGCATGGTGGACCAAATTCAACACTTTGATCGTATTATCCCTCGCCTCCCGCGCGGGAATAAACCCTACTTGATCCCGTTCCACCAACTGATCCAGCAGGGGTTGAATTCGTGATGCCAAAATTTTAGTGAAGAGCTTGAGGTCCACATTTAACAGTGAAATCGGCCTATAACTGCTGCATTCCGCCGGGTCCTTCCCCTCCTTTGGAATCACCGTAATATACGCCAGCAAAGAATCCGGGGGGAATGCAGCAGTTTGGCCCAGGGAGTTGAACACCCCGACCAGACGACTATTTAGTTGTGGTGCAAATCTTCTATAGTACTGTAAAGTAAAGCCATCCGGGCCCGGTGCCTTCCCTAGTTTTGCCTTTTTTAACACTGCATTCAGTTCCTCAGCCAAAATAGGAGCTTCCAATTTACTGCGTTCTCTAGATGATAGTCTTGAGAGTTTTGCGGAAGATAAATATTCCTCCAGGGCCTGTGTAGGCATAGGAGTTGACTCCAGGTTATATAACGAGGAATAATATTCTCCAAATCTCTGTGCTATCCCTTTTGGCTGAGGGATTAACTGCCCATTCTTTCCTTTTATTTGTGATATATATGTTGATATACTCTTCTCTTTGAGTTTGCCTGCTAATAGTTTAGTACATTTGTCTCCCAGTTCGTAAGATGCCTTCCTACCTCTCTGTATTGTTGCTTTGGCTTTATATCGCATAATATCCGTAAGCTGACGCCTCAGATACTCTAAGTGTCTACCTACGGAGGTGGTCTGCCTCTTCTTATGCTGCAATTCTAGTTCCTGTATCTCCTGTAAGAGTTTCTTGACTTGTTTTTCTCTTTCTCTCTTTATTTTAGCCCCATATTTGATCAGGATGCCCCTGATTACTGTTTTGTGGGCTTCCCACACTATCCCAGGGTCAGTACCAGGGGTATCATTTATTTGAAAATAGGCCTCAATTTCTTTTGCAATTTCTTCCTGAATTTCAGGGTTCTGTAGTAGGCTTTCATTCAGACGCCATCTTCTATCTGGGTCACACCCTGTCCCTGAAAGTACTAAGCCCAATGTTATCGGGGCATGGTCTGACCATGTTATACTTCCTATGGTGATCTCCGTTACCATGGGGAGTAAATAGTGTGGAATCAGGAAGAGATCAATGCGGGAATAGGTCTGGTGGGGATTAGAGAAAAAAGTGTAGTCCCTCTCTCCAGCGTGCATTGTCCGCCATACGTCCACCAGTTGTAATTCATATACCTTCCTCAATATTCCCTTCCTGATACCATGTGAGACCGAAGATACCCCTGTAGATGTATCTATTTTGGGGTCTAAGGCGATATTGAAGTCGCCTCCTAAGATTAGCTTGCCTTCCGAGAATTCTGATAGTTTTGTGAGTGTCCTTTTTAAAAAGGAATCTTGTAATGTGTTTGGTGCATATAAGGTTGCCAAGGTCACCTTTACCCCTCTCATATGTCCTTTCAAAAAGAGGAAACGTCCCTTTGTGTCTACCCGTTTATCTGTCAGGGACCAATTAGCTCTACTTGCGATCATGATTGACACCCCTTTTGATTTTGCCTCCTGATTCGAGGCATGATATACGCATGGGAAGAAACTGTTCTGGAGAACCGGGAGTCTGCTTGCTTTAAAATGGGTTTCCTGTATGAAGGCCACATCTGTACGCATTCGTTTCAGATCATTAAGAAGAATTCTTCTTTTTTCTGGGACATTAAGTCCTTTGGCGTTCATAGAGGTCACCCTTATTTCCTCCATCTCGCAGGGAATATAGGAACAAACCAAAGAAAAAAAAAAAAAAAAAAAAAAAAAAAAAAGGAAAACCCCCCCCCCCCCTCTCTACCTACCCTCCCCCCCCCCTACCTACTTCCTTCCCTCCCTTTTCTCTAACCTCTAAGGTAAGCACCCAACCCAAACCCCCCCACCTCTAATTTAGTAGGTGCGCTCCTATCTGGGGATTTGGCCCAGGATGAGAGAACAAAAAAAAGAAAAGGAAAAAAATAAAAAAAAACCCCCACTCCCCCCCCCCCCCCCCCCCCCCGGCGTGCATGTATAGGTATCTGAGTTCATTCTCCCTTAATCTATGAATACATTAGTTATACATAAAATAAACTAACATTAGGGTATGCCAATACAAAGAAAAAAAAAAAGAGGAGAAAACCAAGCGCAGGACCCAACAGTCCTACTCTACTCCATCCGTTCCGTGGCCTTAGGCCAGCGAGGGATAGGGACCCAGAGGATTACTAAATATATTATTTTCTGTATCCACTATTCCATATTCCCCTTACCCCTCTTCCTTCCTACTCCTATGTATCCTGTCCTCTCTTCCTATATCCTCTCTTCTTATTACTATTTCTACTTTCCCATTTCTCCCTCCAGAAACCCCCCCGCCCCCCCCCCCCAATCCAGCCACTCGCTCCCCTCAAACACCCCCCATCCCCCTGCCCCCCCCCTAGCAGAGGTCTTAAGGAGAAAAAAAATAAAAATAGAAAAAAATAAAAAATAAATAAACTTCCTCAGTTCTAAATCGTATATTATGAAATCCCCTAGTCCCCCACCCCTAGAGAAGGGTAGGGAAAGAGAGGGGGAGAGCGAGATGAACTGCCTCCCTCTCCCCTCTCCCCCCACCACCCCTCATGTGCAATAATGTGAATTCTGTGACTTTATGTGTCTTATATATCCCGTATTTGGGAGAAAAAGATAAATAAGTAAATAAAAAAATAAAAAAAATAAAATAAAATAAAAAAAAATTTATAAAAAATTATGAAAAATAAGTAAATAAAAACCACACCACCCACCCCTATTTATATACATATACATTATATACATTTATAAACATATATACCCCCACACCTCCGGACCTATTAGTGTGTCCGTTTTAAATACCACACAAAACACTCGTTGTTTAAGAGTGAAAAAGAAACCTTCCCTAAATTTCCAACATCAAAAAGTGTTCACAAAATACAAAAGAAAGAGTGAAAAAGAGAAGATGAGGGGGGGCTACTATTCTCCTCCCTCCTTCCTCCTCATCCCAATGTGCTCGTGATTAAATGGGTGGGGGACTAGAGGGACCCCCGGCTAACTGACTCCACCCAAAGAGATAAAAAAAAAAAAAAAACCATATGTAGTCCCCTCAGCCGTGCCAAAAACCAACCGAGGAAGGAAAATACATTTCAGTAAATCATGGGGGCCCCAGTCATATATTTATAAAGCTACATCTATACCACAATCATATACATCCCCTCTTCTAAGGTAGAAACAAAGCAAACCAAAAAAAAAAGAAAAAGGGGGGGGGGACAAGGGGGCGGGAGAGGAGAGAAAGACCCCCCAAAAAAAAAAGGGGGAGACGGGGGGGGGGGGGGGGGAGAGCAAGGCGGGTCGGCGGGCCTTTAATAATCCCCCCGCAACCCTTAGTCCATAATTCGAAGAAAGTTCCCCTCATCCAAAAAAAGGCGACCCCCCTAAAAAGAAAAAAAAAGAAAAAAAAAAGGGGGAGAGGGTTCCGCACGTATTAAGATGAAGTCCTCTTTATCTCTTCCTGTAGAGCTAGAGATCTAACTCTCCTGACCCCCTCTGTCTTTTTGCCTGCCCAAGTGTTGTAGCCAGTTTGGTATCTCAACTGACTCCACTCCCAATAGGGAGAACAACTCAGGTAGTTCAGTGGGTAGCTGTAAAAAAAATGATCTCGAGTCCTTCTTTACTCTCAGGGAGAACGGATACCCCCACCGATATGAGCCCCCGGCCTTTTTTATACTGTCCAGTAAGGGGCGCATCAGGTTTCTTCTCTGTAAGGTGGCCCTTGATAAGTCTGGCAGGATTTTTATCCGCACACCTTCATATAACACTTCTCCTGCTGCCCATGCCTTCCGACTTATCAGTTCTTTGTGAACATATCTATGAAAACAGCCAATCACATCCCGTGGTCTCTCAGGGTTAGGGGAGGGGGGGCCCATCACTCTGTGTAACCTTTCAAATTCTAGGTCTTGCATAGGGATTTGAGTGTCAAGTTTCTGGCATATTTCCTGTATAGTTAACAATAATGCATCTCTCCCTACTGTCTCGGGGACCCCCCTGAACCTCAGATTTTTCCTTCTGCTGCGGTCCTCTAATTCTTCTAAACGGAGCTGTATTGAGGGGACATAAGGATCCTGAGCGGACTGTACCTGTTCCAGCCGCGTAACACGTTCTATCAGTGATACCTGCTCGTCCTCTTTGGCTGTCAATCTCTCCGCGAGCTGCTGTACCTCTGTCCGGACCACCTCCAAGTCCCTGCGGTGGATCTCCTCGATTCGGGACATCCACCCCTCTAGGTCTGCTCTTGTGGGGAGTAGCTGCATGTCTGCTCGCGTTGGAAGGGCTCGCAGGAGTGCTCTGAGGTCCGCCTCTTCTCCCTGTGTGTGGCTTTCATCTCTTCCCTTCGGTAGCTGCCGGAGCGTCTCCTCTCTTCCCCCCTCCACTCCCACCTCCTCTCTCTGCATGTCAGGTGTCTCTGAGTGCAGCGTCGAAAGCGTGTGGGAGGGGTTGACTGCGTCCTCTGGATGACCCGGCTCTCCGGCTTGTCGGCTGCCTGGTTCAGATAACACGGACCCCGCTCGTGTGCGGAGGAAGTATTGTGGAATTCCCGGCTGGGTAGGTTTTTTCTGGTCTTTCTCCGTTCTCCTTCTCATTCCAGCAAGTGAGTCCACCGGAGCGATCTCTCAATCAGAACGCCGGGTAAAACACCCCGGCTGCATCTACACGCCTGGAGGGTGGAGGGAGCTTAGCTAGAGTGTGTCTTCCTACTCCCTCATCCTAGACCACGCCCCCCAGAATGTAAATTTTTTAATAAATTTGAGTTATATACGATTGCTAAAATGGTTATTCAACATAGGTAACATAATTAACCACTTTAATACAGGGCATTGTCACCCCCTTCTTGCCCAGACCAATTTTCAGCTTTCAGCACTGTAACATTTTGAATGACAATTGCGCAGTCATGCAACACTGTACCCATATGAAATTTTGATAATTTTTTTCCCCACAAATAGAGCTTTTTTCTGGTGGTATTTGATCACCTCTGTGGTCTTTATTTTTTGCACTATAAACAAAAAAGTATGAAAATTTAAAAAAAAAACACAATCTTTTTTACTTTTTGCTATAATAAATATTCCAATAAAAAAAATAAAATGTCTTCCTCAGTTTAGGCCGATATGTATTCTACATATTTTTGGTAAAAAATCAAAAAAAAATTAGCAATAAGCGTATATTGATTGGTTTGCACAAAAGTTATAGCGCCTACAAAATAGGGGATAGATTTGTGGCATTTTTATTATTATTATTTTTTTACTAGTAATGGTGGCGATCTGCAATTTTTATTGGGACTGCGATATTGCGTACAAATTTGACACGTTTGATACATTTTTGGGACCAATATCAGTGCTATAAATATGCACTGTTTACTGTATAAATGTCACTGACAGGGAAGGGGTTAACACTAGGGGGTGATCAAGGGGTTAAATGTGTTACCTAGGGAGTGATTCTAACTGTGGGGGGAGGGGACTGACTGGGGAGGTGACCGACCAGTGTTCCTATATACAAGGAACACATGATCTGTCTCCTCTCCCCTGACACAATGTGGATCTGTGTGTTTACACACACAGATCCACGTCCCTGCTCTGTGACAAGCAATCGCAGGTGCCCGGCGGACATCGCAGCGCCGGGCACATGCATCAGCTCCCAAGTGACGCAGCGGGCGCCCTAGATGACCGGGAAGCCGAGAACATCATATGACAGCCTCCCAGGATGAGAGAGCCACCTTGAGGCCATCATATTACTATACGCGGGATGGGAAGGGGGTTAATCAATACAAATTATACTGGTACTCAAGTGGAAACTGAATAATACAGTGTGCTCAATTAATGTGAAAACACAAACTTGAATAAATAAACAGTGAATTTACAATTGGTGACTAATTAAAAGCAAACACACACAAAAGTAAAAAGTCAGTTTTTCCTCAATGCAGATGGTGAACAATTGTTATAGATGAGTGTATCCCTTCACCATTGAAAATGTGTTATGCCCCGTATACACGGTCGGAAAATCCGACCACAAAATCCATCGGATTTTTTCCGACGGATTTAGTCCGGCACTGGTGTTGCATACACACGGTCGGACAAAGTTGTCGAAAAATCCGATCATTCTGAACGTGGTGACGTTTGTTGCCTACGACGGGAATACGTAGAGGCTAGTAGCCAATAGCTTTGGTCTTGTAATGTCATCTGAGCATGCGTGGCACTTTGTCCGTCGGAATTCGCTACACACGATCGGAAAAAGTCAGATAGGACTTTGTTGTCGGAAAATTTGAGAGCAGGAGATAAAACTTTGTCCGTCGGAAAATCCGATGGAAAATGTCCGATGGAGCCTACACACGGTCGGAATTTCCGACAACATTGTCCGATAGGACATTTTCCGTCGGAAAATCCGACCGTGTGTATGGGGCTTTACTCTGGTGTCTCTTCCTTCTAGGGTTGTGACACCTATGTGCTCATAAGCCTCTCAACTTACTACTGTAAGGTAACAGCATATAATGGTATCTTTTCCTGTCCCTTGATGTGTCTCCTCCTGCCACTAGGGGTCCTTCTGTAGTTTGTCAGGTGTATGTATCTCTATGTTATTGGGTGTTTCCCCAACTGTGCTCCCTCCTAGTGGTCTGAGTTATTTGGCAATATAAATAGTGTAGTATCATTTGAAAGTTTTAATATATTTAAAAACAGTGTCATTACTCACTTTTTAACAGAATAAATGTGTGTACTCTACGAGTAGCGAGCTCGTACTAGTGAGCCACTTCCGGTATCCCTCCACTCTGTCTATGCCCTACGCGTAGCATCACGCCCACGTGACTTCCTCAGAGGATCAAGTTTAGCTTTTTTTTGGGTGAAATGTCCATGGAGAAGTGAGGGGAACCGTGCTGAAGCTGGTGACAGGAGTCAGGTAGGTATATAGGAACTGGGGTGCATAGGACAAGTAGTAGGGCACTTTTTATCCTAATGCAGAGAATATATTAGGGTAAAAAAACTGCTGACTTTAGATCCACTTTAACTGCCATTATAATCAGGTTACCTGTATCTGCTAAATTTGGCCTGGTCAACTAGGCCTCAATGACTTCTTGTCATAAAAAAGGTTAAAGGCCAACACTGCCCACAACTGTTAGCACACGTGTGTGTTTGCTGGCACATTAAATCCAATCCTGACTTCCAATATCTTCCAGGTCTCCAAGATCTCTCTAAGGTCTGTTGTGACTAGGAAAGAGTTATAGAAATAGCATCTTATATTGTAATTATTTGGTTGATGAATGTGCAGTGAATATTTTACAGTTTCCTAGTAGCACTTGAGTTAATGAAATTCCTAATAAAAACGTATACATTTCATAGTAAAAAGAAAAGAATTACATTGCGTAATGGAATACTTAAAATATAATTTAACATTGTGCTTGTTATATATTCTACTCATTACAATATGAAATTATAATTTACATTTAATCTTTCTAGTGCAGGGTTGTGCTCATAGTTACAAAATACTGTATTCATTGGTGTATGGAGAACAGTGGAGGTAATTGTAAATAGTAACCAGCTATCTTTATTGTGGTGGAGAAATGCAGGAACGCTGTCAAGAATAACTTCCCATACTATAACAGTACCATGCTATAATGATAATCTAATGCAGAGCAGGAGAAAGAATTGCATCCAGTAACAAAAGGTGGACTAGTTTAATAATGCCAGTCTTTTCTGCTGGGAAATCTTAGATACTCTATGTTTAAAAGTAGGAATGACGGAATCAGTTGCTCCAAGCTTTTAATAATTCTCAACTAAATTGTTCTTAAAACTTAGCATATTTTCCATCACTTTAACCCCTCCCTGTTCTATCCCGGTGGCCCTTAAAAGTGGTCCCTAATGCCGGGAGGACTTTGCCGTCACATGATCACTGGGTCATCATGGGCATTAAAGTGTAACTAAACCCAGGACCCTGCATTCACTATATATGGTCTCCCACAGTACACAGAACATGTAAATGCAATTATTTTACTATATATCGTTTCTCATCAGCAGTTAGTTGTGTGACTTCTATCAGTGTCTGGTTAAAGCTTGTAGGAGGGGTTTTCATTCTACTCTGACTGTCCTATGAGGCTGCAGGACCCCTGACCCTCTGTCTGGACAGTGCTAATTGCTGATCACATGCACTCTCCCACACAAAAAAACACTCTAGCAATACACACCACACTGAGCATGTGTAGACTGTCCCCAAGGCTCTGTTCTATCAACAGATAGGTTGGGGACAGTGGAAGAAGGGTAAGCTCAGAGAAGGCAGGATCAAACAGCCTTTTTACGCAATGCAGAGGATTAACCCCTTAGCTTTCACAGTCAATATACCAAGCATGCTTTACTGCATACACACACTGATTTTACTGTTGTGGGTTTAGTAACACTTTAAGGCTCACTCACTTACTGCCAAACATATGCGTGGTGTCTAAAAATAAGAAATGTAAGAAACTATCAGCACAATCATATGACTGATAACATGAAAATATACCTCAAGATATTGCTAGCTATAACACCATGCAGTGATTCCACTTCGCTAACACAAAACAAAAAATAATAAAAACATGACGTGTGGTCGTACAGAGGTTAAAGCATAGTTCCGCTTAAAAAAAAAAAAAATGTAAAGTCAGCAGCTACAAATACTGCAGCTGCTGACTTTTAATAATGGGAGACTTCACAGCTGGGCACGCACTGCTCATGCGCGAGCGCGAGCAGCGCGGCGTGCTGGGAATGGCCGGGCAATCATCTGGGACCTGTGACATGTCCCAGATGATTGCCAAGAGGCAGGGGGAGAGGTTATCTTGCTTCGGGCGCCGTGGTGCACCGGGAGGAAGTGGGAGCTGGAACCCTCTAAAATGAGAGTTTCTGCTTCCCCCCAAAAAAATGACATGCCAAATGTGCCATGTCAGGGGGTCATCTTCTCTTAAAGCGGAAGTTCCATTTTTGGATGAAACTCTGCTTTAAGGATAATTTCCACCAGCTTTTTATAATTTTTGTAGTATCCCCTAAAAGTTGGTGTGTATCTTTTGCTCTCAGTTGTTGGTACTGTATAACAGTTTTTCATATACAGTACCGGTCTATTCATCATAGCCCCCCCCCCCCACATCTGCTGGCTTAATTATTGTAGTATTATCCATGCTCCACCTTCATTTTTATCTCAAGATTTTCCAAATTCTTCATTGCTAGTTTTTAAATGAATTAATACAATTGCCATTTATTTATATTGGAATAAATGTAGATCTATTATTCACAGCAGTACATTTAGATTTTTCTAACAAATTCATGCATATTGACAAATACCTAAAATGTATTTCTACCTATTGTAATGATAAATGTAATACCTTTCTTCAAGACACTACTCTCCTGGTCAGATAGTGTCTATAACTGCTTTTAGACTTTCCTTCCAGCCCTTCTCCCCCTCTTCTTGTGTTCAATAATCTTGTTCTTTCCCATCCTAATTTTCCGCTCACAAATATGATTCCCTTCTTCTTGATATTAGTTTTGTAAAAATGCTTCATATCTGTTTGCTAAAAAAAGGCATATTGTTATTCCACCTCCTCCCCGATTTCCAGCTACGGTATGTTCAACCTTAATTCCATACCTTGTGATTTTGTCCATCTCAGGCTTTCTGTATAGTTCCAATACTGTTCATATTACTGCCAATCCCTCTCTTCTAGTATGTGCCAATTCTTCTCTCCCCGCTGATTTTGTGTGGCACAAATAGTAGTGCATGCAATACTTTTGAAAAATGTGCAGCAGTACCATCCAATCTGGTGCCTGCAAATGCACTGCTTTTGTGATCTGTATTTGTGGTGCTGTTAACAATGTATTGGTTGGCTGACATAGAAGAAATAGCTGGCAATCAATAGGACATGGCATTAGAATCGATTCTTGTTACACCCCTGTCAGCTTTACATAAGCACTTGAAGTTGTTTATCCTTCATAGAGCCTATCGTACACCTGCTAGTCTGATTGGGGCAGGAGAGATACGCCACTATGCCCTAAATGTAATGTACATAGAAGTGATTTTATACACATGATTTGGGGATGCCCAAAGCTCTAGCAAGTATTTTACTGAGGTCCTACAGACCATCCCTACCTGTACCTCTCCCTCTATTATTGTGCCTTCTTGGGGCAATAGACTCTGAAATGTACCCACCGGATGTTTATATTATGAGAACTAGATTGTTGTACTTAGCTAGAAAGTTAATTGCTTGGTTCTGGATACCATCTCTGGTACCTACAAGAAAACAATGGGTTAAGTATGCTAATTCCCTCCTACTTAGAGAAAAATGAGCCTACCGCCACCAAAATGCGCTGCGGAAATGTAACCTTATTTTGCAGAGCCTTGCTCCCCTGCAGTTAATGATGGATAGACTCTTAGGCCCCTTTCACACTGGGGCGTTTTTCATGCGGTGCAGCGCTAAAAATAGCACCTGTTCACCGCATGAAAAAATCCGGCCCCTTTAACTCCAGTGTGAAAGCCGGCGGGCTTTCACACTGGAGCGGTGCGCTAGCAGGATGAAAAAAAAAGTCCTGCTAGCAGCATCTTTGGAGCGGGATAGGAGCGGTGTGTTCACCGCTCCTATACCGCTCCTTCCCATTGAAAAGAATGGGAGACCGCGGTAAAACCGCGGCAATACCGCCGCAAAGCGCCGCTACGGCGGCGCTCTGCGGGGGGTGTTTAACCCTTTTTCGGCCGCTCGCGGGGGGTAAAACCGCACCGCGAGCGGCCGAAAACCGCGGTAAAAACGACGGTAAAGCAGCGCTAAATATAGCATCTCTGCATCAAATTCAACCAACTGTGCAAAAAGTGGCAACCACCCCAACCTATAACTAGCTTTTGTAGTAAGGTACACATGGAAGGGCAATGCACATCACAAACAAACAAAAATTTCCCAGGACACCTACCAACCAGCCTGCAAAAAACAAATTGACCCTGTGTAACAATTCACTTTAACCCATTCAGCCCCGGAAGGATTTACCCCCTTCCTGACCAGAGCACTTTTTTTGCGATTCGGCACTGCGTCGATTTAACTGACAATTGCACGTGCGACGTGGCTCCCAAACAAAACTGATGTCCTTTTTTTCCTACAAATAGAACTTTTTTTTTGGTGGTATTTGATCACCTCTGCGGTTTTTATTTTTTGCGCTATAAACAAAAAAAGAGTGACAATTTTGAAAAAAAAACACATTATTTTTTACTTTTTTCTATAATAAATATCCCCCAAAAATATATAAAAAAAAACGATTTTTTTCCTTAGTTTAGGCCGATATGTATACTTCTATACATTTTTGGTAAAAAAAAAAAATCGGGGATAGTTTTATGGCATTTTTATTAATACATTTTTTTTACTAGTAATAGTTACTAGTAATGTCGGCGATCAGCGATTTTGATCATGACTGCGACATTATGGCGGACACGTCAGACAATTTTGACACATTTTTGGGACCATTGGCATTAATACAGCAATCAATGCTATAAAATTGTATTGATTGCTGTAAAAATGTCACTGGCAGTGAAGGTGTTAACCACTAGGGGGCGGAGAGGGGTTAAGTGTGTCCTGGGGGAGTGTTTCTAACTGTCTGGGGGATGGGCTAGCAGTGACATGACACTGATCGCTGTTACTGATGACAGGGAGCAGACGATCAGTGTCCTGTCACTAGGCAGAACGGGGAGATGCTGTTTACATCGGCATCTCCCCATTCTTCAGCTCCGTGACATTATCGTAGGTATCCCAGCTGCGATCGGGTCAGCGGGTTACGTGGCCACGTAACAGAGCTTGCGGCAGGATTGCGCACGTGTGCACGGCGGGAAATTCACGCCGGTACGTTTCTTTGGCCAGCCGTGCCATTCTTCCCACATATATCTGCTGACAGCGTTCAACGTGTGGTTAAAAACAGAGGGCTTTGTTTGTACACATTTGTAAATATATGTGTAAGCCGAATAACCTACATCAAGGCTCATCTGTGTACTGCAGTCCTAACTGTAGAATTTTCACATGCTAAAGCCATCATTATACTACAGTATATAACACAATACACTCTGCCCTATCATTATACTATACAACACAAACACTCTGCACCATTAATGTACTATATAACACAATACTGTCTGCGCTGACACTGTACTATATGTATTCCGATACTTGGCTATGATGAATAGTTATGACAGTTTGCAATGGCTCTTTACACTATCACTGAACTGATATGCTGATTCATCTCACTGTCTGCCTCCTGCCTGCAGGAGGAGCTAGGAAGGAGCTCCATAGACTTCTATGCTGGCCACAGTGGAATGTGAGAAATTGATTTAAGGAAGGGAGCCATCCTGTGGACTTCTATTGACCACTGAACTGCATTTCTCAGAGGGAAATTGTCAGGAGGAGGGGAGAGCAGTATTTTCTCAGGTTATAGAGGACACAGATTCCTTTTTGCCAGATATGGTATGCATCTCCTCCTGAGGAAGTGGCAAATCCATGAAACACGTAGAGCTCATTCGATGCAGCTATACACATAAGATATGTTTTATGTTATTTATTATAGTATATTATGCTATTACCATGTATAATCTAATCTAATCTTGATTTATTCTATGTGATGGAGTACATATTGGCTCTTGTCTTTCATTATATGCTATGATGTTTATCTTTTATATGTATCAACGTTATTATGCAATTTGATGTTATGTATATTTAAGTGCCCAATATTTTTTCATGTATACACTACAATTTGCTGCTTTGTCCGCAAATAAAAACTTTTTTACTGACTGACCATTTATTCATTTGTTACGTGCCCCATTTAAAGTCACAATTTCCTTCTCTTTTTATATTTTTGCCATTAGGGAGCCTGGAGGGTGCAAATCGCTGTTCAGTGGGCATCACTACTGTTGCATAACAGCGGCCTTTTCAGGATCCAGAGTGCTGCATCCAGGTGTGCTGACAGCAAGAGTCACCTGGGTGCAGAGAGTGGACTAATTGCTGTGTGTGACTGGATGGTGAGCTGCAATATCGCTGGGACTGGTGTTCAGCTGCAGCAAGGATTTACCATTTACTGCTAGAGAAACGGAGTGCTTTAGGAACTGACCATACAGCCATCTAGAAGCCTTATAACTGCCTGCAGGCTTTTCTAGGACTATTCTCATGTGCGCCAATGGGACAAATAGGCCCTAACGCTAACTGGCTGAATAGTTAGGACTAAAGCCTGTCCCTTTACAGCTCTTACACACTTTCAATTTTTGCTTATGCTAAGAGGTATCTCTTATGCCGCGTACACACGAAGGGACTTTTCCCGGCAGACCTAGTCCAGCGGACAATCCGCCGGACTTTCCAGCTGTCTTTGCCGGACTTTCCGAGCGTGTGGACTTGCCCACACACGCCCGGACTTCTCCGGCGGACAATCCGCTGGACAAAGTTCGCGGGACTTTTGAAAATGAACGGACTTGCCCACACACGGAGAAGTCCGTTCATTAAGAACGTAACTTCAGGTTACGTAGCTAGCGTAGGCAGTAAATGCCGGCGCGCTAGCTCCGTCACCTGGCATGGATTTAAAGGGACTCCCCACGCCGAAAAACGGCGTGGGGGTTCCCCCCAAATCCATCTCAGACCCTTATCCGAGCACGCAGCCCGGCCGGCCAGGAAAGGGGTGGGGACAAACGAGTGCCCCACCCTCCTGAGCCGTCCAGCACAGCGCGGCTCTGGCATTCCGGCCAGAGAGAGCGACGTGTCAACATCGGAAGAAGAAGAAGGAGAAGAAGAGGCGCCGGCGGCGCGGAAAACGATGACCGCCGCAAGAACAGAAGAGACCCCGGAAGACCCCCCGAAGGCGGATCGAGACCCCCAGACGACGGCGGCGACGACGAAGAAGGTAGCCGGACTTCTCCGCTCGGTAAAAGAGCTTGGTAAATGGCGGAGGAGTCCGGCGAGAAGACCCCCCAAGACGGAAGAAGACCCCCGGAGCAGTGCAATAAAATATTTTTTCAAAAGTGTGTGTGTTTTTTTTACTTTACATTTTACACCTTAGGTGAATGGGTAGGGGTACATCGTACCCCATACTCATTCACATAGGGTGGGGGGGGGCCGGGATCTGAGGGCCCCCTTATAAAAGGGGGCTCCCAGATTCCGATAAGCCCCCGCCCGCAGACCCCGACAACCAACGGCCAGGGTTGTCGGGAAGAGGCCCTTGTCCTCATCAACATGGGGACAAGGTGCTTTGGGGGGGGGGGCCGCACGGCCCCCCTTTCCCCAGGGCACCCCCCATGTTGAGGGCCTGGTACGGCTCAGGAGGGGGGGGGCGCTCGTTCGTTTCCACCCCTTTCCTGGCCGGCCAGGCTGCGTGCTCAGATAAGGGTCTGAGATGGATTTTGGGGGGAACCCCCACGCCGTTTTTCGACGCGGGGAGTCCCTTTAAATCCATGCCAGGTGACGGAGCTAGTGCGGCGGCATTTACTGCCTACGCTAGCTACGTAACCTGAAGTCACGTGCTAAATGAACGGACTTGCCGATGAGCGGCAAGTCCGTTCATTTAAAAAGTCCGGCGGTCCGGCGGACTAGCCTACTAACGGCGGGATTGTCCGCTGGACAATTTTTAAACCAAACTTAAAACTTTGGTCCGCCGGACTTTGGCGCCAAAAAGTCCGCCGACGCCCACACACGAGGGGATTGTCTGCTGGACTTGAGTCCAGAGGATAATGTAATTATGTTTTTATGGTTTTCCTTTACTTTGCACAGCTGCTTTAAATCAAGATCAATGACTTGATATTGATAAGAGCTATTTTATCTAAGGCCCCTTTCACACTGGGGCGGTTTGCAGGCGCTATTGCGCTAATAATAGCGCCTGCAAACCGACCCGAAACAGCTGTTGCTGTGTCTTCAGTGTGAAAGCCCGAGGGCTTTCACACTGAAGCGGTGCGCTTGCAGGACGCTGGAAAATGTCCTGCAAGCCGCATCTTTGGCTCGCTATAGGAGCGGTATATTTACCGCACCTATAGCGCCCATTCCCATTGGAAACAATGGGGCAGCGCACCGAACCCGCCCGCAAAACGCTGCTGCAGCGGCGGTTTGCGGGCGGTATTGACCCTTTTTCGGCCGCTCGCGAGGGGGTAAAACCACCCCGCAAGCGGCCGCAATGCGCCGCTAAAACGCCGGTAAAGTGGCGCTAAATATAGCGCCGCTTTACCGCCAGCGCCCCCACCGCTCCAGTGTGAAAGTAGCCTAAGGGAAGTTCCAAAAACATGGCCCGTTGGGGGTACTTGAGGACTGAGGTTGAGAACGACTGCTTTAGACTACTTAGTATTATTATATATTTCAGTTAAAGTGGATGTAAACCCACTCTCATCAATTCCTCATCTGCTTTTCTTCCTTCCTCCCACGGCTTTCACCTGAAAAGCCATGCAGGGGGGATCGGTGCTCACAGCTATCCCCGTTGCACCGATCATACCCCCTGCCCCCTGTGTCTTCCTGCTCCAGTGTTGCCAACCTACCAGATTGAAATTTACTGACACGACACCCAAAATTTCCTGGCACAGCCAAGTTTTTACTGGCATTTCCAAAAGTTACAAAATTACAGTTTTAATTGCAAATTTTAGTATTTAAGGTACAAACAAGTACAATATGCAATTAGCAATGTGATTTAAGGTAGATATTAGGGCAAAAAACATATTTCTTATTTTATTTTCGATATATAGTAAGTAAGTAACTCAGGGACAGGACTCAGGAGGGCAAGGAATTAGAATAGGAAGGAACACAAACACATGAAGTTGACTCTTGGTCCCTTCAGTCCACTCCAGTCTAAACAGCACTGACAGTCCCGCTCCCTACCTGTCCTGCTTCTGTCCTGCAGACCCGCACATGAGGCTCTGGCCGCTCTGCTTGTCTCCTTTGCACCAAGACATCACACGACACGCTCGGGCACCACCTCCACCAGAGCTGCCCGAACACACTGTAGCAGGGACTCGGATTGGTCTCGGCCAGCTCTGGACTGAGCCGAACATCACAGCCATATTTTTTACTGACAACCTTTTCCTTTTACTGGCATTTACTGGCAGGAGAAAATTGCCAGTTTTTTACTGGCTGCCAGTAAAAATACTGACGGTTGGCAACACTGTCCTGCTCCTCCTTCACCCTGTTCTCCTCACCGATGTCATTCCCCCCGCCATGTATTCATCATCTGCCCCCCCCTCGTTCCCCCCCGCCGTGTATTCATCCTCTGCCCCCCCTCGCCGCCCCCCGCTGTGTATTCATCCTCTGCCCCCCCTCGTTCCCCCCCCCTGCCGTGTATTCATCCTCTGTCCCCCCCCCCTCATCCCCCGCAGCTGCCAAGCTTTTCTCTCCTCTCCTGCGGGCTTGGGGGGAGGCACGGGGGATCTGTCAGGATAGAGAGCGGAGAAAAGTGCCGTTATGTCATTTGACATACCAGCTCTTTTCTGAATGGGACACAGGAGCGTCCATTACCGATCGCCCCTGTGATAACTGAGCAGAGTAACCTGTGTGTTCCTCTGCTCAGTGTATGAATGGAGAGGAGCCGCTGTCTTCCCTCCATTCATCTTCAGTGCAGAAAAAGGACTGGGGAATCTGTCCTCTATTATTTCTCTGTCTCAAATGGGAGATGTCAGGGGTCTCTGTTTGGACCCCTGACATGTCACCAAAGCCCCCAACAGGGCTAATAAAAAAATAAAAAGTCCAAAATAAAATTCTAAAAAAAGAGAGAAAAATTAAATTGAACAATAAAAAACAACTGACACCACAACCGCTCCCCCATACCGACACAGTCCAGATCCCCAGGACCACTGACACCGACAACTGCCCCACTGACACCGTCCACTGACACTGACACCATCCACTGCCCCACTGACACCGTCCACTGCCTGCCCCACTGACACTGTCCACTGCCCCACTGCCCCCCCACCACACCCCCCCCACCTCCACCTCCCCACGCCCCCCCCCCCCCCCCCCCACCCCACTCCCGACCCCCACCACCTCCACCTGCCCCACTGACACTGTCAGCATCCACTGACACCAACCACTACCCCACTGACACACTGACACCATCCACTGCCCCACTGACACTGTCAGCATCCACTGACACCAACCACTACCCCACTGACACCGTCCACTGCCCCACTGACACCGTCCACTGCCCCACTGACACCGACCACTGCCCCACTGACACCGACCACTACCCCACTGACACCGACCACTGCCCTACTGACACCGACCACTGATACCAACCACAACCGCACTGACACTGACTCCGTCCACTGACACTGTCCACTGCTCCACTGACACCAACCACCCCCTTTCCCAAAAGCACTGTGAAAAAATATATTTAAAAAATAAAACCCCACCCTCCCATCATTGTTAGAATAGTACAAAAATAAATATTAAAAAAAATAAATTAAAAAAATGTAATTGTAAAAATTAAAAAAAAAAAAAAAAAATCCACTGGTCCCAAAAAAATTAAATTGTAAAATAAAAAAATAATCTGACACTGTCCACTATCCTGACCCCATCCTGCATGTACTACCCACCACTGTACACTCCGCATTCCTGTGATTCGCACCGCATTGCTGTTCAGATCACATGCGATGTCTGTGCGATGCGATTTCAAACTGTATGGCTGAAATCGCATCACATTCGGACCAAACTCACAGGACCCTTTTTTGGTCCGCACCAGAATCGCATGGGTGTTCACACCTATGCGATCCAATTCATGTCCTGTCAGTTCACAGTGCGATATGCGAGCTGAAATGGGGGTGTCATTAACATTGTATGACACTCCCCAGCAGTTTGCATATGACAGTGTGAACTGCCGTGTGAGTCGGATGCAATGTGGGAACTCGCAGTGGATTCGCAGGGTTCCCGAATCGCAGCCTTGGTGGGAGCAGTCAGGTGACATTTGTAGACTGTATGCTTGGAGGCTCGGTTCACACTGGTGCGATTCGGGAACCCTGCGAATCCACTGCGAGTTCCCACATCGCATCCAACTCGCACGGCAGTTCACACTGCCATATGCGAATTTCTGGGGAGTGTCATACAATGTTAACGGCACCCCCATTTCAGCTCGCATATCGCACTGCGAACGGACAGTTAGGACATGAATCGGATCGCATAGGTGTGAACACCCATGCGATTCTGGTGCGGACCAAAAAATGGGTCCTGTGTGATTTTTGTCCGAATGTGGTGCGATATCACACATACTATCTGTATGGCTGAAATCGCACTGCACGGACATCGCATGTGATTTGCACTGCAGTGCGGTGGGAATCACATGCGATATCACACAGCATACTGGTGTGAACTGGCCCTCATTCAGCCTTACTGGGTGTGATTAGAAAAAGTGAAAAATCCACCCCTCCCCCACATAACAATTCCTGGTGATGGAAAGGAATGTTATCTGTGATCAGGTGACCTCAGACACACACACACTGCACTATAACAATCAGATCACTGCATGTTCTACTCTGCCCCGCTCTGACTACATACATGTCCCCTAAATCACTTGTCTGTCTATAGTCTGCTGACTGTTCACTGCATCCCATGATGAGAAACATCCAGTCAAAACACAGTAAAGCTGGGAGAGCTGGAGGGGAGGGGAATGTGAATTGTGAGCTTTTTACACAGGATGTGCCTGTCTGAGGCTAGTGCATGATATGTAAATTACCTGTCACTCACAGCAAGGGGGCGTTTTTGACAAAGTTTTCAAGACTTTGTCAAGAATTCTCTAACTAAACAATAAAAAAGGATTGCTTAGGCCTCAAGTAAATCTGTGTGGCAAGACTGGGCTCTAATGAAAGGAAATCGTATTCTCTACATCATGACATCAAACAAATAAATACATTTGGGGTTTACATCCACTTTAATGCTTATATGCATTCTTGCTGACTTTACTGATTTATGTGTCAATTTCAGTCTAGTAATACAGAACTATAATTCTAAGTTAGCTTGGCATATTCAGCAACTCTGAATTTAACCCACTCATCGGAGCAAACTCTCAGCTCCCTAAACAATGTATTACTACAATCAGCAGACTCAGTGGCTCCAAAACGCAGAACACTCATCAAGAGGAAAAACGCAGGATGGTTCAATAGCTCGCTCACGCTACTCAAGCAAGAACGCAGAAGAGCCGAAAGAGCATGGAGAATAAATCCCACCAAGGGAAATCACACAAAATACAAAGGACTGACACAGAATTATCAGAAGGCAATCTTCAAAGCAAAAAAAGATTATTTCTCAAATACCATCTCAGTGGCCTTAAACCGCCCCCGGGAACTTTTTAAAATAGTCGCTCAGTCGATGAACCCGGCTTGCTTAGAGCCCCCCGCTAATGAAACCCAAGATTTCTGCAATGAATTATCAGATTTTTTCATCAATAAAAT
The DNA here is from genome assembly GCA_028564925.1 of Lithobates sylvaticus. Taxonomy (NCBI): domain Eukaryota; kingdom Metazoa; phylum Chordata; class Amphibia; order Anura; family Ranidae; genus Lithobates; species Lithobates sylvaticus. The sequence goes on along the minus strand of CM053037.1, from coordinate 111,894,820 downwards.
CGACAACATCAGGAAAACAATTGATCAGAAAAAGACATCCGACGGCAGGCAACCAGAGCAAAAAGTCGATATCGACACCAACATCCCACAACCACCAAAGTTTTCTCTGATCCCAATCACCACGGATACCACTAAAAACATCATCAAAAATCTCAGAGACAGCACATCCTCCATTGACATCATCCCCACAAAGCTCCTGAAAGAATGTTCCGACATCCTGGCTCCCACCATAACACACCTCATAAATCAATCGTTGAAAGAAGGGATTGTTCCAGGCGCCCTCAAACAAGGCATCATCAAACCCCTGCTAAAGAAACCCAACCTCGACCCCCAGGACCCTAACCACCGCAGACCGATAACAAGCTTGAACAACATCTCCAAGATTATGGAGAAAGCGGTGGTACAACAGATACAACGCCACCTGGACACACACACACTCCTGGACCCGTTACAATCAGGATTCCGCCCAGGCCATGGGACAGAAACCGCACTCCTGAAGATTTGGGATGATGCCCTGGAAGCAGCGGATGACGGAGAATCATGTCTCCTGGTACTGTTGGACCTCAGTGCAGCGTTTGATACTGTGGACCACAATACTCTACTCATCCGCCTTACAGAAGTAGCAGGAGTCACTGGCTCAGATCTACAATGGTTCGCATCCTTCTTAAGAAATCGCTCTCAGACAGTGAAACTAGGAGCTTTCACCTCTGAAACCCGGGCAATCTCCTGTGGAGTCCCTCAAGGATCACCCTTGTCGCCAGTGCTCTTCAACATCTACATTCGCCCACTCCTCAACATCATCAGAAGATCAGACCTCTGCTTCCACTCGTACGCCGACGACACGCAATTATATTTTCGTATCACCGGACAAAAAGACCATCATCAGCAATTAGGAAAATGCCTCACTATGATAGACGACTGGATGACTATTAGCTCCCTCAAACTTAATGAATCAAAAACAGAACTTCTTATTCTACATGCAAATCATAACCCCCTAACCAAGATCCCTTGGACACCTCCTACCATCTTTGGACGGACCATCACCACTAGGACCAAGGCCAAGAGTCTCGGAGTCATTTTTGACTCAGAAATGTCAATGGATGCCCAAATAGGAGCAGTGGTCAGTGGATCTCACCATCTGCTCCGCCTGCTACGCAGACTCATCCCCTTCATTCCAAAGGAGGACAAAGCAGTGGTAGTTGGAACAGTCATCAATTCTCGACTGGACTACGCTAACTCCTTTTACATAGGATTACCCCAATATCAACTTGCGCGCTTACAACTTATCCAAAACACGGCGGCAAGACTGATAACAGGGAAAAAACCCTGGGAATCCATCTCCCCTTCCCTGAGGAACCTACATTGGCTAACCGTAAGGAATCGGGTCGCATTCAAGAACCTCTGCCTCACCCACAAATGCACACATGGAAACGCTCCGCAATACCTTTGCGAGAAAATAAAACACTACACACCGAATCGCAGCCTTCGGTCGGCCAATCAAAATCTTCTCCTCATTCCTAAATCCCGCTACAAATCAAAGGGGGAACGGAGATTCGCTGTCCAAGGACCACGGCTATGGAACGCTCTACCAACCGACATTCGCATGGAAGAAAACCATCAGGCCTTCAGGAAGAAACTCAAGACCTACCTCTTCTAGAAGCTCGACAACCAAACGCCAATACAGCGCCTTGAGGCGATTCAGTTCGCATTGTAGCGCTATACAAGTTATTCATTCATTCATTCATTGATTATTTTGTCTAGGGGACTGTATCTGAACCTACCTTCTGTGCGTTCATTTATACCATCATTTACTCTAACCTGTATCAATACATTGGGTTAATTTACCACTAAATGATCTTGTGTATATGTTGGATTCAATATGCTGGGATCCATACATGGACAGTGTCCCGGAGAACAGGATGCCCTCCCCCGTGTGGAATGTAGCCAGTCATACCTCCTATTTTCATTAGACTAAAAAGCTCCACTCTATGAGGGCTATTCTGCATGATGAATGCCGTCTCCGGTCTGTCTGTGATGAACAAAGGCCAGCCTAACTGGAAGAGATAATGGAGGTGGGACACCAGAGATCAAATCCCAAGATTAGACAACAGTCGGACCAAGTGCAATTCTGGACAGACACTACCCCCCAGAGACCACTTGTGGCAGGACGATTATAATCAATACAGTAGAAACTTGTTCGTCCACAAGGAAAAAGATGGGCGGGCAATGGGATGCGGCATGAATGAGGTGTGTTTGACAAAAGGGAATTTCACACACACAACTGCCTCTTTTCCATTCAGAGCATCAAGCCATGAGGACGTGCTAAGTATATCATTGTATTGTAGTCTTACTGTATGCTATGTAATTTTGTAACCCCCTTTTAATACATGTTAGCTTTCCTATTTCCTTGGGAAATAAATGAGATTTGATTATTCTTAAGCCATGTGTTTGTTTTTCATAACTAACGTTGTATTATTGTGATATTAACAGTAGCATGCGCTCATAGTGTTAACAGACTAACTAATCTACAGGGACTAGACAAAGTAATTGATACATAGATGAGATAATATATAGTAAGTAGTGGTATATCGCTTTCTACAATTATTATCAGATTCTACAGTATATTTCCTGTATCTATACTAATGTTCTTATAAGTGCTTGCAGCAGGGTTGCCAACTGCCCATACATTTATGATCAATTTGTAAAAATGTTAATTACGGACAACGGCTGCCTGTAAAAAATATGACCGTGGTCCGGCTTCATAACTGCACATGCTCGGATGAGGGATGGTGCATGTTGACATCATTGCATCTCTTGGTGCCTTTTATGAATTACAGCAAGACTGGTGGCCTGAGACTATCACTGGAGGACTGGGCATTGATTGGATTCTAAAGGAGACAAGGACAGGGAAGATTATGCGAGACTTTACTGATTTATGATTTTGGTCAGCTCTAACATATACAGTATAGGTTTCCATACAAAAAGTACAGTTCTTGATTGAGAAGGAAACTGACTCCCTACCACAGTGTGACACAAGACTGAAGTTAAACCAATAGTAATAATAACTTAGAAATCCCACCTGTAGCTGAGGTAGGTAGGGCAAGCTGGATTGAGATATCTCCTGTAAAAATTAATAAATAAACTATAGGTATCAAAATACTATTCCTGATATACATATTAATGGGTATATCAATGAGTTAGATAGTTATCCAGGAACCATATGGATAACGCATGAACCAAAAGACACAGTGTCTAACAACAATAAAAATGTAAGAAATAAAAGCAAGTCCTCTGAGATGGCAACTCCATATAGCCAGGAGAAGTACATTGTCAGGAAGTTTGAATGATTAACCAGTACAGTGATATTGATTATTTAATTAATGGATATATGGTAGTGCCTCCAGCCTTCTTGCATGCTAAATAGCATAAAATAAATTAGTATATATAAACTACGCTGCCTTGATTACTTTCCTGAGTCTGTTTATTCTGTGTAGAGATTTTTTAGCACAATAAAATTATCAATGAAAGTATGGGCTCTGTAACAATAAATAAATAATAATTTATTCACTGTCAAGTCACTGACAGTCACATGTATATACCGTATTTATCGTTGTAAAACACGCGCTGGCGTGTAACACGCACCCCAAGTTTAGGAGGGAATTTTAAGGAAAAAAACTTTTAGGATGGAAGTTTAAAGAAAAAAAAAAACTTACATTTAAATGCCCATCAATGCAGCCTTATCAGTGTCCATTGCAGCCTTGCCAGTGCAGCCTTGCCAGTGCAGCCTTGTCCCAGTGCAGCCTTGTCCCAGTGCAGCCTTGCCAGTGCAGCCTTGTCCCAGTGCAGCCTTGTCCCAGTGCAGCCTTTCCCCTCAGTGTCTATCGCCATTTAAAATTGGCGCCGCCGAGGACACTATCCGACAGGACATCGGAGCGGAGCGAATGCCGTCGAGATAGCAGGGACTGGGCGGAGCCGAGATACACATAGCCGAGTGTACTTGGCTCTTCTCGGCTCCGCTCACAGTCACGCCCAGTCCCGCCCTATGATGGACATAACACAGGTCCAATAACGGGACTGGGCGTGACTGTGAGCGGAGCCGAGAAGAGCCAAGAAGAGCCAAGTACCTTCGGCTATGTGTATCTCGGCGGCGATCGCACCGCTCCGCTCACAGTCAGAGGAGAGCGGCAGGGGATCGGTGGGGATTGGCGTATAACACGCACCCACGATTTCCCCCTGATTTTAAGAGGGAAAAGGTGCGTGTTATACACCGATAAATACGGTAAGTAAAATGTATCACAAAACATAGAGTAAAGATTTAGGCCTAGGAACTAGAATGTCTCGCTTCCATTCAGAAGCCATCATCGCCACTGTCTGAGAATACACGCAATTGAACTATACTGGCAGACAAACAGGTCCACCCAATCAGACCCTCCCCTTGGACACTTCTGCAGCAGAATAAGAGGCCCAAGTCTATGCTAACAGTTACATTTATAACAGCTTGACTTAATTACCTGAATCCTGAGGTGGCAAATATACCGTTAAGCAGGATCTAATGCCAAAATCGAACAAGAACCTATGAAATACACATGCAGTTACCTTCAGAAGTGAGAGGAAAATTTTGCTACGCAGTTATTTAATTACTTAACCAATAAAGATATTTGTGATGGGTTATGGAACCACATCTAGGACTTGCAAGGCCACTTATCTGATGACCTGTAGAGGATGCATGGAAGGCATGATGCTTGAGAGAGAACATCTTGTTGAAAGATTCAGTGATCAAGATGATGGTCCATTAGGTGGGGAGTGATCAAGATGATGATGAAGTGTGATCCTGTTCGAAGATGCAGTGAGGTACATTTCATGAATCTATCTATGGTCGCCGCTGACACCCCCTGTTCAGGTGTCCAGCCCCATTTCGGGCGCCGGGCACCTGAATTACAGTGGCGGGAGTGTTTTTTGGAAGCACCTGATTACAGCCGTAGGCCCAAAAAGGTGAACAGCGGGCACAATGTTGTGCGTTCGCTGTTCACTCAGCTGTGTGTTAGCAAAGCAAAGATATTTGCTTTGCTAACACTGAATCGTGCCTCAGCCAATCAGGTGCTTGGGTCTGTTACCTGTCACCTGATTGGCTGAAACTTCAGGTGCTGTGATTGGACACCTGATAGAGAGCACAGAAGAAGACATTGAGGAGCGTGCAGGACACTGCCGCTGACCCGCTGCGAGACAGGTAAGTGGCGGGCGATGCACACTGCCAGCATTTGATGGAGCACAGTAGCGGCAATTGATGGGCACACTGGGAGCATTTGATGGGGCACAGTAGTGGCAGTTTATGGACACACTGGCAGCAATTGATGGGGCACAGTAGTGACAATTGATGGGCACACTGGCAGCAATTGATGGGCACAGTGGCTGCGTTTGATGGCACAGTGGCTGTTCTTGATGGGCACAGAGGTTAAGATTGATGGCACAGTGGCTGCATTTGATGGCACAGTGGCTGCGTTTGATGGGACAGTGGCAGCGTTTGATGGGCACAGTGGCTGCATTTGATAGCACAGTGGCTGCATTTGATAGCACAGTGGCAGCATTTGATGGGCACAGTGGCTGCGTTTGAAGGGCACAGTAGTTGTATTTTATGGCACAGTGGCTGAAATTTATGTTTTTTTTTTTTTTTTTCAGTTGGTTTGCGCCCCCCAAAAAATTTGAGCACCACCTGCCACTACACAGGAGGAATATGGGGAAGAAAGTGGTCCCAAAGGGAAGAGTGGTACTAGTAGTGAGCCACATGTGTCCACTATAGCTGCTGGTTAACAGCTTGCTTTAGTAGGCGCTGTACTTGAGAAGAAAAATTTGTTTTCAGCACGTGTCAAGGTCTCCTGAGTATCTCTAAGCAGGGCCGCCAATAGGGGGTATCACCGGGCAGGAGGGTACACAGGACGGCCCAGACAGCAGGAGGATCAGTGTGGTGCGATTGGAGGAACATTACAGAATGATGCACTGTGTATGTGTCTCTCCCGCAAGCAGCTGAAAATAATTTTTAAGATTGTAAAAAACATTTATAATAATTGGAAACATTTTTTTTAAACAATTACATTTTTGCAATTCAGGGGGCCAGGTAGGCTGAATGGGGCCCCCATGATTTTTTTTTTTATGTATCAAAACAGGTGTTTTATTAGAGAAAAAAACATATAATTGAATACAGTCCGGTATCACAAATGATAACAGTTTACACCAATCATCAGGAAAAAAAAAAATGATAAAAAGATATGTAATACATTTCAGATGAACACATTACTAGCATAACAACATTCACAGTTAAATAAGCATATGACACAACAGAACACAAGTGTACACTCAACCCACAGCTCAGGATAATCTAATTCCAATATGGGTCATGTTGGATGACCAAGACCCTGTAGTAGTCGCAAATGGACAAGTTCCTGCGGACCGAGGCCTCGGCGCCCATAGTCTTTCAAATTTTCCTGGGCAACCCCTGTATTGGTAGATGTATTATTCAAAGATAAGGGTATTTACCTTATGCGTCACCCATAATTGATGGGAGGGGGGCTCAGGTGACTTCCATAACATAAGAATTGTTTTCCGGGCCTGGAATAGGGCCAGACTCAATGCGAGACTCAAGGGTTCCTCTGAGATAATGTCACTTAGGATACCAAGCAGACAAAATTTGGGGTCAAGGGGTACAGAAGATTGGAATACCCTATTAGGAGTTCCTAGTACAGCTGTCCAGTACCGGTGGAGCTTGGGGTATCTCCACAGGAGATGGATGAGGTCACCTCTGTTACATTTGCACCTAATGCAGATCATGTAGTCTAGCGGGAGTGTACTGAGTCCTAAGCACTATATATAACTGAGATAATTTTTGTGACAAGATTAGAGAGCTAATGACCACTGCCTGCAACGCATCCTCCCACTGGTCCTTCAAAGAGCTGTCCCTCTCCTATCTCTCACGGGCCTTGGAGGGGTATCCATCCAGACAGTTACTAAGTAGCATGCTATAACACTGGGATAGACCTTTAGCATAGGCTACTGAAGAGATTACATGGAAAATTGAGGTTGGTGACAAATTCCATACAATCCCCGCACCCTGGACTCTAACTGCATGTTGTAGTTGGAGATAGTAGAACTGCATGTACGAGGGAAGGGAGAACTTCTCCCGAAGAACTGAGAATGATAACAATGTCCCATTACTAAAGATGCAGAGCAAATGAGTCACCCCAAAAGCCTTCCATCTAGGGCCCTGCTTTAGTTTGACCAATTCCACGTAGGATCTGTTATCCCAAATTGGTCTGTACACTGTGAATCCCTCTACCTTGATCCCTTCACCTTCAGGCTTGATCACGTCATTGCAAAAAATACATCCACCCTGAATTATTACAGGGGATCGAGTCACACCGCGATATTGGCGTCTACACAAAATTTTCAGCCGAATACCCCACATATATTTTAATTCATTTTAATAAATAACGGATTTACACTATGGGATCCCCCTCTTTTCATTTCTCTCCCCACCCATGGAGGACCACCCTGAGCTTAGCTGATTTGGAGGACACAACCCAGGGGTAATTTATCCCCACAAGGCACAAGTGATCATGCTAGAGATAGGGGGTGAACACATAAGGGTGAGTGCACATCCATGTGGGGCACCTTCGTCTGCACATTGAAATTGGAGCACCTTTACTGATTTGAAGCAGGAGTACTTTATTCACTGAAAAGTGGGACTTTGAATGTACATGAACTATTGACCTTTAATAGATGAAATTATTCCTATAGCATAGCGCGGTGTTAATTTTTCTTGTTTTCAATTCACAATGATGCTAATCAGACAATTTTATACCAGCTGCTGGTGTTCTTTGTTTTTAATTTTGTATTTCTTTGGCGCAATTGTTTTTCTTTTTTCAATCCCTCTATGTGTTGCAACTGCTTAAATTTTGTCCATATTTTATGAAGGAGATTATAGGTAGGAAAGTTTTTGTGTGGTTTTGCGAATAAATCCTCCTCTAAGCCCTCCAGGACAGAGTCTACACCAGCAAATCGCAACATAAAGCAAGCAGCTGAAGATGTCAAATTGGGGGATTCAGATGTGGAGGCAGGAAACTCCCCCGTTAGATGCTGCAACTGGGCCACAATATAATATAACCAGGGGTTGGGTAACGATAAATGATCTTTAGGGTTTTGTAATTGCTCCAATTTAATTCTGGGAGTGCAACTGTTCTAAATCAGGGACCGAAAAATAGAGTTTACTATTCTAAAAGTTTACAGAGGATCAGAGGCGGCTCTAGGCTTTGTGAGGCCTCAGGCAAAACCTATACATGAGGCCCCACTCATGCCCATAATGGGAAAAATTATTCAAGCGATAAAAAAATTAACTATATAAATTACATACATCAAGAGCTTTAAAGCGCTGGTGTCAGTGCTTTCGATCTCATGCTGGTGTCAGTGCTCTCTATCTCGGTGCTGGTGTCAGTGCTCTCTATCTCGGTGCTGGTGTCAGTGCTCTCTATCTGGGTGCTGGTGTCAGTGCTCTCTATCTGGGTGCTGGTGTCAGTGCTCTCTATCTCGGTGCTGGTGTCAGTGCTCTCTATCTCGGTGCTGGTGTCAGTGCTCTCTATCTGGGTGCTGGTGTCAGTGCTCTCTATCTCGGTGCTGGTGTCAGTGCTCTCTATCTCGGTGCTGGTGTCAGTGCTCTCTATCTCGGGGCTGGTGTCAGTGCTCTCTATCTCGGTGCTGGTGTCAGTGCTCTCTATCTCGGTGCTGGTGTCAGTGCTCTCTATCTTGGGGCTGGTGTCAGTGCTCTCTATCTCTGGGCTGGTGTCAGTGCTCTCTATCTCACAGACAATGTTAAACCGTTGCTGGCCGGAGCTGCATTGTTATCAGCAGAGGCGGCTCTTCAATTAGGCGGTCGTGAGGCCCCTGTGAGTGCGAGGCCTTAGGCGACCGCCTTATTTGCCTAACTAGAGAGCCATCTCTGCAGAGGAATTACCACTGGTGAGTTATGTAGGAGATAGAGTAGTTGGGGCATCAAAATAATTTTTATTAAATTAGTTCTACCTGCCACCGACAACAGCAGTTTACTCCGGGTATTCACTTTATCCCCAAATTTAAACAATATAGGATAAATATTAAGGCGACAGTAGTCCAGCAGTTTAAAGGTAATGTGGACCCCCAGGTATTTGAACTGACTGACACGATCCGCCATCCGACCCTGTGATTTCTAATGGCAGTCCTGTCTCAAAGCTTCCTCCTTCTCATGACATACATACCAACAATAATAGCTGTACTGTGGAGTTGAAGTAGCTTGGATCTTCATTCCACCATGTCCAGCCCTGTGCTGTCAGTTAGTATCCATAATCACTGCCACACCAGTCAGTTTCCTTAATTACTGCCGTCCACTCACAGTGTCCTTAATCACTGCCACACCAGTCATATTGTCCCTGATCACCGCTGCACCAGTCATATTGTCCCTGATCACCGCCGCACCAGTCATATTGTCCCTGATCACCGCTACAACAGTCAATATGTCCCTGATCACTGCCACACTAGTTCCAGTGTCCCTAATCACTGGCACGCCAGTCCCAGTGTTGCTGAATACCACCATACCAGTCAGTGTCACCAAAATGACTGACTTGTTTACATATGCGATCCTCTCTGAAGAGCCATATGTGTTCGCATCACTGTTTGGAGAGCATTTGACAGGCAGTGAGAAGGTATTGTATCTCTTCCTCACCACCTACTTAAACCCCTTGGACCTCGAACAAGCACCCCTAATTTACTTGAATGGGTCATGATTGGTGGGCATATAGGGGGTATAATTCCTGACGCAGCTGCAAAGCAAAGCATCACAGCCACAGCATGGGTACAACCCCTGCCTCTAAATCTGCAGCTAAAGGGGTAGTGGTAGAGGGGTGGTAAAACTGTGGCTCAACTCTGGGGTTGTACCACCCCCCAACCTCAAGTGTGAATAAGTCCTAATATTGCAGTCAGTCACAGTTCTCCAACCACCACCACACCAGCCACAGTGTCGCTAGACCTGTGCAGCTAGAATCAGTGCTACCGATATCCACCACACCAGACCAGTGTAGCTAGAATATTGCCCCGTACACACGCTCGGACTTTCCCGTGGGAATGTCCGCCGGACCTATTCCGGGGGACAAACCGCCAGACCTTCCAGCGGGGCTTCGCCGGACTTTCCGAGCGTGTGACTTGCCCACACACGCCCGGACTTCTCCGGCGGACAATCCGCGGGAAAAAGTCCGCCGGACTTTTGAAAATGAACGGACTTGCCACACGGAGCAAAGTCCGTTCATTTAAAACGTAACTGCAGGTAGACGGGACTAGCGAAGGCAGTGACTGCCGCCGCGCTAGCCCCGTCACCTGGCATGGATTTAAAGGGAATCCCTACCCCGAAAAAACGGCGTGGGGGTCCCCCCCAAATCCATCTCAGACCCTTATCCGAGCACGAAGCCCGGCCGGCCAGGAAAGGGGTGGGGACGAGCGAGCGCCCCCCCCCCCCCCCTCCTGAGCCGTACCAGGCCGCATGCCCTCAACATGGGGGGTGCCCTGGGGAAAGGGGGGCCGTGCGGCCCCCCCCACCCCAAAGCACCTTGTCCCCATGTTGATGAGGACAAGGGCCTCTTCCCGACAACACTGGCCGTTGGTTGTCGGGGTCTGCGGGCGGGGGGCTTATCGGAATCCGGAAGCCCCCCTTTAATAAGGGGGGCCCCCAGATCCCGGCCCCCCACCCTATGTGAATGAGTATGGGGTACGATGTAAACCACACAATTTTTTTAAAATATTTTATTGCACTGCTCCAGGGGTCTTCTTCCGTCTTGGGGGGTCTTTTTGCCGGACTCCTCCGCTATTTTACCTAGCTCTTTTACCGAGCAGAGAAGCCCAGCTACCTTCTTCGTCGTCGTCGTCTTTTCTGTTCTTGCCACTGTCGTCGCTTTCTGCGCCGCCGCCTTCTTCTTCTTCTGATGTTGACTCGTTGCTGTCCCTGGCCGGAATGGCAGAGCCGCGCTGTGCTGGGACTTATATAGGGACAAGGGGGCAGGGTCACATGCTCATGTCACATGGTGACCCCGCCCCCCTATGATGTCACAGTCCCGGAGGATGGTGGGACTGTGACATCATAGGTGGGCGGGGTCACCATGTGACATGAGCATGTGACCCTGCCCCCTTGTCCCTATACAAGTCCCAGCACAGCTCTGCCATTCCGGCCAGAGACAGAAAAGAAGAAAAGAAGAAGAAGAAGACGGCACAGAAAGCGACGACAGCGGCAAGAACAGAAGAGACCTCGGAAGACCCCCGAAGGCGGATCGAGACCCCCAGACGACGGCGACGACGACGAAGAAGAAGGTAGCTGGGCTCCTCTGCTCGGTAAAAGAGCTAGGTAAAATAGTGGAGGAGTCCGGCGAGAAGACCCCCCAAGACGGAAGGAGACCCCCGGAGCAGTGCAATAAAATATTTTTAAAAATTGTGTGGTTTTTTTTATTTACACTTTACACCTTAGGTGAATGGGTAGGGGTACATCGTACCCCATACTCATTCACATAGGGTGGGGGGCCGGGATCTGGGGGCCCCCTTATTAAAGGGGGCTCCCGGATTCCGATAAGCCCCCCGCCCGCAGACCCCGACTACCAACGGCCAGGGTTGTCGGGAAGAGGCCCTTGTCCTCATCAACATGGGGACAAGGTGCTTTGGGGTGGGGGGCCACACGGCCCCCCTTTCCCCAGGGCACCCCCCATGTTGAGGGCACGCGGCCTGGTACGGCTCAGGAGGGGGGGGCGCTCGCTTGTCCCCACCCCTTTCCTGGCCGGCCGGCCGGGCTGCGTGCTCGGATAGGGGTCTGAGATGGATTTGGCGGGGACCCCCACGCCGTTTTTTCGGCGTGGGGATTCCCTTTAAATCCATGCCAGGTGACAGGGCTGGCGCGGCGGCATTCACTGCCTTCGCTAGCCCCGTCTACCTGAAGTCACGTGCTAAATGAACAGACTTTCCGATGATCTGCAAGTCCGTTCATTTCCAAAAGTCTGGCGGACTAGCATACTAACCGCGGGATTGTCTGCCGGACTGCCGAGTTGGGTGCTCGCTCGTCCCCACCCCTTTCCTGGCCTGCCGGGCTGCGTGCTCGGATAAGGGTCTGAGATGGATTTGGGGGGACCCCCACGCCGTTCTTCGGCGTGGGGAGTCCCTTTAAATCCATGCCAGGTGACGGAGCTAGCGCGCCGGCATTTACTGCCTACGCTAGCTACGTACCTGAAGTCACGTGCTAAATGAACGGACTTTCCGATGAGCGGCAAGTCCGTTCATTTCAAAAGTCCGGCGGACTAGCCTACTAACGGCGGGATTATCCTCTGGACTACCAAGTCCAGCGGATAATTTTAAAACAAAACTTAAAACTTTAGTCCGCCGGATTTTTTGAAAAAAAGTCCGTCGGAGGCCCACACACGAGGGGATTATCCGGTGGACTTAGTCCAGCGGACAATCCCGCGGGATAATCCGTTCGTGTGTACGCGGCATAAGTGTACCCTGAACAGTACTATTTAAGAGTTTTGCAGTTTGTGTTCTGTATCATACGTAAGCCACATGGAATGTTTAACTATACATATATCCTTCAAACCCGGATACTAATGAACCGATAGTAGGAATAAAACAAAGAAAGGAAAGAGAAAACGCAAAATAAAAAGCTGAGGAGTCCAACCCTCTTCCTAAGCACTTTTAATGTGTATACATTCACCATGACTCGTCCTATTGTTGTTATGTGGTTCTGGTATGATCAGTCATACCAGATGCAGCCAACACTATACCATATTACATTTGTAATAACCTATCTGTGATTAGTTGGGTCGGTGCCAGACCGGGTACTTCCAGCCAGTTTTGCCACATAGTATAGAATTTTCTGGGTGCATTCCTATGCTGATAGGTGAGCTTCTCATGTATTAACATGCTATTTACCATATCCACCCAGACTTTTCCTGTGGGGACTCTAGAGCCCCATACACACGGTCGGACTTTTTCATGGATTTTGTCCGATCGGACAAGGTTGTTGAAAAATCAGACCGTGTGTATGCACCATCGGACAGTGTTCGTCGGTTTGTCCGACGGACAAAGTCTTATCTCCTGCTGGAAAGATTTGCCGTCAACACGGTCCGATCACACCAAATCCGAGCGTGTGTACGCTTGTCCGACGGACAAAGTGCTACGCATGCTCAGAAGCAATTCTGTGACGGAAGCGCTCGGTCAGGTAAAACTACCTTTCCTAATCGACACAGCACATTCGTCACGCTGCAATGTTAAAATGTCTTTAATGCAGCGCATTCTCTTTTTCTTTACAATGCAACAAGAATGACATGTTTTAGCTGCTCCTATTCACCCGCACTTCTCACAAACTTACTTCTTTATTACTTTGCAGCATTTATACACTACATGTTTATTTTTACTCAGATCGTAATACAATCTTTGTTATTTTTTTACCATGATTTTTTTTTTTTTTTTTTGGGGAATACATATTTGAAGGAGAATTTTTTTGTTTTTTGGAGGGGGTTTGTATGTCTCAACTTAGCAAAACCACATTATTAACATTTGTATTTCTTGCTTAAATTTACTAGGAGTTTGTTGGTTGTTGGTGCCCCTTGTTAATTCTACTTTAGGATTAGTGAAATGTACCTGCCTACTCAAAGAAAAACTGTCATTGTAGAAAAGTAAAACACAATAGTCAATGATTATTTCAAATCAAAAAAACATTTATTTAGGTCTCAGCAACAAACCAAAGAGGAACGCAGCCATGGTGAAACTTGGGGAATTTGCAAAGCCTTGGACACCCATGGCAACCATCATTTTACAGACTTAAACAATTGGGGGCATGAAGAGTACCTATCTAAATAATAAGGGAGCGCAATCTGGTCCTGAAGTCCAAAACATCCGGAACTGCAGCAGATGCCATCTAGGTCCCCAGGCTCTGGTCCTACGAGAGGCTCCATCTTCTCTCAGACTAGACTGAGTCCAGGTCGTCACTCTCTTGTCTTCCTTGTACGCTTCCTTCCACGCCGTGGTGCTGGTGCTGGTGGGGTGGCAGAAGGAGGAGGAGGAGGCGGAGCAAGGTCACTCTCGCAAACATGTGTGAGGGGAGTCATCTCCCCAGCCATCCCCTCATTTAGTATTTTGAGGATGACCTCCTCACACATGCTGCGTTACCCCGCCTCCATACCCGTAAATTTACTGGTAACCAAGGAGGCAAAGGCCTCCTCGTAGGTGGGTGTGGCATAGAGGGAGGCTGAGGCATCTCTGATCAGCTGGAGCGCTGACTCTCCCACCTCCCCCATGTTTTTCGCCCTTCTGTAGGGAAGGCGGAGGGGAGAGACTTGGGAGACAGTCAGGCTCCTACGCCTACCCCCCTCTTGGCTGCCACTACCCCCTGCCTCCTCCTGACTGCCACCTTCCACAGCCACCTCCTGGCCGAGGTCTTCCTGTGTATGAAAAAGGGACATAGTTTCAGTTATTTGTTCATCAAACACACACAATTCTCATCTAGTGACTGTTGCAAAATGTTTTCAAATACAAAACCATACAATTCTCAGCCCTGCAGTTTAGATTCTTCCCAAAAATGTCTCCCACACCACTGTCTGTTGATATGTCAATCACGTTAGGAAATAAGCAATTGGGGATCCTGAATTAACTGAACATCATTCATTATTCCCCAAACTGGTTCCAAAACTACTATACCTGGAACAAGCTGGGCACCTGCACATCTTCCATACTGGAAGGCCCAGGTTGGTCCTCGGAAGCCTCATCAGGGGTGGCGTGCGTGGAAGGACGCGTGCAAGGAAGAGTCGAGAGTGACTTCCTGACAGTAGCCTGGTCTTTGAGAAAGTGGAGCCTCTCATAGTACCAGAGCGTGGGGACATGGACATCAGCTGCTGCAGCTCCAGATGCTTGTGACTTCAGGACCTTATTGCGCTCCCGGAAATAGGTAGTCTTCATGTTGTTGATCTTCACTTTTAAGTTTGCCACGGTTGCCATGGGCAGGGTAGGCTTTACAAATGCCACAAGTTTCAGCAGGGCTGCGTACCTCTTTGGTCTGTTGCTATAATCCCTGTGTTTCGCCTGCCATAAGAGGGGAATTGCCGGTATTTATCAATGAAGAGGGGTAGAAAGCTCACGTTGTAGAAGGCCTCCATCACCTCTGCAAGACACAACGCCACACCAAACAATATAAATAATGTCAGCCTAAACTCTCCTAATCTTCTCCATAAAGAAGCCTCAAGTTCTAATCAGTCTAGGCTAGTTATGTACCAACGTCAAATTGTACCTTCGTTTGTAGCAATCGTCTCGTGCGTGAGCTTTCTCTCCCCTCGTCTCCCAGATCGTGGCTACGACACAGGCGTGTGACGTTTTATATACAGTGCGCATGCGTCAAACTCCGCCCGCCCCTGACGATCTTTCTCGTCTATTCCCCACCCCTTCTCTTTACGGCGCAGTGGGGAGAGCACATGGCGGGGACACAGCAGGTGCGCCCCAAATATCCCCCCAACGAGGAGGTGGACGAGGAAAGTCCGGAGGCACAAACGTCCCGATCCCGGAGCCTGAAATTCAAGGCCTCAAATATGTCATTTGGAGAAATGTTGGAGATGGTGGACATATTAAAGAGGAGCGACTATGATGGGAAGTATGGGCCTTACCTCAACCCCAATGTCCGCAAGGCCAAGATCATGTCTAAAGTTGTGAGAAGGCTGTACAATCATTTTGGGGTACAACGATCCAAGGAGCAACTGAGGAAACGCTGGTCAGACCTGAAACTGAGGGAGGCCGATCAGTACAGAAAGATCAAGCGAATTCTTCAAAAAAGTAAGTAGTTGTGTTTTGTGTTTGATTTCTTGCTTGCATACTGCTCCATGTGGTTTGATTTTTACAAAGTTGTACATTCCAAAATGGCCACTTTCATGTTCGTCTGTGCATTCGATCGTACTCAGCCTCGATCTTTCTGCCACTGTCATGGTCGTGTGTGTGTCCATTCGATCGTACGCAACCTCGAACGTTCGGCCACTTATAATACGTGGTTTGGTGTTTTTTTTGGGGAAAGGAAGTTTGTTCTCACTAGAAATGTCATCAAGAATGTCAAGCCAATTTATTCAATGTAAAGGAGAGGTCACCCAGTAGCTGTTTACCCATCTGGACTCTAGAGCACTAGTGCTGGGACACCCAAACCCACTTTGTATTAGGCTTTTCCACACATGTGCTCCAGTGGATACTAGAGGGGGGTCTCCATCACACAAACTTCTACCAAAAAGCTAGTCAGTTTAGCACCTTTACAAAGTGACTACATTCATGTTGTTGCCATTTGTAACTGGCCAAACTAAAATAGTGTCCGTCACTTTCAAGCAATGTTTGTCATTTCCTATTTCTGCCCTCAATAGATAGTCTTGCTAAATCTTCCTTTTGTACATTCTCATAGGGGAGAGAAAACTTGGGCCGTCTGCGGAAACCCCCAAACCAACACCTCCCAAAAAAGGGGAAAGAGCAGAAGCAGAGGAGGAGGAGGAGGAGGAAGGAGAGATCATCGAACTTGGAGAAATTGTCACCACAACAGGTGAGTGTGTGAGAACACAGCTACTGGTAAGCTAATCCATGTATGGCTGCCTCATTTCCAACACCCCATTTTTGTTTGTTTGTGGTTTTTAGGTGACGTGGATGTTGTGGAAGAAAAATCGCACTTTACCACAGAGAGTGCCCACGTACTCATCGGAGAGATAATGGTCTGCAATAGAGATCTAGATTACATAAAGCAAAACATCAATGATGTTCACCAAAAATTAAAGAACATCATTGATGTTTTAGGAAAAATATGAAAACGCACCAAGTAATTAACACACATTTGTGCCAGCTTCTGAACACATTTGCAACTTAAAAACTGTGTGAAATTTGGAACATGCACACATTGTGTCCACATGTGCTAGCTCCCATCATGGTGGATGAATGCCAACGTTTTTTTGGGGGTGCAAACACTTTACGAACTACGAAAGTGGTTGTGGTGAAGGGGTTGCACCCCCAAAAAACGTCCATTCATCCCCATGATGGAAAATGGCACTTTTGAAGCTTCTAGGCATGTGTTTTACCATCTAATGACCATTTTCAGACCCAAATTGTGTGCATGTTCCAAATTTCCACTTTTCGGGGGTGACCCCCCCATGTGATGAAGGCAAGATCAAACACACTTTGAACATATAGTCATGTCTGATCTTGTCTTCACTTTACAAAGTTGAACTTTCCTACTTCATAGGTTCTGCTTAGCTCCATGCCTGGTTTTACCAATTGCGTAATCTTTGTAAACAATGTTGTAAATAACCAAGATGTTGTCAGTTTTGGCGTGAAGATTGTAAACGCACTTGTGAATGTTTTCCAAGTAAACTTTTTTATTTTTCGAAATGTGTGGCTTCCTTATTTAAAAAACACAATGCATTATGTATGTAAAATGTAAAGGATATGGGGGGCAATGGGTGTTATTTACTAAAGGCAAATCCACTTTGCACTGCAATTTCCTTTCCCAGGGAACTTTTTCAATGCACTTGTAGAGCATAGCGGATTTGACTTATGTAAATGACACCCACAGTGCTTTGTACGAAAACACGGAGCACAGCATTTTTCAGAATACACACATGTCAGACCTGGTGATGAAAAGGAGTATTTTGGCTGTCAGTTATGCAGGACAAACCTTCTCTAGACCAAAGATTAGGTAGCAAACACACAACATGAGAATAATCTTTTTGGGAAGAAGAGACTGTTACCTCCTTTTGCCCAGAAAGTGCATTCCCACTGTCGAAGGCAAAGGGAAAAATGTCAAAGTAAAATAAGCTAAAAAGAAGACTGAAATGACAAGAAATCAGAGGTTGGTTAAAATATCAGATTTATTAAAAAATGCCTCTCACACATCGTCAGGCAGAGCAATGGCCCCCCTACCCACAAAGTACTCCATATATTGCTCGCGGACCACGCGGGCATTTAGAGGGGGCAAGCCTGGATGTGCCACTTGAAGGGCTGTGAGGTCTGCATTTGGAGGGCCCTCCACATCTGGGCCAACGGGCACCACATAGTTCCTGTTATGTCTTTTGAGGAAGTTGTGCAATATGCAACAGGCAAGAACTATGGTTCAGTTTGTATTCCGCCAAGTTAAATGCCGTCAGGAACAGGCGGAAGCGGCTGGCCAGGATGCCAAAAGTGTTCTCCACCACTCTTCTGGCTCTGGACAGCCTGTAGTTGAAGACCCTCTGGTCCGGGGTGAGGGTCCTCATCGGGAACGGCCTCATCAGATGGGGAGTCAACGCAAACGCTTCATCTGCGACAAAGACGAAGGGGAGTCCTTCGGCATTCTCCTCTGGAGGTGGCAAGCACAGACTGCCACTTTGGAGACGCCAGTAGAACTCCGTGTGCGTAATGGCACCACCATCCGAGATCCGGCCGTTCATCCCCACGTCCACATACATAAACTCGTTTGTCGCCGACACCACCGCCAACATCACTACACTATTAAACCCTTTATAATTATAATAGTAGGACCCCGAGTTGGGCGGTGGGACGATGCGGAAGTGTTTCCCTCGCAGGGGGTTTTCACCATCAACTTTAAATAAAAGGATATTCAGCCTCCTAGCTTACACATGCAGCATTGCAAACAAAAATACAGAGCCACCTGGCTCTCTTCAGCAGCAGACGCACCACTGCTCAGGCTCCCACATGGAGCTCTCCTGACTACTGTCAGCAACCTTAGACTCAGGTCTTTGGCTTTTGCAGTGCAGCCTGCACCCTCTGGCTATTTCAGTGCACACCTGCACTCTCTGGGTTCTCCCTTGCAATCCTGGACTCCTCGGGAGGGTGGAGCCCAGAACTATGGTCCTGACTCTACTATCATGCCCACACACACCTGAACAATCAATGTGCCAGTGAGTCTCAAATTCCTGACCCAGGACTGGGGATTTCATCCCACCCGGATCTCTAAAAAATCCCCCGCTCCAGTTCCCAAAGTGGACTTTTGTTTGCTCTCAAACAAGCAAATACCCTGGAGCCCCTCAACCTGCCTGGTTGAGAATCTTGAACGCATATACTGGTGGGGTTCCATACTACCACAATATATATATTATCTATATCAAATGGCATTTCTTCACAGGAAATTTAAAACATAGATCATAGGTGTCACCACTCATTATCTCCACAGAGATATCTCCACAAAATCAATGTTTGGAATTTGTGGGGTTCTTTTTGGTCACCCGCCTCTTAAGGATTGACCACAAGTTCTCAATGGGATTAAGGTCTGGGGAGTTTCCTGGCCATGGACCCACAATTTCGATGTTTTGTTCCCCAAGCCACTTAGTTATCACTTTTACCTTATGGCAAGGGGGAAAAGGTATTGTTCATCACCAAATAGTTTTTGGATGGTTGGGAGAAGTTGCTCTCAGAGGACGTTTTTGTACTATTTATTAATGGCTGTGTTCTTAGGCAAAATTCTGAGTGAGCCTACTCCCCTGTCTGAGAAACAACCCCCACATGACTGGTCTCAGGATTCTTCACTGTTGGCATGGCACAGGACTGATGGTAGTGCTCACCTTTTCTTCTCAGGATGCCCCAAACAATCGGAAAGGGGATTCATCAGAGAAATTACTTTACCCCAGTCCTCAGCAGTCCAATCCCTGTATGTTTTGCATAATATCAGTCTGTCCCTGATGTTTTTCCTGGAGAGAAGTGTCTTCTTTGCTGTCCTTCTTGACACCAGGCCATCCTCCAAAAGTCTTTGCCTCACTGTGCATGCAGATACACTCACACCTGTCTGCTGCCATTCCTGAGCAAGCTCTGCACTGGTGGTGCCCCGATCCGGCAGCTGAATTAACTGTAGAAGGCGGTCCTAGCGATTGCTGGACTTAGGCGACCTGAAGCCTTCTTCACAAATGCAGTGGAACAGTTCATTTTCATGGCAAAGTGGGACTTTGCAATTAATTGCAATTCATCTGATCACTCTTCATAACATTCTGGAGTATATGCAAATTGCTATCATAAAAACTGAAGCAGCAGACTTTGTGAAAATGTATATTTCTGTCATTCTCAAAACTTTTGGCCACAGCTGTACACACCCACTAGCACATCAGAGGTACCCTATAATATTAGAGTTCCTCAGAGCCCCCTGTCACATCAGAGTCCTCCCTATAAACCAAAGCCCTCCTATACATGAGGGGCCCCATCACACCACAGGCCCCCTGTACATGAGTCCTCCCCATCACATCAGAGTCCCTCCATCACTACAGAGTCCCCCATTACATAGCCCCCTAATAACACAGCCCACCATCACAGAGCACTCCAAATACACACTCCCCTCCTTCATATCAGAACCCTACCCTTTGACATCAGCAGTAGGGCAGGTGGACGGAAGTCTAGAGGAGGCAGTCTTCTGTATTTTCCAAAATGATGGGGGTGGCCCTGTATGCTGCCTGCCATCAAAGTCGTGCATTGCCATGGTGTTAGTCAGCATTACTATAGAAATGAATGGCGCTGTTCATCCTGGCCCTTGAGCATCATAGGTTGTTATGATGCTGGTGGCCCACCCACCCACAACATGACAACTCATGATGCTGATCCAGGGCAAACTGGGCCCCATGCTCGAAACACACCCCCACAAGAACCCTGATACCCTGGTTGAGAAACACTGTTCTAAACAACTGTAGGTTTAATAGCAAGGAATTCTTATTAAAAATTATTTGTGTTGTTAGGGCAGATGCAATGAAATAAAATACAATTTAAAGATAGGTTCACACAATACACTCTTTTTAAAAAAAAATTTTAATTGATAAAGATTGAAATCTATTACAAATCCATTGAGTTCAGCCATCAATAAAAACTGTGAGGTATGTTTGTAAAGCAGTGAATGTAACATTCGCCAAACATCCACTACAGGTGTATCAACCTAGTGCATGTGTTTTAGATTAAAGTGATAAATTCACTTGCAGTGCATGCTTGGTGAATTACACATTCACTGCTTCATAAATATGCAGCTGAAAACGTTTCCAAGCATTCCTAGCCCCTAGCTTATCAAGAGGAAAGCCGTGTACACATGATCGGACTTTCCGTCAGGAATTGTGTGATGGAAGGCTGTTGGCAGAAAATCCGACTGTCTGTACACTCCATCAGACAA
Organism: Lithobates sylvaticus; assembly: GCA_028564925.1. NCBI lineage: Eukaryota > Metazoa > Chordata > Amphibia > Anura > Ranidae > Lithobates > Lithobates sylvaticus. The sequence continues at coordinate 111,873,636 of CM053037.1, read as the reverse complement.
TTGTCGGATTTTCCATGGACAAATGTTGGATGGCAGGCTTTAAAATTTTCTGCAGACAGATGTCTGTTGTCGGATTTTCCAATCATTTGTACACAAGTCCGTCAAACAAAAGTCCAAAGTACAAACACACATGCTCAGAAGCAAGGACGAGCCAGAAGCGGTCGGTCTTGTAAACCAGCATTCGTAATGGCAGCGCACAATTCTCTTCTTTATTTAATGGGATAATAATGAAGCTGCTTTGCTGGTGATACAGATGGAGTTATTGCAAACAAATTTTCAAAGGCTTTTTTTTGTAGTGATATATTAAGAATAATATTATTATTCTTGTTGTTTTTTTTTTGGTGCAAGTTACCACAACACCATTATCCCGTAGTTTTAAAAATCAAAGATACAACTATGTTGGTGTCCCTTGTAAATTTTACAATGTATTTTTTTTAAATGTAACTGCCTACTCCGAAACTGTCATTTAAAATAAAATACATATCTAAGTATTCTCCACAATTTTTTTTATTGTGCATTAAAAAAAGTTAGACATGGTATCTGCCAATAGAACTTAACCAAATAGCATCCAAAAATATAGAAAAAAAAAATATACCAAATCAAATCATTATTCAACAAAAAAATAAAATAAAAGCCTCATGCATGTGTCCTGCTTCTTAATATAGGGGGTCAACAATGCCAAGAGTTGGTGAAAGCCACGGTCCGTCATCCAGGAATAATTCTGAAAATTATCTGGATTATTCTCCTGGAGCTCCCGCAGCAAAGGCATATGACATAATTAGTCATGATTAATAAAGCAACCAAATATTGGTCCAAGAAATCCTCCTGTTCCTGGACTTGGGTCAAAGCAATAACTCCAAGGCCAATAATAAATAACACGTTATCTCCTCTGATTCCGCAATATGGCTGGTTGACGAACGGACGTTCAGAAACAAACTGAAAAGCGCAAAATTAAAAACGCGAAAATACTCAACAAATTTCTACTAACATGAAATTAGCAGAAGAAGCCCAAACAGTGGCGCTAAAGAGCTGAAAAAAACACATCACTACATTCGTGTTTGTTGGCCTACAATTCCTTGCCGTTTGTATGCAAGACAAGTTTGGAGCCAACGCCCTTCAGACAAAAGTCTGCGGATTTCTCTGCACAAAATCAGATCGTGTGTACGAGGCTGAAGGCAACAAAGCATGCTCTAGTTTGGATTACCAGGAAATCCTTTCTTATCCCTCAAGAATATTGATATATCCATGTTTCAATATTTTAACTTTATCATAAAAAAACGGTTTCCTGCTGGTTGCGTGGCTGCAAATGCCAATCTAATTACAGATGCAACACTTTGTGTCACTGGCCCACAACAAGCTTGCAGATCAGGAATTCTGATTTCAATCTGACCTTCCTGACCTACATGCTTGTTTTGGGTCTATGGTCAGATGCAGACAGAGAGACATACAGATTAAATATGTATTGGCAGCCCCTGTATTCGTCTCAATACATTTTTTTTACAGATTTCCAAAGAAATTTTGGTGGCTCCCAAACAAAATTGACGTCCTATTTTTTCCCATAAATAGAGCTTTCTTTTGGTGGTATTTGATCACCTCTGCAGTTTTTATTTTTTGCGCTATCAACAAAAAAAGAGCGACAATTTTGAAAAAAAAAAAACGCATAATTTTTTTTACTTTTTGCTACAATAAATATCCCCAAAAATATATAAAAAAAAGAAAAAAATCGCAATAAGCGATTATTGGTTGGTTTGCGCAAAAGTTATAGCGTTTACAAAATAGGGGATAGTTTTATGGCATTTTTATTAATATTTTTTTTTTTTTTACTAGTAATGGCGTCGATCAGCGATTTTTATTGTGACTGCAACATTATGGCGGACACATCTGACATTTTTGACACATTTTTGGGACCATTGTCATTTATACAGCAATCAGTGCTATACAAATACACTAATTCCTGTGTAAATGATACTGGCAGTCAAGGGGTTAACCAGGGGGTGGCAGTGTAGGGGTTAAGTGTGTCCTATGGGCGTTTTACTAACTGTGGGGGCGTGGCTGTGTGTTAGGGATCACTGATCTCTGCTCCAATCACAGGGAGCAGAAATCAGTGTCACTTGTTGCTAGGCAGAATGGGGAGATGCTGTTTACTTCCACATCTCCCCGTTCAGCCTCCCTGTGAGACGATCGCGGGTATCCCCGCGGCGATCGAGTCCGCGGGACCTGCGACCAGAACTCATGGGGGTCCAGACTGGCACGCACGCGATGACACGGCGGCATTTTCAAAGGGACGTACCTGTACGCCCTTATGCCTGTCCGTGCCATTCTGCCGACGTACATCTGTGTGCGCCAGTTGGGAAGCGGTTAAGATGGAATACATTACATTCAATAAATCTTTTCTTTGAGGGCTTCCCCCACCAATGATCATTTGCCGTCGCTGTACTTTTTCCAATCCCAGGGTGTACTTTCTGTAAACTGAATAGTAAAAGAGAACCCTCATATATTGAACTTTCAATGACAAGGGGGTGTAGAGAAATAGCTTATGTCTTAAATCGGAGTTTCACTGGTTTTTGAGTTTATTAAAAGTCAGCAGCTACACAAAGTATAGCTGCTGACTTCTAATAAACAGACACTCACCTGTCCCACGGTCCAGCGATGCGGCCGCCCCAAGCCTCTGTTCTCTCCCCCTCCTCTTCGCGGCGCCAACATTGTGAGTGTGGGCGCCCAGCTGTGACAGTTTGCGCTTCACAGCCGAGCGCGCACTGCGCATGCATGAGCCGCGCTGTGCTCCATCAATGGCCAGGCAATGTTCTGGGACCTGTGACGTGTCCCTTCGGGAGGAAGGGGCCACCTAGGCGGCCAGAAATCGGAAAGAGGAAGTCCCACTCCAAACCAGGTACCCAGCGCCCCTCCCAAAAAAAAAAATGACATGCCAATTGTGGCATGTCAGGGGACGAGGAGTACTTTAAGCGGAAGTTCCACTTTTGGGTGGAACTCCGCTTTAAGATAAAATCTAAAATGTAACAAAAAAAACTATATATAACTAATACACATCATAGAGTATATACAACACTTTTCACAATATTTAAAATGGAAGCAAGGCTATATTCCTAAGGTATATGTATACATAGTTTCTGTGAACTGAACTACATGCAAACAAAGAAACAGTGGGGGTTATTTACTAAGAAGAAGGCACTGCACCAGTTCATACATTAATTGGTGCACCGGAAAAGTAATTAATTGAACGTGCGAATGTGAAGCGCAAATAGCGATAATAAATACCTGCATATGTAAACTGCAACTAGCGCTAGGGTAACTGCGGTTCTCATTGATAATAGCACACACCCAATACAATTGGATGCGTCTTGTTAGCCAATTAGTAGGTGTTCTCCTGGCGGTATGATTATTTCAGATTTTAGGTGCTGAAAGCGGTACAATTTTGCATTGAAATTTGGCGTATTATATTGTAGGCCTGCAATTCTTAGGAATAACTCACTTAAATCTGTTCAAACCAGAGACTAGTAGACATCCCGGGTATGATAAAGTTTATAATAAAAAACTATAAATAATTATAAACAATAATAGAATGTAATCAAATCAAAAACACTGAAATTTGCTCAGTTGCATAATTGTTGCTGTCATTAGATTTAGTGTTTGATGACGAATTTCCCCACAAATCGCTATTCAATTCTGCAAGTGATTCTAATTTATTATCGCTGTTTTCTAGCTGGTCTAAATTCACTTTTAACATAAAGGGACGCTTTTTGGTTGCTATGGACAATCTCCAAATTACAGGCAGAAAAAAAAAAACAGTATTTATAATATAAAACTACATGCAGGACATTGGATGGACCACTAGGGACAAAGGGGATGTGTAATTTTTTATACAGTATACTGTATGTGTTTTGTGTTTTTTACTTTTTTGAATTTGACGCCGATCTCTGCTCCCATGCGTCGCAACGTCGCAGGGAACAGAGCTCAGCGGCACTCGGGCACTGTGTGAATCGAGCGAGGAGACGGCTCGCACACACAGTGGGGAGGACATCGCAGGATCCAGGGGATAAGGTAAGTAACTCTCTCTGGATACTGCAATGCGATCATGAGCTCGGGTTACCGCTAATGGTACTGAAGTTTCACCCCAAGCCAGACTCGGGAATACCGCCAGGGGGGTTAATTAACCCTTTTGATGCTAATCTCATTCCTATCACTTCTAATACATCTTTGAAATGTTTTTTTTTTTTTTTTTTTTTTTTTTTTACCCAAATCTTTCAATACATTACAGAGCAGAGAAGTGTTCTAAACCCAATAAATTAATATTTTCAGATCTTGATCTTTAAAAGGTGACCATACACTGCAATCAGTTATATCTTAAATAAATTAGAGCCTGTTTGATTTCCTATAATTTGAATTAATTGTTCAAGTGCATCTTCCTATTACCTATTTTGTCTAAATATCGAGTTGTACAAAGATTGGCAAATCAGATTGCATATTGCATGACCATTTTAAGTGCCAAATTTGGAATGTAAATTTGCCATAACCCACTTGTATTTTCCAAAGGATATTTCTTGTGCATTATACAAGGTGTGTGTGTATATATATATATATATATATATATATATACCACGTTTTTTCAAGACATGCTAGAGTGATCAGCAATCTTCAAACTACGGCGCTCCAGCTGTTGCAGAACACACATCCCATGAGGCATTGTAAGACTCTGATATTCAGACATGAATAGGCATGATGGAAATTGTAGTTCCTGAACAACTGGAGGGCCATAGTTTGAAGACCCCTAAGCTAGACCATTATTATGCCTCCAGAATTGGGAGTGTGGCATCTACCCAACTTCTCTCTGCTGGTGGACACAATAACCTACATCTATAGATCTATATATCTATATCTATATCTATATATACACACACACTGAAGCAGGAAGCAATATACATTGGCCCGAAAGAGAATCTGGATACAGGAAGTAGGTGTGTGTTTTGAGGCCAAATCATTTAGACATATACACATGGCCCACACAAACACCACCCCATGTAAAAATAAATCAAAAATTATCTTAAAGCGGTTGTATACCCATTTTTGGTGGGTTTTTTTTTTTTTTTTAAACTACCTGCAAGACAAAGTCATAATGAGCTAGTATGACTAGCTTACTAGCTCATTATGCATCACTTACCTTAGATCGGGGGCCCCCGATGCCGTCCTCTTCTCCCCCTCCAGCCGCAGCCATCTCTCCACAGATACCCTTCCGGGTATCGCCGCTCCGGCCAATCACAGCGCCGCTGCGGCGCTGTGATTGGCCAGAGCAGCGAAGACACTTCAACTGCGGCGAGCCGTAGTTGTGAATGGGGATTAACCCTGTAAATGCACCGTTGTCTACGGCGCGCATGCGCCGTAGACAACGTTGTAAAATTTTCTTTGCAAATATCTCCTAAACCGTGCAGGTTTAGGAGATATTTCTTGTACCTACAGGTAAGCCTTAATCTAGGCTTACCTGTAGGTGCAAGTTATAATTGAGGGTATACAACCCCTTTAATTTGCAAATAAGGATCATCTCTTTCTTAGAGAACAGTGAGCGGGACATGGTGGTGGGAAGAAATTAGCAGCAGTACAAGCAATTACCTGGAGGGGCGTGATGTCATTCCTATGTGCTGTCCACATACACAGCGGTCGTGCATCTAGATGCATTTGGTGCATCTAGCTGCAGGAACCCAATGTTTATGGAAATTAATAGTAAAGCAGATGCAGATTTCCAGGACTGGACTAACAAATGTTTCTAGTGAAAGGCAACTGGTGTTTTCTATTAAACAAGGTCTAAATGGGCCATTGGCATGCATCACAGTTGAACTTAGGAATGTGTGTGTTTGCAAAGTTAAGCTAAATGAAAACCTTTCTTGTTTTTGCTTGGGGATAGAGTGCAGAGGAATTAGAAGTCTTGTCAGTTTTTGGGGATGTCTGCACCCCTCATAGGCTGAAGACCCGTCCCAAATTTTAATTTCAATCTAAGTAATTTCCCCATTAGGGAAATTGCACTCTAGCATTTTGCTGTGTACACCCCAAATTATTAGGTATCTTGGACTTTGGGGTTTATTTACTAAAGGCAAATCCACTTTGCACTACAAGTGCACTTGGAAATGCAGTTGCTGGAGATCCGAGAAGGACATGCAAGGAAAATAAAAAAAACAGCACCTTTTGCTTCTACATGATTGGATGATAAAATCACCAGTGATTCCCCACAGATTTACAGCGAGTACACTTGTATTGCAGAGTGGATTTGCCTTTAATAAACCCCAAAATACCTAATAATTTGGGGTGTACACAACAAAGTGCTAGAATGCAATTTGCCTAATGGGGACACTAGTTAGATTGACCTGTGTGTCCCCAAGAAAAGACATTGGTAGGGTTTTACCCTCACTTCCTGTTTGGTTATGTGACAAGAAGTGAAGCCAATTTTCAGAAAAGGGACACAAAACCCAACCTAAAAAAAGACAAGCAGGGGTTCTAACACTCACTTGGTTTCCATCAAATGCCCACAATTAGAATAGGATTGTCTTGAGCTCGATTTTAGCTTAGTGCTCTAAATCAGTGGTTCTCAACCCTGTCCTCAAGTACCCCTAACAGGCAGTGTTTGCAGGTTTTCCTTCATCTTCCACAGGTGCTTTAAATCAGAGTCAATGGCTTGGTATTTTGGACAGCTATTTTAGCTAAGATAAATTCCCAAAACATGTCCTGTCCGGGGTATTTGAGGACTGAGGCTGAGAACCACTGCGCTAAAATGAAAAATTGAATACTTACCTCCCTGTAATTTTCCTTTCCGGGTGCCTATCGATGGCAGCATACGCACAATCCATGCACATGCTACCATTAAGGCACCAGGAAAGTAGCTTTTAGACAAATCACACTTTTTTTTGTTTTGCCATACCAATCAGCCTAGTTAAGCTGCAGCTGGGAAATCTGTTGCATGAAAATTGTTTGTAAAATGCATTACTTGGATTGAGCATGCATCTGCAAAACAAATTATTACCAAAACACATAACAAAAAAATTGCTACAAATTTTATTGGTCAACAAAACAGGACTTGGAAAAGAGCAAGGAAAGCAAAAAACACATGTATGTTAATTTGAGACACTAACAGAATATGATTTTGAGGTCTGACCATTTTGCAGAGGAAATAAATAGGAGTTAAAAGGACTGTGCCCACAGACAGTCTTTTAGGGTTTAAACATTAGTCACAGCATCTTGAGGAAGATTTTGCAAAATAATGCAGCACAGACAATTAAATCAAAAACTAACAACCTACAAACATTGAAAACTGACACGGTTACAAGGTGCTTTGTAGTTGGTATTGGGCTGAGCCCAACATGCCCGCCCCAAAGGCAGCCAGCTATGTTGAGTGCATGTGGCCTTGTATGGTTCAGGAGGGGGTTGGGCGATCGCTCCTCTCACCCCTTTCCTAGCGGGCCCTGTTGTATTCTCTAAAAAAGGATGTGGTTTGGATTGGTGAAGCCAGCTCACAGCTTTTTGAGAATGGAGTGGAGTGTGGTGTTCCCCTTTAAAAGCAGAATAGCCCAAGGAAATCATATGCATTAGAGGGGGAGACAAGAGCATTGGAGAATTGAGTGTGAAGTTCCCCTTTAAAAAGCAAAAGCTAGCCCAAAGAAATCATATGCATTAGAGGGAGGAAGGTTAAATGCCCTTTTAGGAGGAGCTCGAGGAGCGAGCATCTTTTTACATAATTTTAACAAGCTGCATGTCACATATTGGCAACGTAACATGCTAACATGACCTGTGTGCAAATATCCTTAAAAAAATACATAAAGGTGAACCAGTGTAAACAAAAAAAATTGTCAGGTTTAGAGGTGCGTCCATTTAATCCGTGCGATTGCATGTACGTTGCTTAACATTTACTAAGATTTTGGCCGCGCAGTGTACAAACTCATGTGTATGAGCACAAGAGCCGCTTGCGCATGCGCACTGCTTACATTGATCTCACGCCGTTCTAAATGTACTTGCAGGCACAGCAGGCTTTCTCTGAAAAAGTTACTTTCTCATTCTATTTTGGGCATATTTGTTACTTGGGCAGTTGTTACTAAACTTCCTCACATCACCCCATAATATTGGCACCTTCTGACAATATTGAATTGGAGATGCCGTGCGCCATGTCCATAGTGGCATACAGATTGCATTCTCCTGTGTGCCAAGATCGCTATAGTAAATGGGGGATTCAAGCTATGTTACCAGCGCACCATTTCGTAAATATGAAAATGTGTGTTGCGCCTCGCCGTGCGCCTCTACTGATGTAAATCACCCCCAGTGTTTTTGATCAAACTATTTCCTATTTGTAAACAAGCTAAATATTGGTGGTCCCAAAATTTAGGGCCCTTTTACACGGGCGATCCGATCAGGTCCACCTCTTAGTTTTTCAAGCAGACCTGATTGGATAGTCTCTGCATTACTATGGACCCGCGGGTGTAAATAGACTTGTGTCTGATTAGATCCATCTACCCCCAGGTCCGATTAGGCCCGCAAAAAAAATAAAAAAATGGAGGACTGCTTCCTCTTCCATTTGGGTGGACCTGATTGGAGGCAGCCAGGTGTAACTAGAGAGCAGAGTCAGTTTACTCCTGGCTGCCTATAGAGAACAGCGGGGTCTCTCAGTGTCCGCTTTGCACAAACTGAGCAGACATAGACCTGTCATTCACCCCGCTCTGCTCCGATCAGCAGGGGATCAACTCACAGATCCCCTGCTGATTGAAATGGAAGGTACCTGTGTAAAAGGGCAATAAACCCTCGTATACCAGCTACTACTTAAAGAGGAGGGCCGGGCAAAAAAAAAAAATTAAAAGTCAGCAGCTACAAATACTGCAGCTGCTGACTTTTAATAATCGGACACTTACCTGTCCCGGGGTCCAGCGATGCGGGGGAACGAGACCCCCCCCTCGTTCCCCGCTCCGCTCACGACGCCGGCATTCTTAATGTGGGAACCCGGCTGGGCTTCACAGCCGGGCACCCACTGCGCATGCGCGAGCGGCGCCGTGCGCCGTGATTCGACGCTCACTCATCTGGGACACATGACATGTCCCAGATGACTGTGCGTTGCCTACAGGAAGTGACTTTTAGCCCGGGCAATGAAGGTGGCAGACTTCGAGGGACCCCCTAGCAACAGGCATTTAGAGGTGAGTAAAAATTTTTTTTTTTTCCAATTATTTTTTTTTAATTTTTTTTATGATTTTTAAGCCCCTTTTTGTTTTTTGGCTGCAACCCCACTTTAAGATCATTCAGAGTATTAATCATGTATCACAGCCTATTGCCACCTTCTAGCCAGTTGATATTGTAAATATTGCATTTTCAAAATCAATAAACTTTAATTTACAAATTAGATGACTTCTAGGGCTTCTAGTCTTAGGTGAACTAGTTGCCTAGGGTGCCAAAAGTTTGAGAGGGCATCAGAGTGGAGTGAAAAATAGTGATCTTAAATTTAGTTGTGAGATGGACTAAATCATTTTTGACAAACATATACAACATGATGCAGATTTATAACAGAGAGCAGACATGGCTATTCACTAGGGTTGCACCGATACCACTTTTTTTAAAACCGAGCACAAGTACCGATACTTTTTCCCAGTACTTGCCGATAGCGATTACCAATACTTTTTTTAATGTCAAGTGATGGTTTTCAAAGCACAATACAGACTAACGATATCTTTTTTTATAATTATGAAGACTGAAGGGCACTGATTTGCAGCACTGATTTGCGGCAATGATGGGTGGCACTTATGGGCACTGATATGTGGCACTTACTGATGGGCACTGATATGCAGCACTGATGGCTGGCACTGATAGGTGGCACTGGTATGGTACTATAAAAGTCTATAAAACACTTTAGGATATTAGGAAGGTAACAGCAATCAGTCAGGAAAGCATGAAAGCATGTAGCAGTGGGATATGTTAAACAAAGTTATATTAAAAGCAAAAATGGTACCACACAGACATCCAGGAATGGAGGGGGTTAACATCATCCAGGTGGCTTATTCATAGGACATGGAGAATGGACGCCCTAAACCATATGGGGAACAATAACCTGCTCGATGGATGAGAGATGGAACGAATAAGCTGGAAACCGAGAGGGAACCACGATGGAACAGGAGACACTCTGCAGGCTGCTATAATGTGTAGGGGCTAGTCGTGGGAAGCCACCGCGCCAAGCTGCAGGTAGTAGGATGGAGTGTTCAGCTGCAGTTGAATGGAGCCGGGGGAGCCAAACAGAGCCGCAGGAATGATGATGTCAGAGCTGTTAGTCATGGCAACATAGAGCCTGTGGCTGCGACACACACCCCTGCCCCATAAACGTACCTTCCGCTGCAAGGACTCGCTCTCCCAGTGCCAGGACTCGCGCTCCACTCCGTCTTCTCCACCCACTTACTTCCAGGAGACTCTGAATGTGAAAGGTATCGGCTGAAGCATCGGGAGCATTTGCCCGAGTACAAGTACTCGGTATCGGCACCGATACTAGTATCGGTATCGGTGCAACCCTACTATTCACTGTCTATTATGTATGCCCTCTCTATATTACAGCCCATTCATAAAATGTAGACTTGGATAAGAAATATGGAGCGCTCTGCGTCCAGAAAATTGTAACTTCTAAAGTATAGTTCATAGATGTTTATCAAAAGAAGCAACATTTACATCAAGCTAATGCATTTAGAATAGACCCCCCTTCTTCAGGGCTGTTACTGCATCCTATTTGATAGGAACAATTCTCATGAATGGTTATGTTGGTTTAGAGATTTCAGAAACCAGGATGCTACTTTTTAATAAACATCTATGAATCATACTTTAGAAGTTTCTGGACACCAGGCACTCCTTTTTTATCCAAGTCTACATGCTTAAATGACTGTAAGGTTACACAGAAAAGGCAGCAGACCAATCCCCAAGAGAGCCTATTGCCACCATCCATCACTGGACACTATCCACTGGAAGGCATTCCTTTCTTTTAGCCTGCACAAATACCCACCCAGGTCCAGTGACCAGGGCAGGTGCTTAACTATTTCATGCCCAGGCAAGACTAACACTAACCCCCCCAGGGGGGTGCCGTTAGTCTTGCCTAGGGCTGCGCTGGTGACAGGATCAGAGAGTGGACTCACTGGACTGCAGCTATGTCTCTGCCTTCTCCACCTCCCCAGTTTTGCCCGCCGTCTCCTCCATTGACCTCATGCCCGGCACCTCCTCCGCCTCCCCAGCTGTGTCTGCCTCTGCCAACCTCAGGCCTGGTGCCTCCACCGCCTTCCCAGCTGTGCTCGCCTCCTCTGCCGACCTCATGCCCGGAGTCTCCTCTGCCTCCCCAGCTGTGCCCACCACCTCTTCCTCCCCAGCTGTGCCCACCTCCTGCGCCAACCTCATACCTGCACCTCCTCTACCTCCCCAGATGTGCCCGCTTCCTCTCCCGACCTCATGCCCAGCGCCTCCCTGGCCTTTCCAGGTGTGCCTGCCTCCTCTGCCAACCTCATGCCCGGCGCCTCCACCTCGTGTTCCCGAACAGGCTAAAGGGGGAGTCAGCGGGCCGTGGCTGCACCCCTTATGCAACAGTGCGCCCTAGGTGGCTGCCTAGTTTGCCTAGTGGGAGAGCCGGCCATGCCAGTGACCAATCCAGTCAGTCCAGTGTGGTCTCCAACACATTTGACCTTGACAGGTCACATGACCAGATTCTTCTGGATTTTTTTTTTTTTTCTTTTACATCCATCTGTTCTGAAGAATGGTTTCCCTGAAGTCCCAAAGTGCAATATTGTCTGACCCCAGAATGATACCAGTTTCATGTCTTCAATAGTAAATACTTGTACATTAGTAAAAGGTCCTACAGAATAAATATATACAGTATCATTTTTTTCACCCAGGTAGACCAAGACTGCAGCAGAAAATATAATCCAGTTTTGAGAAATGTCCATGGTTGCTTCATAAAATATTAAAACACAGGGCGACATAATGTAGCATTCATAATATCAAGCTTCTTTACTGCTACTAATCTGTACTTGACTTTGCTATAAATAACAGTTTCTGTAGAGGAATAACGTATAATCTACCCGAGCACAAAGATATGAACACAAAGATATGAACGCATGTTTTTTGCTTTTGGGTGTTTGAGAAAAGCTTTCTATGGCATAATTAGGTAATCCCACATACATATCCACATGGTTCCTATATTGTCCTTTACAAAGACTTGCTTCCTGGTGTATATATATAATTGTGGAATCATTTTGCATATATCTTCCTGATTCTGTTGATTTTTGTTGTCTTAATTATTAATATTGCTGAAAACCTCCTATTACTATAAAACACTGAAGAACTTTGTGGGAGTTAAAAATTGAAAGGATAAGATACCACCTGCTTTCAGGAGAGAAAAAAAGGAGCTGTCAATTTTATACTTTAACACCCACTTTACCATTTGAAACTACAGTATATGATCAGCTTTTGAATCATCTGCAAAAAGCCAATGTGTGCTTATTCGTAATCAATTGTATGCACATTTATTATTGACAAAAAATTGTCTATTGAAAAAAAAAGAAGCAAACAAAGAGGCCAGTGTTCACAGTGGACTAAGGCTAGGTTCACATGTATGCGTTTTTTTTTTTTAGTTTTGCAGAAACGCACTACAGTCCATTTAACAGTTTTCTATGGGACATGTTCACATCTATGCGTTTTTGGAAAGGGTCAGGGACTTTTTTCCCACAACAGATTGTGTTTTGAGTGTAATAGACTTCCATGGACCCACACCAAAAATGCAAGTGTTGCGTTTTCCATGCGTTTTTATGTGCATTTTGCGATTTCTTTTTTTCCTTAACAAACTGAATAGCCGATTGTTAAGGAGCGGGCAGCTGTTTAACAACCGATAGCTAATTAGCTGTCAGAGGGGTTCCCTGCAAAGAAAAAAAAAAACTAAACAAAAATGGTGTGCCCCCCCCCCCCCCCCCCCCAATCCATACTAGACACTTATCCGTGCATGCAGCCCGGCAGGTCAGGAAAAGGCGCGGGGGGGGGAGTAATACTTTTTCATGTGACAACACTAAAGAAATTACACTTTGCTAAAATGTAAACTAATGAGTGTACAGCTTGTATAACAGTGTAAATTTGCTGTCCCCTCAAAATAACTCAACACACAAACTTCTGGCAACAAAAGTGAGTATACCCCTAAGTAAAAATTTCCAAATTGGGCCCAAAGTGTCAATGTTTTGTGTGGCCACCATTATTTTCCAGCACTGCCCTAACCCTCTTGGGCATGGAGTTCACCAGAGCTTCACAGGTTGCCACTGGAGTCCTCTTACACACCTCCATTAGGACATCGTGGAGCTGGTGGATGTTAGAGACCTTGCGCTCCTCCACCTTCCGTTTGAGGATGCCCCACAGATGCTCAATAGGTTTTAGGTCTGGAGACTTGCTTGGATAGTCCATCACCTTTACCCTCAGCTTCTTTAGCAAGGCAGTGGTCGTCTAATGCCGCGTACACGCGGTCGGAATTCTCGTCGGAAAAAGCTCTGATGGTTTTCCTGTCGGAATTCCGAACGGAATTTCACTCAAACTGTCTTGCCTACACACGGTCACACCAAATTCCGACCGTCAATAACACCACGGCATACAACACGTTCAACTGCACTATAAAAGGGAAGTTTAATGCTTCTGAGCATGCAGAGAATTGCATACACACAATCGGAAAATACGATAGAAAGGTTTTCCGTCGGAAAAATTAAGAACAGGTTTTCAATCCAAAGTCTGTCGGAAATTCCGACAGAAAAAGACAGATGGGCACACACACGGTCGGAAAATCCGATGAAAAGCTCCCATCGGACTGTTTCCATCGGAAATTCCGACCGTGTGTACGCGACATTAGAGGTGTGTATGGGGTCGTTATCGTGTGGCCAAGCCTCCGAAGAGAGGGGATCATGCTCTGCTTCAGTATGTCACAGTACATGTTGGCATTCATGGTTCCCTCAATGAACTGTAGCTCCCCAGTGCTGGCAGCACTCATGCAGCCCCAGACCATGACACTCCCCACCACCATGCTTGACTGTAGGCAAGGCACACTTGTCTTTGTACTCCTCACCTGGTTGCCGCCACACACGCTTGACACCATCTGAACCAAATAAGTTTATCTTGGTCTCATCAGACCACAGGACATGGGTGCAGTAATCCATGACTTTAGTCTGCTTGTCTTTAGCAAACTGTGGACTTTCATGTGCATCATCTTTAGAAGAGGCATCCTTCTGGTATGACGGCCATGCAGACCAATTTGATGCAGTGTGCGACATATGGTCTGAGCACTGACAGGCTGACCCCCCTCAACCTCTGCAGCAATGCTGGCAGCACACGTATGTCTATTTCCCAAAGACAACCTCTGCATATGACACTGAGCATGTGTACTCAACTTCTTTGGTCGACCATGGTGAAGGCCTGTTCTGAGTGGAACCTGTCCTGTTAAACTGCTGTATGGTCTTGGCCACCATGCTGCAGCTCAGTTTTAGAGTCTTGGAAATCTTATAGCCTTTATGTAGAGCAACAATTATTTTTTCAGATCCTCAGAGTTCTTTGCCATGAGGTGCCATGTTGAACTTTCAGTGACCACTATGAGAGAGAAAGCGATAACACCAAATTTAACACACCTGCTCCCCATTCACAACTGAGACCTTGTAACACCAACGAGTAACATGACACCGGGGAGGGAAAGTGGCTAATTGGGCCCAATTTTGACATTTTCTCTTAGGGGTGTACTCACTTATGTTGCCAGCGGTTTAGACATTAATGGCTGTGTGTTGACTTATTTTGAGGGGACAGCAAATTTACACTGTTATACAAGCTGTACACGCAAAGATATAATAAAATATTTACAAAAATGTAAGCGGTGTACTCACTTTTGTGAAATACTGTATGCCCTGCTGCACTGTTCATAAACTTGGGGGGAGATTTACTAAAACTGGAGCACTCAGAATCTGGTGCAGCTGGTAATGGTAGCTAATCAGCTTCTAACTTTAGTTTGTTCAATTAAGCTTTTACAATGAAGTCATGCTGACTTCATAGTAGTCCCTGCCCTACTTTGGTCCAACCTTGGTCCTACTTCAGCCCATTGAATATCACTGAAGTCGGATCACCTTCTTAACTGATCTGACTTTGGCAATGCGACTTGTTCTCTGATGATCTTGAAGGGGAACTCCATGGCAAATAAAAAAAAAAACTACATGGGTTCCCCCTCCAGGAGCATACCAGGCCCTTTGGTCTGGTATGGATTTTAAGGAGACCCGGTACCGTTTTTCAACGTAAGGTCCCCCCAAAATCCATACCAGACCCTTATCCAAGCACGCAGCCCGGCAGGTCAGGAAAGGGGGTGGGGACGAGTGAGTGCCCCCCCTTTCTGAACCATACCAGACCGCATGCCCTCAACATGGGGGTGGGTGCTTTGAGGCAGGGGGGCCTTGCACCCCCCCACCCCAAAGCACCTTGTCCCCATATTGATGAGGACAAGGGCCTCTTCCCAACAACCCTGGCCGTTGGTTGTTGGGGTCTGCGGGTGGGGGGATTATTAGAATCTGGAAGCCCCCTTTAACAAGGGGGCCTCCAGATCCCGGCCCCCCATCCTATGTGAATGAGTATTAGGTACATTGTACCCCTACCTATTCTCCTAAAAAAAAAAGTGTAAAAAAAAAAAAAACACAGTACACAGGTTTTTAAAGTAAAGTTAAGGCAGCTCCGGCGTCTCTTCCGATCTCTTCTCCCCTCTCCGGCTCTTCTGCCTACTTAGCTGACGTCTTCTGCCTCTTCCGGTTCTTCTCCCCTCTCTGGGTCTACTCTGCTGTTGTCTACTAGCCCTCTCCGGTTCTTCTCCCCCTGTCCACTGTCTTCTGCCTCTGCTGGGTCTTCTCCGCTATCTTCTTGCTCTTTTGCCGAGTCTTCTCCGCTGTCTTCTCCCTCTGTTCTTCTTTCAATGTTGACTCGATGGTCTCTCCCACTCTAATGATGAATGCGCGGTATGCCACTACTTATATTGGCATGGGACGGGGTCACTGGGTGATGTTAATTTAAAAACCTACGTACTGTGTTTGTTTCATTTTTGACACTTTTTTTAGGTGAAAGGGTAGGGGTACAATGTACCCGATACTCATTCACATAGGGTTGGGGGCCGGGATCTGGGGGCCCCCCTTGTTAAAGGGGGCTTCAAGATTCCCGATAAGCCCCCCGCCTGCAGACCCCGACAACCAACAGCCAGGGAGGCTCATCATCAACATGGGGAAAAGGTGCTTTGGGGTGGGAGGTTCCAGGCACACCCTGCCCCAAAGCACCCACCCCCCATGTTGAGGACATGTGGTCTGGTACAGTTCAGGAGGGGGGTGCTCACTTGTCCACACACCCCCTTTCCTGACCTACTGGGCTGCATGCTTGGCTAAGGGCCTGGTATGCTCTTGGAGGGGGAACCCATGCCATTTTTTTTTCAAATTTGGCGTGGAGTTCCCCCTAAAGATTCATACCAGGCACAAAGTGCCTGCATTGTCGGGGATTCATTGAAGTCGGACACAGGGCAAAGTCGGATCCACAGTCGTATGACTGTCGTGTCGTACCAGTGTGAAAGGGCCCTTACTTGAACTACAGCTCTAGACACAGTCCCCACCTAGGCACCTACTTTCCCAATGCTGGAGCTGGAGAATACACAGCTCCCATAATACCTCCCCTACCTCACCTACCTCTTGCCTAATATTACTGCCGGCGGTTTGAGGGACTACACTGTTGAAAAACCCCTGGGTTAGCATAGATTCTTGTCTTCCAATGATCATGGTCATACCATTACTCCAAGTTCCACTGTTAATTTCCATTGTAAAATTAGACAAATGCCTTCTTTTTGAATGACTGTAAATGTAATATAAAGGAACCCTGTGGCTCCAAAGAGCTAATACACCCATTCTAAATAGCAGTCGTTACTGCTTCAGATGACTTGCTTGTTTTTTATACTTTACCTCTTTTATTTTTGTTTACTTTTTCTAATTTTCTTTGTTGACACTATTGATGCCGAGCATATCTTAAAGAAAACTATAGATCCACAACCGACCTGCTTACTATGTCTACGTTACTGGACAAGGTGAAGAACATCTCATCTACCAGGTATTTTTTGCTTTATCTTTGTGAACAATGGCTCTTAAACTTATCTCACTAAATGCCCACGGGCTTAACAGCCCCTTCAAATGTAAAGGTATGTGGCAGGAAGCCAAAAACCTTACAGGATCCTGCTTCTCTGAACCATGGGAAACATACACTCCTCTATATGGGAGAACTAAAGGACTCCACCTATGACACAGGTGGACACTAATGAGAGGCAATGATGAGGGAGTGGGGTGCTCCTGCCCAAAAGGATTTTGTCAGAATCCATACAATATACAAACAAGATATTTGGGAGCACATCATAAAAGATGCATTAAAGATGGTGCAGCCATAAGACCATACAACAGAACAAAATATTGCATTGCACACATGCAAAAAAATACATTTACCTCCTGCAAGGCTATTTAAAACACCTAAACATTTTCAAAAAACATTTGTCATAGGTGGAGTCCTTTAGTTCTCCCATATAGAGCAGTGTATGTCTCCCATGGTTCAGAGAAGCAGGATCTCCCATTCCATGGATAGCGTAGGACCCACTAATTATGGGGTACTTTGTCGCAGTAAGTGGGCTTAAGCACCATATAGCAATATAGTGACCAAATCCCCCATATTTTTGAAAATGTTTTTTGAAAATGTTTAGGTGTTTTAAGTAGCCTTGCAGGAGGTAAATGTATTTTTTTTTGCATGTGTGCGATGTAATATTTTGTTCTGTTGTATGGTCTTATGGCTGCACCATCTTTAATGCATCTTTTATGATGTGCTCCCAAATATCTTGTTTGTATATTGTATGGATTCTGGCCCCCCCACCCCAAAGCACCTTCTCCCCATGTTGATGAGGACAAGGGCCTCTTCCCGACAACCCTGGCCGTTGGTTGTCGGGATCTGCGGGCGGGGGCCTTATCGGAATCCGGGAGCCCCCTTTAATAAGGGGGCCCCCAGATCCCGGCCCCCCACCCTATGAGTATGGGGTAGGATGTACGGTGTTGTGACTTATATAGGGACAAGGGGGCGGGGTCACATGCTCATGTCACATGGTGACCCCGCCCCCCTATGATGTCCCAGTCCCGGAGGATGCTGGGACTGTGACATCATATGTGGGCGGGGTCACCATGTGACATGAGCATGTGACCCCGTCCCCTTGTCCCTATATAAGTCACAACACCGCGTGTCTCTGCCATTCCGGCCAGAGAGAGCGACGAGTCAACATCGGAAGAAGAAGAGGAATAAGAAGAAGACGGCGCAGAAGGCGGCGACAACGGCAAGAACGGAAGAGACCCCCGAAGATCCCCGAAGGAGGAATGAGACCCCCAGACGACGACGGCGTCGACGACGAAGAAGAAAGCCGGGCTCCTCCGCTCGTGAAAGAGCTAGGTAAAAGAGCAGAAGAGAGCGGAGGAGTCCGACGAGAAGACCCCCCAAGACGGAAGAAGACCCCCGGAGCAGTGCAATAAAATATAAAAAAAAAATTGTCTTTTTTTTATTTACACTTTTACAGCTTAGGTGAATGGGTAGCGGTACAAATTACCCCATACTCATTCACATAGGGTGGGGGGCCGGGATCTGGGGGGCTCCCGGATTCCGATAAGCCCCCCCCGCCCGCAGACCCCGACAACCAACGGCCAGGGTTGTCGGGAAGAGGCCCTTGTCCCCATCAACATGGGGACAAGGTGCTTTGGGGTGGGGGGGCAGGAGGGCGCCTCCCTTCCCCAAAGCACCCACCCCTCATGTTGAGGTCATGCGGCCTGGTACGGTTCAGGAGGGGGGGGGCGCTCGCTCGTCCCCACCCCCTTTCCTGACCGGCCAGGCTGCGTGCTCGGATAAGGGTCTGGTATGGATTTTGGGGGGACCCCCATGCCGTTTTTTCGGCGTAGGGGGTTGCCCTTAAAATCCATACCAGACCTAAGGGCCTGGTATGCACCTGGAGGGGGAACCCATGCCGTTTTTTTTATTTAAAATTTGGCTTGGAGTTCTCCCTCCAGAGCTGATTATTCTCTGATTGGCCACGGCCAAAGTCGCCTGGCCTGGGGCGACTTAAATTCCTGTTTTAAGTCGCCCCCAAGTCGTGTTGAAGTAGCTCCTCAAGTCATGTCCAAGTTGCCTCCAAAAGTCGCGCTGGAAATCGTGTCGCCCCTGAGTGAACCGGCACTTACCGTTTGTCGCCCCAGCCAGGTTAAGATTCTCCTGGGTGGAAGTCCTTCCTGTACAGTCTCTAAATGAGCTACAGGCAGTCCCCAGGTTACAAACAAGATAGGGACTGTAGGTTTGTTCTTAAGTTTAATCTGTTTGTAAGTTGGAACATGTGAATTTTTTAATTGTAGCTCCAGCCAAAAAATCTATTTTTAAGCTTTTTGGATAGCATAGGGAAGGGTTATCACCCCTGTAACATTTGTTTTGCTGTCTGTGCCCCTGTTCAGAAGATTTCACCTCACTTTCAGTCCCTATGACAATTGGATCTTGAAAATTTTGGGTTGTTAGGGAAACATGGACTGGTGATAAAGCATCAGTGGAGACCCCTTTTTCTCATAATAACTCTTATAGGAGTGAATTTACCTTCCTGGGGTAGATTTCCTCTCACGTCCTGTTGTCTCCCTCTGTTTGTAAGTAGGAGTCATTTGTAAGTCGGATGTTTGTAAGTAGGGGACCGCCTGTATATGGTTGGAGCCCCATTCTGGTGGTGCAGGCTTCTCAAGAAAGCTTTAAACAAGCTTTGACGTAAGTGACCGCATTTCCCTTTGTTTTCCATATGCTTTTTCTCTGTGTTATGGGCATTTGCCAGTTCCAAGATGGTGGCAGCAGTGCAAGTTCACTCTGAGCATGAGAGGCAGGCAGTGATGTGGCCTATATGACCAGTTTCCTGGCTAGAGCTTTTCCAGGATGGTAATCTGAGAATTCTCAGGCACTGATATCATCACTAAGAATGGCCTCAGGCGTGTTCGCACATGTGCAGAGCCCACCAGGAAGTCGGCGCAGTGATGCGCTAATCACAGGCAGTGAGACATTTCCCGATCTCTGCAGCCGCACATCGGGAAAATGTCTCACTGCCTGTGATTAGCGCAGCGCCATGCCAACTTCCTGGCGGGCTCTGCACGTGGAGTGTGTGAACACGCCTGAGGCCATCCTTAATCATCACTAATGGCAAATGTGAGTTTTAAATGGTTTTATGGCATTTTTGGGCAACAAATGGTGGAGCTCTCTACTCTACATGCATGCTGGATGCTTATGTGGTCATTGAAAAATATCCCCCACGAGAAAAAAAAACAAAAGTAAAAAATGCTTGCTCTAAAACACATCTGTTTTGCAAAGACAATACATGTATTACAAACTCTATAAGGACACCCAAATGTACTCTTTTTTTATCCACTTCAGAAAACTCTATGGAGAGACTATTCATGTTGACGCTCATTCACTGTCTCCAACAAGGTCTTACATCATTGTGGAAGAGACTTAATTTTTGATCAACATCCTCCATTTTCTAAACTTCCAGATGCCTTCGGCATCCACACCCTTCTTTTTATCCAACACGAAAAAGAAGTATAGCTTGCTTAGCCATAATCCTAAGCAAGAGAGAGCGCACGCCAGCCCTAGTGTGTTAACGTTTATTATAAAGTTCAATCAGTAAAAAACGAGGGTTGCACTCACAAACTTCTGATGTTAACCAGCATAAACAGCTCCACGAAAGCCTCCTCTCCTGGTCTGTAATGATCAGTTGGCCCACAGGGACTTGCAGCGAGGTACAGGGTAACTGCAGGCACAAGTCGCCTGCCATCCACAGATAGCTGGTACAGCTATGGGTGCACATTTTGCACCATGCTACGCAAATCTGTTTATGGGGTATTGGGAGAAATCTTGCATCTGGCATCACAACCCATTTGCCAAACATCTAGTATACTATGGGAGGTATATCGATGATATACTTATTATCTGGGATGGACCACTTGATACTGTTGACAATTTTGTCTCATATTGCAACAACAACAGTTTTGGTATCCATTTCACCCATGTAGTAGATGCAAATTCCGGGGTGTTCTTGGATCTTGAATTAGGTAGTGATAGAGATGGTAACATCACATCCAAAACCCACTTCAAGGAAACTGCTGGCAACTCCTATTTACATCAGAGGAGTTGTCACCATCCTAAATGGAAAGACAATATACCCCACAGTCTGTTTTGTAGTAGCATCAATGATTATGATGATCAGGCTGGTATATTGTCAAAAAAGTTCTTGGAAAAAGGATATGTAGACCACCATATCAAAAAGGCAAGAGACCGTTATAGAGAAGGAATCCAGAATAAGAATATGACTACACTTACAAAAGACCAACATGATATCCTCTTCATTACAACCTTTAATGATCAGCATTGGGCTATCAAAAGAGTTGTCCAAAAGCACTGGCCAATTTTGGGGCAGGACAAAACACTTGGGAAAATCCTCCCCAATAAACCTTGGGTTTAAAAATAAACAAAATCTGAAAATGCAAAACATTCCTCAATTTTATAACATTACAGGATGTTATAGATGTAAAGGCAATAAATGTAAAGTGTGTAAATTTATCGCTCACGGGCAGAACTCATTTAATTGTAAAGATGGCCACACCTTTTACATTAAACTGTTTATATGCTGTAATACCCAGTTTGTTATCTATGGTGCCCATGTGGGTACATCTATGTAGGTAGAACGGTGCGAGCGATGAGGACTTGCTTTGGTGAACACCGGAGGTTTATAGAAAAAAGATTGAGAAGCATAGTGTGCCACGTCATTTCAAGCACAAACATGATGGTAGTACTGTAGGGTTGGAATTATTTGCCATAGAATCCATACCTATGTCTATCCCGGAAGGCGAACGTTTTGGCCGGCTGTGCAAACGTGAATCTTTTGGGATTTTCACTTTAAACAGCATGACGCCAAAAGGTTTAAATGAAGAACTTGAAATACAGTGGTGTGAAAAAGTGTTTGCCCCCTTCCTCATTTCCTGTTCCTTTGCATGTTTGTCACACTTAAGTGTTTCGGAACATCAAACCAATTTAAACAATAGTCAAGGACAACACAAGTAAACACAAAATGCAATTTGTAAATGAAGGTGTTTATTATTAAAGGTGAAAAAAAAATCCAAACCATCATGGCCCTGTGTGAAAAAGTGATTGCCCCCCTTGTTAAAACATACTATAACTGTGGTTGTCCACACCTGAGTTCAATTTCTCTAGCCACACCCAGG
Organism: Lithobates sylvaticus; assembly: GCA_028564925.1. Classification (NCBI taxonomy): domain Eukaryota; kingdom Metazoa; phylum Chordata; class Amphibia; order Anura; family Ranidae; genus Lithobates; species Lithobates sylvaticus. Next base: position 111,851,293 of record CM053037.1, on the reverse strand, counting down.
CCTGATTATTGCCACACCTGTTCACAATCAAGGCATCACTTAAATAGGAGCTGCTTGACACAGTAAGGTCCACCAGAAGATCCTTAAAAGCTACACCTCATGCCGAGACCCAAAGAAATTCAGGAACAATTGAGAAAGAAAGTAATTGAGATCTATCAGTCTGGAAAGGGTTATAAAGCCATTTCCAAAGCTTTATTATCCACAAATGGCGAAGACATGGAACAGTGGTGAACCTTCCCAGGAGTGGCCGGCCGCCCAAAATTACCCCAAGAGCGCAGCGACGACTCATCCAAGAGGTCACAAAAGACCCCACAACAACGTCCAAGGAACTGCAGGCCTCACTTGCCTCAGTTAAGGTCAGCGTTCATGCCTCCACCATCAGGAAAAGACTGGGCAAAAATGGCCTGCATGGCAGAGTTCCAAGGAGAAAACCACTGCTGAGCAAAAAGAACATCAAAGCTCGTCTCAATTTCTCCACAACACATCTTGATGATCCCCAAGACTTTTGGGACAACATTCTGTGGACCGATGAGACAAAAGTGGAACTCTTTGGAAGGTGTGTGTCCAAGTATATCTGGCATAGAAGGAACACTGCATTTCAGAAAAAGAACATTATACCAACAGTAAAATATGGTGATGGTAGTGTGATGGTCTGGGGCTGTTTTGCTGCTTCAGGACCTGGAAGACTTGCCGTGATAAAAGGAACTATGAATTCTGCTGTCTACCAAGAGATCCTGAAGGAGAATGTCCGACCATCTGTTCGTGTACTCAAGCTGAAACGAACTTGGGTTCTGCAGCAGGACAATGATCCTAAACACACCAGCAAGTCCACCACCGAATGGCTGAAGAAAAACAAAATGAAGACTTTGGAGTGGCCTAGCCAAAGTCCTGACCTGAATCCTATTGAGATGTTGTGGTATGACCTTAAAAAGGCCGTTCATGCTCGAAAACCCTCTAATGTAACTGAATTAGGACAATTCTGCAAAGATGAGTGGGCCAAAATTCCTCCAGGACGCTGTAAAAGCCTCATTGCACGTTATCGCAAACGCTTGGTTGCAGTTGTTGCTGCTAAGGGTGGCCCAACCAGTTATTAGGTTTAGGGGGCAATCACTTTTTCACACAGGGCCATGATGGTTTGGATTTTTTTTCACCTTTAATAATAAACACCTTCATTTACAAATTGCATTTTGTGTTTACTTGTGTTGTCCTTGACTATTGTTTAAATTGGTTTGATGTTCCGAAACACTTAAGTGTGACAAACATGCAAAGGAACAGGAAATGAGGAAGGGGGCAAACACTTTTTCACACCACTGTAAGTATCCTCATATGACATAAATCGTGTTTGGTATACACCTATATTGGTAATTTTTAACCTCTAATTTTGTTATTATTATTCATTTATTAACATCTTATTTTTTATTCTTTATCATAGTTTTTTGTCTTTACCTCTTTATGTTCCCCTTTTTTGTTATATACCATGTATGGTCACATAAGCATGATGAAATATGGGGGCTAGCCTCAACATGAGACCCTACTGTTTAATTATCTAATTATATTTACATATACCCTATGGTGCTTTATGATGTAATATAGTGTATGAATTATTTTTGATTAATATTTAAAAAGCTAATTAACCATAAAACCATATAACATATTCCACGTATCATACGTATAATATATTAATTTCTACATTGTATTTACTGATATTATGTTGTATTATATATGACAATTTATTGATATGTATTACTCTGCTCGCAGCATGTTTTTCTGTTTTTTATGATATTAATATTTTTTTTGTATGTTTTATTCAAGTACTTTTTAATTAAGTGTCTTTATTGATCTATACAATATATGAACATCTTTTTTTAATGAAAATGTCCAAATTGGGCCCAAAGTGTCAATTTTGTGCGCCCACCATTATTTTCCAGCACTGCCTTAACCCTCTTGAGCATGGAGTTCACCAGAGCTTCACAGGTTGCCACTGGAGTCCTTTTCCACTCCTTCTTGAAGACATCACAAAGCTGGTGGAGACCTTGCGCTCCTCCACCTTCCGTTTGAGAATGCCCCACAGATACTCAATAGGGTTTTGGTCTGGAGACATGCTTGACCAGTCCATCACCTTTACCCTCAGCTTCTTTAGCAAAGCAGTGGTCATCTTGGAGGTGTGTTTGGGGTCGTTATCATCTTGGACTACTGCCCTGCGGCCCAGTCTCCGAAGGGAGGGGATCATTGCTCTGCTTCAGTATGTGTCAGTACATGTTGGCATTCATGGTTCCCTCAATGAACTGTAGCTCCCCAGTGCCGGCAGCACTCATGCAGCCCCAGACCATGACACTCCCACCACCATGTCTGACTGTAGGCAAGACACACTTGTCTTTGGTACTCCTCACATGGTTGTCGCCACACACATTTGATGCCATCTGAACCAAATATGTTTATCTTGGTCTCATCAGACCACAGGATATAGTTCCAGTAATCCATGTCCCTAGTCTGCTTGTCTTCAAAATGTTTGCAGGCTTTCTTGTACATCATCTTTAGAAGAGGTTTCCTTCTGGAAAGACAGCCATGCAGACCAATTTGATGCAGTGTGCGTTGTATGGTCTGAGCACTGACAGGCTGATCCCCCCCCACCCCTTCAACCTCTGCAGCAATGCTGGCAGCACTCATATGTCTATTTCCCAAAGACAACCTCTGGATATGACGCTTAGCACGTGCACTCAACTTCTTAGGTTGACCATGGCGAGGCCTGTTCTGAGAGGAACCTGTCCTGTTAAACTGCTGTATGGTCTTGGCCACCATGCTACAGCTCAGTTTTAGGGTCTTGGCAATCTTCTTATAGCCTAGGCCATCTTTATGTAGAGCAACAATTCTTTTTTTCAGATCCTCAGAGAGTTCTTTGCCATGAGGTGCCATGTTGAACTTCTGGTGACCAGTATGAGCGAGTGAGAGCGATAACACTAAATTTAACACACCTGCTCCCCATTCACACCTGAGACCTTGTAACACTAACGAGTCACCTGACACCGGGGAGGAAAAATGGCTAATTGGGCCCAATTTGGACATTTTCACTTAGGGGTGTACTCACTTTTGTTGCCAGCGGCTTAGACATGAATGGCGGTGTGTTGAGTTATTTTGAGGGGACAGCAAATTTACACTGTTATACAAGCTGTACACTCACTACTTTACATTGTAGTGTGTCATTTTTTCAATGTTGTCATATGAAAAGATATAATAAAATATTTACAAAAATGTGAGGAGTGTACTCACTTGAAGTGAGATACTGTGTATGTGTATGTATGTATCTATCTATATATATGTGTATGTGTGTATATATGTATGTATATATATATATATATATATATATATATAATGTGTGTGTGCGTGTGTGTGCATGTGTGTGCAGGTGACGTCATGCAGCGCCGGCTGGTCTGTGTGAGTGCTTTGAGCGGCGTGTGTTAACAGATAGCAGGCGGCTTGTGCCTGCAGTTACCCTGTACCTCGCTGCAAGTCTCTGTGGGCCAACTGATCATTACAGACCAGGAGAGGAGGCTTTCGTGGAGCTGTTTATGCTGGTTAACATCAGAAGTTTGTGAGTGCAACCCTCGTTTTTTACTAATTGAACTTTATAATAAACGTTAACACACTAGGGCTGGCATGCGCTCTCCCTTGCTTTGTATAATTGCTGATTCATGTCCGCCACCCAGGGAGAGCTGCAACAGCCAGAGCGGAGTAAATATATATATATATATATATATATATATATATATATATATATATATATATACACAGTGCCTTGCGAAAGTATTCGGCCCCCTTGAACTTTTCAACGTTTTGCCACATTTCAGGCTTTAAACATAAAGATATAAAATTTTATTTTTTTGTGAAGAATCACCAACAAGTGGGACACAATTGTGAAGTGGAACGAAATCTATTGGATATTTTAAACTTTTTTAGCAAATAAAAAACTGAAAAGTGGTGCGTGCAAAATTATTCGGCCCCTTTACTTTCAGTGCAGCAAACTCACTCCAGAAGTTGAGCGACAATGTTGTCCTAAATGACTGATGGTGATAAATAGAATCCACCTGTGTGTAATCAAGTCTCTGTATAAATGCACCTGCTCTGTGATAGTCTCAGGGTTCTGTTGAAAGCGCAGAGAGCATCATGAAGACCAAGGAACACACCAGGCAGGTCCGTAATACTGTTGTGGAGAAGTTTAAAGCCGGATTTGGATACAAAAAGATTTCCCAAGCTTTAAACATCCCAAGGAGCACTGTGCAAGCGATCATTTTGAAATGGAAGGAGTATCAGACCACTGCAAATCTACCAAGACCTGGCTGTCCCTCTAAACTTTCAGCTCAGACAAGGAGAAGACTGATCAGAGATGCAGCCAAGAGGCCCATGATCACTCTGGGTGAACTGCAGAGAACTACAGCTGAGGTGGGAGAGTCTGTCCATAGGACAACAATCAGTTGTACACTGCACAAATCTGGCCTTTATGGAAGAGAGGCAAGAAGAAAGCCATTTCTCAAAGATATCCATAAAAAGTCTTGTCTAAAGTTTGCCACAAGCCACCTGGGAGACACACCAAACATGTGGAAGAAGGTGCTCTGGTCCGATGAAACCAAAATCGAACTTTTTGGCCACAATGCAAAACGATATGTTTGGCGTAAAAGCAACACAGCTCATCACCCTCAACACACCATCCCCACTGTCAAACATGGTGGTGGCAGCATCATGGTTTGGGCCTGCTTTTCTTCAGCAGGGACAGGGAAGATGGTTAAAATTGAGGGGAAGCTGGATGCAGCCAAATACAGGACCATTCTGGATGAAAACCTGTTGGAGTCTGCAAAAGACCTGAGACTGGGACCGAGATTTATCTTCCAACAAGACAATGATCCCAAACATACAGCAAAATCTACAAAGGAATGGTTCACAAATAAACGTATCCAGGTGTTAGAATGGCCAAGTCAAAGTCCAGACCTGAATCCAATCGAGAATCTGTGGAAAGAGCTGAAAACTGCTGTTCACAAACACTCTCCATCCAACCTCACTGAGCTCGAGCTGTTTTGCAAGGAAGAATGGGCAAGAATTTCAGTCTCTCGATGTGCAAAACTGATAGAGACATACCCCAAGCGACTTGCAGCTGTAATCGCAGCAAAAGGTGGCTCTACAAAGTATTAACGCAAGGGGGCCGAATAATTTTGCACGCCCCACTTTTCATTTTTTTATTAGTTAAAAAAGTTTAAAATATTCAATAGATTTCGTTCCACTTCACAATTGTGTCCCACTTGTTGGTGATTCTTCACAAAAAATTAAAATGTTATATCTTTATGTTTGAAGCCTGAAATGTGGCAAAAGGTTGAAAAGTTCAAGGGGGCCGAATACTTTCGCAAGGCACTGTATATATATATATATATTCAGTTTTGTGTTGGAATGGACTAGTGGGGACAGCGCTAATCTTGGTTTGTTGTGTGTATTTAGCCATAATCCTATACATTGTTTACTGTCTAATGAAACCTTTTAATATACATACAAGTTACGTACATCACACTAACCACAATACTTTGTTTATCTTTTTGCAGTTTCCCCAAGCCATACATCATTTTCCACTCACTCACCTTCACTCCTGTTATTTCTTTCACCAGATCTTGACTCTTATTGATCACATTGTTCGCTACACCACACCCCCAGAACACATGCTCACTGTCTTCTACACCCCCACAATTTATTCTTGGACAAATATCAGACACACACACATCCCTCCTTTTCATAAATAGCCTTGCAGCTAGACATTCATGCAAACTCATCCATACTATCTGTCTCTGCACATTTGTCACCCCATATACACTCATTTTCTTCCATATTTCCCCAGCCACTGACAAATTAACTCCCTTAAGGTTACACACTTACTCCTTCTCTATCAACCACCTTCTCACCTTCACTTTATCCCTCTCCCCTTCTCCTAAATCTGCCAACTTAAACTCTACCCTAAACTTTTCTAATACCCAGTAGTCACATGCCACCACGTAGGCCACTGGTATCCTTGAATCTCTTTCCACCCACCCCCAACTCCTAAACAACCACCCACCCGAAAAAGATATCATCCTAGCACACACTCCACAATTCCTCAAAATTTGCACCACGCAAAACCAATAATGCATTAACAAAAACACTCTCACATTTGGAAAACCCAACCCACCATTCATGTCTACACACATATTCTCTCTCTCTCCCATTTTGACCCCCATAAAAAAGTATACAGTAACTTATTCATTTTTCCTCAATCTTATCTCACAGGAGGCAAGATAAAAATGAACCACTTGCCGACCACGCTATAGCCGAATAACGGCTGTAGCGCAGTCAGATAACTCTGGGAGGGGGTACTATGATGTCCTCCCAGAATCCCGCTCTTGAGCGCCCCCCTGGGGCGCGCACCGGAGAACATCTGTGACTGCCGGGTCCAGAGGACCTGGCGCATCACGGATCATGGTAAACGGCCGCTGATAGCGGGTGTTTACCATGTGATCGCTCCATCAAATGACGGAACGATCACTAGTAAACAAACCGGCGTCACGTCCGGTTCCTCTCTCCCCTTACTGTACCGATCTGTACAGTGCGAGGGGAGAGATCAGTGGCAGCAGCGCTGTGGGCTGGATGTGCAGTGCCCACAGCGCTATGTGCCCATACCCAGCCATCCAAGCTCAGCGTACCCATCCATACTCACTCACCCATCCATACTCAGCATACTCATCCATCCATCCATGCTCATCCATCCATACTCAGCATACTCATCCATCCATCCATGCCCACCCATCCATACTCTGCATACCCATCCATACTCAGCATACTCATCCATCCATGCTCAGCCATCCATACTCATCCATCCATGCTCAGCCATCCATACTCAGCATACTCAGCCATCCATCCATGCTCAGCATACCCATCCATACTCAGCATACTCATCCATCCTCACCCATCCATACTCATCCATCCATGCTCAGCCATCCATACTGAGCATACCCATCCATACTCAGCATACTCATCCATCCAGGCTCACCCATCCATCCTCAACCATACTCATCCATCCATGCTCAGCCACCCCTATCCATAATTAGCCATACCCAGCCATCCCATCTATACTCAGCCGTACCCAGCCATACTCATTCATGCTCAGCCATCCCCATCCATGGCTCATCCATCCCCATTCATGCTCATCCATGCCACATCCATGCCACTACAATGCCTCACAAAAGTGTAATAGGTAGTCAAATTCGATTTGAGACTTATGCCCCTAGAACGCCTGACGGTGCTCCCTGCATGGTGGTCCTCTGTATGTGGCCACGCTGTGGAAAAGTCTCACACATGTGGTATCGCCGTACTCAGGAGGATCTATTTTGGGGTGTAATTTTTGGTATGTATATGCGTTAGAAACATTGTGTAAATGGACAACATTGTGTAAAAAAAAATGTGTTTTCATTTTCTTTACACATTTTCCAAAAACTTGTAGAAAAAAATGACATGTTCAAAAGACTCGATATGCCTCATAGATTATACATTGGATTGTTTTCTTTCCAAAATGGGGTCATTTTTTGGCGTTTCCATTGTCCTGGTTCTCCAGGGCCTTCAAAAGTGTGAGAGGTAGTCAAGAAATGATATGTGTAATTTATGCTCCAAGAACGCCTGATGGTGCTCCCTGCATGTTAGGCCTCTGTATGTGGCCATGGTGTGTAAAAGTCTCACACATGTGGTATTACCATACTCAGGAGGAGTAATAGAATGTGTTTTGGGGTGTAATTTGTGCTATGCATATGCTGTGTGTGATAAATAACCTGCTAATATAACAATTTTGTGGAAAAAAAAAAAAAAGAAAAAAGAAATCTTGATTTTGCAAAGAATTGTGGGAAAAAAATTACAACTTCAAAAAACTCACCATGCCTCTTACTAAATACCTTGGAATGTCTACTTTCCAAAAAGGGGTCATTTCGGGGGTATTTGTACTTTCCTGGCTTGTTAGGGTCTCAAGAAATGAGATAGGCCTTCAGTACTCCAGTTGTGATCAATTTTCAGAGATTGGCACCATAGCTTGTGGACTCTATAACTTTCACAAAGACCAAATAATATACAGCGATTTGGGTTATTTTTACCAAATATATGAAGCAGTATAAATTTTGGCCAAAATATATGAAGAAAAAATACTAATTTGCAAAAATCATTTTTTTTTTTACAGAATTTTTCGGGTTTTTTTTCTTAGCACAAAAAATAAAAAACCCAGTGGTGATTAAATACCACCAAAAGAAAGCTCTATTTGTGGAAAAAAGGGACAAAAATGTCATATAGGTACAGTGTTGCATGAGTGAGTAATTGTCATTCAAAGTGTGAGAGCACCAAAAGCTGAAAATTGGTTAGGAAGGGGGTTTAAGTGCCCAGTGGTCAAGTGGTTAAAGGTAAGATTACTGCCTTGACTACTAAAACTTTCCCATAAATCTACAATTTTCTTAGACACCAAAACCTCAACTTCTTGGCTATTTTTTCTCCCACTTCATTCCAGCACGCTTCCCCTTTCATTCCATGGTCAAACACAATACCCCAAATCCTCACTCCATCCTAAACCTTCCCAATCTGATCATCCACACTTTCCCCTTGTCTCCCATACACACCCAAACTACACTTATTTCAATTCACACTCATTCACGCACAGGCACAAAAAATAGACAAAAGTAACTTCACCCTTCTTACGCTCACCACCGACTGACACACTGCCACCACGTCATCCATATAACCTAAACATTTCACAATTTTTCCCCCACTCCCAGGCACCAAAAGGCCCCTCACCACCCTATCCCTCTGTATCATACATAACAGCGGATCAATAAAACAAATAAAGAGAATGGGGGACAGGGTACACCCCGGTCTCACCCCAGATTTAACCAAAAAAGCCTGCCCCAAACTCCCATTAACCAGAACCCAACTACTGATCTCCCAATACAACCCCTTTTATTACATTAATGAGCTGCTGTGGTATATCCATCTGCTTCAAAACCTCCCACAAAAATCCATGATTCGCTTTATCATAGGCCTTCTCTAGGTCAAATGATGTCAGGATAATCAAACTATTCCTACCTTTACAAAAATGTATTATATCCCTAACTAAAATTTAAATTCTCTGAGATCATTCGACCCAGCACTGCACAGGTCTGCATCTCACTAACAATCCTACTAATGACCTTAGATAATCTCCTCTCCACCATTTTTGCAAATACCTTGTAGTCTGAATTTAACAAGGAGATGGCCCTCCAATTTTAAATTTCCTTCCTATCCCTCTTCTTATAAATTAATACCACTACCCCTTCTCTCATTGATTCGGATATAATACCTTCCCTCATCATGTAACTAAATAACTCAACCACTTCCTCCTTAATAATATCCCAAAACAAATTAAAAAAACTCACTTGGTAAGCCATCCCCTCCCAGGGTTTAATAGCCCCCATGCTTGTCACAGCTTCCCACACCTCTTTCTGCAAAAAAAACCTTATCACCCTCCATCTAAATTATCCTCTACCATATCAATCATTCTAGTATCTGACTCCTCAACACACACTCCCTCATACAACCATTCCTAAAGTTTAGTCACGCATTCCAACACATTCTCTCTTTTACATTCCCTCCCTCCTTCGTCATACACACCCTCAAACACTCCTTTTTCCTCCCAAACCTTCTTGAAGAAAAATCTAGAGCATTTTTCTTCCTGCTCCAGATCATTTACTCTCGCTTGAAAAATAATTTGTTTTCCTCTTTAAGATAATACCTCTTTAATCCTCTTCCTAACATGGTCTATTTCATCGGCCATGTCAAAGCCGATATTCCAAAAGGAATATAATGTAGCCAACCTGACTTGTAACCTAGAATATCTCTTTTTCTCACTGCTACTTTTATCCCTACTCTTTTTTTGAAAAAAATATTTAATTTTCCTTTTGACCCAATCCCACCACCCCAAAATATTACTGAAATCTTTTTTCCTATTAACTCATCTACTATATACATTACTAAAATGAGCTTTAGTATGCTCGTCCTGCAACAATAAATGATTTAACCTCCATACCCCTAAACCAAACTTAATACTATCCCCCATACTCAAATCAACATACACTGCCAATGGTCTGAAAAAATTGCTGCTTGCTTGTGCTTAACATTAGCACATTTGAACGCATCAGAAAACAAACCTAAATCAATTCTGGATTTGGTGCGCCCACTCTCCGAAAAAAAGTGAAATACGGATCCACCAAACCCAGAACAATATGAGCATCATTAAGATGTATGTCCTGACTTACCCCATTCAGCATGGTGCTACCTACATCTAACTTAGTCTCCGCTACTCCTATCCAATCTTTCACAAAACGGATCGTATTAAAATCACCCATGATCACATTAGGTCTCCTTCCCACTGCATGTAACTTCAAAACTTAAAAAAACTAAAGATGTTCCTGTCTATTCACAGGAGCATATAAATTAAAAAGCCTTCTGGTAAACAAAAATCTTCCTGGCACTAACACAACATGTGACATAATGCAAATATTTTTATTTGTACTGCTAATGCCTACCCCAGCATTCCTATTGTGCCCAACTGCTGATCATATGTAATCCACCACCCACTCCGGAGGCTTGGGCGGTCGATTAAAAAAACATTCCTGTAGACAGGTGATGTCTCCTCCATTGACCCTCAAGTCTTCAAACGGCATTGTGTCTAGCAGGAGACCCAAAACCCCTCACATTGAGGGACACCAACTTGATGCTCATTCACATGAAGTTTTGAATCATTCACCCCCAGTCCTATCACTTAAGCAAGAAAACTGACATACATTCCTCAGGGCCACAACGCTTTCATCATCCGGAAACTCCTGACTAGGCGACATTGTGGCTGGCTGAAAAATTCCTGGAGTCCCCGGACTTAGTGCTGGTGATTCTACCTCCACTTCGACATCCCCCATGACCTCAAAGGGGTTACTTTTTTTCAACTCCAGCTGCCTCTACTTTCAATTTCTTAGCCCTTCTCTTCTTAGGGTTCTCCAAAGCTTCCACCTTGGTCTTGGCACCCAGTGTCTCCAACTTTTCCACCTCCTCTTCTTGGGCATTCTGCAACTCCGGCTCCCACTGTAAGGCTGCTGCCAACTCCTCCATAGCCTCCTCCACCACCCTCTCTGCTGTTAATGGCTCCACACTGGTAGGTGGCACTTCTACTCTCTCCTCCACACCCTGGTGTCCACTTTCTTCCACCTCCACCTCCCCCTCCTCTCCCTTTCTTTCAGGAGAGTCAGACAGCACCTGTGTGGACACTGGTTGTCCACTCTCAGCAGTGCGCCTGACAGCTTTAGCATAAGAGACATAGGCCCTTCTTACTTTTGGACAATTCTTCACTGTGTGATTACGCTGTCCACATATATCACAGGCCCACTTAACCAAGCAAACCCCAGCCTCATGTCCCTCCTCCCCACAGTTTGGAAAGATATGGCAGGCATGAGATGGCGGTGTGTATAGAAAGCCAATCTATCACATCCCAATTGTAAAATTAGAGAGAAAAGAAGGCCTAGTGTGCAAGGCACGGCCAATCCCCCTGGGGGATGTTTGAGTTGATAGACCAGACAAGGTTTATGCAATATAAAATGTTTATTCAAAATTATATGTAAAACATTGTAGAGAAGAAATATAGTTGTTAGATTACACTTTACAAAGTGTCAAATGCATACAATATTAACAAAACCATATAGCTAGGTGTACAAATATACATATGCAGGGGCGTTCAGACTTATCCTATGCGATGAATCTAGATAAACGCCAACATGTTTCGGACTTTTGTCCTTTTTCATAGGCGAATTGAAATCCTTGTCAATCACATCTATTGGTGTGAGCAAATGGATATTAGTATAGTAGAAACAATATGGGCAGTGAAGGCACACAATATTAGAGACGCCATATGCATTGAAAGAAAAGAGTAGGGAGCTTTGAAGGTACTTACATGCATGAGAGCCCCCTTGTTGTAATAATGAACACAAGAGCCATTAGAGGCTGCTGACTAGCGTATGGTAGAGTATGCTGTGGTATAAATGATTGTATCATGTGCGATGAGCACAGATATGGCGGCAGGCTAAAAACTTTTTGTGCTGCAAAACCTCCAAAGAGACAGGGGATTAGCCTGTGTCAATATAACTCCGGCCGATGGAGTAGCAGATCTATAAATGTGTAGAGAAAAGTAAGGAACAATCAGTCTATTGGAACAAAAAGCATCATAGCCGTTGTATCCAGGAATAATAAATCAATGAAGTATTTACCTGCAGTAGGAGATATGTCAGAAATGCCTGCACAGACCAGGAACCAGCAGCATACTGAATGCTGGTGGTTTGCACTAAATATAGTGGATCGTGCAAGTATAAACAGCTGTGAGTAGGCGCCAAAAGGCAGCCCTCACAGCTGATTATGTGAGGCTGGAGTGACGGGCCGCTGCACCATTGGCTGCAGACGGTCCGTCTGGGGAGATCTCTGACGACGCGGCGCTGGGCGGGGCCACGCCCAGAAGGGGCGGGGCCGCGTCCAGCGTCGCGACGTCACCGCCGCACGTAATGGGCCCATCCCATCCATGCTCCACGCTGGAACGCAAATAGGAAGTTGGCCCGAAAAGGATCGGGCCCAGGGGCGGATATCCACGCATGCGCCAGATGATGCAAGGCGGATGCGTGTGTCTCCCGCGCGCCGGGCAGCACAGAGAGGAAACCAACCATCGTGACATAAAGGCTCCAACTTGAGATACAAGGAATCAACAGTGATGCCATATAATAAGACTTGTTTGAGGTAGTTATTATAAAGGCGGCTGTCATGCATGTGTTCCCGCAGTGTCATCTGCAAGAAATATAAAGCAGAAAAACAAATGAATATTATGCACATATACAAATGGTACAGGCGAGGAGTAAAAGCATAAAGCATGTAGCATACATATTAGCAATTAATATTGAAGTGCAATTAACAAGGTTTAGAGCTAATTAGACATGCTACAGCAAACTTTGAAGAAGGTTCATGACAAAAAAGCTTTTACAGTATAGTGTACAATATGATATAGTAAATATATAAATCTAGTTCACAAATACCAGATTGGAAGCCCTCAAGACAAGGTTTGAAATTGAATGCCTCGTTGAGGCCTGGTGGTGAGGTGGCATTAAGGGGAAAAATCCACCTTAATTCACTTTGTAAAAGTGCCTTGTTGTAGTCACCTCCTCTGCTGTTTGGAGGGATGTGATCGAGGGCTTTGAAAAGCACTCTCGGAGTATGATCAGGGTGTAATAACGCACAGTGTCGTCCGATAAGGAGGTCAGGGTCTTTTTTGGTAATGCTTTGTATGTGACGATAAATACGTTGCCAGAAAGGCAATTTTGTCTTTCCCACATAAAAACATCCGCATTCGCACTGTAAAGCCCCATACACATGGTCGGATTTTCCGATGGATTCTGTCCTATCGGACAATGTTGTCGGAAATTCCGACCGTGTGTAGGCACCATCGGACAGTTTCCATCTCCTGCTGGATAGATTTTTTGACAACAAAGTCCGATCACACCAAATCCGATCGTGTGTAGCGTAGTCCGACGGACAAAGTGCTACGCATGCTCAGAAGAAATTCTGTGACGGAAGCGCTCGGTCAGGTAAAACTACCGTTCCTAATCGACACAGCACATTCGTCACGCTGCAATGTTAAAATGTCTTTAATGCAGCGCATTCTCTTTTTCTTTACAATGCAAGAAGAATGACATGTTTTAGCTGCTCCTATTCACCCGCACTTCTCCCAAACTTAGTTCTTTATTAGTTTTCAGGATTTCTAGACTAGATGTTTATTTTTCCTCAGATCGTAAAAGAATCTTTGTTATATTTTTTGGATGATTTCTCATTTTTGTATTTTGTTTGGAATACATATTTTAAGGATATTTATTTATTTTTTTTGGAGGGGGGTTGTGTGTCTCAACTTAGCAAAACAACATTATTAACATTTCTATTTGTTGCTTAAATTTACTAGGAGTTTGTTTGTTGTTGGTGCCCCTTGTTAATTATACTTTATGATTAGTGAAATGTACCTGCCTACTCACAAATAAACTGTCATTGTAGAAAAGTAAAACACATAGGCAATGATTCTTTCAAATCAAAAATACCTTTATTTAGGTCTCAGCAACAAACCAAAGAGGAACGCAGCGATGAAGAAACTTGGGGAATTTGCAAAGCCTTGGACCCCCACGGCAACCATCATTTTTGAAGCGTCTAAAATTGGGGGCCTGAGGAGTACCTATCTAAATAATAAGGGAGTGCTATCTGGTCCTGAAGTCCAAAACATCCGGAACTGCAGCAGATGCCATCTAGGTCCCCAGGCTCTGGTACTACGAGAGGCTCCATCTTCTCTCAGACCAGACTGAATCCAGGTCGTCACTCTCAGGTCTTCCTTCCACGCTTCCTTGCACGCTGTGGCTGTGGTGCTGGTGGGGTGGCAGAAGGAGGAGGAGGAGGCGGAGCATGGTCACTATCACAAACATGTGTGAGTGGGGTCATCTCCCAGCCATACCCTTATTTAGGACCTTGAGGATGACCCCCTCACACATGCTGCGTTGCCCCACCTCCATACCCTTCATTTTTGTGGCAACCAAGGAGCCAAAGGTCTCCTCGTAGGTGGGTGTGGCATATAGGGAGGCTGAAGCATCTCTGATCAGCCGGAGCGCTGACTCTCCCACCTCCCCCATCCTTCTCGCCCTTCTGTAGGGAAGGCGGAGGGGAGGGACTTGGGAGACAGTCAGGCTCCTACGCCTACCCCCCTGTTGGCTGCCACTACCCACCTCTTGGCTGCCACTAATCCCTGCCTCCTCCTGACTGCCACATTCCACAGCCACCTCCTGGCTGAGGTCTTCCTGTGTATGAAAAAGGGACATAGTTTGAGTTATTTGTTCATCAAACACACACAATTTTCATCTAGTGACTGTTGCAAAATGTTTACAAATAGAAAACCATACAATTCTCAGCCCTGCAGTTTATATTCTTGCCCCAAATGTCTCCAACACTACTGTCAGTTGATATATCAATCACGTTAGGAACTAAGCAATTGGGGATCCTGAATTAAGTGAACATCATTCATTATTCCCAAAAATGGTTACAAAACTACTATACCTGCCACAAGCTGGGCTCCTCCACATCTTCCCGACTGGAAGGCCCAGGATGCTCCTCGGAAGCCTCATCAGGGGTGGCGTGCATGGAAGGACGCGTGCAAGGAAGAGTCGAGAGTGACTTCGTGACATTAGCCTGGTCTTTGAGAAAGTGGAGCCTCTCATAGTACCAGAGCGTGGGGACATAGACCTCTGCTGTTCCAGCTCCAGATGTTTGGGACTTCAGGACCTTATTGCGCTCCCTGAAATAGGTACTCCTCAGGCTGCCAATTTTTAGTCTTAACTTCTCCACGGTTGCCGTGGGGAACCTTGGCTTTACAAATGCCACAAGTTTCTTCATGGCTGCGTACCTCTTTGGTCTGTTGCTGTAATCTCGGTGTTTCGCCTGCCATAATAGGGGCATTTCCCTATATTTATCAATGAAGAGGGGGAGAAAACTCACATCGTTCAAGCCGTCCATAATCTCTGCAAGACACAACACCACACAAAACACTATAAATAATGTCAGGCTAAACTCTCCTAATCTTCTCCATAAAGAAGCCTCAAGGTCTAATCAGTCTAGGCTAGTTATGTACCAGCGTCAAATTGTACCTTCGTTATAGCGATCGTCTCGTGCGTGAGCTTTCTCTCCCCTCTTCTCACAGATCGTGGCTACGACACAGGCGTGTGACGTTTTATATACAGTGCGCATGCGTGAAACTCCGCCCGCCCCTGACGATCTTTCTCGTCTATTCCCCACCCCTTCTCTTTACGGCGCAGTGGGGAGAGCACATGGCGGGGACACAGCAGGTGTGCCCGAAATATTGCAGCAACGAGGAGGAGGACGAGGAAAGGCCGGAGGCAGAAACGTCCCGATCCCGGAGCCTGAAATTCAAGGCCTCCAATATGTCATTTGGAGAAATGTTGGAGATGGTGGACATATTAAAGAGGAGCGACTATGATGGGAAGTATGGGCCTTACCTCAACCCCAATGTCCGCAAGGCCAAGATCATGTCTAAAGTTGTGAGGAGGCTGTACAATCATTTTGGGGTACAACGATCCAAGGAGCAACTGAGGAAACGCTGGTCAGACCTGAAACTGAGGGAGCCCGATCAGTACAGAAAGATCAAGCGAGTTCTTCAAAAAAGTAAGTAGTTGTGTTTTGTGTTTGATTTTTGGCTTGCATACTGCTCCATGTGTTTGTATTTTTACAAAGTTGTACATTAGAAAATGGCCACTTTCATGTTCGTCTGTGCATTCGATCGTACTCAACCTCGATCTTTCTGCCAGTGTCATGTTCGTGTGTGTGTCCATTCGATCATACTCAACCTCGATCGTTCGGCTACTTATAATACGATGTTCGGTGTTTTTTTTGGGGAAAGGAAGTTTGTTCTCACTAGAGATGTCATCAAGAATGTAAAGCCAATTTATTCAATGTAAAGGAGAGGTCACCCAGTAGCTGTTTACCCATCTGGACTCTAGAGCACTAGTGCTGGGACACCCAAACCCCCTTTTTTATTATGCTTTTCCACACATGTGCTCCAGTGGATACTAGAGGGGGGTCTCCATCAGACAAACTTCTAACAAAAAGCTAGTAAGTTTAGCACCTTTCCAAAGTGACTACATTCATGTTGTTCTCATTTGTAACTGGCCAACCAAAAATATTGTCCCTCACTTTCAAGCAATGTTTGTCATTTCCTATTTCTGCCCTCAATAGATTGTGTTGCTAAATCTTCCTTTTGTACATTCTCATAGGGGAGCGAAAACTCGGGACGTCTGAGGAAACCACAAAACCAACACCTCCCAAAGAAGGGGAAAGACCAGAAGCAGAGGAGGAGGAGGAAGGAGAGATCATAGAAATTGGAGAACTTGTCACCACAACAGGTGAGTGTGGGAGAACACAGCTACTGGTAAGCTAATCAATGTATGCCTGCCTCATTTCCCACACACATTTTTGTTTTTTTTGGTTGTTTTTAGGTGACGTGGATGTTGTGGAAGAAGAATCGCACTTTACCACAGAGAGTGCCCACGTACTCATCGGGGAGATAATGGTCTGCAATCGAGATCTAGATGACATAAAGCAAAACATCAATGATGTTCAACAAAAATTGAAGAACATCATTGATGTTTTAGGAAAAATCTGAAAACGCACCAAGTAATTAACACACATTTGTGGCTGTTTCTGAACACATTTGCAACTTAAGAACTGTGTGAAATTTGGAACATGCACACATTGTGTCCACATGTGCTAGCTCCCATCATGGTGGATGAATGACAATGTTTTTTTGGGGGTGCAACCACTTTACGAACTACTAAAGTGGTTGTGGTGAAGGGGTTGCACCCCCAAAAAACGTCCATTCATCCCCATGATGTAAAATGGCACTTTTGAAGATTCTAGGCATGTGTTTTACCATCTAATGTCCATTTTCAGACCCAAATTGTGTGCATGTTCTAAATTTCCAGTTTCCAGGGGTGACCCCCCATGTGATGAAGGCAAGATCAAACACACTTTGAACATATAGTCATGTCTGATCTTGTCTTCACTTTAGAAAGTTGAACTTTCCTAGTTCCTATGTTCTGTTTTGCTCCATGCCTGGTTTTACCAAATGCGGAATTTTTGTAAACAATGTTGTCAAGAACCAAGATCTTGTCAGTTTTGCCAAGAAGTTTGTAAACGCACTTGTGAATGTGTTGCAAGTAAACTTTTTTAATTTTCTAAATGTGTGGCTTCCTTATTTAAAAACACAAAAGCATTATGTATGTCAAATGTAAAGGATTTGGGGGGCAATGGGTGTTATTTACTAAAGGCAAGTCCAGTTTGCACTGCAAGTTTCTTTTCCAGGGCACTTTTGCACTGCACTTGTAGAGCATAGTAGATTTGACTTATGTAAATGACACCCACAGTGATTTGTACGAAAACACGTAGCACACCATTTTTGGGAATACACACATTTCTGTCATGGTGATGAAAAGGAGTATTTTGGGTGTCAGTTATGCACTACAAACCTTCTCTAGACAAAAGATTAGGTATCAAACACACAACATGAGAAGAATCTTTTTGGGAAGAAGAGACTGTTACCTCCTTTTGCCCAGAAAGTGCATTCCCACTGTTGAAGCTAAAGGGCAAAAATGTATATCTCAAATAAGCTAGAATATGGAAATGAAAACATAGGTTTGGTAAAAAAATATATTTATTTAAAAATGCCTCTCACACATCGTCAGGCAGAGCAATGGCCCCCCTACCCACAAAGTACTCCATATATTGCTTGCGGACCTCGCGGGCATTTAGAGGGGGCAAGCCTGGACGTGCCGCTTGAAGGGCTGTGAGGTTGGCATTGGAAGGGCCCTCCACATCTGAGCCAACGGGCACCACATAGTTGGTGTTGTGTCTTTTCAAAAAGTTGTGCAATATGCAACAGGCAAGAACTATGTGGTTCAGTTTGTATTCCGCCAAGTTAATAGCCGTCAAAAACAGGCGGAAGCGGCTGGCCAGGATCCCAAAGGTGTTCTCCACCACTCTGCGGGCTCTCGACAGCCTGTAATTGAAGACCCTCTGGTCTGGGGTGAGGGTCCTCATCGGGAAGGGCCTCATCAGATGGGGAGTCAACGCAAACGCTTCATCTGCGACAAAGACGAAGGGGAGTCCTTCAGCATTCTCCTCTGGAGGTGGCAAGCACAGACTGCCACTTTGGAGATGCCAGTAGAACTCCGTGTGCGCAATGGCACCACCATCCGAGATCCAGCCGTTCATCCCCACGTCCACATACAAAAACTCGTATGTCGCCGACACCACCGCCAACATCACTACACTATTAAACCCCTTGTAATTATAATAGTAAGACCCCGAGTTGGGGGGTGGGACGATGCAGACGTGTTTCCCATCAATTGCACCTCCGCAGTTAGGAAAGTCCCAACGGCTGGCAAAGTGGGAGGCCACAGTCTGCCATTCCTGTGGTGTGGAAGGGAACTGTGGAGTGAAACAAGAAAAAAAAAATTAGTCACTTTGCACATAAACATTGCAAGCAGATGATTAGACACTAAACATCTTGGAACAAGATCAGACTTTTACATTTTAAGCTGGAAAGTATTTGCAACGCAAAGTAGAGGGTCCCCCTAGCAGATTACTCACCCCCCATCAATCCCCCCACTTCTGATGGGCCATTGACAATAACTAGGGGTTTGGGGGGGGTTTGGACAGGTAACCCTCTGCACTTCATTGATTGCCAAATGGCTCAATAATGTGTGCTAGTTTGGCCAGACCCTGCTTACTTAACACTATTGGCAGCCCACAGGAAAGATAAAATAACATTCCAAATCCCCACTGCACCCCCCCCCCCCCCCCCCAAAAAAAAAAGGAACGCACATTTGGACATTCTGCAATTACCTAGCAAGCTAATAGGAGGGAAAGAACACAAAAAAAGAGAGGAAATGGAAAGTATGGAGCCAGCCCCTTGCACTACATGCTTTGCTGAATTCATCCCTAAATATGACCACTATAAAGAGGTAGGTATATAGTGTGTATTGACCTTTGGAAAGCCAGCAGATAGAGGATTGGTACCATCTGACAGAGCAGTTGGGGGAGGGGGTTCATAATGAGTTTGGCACCCCCCCCCCCCCCCCCCCCCACCAACAAAAAGGGAAAAAAAAGGGGCTCTACATGAAGTAAAACACAAAGCAAACATTTGTGCATATTTTAGGGGGTGTTTGGGGGAAAACAATACTATGCAGCAGACAAAATACATTGCTTAAGTGACTAGAGCATGCTGGGGAGGTAAGTGAAGGCAAAAATGCATGAAGGACAAAAGGGGCACAGCATATTAGAACATATTGCAAGCATGGTAATTAGGGAAGGAGGTCAAAAATACAAGACATTAGCAAACAGAGCATACATAGAATGGAATAGTAAAGTAGAAATGTTACCTTAATATAGTCCTCCTGCAGGACCTGGATGATGGCAGAACAGGTCTCTGGAATAATGATTCCCAGGGCCTGGGGAGAGATACCTGAGGAGAACTTCAAATCCTGAAGGCTTCTCCCTGTCGCCAAGTACCTCAACGTAGCAACAAGCCTCTGCTCCGGAGTGATGGCTTGTCTCATGCAGGTATCCTGCCGGCTGATAAAAGGGGTCAGCAAAGCCAAAAGACAGTGAAAAACGGGGTCCGTCATCCGGAGAAAGTTCCTGAAATCATCAGGATTATTCTCCCGGATCTCACGAAGCAAAGGCATGTGCGAGAACTGATCACGCTGAAGCAACCAATTCTTGGTCCACATACTCCTCGTCACTCTGTTCATGGACGGGTCTTGGGTCAAAGCTAAAAGCCCGACACCAATTCCGCGTACAGCACGAACTCGGCGACTAGTACGTACAGGAAACATCGCTCACAAACGGTCGGCTGGTCAGAACGGACAAACAGAAAGCACCGATAAACAGCAAGGCCTGAAAGAACGAAATGAATACCAGAAACGAGCAGACAATAAGCAGTGAAAATCAAAGTGTCCTATATCAAGATATAGGCCGCAATGACCAACAAATGCGAACTGACTACACGCACTAATAAACAGATACGCACGACAAGCACAAACTGAAGAGCAGTAACGATCTGAGTCAGAAAACTGAGAAGCGCGAATCGTAAGTCCCCAAACTTCGACTAACTCGCGATAAACACGGGATCAGCAGAAGGAGCCCAACGGGTGCAGGACGTGGTGCTGAACTACCCTTTTCTAGTCTCGTGGAAGACAACTTACGTCATGACGTTCTTGCAGACCGGAAATTCCGACAACGTTGTCCGACCGTGTGTACGCAAAACCAACATTGGACAAAGTACGACGGACATGATCCGACGGACCTGGTCCTCGGATAATCCGAGCGTGTGTATGGGGCTTAAAAGATAAACAATGCCGACTGAGCGGCAGTTGACATAATGCTGTGGGTAAAAGGGTTGTCCATTAGGTAGTGTATCTTTGCTGGCTTTGCTCATATATCTGCAGTAACCACAGTTGCCACAGATGAAAGTACCAAGTAATTTTGTAGTGTGTTTAGTAGCGACGTGTATTCGCTCCTAATTAATTTATCTCAAAGAGATGGTGCCCTTCTATATATAAGAAGAGGTTGGGCAGGTACAAATGGAGAAAGAGAATGATCAGTAATAAGTATGTGCCAATATCGGGAAAGTATATCTGTGACCTGACGATGTTGTTGGCAGTAGGTCGTTATAATCCTTAATGGGGGACGTGATTCCTTTTTTGGTTTAGAAAATAACAAATTCGGTCGGGTTTGTGATTTGGCTTTCTTATAAGCGTCTTTCAACACTCTATTTGTATAGCCACGGGCTTGAAGTCTGTCTCACAATACAGAGGCCTCATATTCAAAAGAGGCCTCTGCAGAGCAATTGCGACATGCTCTAAGATATTGTGCAAATGGAATAGAGTTGAGTAAGGGTTGTGGATGAAAGCTGGACGCAGCTAGAATAGTGTTATAGCTCCTCCACACAGTTTCGGCAGTGCATCTCCACATTACATTCATCTCTGGTATGCCCAAACTTATGACATCTCCTGCAGTATGTTGGTTGACCAGGATAGTAGAGAAACCCTCTATTTCCTGCTATTGAAAAATTAGCTGGTGGATGCCGCACTCCACCAATTCCTTCAGAATCCACCTTCAGTTTGACAAAAACACTTAAATTTGCCATTAAAGATCCCCAGACGATTAGTCAGCCTGAAGCCTCCCTTCACTGAAGAGCAGTATCACTTCAAAAAAGCCACAACCAAGGCAATGTCTGTGAAGGGGTTAAACAGGTGAACAACCAATGGTTTCTCCTCCATAGCATACAAGGGTTCCCCTATGAAAGGCCTTATAGACTCATGGTTAGCTTTTTCCAATTCCTTACACTTCTCAATAACTCCCATGCAAAAATTGCTATGCACAAAAGAAACATCATAGTACCTTGGTGCTCCATGATCCTGGATACAATAGATGTGTCGTGGTCAGTGATGTAAGTAACTGAGTTAAAATAAACGGAGTTACTTAACGCAGTTACTTTAGAGGGTAACGAGTAGTCTAACTGATTACTTTTCCCCTCATGGTAACGCAGTTCCCATTACTTGGGCGGCGTTACCACAATTACATCTACTGCAACTAGATGGTAGTAGTGTAATTCCTGTGTCCTGCCGAAAAAGTTACCCCGCCGGATAAGGACCCCCTGTACTGCGCAGGCGTAGGGCTTGCACAGTATGAAGGACTACGAAGCTTACGAAAATTGCCGAACCTAAACAGCTCTGAGTGAACTCTACACCACGCAGGCGCATTTAACATGTAATTGTACGAGGCGATGCCGCACGCTCCCGATGCTCGTACTACTCTGCAAGGGGCGTCTATCGTGTAACTAAGGGGCGGGTCTAGTATTACTGTAACCAAGGGGTGCATTTATTATTATTGTTATATAGCGAGCTCTGCCCATTAATTTAACATTCGCCCCCTCTTCTGTACCCAACAGATCTGCCCCTTGGTTAGAGTAATAATAGAGCAGCCCCTCGGTTATACGATATATAACAATAATAATAAATGCGCCCCTTGCTTACAGTAATACTAGATCCACCCCTTAGTTACACGTATAGAATATTAAAAAAAAAGTCAGTTACTTTGCTGCGTAACTAATTACTTTTCCAATGTAGTAACTGAGTTACTAACGCAATTACTTTTTGGGAGAAGTAATTTGTAACTTAACTAATTACTTTTTTAAAGTAAGATGACCAACACTGGTCGTGGTTCCACTCCAACCAATTTCTCCAGCAAATCTTGCACAAGGAACTCCAAATTCACTTTATGCAAATGACCAGGCATAACCTGAAACCGCAAGGTGTTCTTAATCCCCCTTCGCTCCATCGAGCTCAGCAAAGAAAATTCAGGCCATCTAGCAATCTTGCCTCTTTTCAGGGCAAGTTAAAGAAAGCTTTTATGCAAGCTTTATATAACATATATTTTTTGTAATTGAGCCAGCTGTCATTGAAAAAATTCTTTAAACTACTTTGCATATATTTATAGTCATATATTCTGGCTTTATTGCTGGATCTAATAGGCAATGGACATGCTATATGGGATATAATATAGTGTACTTCTTTTTTCGGCCATGGATGGGCGCCCTTGCTGGGGGGAGGTGGGGGTGATGGGGTGCTTTTCTGACCCTGGGGCTGCGATGCCTGGTAGTCTCTCCCCTTCCCCCACTATTCCTTCAGGTTGGGGGATGGGGTTTTGCCTCCCATGCATTGGCATCATGATTAAATGCCCTGCTCAGTGCATTAATTTGCCTGAGCATGGAGCAATGTCCATCTCTCCACCTAATTGGAGCTCATGGTTTGGTGGGGACCCGCCCTTTGCCGGGGATATAAGCTGTTCAGGCTGGCCAGCTGACCATTTCACTTGGACCATTCACACAACTAGGATCACAGGCATGCTTATTGCCACAGAACCATACACAAGGTAAATAAGGTTTATCCATATTTATCACCACATTTCTTTACTTCAGTCACATATTACACCTATGGTCCACCTAAATTTGGTGGATCTGTTTTTGTTGCTTGCTTGTTTTTTGGTTTTATTTTATGTTGGTACATTTACACACACACTTTCTTTTGGCTGTAGTTTTTCAGCCAATATACTTCACACTATCACAGCAATCACCATCATCCTTCACTTCACTCATTCACAGCTATATGGTTTATGTCATATGGTTTCATTGTCACATTTTTGCAGAAACAGTATGGACTGTTCAATCATAGATACAAATGGTCGTGACATGGTCGCCTGGTCTGCACCTGTTTTGCTCTCTCTGGCTTGGATGGGATTCCTCACCTCAGCCCCGGGGGAGATGATCATCCTTATCCCCTGTCTTCCTTTGGATTTAAGGTTAGGCGCCACCATCGGGCCGCATTGTAAGTTACACACCTTTAATTTTTGAGAGATTTTTCTCCATCTAAAGGATATCCCATATATTCATAGATATTTTTGATTTAATTTCAGAGCATTTACTCCTGATGATTGGTATGAGCCATGAAACGTCCGTCGAGTTACATGAATTACATCAAACTGATGCTTTGACAAGTTTGGCTCACCATGAGCATTCGATTTATATTCAATGTTATAGATGGAATTGATTTTTATGCAATTTGTCATGCTGATTATGTTTTACCTTACTCTGTTTAAAAATTATTTGTTTTTTACAAGTGTATTTTAGTAAAAATGGTGTCCTATTAGATTGACACTTTCTATCACTTGATAATTTATTAATAAATACATTTATTAAATTTGATTAAGGTATCCTTTCAAGTGACCTGCCTCACTCAAAGTCCCAATTTTCTTATATTCTCTGCTGCTTTGACACATAATAGGGATGGAGGCTTGTCACTATCATAATCAGTTTGTTAAGTCGCATCATTTATATTATTTATATAACATAGGTTTGTATGCTAATGAGGCAATTGAAAACACATGCACAGTCCATGAAACACACAATGCAAGTTCACCCAATGTAGAGACAGAACTTCAAAGTGCGTACACCTGTTAAGGTCTTTAAACTACTAACCCAGAAAACAAGTGCTGTTCACACACAAAAAAACAAAGTCCCTGAGCATGCCCAGACCAACCCAAATGCATTTCACACACCAAAAGCCACAGCAAAAAACAAAGTCCCTGAGCATGCCCAGAAAAACCCAAATGCAGCTAGCACAAAATAAGGCACCCCCTGTCCAAAATTAAGCACATCATCGCATGCTACAAAATTGCAGATGGGAAAAACGCCCCCAGGTCCAGGGGGGCAAACAGAGCCTAACATGGGCAAAAGATATACAAACAAATACGATTGCAGTCTATGGGAACTGACTTGTTCATTTTGCTTGTCCCCACTTGGCTGGCTTATATTCTAGTTATTGGCCTTATAATAGGTATGGGGGCCCAGGTCCCACCTTGAGGAACATATATCAATGTCACCAATTTGGACAAACCCAAAAATGAAATGAAAAGCTAGTAACTTGGGGGGGCTTACTCTGCCTGTAATGTGGTGCATCTGTAGCATGTATCCAAAATGCTGCTTCAAAGATGTACGGCTTTAGAGAAAACTTACACATTTGAAATATTTTAACACAAAACAAAAAATAGCCTCCCCCATACATACAAGGCCATTTGGGTCTGTTAAGGCTAAAATTAATAACCCCCCACGTCAAAAATACAACCCCAAACTAAAAAAATATTGTGCCCCTCACACACTAACAAACCCCTAGCCAGACACACAGCAAGCCAGCCCATGAAAGGGGGGTGGATGCTTGGAGGCAGGAGGGGCTCAGGCACCCCAAAAGTCAACCACCTTGTTCCCATATTCAGGGGGACAAGGGCCTCTTCCACACAACCCTAGGCTGGGGTTGTAGGGGGCTGCAGACAGGAGGCTTTACAGAATGTGGAAAGCCCCTTTTAACTAGTGGGTACAAGGTGCGTTGTGGTTGGTATTGGGCTGAGCCCAACATGCCCCAAAGGCAGCCAGCTATGTTGAGTGCATGTGGCCTTGTATGGTTCAGGAGCGGGTTGGGTGATCGCTCTTCTTGCCCCTTTCCTAGCTAGCCCTGTTGTATGCTCTGAAAAAAGATGTGGTTTGGATTGGTGAAGGCAGGTCACAGCCTTTTGAGAATGGAGTGGAGTGTGGAGTTCCCCCTTTAAAAGCAAAAGTTAGCCCATGGAAATTCAAGGGATTAGACGGGGGAAAGAGGGGCACTGGTGAATGTAGTGTGGATTTCCCCTTTAAAAGCAAAAGCTAGCCCAAGGAAATCATATGCATTAGAGGGGGAAGGTTAAATGCCCTTTTAGGAGGAGCTAGAGGAGTGAGAGTCTTTACATAATGTTAACAAGGTGCATGTCACATGTTGGCAACATAACATGCTAACATGACCTGTGTGCAAATCTTCTTAAAAGCGTAAAAAAAAAAAAAAAAAAAGTCAAGTTTAGACGTGCGCCTGTTTAAATGCATGTACGTTGCTTAACATTTACTAAGATTTTGGCAGCGCAGTGAACAAACGCATGTGCAAGAGCCGCTTGCGCAGTGCTTACATTGATCGCACGCAGTTCTAAACCCACTTGCAGGCTTTCTCTGAAAAAGTTACTTTCTCATTCTATTTTGGGCATATTTGTTACTTGGGCAGTTGTCAATAAACTTCTTCACATCACCCCATAATATTGGCACCTCCCCCTTCTGTCAATATTGATTTGGAGATGCCGTGGGTCATGTCCATAGTGGCGCACAGATTGCATTCTCCCGTGCACCGAGATTGCTATAGTAAATGGGGGATTTGGGTTCTGTTACCGGCGCACCATTTTGTAAATATGGAAATGTGCGTTGCGCCTTGCCGTGCGCCTCTACTGATGGCACGTGGCTTTTATAAATCACCCCCTATGGGTCTTTTGAAATGGAGACACTAAAATGTTTGCCCTTGCCTTCACGATGGAACAAGTGCAGCAAGCCCTTCCTCTACCTGATGCTTGAATCAGTGGGAACTGAACTGACCACTGAGATGGGATGCATTCTTCTGCTCTGCGCATCTCTCAATTTAACTTCAAAATGGAGTCACCTGTCTCTCGTTTTGAGGATGTTCTCTCAATTTGTAAACCTTCTCTTTTGGCATGCTTTTTCACCGTCTTTCCATGGTTGTTATCCTATCGTAATGTCTTTTTATAACCATTTTCTTTCCCTTTTCGTGCAGCAGGAGACTTGTTTAACCACTTGCTGCCCGCCGTCAAATGACGGCTGGGCGGTGCGGCTCTCATTCTGGGTGGACGTCATATGACGGGGGCGCGCCGTGTTGCTAGAACACGGCGCAACCCCGATCTATGTAAAGATCTGTGGCTCTTTAACCATGTGATCGGCTGTGTCCAATCACAGCCAGTCAAATGTAAACACAGAGATTCCGGTAATTGGCGCTCCTCACTTCACACTGACAGAGTGTGAGGAGAGGAGAGCCGATCAGTGGCATCTCGTCACAGGGGACTGCAAGGTATGTACTGATCATAAGTTTTTGGATTGGGGGGCGCCAGACCCTGCCCATCAATTTTGACCCCTCCCACTTCATAAAATGGCGGTCATTGCAATACTTATTTTCAAACCGTATTTGCGCAGTGGTCTTGCAAGCGCTCTTTTTTTTTTTGGGAAAAAAATTCACTTTTTTTAATAAAAAAATAAGACAACAGTAAAGTTACCCCAATTTTCTTTATATTGTGAAAGATAATGTTACGCCGAGTAAATTGATACCCAACATGTCACGCTTCAAAATTGCGCCCGCTCGTGGAATGGCATCAAACCTTTACCCTCCAAAATATTCATAGGCAACGTTTAAAAAAATTCTACAGGTTGCATGTTTTGCGTTACAGAGAAGGTCCAGGGCTAGAATTATTGCTCTCGCTCTACCGATCACGTCATATGTGTGGTTTGACCACCGTTTTCATATGCGGGTGCTGCTCAAGTATGCGTTCACTTCTGCGCGCAAGCTCATCAGGAGTGAGCTTTTTTCTTATTTTTTTTTTTTTTTTGGGTCACTTTTATTCCTATTTTAAGGAATGTAAACATCCCTTGTAATAGAAAAAAGCATGACAAGTCCTCTTAAATATGATATCTGGAGTCAAAGTCCTCAGATCTCATATTTGGTTTGTGAAATCAAGGAGATGTATATTGAATATTATACAGTCATCATCAGTGATTCTGACGGTAAAAATGCTCCACACTCCCCTATCATATCTATGTTATTAGCACAGCGCAGAGCACCCAACAAGCCACACCAATAGCAAGCACATTTTTTAGTCTAAGTAACAAGCAGACCATTGCAGATTGCACTGATAAGAATACCCCATGTTACATCTCCTGCTCACAACTGCTGCAAGCATTGAGCACATTATTCGTATAAAAAAACCTGGCTGTTGGATATATCCTAAATAAAAAATAAAACATGGATCATATTGCTCAAGTCAACTAGTGAGTAAAGGGGTGCATTTTAGTAATTTTCAATTGCCTAAAAATAGTTGTTAGCTGCACACACTCCACAGAGAACATTTATGGATGCCCTCACCTTACTGCAGCTCCGCTCAGGCTGAGGAACGGAGCTGCCGACGTCGCTTTCGTCTGCTTCATGAAACCCGGAAGTGACCTCAGGGTTTAAACAACAATGCTCCCGCCCGTAGAATCAGTGATTTTATGGGCGGAAGCTACTTGGCATATTGCATTGCGCCAAAAGGCAGGTTAAAAGCCCACAAATGAAGCGCCATGTATGCAATCTTGTGATTGCATATACGTGGCGCTTCCCATAGTGCTCTGCGTCCGGCGCCACATTTTTTTTCTATGTCTTAAAGGGGCAGTTTTAAAAACATTATTTTTTTTTTTTTTTTTGGTGACTACAGAGGGGGGGGGGGGGGGGGCGGCGCACCCTACGCACGGGCCGCCACTGCAATTAGGTGCCCACCACTGCCGGCAATCAGTTCCCACATCTGCCAGCAATCAGTGGCCATGAGTGATGCCACTCAGTGCTGGCTATCTGTGCCCACCAATACCGCCCATCAGTGCGGTCTATCGGTGCCCATAAGTGCTGCATATTTGTGCCTCCACATCAGTGCTGCCTCATCAGTGCCTATCAGCGTCCATCAGTGAAGGAGAAAAATTACTTATTTACAAAATGTACTGACAGAAACTAAGAAAAAAAAAAAGTTTTTTTCAAACTTTTTGGTCTTTTGTTTCTTTTTCCCTGAAAAAAAAAAAAAGTCCAGGAGTGATTAAATACCACCAAAAGAAAGCTCTATTTGTGTGAAGAAAATTCCACATGGTTACAGTGTAGCATGTCATTCAAAGTGTGACAGCGCTGAAAGCTGAAAAATGGCCTGGGCAGGAAGGGGGTGAAAGTGCCCTGTATTGAGATGGTTAAGATATAAACATGCATTAAGATAAAAAAAAAAAAAAAAAAACCTTCTGCCTTTACAACCACTTTAACCAGTTAACAACCGGCCCATAGCCGAAAAAACGGCTACAGGGCGGTTGCTTAACTCTGAGAGGCCGTTAATTAACGGCCTCACAGTATTCCCCCAGGGCGCGCGCACTCGAGAACATCCGTGATCGCCGGGTCCAGAGGACCCAGCGGATCATGGATCACGGTAAACAGCCGCTCATCGCGGCCGTTTACCACGTGATAGCTCCGTCAAATGACGGAGTGATCACATGTAAGCATTTGATGACGCCGGTTCCTCTCTCCTCCTCTCTCTGTACCGATCGGTACAGTAGGAGAGGGGGAGGGGGAGGGATCGGTGGCAGCAGTGCTGTGGGCGGGATCTCTAGTGCCCACAGCACTGCTCTGAAGTCCCCACCGATCCATCCATGCTCAGCCATCCCTCCATACCCTGCAATACACAGCAATAGCCTGCAGGGTATGGAGGGATGGCTGAGCATGGATGGATGGATACCCAGCAGTACCCAACAATACTCTGAATTACCCAGCCATACCCTGCAATATTCTGCAATACCCTGCGATATTCTGCGATACTCGCTACGATCGAAGCCAGGATCGTTTTTTTTTTTTCATTTCAGGCTTCCCAGCCTAGAGGTGAGATGTGGGGTCTTATTGACCCCATATCTCACTGTAAAGAGGACCTGTCATGTCATATTCATATTACAAGGGATGTTTACATTCCTTGTAATAGGAATAAAAGTGATCAAAATTTTTTTTGGGGGGGGGGGGGGGTAGAGTGTCAAACTAAAATAAAGTAAAAGGAATAATAATTATTTTTATTTTTTTTAAAGTGCCCCTGTCCCTGTGTGCTCGCATGCAGAAGCGAGTGCATACGTAAGTCCCACCCACATATGACAACGGTGTTCAAACCACACATGTGTGGTATCGCTGCGAACGTTGGAGCGAGAACAATAATTTTGGCCCTAGATCTCCTCTGTAACTCAAAACATATAACCAGTAAAAAAAATTAAAGCGCCGCCTATGGGGATTTTTAAGTAGCGAAGTTTGGCGCCATTCCACGAGTGTGTGCAATTTTGAAGGGTGACATGTTAGGTATCTATTTACTCGGCGTAACTTCATCTTTCACATTATGCAAAAACATTGGGCTAAATTTACAGTTTTGTTTTTTGTAAAGCACAAAAAAAATTTCCAAAAAAAACGTGTTCTAAAAATTGCTGCGCAAGTACCGTGCTAGATAAAAAGTTGCAACGACCGCCATTGTATTCTCTAGGGTCTTTGCTAAAAAAACATATATCATGTTTTGGGTTTCTATGTAATTTTCTAGCGAATAAATGATGATTTTTACATGTAGGAGAGAAATGTCAGAATTGTCCTGGGTGCTCCAGAACGCCTGAAGGTGCTCCCTGCATGTTGGGCCTCTGTATGTGGCCACGCTGTGTAAAAGTCTCACACATGTGGTATCGCCGTACTCAGGAGTAATAGTAGAATGTGTTTTGGGGTGTAATTTGTGGTATGCATATGCTGTGTGTGAGAAATAACCTGCTAATATGACAATTTTGTGAAAAAAAAAAAGGAAAAAAAAATCTTGATTTTGCAAAGAATTGTGGGGAAAAATTACAACTTCAAAAAACTCGCATGCCTCTTTCTAAATACCTTGGAATGTCTACTTTCCAAAAAGGGGTCATTTGGGGGGTATTTGTACTTTTCTGGCATGTTAGGGTCTCAAGAAATAAGATAGGCCGTCAGTACTTCAGGTGTGATCAATTTTCAGATATTGGCACCATAGCTTGTGGACTCTATAACTTTCACAAAGACCAAATAATATACACCGATTTGTACTTATTTTTATAACAGAAATGAAGAAAAATTCATTTTTTTACAGAATTTTCAGTCTTTTTTCTTTTATAGCGCAGAAAATAAAAACCCAAAGGTGATTAAATTACCTCCAAAAAAAGCTCTATTTGTGTGAAAAAAAGGACAAAAATTTCATATGGGTACAGTGTTGTATGAATGAGTAATTGTCATTCAAAATGTGAGAGCACCGAAAGCTGAAAATTGGTCTGGTTATTAAGGGTGTTTAAGTGCCCAGTGGTCAAGTGGTTAATATATTTGAATTACTTTTGAAATTACATTACCTTGTTGAAATTTACACAAGATTTTAGTCATTTGGTTTGCATGACTAAATTAGGTTGACTGTACTATCTAGGTTATTAAAAGAAAAAAATCTAAAATACCTAAAAAATTAATAGACAGATGTTTGAGTTTGTACCTAGGGACAACAAAATGATTAATCTTTGTATATTCCTGCTTTGTAAACATCTGCCTGTCCTTAGACTAAAGTCATTCTCTGTGAGAAGTGATGTGTATGTTTTTATTGTCTCTGGATGTCACATCAGCGTGGAGAAGTTTAATCATGTGCATACTCATCAGTAAACATTTCTTCCTTCAGATAGTGTAAAGAAAAAGACTTCCCTAAGTTATACAACATGAAAATGCTTTCATAAGATTTCAGGTAGGCAATGTTGGGAGAAAATTGGAAATTGCATGGCTTCTCCCCGCAGCCAGCACATCTGAATGGAGTTTTTATTTCACCATTCATTTATTATGTATTTTTCTTGTTTATGTAGGTATGAAGATTCGGCGATGAAATAAAGATACAAATAAATAAACACACCAGATCTTTTACAACGCACATGAAGATGTTGGGTTCTGCAAGGGTTCCCACACTGAATCTGTTCTCATGGTATAGAACTGCTGTCACTTTACAGATAAATGTCATCTTCACCCAATAAATTGTGTAATCAAATTTGAAATAGATGAGAATATATAGATTTTTATTTCATGTTGATAACACAAAAGTAGGATGTTAAGCCAAAATACGCTGATGGAATATTGTATAAAGCCAGCAATATTTACTGTATATATTTTAACTGTGTAATGAGATTATATTTCCAGTATAACTGAAAATCTGTGTGGGATCCTCTCGTCTTTTATATATTAAAGCTGAAATCCAGGTATGATCTTTATTGCATATTTACAGTGGTCTAGTTTGATCCAACATAAATATGCATACCACATAACTGAGAGACTGCATTGAAAGGATACAAGTAAAGTAGTAGTCGTTGCTACTACAGTAATTGCCACAATCTAATATAGCCCAAGTATCTTAGATTTGGTAAACTGAAATGTATTACATTTTTGTTTTTAGGAAAAGGTCCATTTTCATTTTATGTTTCCAGTATTTTTTTAATATGTGTGTATGTATATATTATACCTATACTGCCCTGCGGCCCAGTCTCCAAAGAGAGGGGATCATGCTCTGCTTCAGTATGTCACAGTACATGTTGACATTCATGGTTCCCTCAATGAACTGTAGCTCCTCAGTGCTGGCAGTACACATGCAGCCCCAGACCATGACACTCCCACCACCATGCTTGACTGTCGGCAAGACACAAGTGTCTTTGTACTCCTCCCCTGGTTGCCGCCACACACGCTTGACACCATCTGAACCAAATAAGTTTATCTTGGTCTCATCAGACCACAGGACATGGTTCCAGTAATCCATGTCCTTAGTCCGCTTGTCTTCAGCATACTGTTTGTGGGCTTTCTTGGGCCTCATCTTTAGAAGTGGCTTCCTTCTGGGAAGACAGCCATGCAGACCAATTTGATACAGTGTGCGGTGTATGGTCTGAGCACTGACAGGCTGACTCCCCACCCCTTCAACCTCTGCAGCAATGCTGGCATCTATTTCCCAAAGACAACCTCTGGATATGACACTGAGCACGTGCCCTCAACTTCATTGGTCGACTATGGCGAAGCCTGTTTCGAGTGGAACTTGTCCGGTTAAACCACTGTATGATCTTTGCCACCGTGCTTCAGCTCAGTTTCAGGGTCTTGGCAATCTTCTTATAGCCTATGCCATCTTTATGTAGAGCAACAATTCTTTTTTTCAGATCCTTTAGAGTTCCCTGCCATGAGGTGCCATGTTGAACTTTCAGTAACCAGTATGAGAGAGTGAGAGTGATGACGCCAAATTTAACACACCTGCTCCCAATTCACACCTGAGACCCTGTAACACTAACAGGTCACATGACACCGGGGAGGGAAAATGGCTAATTGGGCCCAATTTGGACATTTTCAGTTAGGGGTGTACTCTTTTGTTGCCAGCAGTTTAGACATTAATGGCTGTGTGTTGAGTTATTTTGAGGGGACAGCTAATTTATACAAGCTGTACACTCACTACTTTACATTGGAGCAAAGTGTTATTTCTTCAGTGTTGTCACATGATAAGATATAATAAAATATTTACAAAAATGTGAGGGGTGTACTCACTTATGTGAGATACTGTATATGGACTTTGTTGCACTTTATATATTGCACAGAATTCTGATTTATGCACGTTTTTTCATTTATCTGTTGATGTATATAATTATAATTATATTTTGATTTATATGCAGTTTTGTTTCATGATACAGCGCAACACTGTAATGCCCCGTACACACGGTCGGATTTTCCGACGGAAAATGTCCTATCGGACAATGTTGTCGGAAATGCCGACCGTGTGTGGGCACCATCTGACTTTTTCCGTTGGATTTTCCGACGGACAAAGTTTTATCTCCTGCTCTCAAATTTTCCGACAACAAAGTCCGATCACGCAAATTCCGATCGTGTGTAGCCTAGTCCGACGGACAAAGTGCCACGCATGCTCAGAAGAAATTCTGTGACGGAAGCGCTCGGTCAGGTAAAACTACCGTTCCTAATCGACACAGCACATTCATCACGCTGCAATGTTAAAATGTGTTTAATGCAGCGCATTCTCTTTTTCTTTACAATGCAAGAAGAATGAAATTTTTTAGCTGCTCATTATTCACACTGACTTCTCACAAACGTATTTCTTTATTCTTTTTCCTTATTTCTTGGCCAGATGTTTTTTATTCGTCAGATCTTAAGAAGGTTTATTTGTTGATTTGTCATTTATAGTGTTTTTTTTTTTTTTTTTTTAATCCAGATTTCCTGTTTTTTTTTTTTTTTTTTTTGTGGGGGGGGGGGGGGGGGGGGGGGGGGGGGGGGGGGGGGTGTTGTGTGTCTCAACTTGTCCCAACACCATTATTATCATTTGTATTGTTTGGCTAAATTCACTAGGAGGTTGTTTGTTGTTGGTGCCCCTTGTTAATTTGACTTTATGATTTGTGAAATGTACCTGCCTACTCACAAATAAACTGTCCTTTTTGAAAAGTAAAACACATAGGCAAGGATTTATTGTAAATCAAAAATTACCTTTATTAGGTGTCAGCAACAAACAAAAGAGGAAGGCAGCGATGGAGAAACTGGGGAAATTTGCAAAGCCTTTGACCCCCCCAAGGCAGACATCAATTTTTTATGTTCAAAAATTGGTGGCCTGAGGAGTACGTATCTTAAGGGAGTTCAATCTGGTCCTGAAGTCCAAAACATCCGGAACTGCAGCAGATGCCATCTATGTCCCAAGGCTGTGGTCATACGAGAGGCTCCATCTTCTTTCAGACCAGACTGAATCCAGGGCGTCACACTCTGGTCTTCCTTCCACGCTTCCTTCCAGGCTGTGGCTGTCGTGCTGGAGGTGTGGCAGAAGGAGGAGGAGGAGCATGGTCACTCTCGCAAACATGTGTTGTTGGGGTCATTTCCCCAGCCACCCCCTTATTTAGTATTTTGAGAATGACCTCCTCACACATGCTGCGTTGCCCACCTCCATCTCTTTCAGCTTTGTGGCAGCCAAGGCAGCAAAGGCCTCTTCATAGGTGGGTGTGGCATGTAGTGCCACTGAAGCCTCCCTGATCAGCCGGAGCGCTGACTCCCCCACCCCCCCCCTTTCTGGGCCTTTTGTAGGGAAGGCGGAGGGGAGGAACTTAGGATCGAGTCAGGCTCCTAGGCTTGCCCACCTCTTGGCTGCCACTTACCCCTGCCTCCTCCTGGCTGCCACTTACCCCTGCCTCCTCCTGGCTGCCACATTCCACAGCCACCTCCTGGCTCCCGCATTCCACAGCCACCTCCTGGCTGAGGTCTTCCTGTGTATGAAAAAGGGACATAGTTTAAGTTATTGGTTCATCAAACACACACAATTTTCAGCTATTGACTTTTGCAAAATGTTTACAAATTGAAAACCATACAATTCTCAGCCCAGCAGTTTAGATTCTTGCCCAAAATGTCTCCAACACTGTCTGTTGATATGTAAAACTCTTTAGCAAATAAGCAATTTTGGATCCTAAATTAAGTGAACATCATTCATTTTTCAACAAAAAAAGTGTAGAAAAATACTATACCTGGCTCAAGCTGGGCTCCTCCACATCTTCCTGACTGGAAGGCCCAGGTTGGTCCTCGAAAGCCTCATCAGGGGTGGAATGCGTGGAAGGAAAGATGGAAGGAAGAGTCGAGAGTGAGTCCCTAAAAATCAGCCTGGTCTTTGAGAAAATGGAGCCTCTCGTAGTACCACAGCCTGGGGACATATACCTCATCTGCTGCAGCTTCAGATGCTTGGGACTTCAGGACCTTATTGCGCTCCCTGAAATACGTACTCCTCAGGCTGCCAATTTTGGTTCTTAACTTCTCAATGGTTGCCTTGGGGATCACCGGCAATACAAATTCCAGCAGTTTCTTCATCGCTGCCCGCCTCTTTTGTTTGTTGCTGTACAGTGGGTGCTTGGCCTGCCACAAAAGGGGCATTTCCCTGAATTTATCAATGAACAGGGGGAGGAAGCTGACGTCATTGAAGCCATCCATATTCTCTGCAAGACACAACACCAGACAAAACACTAAATAATGTCAGGCTAAACTCTCCTAATCTTCTCCATAAATAAGCCTCAATGTATAAGCAGTCTAGGCTAGTGATGTACCAAGTTCAAATCTTCCCTTGTTATAGCGATCGTCTCGTTTGTCAGCTCTTTCTCCCCTCTGCTCACAGATCGTTGGTACGACACATGCGTGTGACGTTTAATATACAGTGCGCATGCGTGAAACTCCGCCCGCCCCTGACGATCTTTCTCGTCTATTCCCCACCCCTTCTCTTTACGGCGCAGTGGGGAGAGCACATGGCGGGGACACAGCAGGTGCGCCCTAAATATTCCAGCAACGAGGAGGAGGACGAGGAAAGCCCGGAGGCAGAAACATCACGATCCCGGAGGCTAAAATTTAAGGCGTCAAATATGTCTTTTGGAGAAATGTTGGAGATGGTGGACATATTGAAGAGAAGCGACTATGATGGGAAGTATGGGCCTTACCCCAACCCAAATGTCAGAAAGGCCAAGATCATGGCTAAAGTTGTGAAGAGGCTGCACAAGAATTTTGGGGTACAACGATCCAAGGATCAACTGGTCAGACCTGAAACTGAGGGAGCCCGATCAGTACAGAAAGATCAAGCGAGTTCTTCAAAAAAGTAAGTAGTTGTCGTGTGTTCATCTTTTTTTTTCTTGCTTGCATACTGCTGCATGTGCTTTGTTTTTCAATGTTGGACATTTGAAAATGGCCACTTTTATGTTCGTGTGTCCATTCGATCGTACTCAACCTCAATCGTTTGGCCACTTATAATACGATGTTTGGTGAAGTTGGAGTGAACTACATTGTTTCAGGCCTGTTTTTAGTCAAAGGAAGTTTGTTGTCTATAGAGCTTTTTTCAAGAATGAAATGCATATTTCTTCAATGTAAAGGAGAGGTGACTCAGTAGCTGTTTACACATCTGGACTCTAGAGCACTAGTGCTGGGACACCCAAACCCCCTTTTTATTATGTTGTCCCACACATGTGCTCCAGTGGATATTATAGGGGTGTCTCCATCTGACAAACTTGCAACCAAAAGGTAGTAAGTATTGTACCTTTACAAAGTGACAACATTAATGTTGTTGTCCTTTGAACCTGGCCACAAACCACTATTGTACGTCACTTCAGATTTCCTATTTCTGCCCTTATAGATTGGTGTGCTAATTATTCCTTTTGTACATTCTCATAGGGGAGAGAAGACTCGGGACACCAGGAACCCCACACCTCCCAAAGAAGGGGAAATACCAACACCAGAAGCAGAGGAGGAGGAGGAAGGAGAGATTGTAGAAGTTGGAGAACTTGTTACCACAACAGGTGAGTGTCGGAGACCACAGCTACAGGTAAGCTAATCAATGTATGCCTGCATCTTAAAAATCCCCCTTTTGTTTTTGTTTTTAGGTGATGTGGATGTTGTGGAAGAAGAATCGCATTTTACCAGTGAAAGTGCACACGTCCTCATCGGGGAGATAATGGTGTGCAATAGAGATCTAGATGATATCAAGAAAAACATCAATGATGTTCAACAAAAAATTAAGAACATCATTGATGTTTTAGGGAAAATATGAAACCACACAAATGACTTATCACACATTTGTGGGTGTGTAACCCCAAAATTTTTACGTCACAACTTTTCAAAATTTGGAAGATACACACAGTGTGCCAACATGTGCTAGCTCCCATCATGGTTGATCAATGACAACGTTTTGTGGGTGCAACCACTTTACTAACTACTAAAGTGGGTGAGGTGAAGGGGTTGCACCCCCAAAACACGTCCATTGATCCCCATGATGGGAGATTGCACATTTGGACATTCTAGGCATGTGTTCTTGCCTCAAATGCCAATTTAGAACCCCAAATTGTGTGCATGTTCGAAATTTAGCTTTTCCAGGGGTGACACCCCATGTGATGAAGGCACGATCAAACACACTTTAAACATAGTCATGTCTGATCTTGTCTTCACTTTTCAAAGTTGAACTTTGTAAGTTCCTATGTTCAGTATGTTTTGTTTAGCTACATGCCTGGTTTACACAAATGTGCCATGTTAGTAAAGAATGTTCTAAATACCAAAGATCTTTTAAGTTTACAAAACCATTTTTGAAAGGCACTTGTGAATGTGTTTGAAGTAAAATTTTAACCTCTAAACAATGTGCGGCTTCCTTATTTCAAACCCCAAAAGCATTATTAGCGCCAAAAGTAAATGAATTTGGTGACAATGGGTGTTATTTACTAAAGGCTATTCCACTTTGCACTGCAAGTGTAGTTTCCGGTGCACTTTTGCAGTGCACTTGTAGTGCATAGTGGATTTGTCTTTTGGAAATGACACCCACAGTGCTTTGTAATAAACCACCTATCACGCCATTTTCAGGAATACACACATTTCTGTCATGGTGATGAAAAGGAGTATTTTTGGTGTCAGTTATGCACTACATACCTTACCTAGAAAAACTATTATGTATCAGACCCACAACATGAGAAGATTATTTTTAGGAAGAAGAGACTGTAACCTCC
Organism: Lithobates sylvaticus; assembly: GCA_028564925.1. Taxonomy (NCBI): domain Eukaryota; kingdom Metazoa; phylum Chordata; class Amphibia; order Anura; family Ranidae; genus Lithobates; species Lithobates sylvaticus. The sequence goes on along the minus strand of CM053037.1, from coordinate 111,812,862 downwards.
TCTCACCAAGAAAGTGCATTCCCACTGTTGAATATAAAGGCCCAAAAAGAAAACAAAAAATAAGCTAGAACACACCTACAAGAAACACAAGCAGTAAATGAGAAGAAATCTTAGTTCAGGTTCCAAAATATTTTTATTAAAAAATGCCTCTCACACATCGTCAGGCATATCAATGGCCCCCCTACCCACAAAGTACTCCATATACGTCTCGCAGACTTTGCGGGCATTTAGGGGGGGCAAGCCAGGACGTGCAGCTTGAAGGGCTGTGAGGTTGTCATTTGTAGGCATGTCGACATCAGGGCCAACAGACACAACAATGTGGTTGAGTTTATATTCCGCCATGTTGATAGGTGTCAAAAAGAGGCGGAAGCGGCTGGCCATGATCCCAAAGGCGTTCACCACCATGCGGGCTCCGGACAGCCGGTAATTGAAGACCCTCTGGTCCGGGGTGAGGGTCCTCATCGGGAAGGGCCGCATCAGATGGCTTGACAACGCAAACGCTTCATCCGCGACAAAGACGAAGGGGAGTCCTTCAGCATTCTCCTCTGGAGGTGGCAAGCACAGACTGCCACTCTGGAGACGCCAGTTAAACTCCGTGTGCGCAATGGCACCACCATCCGAGATCCGGTCATTCTTCCCCACGTCCACATACAAAAACTCGTATGTCACCGACACCACCGCCAACATCACTATACTATGAAACCCCTTGTAATTATAATAGTACGACTCCGAGTTGGGGGGTGGGACGATGCGGACGTGTTTCCCATCAATTGCACCTCCGCAGTTAGGAAAGTCCCAACGGCTGGCAAAGTGGGAGGCCACAGTCTGCCATTCTTGTGGCGTTGAAGGAAACTGGGGAGTCAAACAAGAAAAAAAATTAGTCAGTTTGCACATAAACATTGCAAGCAGATTAGACAGAAACATTTTGGAACAAGATTAGACTAAAATTTAACCAAGAAAGTATTTGCAAACCAAAGTACAAGGTCCCCTTAGCAGATTACTCACCCACATCACTCCCCCCACTTCTGATGGGCCATTGACAAAAACTAGGGGTTTGGGGGGGATTGGACAGGTAACCCTCTCCACTTCATTGAGAGCCGAATGGCTCAATAATGTGTGATAGTTTGGCCAGACCCTCCTTACTTAACACTATTGGCGGCCCACCGGAAAGATAAAAGAAGATTCCTAATCCCAAAAAAAAAAAAACATAAAGGGAAGCACATTTTGACATTCTGCAATTACCTATCAAGCTAATAATAGGAGGAAAAAACAAAAAACCCAACAAAAAAACATTTAAAACTATTGAGCCAGCCCCTTGCACTACATGCTTTGCTGAATTCATCTCTAAATATGACCACTATAAAGAGGTAGGTATATAGTGTGTATTGAGCTTGGCAAAGCCAGCAGATAGAGGATTGGTATCATCTGACCGAGCAGTAGGGATGAGCCGAACACCCCCGGGTTCGGTTCGCACCAGAACCCGCAAACGGACCGTGTAAATTTAAGAACCCTATTAGTTACAATGGACGCGAACGTTCGAAATCAAAAGTGCTAATTTTAAAGGCTAATATACATGTTATTGTCATAAAAAGTGTTTGGGGACCTGGGTCCTGCCCCAGGGGACATGTATCGATTCAATTTTTTTTTTTTTTTTTTTTAAACGGCCGTTTTTTCAGGAACAGTGATTTTAATAATGCTTAAAGTGAAACAATAAAAGTGTAATGTTCCTTTAAATTTCGTACCTGGGGGTTGTCTATAGTATGCCTGTGAAGGGGCGCATGTTTCCCGTGCTTAGAACTGTCCCTGCACAAAGTGTCATTTTTGCAGGAAAAAGAGCTATTTAAAATCTCCCGTAACACAGAGAACAGTCATTCATTGAAAGTCATTGATAAAAAAATTAAAAAAAATAAAAGCGTGGGGGTCCCCCAAATTCAATTACCAGGCCCTTCAGGTCTGCTATGGATATTAAGGGGAACCCCGGCCAAAAAAAAAAATTGGCGTGGGGTCCCCCTCAAAATCCATACCAGAACCTTGAGGTCTGGGATGGATTTTAACCACTTCAGCCCCGGACCAATTGGCAGCCAAAGGACCAGGCCCCTTTTTGCGATTCGGCACTGCGTCGTTTTAACTGACAATTGCACGGTTGTGCGACGTGGCTCCAAAACAAAATTGGCGTCTTTTTTTCCCACAAATAGAGCTTTCTTTTGGTGGTATTTGATCGCCCCTGCGGTTTTTATTTTTTGCGCTGTAAACAAAAATAGAGTGTCAATTTTGAAAAAAATGCAATATTTTTTGCTTTTTGCTATAATAAATATCCCAAAAAAAATATATAAAAAAAACATTTTTTTCCTCAGTTTAGGCCGATACGTATTCTTCTACATATTTTTGGTAAAAAAAAAAAAATCGCAATTAGCGATTATTGATTGGTTTGCGCAAAAGTTATAAACGTTTACAAAATAGGAGATAGTTTTATAGCATTTTTATTAATATTTTTTTTTTTTTTTACTAGTAATGGCGGCGATCAGCGATTTTTATTGTGACTGCGACATTATGGCGGACACATCGGACATTTTTGACACATTTTTGGGACCATTGTCATTTATACAGCAATCAATGCTATTTAAATGCATTGATTCCTGTATAAATGACAGTTGTAGTGAAAGAGTTGACCACTAGGGGGAGGGGAGGGGTTATGGGCTCTGACGTGTGTGTGTTTTTTTACATTAGGGGGCGGGGCTGACGTCTGACGTCATTGATCGGCTTTCCCGATGACCGGGAACAGCCAATCAATGACAGGCAGAGTAGGAAGCGCGGGGAGAGGTTTGTTTACACAAACCTCTCCCCGTTCTTCAGCTCTTCCCCTTCGGGGTTGTGGGGAAGAGGCCCTTGTCCTCATCAACATGGGGACAAGGTGCTTTGGGGGTCTTAGACCCCCAAAGCATCCTCCCAATGTTGAGGGCATGTGGTCTGGTACGGTTCAGGCGGGAGGGGGGGGCGCTCTCGTCCCCCCCCTCTTTTCCTGCGGCCTGCCAGGTTGCGTGCTCGGATAAGGGTCTGGTATGGATGATTTTGAGGGGGACCCCACGCCATTTTTTATTTTTTTTTTTGGCTGGGGCATGCATACTATAGACACCCCCCAGGTACAACATTTAAAGGAATATTACACTTTTATTGTTTCAATTTAAGCATTATTAAAATCACTGCTCCTGAAAAAACGGCCGATTTTAAAACATTTTTTTGCATTGATACATGTCCCCTGGGGCAGGACCCAGGTCCCCAAACACTTTTTATGACAATAACATGCATATTAGCCTTTAAAATTAGCACTTTTGATTTCGAACGTTCGCATCCATTATAACTAATAGGGTTCGAAAGCTCGCGAGCCGAACCCCCCGTGTTCGGCTCATCCCTAGTCTCCACTGATGCTTTATCACCAAATTGTCAAACTCCGATTGTCATTGGGACAGAAAGTGAGGTGAACAGGGGCACAGACAGCAAAACAAATTTTACAGGGGTGATAACTCTTCCCTATGTTATCCAAAAAGCGTAAAAAAAAATTTTTTGGCTGGAGCTACACTTCCAAAATGCACCTGTTCCAAATTACAAACAGATTCAACTTAAGAACAAACCTACAGCCCCTGTCTTGTTTGGACCGCCTGTATACTGCTGTTCAGAGTATATAGGGCCTGGGGGCCCTACGCCTTTTCTTTTTTTAATTTGGGTGCAGAGTTCCCCTTAATATCCATACAAGACCCAAAGGGCCTGGTAATGGGCTGGGGGGGGGGGGGTACCCATGCCGTTTTTCTCAATAATTTTCATCCATATTGCCAGGGACCCTCTCGTCCCCCCCTCTTTTCCTGCAGCCTGCCAGGTTGCGTGCTCGGATAAGGGTCTGGTATGGATTTTGAGGGGGACCCCACGCCATTTTTTTTGGCTAGGGTTCCCCTTAAAATCCATCCCAGACCTCAAGGGTCTGGTATGGATTTTGAGGGGGACCCTACGCCATTTTTTTTTTTTTTTTTTTGGGCTGGGGTTCCCCTTAATATCCATCCCAGACCTGAAGGGCCTGGTTATTGAATTTGGGGGGACCCCCACGCTTTTTTTTTTGTTTTTTATTAATGAATGACAGTTCTCTGTGTTACAGGAGCCATCAATTCATTAGCCGCGAGTGCTTTTAAATAGCTTTTTTTCCTGCAAAAATTACACTTTTTTGCAGGGAAAGTTCTAAGCACAGGAAACCTGCCCCCCTTCACAGGCCACCTATAGACACCCCCCAGATGTGATACTGCAATGCTGTTCTAACAGCACGCACACACAAATCCCCAGAAATAGAGCATATCTTGTCAGCAGTCAGCAACACACTGACACTGTGACTGAAACATAATATGCGAGGCCGCCGCCGCGGCGGCCTCTTATACCGTGGGGCGTGTACTAAAGCCCCTGAGCTATAATTGGCTACAGGCATCCTGCCTGTAGCCAATTATGGCTCTCCTCGCTGCCGGCGCTGTGATTGGCCAAGCATGCGGGGTCACAGTGCATGCTTGGCAAATCATCAGCCAGCATTGCACTGCGACTAGCGCAATGCATTGCGGGCCGCTCGCATCACACGAATTTGAGCGGCCCCAATAGTTCTGGGCTCGCCGAGCGAGCGAACGCCCGGTGCTTGATTCGAACATGAGTTCGAATCGAACACCGGGCCCATCCCTAACTGTCACAAGCAGTGCCAAAATTTATAAGGGGGCAAAAGGGGCAGCTGCCCTGGGCCCCCTGACAGAAGGACCCCCTCTATACAAAAACTAATATTAAAAAAACAAATAATAATAAAATATTATAAAATATATAATAATAAAAAAATTACTTTCTTTTATTACATTTTTTCTTTGGAAGTAATATTTTGCCGGCCATGATCTGTAAAAGTTTTGACTCTGGACTGTGTTTTTGTATTGTGTTTGTGTTTTAAAAACTAATTTTGGTAGCTCCAGTGAAGCACGCATAGAGCATTATGACTACGTGTGTGTGTGCATGTATGACCTCACAATGACGTTGTATCATGCATTTTAAGAATGTGTGACTGCCATTGAGAATGTAAACCAACTCTGTGTATAAGGGGCCCACAGAACCTGAAGTACAATGGACCCTCCGAGCTGGGTTGCTCACCTCCCACAGCTTATTTTACTCACAAAACATGGTAAATTTACTGACGGAACACTTTTTTTTACTGACAACCTGAAAAATTACAGAGCTCCTATTAAAAAAATAAGACAATCGATATTCAAATAGTATAAGCACAATATGGAAACACTGACAATGCACTTAACAAGTAATTTGCCTGGTTTACACTTACAAAAGTCAACACGGCATGACAAAGTATCAGCCCCTGATACACAGACAGTTGTAAAAGTCACTGACTTTTACAAACTGTCAGTAAATTTATTGATGGTTGGCAACCCTGTCCCCAGGCATATTATAAATAAAATGTGTGTGTGTGTGTGTGTGTGTGTGTGTGTGTGTGTGTGTGTGTGTGTGTGTGTGTGTGTGTGTGTATGTGTATATATGTATATATATATATATATATATATATATATATATATATATATATATATATATATATATATATATATATATATATATATATATATATATATATATATATATATATATATATATATACACACACATATATTACAGTCAGACTGGTATGTATGTATGCATGTATATACACATACACACACAGTGCATTCGGCGTAGCATATATATATATACAGTGCATTCGGCAGTGTGCAGTTTCTAATACAGTGCAGGTGGTGTACACAGTATATAATACACTGTAGGGGTTAAAAAAAATACCCATCATGTCTGGAAGGCCTCCAAGGAGAGGCAGACGCTCACAGGCCACTAAAGGAGGGCGAGCAGCCTCTGAAATAATATTTAATAGCAGGGTCCGTTCCTGCACCCAACAAGAGTAACTGTGAGGGGTTACAGTGTTCTGCCACCACCAACACCTAAGGCACAATTTTTCAGCAGAGTATATAGTGCAGTCTGTATAGTCTATATACTGCAGTTCAAAATATATAGTGCAGTCCGTGTAGTATATATACTGCAGTCAGTCAGTTCAGAGTATATATATATATATATATATATATATATATATATATATATATATATATATATATATATATATTCAGAGTATATATTGCACTCAGTGTATAATACAGTGCAGGGTATATAGTGCAGTGTACAATATAGTGTATTAAAGTGGTTTAGGGGAACCCAATGACAGAATTAAGGAAAATACGGCATGGGTTCCCCCCATCCCAAAGGGCCTGGTATGGATCTTGGGGGGGGGATCCCCACGTTATTTAAAAATAAAAACAGAAATGATGTGGAGTTCACCTTAACCACTTGCCTACCAGGCACAAACACCCCCTTCCTGACCAAGCCATTTTTCAGCTTTCAGCACCGTCGCATTTTGAATGACAATTGCGCGGTCATGCAAGGATGTACCCAAATAAAATTTTTATCATTTTTTCCCCACAAATAGAGCTTTATTTTAGGGGTATTTCATAACCTCTGCAGTTTTTATTTCTTGCGCTATAAACAAATTAAGAGGGACAAGTTTGAAAAAAAGCAATATTTTTTACTTTTTATTATAATAAATATCCAATTTTTTTATTTTTTTTTTTAAACAAATTTTTTCCTCAGTTTAGACCGATACGTATTCTTCTACATATTTTTTGTAAAAAAAAAAAAAAAAATCGCAATAAGCGTTTATTGATTGGTTTGCGCAAAAGTTATAGCGTCTACAAAATAGGGGATAGATTTATAGCATTTTTATTATTATTTTTTTTTTACTAGTAATGGCGGTGATCTGCGATTTTTATCATGACTGCGACATTGCAGCGGACATATCGGACACTTTTGACACATTTTTGGGACCATTCACATTTATACAGCGATCCGTGCTATAAAAATGCATTGATTACTGTATAAATGTGACTGGCAGGGAAGGGGTTAACACTAGGGGGCGCTGCAGGGGTTAATATGTTCCCTAGGTAAGTGATTCTAACTGTGGGGGGGAGGGGACTGACTGGGGGAGGGGACCGATCGGTGTCCCTATGTACAAGGGACACACCATCGGTCTCCTCTCCTCTGACAGGACGTGGATCTGTGTGTTTACACACACAGATCCACGTCCTGCTCAGTTACCGGGCAATCGCGGGTGCCTGGCGGACATTGCGGCCGCCGGGCACGCGCATCGGGTCCCCAGCTATGCGGCGGGCGCGCGCCTCCCGCGGCGCGCGAGCGCCGTCATACGACGGCTACCCGCCACAAGAGCTGCACCGCTCCACCGTCATTTGACAGTGGGCGGTCAGCTACAGGTTAATATACATACCAGACCCGAAGGGGGAACCCATTCGGTTTTTTTAAATGATTTTTTATGTATATTGCCAGGATCTGGCAATACATTACAGCCGTGAGCAATTTTAAGGCCCCTTTCACACGGGACGGATCCGTATTGATCCGCCCCGTGAAGATCCGCTGCTCAGCGGGGATCGCTCAGCTGTTCCCCGCTAAGCCGGCGGATGACAGGACGGTCCCTGGACACTGTGCAGGGACTGCCCTGTCAGATCTCTGCTCTCCTCTATGGGGGATCGGATGAACACGGACCGGCTGTCCGTGTTCATCCGATCCGCTCTGCAGACAGATGGAAAAATAGGGTTTTCCTTCGTCTGCAGAATCGGACAATAGCGGAGGCGGACGATATCGGGTGTCAGCGGATGCTCACCTGCTGACACCCTCTATCCCATAGGGGTACATGTATGTCCGTTTTTCATCCGAAAACGGATGGATGAAAAACGGACATACGGTCCGCATGTGTGAAATGGGCCTAAATTTCATTTTTTTTTCTTCATAAATTTCATTTTGCTGTGGTACTTTTCTAAACATGGAAAACATTTGCTGCTTTACAGGCAGACTAGGGGGATCGCCCAGGCATGATTTTTAAAGGAATATTTAATTTTTATTGTTTCACTTTAAGCATTCAATTAAAATCACTGCTCCTGAAAAAAAACATCAGTTTTAAAAACTTTTTTTTGCATTGATACATGTCCCCAGGGGCAGGACCCAGGTCCCCAAACACTTTTTATGGCAAATAAGCCTTGAAAATTAGCACTTTTAATTTTTCACATTCGTGTCCCATAGACTTTAACGGTGTTCGCACACATTTCTTGTCTGTTCGCAAGTTCTGGTGCAAACCGAACTGGGGGGGGGGGTTTGGTTCATCCCTAGAGACCACTAACATACGGCACAAGATGATTGAAGACCACTCTGACAAGAAAAATGAGCACTAGAGGACAGTTACAGTGCAAAAGATGACCAGAGACCAATGACATGCTGCACCTGAAAATTAGAGATCCTTGACCCAGATGCTGCAGGAGATGACTACAGACCACCATCAACATGCTGCAGAAGATGTCCGAAGATTATTGCCATGCTGCAAGAGATGACTAGAGACTACCAACATGCTACTGATGATGACTGAAGACTGTTAACATGCAGCAAATGAGGACTAGTGGACACTGACATGCTGCAAAAGATGATTAGAGACCACTGGCATTTTAGAAGCGATACCTAGAGACAAATGACATGCTGCACGTGAAAACTAGAGACCACTGACATGCTGCAAGAGATGACTAGATACCACTGAGATGCTGCAGGAGAAAGGCTATAGAACATGCTGCAAGAGGACTATAGACCATCAACATTCTACAAAGGAGTGATTAGAGACAACCAAGTATTGCTGCATATGGAAACAATGAAAGTTCTAATAGTGTTTTTGTGTATTTAGTAGTTAATATTTCTTCCTGCTTTAGTGGCTTCCAGAATCCCCCACTCCTTATAAATCTGTGACAGCAAGAAGAGCAATCAGCCCAAACCCTCCCCACACCTCTGTGCCTTTGATTCCTGTGTCATTCTTTAATGCTGTGCTGACAGCTGCCTACTACAACCTCCTCCCTCCTCCTACTAGCAGAACTATTTCTCTCTTCCACACAGCTGGGTGGCATGAAACTGAGATAACTGGGGCATGTGTACCTGTGTGCTGAACACTCACTGACAGTACAGAGCCAGCGCCAATCTTGGACTCGGCAGGCTCTGGAAATTCTAGCAGGAAAGAGATTTTCTTTTAATGGATTCCTTGCTTCTGCTCATGAACAATACACACAGGAGAGAAGGCATTTGTTTTCATGGAATTTCTGTAAATATTAAGATGTGTGTCTACAAAAACATGCAGTCCGTCCATTATTAATCTATATAACAGAAGTTAAATATCAGGTGTATGTTTTTTTTTTATATACAATGAGAATGCTAGATGGGATAGGATTATTATAGAAAAGTATTAATACTAAACTCTATAATATGATCTCCAAATGCATCCCGTATTCAGCTCTACAAATTATAATGTCCACAAATTCACACACCCAACACAAGCTAGGGTTTTCAGCATGGCATACTTGGGGTATGGGGTATGTGGGAACACACAACAATCCACCTACCCTCCTAGAGTGCTGCATTCAGTGCCTGAATGGCCATTTGATAGGCAATGAGGGGTTGTGTATAGCTATGTGCAAGACATAAGTGGAGAAAATAGTGGGGCTACTAGTGGTGTGTGTGTGTGTGTGTGTGTGGGGGGGGGGTCTTTTAGTTGTAGACATGCAATATACAATATTAGGGGTGCTGAAATGAATTGCTGCATCGCGATTCGGGTGTCCCTGATGCAGCATCGATGCATGCGACCGTAAAAAACGATTGCCGAGTGACGTCACCCGACTTGCCCCACCCCTCCCGGGAGAGCACTCCAAGCATACTGTTAAATAAATCGTGTGTTGTGTGTGTACAATATCTCATGTGACTGCCCGACACGCCTCTCTGCTCTCATGTCTCACGTCTCTCCTAACGTCAGCGGAGAATTCTCAGCTCCGACCACTGGCTGTAGCTATCAGATCAGAAGAGAGGCAGGCGGGGCTGAGAATTCTCTGCTGACTTTAGTAGAGACGTGAGACATGAGAGCGGAGAGGCGGGCCAGGCAGTCACATCGGGGGTGGCGATGCTCGTGGTCGACGGTCCTGTGATGACCGCTGGCCACGAGCGATCATGGGCACGAGAGGCTGAACAGGGAAGTGTGTGTGTGTAAACACACAAATCCCTGTTTTGTAAGGAGTGACAGATCATGAGTTCCTAATAGCTAGGAACCAAGATCCGTCACTTCCTCTAGGTCAGTCCCCTCCCCCTACAGTTGGAAACACACACAGGGAACACAGTCAACCCCTTGATCACCCCCTAGTGTTAACCCCTTCCCTGCCAGTGACATTTTTACAGTAATCAGTGCATTTTTATAGCACTGATCGCTGTATAAATGCCAATGGTCCCATAAATGTGTCAAAAGTGTCCGTTGTGTCCGCCATAATGTCTCAGTCCCGATAAAAATCGCAGATCGCCACCATTACTAGTAAAAAAAATAAAAAATTATAAAAAATGCTATAAATCTATCCCCTATTTTGTAGATGCTATAACTTTTGCGCAAACCAATCAATATACGCTTATTGCAATTTTACATTTTTTTTTTTACCAAAAATATTTAGAACAATACATAGCGGCCTAAACTGAGAAAAATATTACCTTTTTTTGACAAAAAAAATTGGGATTATTATAGCAAAAAGTACAAAATATTGTGTTTTTTCTAAATTGTCGCTATTTTTTTGTTTAAAGCACAAAAAATTAAAACTGAAGAGCCGATCAAATACCACCAAAAGAAAGCTCTATTTCTGGGAAAAAAAGGATGTTAATTTTGTTTGGGTGAGGCATCGCATCGCAAAAAAATGGCTCGTCATTCAGCAGCCAAATCTTCCGGGGCTGAAGTAGTTAAGGGAGTGAGGTAATTTTTCATTCAAAGCGGAGTTCCAGTCAATTTTTTGTTTATTAATAGTCAGCAGCTACAAAAAAAGTGTATCTTCTGACTTTTAATAAAAAGACACTCACCTGTCCCACAATCCAGCGATGTGGCCACCCAAACCCTCCCTTCTCTCCCCCGCCTGTCCATGGCACTGGCAACACTACTGTGGGCATACGGCTGTAACAGCTTGCAGCTTCACAGCCAGGTGCGCATGTCTTACTGCGCTGTCCTGTATGGCTGGGCAATCTTCTGGGACCTGTAATGTGTCCCAGAAGATTGCAGGGAGGAAGATCGCCTAGGCGGCCCAAGCGGAAGTGGGAGCTCGTCGGTAATCATGATGCATCGCAGAATCGAATCGAATCAATTTGTCGACCAGAAAATTGTAATCAAATAAAATTGTGAGACCAGTGAAGATGCACACCTCTATACAATATATAGTATATTCTCTATGTATATGTACTGTATATGTAGCCCTCTTTGGGGGGGTTAGGAGAAATGGCCCTCCCCAACCAGGATTTTGTGCTAAAACCTGTAGGTAAATAAGAGAACCAGAAGCTTTGCTAAGTGGAAGAGTGGGATTGACAATAAAGTTGGCAGTGCCTCCACCCAGACCTCTGTGAACCTTCCTTGTAAATGAATCAGTAATCTAAGCAAAGTAATTTGAAGTAGAGCTATTGCAACCAGCAGATAATACCACAAGCGTAAAGATGCACACCAGTATATCATTTTTACAAGCTTTATATAACAAAAGATTAAGAACATTACATACATCCAATGTATGAACAGGTGTTATAAGTGTAGCACTGACCCCCGAAGGAGCTGCTGGTTTTATTGGGCTTACCATTACCTTCTTCACCTCGTCTCCGTCTAGGTTTTCCCGTGGTAGATGGCCCAAAGAAATGTAGAAACTGACACTTTATCTTCCTTTTTGGGTTATTTATTCAAAAGATAAAACAGTCTCTTAAATGTAGGGTAGAGGGTTAGGATGAAAGTTCAGGTACTTTGGAACTGCAAAGATAGGAAGTCTCTGATAGAGGAAAATCCAGAGAATAACTGTTTCACAGCTGGATTATCACAACCCCGGATAGACCTCCTCTCACTAGGCCTAGCAGCCTGTGAAGTGTAAGGTAAAGCAAAGTCTCTGCCACAGACTTGGTTGTAGAACACTTGAGCAAAAAGCCTCTGCCACAGACTTGGTTGTAGAACACTTGAGCAAAAAGCCTCTGCCACAGACTAGGTTGTAGAACACTTGAGCAAAGTCTCTGCCACAGACTTGGATGTAACTGCGGGACTTAGACAAATTTAGAGAGCTATCATACGGTACCAGTATCCCGCAGCCGGTCCGGCCATACCGTATGAGTGTAGATCCATTTAGTGTCCTTCAACTGAGCCTCCAGGCTCCTTCCGAGAAGCCAGCTTGGCGCATGGCCCTCTCCCGAAGAGTCCTCCCCTGGATGCTTCTCCAGGCCAAGTAGGACTCAGTGCTGCCCAGCCAGGCTGGTACTGAAACCATAATTTTGCATAATTAGCCCTAAAACCCAACTGTGGTTTCAGGAACATTAACTTTAAAAAAACACATAGCGTGTGCTCGTCAGGAGTCAGCGCTACATAAGCAAAAGAACCTGATAAAAGTCCTGTATAGTCGAGTATATATAGTTATTCCTTATTCCTCTATATGTATATTACAGCAAAGTCCAGTTGCAGAGGTCCCTGAGGATGATGCAGCATTTGTCTTTGTGTCAGAGACCTGAAATCAAGATCTACTGCGATGAGGAGACAATCTAGCTATTACCCAACCAGCCTGGGACTCTGTTATAGTTATCTGGCAATAGTCATATCTTCTGATCTGGTGTTTAGTAACATGAACAGGACATGTGGCTGAGATCTTCTCTCTCCACTTCTTCCTGCCAGGATCTTTTCCCAACAACCTCAGAGTCAGGAAGTGACATAAATAATACACTACATTGTGATACAGTGTAATAATAGTGGTTCACAGTAGAGGGCAGCAGATACTGTACATACATATATACAGTGGGTATAGAAAAGAACCATCCCCCTTTAAAATAATCACATGTATCACTACCCGGCAAGGGCCGCTGTAATATACGGGTCTTCTGTCCCACACCAAGGATGGCTCACCCTCACCTGGCTCTAAGGAAAACACCAATACACCGTTTAAACTTTTAGCTGGGCTTTATTAGAACTAGAACTAGAAATAAGCCCTGAAAAGAGATAAACTGATTAACAGAATACCAATATTAAATGCAATGATATAATACAAATGCTCAGTAAATTAAAACAGGATTGGTGTTCGTTCACTTTAACCGCCAGTGAGAGGCCTTGCCTGAAATGCATTGAGTGAGTGGTGAACAAAACTGTCAGTTGCGCAATACAAAAATAATGTTCAACAATTACCCAAAAGTGATATTACTGACAATAAAAGCCTATCTAGGCCTTTTATGTTCTAGCTAACCACTGGCCAGTGGGAATTCTCTACACACACACACACACACACACACACACACACACACACACACACACACACACAGAGTCTGCCAGTGAAGCAATATTTGTAATCCACAGAATGGGAAGGGGTATCTTTGCAAAGTGTCACATGGTAACAAAGATTAACAGATGTGGTGATCCACCTTCAGATAGAGCTGCATTAGCGGCATATAGGACCTAGCAGGATTAAGCAAGATCCACTCACATAAGGATGGCAGAAGATGTCCCACCATTAGATGCACTTGATATATCTTCCTTCCAGCAATTGGTAGATTGATCGCTGTTGCTGATCTCAGTCGACTGAATGGCGATGGGAGCAACACAGGCCACAGAATTCTCCAAAAAATATGATGATGATAATTGCTGCAGTACTGAAATTCATCTCTAGATTTCACTGCACTGTTAGCACATCTTCGGTAATCAGGTGAAAAATAGCAGAACGCGCTGCAAACTCCCTCACAGGCTCTGGAAGTGCTCAGGAGACAAGCACATGGGACACTTTACCCTGTCTGGCTGCCACAATGCCAGTCAGTGTCTCTCCTCTTGTGTCTTCCTCTCTCCCCCCCAATCACAGCTCTCCTATGCTGCTATCCAATCCTGTCCTTTCTTGTTTTTGTTGTTAGGGGTGGGGTTCCTTCTTAGCTACAGCAGTAACCAATCTGCCTTCAATCCTGCAGCTGTACCCAATAGAGTCTCTCCTGGGCTGCTAGCAGTTTAGCCAGAAAATGCAATGCAATGTTTCAGAGAGCAATACTCTGCATATATTACAGAGGCAATACTAAGCCAGTGCTACGCACATTTTGTTGCTTTGCAGCCTGAAATGAAGACAGACACTATTTTTGTTTTATCCAGCTGTATTTATTCAGTGCAACTTATAACATCCAAGTGAAAGATATGACACTTGTCAGGAGAAAAAAAAAAAGAATCACCAGTTTGGAAAAAAGGGCACCCCCCAAAACAATCTACCCCCTCCCCCACCTCCACCATGGATATAGGTAAAAGGAAAATGTTTAGGCTGGACAGTATGCATTTATAGAGAATGATCACAGATTGTGAGATGTCTCTCTCTCACCCCCTCATTCTCTCTCAACCACCTCTCTCTCTCTCTCTTATCCCCCCTCACCAACTCTCTCTCACCTCCCTCTCTTTCTCACCCCCCTCTCTCTCACCCTTATTTGGGGTGGGGGGGGTGACGCCATGTGTTACTGCACCAGGTTACACCATACCTAGTGACGCCACTATTACTAATTAATTGTATCTGTGCACAGGCTTTTTATTCAGTGAGTTGACTGATGCTCAAGGCTTCCTTTCTCACTCTGTGCATGGTAAATGCCAACAGGGCCGCTGATAGAAATCATAGGGCCCTGTACAGCCTACCTGACGTTGCCCCCTTCAGCCCCACCCTCAACCCCACCCCTGTCTCCGTCCTTGGCCCCTCCCCAGACCCCACCTTGAAACAAAGGTGCAATAAATGTGCATCCCTAACCTGGATAGGCTGGATGACATAGATGTATGTCATCCAGCCTGCACATGTCACCCTGCTGCAGTAAATGAACTGAAGGTGGGTGGCAAGCTGTTAAAGGGAAAAGGTTGGAGGTGGGTTCACACGACAGGTCTGATCAGGGCCACCTGTCCATTTTTCAGGTGGACCTGACCTGACCCTCCATTCACTACTATAGAGAGATGGATCTAAACAGACTTGTGTCCATTTACACACGCCTACCTTCAATCCCATCCGCAAAACAAAATAGAAAGGCATCTGTTCCCCTCCATCTAGTGGATCGGATTGGGGGGGGGGGGCAGTTGGGTGTAAATGGACACCCAGTTTGTTTACACCAGCCACCCTTAGAGCACAGTGTGCTGCCTCCGTGTCCACTCTGTATAAGCTGAGTGGACACGTTCCTGTCATCTGCCCACTCCGCTCAACGGAAGATCAGCGGACAGATCCCCCTCTGAACAAACTGATTTTCCCCAATGTGAAAGAAGCCTTGATAACAAACAGCAACACAGGCAGGCCACTTGGCCTCCGTAAGATTTACCCCTCTTCATGACCAGCCCACTGTAAAAAAAATAACTTTCTGCTATAAAACATATCCAATAAAAAAAAAAAAAAAAAATCAAATTTCTTCATCAATTTAGGCAAATATATATTCTGCTACGTTTTTGGTAAAAGAAATCCAAATAAGTGTATATTGATTGGTTTGTGAAAAAGTTATCAAGTCTACAAACTGTGATGTTTTGGAGAAGAAAGACCACATTGGGGAGTATGGGATTTTAACCACTTCAGCCCTGGAAGATTTTAGCTGCTGAATGCTCGGGCCATTTTTTGCGGTTCGGCACTGCGTTGCTTTAACTGACAATTGCGCGGTCGTGCGACGCTGCACCCAAACAAGACGTCCTTTTTTTCCCCACAAATAGAGCTTTCTTTTGGTGGTATTTGATCATTTCTGCGTTTTTTATTATTGTTGCGCTATAAACAGAAATAAAAGCGTAAATTTTGAAAAAAACACAATATTTTGTACTTTTTGCTATAATAAATATCCCTGTTTTTTTTTTTTTTCTTTTAACCACTTGACCACTGGGCACTTAAACACCCTTAATAACCAGACCAATTTTCAGCTTTCGGTGCTCTCACACTTTGAATGACAATTACTCAGTCATACAACAATGTACCCATATGACATTTTTGTCCTTTTTTTCACACAAATAGAGCTTTCTTTTGGTGGTATTTAATCACCTCCTGGGTTTTTTATTTTTTGCACTATAAAAGAAAAAAGACTGAAAATTCTGTAAAAAAATAAAAAAAATTTTCGTTATAAAATTTAGCAAATTTGTAATTTTTCTTTATACATTTTGGCCAAAATTTATACTGCTACATATCTTTGGTAAAAATAAGTACAAATTGGGGTATATTATTTGGTCTTTGTGAAAGTTTTAGAGTCCACAAGCTATGGTGCCAATATCTGAAAATGGATCACACCTGAAGTACTGACGGCCTATCTCATTTCTTGAGACCCTAACATGCCAGGAAAGTACAAATGCCCCCCAAATGACCCCTTTTTGGAAAGAAGACATTCCAAGGTATTTGGAAAGAGGCATGGTGAGTTTTTTGAAGTTGTCATTTTTCCCACAATTCTTTGCAAAATCAAGATTTTTTTTTCTTTTTTTTTTCTCACAAAATTGTCATATTAGCAGGTTATTTCTCACACACAGCATATGCATAGCACAAATTACACCCTAAAACACATTCTGCTATTACTCCCGAGTATGGCGATACCACATGTGTGAGACTTTTGCACAGTGTGGCCACATACAGAGGCCCAACATGCAGGGAGCACCATCAGGTGTTCTGGAGCACCCAGGACAATTCTGACATTTCTCTCCTACGTATGTAAAAATTATCATTTATTCTCTAGAAAATTACATAGAACCCCAAAACATTATATATGTTTTGTTAGCAAAGACCCTAGAGAATACAATGGCGGTCGTTGCAACTTTTTATCTAGCACGGTAGTTGCGCAGCAATTTTTCAAACGCGTTTTTTTGAGAAAAATAATGTTTTGTGCTTTACAAAAAACAAAACCGTAAATTTAGCCCAATGTTTTTGTATAATGTGAAAGATGAAGTTATGCCGAGTAAATAGATACCTAACATGTCACGCTTCAAAATTGAATACGCTCGTGGAATGGCGCCAAACTTCGCTACTTAAAAATCCCAATAGGCAACGCTTTTACATTTTTTACTGGTTACATGTTTTGAGTTACAGAGGAGGTCTAGAGCCAAAAGTATTGTTCTCGCTATAACGTTCGCAGCGATACCTTACATGTGTGGTTTGAACACCGTTTTCATATGTGGGCGGGACTTACGTATGCGTTCGCTTCTACATGCGAGCACACGGGGACAGGGACGCTTTAAAAAAAAAAAAAAATTTTTTATTGCTCATTTTACTTTATTTATTTTAGTTTGACACTTTTTTCCCCCCAAAATTTTTTTTGATCACTTTTATTCCTAATACAAGGAATGTAAACATCCCTTGTAATAGAAATATGGCATGACAGGTCCTCTTTACAGTGAGATATGGGGTCAATAAGATCCCACATCTCACCTCTAGGCTGGAAAGCCTGAAATAAAAATAAAAAAGATCCTGGCTTCGATCGCAACGAGTATTGCAGGGTGTATGGCTGTGTATCGCAGGGTGTATGGCAGGGGGTATGGCTGGGTATGGCAGGGGGTATCGCAGAGTATGGCAGGGGGTATCGCAGAGTATGGCAGGGGGTATCGCAGAGTATGGCAGGGGGTATCGCAGAGTATGGCAGGGGGTATCGCAGAGTATCGCAGGGGGTATCGCAGAGTATGGCAGGGGGTATCGCAGAGTATGGCAGGGGGTATCGCAGAGTATGGCAGGGGGTATGGCAGGGGGTATCGCAGAGTATGGCAGGGGGTATCGCAGGGGGTATCGCAGAGTATGGCAGGGGGTATCGCAGAGTATGGCAGGGGGTATCGCAGGGGGTATCGCAGAGTATGGCAGGGGTAATCGCAAGGGGTATCGCAGAGTATGGCAGGGGGTATCGCAGAGTATGGCAGGGGGTATGGCAGGGGGTATCGCAGAGTATGGCAGGGGGTATCGCAGGGGGTATCGCAGAGTATGGCAGGGGGTATCGCAGAGTATGGCAGGGGGTATGGCTGGGTACTGCTGGTTATCTATCCATCCATGCTCAGCCATCCCTCCATACCCTGCAATACACTGCAGGCTATTGCTGTGTATTGCAGGGTATGGAGGGATGGCTGAGCATGGATCGGTGGTGACTGCAGAGCAGGCTGTGGGCACTACAGATCCCGCCCACAGCACTGCTGCCACCGATCCCTCCCCCTCTCCTCTCACACTGTACCGATCGGTACAGAGAGAGGAACCGGCGTCATGAAATGACGCCGGTTTGCTTACATGTGATTGCTCCGTCATTTAACGGAGCGATCACGTGGTAAACGGCCGTGATGAGCGGCCATGATCCGTGATCCGCTGGGTCCTCCGGACCCGGCGATCACGGATGTTCTCCCCAGGGGGCGCGCAAGAGGGGAATTCTGCGAGGACGTCATAGTACGCCCTCCCAGAGTTAAGCAACCGCCCTGTAGCCGTCTTTTGGCTATGGGCCAGTTGTTAAGCGGTTAAAGAATTTTTTTTCTCTGTTTAGGCCGATATATATATTCGTCTACATATTTTTGGTAAAAAAATAGCAATGAGCGTTTATTGATTGGATTTTGCAAAAGTTATAGCATCTACAAAATATATTTATAGCATTTTTATAATTATTTTTTTATACTAGTGTAGCGATACCCCCAATTAAGAGGGCCGCAAGTTTGATTTGGGTCCCTGAGTACAGCTCCACCAACCCCCCGGCAATCTGCTCTACCCGCTCTGGCACAGTTAATAAACAGATAGATAGGTATGCACATATAAATATCACTTATACTCTAAGTGTAATGGACTCAAACTCACAGGCAGACTGCTAACTGAAATAACTGTCTTTACTTTTGGCAATGTGAAAAAAGAAATGGTAACATGCATTAATATTTGACATACAACACACGAGCAGGTCCCTGCAGTATGTACTACAAACATGTATACATATGTGACTGGACAGAAATGGGGAACGGAGCGCCACGTGTAGCGACCGTCTGCTAGGCACCCCTGAGGTGCAACAAATCTAACTGTGACTACCTAACGGACCAGGCCTGATCCCTAACAATGGAGCTCAGTCCTTGAGGGAACACAGTATTCTTCACCAGCACAAGAACTGTAGAGGTGGTGCACATGTAGAATTAAATGGTGTATTTGTAATCCACAAGAAAGAACAATCTTCTGATCTCTGAGGTGAATGGCCTTGGCAGTCTGATAGGCATAAAGTGTGAAATAACAGTATAAGATGAGCTTTCAGCTCGCTCACCACTCCGGATACCGTCCTTAGCTCCGGGACCTCCACTGGCGGTGTTCTGCCTCGTTCGTCACAGCCCCTGCGCTCCGGTCCTCCCTCTGACCGACCGTTCTCAGGCGAAAGTCTCCGTTCTGCACTGGCTGACAGTGAGGTGTGAGAGTCTCTCTCAGCCTGCTGCAAGGCCCAGGCTTCAGGCCTTCAGCAGTCCCGGTCCGCACAGGTGTCTCCTCTCTCTGTGATCCCTGCGTCAGAAGAGGAAGAGGCGGGCTTCCCCCCTTCCTTATATCACCTCCCCCATCAGCCCCTCGGGCGGAAACAACCAACCTCCCGGGAGCCTGGGGAATTATGGGAATCGTAGTCTTATCCCCTAAAAGGGGAACAACCCCGCTACACACTCCCCCCACTTTGAATCTTTGGTCCCCAAAGACATTGTTCAATCTACAAGCCTTTTTTGAAACAACACGTTCACATAATTCAGACAGAGGAGCCTCCCACCAATTATCATAGGGTGGGGAGCTGTCCTGTCTACAGGTCGCTTCAGTGAGGGCGACCTGTCTAACTGTGCCAGAGAGTGAGCTGGGGTTGCCCTCCACCAAATGGACAGTGGATGGGTCAGGGCGTTCAACACTCCTCCTTGCTGTCATAACAGAGTCCTCTGAACTTTTTCCCATTTGGGGGTAAGTTAACTTCTTGGGAGGCCTCACAACTCTGCGAGCTCTCTGTTCTCTTGGCACTTCAGGCACTGATACCACAGGTTCTTCTTCAGGTTCACACTCTGGTAGCATCACTGATTCTGGAACATCTACTTCCTCTTCTTCTGAGTAGAGGCCAGGGATATCTTCCCAGCACTCAAGCACATCACTGGTGGGAACGAATTCTATAGCTTCTGGGTTAAATGTTCCATCTTCCACATCCTCAGTAAGTGGAAGATCTATGGCGGAATTTCCTGGAGTTGAGGAAGGCCATAGCCATTCAAATTCTCCTTTCTCTTCTTCAGCCGGTTGGGGGCCTTGTCCCCCTTTAGTTTGGGAGGTCTGGGACCGAGTGTTGGGTCTGGGGGTATCCAGAATGGAAACAGATTCAGGTAAGTCTCTCACTGGAGGTATTCTGACTGCTTCAGTGAGTGGGAGCAAGTGATTCCTATGCCAGGTCTTCAAAGGCCCCACTCTCCCTTCTGGCTTCAACTTATAGACAGGCAATCCTGGTAGTTTTCTACAGATGATATATGGCTCTGATCTCCATCTATCAGCAAGCTTGTGTTTTCCAGGGATCCCTAGATTGCGTAACAGTACACGGTCCCCAGGCTGTAGGTCTTGTACTCGAACCTTCAGATCAAAGTTCCGCTTGTTTCGGGCCCCCCTCTGGTCAGAGGCCGCCTGAGCTTTCTCGTAAGCTATTTTCAAACTGTGCCTCAGTCTATCCACATATCCTTGGTGGGAGGCAGCAGAGGCATGGTCTAAGGAAATGCCGAAGGCCAGATCCACTGGCAACCTTGCTTCTCTCCCAAACATAAGCCGGTAGGGGGAGAAACCCGTCACATCACTGGTGGAACAGTTGTAAGCATGCACCAGAGCTGAAATGTGTTGGCTCCAATGTTGCTTCTTCTCTGTCTCTAAAGTTCCCAACATGTTCAATAGGGTCCGGTTGAACCTTTCAGGCTGAGCATCTCCCTGAGGGTGATATGGTGTAGTCCTAGTCTTCTCCACTCCCAAAGAGTCCAGTAGCTTCCGGATCAGGCGACTCTCAAAGTCCCTTCCTTGGTCTGAGTGGATTCTTTGTGGTAGTCCATAATGGACAAAGTATTTTTCTAGGAGCACTTTGGCCACCGTAGAAGCCTTCTGGTCCTTGGTTGGGAAAGCCTGAGCATAACGGGTGAAATGATCGGTTACCACCAGAACATTTCCCAATCCACTCAGATCGGGTTCGAGGCAGAGAAAATCAATGCATACCAGATCCATTGGGCCTTGACTCTGTAGATGGCCCATTGGGGCAGCTTGATGGGGTAAAGTTTTCCTCTGAATGCATCGTGCACAGGAATGGCAATACTCCTCCACTTCGGCCCTCATGCAGGGCCAATAAAACCGGTCTCTGACGAGTTGGAAGGTTCTCTCTGCTCCCAAGTGACCATGCTGGTCATGTAAGGCAATCAGCACAGTCTCTCGATGCTTTTCCGGGAGAAACAGCTGCCACTTATCTTTTGAGCTATCAGAGGGGCCCCTTCGGTAGACCACCCCCTGATGCACCTGTAATTTATCCAACTCTCTCCTCAGTAGGCGAGCCTCTTTGGAAGGGTGATGTCGAAGTCCCTCTGGACTTTTGTTTTCCAATGCTTCCAGGACCAATTTCCCCATGGGGTCTTCCAATTGGTCACACCTTAACTCCTTCTTGGACAGCTTCGACAGATACTCTTCTTCTAGTTGAGTTACCCCACAGTAGCATTTTGGGACTCCCACTGTGGTAACTCCTATCTCTTCAGCTCTGGATCCTCCTCTGGTTTGGAATTCAGCCCCCTGACAAAGGGCTCGCACTCTTTCTGGGGCCACTTGGGTCCAGTCTTCCCAGTCATCAGCCATTACATGAGACCTTCGGGACAGGGCATCTGCATCCCTATTTCCAGCCCCTGGCCTGTACTTGAGGCTGAAATTGAATCCAGATAACGCCGCCAACCATCTGTGTCCAGTTGCATCCAGCTTGGCGGTGGTGAATAGGTAGGTCAAGGGGTTGTTATCTGTCTTTACAGTAAATTCGGCCCCATAAAGGTAATCCTTTAATTTGTCGACTACTGCCCATTTGAGGGCTAAGAACTCCAACTTGTGGGTGGGGTAGTTCTTCTCCGAGGGGGTCAGGCTCCGGCTCACATAGGCCACTGGTCGCAGCTGATCTTCATACTCCTGGTAGAGTACTCCACCTAGGCCCTCATGGCTGGCATCAACATGTAGCTCATACGGTCTAGTGGGGTCAGCATAGGCCAAAACTGGGGCTGTGGTGAGACTCCTCTTCAAGGTTCTGAAAGCCTCTTCACACCTTGAGTTCCATTGGTCTTGAACCGACTCACCGGGCCTCCTGGGCCCCAAGCCATCTTCCTCTCCTTCTGTCTTGAGCAACTCGTTTAGGGGTTTTGCAATACGGGTGAACCCATCCACAAACCTGCGGTAGTAGGAGCAGAACCCCAAGAAAGATCGAAGTTCGGTGACTGTTGTGGGTCTTGGCCACGAAGTAACTGCCTCCAACTTCTCAGGGTCTGTAGCCACTCCTTTTTCAGACACTATGTGTCCCAGATAGTTCACAGAAGACTGGTAGAACCGGCACTTCTCGGGGGAAAGTTTGAGTCCCTCCTCACTGAGCCTCCTCAACACTTTCTCCAATCTGGCTTCATGTTCTTCCAAAGTTCTTCCAAAGACAATGACATCGTCCAGGTACACAAGGACTTCTATGAGGTTCATGTCTCCAACAGTCCTTTCCATGAGGCGTTGAAAGGTAGCAGGAGCTCCAGACAGGCCCTGAGGCATCCTGTTGAACTCAAAGAACCCTACTGGGGTTATGAAGGCAGTCTTTTCTCTATCTTCTGGATGCATGGGAATTTGATAGTACCCACTCTTGAGGTCCATCACACTGAACCACTTAGCTCCAGATAAACTCTGTAAGGCATCCTCTATCCTTGGCGTGGTGTACTGATCAGGAATGGTCCCCCTGTTGAGAGTTCTGTAGTCAATGCAAAGCCTCAACGACCCATTCTTCTTCTTGACCACCACTATTGGGGAGGCATAGGGGCTTCTGGACTCCTGAATCACTCCCGTCTTCTTCAGTTCCCCAAGCTGCTCCCTCAAATCCTCCAGATCTGCTAGCGGGACCCGCCTTACTCTCTCTCTGAATGGCTTGTCCTCTTGCATGCGGATTCGATGGGTGGCACTCCTCGCACACCCCACATCAAACTCATCTTTAGAGAAAATCTTCTCCCATCTGGTCAGCTGGGCCTTGGCTCTCTCCTTCCAAGCTCCAGGTAGGTTTGGGTTTTCCATGGAGAGTTTCTTCCAAACATCTTCTCCTTCACCCGTCCCTTTCACTTCTGACCAGCCAACTGGGACAGCAGGACTCACCTGTCCCAGCAGCATCCTGGCAGGGATCTCCACGGGCCGCTCTGTAGGGTTCCGCACGCTCACTGGGACTCTTCCTCTAGCCTTCTTCAATGCCTTGATTGGGATCACTTCCAGGCCTGAGTGACCCTCCATTGGGTCAGATTCCAGCATAACAAAGGGGCCAGGCTGCTCCCAATTAAGCTTCACCGTGGCCCTAAGGCAGGCTACCTCTCCGGGCTGTAGCACCGCTCCTTCTCTTCCAAGTCTCCACACCTTTCCTATCCCCTCATTTGGGGTCTTCTGCTCTAGGACCAACCGCTGGTAGGCCGCCTTCAGCATGGGGTGGATCTTGGGAGCTGAATGATTCTGCTTCTTTACAAGGGGGGTCAGGAGCCTTCTGACTAGATCCGTGTTTCATAGTTTCATAGTTTCATAGTTAGTAAGGTTGAATAAAGACATCAGTCCATCCAGTTCAACCTGAGCGAGTGTCTACAATTGTCCCCATCCCTGTACATTGCACACTCACACCAGTCCCTACCCTCAAGGAGCCCACAATCCAAGGTCCCCATTCATATGCTAGGGCCAATTTTTGGACAGAAGCCAATTAACCTACCTGCATGTCTTTGGATTGTGGGAGGAAACCGGAGTACCCGGAGGAAACCCACGCAGGCACAGGGAGAACATGCAAACTCCAGGCAGGAAGTGTCATGGTTGGGATTCGAACCAGCGACCCTTCTTACTGCTAGGTGAGAGTGCTAACCACTACACCACTGTGCCGCCCATATTCGTCCCTACCGTCCCTGCCGTGTTCGTCCCTATAATTAGAGAAGTCTTGCTGGTTCCAGGCGGGCGGGGGCACACCACTGCTAAGGTGTCAAACACTTCAGTCTTCCCAGCCACGGATGGGTCAAAGGTCAATTGTATGGGTAGGTAGCCATCATAGGGGAAACTCTGAGTTCCCAGCCCCCATATCTCCAGCTCCTCTATCTTCTGAATAGGCAAATGACTCAGGTATCTATCATAGAAGTCCCTGTACAATAAGGTCACTTGTGCTCCAGTGTCTAGGAGAGCCTGTGTGTATACTCCCTCCACTTGGATGGGTACAGTAGGAGATGGACCAACCAGCTCTTCTGGGTAGGGCCGAGTTGATGCTGTCTTCTTCTTTGGACTCTTTTCTTTCCAACTAGATTTGCGCTTTATTCTTTCCTGAGCCTGGTATGCATTAATTTTCTCCCTCTCTATGGGAGTACGAACCCGCTGAGGGACATTGTTATCTCTCATTTTTAAAGGTTCTCGCTTAGGGGTGCTGTGTCTCTTCGGAGGGGTCTTGCCCCCTCTCTCTGGGGTGTATTTTGGTTGCGGAACCCTGGGTTCCCTCCGAGGAGTTTGGTCTCCCCTCTTTCTTTTCATCCTATTCTTCTTGTAGCTCACTGAAGGTGATGGGCACCCGGTTGACTCCTTCACCGGGGCCCTCTGGAGTTTCCCGCCGGCTGGCGGCTATCTGTTTTCTTCCTCTTGGGACTGGAACATACAGCTGCAATATGGCCCACTCCCCCGCAGTTAAAACAGATCATCTCTCCCCAGTCAGGTGGGGATGCTGGTGCTGAAACAGTTGGAAATAATTCCCTCCTGCTTGCCTCTTTCTTGGGACTGGGCGCCTCTTTCGCCACCAGAGATGTCAGTATCTCCATCATCTGGGACATCTGCAACTTCAGAGCATCTACTTCTGTCTCTCTTTCAGGGGTTAAGGCCGACCTGACCATTGCCACTGGAAGTTTTGTAGGCCCCATTGCCGTTTTTTCCCGTTTCTCTTCCAACATGGCCTCTTCCTCTCTGACCATCTAAATGAGATCGGGGTAGTCCAGGCTCTTCCCATCCTGTCGGGTGCGTAGTACTAGTGCGACAGGGTCTAGGGGTTGAGCTCCCCTCATCACTTGCTGAGCACGGGCTTCGTCTACTTTCCCCGGATCTATCCCCTTCTTTAGGATAATCCTATGCAGGATCTTGTCTATACGTCCTATGTACTCCGACAGCTTCTCCCCTGTCTTCTGGTAACAGTGTTCCAGTTGATAGGTAAGCTCCGTGATTTTCTCTGTCCCACCAAACACACTCTCCAGGATGTCTAGATAATCCTGGGCAGTGCAATCTTTCTTGCTTGTCTTCAGGTTGCGTATGGCCTCTAAGGCAGGCCCTTTTAGGCTCTCAACAATCCTTTGCTTCTTTCTACCTTCTGGGACTTCCCATTCTTCTAAGGCCTGCGTGGCACCATCTAGCCACTCTTCAAATCCCTCTTCCCCGAGGGTACGGGTTTCCTCCCTGAAAACATCCAGAGTTTCCTGTATCCCGACATCGGGTAGTCCCCGGGGTCTCTTCTGCACTGAGTCACAATCTCCCCTAGGACAGCGCACAGTTCTGCACTAAGAGTGGTTTTCACAGGTGTGGGACTCTCTGTGTCTTTCTGCTCTTCCGCCTTCGGGGATAGCATGGTTTTCATTTGAAAACAGTCTCCCTTGCGCGGCAGCGCATGCAGCAATTGATAGGTCTGACCATCCAATGCTCGTATGCTTTGGCTCCTGAACTGCTCTGGGGTCTCACTTCTCCATTCTACTAGTGCGTATGTACACCCGGCATCATTTCTCATGTCCATTATCCATGCTTTGTGGCATGGGGATAAGGACATTATGAGCTGCTTGACTGCCTCTTCCTGCCATATCCCTGGCAGTTCAATGACTGCTGCTGCGGCTGGATCAGTGCCCCATATTGTGTACCACCGTCCCACTTCTATCGGGTCCATGCCGGTACCTTCTGGCGGGTTTTCCCGCTGTCTCAGGATCCCGGATTACGAGCCCCCCCGTGTAGCGATACCCCCAATTAAGAGGGCCGCAAGTTTGATTTGGGTCCCTGAGTACAGCTCCACCAACCCCCCGGCAATCTGCTCTACCCACTCTGGCACAGTTAATAAACAGATAGATATGTATGCACATATAAATATCACTTATACTCTAAGTGTAATGGACTCAAACTCACAGGCAGACTGCTAACTGAAATAACTGTCTTTACTTTTGGCAATGTGAAAAGAAATGGTAACATGCATTAATATTTGACATACAACACACGAGCAGGTCCCTGCAGTATGTACTACAAACATGTATACATATGTGACTGGACAGAAATGGGGAACGGAGCGCCACGTGTAGCGACCGTCTGCTAGGCACCCCTGAGGTGCAACAAATCTAACTGTGACTACCTAACGGACCAGGCCTGATCCCTAAAAATGGAGCTCAGTCCTTGAGGGAACACAGTATTCTTCACCGGCACAAGAACCGTAGAGGTGGTGCACATGTAGAATTAAATGGTGTATTTGTAATCCACAAGAAAGAACAATCTTCTGATCTCTGAGGTGAATGGCCTTGGCAGTCTGATAGGCATAAAGTGTGAAATAACAGTATAAGATGAGCTTTCAGCTCGCTCACCACTCCGGATACCATCCTTAGCTCCGGGCCCTCCACTGGGGGTGTCCGGCCTCGTTCGTCACAGCCCCTGCGCTCCGGTCCTCCCTCTGACCGACCGTTCTCAGGCGAAAGTCTCCGTTCTGCACTGGCTGACAGTGAGGTGTGAGAGTCTCTCTCAGCCTGCTGCAAGGCCCAGGCTTCAGGCCTTCAGCAGTCCCGGTCCGCACAGGTGTCTCCTCTCTCTGTGATCCCTGCGTCAGAAGAGGAAGAGGCGGCTTCCCCCCTTCCTTATATCACCTCCCCCATCAGCCCCTTGGGCGGAAACAACCAACCTCCCGGGAGCCTGGGGAATTATGGGAATCGTAGTCTTATCCCCTAAAAGGGGAACAACCCCGCTACACTAGTAATGGCGGCGATCTGCGTTTTTTTTTTTTACAGGACTGTGACATTATGGTGGACAAATGGGACACTTTTGACACACTTGTGTTTCTAACTGTGGGGGGGATGGGACTGACCTAGAGGAAATTACAGATCGTGATTCCTAGCTATTAGGAACTCACAATCTGTCTCTCCTCACAGAACAGGTATTTGTGTGTTTACACACGTCCCTGTTCTGCCTCTTGTGCCCACGATCACCCGTGGCTGACGGTCATCGCGACCATCGGCCGCGAGCATCGGCACCCCGCAGTGCAGCGGGTGCGCATCTGGCGGCGCACCTGCTATCCCGCTTAAAGGAGCCGATGTACAGCTACGATGGCTCGCGGGATCGTGCTGACTTGCCGCAGTATAATGACGGCAGCTGGTCGGTAAGCAGTTAAGGGTGCTTATTACTACAAATGGATATACCACAATAGATTTAGTAAAAGATATGTATTTTTATTTAAAAAGAAAATAACATTAAAAAAGTATTTTCCTTCAAGCAAACAGTACCTGGAAACCTTATACAGCACAAAACTTCAGATTCATTCTCTTCATTTATGGTCACTCTTATACCTCGCTCTCCTTTGGAGTCTTTGTACCCATGGATCAAATAGCATATGAAGAGGCTTGATCTTGGCCATATACAGCCCAGGTATTCACCGCTGTCAGCAGTAAACTATAGGCTCCCAGTTATCCATTTAAAATAATTTTTTTATAAAACACGGTTTTAAAATCATATACAAGTCATTGACTTGTACCTCTCTCTGCGGGTGACCCGGCTAAGTTTGGAGGTTTTGGTCGGCGGGACTTCCTGTGTCCTGAAATTCGCTCTGACCTCAGTTCTCCACTATAAATCTGGTGCTGAGTCCTCAAAATATTGGGGATAGAACCTTTGGTTGGGAAACCCCTGCTATCTACACGGATGCATCCATAAACAAAGTCCATGCATTTCCTGAAGAAGCTGCAAGGCAAAACATGTAGAACTATTGCGTGGAAAATTGCAAGAAGGAAGTGACTTTTTTTATGTTATTTTCTTTTGAAATAAAAATACATATCTTTTACTAAATCTATTGTGGTATATCCATTTGTAGTAATAAGCACCCTTAAAGTTCTATACTCCCTAACAGTGATGTAAGTAACTGAGTTAAAATAAACTGAGTTACGTAACTCAGTTACTTTAGAGGGTAACGAGTAATCTAACTAATTACTTTTCCCCTCATGGTAACTCAGTTACCATTACTTTGGCTTAGTTACCCCAATTACATCTACCGTCACTAGATGGCAGTAGTGTAATTCCGGTGTCCTGACGAAAAAGTTCCCCTGCCGGATAAGGACCCCCTGTACTGCGCAGGTGCAGGGCTTGCACAGTACGAAGGACTACGGAGCTTCCGAAAATTGCCGAACCTAAACAGCTCTGAGTGAACTCTACACCGCTCAGGCGCAGTTAACATGTAATTGTACGAGGCGATGCCGCACGCTCCTGATGCTCGTGCTACTCTGCAAGGGGCGTCTATCGTGTAACTAAGGGGCGGGTCTAGTATTACTGTAACCAATTTATTATTATTGTTATATATCGAGTTCTGCCCATTAATTTAACATTCGCCCTCTTCTGTAGCCATCCGCCCCTTACACGATATAATAATAATAGACCCGCCCCTTGCTTACACGCTATAACAGATCTGCCCCTTGGTTAGAGTAATAATAGAGGAGCCCCTTGGTTACACGATATATAACAATAATAATAAATGCGCCCCTTGCTTACAGTAATACTAGACCCGCCCCTTAGTTAGACGTATAGAATATTTTAAAAAAAAAGTCAGTTACTTTGCTGCGTAACTAATTACTTTTCCAATGTAGTAACTGAGTTACTAACGTAATTACTTTTTGGGAGAAGTAATTTGTAACTTAACTAATTACTTTTTTAAAGTAAGATGACCAACACTGCTCCCCAATATGATCTTTCTTCTCTGTTTACTATAAGGGACGATGGTGCCTACTATGTGAATCTGTGTTTTGATCCGTCTAATTTGTATTTGAATTTGTATCTATTTTTTTATTAGCAATGGCGGCGATCAGTGACTTATAGCGGGACTACGATATTGTGGTGGACAAATCGGACACTAAGTGACACTTTTTGGGGACCAATGACCCTAATACAGTGATTAGTGCTAAAAATATGCACTGTCACTGTACTAATGACACTGCTTGGGAAGGGGGTTACCATCAGGGGCGATCAATGCAGGAACACAGAATAGATGTCTTCCATACTGACAGAATGGTGATCTGCCTTGTTTACATAAGCAGACCGCCATTCTGCCTGTGTATAGAATGATCAGCGGATACCAGTGGACATTGAGTCCGCCGGACACGTTGATTGGCTCCAATACCCAGTAATACAGGATCATGTATATATACATGATACTACACAGCGCGACCGCCCTGTAGTAAATTTGTAGCCCTGAAGTAAATATGCTATGGGGCAGTCGACAACTCTCTCTCTCTTTCTCTCAGCAGCAGCACTTCTGCCTGGAGGCAGAGCCCCCCAGCACAGGGATTTCCCTCCAGGCCTCTGGATCCTGAAACCTGCTCTCCCACATGGCCAGGCTCCCAAATACTTATGGAGCACTCTCCATCTACTAGGTGGTCTTTCCCCCAGGGATTGGCCTGGAATTCAGGTTGCTGTCTCCACCCCTCTTCCCACTAAGTCCAGAAGAAAGGGGAGATGACTGAGACCCAGCCCTCAGAGCCTGCCAGCTAACTGTACGCAAACCAATTAACCCTAGGTCCACTGGCTACAGTGGAGCCTAAACTAAATTGACCTACTATACGCTATGTACACAGGGGGTGCTACATATACCTTCATGGGTCTTTTTCGTTCCAGACTATATCTATATGACACACTTTGTACAATGTAATGCCAAAAGGCAACAACCTTGTTAGCTTATTTAAAAAAAATCAGTTCTCTCTCCGAATTTTTTTTTTTTTTTTTTTTTTTTACTTTACTTTTTTTTTTTTTTAATCTACCCACCCTCTTTCTCAATATATGGCTTTTTTCCATATTTTTAAAATTCTGTATCACAATAAGAGTGATTTTCCAAAAAAATTGAAACTGTACACATAGCAGTGCCACAAGATGTCCTCATTCTTATAGCCAGCATCATTCAACCCACACACTCTGAGCCCAGACTGTCCTACACCTACAAAACCACCCTGTGTTTAATTGGTCATTGACAGTAGAAACTCTGCCTAGAGTTCGACTGTAACATTCTCTGCACCTTCAGTAAATAATGCCCAGTGCAGTGCTATCATTTGCAGTTCATCCACTAGATGTCTCACTAGGTATTACCGTAATAGTGTATTCTTTTAGCACATAGGAATATTCTGCAGTTATAGGTATACCAACATATCTGCTATTCTTCACATCTCTGATATTTGTGAACAAGATGTTTCCAGATTTATAGCTTAATTACATGCTTGTGAATTATTTCCTTTACCATAACATCACAAAAGTTACTGTTTAAAAATTAAAGATCAGTCCACACAGCCCAGTGAATTATTTTACATTTATGTTTTTTTTTTTTTGTGAAAATGTTAATAATAAAAAAAAAAAAATATTGCCTGGGTGGAAATTTTTTTCTATATCTTACTGGATTTCTATCAGGTAAAGAGGAGTTTTTTGTATTTACTGAACAGATATAACAAACAAAGCCTTTAACCCTTTCGCTGCCAGGCCCTGTGCTCCATTTTGTACACTTATTTTTCACTTCTAGCTTTCAGAATTTGTGAAAGTCCCCCCCACAAACCATATATTTTCTGAAAGCACATGATCAGTAGAATAAAAGGAATGTGCTACTGACTTTTTAGACCCCGCGGTATTTGTGCATAGGTTTATCAAACCTATATATTTGCAAAAAATACACTAAAACCATTATTGGCAGATAAAAACACAGCAAATTTTACAAAATTCCTACTAAATATAAAAGATTAACCTGTATTGAGTTAATAAATAACAAATATTTATAACTTTTAAATTGCACCTTTTTGAGAAATGGTGAAAATTGAACAGACGCAAAAGTGTAAATATTCAAATTTCTCAAAAAATCTGAAGGTTATTATTTTTCCCTTACAGCTTTCAGAATTTGTGAAAGACCCACAAAAAACATATATTTTCTGAAAGCATATGACCTCTAGAATAAAAAGAAGGTGCTGCAGATTTTTTAGACCCCGCTGTATTTGTGCAAATGTTTACCAAACCAATTTATATGCAAAAAATACACTAAAATCATTATTAGCAGATAAAAACACAGCAAATTTTACAAAATTCCTTTAACCTGTATGGAGTTAATAAATAAAAAATAGTTGTACATTTTGTGCCTTTTTGCAAAATGGTGAAAATCGAACGTACCCAAAAATCTGGAGGTTTTCATTTTTTCCTTACAGCTTTCAGAATTTGAAAAGACCCCTCAAAATAGACATTTTCTAAAAGCACATGACCTGTACAATAAAAAAAGTGCTACTGATTTTTTGGGCCCTGCAATAACGCCTGATGCACACTTATGCATTTTTAGTGCTTTTTGCATTTTGCAGATTTGCACTACAGTCCATTTAACATGGTTTCCTATGGAACACGTTCTGTAGTGCAAATCTGCAAAATGCAAAAAGCACTAAAAATGCATAGGTGTGAATCCAGCCTAATTCCGCAAATTTTCATCATATCGCTATTTTCACTAAAAATACATACACAAAAATCATTCATTAATGTTGCACATAAACAAAACGTAACTTACAAAATTCCTGCTAAATTAGTACCAAAGCATCATTCACATGTGGCATACTAAAGTGTATGCCAATGGGGGGCCCAGTTTACCCACACAGGGATGCACAGATGTTCCATGCCTCCCATACAGGCAGTCCTATTTGTGTCAATTGGGATGCAACGACTGCACAGGCATAGCTGCTGTTCCCAATCTGACATCTGTGTGGCTGTGGGTACATGACCCTGAACGCAGACAGTGTGAGCTCAGGGACATGCATGCGGACTTACATGGATGTAAAATTGGGAGCAACGGCTCTGTTGGTGCAGGTACCACATCCCAAATGACATCAATGGGACTGCCTGCACAGAGATGCACGGAACACATGTGCATCCGCTGTGTATGCCCTGTTTGAACAAGGCCTTCGGCCCCTTTCACACAAGCACACGATCCGGTCTGCCTGTCCATTTTTAAGGCGGGCCCAATCGGACCACCCATTGTTTTCTATGGAGAGGCTGATGTAAATGGACATGTGTTCGTTTATACCCGCCTGCATCTGTTCCAGTCCGCTAAAATCAGACGGATGGGGATTCCATTCCTCATCCATCTAGCAGATCAGATGGTCCGTTTCCATCAGACCGCCCCATAGAGAACTGCGGGCTGTGTCCGTGTCTGCTCTGCATCAGCGGACACGGGCCGTCATCCGCCTGCTCAGCGGGGATCCGCAGACAGATTATTATTCTGGAGATCACTAGAAGAAAATAAAAATTATTATTCTGGAGATCAATGAAAATTTTTTTTCTGGAGATCACTAGAAAAAAAAATATTATTCTGGAGATCACTAGAAAAAAATATATTATTCTGGAGATCACTGGAAAAAAATATATTATTCTGGAGATCACTAGAAGAAAAAATATTCTGGAGATCACTAGAAGAAAAAATATTATTCTGGATATCACTAGAAAAAAATATATTATTCTGGAGATCACTAGAAGAAAAAATATTATTCTGGAGATCACTAGAAAAAAAAAATATTATTCTGGAGATTACTAGGAAAAAAAAATTGTTATTCTGGAGATCACTAGAAAAAAAAATAATGAAATACATTTGGCAGAAATCTGTGAATATCACCAGCAAAGAAGAAGAAAATGCACTGCATTGAGAGATTTCATAATTTGCCATGTCACGAATGTTAATTCTCCATTACGAATGCTAGTTTTACAAGAGCGACTGCCTCAGCTCGTCTTTGCTTCCGAGCATGCGTATTTGTACTTTGGACTTTTGTCCGACGGACTTGTGTACACACGCTTGGAAAATCCGACAACACACATTTGTCCATGGAAAATTTGAAAACCTGCTAGCCAACATTTATTGGCAGAAAGTCTGACAACAATTGTTCGATGGAGCATACACATGGTTGGTTTTACCGCTAACAGCCTGACATTGAATATTTCCCATCAGAAAGTCCGATCGTATAAAAATATTATTCTTGAGATCACTAGAAAAAAAATATTATTCTGAAGATCACTAGAAAAAAAATGATTATTCCGGAGATTACTAGAAAAAATTATATTATTCTAGAGATCACTAGAAAAAAATATTATTCTGGAGATCACTAGGAAAAAAAATAAAAAAAATTTGTTCTGGAGATCACTAGAAAAAAGAATTGTTATTCTGGAGATCACTAGAAAAAATAAATATTATTCTGGAGATCACTAGTAAAAAAAAAAAAAATTATTATTCTGGAGATCACTAGAAAAAAAGAAAATATATTATTCTGGAGATCACTAGGAAAAAAATTGTTATTCTGGAGATCACTAGAAAAAAAAAATATTATTCTGGAGATCACTAGTAAAAAAAAAAAATTATTATTCTGGAGATCACTAGAAAAAAGATTATTCTGGAGATCACTAGGAGAAAAAAAATATTATTCTGAAGATTACTAGAAAAAAAAATAGTATTCTGGAGATTACAAGAAAAAAAATGGGCCTGGGAATAGATTGGCGTCCACCTGTCAGGTATGGAGCCTCTCCCATCCCCCCTTAGAGCCAGTCTGGGAAGGGTGTTGCACAGAACAGGTAATCTTTCCATGGGCTGTCATGGTGTGTCTGAATCATTATGTTGTTAACCTCTTTGCGCCCGCTTAATAGCCGAAAGACGGCTGCAGCGCGGACGCTCCCTGCAGGGAGGACGTCCCTGGACGTCCTGTTGTTTACTTCCCTAATGCGCGCTCCTGAGAGCGCGCATCAGGGAAGTTCTGTGCTGGCCGTGTCCGTCGGACACAGCCGGTCACAGATCGCTGTAAACGGCCAATCACAGCGGCCGTTTACAGCGAGATCGGCGTGTCCAATGAGAGATGATCTCATATGGAAACATATGAGATCATCTGTCAGCGCCGCTCTCTCTCCTCACACAGACAGTGTGTGGGGAGAGAGAGATCAACGGCTGCAGCAGCCGTAAGTAAAAAAAACAAAAAACAAAATGTGCGATCTGCCCGCTGCCATCTGTGTCCCCATCCACCTGTCACCATCCACCCCATCCACCTGTCACCATCCACCTGTCACCATCCACCACATCCACCTGTCACCATCCACCTGTCACCATCCACCCCATCCACCTGTCACCATCCACCTGTCACCATCCACCCCATCCACCTGTCAACATCCACCTGTCACCATCCACCCCATCCACCTGTCACCATCCACCCCATCCACCTGTCACCATCCACCTGTCACCATCCACCCCATCCACCTGTCACCATCCACCCCATCCACCTGTCACCATCCACCTGTCACCATCCACCCCATCCACTTGTCACCATCCACCCCAACCACCTGTCGCCATCCACCCCATCCACCTGTCACCATCCACCTGTCACCATCCACCCCATCCACCTGTCACCATCCACCTGTCACCATCCACCTGTCACCATCCACCCCATCCACCTGTCACCATCCACCTGTCACCATCTGTGTCCCCATCCACCTGTCCCCATCCACCTGTCACCATCCACCCCATCCACCTGTCACCATCGTCCCCATCCACCTGTCACCATCCACCCGTCACCATCCACCTGTCACCATCGTCCCCATCCATCTGTCCCCATCCATCTGTCCCCATCTGTGTCCCCAGTGCCATCTGTCATCAGTGCCACGTCAGTGCCATCTGTCATCAGTGCCATATCAGTGTCACGTGTCATCAGTGCCACATATTAGTGCCATCTGTCAACAGGTAATCTTTCCATGGGCTGTCATGGTGTGTCTGAATCATTATGTTGTTAACCTCTTTGCGCCCGCTTAATAGCCGAAAGACGGCTGCAGCGCGGACGCTCCCTGCAGGGAGGACGTCCCTGGACGTCCTGTTGTTTACTTCCCTAATGCGCGCTCCTGAGAGCGCGCATCAGGGAAGTTCTGTGCTGGCCGTGTCCGTCGGACACAGCCGGTCACAGATCGCTGTAAACGGCCAATCACAGCGGCCGTTTACAGCGAGATCGGCGTGTCCAATGAGAGATGATCTCATATGGAAACATATGAGATCATCTGTCAGCGCCGCTCTCTCTCCTCACACAGACAGTGTGTGGGGAGAGAGAGATCAACGGCTGCAGCAGCCGTAAGTAAAAAAACAAAAAACAAAATGTGCGATCTGCCCGCTGCCATCTGTGTCCCCATCCACCTGTCACCATCCACCCCATCCACCTGTCACCATCCACCTGTCACCATCCACCACATCCACCTGTCACCATCCACCTGTCACCATCCACCCCATCCACCTGTCACCATCCACCTGTCACCATCCACCCCATCCACCTGTCACCATCCACCTGTCACCATCCACCCCATCCACCTGTCACCAT
This sequence comes from Lithobates sylvaticus, assembly GCA_028564925.1. Taxonomy (NCBI): domain Eukaryota; kingdom Metazoa; phylum Chordata; class Amphibia; order Anura; family Ranidae; genus Lithobates; species Lithobates sylvaticus. The sequence continues at coordinate 111,776,921 of CM053037.1, read as the reverse complement.
CCACCCCATCCACCTGTCACCATCCACCTGTCACCATCCACCCCATCCACCTGTCACCATCCACCTGTCACCATCCACCCCATCCACTTGTCACCATCCACCCCAACCACCTGTCACCATCCACCCCATCCACCTGTCACCATCCACCTGTCACCATCCACCTGTCACCATCCACCCCATCCACCTGTCACCATCCACCTGTCACCATCCACCCCATCCACCTGTCACCATCCACCCCATCCACCTGTCACCATCCACCTGTCACCATCTGTGTCCCCATCCACCTGTCCCCATCCACCTGTCACCATCCACCCCATCCACCTGTCACCATCGTCCCCATCCACCTGTCACCATCCACCCGTCACCATCCACCTGTCACCATCGTCCCCATCCATCTGTCCCCATCCATCTGTCCCCATCTGTGTCCCCAGTGCCATCTGTCATCAGTGCCACGTGTCATCAGTGCCACGTCAGTGCCATCTGTCATCAGTGCCATATCAGTGTCACGTGTCATCAGTGCCACATATTAGTGCCATCTGTCATCAGTGCCACCTGTCAGTGTCACGTGCCATCTGTTATCAGTGTCACGTGTCATCAATGCCACGTATCAGTGCCATCTGTCATCAGTGTCATCAATGCCACGTATCAGTGCCATCTGTCATCAGTAAAAAAGTAGAAATATACGCGCTTAGGAGTTTGGAACTGCTGCCCCCCTAAAAGGAACTACACCTAAATGTAGCAAGAGTAAATGAAAATAAAGGGAAGGGGTATTGGCGCTGTTCAAAAATTGACATCCGGTGTGCTTTTATGGCACCAACCAGAAGACCTCAGATAAGGGTAATCCTAATTCGACCGACTACTACATACAAACTTGTTACGTTTCTCACTATACTGTCAAGAATAATCACACAATTCATTATACTGAAAGTGTGCAGACTGCATCCACTTATTGACTTTTTGCCTGCATTTTTCCGCACTCAGTATACGGTGGATTTTCTACTGTTTGGTTACTGCTGATTGGAACATATATAATCTATCGCCATTTATTGATACTAATTAACTTTCTAATTTTTATATCAGCATACAATACTACTGGAATTTACTGGACTTTTATGTCACATATTTATATAATTTTATATTCACATATTTATATGCTACTGGAATTTATTGGACTTTTTATATATTTATACACCATTACCTAATTTTAGCTCTTTCAGGCCTTTTCGTTTAGCATGTATAAAATACCTGCATCTAATTTATGATTTATTACTTTGAGCTTTGTAGCAATATTCATTATATAATATTGTTATACAATATCTGTATATATTTATGCACGTGCACTTTTTCTATTTATATTGCTCTCTATATTTATTCATCGCTGCTCATGCTCACAGAACACTTTGGTTTATTTTGGACACTTTCTAATCAGTGTGATCTTATTGTAATATTATTGCTGATTCACCTATCCAGCTTTTGTCTTTGCACTTGCTTTTACAATTTATAGTATTTTCAAAACCTACACTTCTCCCACTTTAAATAATTTAACCCATTATATACCTTCAATTTTTGAACAGCGCCAATACCCCTTCCCTTTATTTTCATCTGTGATCGGTGCCATGTGTCATCAGTGCCACCTGTCAGTGTCACGTGCCATCTGTTATCAGTGTCACGTATCATCAATGCCACGTATCAGTGCCATCTGTCATTAGTGTCACGTGTCATCAGTGCCACGTGTCTGTGCCATCTGTCATCAGTGCCGCATATTAGTGCCATCTCTCATCAGTGCCACGTATTAGTGCCACATGATAGTGCCACGTATTAGTGCCATCTGTCACCAGTGCCACATATTAGTGCCATCTGTCAGTGTCACATGTCATCAGTGCCCCATACTAGTGCCATCTGTCACCAGTGCCACATCAGTGTCACATGTCATCAGTGCCACGTATCAGTGCCACCTGTCATCAGTGCCACGTCAGTGCCACGTGTCATTGTCCTGGTGCTCCAGAGCCTTCAAAAGTGTAATAGGTAGTCAACAAGTTAGATGTGTCATTTATGCTCCTAGAACACGTGATGGCGCTCCCTGCATTTTGGGCCTCTCTAAGTGGCCAGGCTGTGTAAAAGTCCCACACAGGTATCATAATACTCAGGAGGAGTAGCAGAATGTATTTTGGGGTGTCATTTGTGGCATACACATTCCATGTGAGAGAAATAACCTATTAGAATGACAATTTTGTGAAAAAAAATAAAAAATAAAACAATAATTCATTTTGCAAAGAATTGTGGGAAAAAAATGACAACATCAAAAAGCTCACCATGCCTCTTACTAAATACCTTGGAATGTCTACTTTCAAAAAAGGGGTCATTTGAGGGGTATTTGTACTTTCCTGGCTTGTTCGGGTCGCAAGAAATGAGATAGGTCACCAGTACATCAGATGTGATCAATTTTGTATAATTCGCACCACAGTTTGTAGAGTCTGTAACTTTCACAAAGACTATCCACTAATTTGGGTTATTTTTACCAAAGATATGTGGCAGTATAAATTGTGGCCAAAATTTATGAAGAAAAATTAATAATTTGCTAAATTTTATCACAGAAAAAAAGAAAATGCATTTTTTTTTCAAAATTTTCGGTCTTTTTTCATTTATAGCGCAAAAAATAAAAAACCTAGAGGTGATCAAATACCACCAAAAGAAAGCTCTATTTGTGGGAAAAAAAGGGACAAAAAATTAATTTGGGTTCAGTGTTGCATGACTGAGTAATTGTCATTCAAAGTGTGAGAGCACCGAAAGCTGAAAATTGGTCTGGGCAGGAAGGGTGTTTAAGTGCCCAGTAAGCAAGTGGTTAATATACAAGCTGCCAAAGTAGGTTAAACTGCTGTGTATAGTGTATAGTTCTGTCTGTTTAATTTGCCTCACAGGTTTTGTTTGTCTGTCTGTAAGGACTACTAATGTGTTTGCTGCAAAGTCTTTCTATTAACTCAGCAATGCCTGGCTTTGCAGGTTTTGGATCACTGTATCAATGCTCTAATGCTTGGATTTGCTGTTTTTAAACTTTACAGGGTAGCTGCCTAGTGTAGGTGATCCTGCCAGATATATTAACCCTTCATTGCGCTGCTTATGATGACAAAATGATGCTTCAGTATGGATGACACTGCTATGCATTATGTTGCTGCTATGCATTGTAAGGTCTGCGTTTAGGTGCAATGTGTTCAATGATTAACTTATTTTTTTTTTTTTGTCTAAATGCAAGCGTAAAAAAAAAAAAAAAAAGAAAAGGAAAAAAGTGTTCTGCTTAGGTTACAGTGCTTTAGTTGGTTTAGTACACTACTATCTGTAATTGCTTCTGTCAAAGGGTTTAAGCCTTGCGCACAGCATATAGATCCATTTGCTGCTTCAATGTCTACAAATGGGTGTGTGGATGGCCACTGATATACTGGCCAGTACTTCCAGGTATTTTATTATGACTAGAGTTGAGCGGACACCTGGATGTTCGGGTTCGGCCGAACTTCGGAAAAAAGTCTGGGTCCGGGACCGAACTTGACCCGAACTTGACCTTGAACTCCGAACCCCATTGAAGTCAATGGGGACCCAGACTTTTGAACACTAAAATGGCTGTAAAAAAGTAATGAAAAGGGCTAGAGGGCTGCAAATGGCAACAAAATGTTGTTAAGAGCATGGCAAGTGATCTGCAAACAAATGTGGATAGGGAAATAACTTAAAATAACATAAAAAAAAATAAAATAAAAATAAAATGCTGGAGGCCCCCTTCTCAGCAGAAGAGGTACAGGAAGTCATTAAGAACCTCAGAAACTCAACGGCACGATGCCGCACATATGGTGGGAATACCCCAGAATACTCACTTTCTGGAAAAAAATATTCAATTTAATGGATAAGATAGTGGGAAAATAAAATACTTGGAAATTAAAAAAAATGAAAAAATTATAATCTTGACCTAGGAGGACGAAATTCAAATGGAGTGGGAGGTTGAGGTGGCGGTGGATGTGGTGTGGGAAGCGGCGGTGGAGGAGGACGAGGTAGCCAACACTGGTTCAAAAATACAACAATGGCTGGGTAAGGCTAGTGGTGAATGATATGTCGAATTCTGTCCCCTGTCGCATAGTGTCCGCCCTGTACTGCGCTTGCTCAGTACGTAGGACAAGGGGATTTCGAAACTCTCCGAAGACGATGCGCGGTGACTCCAGGTTCAAGCCATATCATCCGAGGTTGAAGCCTAGCCAAGCGAGCCCGTGAGGGGCCCTGTTACTATGTGCTACCGTATGTCTACTTGGATGGTCGGGCTTGAACCTGCACTCACTGCGCAGGCGACGTTCATCTTTGGAGATTTTGTGAATCTCCTTGTCCTCCATACTGCGCAAGCACTGCACCTGCGCAGTAAGTAAGACACTATCCGATAGCAAGACAGTTTTCGTCAGAACACCGGTATATGTGTCTATTCTGTGGGATCCATGCCTGGTTCATTTTAATGAACGTGAGCTTGTCCACATTGGCTCTGGACAGGCGGCTGCGCTTGTCTGTGGTAACGCCCCCTGCCGTGCTAAATACACGTTCAGATAATACACTGGCGGCAGGGCGGGCCAGCACCTCCAAGGCGTAAAGGGCAAGCTCAGGCCATGTGCCCAATTTGGAGACCCAGAAGTTGAAGGGGGCAGACCCGTCATGCAGTACGTGTAGGCGGGTGCACACATACTGCTCCACCATGTTGGTGAAATGCTGCCTCCTGCATTCTCAGCTGGTGGTGCTGGTTGTTGTGGCGTGCTGACAAAGCTTTTCCACATTCCGGCCATGCTAACCCTGCCTTGCGAGGTACTGGCGGTGCCCCGGCTGCATTGGCGACGTCTTCCTCCTCCTCTGCCTTCGCCTTGTGCTTCCACCGTACCCCCGCTTCCAAGTGGGAATGCCACCAGCAGAGCGTCTACCAGCGTGCGCTTGTACTCGCGCATCTTACGATCACGCTCCAGTGAGGTAATTAAGGACGGCACGTTGTCCTTGTAACGGGGCTCCAGCAGGGTGGCCATCCAATAATCAGCACCAGTTAAAATGTGGGCAACTCGGCGGTCGTTGCGGAGACACTGCAGCATGTAATCGCTCATGTGTGCCAAGCTGCCCAGAGGCAAGGAAAAGCTGTCCTCTGTGGGAGGTGTATCGTCTGTGTCCGCTGTATCCCCCCAGCCACGCACCAGTGATGGACATGAGCTGGTCTGGGTGCCACCCTGCTGTGAACATGGTTCCTCCTCCTCCATCTCCTCCTCAACCTCGTCATCCTCCAGAACTGTGCCCTTGCTGCCAGACAATTGTGTACCTGGCGCTTGTTGGTGCAGGAACCCACCCTCGTAGCCACTTGTAAATGACTGCCCTGAAAGCCTTGGAAATGAACCCTCTTCCTCCTCCTCCTCCTCCTCCTCCTCCTCCTCCTCATCCTGTGCCACATCCTCTTCCATCATCGCCTGAAGAGTTTTGTTGGTGGAGTACTCGAAACAGCGCAACAAGGCACACAGGTCTCGCATGGAGGCCCAGTTATTGGCGGTGAAGTGGTGCTGTTCCGCAGAGCGACTCGCACGTGCGTGCTGCAGCTGAAACTCCACTATTGCCTGCTGCTGCTCGGACAGTCTGGCAAGCATGTGCAAGGTGGAGTTTCACCTTGTGGGCACGTCACATATGAGACGGTGAGCGGGAAGGCCGAAGTTACGCTGCAGCGCTGACAGGCGAGCAGCAGCAGGGTGAGAACGCCGAAAGTGCGCACAGACGGCCCGCACTTTCTGCAGCAGCTCTGGCATATCGGGGTAATTCTTAAGGAACCTCTGGACCACCAAGTTCAGCACATGCGCCAGGCAAGGGATGTGCGTCAAACCGGCAAGGCCCAGAGCTGCTACGAGATTTCGCCCATTATCGCACACCACCAGGCCGGGCTTGAGGCTCACTGCCACCAACCACTCATCGGTCTGTTGTTCCATGTCCCTCCACAACTCCTGCGCGGTGTGGGGTTTTCCCCCAAACAGGAATGTTTTAAAACTGCCTGCTGTCGTTTAGCCCTGGCTGTGCTGAAGTTGGTGGTGAAGGTGTTACGCTGACCGGATGAGGAGGCGGTAGAGGATGAGGAGGCGTTCTGCAGGGAAGGGATAGCTCGTCTGGAAAATTAGTGGCGGCTGGGCACGACGTACTGTGGGACAGCCAATGACATCAGCCTTTTAAAACTCTGCGTCTCCACCAGACGGAATGTCAGCATTTCAAAGGCGAGGAATTTTGAAATGCTGGCATTCAGGGCCAGGGATCACGTGTGGCTAGGGGGGTACTTCCTCTTCCTCTCCAGTGTTTGGGAAATAGAGAGCTGAACGCTTCCATGGGACATTGTGGAGATGGTTGGTGACCCAGGTGGTAGTGTTGCTGGCAGATCCTCTGTTTGCGGTTTGGCAGGTGTCACTGTCACTACAGAGGTGGATGAAGAGGCCGAGACTGCAGCAGAAGAGGAAGCAGGAGGAGCCAGAGACCTTTCTTGGTTTTTGCGGTGTCTACTCCACTGCATCTCGTGCTTTGCACTTAGATGCCTGGTCATGCAGGTTGTGCTCAGGTTGAGAACGTTTATGCCTCGCTTCAAGCTCTGATTGCACAACGTGCAAACCACTCGTGTCTTGTCATCAGCACATTGTCTGAAGAACTGCCACGCTAGGAACTCCTTGGACCTGGCTTTGGTGTGCTTGGTCCCTTGCTGCGTTGGGCAGTAGCAGACGTACTGTCTAGGGGACGGACGCTCCGCTTTTGCACCCTGCTCCCTCTTCTGCTGTGCTGGTGGCTCTGTGCGACCACCGCCTCTTCCTCTGAACTACACTGGTCACCTGCATGACGTTGATTCCATGTGGGGTCAAGGACCTCATCGTCCTCCACATCATCTTCCACCCAGTCTTCACCCCTGCCCTCCTTGTCGGTCTGCACAATGGCGAAAGCAGCAGCAGTTGGCACCTGTGTTTCGTCATCATCCGAGACGTGCTGCGATGGTCCTCCCATGTACTCATCATAAAACATAAGTGGTTGGGCATCGGTGCACACAATCTCTTCCACTTCTGGGGCAGGGCTAGGTGGATGGCCCTGGGAAACCCTGCTAACAGAGTCATCAAAAAGCAGAAGAGACTGCTGCATGATTTGGGGCTCAGACTGATTGGCTGATTTGCAAGGGGGTGAGGTGAAAGACTGATGGACATCGGCTGCAGGTGCTAACTCTGAACTTTCATCAGGAGACTGGGTGGGAGACAATGTGAAGGAACCGGAGGCACTGTCAGCAACCCAATCTACTATCGCCTGTACTTGTCCTGGCCTCAACATTCGTACAGCCACATTAGGCGCGCCAAAATACCGCTGCAGGCTCTGTCGCCTACTCGCACCTGAGGAAGGTGTTTCACTAGTGCATGTAGCTGGCACAGATGGACCACGTCCTCTCCCTGCAACAGGAGCGCCGCCAGCAGCACCACGACCCGGGCCACGTCCCCTTTTTGATGATCTCCTCATATTTTCAAAATTTATGATCTCGCCCTAAATGGGTGTTTTTGTCAATAGCAGAATACACGTACAGTGTCTAAAGCTTTATGAAAACGCAGAAAATGCTATTGGGAAGAAAAAAAACACTGCAAAATTAAATTTTTTTGCAATGTTTTTCCAATATCAGAATACACGGATAGTGTCTAAAGCGTTTATGAAAACGCAGAAAATGCTATTGGGAAGAAAAAAAACACTGCAAAATTAAATTTTTTTGCAATGTTTCCAATATCAGAATACACGGATAGTGTCTAAAGCGTTTATGAAAACGCAGAAAATGCTATTGGGAAGCAAAAAAAACTCGGCAAAATTAAATTTTTTTGCAATGTTTTTCCAATATCAGAATACACGGATAGTGTCTAAAGCGTTTATGAAAACACAGAAAATGCTATTGGGAAGAAAAAAAATAATAATTTTAATTTTTTCGCAATGTTTTTCCAATATCAGAATACACGGATAGTGTCTAAAGCGTTTATGAAAACGCAGAAAATGCTATTGGGAAGAAAAAAAACTCTGCAAAATTAAATTTTTTCGCAATGTTTTTGCAATATAAGAATACACGGATAGTGTCTAAAGCGTTTATGAAAACGCAGAAAATGCTATTGGGAAAAAAAAAAACACACTGCAAAATTTTATTTTTTTGCAATGTTTTTCCAATATCAGAATACACGGATAGTGTCTAAAGCGTTTATGAAAATGCAGAAAATGCTATTGGGGAAAAAGAAAACACCGCAAAATTAAATTTTTTTGCAATGTTTTTCCAATAGCAGAATACACACAGACTATGGTGTATCTCTTACTATATGCAGTGCAGTGATGGTGCACTGAGCTTGCAGGTAAAACTTTTATATTTTGTCTGGCACTGGCCTCATGGCACTGTTAAAAGACAGGCAGGGTACAATTGATTTAGGAATCTCTTCAATAATTCTCTCTGCCTCTTTCTTTTCCTTAATAAAGAAACCCTACTCCTACTCTAGCTATCTAGATCGCTCACTGATCTAACTAATTTGAAGAAAATTAAAGGAATGTGGACTGACTGACTGACTTTATCACACTAACTCCTAAAATCCTCTCTCTTAGCAGCACAGGAACCTGTCTATAGCAGAATGACGCTGTGTGCTGTGTGTCTGGACTATATATAGAGGCAGGGTCACATGCTGTACTGCCCAATCACAGCCATGCCATTAGTAGGCATGGCTGTGATGGCATCTAAGGGCACACTTGTGAAACTAGCGTCAATTGGCTGCCCTGCAGCTCTTAAAAAGGCACCAATACATTGCCGAACACCGGACCCGAACTTACAGCCAATAGTTCGGGTCCGGGCCCCGGACACCCAAAAGTCCGGTACGGACCCAAACTTTTCAGTTCGGGTTCGCTCAAACCTAATTATGACCACAAACCTGCAGCTCATATCTTGAGCCATAAGCTTACCCAGAGACCAGCCACGATCAATAAGGTGAGGGTCAGGTAGGTATGCTTTCATATACAAACAGAGTGGATGGGCAGTATGGGTTGTAAAACTCTCCAGCCCCTAAATACCAGCACCACTCCCCAAAGGAAAAGTGGCAACTTGTTCTTCCAACAGAGTGCATGGGCAGTATGGATTGTAAAACTCTCCAGCCCTTAAATACCAGCACCACTCCACAAAGGAAAAGTGGCAACTTGTTCTTCCAACAGAGTGCATGGGCAGTATGGATTGTAAAACTCTCCAGCCCTTAAATACCAGCACCACTCCACAAAGGAAAAGTGGCAACTTGTTATTCCAACTGTTATTCCAACAGTGACAGGTCCTGTTTGGCTAGAGAACTGCTATACATTCAAAGTGCTGCCAGAAGGGGCAGGCTAAAAGAAATCATAATAAGGACCATCCTGGGCAGAATGGGGAGTGTGGTTAGCTGATGTGCCCGCCAAGATGCTATGCCAAGTTGCATATCAGGCAGCAGTAAAACACAACGGCAGATGTGTTCACTCAAGTGAAAACTGACTGGGTGGACCTCTAGTCGCTAGGGCTCAGGTACTAAGCTAATCAAACAGCTGAGTCTGTTTAAAGGGTACATCCTGCCTCACAAAACAGCAGGCCAAAGAGCGTTCAACAGATTGGCCAGATGTGTCTTTATGCTAGCAGAGTATACAAGATCCCATCTGTAAAGCCCAGCTCTTACTGCAGAGGCAGTTGGCCAAGCCAAGTAATCTTCAGACCAGCCAGAAGTACCAGTCTGCCAGTGGATGACGCAATAGCCTTCACAGAGACATGAAAACAACAATATAGATTTGGAGATGAAGATTTATACTACCATTAAGGAGTGTGGTATGGCCTGTGTTGAAGTTCACTTCAGTAGCCAAGGCCATTTGGTTCTCAGCAGACAAGTTGAGGGCAAACTTGGCCAGTAATACACCTCTGTGGTGTTTGGTCCAGTGAGACAGTGCAACCACTATGAATGCAGCAGGCTGTTCCTCCTACTATTCTGTGGGGTTAGTAAAGCCCTATTGCTTAACCCACTGATGGTGTATACCTCTTCTATCTTGATTGGAATATGATTTAAGATGGAATCAGTGATGTCCAGATCAGGGACTAATCCCTTAGGCTAGTCATCTAGGCCCAGAACAAAGAGTTGGTGACAGGGCCTGAGAAGAGCTAGAGAAAAGATTGGAAGATCCATGATCATCTTTAATCGCCTAAGCTCAAGTCTGTTCCTCTCGAGGAGCAGCAAAGTTCGTTTTCAATCAAATGTGCCCAGTAGGTGTTATATGGCAGAAATGCAAATTTTGGCAGGAGACTCAGGATCAGTGGAGCCTGTGCAGAACTTGTCTTTGTGTTGTGATCTGTCTGCAACAGTGGCGGCTGGTGAAGTTTTAGGAATGGGGGGCACCAGACCCTGCCCTGCCTTTTTGACCACTCCCACTTGGTGAAAATGGGCGTAGTTTCAGTTAAATCATGGGCGTGGCTCTAAGGTGGTGTAGTTAGCGTCTGAGATGAACGAGGGAGGGAGGGAGAGAGGAATGAAGGGACAGCAGCCCCAGATCCTACACCACAATAGAAATGTGTATTCTAGAAAGCTTAACAATCAGCAGATAAAGATACTCCAAATACCTGGTGTTAGCACTTCAATCATCCCGGCACCATGGTTGTTATGGTGTCAGGATGATTGAATCACATTATTTCTATTATTACATTGTAAATGTAATATAAAATGAAATGATTCAACTCGCCATAATGCAGAATCAGTGGGAGCCCTGAGCGTGTCACCTGCCACGTCGCTTGCCATCAGATGCCATCAGGCATCCCCAGTGGAGTCCTTCCTTAGGCTAGATTCACACTTATGCATTTTTAGTGCTTTTTGCATTTTGCAGACTACATGCACTACAGAACGTGTTCCATAGAAAACCATGTTAAATGGACTGTAGTGCAAATCTGCAAAATGCAAAAAGCATTAAAAATGCATAGGTGTGAATCCAGCCTTACATCAGGTGCCCTCAGTGGAGAACCTCCTTACATGCAGCCTGCGTCCCACCAAATGCAGCCAGCCTGTGTGTAGAACATCTTAGGACATGCCACGAATTACATGTTGTACATAGCATATCCTACACATAGCATGTTCTTCTCCGCATAACATGTCCTCCGCATAACATGTCCTCCACATGACATGTCCTCCACATGACATGTCCTCCACATAACATGTCCTCCACATAACATGACATACACATGACATACACATGACATGGCATACACATAACATGACATACACATAACATGACATACACATAACATGACATACACATGACATGGCATACACATAACATGACATACACATAACATGACATACACATGACATGACATGACATACACATAACATGACATGGCATACACATGACATAACATCTAACATGACATGACATATAACATGACATGACATATAACATGACATGACATGACATACACATAGCACAACATACACCTAGCATGACATATACATAACGTGTCCTACACATAACATGTCCCACATACAGCACATCCTGCACATAATGTCATCCACAAGAACTATAGAAAGTCCACAATTCTATTAAACCCCCCCCCCCCTCAACAGCTTCATGTAAATGTCGGCAGCAGCACCCCCCTCAACAACTTGATGTAAATGTCGGTGGCAGCCCCCCCCTCAACAACAAATAATTCCGGCGACACCCCCCCCCCCCCGCTCAGCAACCACATGTAAAGTACATAATTCCGGCGGCACCCCCCCCCCCCCCCTCAGCAACCACATGTAAAGTACATAATTCCGGCGGCACCAGCACCCCCCCCCCTCAGCAACTGCATGTAAAGTACATACTGTCGGTGGCACCGCCCCCCCCGCGCAACAACCACATGTAATGTACATAATAACATTATGTACATTACATCTGGTTGTTGAGGGGGGGTCCCGCCGACATTATGTACTTTACATGTGGATCTTGTTACTGTTACTGTTAGATTTGATATGAGCTGGGGTGCCTGTTGGCTTACCTGTTCCTCTCAGGCGGGACGTTGCACTGATCAGCAGCGGCAACGTCACTTCCTTGAGTGACGTCGGAAGCACCGCCCATCTCACTCGTAGTGCAAGTCTATGCACTCGCCCGGCCAGTCCAGTCGATCGGCAGCACCACAGAGCATCTTTTTTTGGCCAAATGGAGCACCTCGTCTGCAATCTTGTGATTGCATTGACGTGGCGTTTCCCATACTGCACTGTGCCCGGCGCCAGGATACAGTGCACATAAGAACTTTAATTTAATTTTATTTTTTTAAAGGGACATGTTTATATATATATATTTTTTTTTTTCTGCATGGGGGGGGGGGGGCGGCGCCCGGGCACTCCCTATGGACAGGCCGCCACTGGTCTGCAACAAAACCTTGGGACAACAACGGAAGATTCCAGGTGTGCTGGCAAGTTGCACTTTGTGCAGTAAGGAAGTCAATAGAATTTCTTCCCACTATGTTTCCTTAGAGCCGACAATTCATTATAGCCACGAGTACTTTTAAATGACTTTTTTTCCTGCAGAAATTACACTTTGTGCAGGGACAGTTCTAAGCACGGGAAACATGCGCCCCTTTACAGGCATACTATACACACCCCCCAGGTACGAAATTTAAAGGAATATTACACTTTTATTGTTTCACTTTAAGCATTATTAAATTCACTGCTCCTGAAAAAAACTGCAGTTTTTAAAAGTTTTTTTTGCATTGATACATGTCCCCTGGGACAGGACCCGGGCCCCCAAACACCTTTTAGGACAATAACTTGCATATTAGCCTTTAAAATTAGCACTTTAGATTTCTCCTATAGACTTTTACAGGGTGTTCCGTGGCTTTTGGAATTTGCCGCGAAAACACCCCAAATTGTTCGGTGAACAGGCAATGTTCGGGTCGAACACGAGTTCGACTCAAACTCGAAGTTCATCACTACTGTAGAGTTTCCCACACGAAGGGTGACAGTATTAGGACTTATGTGGAAGTCCTAGCTCTATCCCATCTATTTGTGTCCCATGGTCTCAAATGGTCAAGAAGATTGAGAACATCATAAACAGGCCTTCTAAGGTAATGAAAGATTTTGCTTCCTAATCCAGGGAAGATTACCCCACATATGAGACTAGTCCCGTTGATGGTGGCTAAGGATAGTTAATCTTATCAACTTTCATAAACTTCCAGACGTAACAATCATTGTCAAGTCACAAGTCTTTCACCTCTGTGACCTCCTATCTCAAGTCAATGACATAGGCCAGTGGAGAACGAAGTGTCTAACAGCAGGGGTACAGTGATTCCCAAGTGGGGAAGTCGTTTGGGCAACACAGCCTAGGTATGCTCCAGACGGCTGTAGGTAATCTCCTATTCAGGTTTGCCAACGGTAAAACCTGTCTCCTCTCATCGCTCTGTGTTCTGGTGTCTCAGAACTTCCTGTCAGATATGGTAAAATACGAAGCCTTGGATGTCAAGGGTGAGTCCCTAGACCAATAAGTGGTTCAATGAATCTCAACTTGGCAGTAAACTCAATGGTCAGGAATGGAAGTGCAAGAGGAGCTTCCCAGAAGTGGACGCAGTGGACCTACTAACATCCAGTTGGGTCAGCAGGTTAGCCTGTATAGCCAACAGACTTGTGATCTCTAAGCTCCTCATCAGGATCATGAAAAAAGGACACAAGTCCTTCTAGTTCAACCAGGATCCGTAGTCATACAGCTGGGATAAGGGCAATGATCTGGTGGCCTTACAGGCCATCGTGTCCTCAAAGTACAGTCTTTGGCCCAAGTTCCTCCTATTTTATTCTTCTCAGATCTTACACAGCAGAGCCAAGTGTATCCAAATTCAGCCACATTACATCTAGCAACTGGGAGACCAAGTTAGAAAGGCTCATTGCAGGATCTCACCTTCATTATTTTGAAACCTTGTGGAAGCCAGGGGAACCTGCAGCAAACTCCAGGTATACTAGAACATGGAAAATCTTGCAGAATTTCAGGATGAATCCTCTGTTCCTGACTACAACTAGGGTCATTCTTCTGATCAAGACTACCTCAATAGGTTCAGTGACACTAAAGTAGTATTTCTTAAGGATATCACGTCTTTGAGAACTTTTTCAGAGATCCAAGCGTCAAGCAGTAAACTACCTAATTGCTACTATAATCAAACAAAATGGCTCTGGTTTCTTCTTCACCAGCACCAGACAAAGGTCTGCAACTTTGCTTCTGGGTCAAGACATCACCCTTCCAGCATGTCCAAACTAAAATGTCAGGTGTCACTACAAGCTGGAGTAATGGACTCTATGTGGAAAAAATACATGGAAGTGGTCCTTCTCTAGAAGGTCAGACAGTGGCCTCTTCAGGCCTGGCAGTATCAGAAGAAGACTTAAGCCCCATACACACGGTCGGATTTTCGCATGGATTCTGTCCGATCGGACAATGTTGTCGAAAAATCCGACCGTGTGTATGCACCATCGGACAGTGTACGTCGGATTGTCCGACGGACAAAGTCCTATCTCCTGCTGGATAGATTTTTTGACAACAAGGTCCGATCACACCAAATCCGATCGTGTGTATGGTAGTCCGACGGACAAAGTGCTACGCATGCTCAGATCACATTGCAAGACCAAAGCTATTGGCTACTAGCCTCTACGTAGTCCCATCGTAGGCAACAAACGTCACCACGTTCAGAATGATCGGATTTTCCGACAACTTTGTCCGACCGTGTGTACGCAAAACCAACATCGGACATAGTACGACGGACATGATCTGACGGACCTGGTCCTCGGATAATCCGCGCGTGTGTATGGGGCTTAACACTGTCCGCTAAGACAATAGCGTTATCTCAGTTCAGAGTAGCCTAAGGGGCTTATAGAAGGAAGATAAATTCATCAATCTAGTGCAGAGCTCACTTTATCAGATGGTATGCTCATGGACAAAATTCAGAGGTCCAAAATTTTATAGGATACCAACCAGGTTTATATACTACAAACCATTTTTTTTTGCCTATTGCAAAGTCAATCAGGCAACATTGGAAGCAGGGGAATTTACTTCAGTTCTAATCTAATGATATGTTGATTCAAACGCTTCAGCATGGCCCTCCCTTATAGGCTTTGTGGGCGTACTACATCCCATTTGTGTATGCTGTCATGCTTTGTGTCAGGAAAACTGAAAATGTTATACTTACCTGAAAGTAATTTCTCCTTTCCCTGTGCAAAGCATGACAGCATACAGGTCCCTCCCTTGTGCGTTTCGCATTTGAGTATAGTTAAGAGAATTCCGTCTAGGGGGAGGCAACTTATTTAAATATAGTATAACCAGTCCTGATTGGGCGAGAGGTGGAGCCTATCCCATTTGTGTATGCTGTCATGCTTTGCATCAGGAAAGGAAAATTACCGTCAGGTAAGTATAACATTTTCCGTTATTCTGGAGATCACATGAAAAAAATATTATTCTGAAGATTACAAGAAAAAAAAAATATTATTCTGGAGATCACTAAGAAAAAAATATTATTCTGGAGATCACTAAGAAAAACATATTTATTCTGGAGATCACAAGGAAAAAAAATTGTTATTCTGGAGATCACTAGAAAAAAAGTATTGAAATACATTTAGCAGAACTCTGTGAATATCACCAGCAAAGCAGCTTCATTATTATACAATTATAAAGAATAAGAGAATGCACTGCATTGAGAGATTTCATAATTTGCTGCGTCACGAATGTGATATCTCCATTACGAACGCTAGTTTTACAAGACCGACCGCTTCCGGCTCGTCCTTGCTTCCAAGCATGAGTGTTTGTACTTTGGACTTTTGTCCGGACTTGTGTACACCCGCTCGGAAAATCCGACAACCCACATTTGTCCGAGGAAAATTTGAAAACCTGCTAGCAAACATTTGTTGGCGAAAAGTCCGACAACAATTGTCCGATGGAGCATACACATGGTCGGTTATACTGCTAACAGCCTGACATCAAATATTTCCCATCAAAGTATGATCGTATAAAAATATTATTCTGGAGATCACTAGAAAAAAAATTATTATTCTGGCAATCACTAGAAAAAAAAGATTATTCTGGAGAACACTAGAAGAAAAAATATTTTAATGGAAATCACTAGAAGAAAAAATAATATTATTCTAGAGATCACTGGGAAAACAAATAAAAAAATTGTTATTCTGGAGATCAATATAAAAAAAAAAAAAGATTTGCCGCCAACAGCCTGACATTGAACATTTCCCATCAGAAAGTCCGATCGTGTGCTTTAGCCTTCCCAGAAGCTGTTCTAGCTTGGCCCATCTCCGCATGTATACATGAGAATCTAGCGTGAGCAGATTAGAGTCATGGAGAATCTTATATATAGAAGATATGAGACCAGGTTGGTATGGGCCTTGGGCACATAAAGCTTCAAAGGCATTGGTCGTTTCTAAGGTCAAGGCAGCTGATATGGAATGGAAATAGTGTTTAAATTGAAGATAAGAAAAAAAAAAGCTTTTTGGGTATATCAAATTTGTTTTGGAGATCTTGGAAGGAAAATAACTTGCGAGTTACAGAATGTACTAGGTGGCGGAGCTGAAAAATGCCCACCCGAGACCATGGATACATGTTATTGTAGGAAAGGCTATCCGGAATGTCCGGGTTAAAAATAATGTTTAAGAGAGGTGAGCATGGAGAAGAGAGAGAGAGAGAACCTCTTGTTACATTTTTTTCCAGATGGAAAGAGTAAATAGCATTGGTCCTTGACAGATATGTCTGAGCTGAGATATGGAAGAAGTCAAGTCGGCCCAGAGCTACAGGGCTAGTAACACCCAGTTCTAATTCTGACCATCTACTTGTTGCAAAATGTGATGACCAAGAGATGGTCGCTGTGAGATGGGTAGCATAGTAGTATTTACAAATATCGGGTGCTCCCAACCCTCCTTGAGAGCGGGGAGCAAATACCACTGTGCTAGCAATCCTGTGTGCTTTATTACCCCAAATATTTTAGTGAAGGCCCATTGAATATTTCAAAGTTGTAACATTGGGAGCACAATTTGCAATGTTTCAAAAAGATACAAGAACTTCGTGAGTATAGCCATCTTGAGGACATTTATCCTACCCAGAAGAGTCAAAGGGCATTCCGCCCATTTACGGAATAAGCCATGTGTTTCCGAAATTAGGGAAAGTTAGCTTGATACAGAGTGTGATAAGATGCCATCAGGTGTATACCTAGATATTTAAGGGAAGCAGAGCACCAATGGTAGTGGAAGTTGTTTTGTAATGTAATAAGAAGCGTGGGGGGAATATGTATAGGGAGAGCTTCTGTGTTGGCCTTATTAACTTTATAACCAGAAAGTTTGCTGAATGTATCTAATAAAGCGTGGAGGTTGGGGAGAGAAATATGTGGTTTTGTTAAAGTAAGCAATATATCGTCTGTTAAAAGGGACAATTTGTACTCTCTCTGTCGCAGAGAGACCCCACTTATATCTGGGTGCATACGGATGGCTTCGCCTCAATGGGAGGTGTCCCGCCGACATCAGAAGGGGGTTGGGTCACCCTGTTACATCAGTGTGGCCACGCCCTTGCCTATATAACAGCTGTCACCGCTAAAAGACAGCAGTCGGCGGAACGCCTCCCATAGAGGCGGAGCTTTTTTTAATATTTTTTCGGGTCCGAGTGCCGTGATCGAAGATGGATGGACATCGCGGGACCCGTTTTTTTTTTATTTAATAAAGGAATTGTCAAAAACTGTCTCCTGTGCTTTTTACTTTTTTGACACTTTTTTGGTAAATGGGAAATTCCATACCCATTCATAGGGATGAGCCGAAAACCTAAAGTCCGTGCGAGCTTTAGAACCCTATTAGTTATAATGGATGTGAACGCTCGAAATTAAAAGTGCTAATTTTAAAGGCTAATATGCATGTTAATGTATAAAAGTGTTTGGGGACCTGGGTCCTGCCCCAGGGGACATGTATCAATGCAAATTTTTTTTTAAAAAACTGCAGTTTTTTCAGGAGCAGTGATTTTAATAATGCTTAAATTGAAACAATAAAAGTGTAATATTCCTTTAAATTTCGTACCTGTGGGGTGTCTATAGTATGCATGTAAAGGGGCGCATGTTTCCCGTGTTTAGAACTGTCTCTGCAAAAAGTGTAATTTTTGCAAGTAAAAAAGCAATTTGAAATCACTCGCGGCTAATGTGTATTGACGGCTCCCATAATACAGAGAACAGTCATTCATTGAAACTGAAAGTCATTCATAAAAAAAAAGTCATTCATAAAAAATAAAAAAAATGAAAAAAAAAAAAAAGCGTGGGGTCCCCCCAAATTCAATAACCAGGCCCTTCAGGTCTGGGATGGATATTAAGGGGAACCCCAGCCAAAAAAAAAAATGGCGTAGGGTCCCCCTCAAAATCCATCCCAGACCCTTGAGGTCTGGTATGGATTTTAAGGGGAACCCTAGCCAAAAAAAATGGCGTGGGGTCCCCCTCAAAATCCATACCAGACCCTTATCCGAGCACGCAACCTGGCAGGCCGCAGGAAAAGAGGGGGGGACGAGAGCGGCCCCCCCTCCCGCCTGAACCATACCAGGCCACATGCCCTCAACATTGGGAGGATGCTTTGGGGGTCTAAGACCCCCAAAGCACCTTGTCCCCATGTTGATGAGGACAAGGGCCTCATCCCCACAACCGTGCCCGGTGGTTGTGGGGGTCTGCGGGCGGGGGGCTTATCGGAATCTGGAAGCCCCCTTTAACAAGGGGACCCCCAGATCCCGGCCCCCCCCTGTGTGAAATGGTAAGGGGGTACCCCTACCATTTCACCAAAAAAGTGTGAAAAATTGTAAAAATGACAGGAGACGGTCTTTGACAATTCCTTTATTAAAATCTTCTTTCTTCATCCTTCGGTTTCTTCATCTTCTCCTTCTGTCATCTTCTTCCATCTTCTTCCATCCTCTTCTTCCTCCGATCCGCTTCTTCTTGCGCTGGTCTTCTCGTCCTTCTCGTCCGGCATCTTCTTCGGTGTCGGTGTCTCTTCTTGGGCCGCTCCGCACAATGGGAGGCTCCCGCTGTGTGAGGCTCCGCTCCGTCTGACAGGTCTTTTATAACGGAGGGCACCTGGTGACCCCGCCCCCCTCTGACGTCATGGGGAAAGCCATAGGGAATTCCCCATGACGTCCCTGTGCGTCAGAGGGGGCAGGGTCACCAGGTGCCCTCCATTATAAAAGACCTGTCAGACAGAGTGGAGCCTCACACAGCGGGAGCCTCCCATTGCACGGAGCGGCCCAAGAAGAGACACCGACACCGACGCCGACGGAAGAAGATGCCGGACGAGAAGGACGAGAAGACCAGCGCAAGAAGAAGCGGATCGGAGGAAGAAGAAGATGGAAGAAGATGACGGAAGGAGAAGATGAAGAAACCGAAGGATGAAGAAAGAAGAAAGAAGATTTTAATAAAGGAATTGTCAAAGACCGTCTCCTGTAATTTTTACCATTTTTCACACTTTTTTTGGTGAAATGGTAGGGGTACTTTTGTACCCCCTTACCATTTCACACAGGGGGGGGGGGGGGGAGCGGGATCGGGGGGTCCCCTTGTTAAAGGGGGCTTCCAGATTCCGATAAGCCCCCCGCCCGCAGACCCCCACAACCACCGGGCACGGTTGTGGGGATGAGGCCCTTGTCCTCATCAACATGGGGACAAGGTGCTTTGGGGGGGACCCCAAAGCAT
The DNA here is from genome assembly GCA_028564925.1 of Lithobates sylvaticus. NCBI lineage: Eukaryota > Metazoa > Chordata > Amphibia > Anura > Ranidae > Lithobates > Lithobates sylvaticus. The sequence continues at coordinate 111,757,198 of CM053037.1, read as the reverse complement.
CCTCCCAATGTTGAGGGCATGTGGCCTGGTACGGTTCAGGCGGGAGGGGGGGGCGCTCTCATCCCCCCTCTTTTCCTGCGGCCTGCCAGGTTGCGTGCTCGGATAAGGGTCTGGTATGGATTTTGAGGGGGACCCCACGCCATTTTTTTTGGCTAGGGTTCCCCTTAAAATCCATCCCAGACCTCAAGGGTCTGGTATGGATTTTGAGGGGGACCCTACGCCATTTTTTTTTTGGCTGGGGTTCCCCTTAATATCCATCCCAGACCTGAAGGGCCTGGTTATTGAATTTGGGGGGACCCCCACGCTTTTTTTTTGTTTTTTATTAATGAATGACAGTTCTCTGTGTTACAGGAGCCATCAATTCATTAGCCGCGAGTGCTTTTAAATAGCTTTTTTCCTGCAAAAATGACACTTTTTGCAGGGAAAGTTCTAAGCACAGGAAACCTGCCCTCCTTCACAGGCCACCTATAGAGACCCCCAGATGTGATACTGCAATGCTGTTCTAACAGCACGCACACACAAATCCCCAGAAATAGAGCATATCTTGTCAGCAGTCAGCAACACACTGACACGCTGACACTGAAACATAATATGCGAGGCCGCCGCCGTGGGGCGTGTACTAAAGCCCCAGAGCTATAATTGGCTACAGGCATCCTGCCTGTAGCCAATTATGGCTCTCCTCGCTGCCGGCGCTGTGATTGGCCAAGCATGTGGGGTCACAGTGCATGCTTGGCCAATCATCAGCCAGCATTGCACTGCGACTAGCGCAATGCATTGCGGGCCGCTCGCATCACACGAATTTGATGCGAGCGGCCCCAATAGTTCTGGGATCGCCGAGCGAGCGAACGCCCGGTGCTCGATTCGAACATGGGTTCGAATCGAACACCGGGCCCATCCCTACCCATTCACATAGGGGGGGGATCTGAGGGCCCCCTTTCCTGTGGCCTGCAAGGATGCATGCTTGGATGAGGGTCTGGTATGGATATTGGAGGGGACCCCTACGCGATTTTTTTTTTAATTATGGTGCGGGTTCCTCCTAAAATCCATTCTAGACCTGAAGGGCCTGGTATGGATTTTGGGGGTGACCCCCCCCCATGCCATTTTATTTTATTTTATTTATTTTAATAATCGAACACCGGGCCCATCCCTACCCATTCACATAGGGGGGGGGATCTGAGGGCCCCCTTTCCTGTGGCCTGCAAGGATGCATGCTTGGATGAGGGTCTGGTATGGATTTTGGAGGGGACCCCTACGCGATTTTTTTTTTTAATTATGGTGCGGGTTCCTCCTAAAATCCATTCTAGACCTGAAGGGCCTGGTATGGATTTTGGGGGTGACCCCCCCATTCCATTTTATTTTATTTATTTATTTATTTTAATTTTGGCGTGGAGTTCCCCTTAATAGCCTTAATATCCATACCAGACCCGAAGGGGGGGGAGCCCACGCCGTTTTTTCAATGATTTTTTTATGTACAGCCGCGGCAATTTTAAATTATATTTTTTCCTTTTAGAGATGTAATTTTTTCTGCGGTACTGTTATAAACATGGTAAAGATGCGCTACTTTACAGGCAGACTAAGGGGGGCCCCAGGTATGATATTTAAAGGAATATTTCATTTTTATTGTTTCACTTTAAGCATTATTAAAATCACTCCTCCTGAAAAAACATCCATTTTAAAAAACTTTCTTTTTGCATTGATATATGTCCCCTGGGGCAGAACCCAGGTCCCCAAACACTTTTTATGGCAATAACTTGCATATACGCCTTTAAAATTAATACTTTCTATTTTTCAAGTTCCTGTCCCATAAACTTTAACGGTGTTCGCACAAATTTTTTGTCTTTTTGCATGTTCTGTTGCGAATCGAACCGAGGGGGTGGGGGGGGGGGGGTGGTGTTCGGCTCATCCCTACTTACAACTAGCAAAAAGCAATCTTTAATTGATATATACAAATATTTAAAAGGATGATTTTAGATTTTAATCAATTATTATTAAGGACTTGAGGTAGCAGGAGTGCCCATCCAATCCCCAGTTAAGATGGCAGTAAGGGATTCAAATTGGCGAAGATTGGGGGGATGTGGATTGGGCTGCGCAGCGTTGTGACATTGGCAACATGACGTGCATTGTCATGTTGCATAGCATGATGATGTTATGTTGCAAGAGATGAGATCATGATGAAAATGGATGTTATAAAAGGAGGTGGACATATAGAAGGGGGGTGGGGGGCATTATCTTGCTGTAGTTTGCACTGAGCACACATGCACTAAGATCCTTTAAAAGAGCCATGAAATATGGCAAATATTCTTGCTGTAGGACGTGCTACATTACCAAGAACACAAACAGCACATATACCCCTCCAAAGGTCCCCCAAAATACAAATCAGATCCTTGGAGGGGGTCGGTTTCTGTTTGTAAAAAAAAAAAAAAAAAAGAAGTCAGCAATGAAACCTCATTTACCAGCATTTTTAAACAATGTTTCCTTTGTAAATGTCATTAGTCCTGCAGCACTTTCTGTAGATAAAGATGCACCCCTTCACAGATAGGATTAGGGCACCCTCCAGACATGTTAATTAAAGGAATTGGACATATTTTTTGTTTCAATATGTTTTTATTGGAAATGCATAGTAAAGGTTACAAACAATGCGCCAACAGGCGTGATAGATAAGTAAAAGTAGACGAGTCATTCTATAAGTTGTACAAGGACATCAAAATTATAACCTCTAGCAACATACATTGCTACAGATAAGGCACTAATTGGCTATAACATTGAAGGTTTTTGTGAGAATAATTGCTGTAAGAGCAGTAAAGAGAACAAAAGGAAAAGAAAAGGTAAAAAAATAGCTACAGCAGAACATAACCAGGCATTGAGCCAATACAGTCTTATGTCGCGTACACACGATCGGATTTTACGACAACAAATGTTGGATGTGAGCTTGTTGGCGGAAAGTCTGACCGTGTGTATGCTCCATCAGACATTTGTTGTCAGACTTTCCGCCAACAAATGTTGGCTAGCGTGTTCTCAAATTTTCCGCCAACAAATGTGTGTTGTCGGACTTTCCGATCATGTGTACACAAGTCCGTCGGACAAAAGTCCAACGTACAAACACGCATGCTCGGAATCAATGCTCACCAAACACAACATCAGCAGAAGGAGCCCAAAGGGTGGCACATGACTATTGAACTTCCTTTTTATTGGCTCGCCGTATGTCTTCTACATCACTACGTTTAGAATTGTTGGCCAACATTTGTGTGCTTGTGTGTATGCAAGTTGGAGCCACGGTTTTGTTGTCGGAAAGTCTGATTGTGTGTACGGGGCATTAAAGTTACTTACTACTCATTTATCCATTTTCTGTGCGTGCCATTCAAGCCATGGTTCCCAAAGTAAACTAGGGGCTTGGTATCTTCCAGAAGAGGATGCAAAAAGGAACTCGTAGGTGGTGTGTGTATGGATAATTTGAATTGTTTCATTTATAGAAGGGGTTTGGGTGTACCTCCAATGTCGGACCAAGGACAGATGAGCTGCCAGTAATATGTGAATTGCCAGTACCTTTAGTTTATGTGCTAAAGAATCAAGGTCTAGTGAAAATAGTGCTGTTTCTGCTGACATCAAAATTGCTAACTTAAAAATTTGGTTGATCAACCAGAAAATGGCTACCCAAAAGGAGGATACCACAGGGCATGCCTAGGTACCAGTGTAGCAGGAACTTTTGGGTAATTTCCCATACAGTAATATTTTTTGTTGCTGTGTTAATTGAGCATAGAGCTTTTTCAAATTTTTTCCAGGAGGTATGTCTTCCCTAAGTCGAGTTCCCATACTTTTATGGGTGCTGACTTGAAAAATATATTTTTGTTGTTGATTATTGAATTGGACATTTTTAATGTTTCACTTTAAGCATTTAAAATCACTACTCCTGGCCAAATGAAATGTAACTTTTTTGCATTGGTAAATGTTCTCTAGGGCAGTGCCTTTTCTCATGTTATTATTGACACCCTCTTACCTATTAGCCTAGAAAATTAGCATTTTCAATTTGACAGATTAGGCTCCTATTGACTTTAATAGGGTTCAGGTTAGGAATCCAAACTTCTTTTGGAGTTTGCCTAACTCTGCTTGAACCGATCCCAGGAAAGTTTGGCTCATTTCTACGTGGAGAAGGGGGGCGGGGGGTACCCATGTTGATGAGGACAAGGGCCTTTTCCCAAAAAACTTGTGGTTGTGGAGGATTAAAATTGGGAATCCAAAAGCCCCATTTAAGAATTGGGTGGCACTTGGATACTGCCCTTCCCATGTGAATACATATTGCCCCTTCTCATTCACAAAAAAAAGAGTAAAGTATAAAAAAAAATAGTTTTTGACAAATCATTTAATTAAAAACGTGTCCTTTGTCGTACATCCACCTTCAATCACATTGTCCAGGGATATGGATCTATGTAAATTACGGTGCCTGATACCTGCTGACCCACCTAAAGACAAAAAGGCCACCCGCAGATACAATCGCTATTTTTGGCAATCCAATATAAGCTTACTTGAAAAATTTGCTTTCAAGCAGAGAGTACTGCCTCTCTGCTGGCCATCTCTTTCCATAACTGCCCAGATTCCCTGCGTGCTTTGCAGCTTCTCATCTGCTCTTTACTTTAAATTTCTAGGGACTTTATATCCCATAGTATCTTATTGTCTGCATGCAGTGATTCCTGTACTGACCCTATCTCTTGAAACTTCCCCTCTGTCAGAAACCATGAATCAGACTGAGACAGAAGTACAGTTAAATCACACTTGTTTAATAATAATAATAATAATAATAATAATAATAATAAAAAAGGTAAACAGAGTAAACATAGCCAGAGTTCAGGATGGGAGAGATCATCTGGACTGGACAGCTTATGTAGGCAGGACTGATGAGCAGGATATCTTCAACAGGTGAGTCACTGTGGAGAGATAGGAGCTGGTAATTAGCCTACAGCTGAATGGCCTGCTCAAAGAAGGAAGGGCTGAGCCCAGCCCTGACAAAAAGTAAATGGAACAAATGTAGTCAAAACATAGCCAAAGTTCAGTAACCGGAACAGAATCAGCATAGTGGAACAGCAAGCAGGACCTGGAGCCAGAAGGCATGTCAGCCAAGCAAGTCTTTAACAGGAGCGCAGGAAAAAGTCTCTGTGATGTTGACCAAGGTGAAGACAGAGATCTGGACTGGACGGCTTAAGTAAGCAGTAATGACGAGCAGGATATCATCAACAGGTGAGTCACTGTGGAGAGAGGAGCTGGCAATTAGCTGACAGCTGAGTGGCCAACTCTGAGAAGGAAGGGCTGAACCCAGCCCTGACACTTTCTCGGCACTTCTGTAGCTCAGGCTCTGTGAAATGTAGGGACTGATGTGAGTGTGCAATGTACTGGGATAGGGACAATTGTAGACACTCACTCAGGTTGAACACTATGAAATGTGTGACATGGCAGTGCCTATCAACAGGGCAAAGTAAATATGTGTCAAGAATGAAAGGAAGTAAAATGTGTGGGGATCTTCACAAAGTAAATTTACAAACTTCATAATGATTCAAATTATTATGAATAGGCTAAAAATACCTGGAATACAATGTAGAAATTAATATATCATTAAAAATTGACCATTGATCTTATTTAAATCGCACGCTTGATGGATATTTTAAAGTGTAAACCCTCACATATACCCAGTGAAGTGAACAGCCTCAGATGATACACAGAGATGAAACAAATCTCCCTGCATAAATTTTATCTGTGTTAAAGTGTTAAAATATTTCTTCATCTGTCAGCAGCATAGATGAGGGGGCGGAGAGGCTGCAGTTACACTGTGTGAGAGCTGATTGGAGGAAAGGTGCACATACCCCGTTTCACACAGCAGAAGAATTGTGTTGGGAATAGACAAGTTCCATTCAGAGCTTCCCCCCCCCCCCACCTCTCTCCTGATACAAATGTATCTCATGATTTGGGAAAATTGAGAAGTGACTCATGCTGATAACAGTGAGAAACGACACCTAGAGCTTTGGGGAGAGATAAGTAAACATTGCAGATACCGTATATGTGCTTTGCTCAAATTTCATGACTACAACCAGTTTAATTCTTGCTGCCACCAATGTAGGGACTATGTTGGTGGTAATGGAAGGTTTTACACACACTACCAGCAGCTGCAGCGACCAAGAGTGTGTGTAAATCTGTCAAGCTGACTGTCAGTTGTCAGCTTCCACACACCCCATTAATGGCCACCTCCACCCGCACATGTTTCCTGGGCTCTGAGCACCTGTCAGCACACCTAGGACTGGTATGGCAGGTGCCACCAGATATCGGGGAAGAAAGACCAGTGAAAATGGTGTTCACTGATCTCCCCTTCCTGTTACTGACCTTGAAGAGACATGTAAAACATCACTTCTGAGTCCTCTTGTCATTTACTGACCTAATGGCTGGGAAAGAGACTAATGCAATGCAATCTGCACTGAATTTGTTTTATTGGAGGACAGGTGAGACATCAGGGGTCTTTTAGACCTCTGATATCTCATTAAATAGAACCTGTGCTTATTGATGAAAACTTAGATTTTTCCACATTGTTAAATGTTGCAGCACACGCCAGAGTGAGAGCCATAATTCTAGGCCCATTGTTCATGGTTAACGCTAAACTGATGACCTGTAGGGGCTTCTAAAGCTTCCTCTATGAAAAATATAGGGTAATGAAGTTTGTCACCATTTAATTGACACAAGCAATTTTAAGGCATGTAGGGTATCTATTTACTTGGCACTCTGAAAATGTATAATGTTTAGTGGGTTTACATAATCTTCAGACCTAAAAATTTTTTTTTAAACTTATGTGCAAAAAAATGCAAAAAACGCTGTAGGCCTCTGACATGAAAATTGGTAAAAGCACATCCTTCTATAATCTATAGTATGTTTGTTTTTTTCCTTAATCCAAAGCACTAAATGCCATTTCTCTCTGCTTTCTAGTTCCTCTTATATCTGCATTAGGGATGAGCCGAACACCCCCCCGTTCGGCTCGCACCAGAACCCGCGAACGGACCTAAAGTCCGTGCGAGCTTTAGAACCCCATTAGTTATAATGGATGCGAACGTTCGAAATTAAAAGTGCTCATTTTAAAGGCTAATATGCATGTTAATGTCATAAAAAGTGTTTGGGGACCTGGGTCCTGCCCCAGGGGACATGTATCAATGCAATTTTTTTTTTTTAAAAACGGCCGTTTTTTTCAGGAGCAGTGATTTTAATAATGCTTAAATTGAAACAATAAAAGTGTAATATTCCTTTAAATTTCGTACCTGGGGGGTGTCTATAGTATGCCTGTAAAGGGGCGCATGTTTCCCGTGTTTAGAACTGTCTCTGCGCAAAGTGTCATTTTTGAAAGTAAAAAAGCTATTTAAAATCACTCGCGGCTAATGTTAATTCACGGCTCCCGTAACACAGAGAACAGTGATTCATTGAAACTCATTCATAAAAAAAATTCATTGATAAAAAAAAAAAAAAAATGAAAAAAAAAAAGCGTAGGGGTCCCCCCAAATTCAATAACCAGGCCCTTCAGGTCTGGGATGGATATTAAGGGAAACCCCAGCCAAAAAAAAATGGCGTAGGGTCCCCCTCAAAATCCATACCAGACCCTTGAGGTCTGGTATGGATTTTAAGGGGAACCCTAGCCAAAAAAAATGGCGTGGGGTCCCCCTCAAAATCCATACCAGACCCTTATCCGAGCACGCAACCTGGCAGGCCGCAGGAAAAGAGGGGGGGACGAGGGCGGCCCCCCCTCTCGCCTGAACCGTACCAGGCCACATGCCCTCAACATTGGGAGGATGCTTTGGGGGTCTAAGACCCCTAAAGCACCTTGTCCCCATGTTGATGAGGACAAGGGCCTCTTCCCCACAACCGTGCCCGGTGGTTGTGGGGGTCTGCGGGCGGGGGGCTTATCGGAATCTGGAAGCCCCCTTTAACAAGGGGACCCCCAGATCCCGCCCCCCCCTGTGTGAAATAGTAAGGGGGTACAAAAGTACCCCTACCATTTCACCAAAAAAGTGGCAAAAATGGTAAAAATTACAGGAGACAGTCTTTGACAATTCCTTTATTAAAATCTTCTTTCTTCTTTCTTCATCCTTCGGTTTCTTCATCTTCTCCTTCCTTCATCTTCTTCCATCTTCTTCTTCCATTTTCTTCTTCCTCCGATCCGCTTCTTCTTGCGCTGGTCTTCTCGTCCTTCTCGTCCGGCATCTTCTTCCGTCGGCGTCGGCGTCGGTGTCGGTGTCGGAGTCTTCTTGGGCCGCTCCGCGCAATGGGAGGCTCCCGCTGTGTTAGGCTCCGCTCCATCTGACAGGTCTTTTAAAACGGAGGGCACCTGGTGACCCCACCCCCTCTGACGTCATGGGGAAATCCATCATGGAATTCCCCATGACGTCCCTGTGCGTCAGAGGGGGCGGGGTCACCAGGTGCCCTCCATTATAAAAGACCTGTCAGACGGAGCGGAGCCTCACACAGCGGGAGCCTCCCATTGCGCGGAGCGGCCCAAGAAGAGACAGAGACACCGACACCGACGCCGACGGAAGAAGATGCCGGACGAGAAGGACGAGAAGACCAGCGCAAGAAGAAGCGGATCGGAGGAAGAAGAAAATGGAAGAAGAAGATGGAAGAAGATGAAGGAAGGAGAAGATGAAGAAACCGAAGGATGAAGAAAGAAGAAAGAAGATTTTAATAAAGGAATTGTCAAAGACTGTCTCCTGTCATTTTTACCATTTTTGCCACTTTTTTGGTGAAATGGTAGGGGTACTTTTGTACCATTTCACACAGGGGGGGGGGGCGGGATCTGGGGGTCCCCTTGTTAAAGGGGGCTTCCAGATTCCGATAAGCCCCCCGCCCGCAGACCCCCACAACCACCGGGCACGGTTGTGGGGAAGAGGCCCTTGTCCTCATCAACATGGGGACAAGGTGCTTTAGGGGTCTTAGACCCCCAAAGCATCCTCCCAATGTTGAGGGCATGTGGCCTGGTACGGTTCAGGCGAAAGGGGGGGGCGCTCTCGTCCCCCCCTCTTTTCCTGCGGCCTGCCAGGTTGCGTGCTCGGATAAGGGTCTGGTATGGATTTTGAGGGGGACCCCACGCCATTTTTTTTGGCTAGGGTTCCCCTTAAAATCCATACCAGACCTCAAGGGTCTGGTATGGATTTTGAGGGGGACCCTACGCCATTTTTTTTTTGGCTGGGGTTCCCCTTAATATCCATCCCAGACCTGAAGGGCCTGGTTATTGAATTTGGGGGGACCCCTACGCTTTTTTTTTTTGTTTTTTATTAATGAATGACAGTTCTCTGTGTTACAGGAGCCATCAATTCATTAGCTGCGAGTGATTTTAAATAGCTTTTTTCCTGCAAAAATGACACTTTTTTGCAGGGAAAGTTCTAAGCACAGGAAACCTGCCCCCTTCACAGGCCACCTATAGACACCCCCCAGATGTGATACTGCAATGCTGTTCTAACAGCATGCACACACATATCCCCAGAAATAAAGCACATATTGTCAGCAGCACACTAACACGCTGACACGCTGACACTGACTGAAACATAATATGCGAGGCCGCCGGCGCGGCGGCCTCTTATACCGCGGGGCGTGTACTAAAGCCCCTGAGCTATAATTGGCTACAGGCATCCTGCCTGTAGCCAATTATGGCTCTCCTCGCTGCCGGCGCTGTGATTGGCCAAGCATGCGGGGTCACAGTGCATGCTTGGCCAATCATCAGCCAGCATTGCACTGCGCGGGCCGCAATGCATTGCGGGGCCGCTCGCATCACACGAATTTGATGCAAGCGGCCCCAATAGTTCTGGGCTCGCCGAGCGAGCGAACACCCGGTGCTCGATTCGAACATGGGTTCGAATCGAACACCGGGCTCATCCTTAATCTGCATGACTCATTGCTGAAAGGTTTTCCTGACTCCAAAATATGGAGGATACGTGGGAGGGGAGCTCCAGCACACAGCCTATGATTGATAGCCTCATCTGTGTTTGTTTTACGGTGTGCTGTGAGGAGGGGGGTTGTGTCCTTTCCCTCCATATTACAGTCCTTTCTCTGGTATGTGCTCTGCAGTGTATGACATCAAATGTTGTATTTAGGAGGCTATAGAAGAGAGAGGGCTGCAGGTAAATAGGTTGGTTTCATCTCTGTGTATCACTCAATCTCTGTGAGTCTAATCACTTCACTTAGTATGTAAAGGTTTACAAACCACTTTAGGCCCCTTTCACACTTATACGACTTGTCTCACAATTTGGGACTGCAAGTCATTCCCCATTATTTCCAATGACAGCCATTCATATTAGTACGACTTTAAGTTGTTCCGACTTCAAAGTAGTCCCTGCGCTACTTTGATCCGATTTTGATGCCACTTACACAAGCATTCCTTGAAATCGCGGCAAAATTGCAGTAAAATCGTGTGACTTTGAAGTTGCACAAGTTTGAAAGGGGCCTTAAAAGTGAAGTATGGACTTTATTTATTTTTTTCGATTTATACTTACCTAGGTGGGTGCAGCATCAATCTGATGCTGCATCTGTCCCCCTGAGCCTCTAACACTGAGAACCCAGCGATCTAATACCACCGATCGCTAGGTTTTTACAGCTCACCGAGCAGAGAGCTGGTGACTGTCAGTTACGCTCTCTGCTGTTAATAGAATACATATGAAAGAATAGTTAAAAAATATAATAGAATAAAATAAGAATTTGACCGTCTTCTGAAATTTGAACAGAATACAATAGAATAGAAAAGCAATAGAATAGCATAAAGCAGCCCTCAAAATTTACACTTGCCTGCTCGCATTTTGTGAGTAAATTTTGAGGGCTGGCGAGGAAGGGCTGTCTGGGAGCGAGGGGGGGCGAGCACTGCCGGCCGGCGAGTCCCTTTCCCAGTGCTCATGAAGGGTAAGAGAGAGGACAGAGCCGGCCGGATGATATGAGCGCAGGGAACATAACTAGCGGCACCGGTGTTGTATCATTACCAGTCCCCCATCACTAAGTGTCCGAGGTGTACTGCGCATGCGCAGTACACAGGACACCCTGATTCCGAAAATTGCCGAGGATGAACGCCGCCTGCGCCGTGAGTCTACTTTCAAGCCCCACCATCCAAGTGGACATAGAGTTAGAATATAAAAGAGCCGAGCGCAGCGAGGCCGTGCCCGAAGCGTGGCGAGCGAAGCGAGCCCGCGAGGGGCCCTCTAAGTTTGACTAACCCTATGTCCGCTTGGATGGTGGGGGCTTCTCGTCGACTCACGGCGCAGGCGCCGTTCATCTTCCGACAGTTTCCGAACATCTTCATGCTCCGTACTGCGCATGCGCTGCGCATGCGCAGTACACTTCGGACACCTAGTGACAGCCGGACACTTGGTGATAGAACACCGGCTTTGATTTAAATCGCTGTGTGTTCCCTGCGCTCGCTTTCACACACAGCCCCGCCCCCTGGTCTTGGGGAATTTGATAGACAGATCACCCGTCCAACCCGGGACGAGTGATGTGTATCAAAGTTCCCTGGCCAGGGGGTGGGGCTGTATGGGACGCCGAGCGGTGGGAACACACGATTTAAATCAAAGCTGTTCCAGCATGTCCCTCGGCGCTCATATCATCCGGCCAGCAATGCTCTTCTTCTCTGCTCCCCTTCATTCAGGACACAGGTAGGCAGCATTGGTGTTAAAGTGTTAGGCTGCACTGGTGGACACGGGTGAGGCTGCACTGGTGGACACGGGTGAGGCTGCATTGGTGGACACGGGTGAGGCTGCATTGGTGGACACTGGGTGAGGCTGCATTGGTGGACACGGGTGAGGCTGCATTGGTGGACAAGGGTGAGGCTGCATTGGTGGACAAGGGTGAGGCTGCATTGGTGGACACGGGTGAGGCTGCATTGGTGGACACGGGTGAGGCTGCATTGGTGGACACGGGTGAGGCTGCATTGATGAGCATGGATAAAGTTGCTTAATTTGCATAAAACATTTAAGAGCAATTTCATGATATAATTTATGAGGCCGTGTTTAGAAGTTGAATTAGGGGCGGGCAGGGGTTGGGTGTGGCAACTGGTGGCGAGTAACCCTTGAGGCCTGGAGCTCAGGACTTAAAATTTTGAGCCCTGGCATAAAGAATATAACTATCTTCAAAAATTCCAATTTTGAATAGAATGAATTTGAATAGAAAGGATTAGAATAGAAAATAAGAGAAAAGTAAAGAATTGAAAAACAATTAATATAGAATAGAACAACATAGAAATAATAACCGTTATATTCTTTCCATTTAATTTTATTCTAGTCCATAGATTTTCTATTCTATTTTCTTATATTCGTTTCTATTATTTTATATTGAATTTTAATATTTTATATTCAAAATTAAAATTTGGAAGATGACTATATGTTCTTTCTATTTTATTCTATTCTGTTCTATTGTTTTTCTATTCTATTATTTTGTATTCTAGTCTTTTATTTTCTATTCTATTCTATTTTATTCTAATCTTTTCTATTCAAATATTAATACATTCTATTTGAAATTCGAATGTCAGAATATGGATATATATTATATTCTTTCTATTTTATTCTATTCTATTTGATTGTTTTTCTATTCTATTATTTTCCTTTCTATTATATTTTCTTATTTTCTACTCTATTCTATTAATTTCTATTCTAGTCTAATCTATTCTATTCAAATTCATTCTATTCAAAATTTAAATTTTTTAAGATGGTTATATTATAACGATCTTCCAAATTTCGAATTATGAATAGAATAAATTTGAATAGAAAAGCTTAGAATAGAAAATAATACAAAAGAATATAACGGTTATTCCCCATCAACATTTGTCACAGTGTACCATTGTCCCATCAACAACTGTCACAGTGACCCGCCAGTGCCCCATCAACATCTGTCACTGTGTACCATTACACCATCAACAACTGTCACAGTGCACCAGTGCCAAGTTAACATTTGTCAGAGGGTCCCAGTGCCCCATCAACATCTTTCACAGGGTACCAGTGCCCCATCAACATCTTTCACAGGGTACCAGTGCCCCAACAACATCTGTCACAGTGTACCTCTACGGGTGCAGGGATATACAATTAGCGGACCTCCAGCTGTTGCAAAACTACAATTTCCATGCCTCTGCCTCTGGGTGTCATCCTTGTGGCTGTCAGAGTCTTGCTATGCCTCATGGGAATTGTAGTTCCGCAACAGCTGGAGGTCCGCTAATTGCATATGCCTGCACTAGTGCCTCATGCACATCTGTCAGTGTACCATTGTTCTATCAACAGCGGTCACAGGGTACCACTGGTGCCCTATGCACATCTGTCACAGTGTACCATCAGTGCCCCATCAACATCTGCAACAGTGTTCCATTGTCCCATAAACATCTGTCACTGGGTACCACCAGTGCCCCATGCACATCTGTCACAGTGCAGAATAGAATCCAAAACAATGGACAAGAAAAATAAACAAGACTCAATATAAATTCAGTATCAATAGCCTAATGCAACAGCTGCATTTAACTGGGAAAAAAATTGAATTTGAATGTGTTTTTTCAAATTTGAATACTGTTTCGATCATTTTTTTTAAAAAAAATTTCAAATGCAGTCATATTTTTTTTCGAATTCAGGTAGATTTTTAAATTTAGAATAAAAACAAAAAAAAAAAAAACGAATTCCGAAATCAAATGAAACGAATGTAACGAATTTAAGGAAACTAATTTATTTAAATACTGAAACAAAACGAAGCAAAACAAACGTTTTCGTCCTGCACATGTCTAGTCCACAGCCACAATACAAAGGTAGTGGAGAACAGGAGGAACTCATTCCTCCTAGGCCCCTTTCACACGGGCTGTCCTATCAGGTCCACCTGTCAGTTTTTAGGCTGACCTTATCGGACCGTTTTTTCCCCCATATGGAGTGGAGTGTATCAGCGGTGATATGTCCGCTGACACCCGCTGCTATCCAATCCGATCCACCAAATCCAGACTGATGGTGGTCCTATTTACCATCCGACAGGTGGTCCGCTTTCATCCAATTTCCCCATAGAGGAGAGCGGGGCTCTGACAGGTCCGTCTTTGCACAGTGAGTGGAGATGGACCTGTCATCCCCGCTAAGCAAGCGGAGTCTGTAAAAAGGATCCACCTTGTGTGAAAAAAGGGGCCTTAGGCCCACATACATGTAATCAGGTGAGCAATTGTTTGATTGGACACTACTGTCACGGATGACCTCCACTGCCATGTTAAGTGAGGGCAGTGCTTATAAAAAGAACTGGCTTACTGCAGTGGTGCACATTTTGTGTGTGGCAAGGACAGGGACAGGAACCTGCTGGTTAGAGAGATTACACCTAGCATAGAGAAAGGTTCCAGAAGAGGTGGGACAGTATAGGGACTGTTGTCATTACTGCTGTGCGGAATCTTTCAGTGTCTCTTTGCCTATTGCCTATCAGACGCCCCCTGTGTCAGGTGCTGTCGGTCCTCGAGCATCGTTCCCTGTAAGTACTGTATAATCTTCTGTGAGTGCTACTGCCCTGTTGAAACCTCTACATAGACTTTGTTACAGTGTGTTTGGAGCAATATTGACAATACACTCCATTGAAACTCAGACCACTGTGTGTCATTCCTTCCCTCTTGGGTATTTATCCCCTGACCTTACTCCTACCTACATACTGAATTACAAGAAGAATTAATGAACTACCATAGCGCTCACCAGCACCCTCATAACTCATTGAGAATTACAAGCCATCAGCCACAATGATTGATGGTAGTAGTTCATTCATTCACAGTGCTCTGTAAACTAATGACACGGATGGGTGGGCAGAGCTCCGCATGGATGCACTGTTTTTAAATTATGACAGCGGGTGTGGGGAGGGTATCCTCCACCCACTGTTATATTTGAGGCTCGGGGGGGGGGGGGGGGGGGAGTGTGGGGCTGCTGATTTAGTAACAATATTATTATTATTATTATACAGACTTTATATAGCACCAACAGTTTGTGCTGCGCTTTACAATATAAAAGGGAGACAATACAGTTACAATTCAATAAAATACAAGAGGATTAAGAGGGCCCTGCTCAGAAGAGCTTACATGTTACACTCTGAATACAGGTGTAATAAGTAAAATGTTATGAAAGGTGAGCTTATCCTTTAAAGTGATTGTAAACCTAGTTACACTAATTTTACCTACAGGTAAGCCTATAATAAGGCTTACCTGTAGGTACTGGAAATATCTCCTAAACCTACACGGTTTAGGAGATATTTACCATGTACGCTTGCGCCAACGCCATTGGTGCATGCGCACTGAAGAAAGGGCACAATCGTGTCATTTCTAAAGGGTCCATGCCATGACCGGAGGCACTCGCACGCATGCGTGGGAGTGAGGTCACACAACTCCAGCCAGTCACAGAGCCAGAGTCCACAGCCCCAGAAGGAAGAGGGGTGAGGATTGATGCGGCCACCAGCAGGGGCAGCGGGACAATGTGGGCTTCGTTTTCAGGTAAGTGTCACACAATGGGCTAGTATGCGATACATACTAGCCCATTATGCTTTTACTTTGCAGGGGGGAAAAAAGGAAGTAAAACCCATCAGGGTTTACTTCCTGTTTAAGAGACCACAGATCATACAGCAGTGTAAAACTAGCCAGCAGCAGAACATTTCTGGTAAGGGAGAATTGTCCAAAATATACTAGAAAAAGAGTGCAGGCAGATGTTCAATTACAATAATTAGGAGACTGTGGATGACACAATAGTGTAAGGCTGGGTTCACACTATTGTGAATGGGATGTGGCTTTCCCCGCATCCAATTCGCATAGCAGGAGATTGTGACCGGCTCTCTATGAAGCCAGTTCACACATCACCGGAGCGGCTCTAGTGCGAATTGCACAGGAGTTCTGTGCGTCTTTTGGTCCGTTTCAGGTCTGAATTCAGCCCAAAACTTGGGCTGAAATTGGACCTGATGGGGTGAATGGAGATTCCCTGGACTCCTGCTGTTAGCAGCTGCGTTCTCAAGTGTGAACCCAGCCTAGAAGTGGCCAGCTGAAGGACAATTTTAAAAAACAAGGCTAGTCTCAAATCTACTAGAGACAAATTACATAAGCTGGGGATCTACTACAGGTATTAAAATATTCCAGAGGATACAGCTGTGAAAACTTGCCACCAACAGTTTTATTCAGGCATAATAGGCCTAACTGGTATGTGCCAAACTTTTATTCTATTATGGGACAGTGTTCTTTTAGATGATGCAACATCATGCTGTGAACAAAAAGCAGCTCCAAGAACAGAGGTCAGTAATTGAAAGCAATGGGAAACATCAGCTGACCAATGGAGCAGATGTATATAGAGAATAATAGGGGTCAGGAGACAGAGCCTTGGGGACTCTACAGAAAGAGGAAGAGGAGTGCAGGAGATGGAATTGTTGATGACACTTAAAGAGCACTTAGATAGGTAGAGCCAGGAAAAAGGTTTGACCAAGGGAATTAAGTTCTTTAGGAGGAGGAGTGGATAATTAACTGTATGAAAGGCAGCAGAAATGTAATAGCACAAGCATATATTATGTTACTTCATTGTTACCCTGATTTCCTTTTCCACTGTATCCTATAGAAAATATATTATGGATGTTTTTACTGCTTTAGAAATGTGTCTTTGCATGTTAAAAAGATTTTTATTTCATTAATATTGAATCACACAATTGGCTTGTGCAATTCTCTGTTATATCAGTTGTTTCAGGAAAGCTGTATTCATCTTTAAAGTGGAACTTAAATGTATCAGAGCACCACAAGCTGAAAATGCTATTTAATACATTTATTACATTCAAAACAAATTCACCCATCAATCCATGTCTCCAAGCTTTATTTGTTGAGAAATTGCTTTAAAAAAAATACTGCCCTAGCATTTCTAGCCAACACCATCTTGTGTAAGGGCAGATGGTTCTTTTACTTCATTTACTGTACCTTCTGGAATCCATCTTCCCTTAGCCCTGGCATGCAGGCAGGAGGGTGTGCTTAGTTGAGGAAGCCCCTCCTCCAGATGGAACAAAACTCCTGGAATACTGAATATGACATAATTTTGACTGATGCCATAAACCAGGAAGCAACTAAAGAAATGTAAAAAAAAAAGTTTAAAACAAGTAAATGCAATGTACCTTCCTATCTATTTTACTAAGGTTAGCTGCATAAGGTTAAAAATAATTAATGTTGATTGAGAGAGTTCAGTTCAACTTAGAAATGAGAGCACAAAATTTAACTAATCACCCTGTACACAATATATTAAGTACTGCATGTTCTAATGGTTGCTGTTAATAGGATAATTAATTTCTGTCAAAAGTTTCTCATGGGGTTTTCAAGTAATTTTGTTATGCTATACAGAAAAAATTAAGATGATAATTGAATAAATTTTAATTGCAAGAGTGCTAAATCAGTCAGCCGTAACAAATGTATCGGCTAATTTACTGAAGGTGAACCTGGCACATTTAAGTACATCATAAAAATATTAACAGTTCAGTGGGAATAAAGGAAAAGTTTTTGTATGACATCATTAGAGAACAAAATGTGTAAGACTGGCTCTACCTCTGATCCCCCTAAGGCCCCTTCCACAGGAGTGGGCTCCGTTGGAGTCTGCCTACTCAGCCAGGAATCTGCCGCTGATCCCCACTGAGCAAGTGGATGACTGGTCCATGTCTGCTCCACTTATGCAGAGAAGACACAGCCCGCTCTGCTCTATGGGCAGTCAGATGTAAATTGGAAAAACGGCAAAACAATACTGCGCTTGTGTATATGAATTGGCAAAAGCAGGAACAATAAAATGTGAGATAAAATACAATAAACAACAATGAAACAGAAAAAAAGTTGCGCTATGAATCCTAAAATAACAAAAAAAGTCCAAACTGTACTGAAAACAGTCCAAGTGACAAAAATAAAATTATAAAGGGCAAAACAGTGTGAAGTAGTGAATCAAGTGCTTGTATATGAACAATCACAACAAAACATCCACCATGAAAAGTCACCAACACTGAAGGATGTACCGTTACCACAACAGGTGCACCCTCTATTATGGAAGGTCAAAGCCACAATGAGGTGTATCAGCTGTAGGGATGACCCCGATGTTCAAGTCAAACGTAAGTTCGACTCGTACATCGGGTTTTCGCCTATTTGCCATTTGGGGTGTTTGCGGCAAATTCGAAAGCCGCAAAACACCCTTTAAAAGTCTATGGGAGAAATCAAAAGTGCTAATTTTAAAGGCTTATATGCATGGTATTGTCATAAAAAGTGTTTGGGAACCTGGGTCCTGCCCCAGGGGACATGTATTAATGCAAAAATAAAGTTTTAAAAACAGAATTTTTTTCAGGAGCAGTGATTTTAACCATCTCAATACAGTGCATTTTCACCCCCTACCTGCCCAAGCCATTTTTCAGCTTTCAGCACTGGCACACTTTGAATGACTTTGAATGCTACACTGTACCCAAATGAAATTGTTATAATTTTGTCCCCACAGATAGAGCTTTCTTTTGGTGGTATTTGATCACCTCCTGCGGTTTTAATTTTCTGCGCTATAAACAAAAGAATAGTGACAAGTTTGAAAAAAAACTATATTTTTTACTTTTTGCTAATAAAAGATCCAATTTTTTTTTTAAAACAAACTTTTTCCTCATTTTAGGCCAATACGTATTCTTCTACATATTTTTGGTAAAAAAATTAGCAATAAGCGTATATTTATTGGTTTGCGCAAAAGTTATAGTGCCTACAAAGTAGGGGATAGATTTATTGCATTTTTATTATTATTTTTTTTGTTACTAGTAATGGCGGCGATCAGCGATTTTTATTGTGACTGCGATAATGTGGCGGACATATCGGACACTTTTGACACATTTTTGGGACCATTTACATTTATACAGTGATCCGTGCTATGAAAAAGCATTGATTACTGTATAAATGTGACTGGCAGGGAAGGGGTTAACCACTAGGGGGCGCTGAAGGGGTTAATATGTTCCCTGGGAGTGATTCTAACTGTAGGGGGAGGGGATTGACAAGGAGAGGAGACCAATCTGTGTTTCTCTGTACTGAGAACACACCATCGGTCTCCTCTCCTCTGACAGGACCGTGGATCTGTGTGTTTACACACACAGATCCACGGTCCTGTGTTACCGGGCAATCGCGGGTGCCAGGCAGACATAGCGGCCGAAAAAGGGTTAAAACCGCCTGCAAATCGCCACTGCGGGTTTGCAGTGCTGCCCCATTGTTTTCAATGGGAAGGGGCACTTAAGAAGCGGTAAATACAGCGCTCCAAAGATGCAGCTTGCAGGAATTTTTTGACCGTCCTGCAAGTGCACCGCTCCAGTGTGAAAGCCCGAGGGCTTTCACACTGGAGACACAGCAGCGGCTGTTTCAGGGCTCTTTGCAGGCACTATTTTTAGTGCTGTAGCGCCTGCAAAGCGCCCAGTGTGAAAGGGGCCTTAAGGAAAAAAAGTAATTTGAAAGTACTCACGGCTATAATGAATTGTCGGTCTTGGCAATACGCATAAAAGTCATTGAAAAAAATGGCATGGGATTCCCCCACAGTCCATTACCAGGCCCTTTGGCCAATTTTTTTTTTTTTTTTTAAATGGCATGGGGGTCCCCACAAAAATCCATAACAGACCCTTATCCAAGCACGCAACCTGGCAGGCCGCAGGAAAAGAGGGGGGGACGAGAGTGCGCCCCCCCTGCTGAACCGTACCAGGCCACATACCCTCAACATGGGGAGGGTGCTTTGGGGGAGTCCCCCAAAGCACCGTGTGCCCATGTTGATGGGGAGAAGGGCCTCATCCCCACAACCCTTGCCCGGTGGTTGTGGGGGTCTGTGGGTGGAGGGCTTATCGAAATCGGGACGCCCCCTTTAACAAGGGCACCCCCAGATCCCGGCCTCCCCAGCTGTGTGAAATGGTAATTGGGTACAAATGTACCCCTACTATTTCACAAATAAGTGTGAAAATGGTAAAAATTACATGACACGGTTTGGGGACAAGTCCTTTTATTAAAAAATAAAAAAAATAAAAATGAAGTCCATTCATCTTTTTCTTCTCTCACTCCGTCAGACCAAAAAAAAAAAAAGCCTGCACTCCACCACTGATTCGCCTTTATAGGAAGCACCCGCCGTAATGTCCATCCTCTCAGGTGAGAGTTTTTTTTCTAACTGAGGGCGAGGCCACACTGTGATGTCGCCGGGTGAACCCGCCCTTCTCTGACATACGGGGACATCCCGCCCTCAGTTATAAAAGAACTGTCTTCCAAAAATAAAAATATTCTGACCGTATTATAGTTTTTGTCCCTAATAAAAGAGGCAAAGATTTAATAATAAATTCCACCAAGACACTTTATGTCATACCTCATATTTTGTAGAGGTTGATATCATAGCCAATAGTACATATATATAAGAAAAAGCACAATTTTCCATAAGGGATACCATAGAGAAGACGGCGTTCCGATATGAAAAAGGGTGAAAAAGTGGCTACCATTTATATCATAGACAAATAAAGTTTAACTACGGTGTATGTAGTATCAAAAATTGGTTTATTAAATTACAAATCATATGTATTAAAATGTTAGATCGGACATGGAAAGCCATGTCATGTATCCATATTTGCTCCCAGTATATATTTAAACACCCCTATTGTGTGCACATAGAACACATAACAAACATTTGACAAACATATACAACAGACATGCAACAATTACGGTTGAGGCGCCTCATTAACCACCTACATGCCAATGTACCCAAAAGTGGGTTATATTATTCCATGAACCACATAGTGGTCTTTGATATTGATTGGCATGTGTGTGGTTCCTTGGGTGGTGGAGATAACTTAATTACCAAGATGATTGGTGTCTTTTTAAATAACATTCCCTGATTAGCTGCTAGCTGCTTGACCATCCAATTAAATCTGGGAAGGATCCGGTGATGAATATAAGGCAGTTCATACAATCCAGTTTCTCAATTGTTATGAGTTACTTATTTTAACAGAAGATAATAGTCTGTGTTTCCTTTATATAGAACATTGTCACTATTCATCATCAGCGAATAGGTTGCAGGCAGTTATCAGGCATATGCGTGAAATATTCATATGAAAATAGAAAAAATGGCACAAATCACCCTGTGTGACGATATAAAAATATAGAGATAATTCTTGCTGTTTAACTGAAAAAACGTATACAGTGCAACATTGTTCCGAGATAAATCAGGATTGTGTTACAGTTTTCCCATGTCGGTAAACATTAGATTGATACTTTTGACTGATTAAACTCTGGAAAGTCATATCTCATGTAGTAAAAAGGATACATAACTACAGAGCAATAGATTGACATTTTTAACTGACATTGACTGTGGAATATCACATCTCACATAGCAAAGAGGATAAGTGACTGCAGGTTTGTAAAAGGGTTTGGTTTACATTACCGCTTCCTTTGATGTCTTTGGGTAGTCGTTTATACCCGTGTATTTAATTTCTGGCATATGTCGGGAGGATATCCTACATCTTTCATTCACGCTGCTGTCAGATTTAGTCCAGTAGTCACATTCCAGGTGTTCCAAGTGTTCCGTCAGGTAGTCCACATAGGTATCAATCTTTTTAGTTTTCAGATAAGCCGCATATGTCCATGCATGCAATGTAAGCCGAAAGTGATTATCGCCTACACAGTGGACGCAGCGCTGCGTCGCGAAACGCGTTGCGTAGGTGCGGTGAGCGTGCCCTCACAGGGTAACTTCATTGATAGAGGTGGAGATCCAAGATTGTCAGCAACGGCTGATAGCAAAGGCGGACTACTAATACCACTGTGTAGGCGATAAGCACTTTCGGCTTACATTGCATGCATGGACATATGCGGCTTATCTGAAAACTAAAAAGATTGATACCTATGTGGACTACCTGACGGAACACTTGGAACACCTGGAATGTGACTACTGGATTAAATCTGACAGCAGCGTGAATGAAAGATGGAGGATATCCTCCCGACATGTGCCAGAAATTAAATACACGGGTATAAACGACTACCCGAAGACATCAAAGGAAGCGGTAATGTAAACCAAACCCTTTTACAAACCTGCAGTCACTTATCCTCTTTGCTATGTGAGATGTGATATTCCACAGTCAATGTCAGTGAAAAGTGTCAATCTATTGCTCTGTAGTTATGTATCCTTTTTACTACATGAGATATGACTTTCCAGAGTTTAATCAGTCAAAAGTATCAATCTAATGTTTACCGACATGGGAAAACTGTAACACAATCCTGATTTATCTCGGAACAATGTTGCAATGTATACGTTTTTTCAGTTAAACAGCAAGAATTATCTCTATATTTTTATATCGTCACACAGGGTGATTTGTGCCATTTTTTCTATTTTCATATGAATATTTCATGCATATGCCTGATAACTGCCTGCAACCTATTCGCTGATGATGAATAGTGACAACGTTCTATATAAAGGAAATACAGACTATTATCTTCTGTTAAAATAAGTAACTCATAACAATTGAGAAACTGGATTGTATGAACTGCCTTATATTCATCACCGGATCCTTCCCAGATTTAATTGGATGGTCAAGCAGCTAGCAGCTAATCAGGGAATGTTATTTAAAAAGACACCAATCATCTTGGTAATTAAGTTATCTCCACCACCCAAGGAACCACACACATGCCAATCAATATCAAAGACCACTATGTGGTTCATGGAATAATATAACCCCCTTTTGGGTACATTGGCATATAGGTGGTTAATGAGGCGCCATGTCTGTTGTATATGTTTGTCAAATGTTTGTTATGTGTTCTATGTGCACACAATAGGGGTGTTTAAATATATACTGGGAGCAAATATGGATACATGACATGGCTTTCCATGTCCGATCTAACATTTTAATACATATGATTTGTAATTTAATAAACCAATTTTTGATACTACATACACCGTAGTTAAACTTTATTTGTCTATGATATCAATGGTAGCCACTTTTTCACCCTTTTTCATATCGGAACGCCGTCTTCTCTATGGTATCCCTTATGGAAAATTGTGCTTTTTCTTATATAAAAGAACTGTCACCTGAGAGGACGGTCATTACGGCAAGTGTCTCCCACGGAGGCTGATCAGTGACGGTGTGTGGGTTTTTCTTTTTCGGTCTGTAGGGAAAGAGAAAAGAAGATGAATGGACTTATCCCCAAGCCGTGTCATGTCATTTTTACCATTTTCACACTTTTCTTGTGAAATGGTAGGGGTACATTTGTACCCCGTTACCATTTCACACAGGAGGGGAGGCCAGGATCTGGGGATCCCCTTGTTAAAGGGGGCTTCCAGATTCCAATAATCCCCCCACCCGCAGACCCCCACAACCACCGGGCCAGGGTTGTGGGAATGATGCCCTTGTCCCCATCAACATGGGGACACGGTGCTTTGGGGGGCTACCCCAAATCACCCTCCCATGTTGAGGGCATGTGGCCTGGTACAGTTGCGGGGGCGCTCTCTCATCCCCCCTCCTTTCCTGCGGCCTGCCAGGTTGCGTGCTTGTATAATGGTCTGGCATGGATTTTTGGGGGGACCCCCACGCCATTTTTAAAAAAAAAAAAAATTGGCACGGGGTTCCCCTTAAAATCCATACCAGACCTGAAGGGTCTGGTATGGATTTTGAGGGGGACACCCATGCCATTTTTTTTTATTTTGGCACGAGGTTCCCCTTAATATCCATACCAGACCTGAAGGGCCTGGTATGAAATTTGGGGGGACCCCCATGCAATTTTTTTTTTAATTTTGGTTCGGGGTTCCCCTTAATATTCATACCATACCCAAAAGGCCTGGTAATGGACTGTGGGGGAATCCCATGCCGTTTTTTCAATGACTTTTATGTATATTGCCGGGACCGACAATTCATTATAGCCGCGAGTACTTTTAAATTACTTTTTTCCTTAAGGCCCCTTTCACACTGGGCGCTTTGCAGGCGATACAGCGCTAAAAATAGTGCCTGCAAAGCGCCCTGAAATAGCCGCTGCTGTGTCTCCAGTGTGCAAAAAATTCCTGCAAGCCGCATCTTTGGAGCGCTGTAGGAGCGGTGTATTTACTGCTTCTAAAGTGCCCCTTCCCATTGAAAACAATGGGGCAGCGTTGCAAACCCGCAGCAGCGCTTTGCAGGCGGTTTTAACCCTTTTCAGCCGCTAGCGGGGGTTAAAATCAGCCCGCTAGAGGCCGAAAAGCGCCGCTAAAACAACGGTAAAGCCTCGCTAAATATAGCGCAGATTTACCGCCAGCGCCTGCAGCGTGAAAGTAGCCTTAGAAATGTCATTTTGTGCAGGGACTGTTGTAAACACGAGAAACATGCACCATTTTACAGGCATACTATAGACACCCCCCAGGTACGAAATGTAAAGGAATATTTCACTTTTATTGTTTCACTTTGTAACTGCCCTTGTATCCTTAATGTAAGAAGGCATATTCCTAACCAGGGGTTGGAGATAAGTCTCAATATATTTGCCCTGCGCACCCGGGACATCACAGAACTAATTCCTCTCACTATGGGGCAAACAGGATTCTTGTGTACCTTTTGGCAGGTAGTACATAATAGAAGTTCTGGGAAGGAGGAGGAACCAGAAATAATTGTTCCTTTAGAATTGATAACCTCCATGTTGAAAGCCCCTATTTACTAATTTGGATAATTCCTGTTTAAAGCTACAACCTGAATCCTTTCTCAAAGGGATATATGTATCACGGTCACTCAGAATTTTTTCCATTTCATTGATATAAGCCTCCTTATCTAATATTACAATCCCAGCTTTTTCATTATCAGACAAGGATTTGGAACTAAGGTTAAAAATCCCCTTTCCGAATACTCTCTTTTCCTTTTTCGCTTGAAGTCTCCTCCCCCCTCTGGTCCCTCTCTTTGATTTTTTTCTTTGTTCCTGCTGAGGAAAACCCCCAGAAGGGGGCCTTCTTGGGGGGCCCTGTATATAGGGACGGTTAGAGGGGCCTGGTCCCCCCTGAGCAGGTCTGCATACTGAGCCCTGCATATGGGAATTATTTGAAGATCCTGGACCAGAAGCCGCTCGGATGGGAATGGATGATGGCCATCACCCTCCCTAGGGTGGTTGGGATAGAAATTTCCATTTCCATAAGGCCGATGATTAGGATGTTGGTTAGAATTATGATTATAAGACCCATAGTTAGTATAAGGTTGGTTCCTATGTACTTGTTTGCGATCTGATGCTAGTCGGCGCTGAGGTCCTAAGAATGTCTTCCTTTCATTGAGAACTTCATACCTATTGTGAGTGGGAATATGATGTTCCTGTTGATAGCCTCCTAAAACTTCATCCTCCCCCCTATCCCAATAGGGAAGTGGAGAGTCAGAGAGTGGGTGGAGGGATCTATTTCTATTTCCAGGTGGACGGAAGCCTGATTTATTTGTTTTATAAGGAACTTGTTGCGATTGACCTGAATGGGCCCGATCCCTATTATTTCCTAATTCCATAGGGGGAGGTTTATTAGGGTCCCCGCCCTCCATTGAATTTTATTCTGCCATCCAAAGACTAATCCTGCTAAAAAATAATTTTTATCCCTATTATTATTTTTATTTTTATTTTTTTTGATCATTTTCTTCCTTCTCCATAAACTTTATAAGATTAGTAGAAAGCTCCTTATAGTCCTCAATTTCTTTTAAAGTAAATAATTTATCCTTAATTTCTTGGATCTGACAATACAATGTTGATAGTTTTTGAATTTTTTTTATCCTTTAAAAACTTCAAAAGGCACAGCCCTGCCTCATTAAAATATTTAAACCACTCCAATTGGGTTTCCTCTTGAGGTGGGTTTATTTCCCACCTTAGACTACGTGGGACCATACTTTCCTTAATATATTGCTCAAAGAAAGCAGTATCCCATTGGGCATGTGTTTCAGACACCAAGAGGTTTTTGAGTCTAACAAAATGTTAGACTGCCTGTCTGTTTACACCCAACTTTCATCTGATCCAATCCGCTAAATGGGTGGGGAACGGAACCCCACCTGTCTGTATTTAGATCTGATCAGAATCTAACTGAATGTCCGCGGTTTTAAATGGACACGTGGGTTTACATCCACTGCTCCATAGAGGATAATGGATCAAGTACACCTGAAAAACTGACATTTGGACCCAATTGGCCCCTTTCACACAGGTGGACCAAACTCTATTACAGCAGTAGGTTGTTTGACATTAGTATCCTGACATTGACATCTTGTGGTAGGATGGCATGGTGGGAATGATATGGAGCTTGTGTTATTATAGTGGGTTGAATCCTCATATTTTCATGAGGCTAAAATACTGTATGTTGGGTAATGATAAAGAAAAAGAAAAGTTTGGCGTGTGTGTACTCTCAATCCTCCGAGCATCACAGTTCATAAGTTCCCCCTGTTTATTTAAAGCATCAATGCATCATTCACAGGAAATCTGTCTAAGAGGGGATTGCTCTCACTTTGGAGAGATTCTCTTGAAGTTGCAGGGAAGGCGTCCTTATATGTACAATAGTAGTTGATAACAGTCCTCTGTGTAGAGAAGTGTGGACACGCCCCCTCCCCCCTGCACCACCCCTTCTTCTGTGAGCTGAATCCACTGTGTACAGAAGTGCTGACACGCCCCCTCCCCCTGCACCACCCCCACTGCTGTAAACTGAGCCCGCTGTGTACAAAAGTGCTGACATGCCCACTCCTCCTGCACCACCCCTCTGCTTTGAGCTGAGTCCTCTGTGTAGAAAAGCGCTGACATAGGAGAACTAATAAAGATGAAGTTAGGAAGGAGTTAATGGAGTTTGCAAGGTGGCTGTGTGCTGGCCATACCCTCTGTCCAACCCATACGTTTAGTCCCACTGATGAGATTCCCAGGTAGAGGCATTATGAGCAAGTAGGCTGTCCAGTGATGACAGCCCTGAACTGTGCCTTGCTGTCCCTTGATGCTTTGCCCTCCAGTACCTCCATCCTTTCTGCCACTTTTTCCAGGTTCCATATCACTCTTATTCAGCCCCTGGTTGGCACATGCACCACAGTCAGTGTATGCTAATTTAAAAACAGCTGGGAAAGGAAGTACAGCTCTGTTTTAACACACAATACAGGGTTCTAATATTCAAGCTAGCAAGCAAAAATCTTGCACAATGCTTCCAGATGGTGGGGACTGCGATCGGCGGCGTGCACGGGCGGACATGACTTCCGGGTCGGGTCAGCGGGTGGTGCTTTGCGACAGGATCGCGGACACACATCCACAACAACAGCATTGGACTTTGCCCCTCAACCGGCAGTCGGAGCGGATGATACCACTCTACATGCCTGTTTATACTACACCTTTGTGAGTGTATTTTAGATTCCTTTCTTTACATTAAAAATATTTGCATGCTGCACTTAGAGGGCACTGATCTCTTGTCCTTTTTCCAATGTAAGGAGGTATCCTGATGAATCAGGTTTTCTTTTAAAACATGTGGATGGCCTGGTATGTGTGTGTTGCTTGTTAGAAAAAAAAGGCCAAGGACAAATCCAAGGAAATCTCCAAGCTCACTTACTGACCAATTTGCAAATACATGCGTAAGCTACAGACCCCGCCAAGGCACCCTGGCTTGGCGGAGCCTGTAGCTTACGCATGTATTTGCAAATGTGTGCAGACCATACCCCTGTTTTTAACGCATACTGTTAGACAGGTCAATTTGGTTGTCCGCGGGCTGGTCGGTAAGTGAGCTCGGATTTTTCCTTGGCCTTCCATATGTTGCCTTCCAATGCTGCTTGCTGCAATGGCCTCTACCATAGGTAGGTGCTAGAGTGAGGATTTTGTAAGGGAAA
Organism: Lithobates sylvaticus; assembly: GCA_028564925.1. NCBI lineage: Eukaryota > Metazoa > Chordata > Amphibia > Anura > Ranidae > Lithobates > Lithobates sylvaticus. The sequence continues at coordinate 111,729,430 of CM053037.1, read as the reverse complement.
CTGTCAGTGTGCAAAAAATTTGGTCAGGCCTATGCTTCAGGCTAGGCCTGCTTGTTTTGATCTGGGGGGCAGGGAGTGGTTAGTGCAGCAGTGGGTGTGACCACCTGTGCTTTAGTTCTGAGGCGCCTCCCCTGCTTCCAGGAAGAATGATCTGGAAGGGGGGTGGGGCTTAGGACTGGAGTGGCAGGCAGCTCATGTGAGGAGCTCTGATCAATCCCCAACTGGAATTTGCAGGGGGCAGGCCTTCCATATAAGCTGAGGTAACAGTCCACTGGGGAGGAGTTGTCGGCTGGGAGACGTGGAGAATGGAGTACTAGGCAGCAGCAGGAGCAGGGGCAGGGGCAGGGGGGGGGGGGGCGGTGCGAGGCCTAGCGAAGGAGCCGGGGAGAGCTGGGAGGGAGCTTCATCTCTACCCGGTCATGGATGAAGTGTTCTGCAACAGAGGGGCTGGAGAAGCTGCCGGAACGTATGTCCAGTTAAAGTTCTACATCATGGACTCGGGCAGAAGAAGGTTAGTGAGTGGACCACAGTGAAGTTCTGGATGAGGCATGCCAGGGGAGCTCAGTGTGAGGCCAGAGGAGAGACTGTGGCCTGAGGACGCAGGATTTGCAGGCCGGACTAGCTGGGAGCAGTAGTTCACCAATCAGCACATGCTACTAAATTACTAGGCCGCCAGGGAGAGACATTTCAATAGGCAAAGGGTGAGTGAGCTCACATCTATCCCTGTCTGTGACTGAAGTCTCCCCCTTCTCTCTCCTGCCTTAGTGAGTACACTCAGGTAAATCAGGGTTCTCAGAGCACCCCTTACATCAGAGTTCCCCTTTACACCAAAGGCCACAGTGTTCTCCCCTACATCAGAGTCCTCTGCATACATCAGAGTTCTCAGTGTTCCCCCTTAAATCATGGTTGCCAGAGCATCCCTTATGTTAGAGTCCCCAGAGTTCTCCCTTACATTAGAGTCCCCCATTACAGTAAAAATGGAACTCTGCAAGTTCAGATGTAAAAAAGGAACTCTGGGGATTCAGATGTAAAAGTGGAACTCTTGTTATTAACTTCATATGATTAGAAATGTTATTTAATATCAAAATATATGTATCGTTTTTGTTTATACTATAAAAAAAAAATTGCTGTGCGCCGTTAAAGTGTTCGGGTTTGACTTAAAGAAAAGGTGGTAACCCTATACTGCAGACCTCTGGCCTAGTAACAGTACAACAAATTCTAGCCAGAAACTGAGACGGTTCAAAGTGGTGTCTTTTGTCAAAAGAGGACGATGTGACAGAAAAAGTAATGATCTACAGTGGATTTTTGTGCAGGAGGGTGGAAGTCCTGGGAGCAACAGTCTGCAGGAGATACGCAGAGGAGGAGAAATAGTCTGCATGGTGTTATGCAGAGGAAGCGACTGTAGATATTATGTGTACATCAGTACTTCACGGCTCAACCTTTCATTCCAATTCATAAATATGATGGCAAAGCAATTGTTCCATGGGCATCACATATTTCCTTTCCCTCAACCAAGTTATATTGCCCAATAAACAAAACAACGCAAAAGACTGTTTATTGTCTCTCAGAAGTGATAGATGGAGGTCTGGCAGCAGGGTGACATGGTGGATGTTAGTTACTAGTAGAAACCAAGAGCTACATATGTGTGCAGAGCCGATCGGCCCTATAGGCACACTATGCAAGCTGCTTAGGGCCCCGCCGCTGTGGGGGGCCCCCAAGACCCAGCATCCCCCCCTGCACCTCTGGCCGGCCGTTTAGAGTGCAGTGAGGAGAGGTGGGAGGAGGTTGAAGGCGGCGATCGGCAGCTCTATGGTGCCTGAGTGGGCGGCAGGATCTCCCTGGGGTTTGTAGTACTCTGTGTATACAGTGGAGAGGAGAAGGGAGGGGCCTCTGACCCAGGCAGGTATCAGTTTCACTTTCACTCTGCTTGAACACTGTTGCTGATGCCCGGGTCAGAGGCCCCTCCCCTCTCCGCTGTATACATTCGGAGATAGAACTACTAGCCCCAGGGAGATCCCCCTGCCTGTGGACACCATATAGCTGCCGATCGCCGCCTCCCACCTCCACCAGCCAGGTACAGGGGAACCTCTGCAAGGGGGGAGTCAGCTGTTTGGGGGCCCAAATGTAAGAGGGGGGCTTTCTGGGGACACTAATGTAAGAAAGGGGGCCTCTGGGGACACTAATGTAAGAGGGGGGCTCTCTGGGGACACTAATGTAAGGACGGGGCCCTCTGGGGACACTGATGTAAGAGGGGGCCCCCTGGGGACACTAATGTCAGAGGGGGGGCTCTCTGGGGACCCTGTGTAAGGAGAAGCTCTCTGGGGACCCTGTGTAAGGGGGCTCTCTGGGGACACTAATGTAAGAGGGAAGGCTCTCTTGGGACACTAATGTAAGGGGAGGCTCTCTTGGGACCATGGTGTAAGGGGGGCACTCTGGGGACCCTGGTGTAAGGGGGGCTCTCGGGGGACCCTGGTGTAAGGGGGGCTCTCTGGGGACCCTGATGTAAGAAGGGGCTCTCTGAGGACCCTGATGTAAGGAGGGGCTCTCTGGGGAGCCTAGTGTAAGGGGAGGCTCTCTGGGGACCCTGATGTAGGGGGAGGCTCTCTGGGGACCCTGATGTAGGGGGATACCCTCTGGGGACCCTGATGTAAGTAGGGAGGCTCACTGGGGACCCTTATGTAAGGAGGGGCTCTCTGAGGACACTGATATAAGGGGGCTCTCTGGGGACCCTGATGTAAGGGGAGGCTCTCTGGGGACTCTGATGTAAGGGGATGCTCTCTGGGAAACCTAATGTAAAGGGAGGCTCTCTGGGGACCCTGATGTAGGGGAGACTCTCTGAGGGCACTGATTTAAGGGGGGCTCTCTGGGGACCCTGATGTAAGGGGAGGCTCTCTAGGGATCCTGATGTAAGGGGAGGCTCTCTGGGGACCCTAATGTAGGGGGAGGCTCTCTAGGGACCCTGATGTAAGGGGGGGCTCTCTGGGGACCCTGATGTAAGGGGAGGCTCTCTGGGGACCCTGATGTAAAGGGGGGGCTCTCTGGGGACCCTGATGTAAGGGGAGGCTCTCTGGGGACCCTAATGTAGGGGAGGCTCTCTGGGGACCCTAATGTAGGGGAGGCTCTCTGGGGACCCTAATGTAGGGGGAGGCTCTCTAGGGACCCTGATGTAAGGGGAGGCTCTCTGGGGACCCTAATGTAGGGGGAATATCTCTGGGGACCCTGATGTAAGGGGAGGCTCTCTGGGGACCCTAATGTAGGGGGAGGCTCTCTAGGGATCCTGATGTAAGGGGAGGCTCTCTAGGGACCCTGATGTAAGGGGAGGCTCTCTGGGGACCCTAATGTAGGGGGAGGCTCTCTGGGGACACTGATTTAAGGGGGGCTGTCTGGGGACCCTTGTGTAAGGGGGGCTCTCTGGGGACCTTGGTGTAAGGAGGGGCTCTCTGAGGACCTCATCCTGTTCTATATTGTTGTACTTATTCTTTGACTGTTTTGATTAAAGGAGGGAGGATTGTTTTGGGAGCACTGAAGTGTCAGCTGTGACTGTGTGGCAATGGCAAATGGTTTACATAGCTTACGGCATCACGGGTCAAGTAGAGGGCCCCTTAGCAGAATTTTGCTTAGGGCCCCAGGGAGGTCAGGATCGGCACTGTATGTGTGTGTCGCTTACCTGGGAAAGAGATGATTCCAGGATGCAGTATTGGAAGAAGGCAAGCTGGTAGAGGCAGTGTGATGCTTTGGACAATGTTCTGCTGGGAAACTGTGGCCATGACATTGGATGTTATTTGACATGTACCACATACCTAAACATTGTAAACATGTGGACCCCTTCATGGAAACAGTATTCCCTGATGACAGTGGCCTCTTTCAGCAGGAAAATGTGCCCTGTCACCCTGCAAAAATGGTTCAAGAACAATTTGAGGAACACAATGAGTTTAGGGGTTGACTTGGCCTCCAAATTCTCATAGTCTCAATCCAATTAAGCATCTGTGGAATGTGCTGGAAAAACGCCCAATCCATGAAGGCCCCACCTTAAAGAATCTGCTACTGATGGCTTGGTACCACTTATCACAGCATACCTTCAGAGGTCTAGAGCAGTGGCTCTCAACCCTGTCCTCAATTACCCCCAACAGGCCATGTTTACAGGTTTTCCTTTATCTTGCACAGGTGCTTTAAATCAGAGTCAATGGCTAGGTATTTTGGACAGCTATTTCATCTAAGAGAAATTCCCAAAACATGTCCTGTTGGGGGTACTCGAGGACTGAGGTTGAGAACCACTGGTCTAGCGAATTCCATGCCTTGATGGGTCAGGGTTGTTTTGGTGGCAAAAGGGGGACCTACTTAAAGCGGGACTGTACTGAAAAATTTTTTTTTTAAAAGCCAGCAGCTACAAATACTGCAGCTGCTGACTTTTAAAAAATGGACACTTACCTGTCCCTGGTTCCAGCGGTGTCGGCAGCAGAGGCCGATCGCTCGCTCGGCTCTCTGCTGTAGCCGGCGCCATTCTCGGTGAGGGAATCAGGAAGTGGCTTCACTTCCCGATTCCCTACTGCGCATGCGCGAGTCGCGCGGCGCAATGAGAATCTTCAGCGCTGTCTGCCGGGACACGTGTGTGTCCCGGCAGACAGCGCGCCGGGACAGGAACTTGCGTAAACTCCCACGGGAGTTTTTTGCCGAGAGTGGGTGCAGATACCTGTCTTAGACAGGTATCTGCACCCCCCTGAAAGGTGCCAAATGTGACACCGGAGGGGGGGAGGGTTCCGAAAAGCGGGAGTTCCACTTTAGGGTGGAATCCCCCTTTAATATTAGGTGGTCATTAAGTTATGGCTGATAGATGTATGCCTCTAATGTAAATTCTTAAAGGGGTTGTATACCCTCAATTACAACTTGCACCTACAGGTAAGCCTAGAATAAGGCTTACCTGTAGGTACAAGAAATATCTCCTAAACCTGCATGGTTTAGGAGATATTTGCACAGAACCTTTTACAACGTTGTCTACGGCGCATGCGCGCCATAGACAACGGTGCATTTACAGGGTTAATCCCCATTCATAACTACGGCTCACCACAGTTGAAGTGTCCCGCACGCATGCGCGGAGCGATGTTTTCGCTGCTCTGGCCAATCACAGCGCCGCAGCGGCGCTGTGATTGGCCGGAGCGGCGATACCCGGAAGAGAGATGGCTGCGGCTGGAGGGGGAGAAGAGGACGGGTCGGGGGACCCGATCTAAGGTAAGTGATGCATAATGAGCTAGTATGCTAGTCATACTAGCTCATTATGACTTTGTCTTGCAGGTAGTTTACACATTTTTTTTTTTTTAAATGAGTATACAACCGCTTTAAATATGTTGGGGGAAAAAAATGAAGTTGGAGAATGAAAGGGTTAAAATTGGGCAGCTCACCAGACTGCATCTCATTGGTGATTCAGTGGCTATCCTACCCCAGCAGACCTCATATCCAGTGACCAGGAATGCAGCCTCAATATACTGTTATTCTCTACAGTCACTATTGTATAATAACTCAGCACATCCCTACTATCCCTCATATGGTGGGTCCAATTTAGTTCTCTTTAAATTATAACTAAAAGCAAAACTTTTTTTGAGTTTTGGATAGATTTGAGATGGATTAGAACACCTGTCCAATTTTTACTGCCGTCTTTGCCCCGTTAGGGAGATTCTCCTTCTCTTTTTGTTCTGTTTATCATTTTAAAGAGAGTGAAAGAAAATCATACATTTTATATGAAAGGGGAAATCTTCTAATGGGGAAACTAGTTCTGGTGACCACCAAGGATTTTCTCTTCCTACTTCCTGTTTTGGCTATGGGACAAAGATGGCAAAAAAGGGGATTTATAACTCCAAAATGGAAATAAAAGGTTCTACATTAATTGGTGCCCCATTAGGAAAACATTATAATTTTTCTCCATACCTTTATCAGCACTTTTCTGCACACACAGGTAAAGGTCTAAGGGGGATGCAAGGTATAGAACTGTACATATAGCGGACTCATCCTGAAAAAAACCTTTAAACCGCTTACCATTCATTTTTGTAAAATTTTCCAATTATAACCCCATTTACCTGTCACTTAAAGTGGTTCTAAAGGCAGAATGTTTTTTTTTTTTTTATCTCTCTATGCATTAAGATAAAATACCTTCTGTGTGCACCTTCCCCTCAGCCCCCCTAATACTTACCTGAGCCCCATCTCCCCATCTCGATCCAGCAATGTTCCATGAGAGTCTCGGCTGTCCAGGACTTTCCCTCCCCATTGGTTGAGACAGCAGTAGGCACCATTGGCTCCCGCTGCTGTCAATCAAAGCCAGTAAGCCAATGAGAAGAGAGGGCGGGCCAAGCCATGGCTCTGTGTCTGAATGGACACACACTTGCTTAGGGCACTCGGCAGGAGAGAGGGGCCAGTAGCGCTGGCGAATGTCCCGAGAAGAGGAGGATCTGGGCTGCTTTGTGCAAAGCCATTGGACAGGGCAGGTAAGTATGACATGTTTTTTTTTTAAAACAATAAAAAAACAAGACTTTACAATCACTTTAACCACTTGACATCCGGCCGTATCCGAATGGCGGCCTCGGTGCGGATGTCAATTCCCGGGAGGGCGTCATATGACGTCCTCCCCTTTCCTCGCTCCCTGTGCACGCCCACAGGCACGCAGCAGGGAAATTCTGTGTTGGCCTGTGTGTTCGCTGTAAACGGGCAATCACAGCGGCTGTTTACAGTGCGATCGGTGTGTCCAATGGGAGATGATCTCATATGTAAACATATGAGATCATCTCTCAGCGCTGCTCTCCCTCCTCACACAGACACAGCGTGTAAGGAGGGAGAGATGAACAGCTGCATCGGCCGTAAGTGAAAAAACGAAATAATTGTGCCATCTGTCCCCACTGCCACCACTGCCATCTGTCCCCAATGCCATCTGCCAGTGCCATCTGTCCCCAATGCCATCTGCCAGTGCCATCTGTCCCCAGTGCCATCTGTCATCAGTGACACCTGTCATCAGTGCCACATGTCATCAGTGCCACATCAGTGCCACATAGTGCCACATGTCATCAGTGCCACATAGTGCCACATATCATCAGTGCCATATCAGTGTCACGTGTCATCAGTGCCACATATTAGTGCCATCTGTCATCAGTGCCACCTGTCAGTGTCACGTGCCATCTGTTATCAGTGCCACCTGTCATCAATGCCACGTATCAGTGCCATCTGTCATCAGTGTCACGTGTCATCAGTGCCACGTATTAGTGCCGTCTGTCATCAGTGCCACGTATTAGTGCCATCTCTCATCAGTGCCACATATTAGTGCCACGTGATATCAGTGCCACGTATAAGTGCCATCTGTCATCAGTGCCACATATTAGTGCCATCTGTCATCAGTGTCATGTGTCATCAGTGCCCCGTATTAGTGCCATCTGTCATCAGTGCCACATCAGTGTCACGTGTCATCAGTGCCACGTATCAGTGCCATCTGTCATCAGTGCCACGTCAGTGTCACGTGTCATTGTCCTGGTGCTCCAGGGCCTTCAAAAGTGTACTAGGTAGTCAACACGTTAGATGTGTAATTTATGCTCCTAGAACACGTGATGGGGCTCCCTGCATGTTGGGCCTCTCTTAGTGGCCAGGCTGTGTAAAAGTCCCACCCATGTGGTATCGTAATACTCAGGAGGAGTATCAGAATTTATTTTGGGGTTTCATTTGTGGTATACACATGCCATGTGAGAGAAATAACCTATTACAATGACAATTTTGTGGAAAAAAAAATAAAAATAAAAAAATAATTAATTTTGCAAAGAATTGTGGGAAAAAATGACAACATCAAAAACCTCACCATGCCTCTTACTAAGTACCTTGGAATGTCTACTTTCATAAAAGGGGTCATTTGGGGGGTATTTGTACTTTTCTGGCTTGTTCGGGTCACAAGAAATGAGATAGGTCACCAGTACATCAGATGTGATCAATTTTGTATAATTTGCATCACAGTTTGTGGACTCTCTAACTTTCACAAAGACCAAATAATATCCACTAATTTGGGTTATTTTTACCAAATATATGTAGCAGTATAAATTGTGGCCAAAATTTATGAAGAAAAATTTATAATTTCCTAAATTTTATCACAGAAACAAAGAAAATGCGTTTTTTTTCAAAATTTTCGGTCTTTTTTTCATTTATAGCGCAAAAAATAAAAAACCCAGGGGTGATCGAATACCACCAAAAGAAAGCTCTATTTGTGGGAAAAAAAGGACAAAAAATTAATTTGGGTACAGTGTTGCATGACTGAGTAATTGTCATTCAAATTGTGAGAGCAATTGAAAATTGGTCTGGATATGAGGGGGGTTTGGTTTAAGTGCCCGGTAAGCAAGTGGTTAATTGACCAAAACATGGATCTACATACATCTCCAGCAAATAAGACTTAAAAATCTGCTCCTTCCTATTTATACAGAAAGGACTGTCCTTACAAATCAGAAACATTTATCCTCTTCTTGTGTGTCTTAGCCGTCTGCCTTATAAACACTGTTTTCTTCTCAGACTTCCTATTCCGTGCTTCTTGTGTGACCAAAATGTAAATTCAGATTCACTGACATGCTGCCTAAAGCCAAAAACAGATGGAATGAGCTCACACAGGAAATGCAGGCCCTTATTTATGGTTTACCATTGTGATAACGTGCTCCGAGCTCCGCCGCAGTATTGGCACGCTGCTATTTTGTTTCTCATTTTCTTTACTCGGCTTGGATTCTGAACGCTTAAACCTGATGTGCATGTAAACAAGTTATCACATATAATAATTAAGATGCAGCGTGCTGTGCAGGCTTGGCCTAATGACATGGTATTTCAGTGATAAACCATTTGTCCTCCTCTGTGTCTGGAAATAGTTTTATTTTAGTTTAAAAAATATAGTTCAATGAGGTCTCCTTGTCCTCTCCTGGTAAATAAATATTGTTTGGATTTCTTCTTCTTTTTTGTTTGCCCCTAGCGTCACCTGACATTTTGTTTTCCAGCAAGCCATTAATTCTATGTATATGTAATAAAATAAATTGCTTAAAAATAATAAATTAGGATTTAAAAGTGTAATTTAAAAAATGAATGCACTCAGATTGCCAGGTCTTTTATTTGGCTGTAAAATATAAGCTTTTGTGTGCCTTTTTAAAGTGGTTGTAAACCTTTACAACCACTTTATACTACAGGCAAGCCTATAATTAGACTTACCTGTAGCTACACTGGACAGACTGCCGTTGCTTCAGTTATACTGTGCCGTTGCCGGCGACTCCCGTGCGCTCCGGCCAATCACAACACCAGAGCTGTGATACCCCGAAGTAACCCCCGGGAGAGATGTCGGCCACCGGAGTGGCGAACGAGGACTGCTGCAGGGGGCTTCGATCTCAGGTAAGTAATTCATAATGAGCTAGTATTCTATGCATACTAGCCGATTATGCCTTTGTCTTGCAGGTTGTTTTTTTTTTGGGGGGGGGGGGGGGGGGATTGTTTCTAAGGGTTTACAACTACTTTGCCAATGTTTATGATTAAAGCGGAGCTCCACCCTAAAGTGGAACTTCCGCTTATCAGATTTCTCCCCCCCCCCCCTCCGGTGCCACAATTGGCACCTTTCAGGGGGAGGGGGGTGCAGATACCTGTATAATACAGATATCTGCACCCACTTCCGTGACAAATTATCCGGAGCTTCCCCGCCCCTATCCGGAGATGCCCCGTTGTGTCTTGGGAAACACAGTTCCCAGGACACAGCGGGGACCAATAGAGATGCGCAGCGCGACTCTCGCATGCGCAGTAGGGAACCGGGCAGTGAAGACGTTGCGTCTTCACTTCCTGATTCCCTGACAGAGGATGGCGGCGGGGCATCTGAGGGACGAGCGGTCACTCGTCGCATTCTGCCGACACCACTGGAACCTGGAACAGGTAAGTGTCCATTTATTAAAAGTCAGCAGCTGCAGTATTTGTAGCTGCTGACTTTTAATATTTTTGGTGCTGGTTCAGCTCCGCTTAAAAGCAAGAATATGATCAAAGGTCAAAATTACATCAGTATATCATGGCAGTCTGTCAGTAGTAATAACCCAGGATATATAGTGCTTTTGAAAAAGTATTCATACCTCTTGAAATTTTCCACATTTTGTCATGTTACAACCAAAAACATAAATGTATTTTATTGGGACTTTATGTGATAGACCAACACAAAGTTGCACATTGTGAAGTGGAAGGAAAATTATACAAATAAATATGTGAAAAGCATTTGTGACATTTTTTTCCCAGGAGCAATGATTTTAATAATGCTTAAAGTGAAACAATACAAATAAAATATTCCATTGGAAAACCATTGAAAAAAACAGCATGCGGTACACCCCCCCCCCCCCCCCCAGGTAATACCAGGCCCTTCGGGTCTGGTATGGCTATTAAGGGGAACTCCTTGCCAACTATTTTTTTTTAAATGGCATGGGGGTCTTCCCCAAAATCCATGCCAGACCCTTATCCGAGCATGCAACCTGGCAGGTCAAGATAGGGGGAGACGAGCAAGGCATCTCCCCTCCTGAATGGTACCAAGCCACATGCCCTCAACATGGGGAAAGAGCCTCATCCCCACAACCCTTGTCTGGTGGTTGTGGGGGTTTGCGGGCAGGGGGCTTATCGGAATCTGGAAGCCCCCTTTAACAAGGGGGCCCCCAGATCCCCCCCCCAGGTGAATGGGTATCGGGTACCCATTGTACCCCTACCTATTCACCCAAAAAAATTCAAAAAAGTATAAAATGACAGGAAATGACAATTTCTTTATTAAAAAAAAAAAAAAGTGTCCCGCGATGTCAATCCTTTTTCAATCACGGCGCAGACGGACCCGAAAAATAGGAAAAAAAAGCTCCACCTCAATGCTCTCTCTTGGCTGTTATATAGGTAAGGATGGGGCAACCTGTGATGTAAACGGGTGACCCCACCCCCTCTGACATCACATGATGTCACATTGCATCAGAAGGGTCACCCGTTTACGTCACCACTGGGTGGGCCTTGCCTATATAACAGCTGTCACAGCCAAGAGACAGTAGTCGGTGGGACGCCTCCTATCGAGGCAGAGCTTTTTTTTTCTATTTTTCAGGTCCGTCTGCACTTTGAAGATGGATGGACATCGCGGGACACGGGAATCATCGCTGGAATTGTCAAAAACTGTTTCCTGTCGTTTTTACTTTTTTGATACTTTTTTGGTGAAAGGGTAGGGGTACAAAGTACCCCTACCCATTCACAGAGGGGGGCCAAGATCTGGGGGCCCCCTTGTTAAAGGGGTTTCCAGATTCCCATAAGCCCCCTGCCCGCAGACCCCCACAACCACCGGGCAAGGGTCGTGGGGATGAGGCCCTTTACCCATCAACATGGGGACGAGGTGCTTTGGGGGGCAAAAGCATCCTCCCCGTGTTGAGTGCATGTGGCCTGGTACAGTTCAGGAGGTGGGGCTCACCCCCAATCCTAACCTGCCAGGTTGCATGCTCAGATAAGGGTCTGGTATGGATTTTGGTGGGAGCCCCACGCCATTTTTTAAAATTTTGGCACGGGGTTCTCCTTAAAATCCATACCAGACCTGAAGGGCCTGGTTTGGATTTTGGAGGGAGGACAATACGCCATTTTTTTTATTTTGGCGCAGGGTTTCCCTTAACCACTTCAGTACACTGTGTTATATATACTACACGGCCTTCACTGACTGAATATAGAGTCTACACTGAATATCTAGTCTGCACTAAATGCAGAATGAATATATATATATATATATATATATATATATATATATATATATATATTAGGGCTGTGGAAAATTTTGTTTTTTGTACTCACCGTAAAATCCTTTTCTCTGTAATTCACAGACCGACACAGCTCCTCTCTTAGCCATTGGGTTGTTATGCCACCTTTAGGAGAATACTAGGCATTACTTGTTATGTAACACACAGAACTTTCCAGTTCCGCCCAGGGGGCAGTCCCTTGGGTAACAACCCCCCAGCCTGCCCTGCAGCCATCAGTATGTCAACAAGCAGTATAACGTAAAGAAAAAATAGGAGGGGCGGGTGCTGTGTCGGTCGGTGAATTACAGAGAAAAGGATTTTACGGTGAGTACAAAAAATCCTATTTTCTCTTATATTCACCGACTGACACAGCTCCTCTCTTAGCCATTGGGACGTCCCCAAGCAGTGCCAAACGAGGGGTGGGAAAACAGCATAAAAAAACTTCATCCACCAGGCCAGTGGGAACTAGTGAAACTTCACCCACAAAAAAACCACAGTGCGTGGATAACCACCACAAAAACAGGGTACCCTCAACAGGAGTGACTACCCACAACCGCACCAAACTGCGGAATGTAATGCAACAGTGCATTAACTTAACGGTACTGTGTTTTTCATCGGAAAACCAAGAAAATAAAAGTATTGCATACTCAATTGCAACTATACGGCCGCCTGCAAAACTTTGCGCCCAAAACAGGCATCAGCCGATGCACTGACGTCTACCTTGTAGAACTTAGTAAACGTGTGGACAGACGACCAGGTCGCCGCTTTACACACTTGAGCGACAGACGCTTGGTGTCGGAAAGCCCAAGACGTTCCGATTGCCCTCGTGGAGTGGGCCGTGACCGGAAAGGGGGGCACCTGCCCCTTCAAGGCGTAGGCTTGTACTACGATCTGTCTGATCCACCTAGAAATGGTGGCCGACGAGACCGCCATGCCTTTCTTTGGACCAGCCACCGAAACAAACAAACAGTGAGTCTGACTTCGGGAAGGGAGCTGTGGCAGACAAATACACCTTCAGAGCCCGAACCACGTCCAACGCATGAAGGGCCACCTCCTTAGGATGTGTCGGCTTAGGACACAGGGATGGCAACACAATGTCCTCATTGATGTGAAACGCCGAGACCACCTTCGGCAGAAAAGATGGTTCCGGACGCAACACCACCTTATCCTTGTGGATAACCATATGGGGAGACTTGCAGGACAAGGCCGCCAGTTCCGAAACCCTCCTGGCTGATGTGATAGCCACTAGAAAGACCACTTTCTGGGAAAGAGTCAACAGAGGAATCTCCCTGATATTTTCAAACGGCGGTTTCTGAAGCGCCGATAACACCAGGTTCAGATCCCACGGAGGCAACGGTGGACGCACCGGAGGGACCACATGTCGCACCCCCTGAACAAAGGTACTCACTAACGAGTGAGACGCCAGGGGTCGCTGGAAAAAGACAGCCAGGGCTGATATTTGTCCTTTAATGGTGCTTAATGCCAACCTCTGGTCTACTCCTTGCTGAAGAAAAAGCAGGATTCTGGATATAGAAAAGGAGCGCGGATGCCACCCTTTCTCTTCACACACGATCCAGGGTCAATTGAGATTTGTCCCATTGTGATAAAATCTCCTTCTGTAGAACTCTGGTGTGGAACTGGGCATACGGCACTGCCTCGAAAGAGGCCACCATGAGACCCAGAACTCGCATACAGAAGCGAAGCGACGACCGCTTGCGGTCCATCAGCCGTTTTACTGCAACTCTGAGAGTCTGCAGCTTGTCTGAAGGGAGAAAAACTCTTGCTTCCCTGGAGTCCAGTAGCAAGCCTAGGTGCTCCAAACGCTGGGTCGGTACTACCACCGACTTCTTTAGGTTTAACAGCCACCCAAACTCTTGCAGGGTCTGTACGGTGATCGCAACATCCTCCTCTAACTCTGAGGCGGAAGATGCTCTCAGGAGGAGATCGTCCAAGTATCCCACGATTGCGATCCCACGTTGCCGCAGCAACGCCAAAACTGGAGCCAATACTTTGGTAAAGACTCTGGGGGCTGAAGCCAAACCAAAAGGGAGAGCCACAAACTGATAGTGGGCTTCCCCGACCACAAACCGCAGAAACTTTTGATGCCGGAGGCATATGGGTATGTGCAGGTACGCATCCTGGATGTCCAAGGACGCCAGAAAGTCCCCTTGATGGAGTGCCGCGACTACCGAGCGAACTGATTCCATTCTGAACCTCTGCACCTTCACAAAGTGGTTGAGAGCTTTCAATTCCAATATTGGACGTACCCCTCCCTTCTTGGGAACTACAAACAGATTCGAGTAGAACCCTTGGAAATGTTCCAATTCCGGAACAGGCACAATCACCCCGCGATTCAGCAGGTCTCTTACTGTCCCCAAGAGGGCCTCCCGGCGAACCGGGGAAACGGGTATGCTGGAGGGGAAGAACCTGTTCTGCGGCCAGGAGAGGAACTCTATTTTGTAGCCGCAGGAAATCAGATCGCAGACCCATTGATCGGATAGTCGGGCGGACCACCGGGCTGCAAATTCCCGAAGGCATCCCCCCACCCGAGACATGGGTCTCGGGTGGGGGAAAACCTTCATGCGGTAGCACCTTTGTTCGCAGGCTTGTTAGGCTTGCGGTTCCAGGGACGTTTCTGTCCTTCCGTGGTCGTCCTGTCGGACTGGGGACGTTTGGCCGAAGCTTCGGGCGGACGAAAAAGACGTTTATGAGCGGAAAAAGAGGGCCCCTGCCTACGGGGTGGCTCCTTAGCCTTCCTGGCCTGTGGGAGAAGCGTACTCTTACCACCTGTGGCATTCTTAATAATGTCATCTAAAGAGGCTCCAAAGAGCCGGTCGCCAAGGAAGGGAAGATCCGTCAGGGCTTTCTTGGATGCCTGGTCAGCCGACCAGCATTTTAACCAAATCAAGCGCCTCAGCACCACTGCTGACACTGAAGCCCTGGATAACAGGGGGAGAGTATCCAGGGCCGCGTCACAAACGTATTTAAGGCCTTGCACTAGTTGGTCTGCTAGTTCCACGCAGACCGGAGAAGCCTGTTGTTCACCCAATTCGCGGTGCAACAGTTTCGCCCACTCAGTTAGTGTCTGCGACACCAGTGCGGATGCCAGTACTGGTCGCACGGCTGACCCCACCACCCTAAACAAGGAACGAGCTACTGCCTCGGCCTTCCTGTCCGTGGGATCCTTAAAGGCAGGAGTCCCTTCTACAGGGATCGTGGTTACTTTGTTTAACCTGGATACTGGGGGGTCCACGACCGGAGGAGCCGACCATTTTTTGAGAAGGCTCTCCTCGAAAGGGTAACGCACCGCCATGTATTTGGGGACCGAAAAGGTCCGTTGCTGTCGACCCCATTCCTTGTAAATGAACTTGTCAAAATAAGTCAGATACGGAAACACCCTAGGTGAACGGGCTGGCTTACAGGACCCAAAAGGGACTGCTACCTCAGCAGAGGAATCTGCTGGCTCCTGAATCTTCAGGGTATCACGCACAGCCGTGATAAGAGCTCCAACCAGCGCTTTGTTGCGCACGGACCCGGACGGGGACTCATCCTCACTGTCCGAAAGGTCCTGGTCAGCGTCCTCTGACATGACAGAGCAGGGGCCACCTGCCTCAGCGGGTCCCGAGTCTGCGTCAGAACTCTCCCCAGAGGACGGGGGGGCATGGGCCGTTTTTTAGCACCTGTGCGCCCACGCACCGCCTCCATCTTGGCAACGAACGAATTGAGGACTGCCAACAAGGTGTACCCTACCCTGACCCTACCCTGTCTGCCACCCAAAGGGGACTTAGGACAGTGACAGTCCCACCCTCCTTACTGCTGCCGGCTGAGGGGCCCTTTCCCGCAAGACTCACCACCCTGAAGAGTTCTGCGCTATTCAGCAGGTAGTGCCTGTAGTCCCTGTTAGCTCCCAGGTGCAGAGAAAACAGCCCTGTGTCGGTGAAGCAGCTGCTAATGGCACTGAAACCGTCCTGTAGTGTGCTCAGGCTCAAAGAAAATGGCCGCGCGGCGTCCAGTGTAAGGACATAAAACCCAGGGAAAATGGCCGCCAGAACACAGGAGCACATGCTGCTGCTAGAGCACAGTGAAAAAACGTGTTTCAGGCTTCTGGAAAATGGCCGCTGACAAAAACACAGGGAAAATGGCCGCCAAAGCCATGCCCACACTCAAGATGGCCCCCGAATGTGAAAACATGAGGAGACAAGCACTTCACAGGCACCTCCAGGGACATGGAAAACAGGACCCAGGACACAACCAGTGCTAAAAACCCCCAGGTGAGAGCCCTGCACAGACACACACACCCCATAGCAGCATACAGGGAGGGGGAGGGGACAGGGAGAGAGGAGAGGGGGGAGAGAGGGCCCCCGAATCGACCTCCCAGGGAATGCCCAGCTGCTCAGCCCCGACGAGGCAGGAGAGCTGTACTTACCAGTCCTGAAGAGCTGGGAGACATTCCATTGCAGAACTATTCACTGATCAGTACTGCTGGTCTCGGCAAAACTGTGACTCAGACATCAGTAGCCCGGTCATATGTATGCCCCGGAGCATAAAAGCTCACCGACCACCTCTGGAGCTGAGGTTTCGTTGTGGCTTGCCGAGCTGTAGCTGCGACCTGCACACACTCGATGGCCGAGCTGGGGAGACTACAAGGATAAGGGTATCCAGCCTGTCACCCAGCCGGCTGTTGATAGTAGATCATAGGATCTATCATCTTGCGCAAAAACCAAGCTTCTGCGGAAAAATAGACGGACCGATGGGCCCGCCAGGGTTCCTAGGTCTTTTCTCCTTACTTACTTTCTCCTTACTAGGCAAAAAAAAACTGATGGCTGCAGGGCAGGCTGGGGGGTTGTTACCCAAGGGACCGCCCCCTGGGCGGAACTGGAAAGTTCTGTGTGTTACATAACAAGTAATGCCTAGTATTCTCCTAAAGGTGGCATAACAACCCAATGGCTAAGAGAGGAGCTGTGTCGGTCGGTGAATATAAGAGAAATTAAGGATTAATTCCTCGATTTAATCTTAAATTTTTTTGATCGATCAAAATTCGAGCTACGCAAGACATCACGCGCTGCTGCCCTACGGAACTAACACAGTTGTCGGCTTTACATGCTGTGTTTGTATCATCTTTATGTGAGTAGTTTGTGTTTGAACACAAAAATGTAATCTTATACTTAAGCGGTGAGCACTTTTTTTCTTTTCTTTTCTTTTCTTTCTACCCATGACCTGGCGTCCTTGCTGAGATTTAAGGAGACATGAGAGAAGTTTATGGTCCATGTTAACCCTTTTGATACCCGCTTGCAAGACCACCTGTTTGCACAGGGGTCCATGCCATAAGGTGAGAGTGATTAGTTAGACCGGAGGTGGAGGGATTGTCACGCTACTGTGGTAAAAAAAATTACTTATGTCAGTGCTACAGTTTGAATTTAAAACGTATTTGTCTGAACTGTCAAGTTAAAGCGGTATTCCAACCTAAAGTGGAACTTCCGCTCATCGGAACCCTTCCCCCCTCCGGTGTCACATTTGGCACCTTTCAGGGGGGAGGGGGGTGCAGATACCTGTCTAAGACAGGTATTTGCACCCATTTCCGGGCATAGACTCCCACGGAAGTCTATGCCTCTTCCTGTCCCTCCGCGCTGTCTGCTGGGACACACATGGGTCCCGGAGACAGCACGGAGCATTACTATTGCATTGCTCGACTCGTGCATGCGCAGTAGGGAACCAGGAAGTGATGTTGCAAGGCTTAATTTCCTGATTTCCATACCCAAGATGGCGGCGGCAGCATCCGAGGACCGAGGGAAGGTTCGGCCTCGGGTGCCAACATCGCTGCACCCTGTGACAGGTGAGTGTCCTTATTTTAAAAGTCAGACGCTGCAGTATTTGTAGCTGCTGACTTTAAAAAAAAAAAAATGTCACCGGACTCCCTCTTTAACCACTTCCCTACCCGCCCATGTACATATGACGCCCACAAGGTAGATCTCCCATCCTGGGTGGGCGTCATATGACGTCCTCTCATTCCCGGCCGCCTGGGGGGCGCGCGCGCGGCGTCGCTCGGGACCCGGTGCGAGTGCCCGGCGGCCGCGATGTCCGCCGGGCACCCGCGATTGCCCGTTAAAACAACGGGACCGTGCGGGACCGTGGAGCTGTGTGTGTAAACACACAGCTCCACATCCTGTCAGCGGAGAGGAGACCGATCATGTGATCCCAGTACGGAGGATCACTGATCGGTCTCCTCCCCTTGTGAGTCCCCTCCCCCACAGTTAGAATCACTCCTATAGGGAACACATTAACCCCTGCAGCGCCCCCTAGTGTTAACCCCTTCCCTGCCAGTCACATTTACACAGTAATCAATGCAATTTTATAGCAACGATCGCTGTGTAAATGTGAATGGTTCCAAAAATGTGTCAAAAGTGTCCGAAGTGTCCGTCGCAATGTCGCAGTCACGAAAAAAAAATCGCAGATCGCCGCCATTACTAGTAAAAAAAACAAAAAAAAAAAAAATGCAATAAATCTATCCCCTATTTTGTAGACGCTATAACTTTTGCGCAAACCGATCAATACACGCTTATTGCGATTTTTTTACCAAAAATATGTAGAAGAATACGTATCGGCCTAAACTGAGTAAAAAAATTGTTTTTTTTTTAAAAAATGGGATATTTATTATAGCAAAAAGTAAAAAATATTGTGTTTTTTTTCAAAATTGTCGCTCTTCTTTTGTTTATAGCGCAAAAAATAAAAACCGCAGGGGCAATCAAATACCACCAAAAGAAAGCTCTATTTGTGGGGAAAAAAAGGAGGTCAATTTTGTTTGGGTGTAACGTTGCACGACCACGCAATTGTTAGTTAAAGCAACGCAGTGCCGAATCGCAAAAAGTGCTCTGGTAAGGAAGGGTGTAAAATGGCCCGGTGCTGAAGTGGTTAAGTCATGGATGGTGGGAACTAACTAGTGTCTTGATTGTATATAGTGTATACCACATTTACCACTGACTAATGCAGAGTTGCAATGCAAGGTGATCAGCTAAAAGTAGTTGGATCTGTATGTGCGTTATAATTAATCGAAATTAGTTGATTAATCGATAAAAAAAAAAAAATCGATTAATCGAACATGAAAATTTTAATCAGTAACAGCCCTAATATAAATATATATATATATATATATATATATATATATATATATATATATATATATATATATATATATATATATATATATACCGTATATACTCGAGTATAAGCCGAGATTTTCAGCCCTTTTTTGAGGGCTGAAAGTCCCCTTCTCGGCTTATACTCGAGTCAGTGCGGTCTGCCTACATGAACAGCTTGTCATGTAGACAGACGGCACTGTTCAAAAGCCGCGCCGCCTCCTCCCGCCCGTCCGTGATAGGCGGACACTAATTTTCCCAGCAGCGCAGTGTTCCGCCTATCACGGATGTTCTCTCATTCTCATCTCATGGACGAGGATGAGAGAATATCCGTGATAGGCGGAACACTGCACATGACTGCTTGGAAAACCGAGTGTTCCTCCTATCACGGACGAGGAGGAGGAGGAGGCGCGGCTTTCAAACCTGCAATGGCGCCTGGAGCCTCAGCGCGTACGAGGGACACCGGACACCGCACACCGGACACCGCACACCGGACACCGCACACCGCACACTGGACACCGCACACTGGACACCGCACACCGGACACCGAGGGACAGCGGCCCCCGAGGGACGCGGGACACCGGATCGATCTGTCACAGGTAGGCTGCACTGGGGACACGGGGGGGTTGTATAGGACACAGGGGACATGTAGATGGGCATTTGGTGACACACTTTTCCACTTACAGTAGCTGCTCCATTTCCCCCCCTCGGCTTATACACGGGTCATTAACTTTTCCCATTTTTTTGTGGTAAATCAGGGGCCTCGGCTTATACTCGGGACGGCCTATACTCGAGTATATACGGTTTATATATACTAGACTGTGCATATATATTAAGTACACTGACTGCATGCCACTAACCTGCCTGCCTACTCTAGCTCAATCTAGCTCAATCTATCTCCGTCCACACCCTATACACGACCGCTATGTAAGCAGCCTTATATAGTGTGGGAACACAGGCAAAAAGAACCACGCTAACCCAATAGGGAAAAGGTGGAGTAAACACAATAGATACAAAAAATTACAAATATTATTAAACCAGGCTGCAGAATAGTGGTATAAACACAATATACAATGCAAGAAAAGAAAAACTGCGCCAAGTGAAGGTATTAAATGGAATCCGATAGGACGGATCAAGCTAACTACCTAATTTACATAACTATCGAATAAACATTCACATTGCTTGTATTTCAGGAGATAAGAACACTGAAGCCTGATAATAACAGTAAAAGACCAATTGGCATCATCAGAGACAGCACGATGCAAAATAAATAAATAACTGCATAAATGACGACTCTAGATGGTATTTGGTGAATATAAATCAAATATATCACTAAGAAAGTCCAAAAGGTGAATATGGTAGGTATGGTGAGTCCTTATTCCAGTGAAATGCGATCATATATAGGTGTACTACTTCATGCCACACCGCTGTGGTCCACATCAAGAGAGGGTGCCACCACCAATATCAATGCTCCTTACCAGAATGTAGGTATAAACCAGCACTCAGATTGAGCTCTACACGGAAATCCTGATGCCAAGGGGAAACAACGCATAGAGAGGTGATAACCAGGGATTCGCCACTCGGTACCAAAGGACTCCAGATAAGACACAGCCTGGTAGGTCTAGTACTGGTCACAGCACTCTGCGGTGCATCCAAATAGTGACATAAAAAGAAAAAGGCAGACCATCGTATAATACATTTTCTTTGTAGATCTGAAACAAAGGGACTCAAATGAAAGAAAAGCCACTTTACAAACACTTTAGCTTGCCATTCAGACAGGTGCTGGTGTGGTATGGCCGCGATTACACAGATCTGTCAAATTTCACTTGGCGCAGTTGTTCTTTTCTTGCATTATATAGTGTGGGGCGTGGACTAAGTCCCCCTGAGCCATGTTTGGCCAAAGGCACCCTGCCTTTGGTCAATTATGGCTCTCGCAGCAGAGCGCGCTGTGATTGGCCAAAGCATGCAGGTTAGGTCACTGCACTGCAATCTCGCGATCTCACATTATGTTCGGTTAGTTTTAGAACAAATGAACACCCGATGTTTGAGTCAAACTTACGTTCGCTCAACCGCATGCTCATCCCTAATCCCCACAACATGATGCTGCAACCACCATGTTTCATGGTGGGGATGGTGTGTTCAGGATGATGTGCAGTGCTAGTTTCCTGCCACAGTGTTTTGCTTTTACGCCAAAAAGTAAAATTTTGGTCTCATCTGAACAGAGCACCTTCTTCCACATGTTTGCTGTGTCCCCCACATGGCTTCTCGCATACTACAAACAGAACTTCTTATGGCTTTCTTTCAACAATGGCTTTCTTCTTGCCATTCTTCCATAAAGGCCAGATTTGTGGAGTGCACGACCTATAGTTGACCTGTGGACAGATTCTCCCACCTGAGCTGCGGATCTCTGCAGCTCCTCCAGAGTTACCATGGGCCTCTTGGCTGCTTCTCTGATTAATGCTCTCCTTGCTCGGCCTGTCAGTTTAGGTGGATGGCCATGTCTTGGTAGTTTTGGAGTCGTGCCATACTCTTTCCATTTTCGGATGATGGATTGAACAGTACTCTGTGAGATGTTCAAAGCTTGGGATATTTTTATATCCTAACCCTGCTTTAAAATTCTCCACAACTTTATCCCTGACCTGTCCGTTGTGTTCCTTGGCCTTCACGATTTGTTCACTAAGGTTCTAACAAAAGGGTTTCACAGAGCAGCTGTATTTATACTGAGATTAAATTACACACAGGTGGACTCTACTAATTAGGTGACTTCTGGGGCGTGGCCAAGCGGCGGACATGTGAGCAGCCTAGGAGAGGAGCTCCGCTGACACCGATTAATCCTGAGACATATCCGGCAAAGATTTTCCCGAACGGAGGGCACAGACGAGTGGGGGAACCATCCGAGACCTGGGGGAACCGGGTGAGATGGGTCGAATCGGCACAGCGGGCCCTAAAACCGCCGCGGACCGGCAACATACGCAGGCCGCGGGAGGAATCAAAGATGGCGCCGGCCATCCGGCCTCATGTAAAAAGCCGCCAAAGGACAAGAAAGCTCCAGCCGGTGAGTCCAAATCCCCTGCAGCCCCACACACCGCTACAAGCGCCGCAAGGAAATCCAAACCACCCTCCACGATTAAGGAGCACTTTACTGACCCCTCACAAAGCCCCAGACTATCGGCCACGCCGGCCCTGCCTATGAGAGAGGACCCTGACCCCTGGGAAGCCGAAGGCAGATGGGAGGAAGAAAGTGAGGCAGGGGGACCATCACAGTCAGCTATACTAGCAGAGGAGGGTGGGGAGGATGGTGAAGAAGTGGAAGAACTCACACTTAAACATGTAATGGACGCTATCCAGCAATGTCAGTCATCTCTTACTACACAGATTGAAACGGTCAGGCTTGACTTATCAATTGTAAAGCATGATATGCAGAAAATGACATCCAGAATTACTGGGACTGAACAACGCATTAGTGACATTGAAGATACTGTGCAGCCTATGTCTAATACTATGAGAATGCAGCAACAAGATTTAAAGGAACAGGCACTAAAACTCAATGATTTAGAAGACCGCATGCGCAGAAACAATCTACGCATTATTGGCTTTCCAGAGGGCTCAGAAGGCAAGGATCCAGAACTTTTCCTGGAAAAGTGGCTGCGTGACACTATAGGGGCAGAACATCTCTCACCTATGTTTGCTATCGAGCGGGCTCATAGAGTCCCTATGCGCCCCCTTCCACCGGGAGCCCCACCTCGCCCACTGCTTGCAAAAATTTTGCACTTCAGAGATAAGGAGAACATCATGCGAAATGCCAGAAATCTACCTGAGATCAGATTTAATGGGAATAAGATATCGCTTTTTCCAGACTTTTCAGCGGCCACACAAAAACAAAGAGCAGCATTCACGACTGTAAAGAAGCGACTTTGAGACAAGCAACTTAACTACAGCATGCTTTATCCGGCTAAATTGCGAGTCATCAATGACGGCAGAGTCCAGTTCTTCCTGACCCCAGCGGAAGCTGCGGACTGGCTTGATGGCCTAGGCTAAGTACCCAGAGCACCTCCGTTATGCTGTTTTGAGCAGCATAATTGTCCGTGATACCCCGTACAGATATACACAGGATGCCTGCGCCATCATGATTAATAGAATCTAGCCCAGGCATCCTTCCTAATGTGCCTTACTTTTTACTTTTTGTTTCTATTTACTTTTTCCTGGTTCAGTTAAAAAATACTAGGAGGCCCTATATTGGGGTGAAACACCTGCTCACCAAGGATGGAATAGCGGTGAGGAATGGACTGTTCCAGAACTCCTGAATACAGGTACCGAGATACTACATATCCACCCACAGTTGAGTGAGCAAATTTTGATTATACTATGCCCGACTGGGGACTTTCAAACTTCAGAAACGCTATCCTGAACGTTTTTTTTTTTTTTTTTTTTCCCCTTTTTTTTTTTTTTTTTTTTTTTACAGGTGTCTCCATTGCTCCCCGAGACACGTGCTTGAACTTACCTTTTCATTTTTGACTACCCTTTTGTTCTATTTGTCTCTAAAGAGACTTTTTGGTGCTACATGGTTAACTGAGGGATCCAGTTGGTCACCTCACAGGTTATTCACATGGTTACTGGGAAGAAGCTCGTTGAGGTTTGGGGCAATGAGCAGGGTGGGGGGAGGGTAGGGTTAGTTAACACCAAAGTGTTTTATTTGGTGGCAGGTTTGTATTTTACCTTCACTACACGGTACTACCACCAAGATGTGTTACTGCAGTATCATTGCATGAAAAGCCACACCAATGCCATGTTAACCTATAATCTGAATATTCTAGCCGATATTTACCTTTCTATGCCTAAGAAATATATTGTGTATTTACTTTACAAAGATGACCCACGCTTTATAGATGAGTCTTAGATGCCTTACCTGGAACGTGCGAGGTCTGAACTCAAGGATCAAGAGATCTTTGGTTTTGGACTACTTAAAACGCACAAAATCGCACATTATGCTGCTACAAGAGACCCACCTGGTGGGATCTAAAGTCATGGCATTAAAGAGAAGATATGTTGCGCATGCATTCCATGCAACATACTCTTCATACTCCAGAGGTGTCTCTATATTGATTCTCAGGTCCCTACCTGTTCAGATAATAGAGGTCAAAATTGACCCGCAGGGCTGCTATGTAGCTGTGGTACTGAGATATATGGAATCTTTTTATACCATTGTAAATATATATGTTCCGCCACCATTTGAAAGACAGAAGTTGGACAAATGTATGGCCGCAGTTCTCCCCATGATACAGGGTCACCTTATCATTGGGGGTGATTTTAACAAAGTTATGGACGGGGACATGGATAGGCTCAGATGTACCAGACCTCAATCTCACTCCCTGAAAGAATGGGCTGAGGCATATGATCTAACGGAAGTCTGGAGGTGGAAATTTCCAGATAGAAAAGAGTTCTCTTGTATATCTGAGTCCTACAAGTCCTTATCACGACTAGATATGTTCTTTGCGTCCAGAGATATATTGCAAAAGGTAGAGGAGGTATCATATCTCTCCAGAGCGCTTTCCGATCACTCTCCTCTGGAACTCACCATAAGGGTGCAGGGACAGGATGCTGACCGCATCTGGCGTATGAGTCCTTACTGGCTCACAGAGCCAATGGTACTAAGCCATTGCATGGAAGCCATTACCATGTTCTGGCAGGAAAATGCTCGGGAAGGGCCGGCCTTAATTAAATGGGACGCGTTCAAAGCGGTAATTAGGGGAGCATATATGAGAGGAATATCTATTCTGAAAAGAGCCACTGCGGAAAGGTTACTCATTCTGTCTAAGGAAGTGCAGGAGGTAGAGGAGGCATATGTTAGGAACCCGTCACCGGACGGATTCCAAGCAATACAGGCTGCGAAAAGGACATATGAATTAGCACTAACGGATAAAACTCAGAAGAAGCTATTGTACCAGAGACAGAGGATTTTTGACACAGGGGACAAAAATGGCAAGATTTTGGCATTTTTGGCCAACCCAATACCTGACCCAGTCGCCATATCCAGAGTATATGACAGCTTGGCCAATGTCCAGGACTCCAAGGAAGGGATCATGACGGCCTTTATGCAATTTTACTCTGACCTCTATAGGTCACAGGCCCATTATACCCCCCCTGAGCTGTATGAATATGTGGACTCTATTAACTTCCCGATGTTATCGGGAGAGCAGCAGCAATTATTGGAGGAACCCATCTCCACAGACGAAATAGAACAAGCTATTAAGACCTTTGCTAAACATAAAACCCCGGGCCCAGACGGAATACCCATATAATGGTATGTAACCCATATAGACACCATGGTACCAAGGTTGCATCGTTTGTATGCCACCATTTTCTTAGAAAAAAGCCTGCCCCCGTCTATGAAGGAGGCCCTAATAGTACTGATCCCTAAGCCTAACAAAGATCTCTTATATTGTGAATCCTATAGGCCAATCTCTTTGATCAACACAGATCTCAAGATCTTAACAAAAATATTAGCTACCCGTATAAACTTAGTAGTCACGACCCTGATTAGCCCTGACCAAACGGGGTTCATACCAGGTAGGTCCACATATAGTAATATACAGAGACTGTTCACTAACATCCAATTCCCCACCAGAGAAAGGAAGTCCAGAGCGGTTGTATCCTTAGACGCCCACAAGGCATTCGATTCTATTGAATGGCCCTACCTATTTTATATACTGGAAAAATTTGGGTTCGGGGGTAATTTCCTTCAGTGGATCAGGCTAATGTATGAGAAACCTACTGCTCGTATCAGAATCAACAGGATAATCTCCAGACCTTTCAGTATTCGCAGGGGTACCCGTCAGGGGTGCCCTCTGTCGCCACTGCTGTTCGCGCTGGCGATAGAACCCCTGGCCAGACTATTAAGAACTTCCCAAAGGATCCGGGGTATGAAAATAGGCAATCTGGAGGAACGCATATCTCTATACGCAGATGATATGCTGCTATACCTGACAGACCCACAAAGCACAGTCCCAATCATGCTTAACCTGATAGAAGAGTTTGGTAGATTTTCGGGCCTTAGGATAAATTGGACAAAATCCAACATTTTTAGAGTAGACCATGACCTTCCTTTCGACCTCCCAACAGACTGCCCACTCCAACTGACGGACAAATTTAAGTACTTAGGGATTACGATACAACTGCCAATTTCCTCATATATAGTTAATAACCTGGTACCATGTATAGACTCCTTTAAACGCAAGCTGACCAGCTGGACAACCCTACCATTAACGTTAATGGGAAGGGTCAATCTATTTAAAATGTTTTTTTTGCCTAAATTCTTATATATCCTGGCAAATAGCCCAGTATATATTACTAAGAAGACGTTCCAAGAAATTGACTCTTTACTAATAACCTTTTTATGGTCGCCCAAGAACCCTAGAATAGCACTAAGAACACTGCAGTTACCCACAGCTCAGGGGGGGTTGGCACTTCCAAACCTCAGACAATATTACTTTGCATCACAACTTGTGTTTGTGCACTGGTGGATGTTTCCACAAATCACCAACGCTGCAACAGCAGCGGAAATGGCGACACTTTCATCACAAGAAGCCCTGAGTAATTTAATATTTTGTAAAAGGGTCAGAGAAAGAAGGGGCACTGACATAATACAGGTATCCATTGATATTTATAAACGATGTCTCCTCTTAATTCCAGAGGACACACCATCTATATCTCCCAACCAACCGATATGGAACAACCCCACGTTCACTCACTTCCTGAGCCTACCGGGCGCCTCCGCCTGGGACGCTAGGGGCATAAGATATATACATCAATTATATGATCAGGGATCTCTTAAGCCCTTCGACGCACTACAAGAGGAGTTTGGGGTGCCAGGGACCTGGCACTTCAGATATCTCCAACTAAAACATGCAGCAACGGCTCAATTAGGTTTTAACAATGTGAGGTTTCATAACTCCACGTTAGATGAGGCACTTATGCAACCCGAACACTCGGGATTAATATCAGGATATTACAAGCTGTTATCTCAGGGGGGCGCAGGCCAATTACGGAAAGTGAAAAGTTACTGGCTTATGGATATACCAGATATAACAGATGAAAACTGGGAAGAATTTATGGATACATACTTTACCACCACTATATCAGCCAGGGATAAAATGATACAATTGCGCATTTTTCATAGAGTTTACTACACACCCCTACGCCTATTTCGCATGAAGAAAATAAATAGCTCTGTCTGTCATAAATGTACCAAACTTACAGGTGACCTGCTCCACATGCTTTGGAGCTGTGAAAAGGTACGCCCATTTTGGTCACAAGTGACTAGCTTTATAGCAACTAATTTTGATTTACCGAATATTTGTAGTCCTAAGTGGTGCATACTGGCAATCTTTGAAGAAGTAGACATGAGCACATATCAAAAACAATTTTTACGCCTTTTATTATTTTATGCCAGGAAAACGGTGGTTTTGCAATGGATATACTCCACACCGATTTCTTTGAATTTATGGAAGAATGTAATTAATCAGGTATTACCTGTTTACAAACTGACGTATGAGGCAAGGGGGTGTGCAGCTAAATTCGAGAAAATATGGGGAAAGTGGACAGATCTTGTTGAGGCTTGCGAATACCCTGAGGTGGATTAAAACTCTAGTATGGGAATGACATATTATATTGTTTAGAATGAATACTAATAGGCCAATGGCTACCAGGGACAACTTGAGAATAGAAAGAGGTAAATGTACGCAGAATTTGCTATATGAAGGCAATGATGATTTCATCTAAAGAGGCGATTAAGAGCTATGATGCTTATTGCTCAATATAAATGTGGCAGCGATACTGTTATTATTGTTTGAGGATGTAGTGACGAGAATAAGTACAAGTTTATCTTCATTACAGGGTTAGTATCACAGAAATACCTATCTTGTCATCAATACCGAAATTGTCAAAAATATGTTATATATGGATGTATTTGTTTAATAAGGAGAATGATCCTATGGACATATGTAAAACTGGTGATGTAATACGGATGTGAATGTATTATGTTTGTAATGAAGATTAATAAAAACAGTTTAAAAAAAAAAAAAATTAGGTGACTTCTGAAAGCAATTGGTTCCTAGATTTTAGTTAGGGGTATCAGAGTAAAGGTGGCTGAATTCAAATGCATGCCACACTTTTCAGATATTTATTTGTAAAAATTTTTTAAAACCAACAAAATATAGAAAATTGCAAGGGGTATGAATACTTTTTCAAGGCACTGTATTGTCCCTTAGCCCCCCGTAACAGTTTTACAAGGTTTTGATCCTGCTAGTAGATCCTTTGATTTTCAATTGTTATTTGTTCTTCAGTGAAGCCAATGTAGTGTAGCCATCCTTTGGACTAGTAATCTAGAGCAGTGGTTCTCAACCTTATTGAAACCAGGGCCCAGTAGTAAACTTTCAAACTCTTCCATGCCCCATCAGTACAAAAAAAGTTTATATTCACACAGTAAAAGTATAGGAATACAAAATATGTATTGCACTTCTTGGAGGCTCTGGACAGAGCTGGGTGTCACTGTGAGGGGCTGAAGGTTCTGGAGAGGGTTAGGAGTTTTGGTTGCCCTGTAGGGGATAAATGTTCTGGAGGGAGTTAGGGGCAACTGTCAGGATGAGGTCTCTACAGGTGGTTGGGCATTTCTCCCCAAGGCTGGGGGTTTTGCAGGGGCAATGTGGGAGACTTAAGGGCTCTGCCAGTGCTGGGAGACACTATTGGGGGCACTATGGAAGGCTGAAGGCTTTCCAGAAAGCTAGAGGGCACTGTGGGGATCTGGGGGAGGGAGGGTTGCTGGCGGTTGGTGTGCACTGTGGGGACTTAGGGCACTTAGGGGACCAGGGGGTACTGTGAGAGGTTGAGGGGCACTGCAGGCCATTATGGGAGGTTGGGTGAAACTGGATGCTGGGGAGTACTGTGGTGGGTTAAGGGATCTGCAGCTAGCTGGAGGTTGAGAATCACTGGTCCAAATGGACATGTCATTTTAGATAAACTTTAGGTAAGCAACAAATTAAATTAAAGAGGAATTAAACCCTGATGGATTGTTTCCCTGCAAAGGCAAAGCATCGCATAGTAGCCCATTATTAGTAGACCATTATGTGTCACTTACCTGACACAGGAGCCTGCGATGTCCCCGATTTTCTCGCCGGCTGGAAGCATCCATCTTCCTTCCGGGGTTGCGGACTCCGGCTCTGTGACTGGCCGGAGTTGCGTGACGTCACTCCCGCACGCGGGGGCCGCCAGTCATGGAATGTAATTTAATGAGAACGGAACGCTGTGACCCTTCTAAAGTGCGCATGCGCCGAAGGAATCCTCGTACGGGGAATTGTAAATATCTCCTAAACCATGTAGGTTTAGGAGATATTTACAGCACCTACAGGTAAGCCTTAATCTAGGCTTACCTGCAGGTGAAAGTGTGTTGTAAGGGTTTACAACCACTTTAACTCCAGCTAACACTTTTAGGTAGTATTAGCAACAACTTTTTATCTTTTGGATACCGTTTTAAACCATATTATCAATTATAGTTGACCATTGGAAGCACTTCTGCTAGCGTTATTATTTGTACCAAGACCTGTAGCTATCAACTCTGCTGTCAAACTGTATATATTATATACTAATTATGACCATTGCAAGTATTATCATCAGTGTTGGTCATCTTACTTTAAAAAAGTAATTAGTTAAGTTACAAATTACTTCTCCCAAAAAGTAATTGCGTTAGTAACTCAGTTACTACATTGGAAAAGTAATTAGTTACGCAGCAAAGTAACTGACTTTTTTTTTAAATATTCTATACGTGTAACTAAGGGGCGGGTCTAGTATTACTGTAACCAAGGGGCGCATTTATTATTATTGTTATATATCGTGTAACCAAGGGGCTGCTCTATTATTACTCTAACCAAGGGGCAGATCTGTTATAGCGTGTAAGCAAGGGGGGGGGTCTATTATTATTATATTGTGTAAGGGGTGGATGGCTACAGAAGAGGGCGAATGTTAAATTAATGGGCAGAGCTCGATATATAACAATAATAATAAATGCGCCCCTTGGTTACAGTAATACTAGACCCGCCCCTTACTTACACGATAGACGCCCCTTGCAGAGTAGCACGAGCATCAGGAGCGTGCGGCATCGCCTCGTACAATTACATGTTAACTGCACCTGCGCGGTGTAGAGTTCACTCAGAGCTGTTTAGGTTCGGCAATTTTCGGAAGCTCCGTAGTCCTTCGTACTGCGCAAGCGCTGTACCTGCGCAGTACAGGGGATCCTTATCCGGCGGGGGAACTTTTTCGGCAGGACACCGGAATTACACTACTGCTATCTAGTGGCGGTAGATGTAATTGGGGTAACTAAGCCAAAGTAATGGGAACTGAGTTACCATGAGGGGAAAAGTAATAAGTTAGATTACTCGTTACCCTCTAAAGTAACTGCGTTAGGTAACTCAGTTTATTTTAACTCAGTTACTTACATCACTGATTATCATATAGTTATCCGAATATAATATTTAAAGACAATATTGGGCCTGCTTTTAATAGGACATATGCTGAAGTGCTGAGCAAGCTAGTTAATTTTAGTTATACGTATTACAATTTAATTGGATGTAGCACCCTCCTAGTGTAGGTTGCTGGGCAAATTAGCTTTGGCTAAGAGAACAATAATTGTTTAGTTTGGCCTGTTCAGTGTCTCACGGCTGGGAGTTTGGTTGCTTCCCCTGCCCCTGGAAAAAGCTTCCAGAGCTAAGGACAGGAGATTTAAATAGCCCAGCCTGAATATTTATCATGTTCCAGTCAATCCCTGGAGGGAAAGTATCCAGTAGGGGTCTGAAATGGGGATAAATAGTCTGAGATGATTGAGAGTGGTGTTCCTTATCCCTAGGAGGGTTAAAAGGTGCCATTGCCATACAACTGCTCATGGAGGCTTCAGAGGTGATAGAATCAAAGGCTCATATGGACTTTGCTCAGAGCTGACAGAAGAACCACACTAGACACAGGGCCGGATTAACATAGGGGCTATTGGAGCTGCAGCTCCAGGCCCCTTTCTCAAGATAGGCCCATTTGCCCCCAAAAAAAAAAAAAAAAACAGAGACCCAACATTTGGGGGGTAGGTAGCTAAAGACCTACCCCAGCACTGGTTAAAATATGGGGCTACTATTTTCTATGGTTCCGGAGATATGGGGCTGCTTGCGCAGTCGGTCAGAAGCTACATACAGAGAGGCCAGTATAAATACAAGCTGGAACACTCTGCAGCAGACTGAGAGGATGAGCTCACAGTGCTTATAATAATTATTTGCATATTACTTATGATAATTAACCCCTCGCCACCCAGGCCAATTCTGACACTTCTCTCCTACATGTAAAAATCTAAATTTTTTTTGATAGAAAATTACTCAGAACCCTCAAGCATTATATATGTTGTTTTAGCAGACACCCTATGGAATAAAATTGTGGTCTTTGCAACTTTTTATGTTACATGATATTTGCACAGCAATTTTTCAAACGTTTTTTTTGGAAAGAAACTGTTTCATTCATCAAAAAAAAAACTAAAGTTAGTACGATTTTTTTTTGTGTACTAAGCAATGCTTTAAATTTTTTTACAGTTTACATGTTTAGAGTTACAGAGGAGGTCTAAGGCTAGAATTATTGCTCTCGCTGTAACGATTGTGGCATATGTAACCTGCGTGTATCTGGCCCTGATACTAGCCAGTGTCTAACCAGCCACTGACTAGTATCTCTCCCCAGCCTGTCCCCACACACCCTCTCACCTGCTGACCTGTGAATGGGGGAATCACTCCTGCAGTGTTAATGTGTTCTGCCAGTGAATACAATGATCAGAGTTGTTAACTATAGCTGGCAGCACTGATTGTTTTGGGGAAAACCCGACAGACTGGTTGTACTCAAGTCGGTTAATAGGTTGACTTGTGTAAAACCCGTAGCCCATACATAGATCAACTATGGCTGGTCTCTGCTTAATTGGTGTAATTTCAATCCATGTATGGCCCGCGTCACCACTACACAGTCCCTAAACATCCTTCCACAAACCTTTAAATTTTTCCTTCCCAGATTACTGCATCCTGCTCTCCTATACATAGTGCCCACTGTCATACTCTCCACACTTCTCTCCTGTACATACTGCTCACTGTATTACTCTCCACAATTCTCTCCTATACATACTGCTCACTGTCATTCCCTCCACACTCCTCTGCTGTGCATACTGCCCACTGTCATACTCTTCACACTCTTCTCCTGTAGATAGTGCCTTCTGCCATACCCTCCGCACTCCTCTCATGTACATAGTGCCCGCTGACATACACTTCTCTCCTGTACATAGTGCCCACTGTCGTACCCTCCACACTCCTCTCCTGTACATACTGCTCACTGTCATTCCCTCCTACAGCTGTGGAACTTCAGACTGATAATTAGGCATTAATGCTACTTTTAGAAAGACTTTCCTCTTTTTTTGGCTACTGCTGAGCTTTTTTGCAGTATCCCAAAAACACAAGCTGACAGCAACACAAGTCTTAGCCAAGTGTAGCGGATGCTGTGTGTTTTAGCTAAATTGTGCTTTTGTTTGGGAAAACCCTTTTCTCCAGCTGCAATCATTCAGAACACAAGCTCACAGTTTCCACTATCTCTGTGCCCCTGAATAATAGGATGCAGTTCCAGAATCTGTGTAAATTAATGAAATGAGGAAGACAGCACTGCACAAGAACAGCTATGTTATGTCAGGGAGTGGGGTGAATTTTGTCAGAGACTGTGCCTTAGAAGGAGCTTATTCTTACTAATTACTACTAACACATTCTGAGCTGTGAGGAGTGAGATGTACCGTATTTACATTTTACAGATATCATGCACTTTGGATGAGCATATTAGATGCCAACACCCATTCCTGGCCTGCCTCAGGAGATCCTGTAAGCCCGGGTACCTGCACAAGAACTGCTGCACCACCAAATTAAGGATGTGAGCCAAACAGGGAACATGGGTCAAGTGTCCCCGTCGGAGGGCGGAGAGGAGGTTGGTGCCATTGTCGCAAACCACCATTCCTGATGACAGGATGGCAGACCAACTCAAGCACCACATGGCATCTTTTTGCGTGCTTGCATAGCCCCTAGAACGCCTACGGAGCACCGCTGATTCCGAGGACAAATCTGCACAGGAAGAGGCCATAGAGGAAGAAGAAGAGGAGGGGATGGAGGAGAGAGGTGTGACAGAATCATTACTACCAGCATTTTGGAGGCGTGGTGGCGGAACAAGCTTTAACATTACTGCACCCTGTCCTGCATCCTTCCCAGCTGCCAGCAGAGTTACCCAGTGAGCCGTGAAAGAAAGGTAACATCCCTGTCCATGCCTGCTGGACCATGAGTCAGCGTTAATATGCACCTTACTGATGGTCTCCCTGTCCAACGAGGCCAAGACATTGCCTTCCACATGCTGGTAGAGAGCCGGAATGGCCTTCCGAGAAAAAAAATGGCGTCTGGGAACCTGCCACTGAGATACCGCACATTCCACAAATTCTCGAAAGGGGCAGAGTCTACCAGCTAAAAAAGGCAGCAGTTGGAGTGCTAGCAATTTAGCCAAACTAGCATTCAGCCGCTGAGCATGTGGATGGCTGGGACTGAATTTCTTTCAACGGTATAGCAACTGGGGCAGGGAAATTTGCCTGCTACAATCGGATTTAGGTGTACCGCTAGCAGATTGCCCGCAAGTGCTTGGGACACCTAATTCTACACCTTCATTCCTCTCAGTGCAGGTCTCTGAGAGGACTAAAGGTATAGTGGGTAGGGATGGGCCCAGTGTTCGATTCAAACCCATGTTCGAATTGAACATCGGCCGTTCGACCACTCGTCGAGCCCAGAACTATGTGGGCCGTTCGCATCAAATTCGTGTGATGCGAACGGTCCACAATGCACTGCGCCAGTCGCAGTGCATTGCTGGCTGATGATTGGCCAAGCATGCACTGTGACCCCGCATGCTTGGCCAATCATAGAGCCAGCGGCGAGGAGAGCAATAATTGGCCACAGGCAGGATGCGTTTGCCTGATTGGTGTGTTTGGAGGACAGGAGCCACACTGGGGCAGAGGTTCTGTCAGCTCTGTAGGGGCAGGCCGAGAGGTGGTTGACGCCACGCCATGCCAGCTTAAGCCAGAAATGGTGGTTTGTAACAATGGCACCAACCTCCTCTCTGCCCTGCGACAGGGACAGCTGACCCATGTGCCCTGTATGGCTCACGTCCTTAACCTGGTGGTGCAGTGGTTCTTGGGCAGGTACCCAGGCTTACAGGATGTCCTGAGGCAGGCCAGGAAAGTCTGTGTGCATTTCCGCCGATCATATAATGCCAGTGCTCGGCTGGCTGAGCTGCAAAAGGAGTTGAACCTGCCCAAGAACCGCCTTATATGTGACATGCCCACCAGGTGGAACTCAGCATTGGCCATGCTGCAGCGACTGCACACCCAGCAGAGGGCCATCATTGAGTACCTGTGCGACTACGGCACCAGGACAGGGTCAGGGGAGCTCAGATTTTTTTCCCCACGCCAGTGGAGCATGATCAGGGATGCATGCACTGTCCTGTCACCATTTGAGGAGGCCACGAGGATGGTGAGCAGTGACAGTGCATGCATCAGTGACACTGTACCTCTTGTCCACCTGTTGGAGCATACGCTGCGTGGAATAATGGACAGGGCACTTGAGGCAGAACAGAGGCAGGAAGAGGAGGACTTCCTTGCCTCTCAAGGGCCCCTTTATCCAGACAGTGTTCCTTCTCTCCCACCCATCACACAGGAAGAGGATGAGGAGGAGGAGGAGAAGGATTGTGTCAGCATGGAGGTGGAACCTGGCACTCAGCATCAGCAGTCTTTTAGGGATGATTTACAGTCCCAAGAAACCAGTGGAGTGGAGGAGGTGGCTGCGGATCATGTCGTCCTCAGTGACCCAGAAGACTCTGGACCGAATGCCTCAGCTAACCTATGTTGTATGGCCTCCCTGAAGGAAGGATCCTCGTGTTCTTCGGATCAAGGAGAGGGACCATTACTGGCTGGTCACTCTCCTTGATCCACGGTACAAGGGTAAGGTTGCGGACCTTATTTTGCCGTCGCAGAGAGAGCAGAGGATGAGACAGAGGCCTTGCAGAAAGGTCTGTGCAACGCGTTCCCAGAAACTGGGAGGTTACAAACTCCTGGTCCTGGACGACGAGTTGCTGAGGCTTCGGTCAGTAGCAGAAGGAGCGGTGGGGAAGGTGGACATCTGACCGATGCGTTCAGACAATTTTTTAGTCCGCAGCCTCAATGTATGATCGGTTCCAGCAACCATCGCCAGCGTGTTGATATACATGGTGCAGGAATACCTAGGGGCAAGGTCAGACTTGGACACCTTTCCCACCGAAAATCCTCTGGCTTACTGGGTCTTGAGGATGGATCACTGGCCAGAGCTTGGACAGTATGCAATTGAGCTACTGGCCTGTCCTGCATCCAGCGTTCTTTCTGAACGCACATTCAGTGCTGCTGGAGGCTTTGTCACCGATCACAGGGTGCGCCTGTCCACCGACTCGGTTGATCGACTGACCTTTATAAAGATGAATCAGTCTTGGATCACCACCAGCTACCAGGCACCTGAAGCTGATATAACAGAATAATTTATTTTGAAATGTCACATCCCTTCAAGACTGCCTATGCTGATACTGAGTGACTGTCCTGTTATGTTGACTGACTATCCTCTTCCTCCTCAATGATCCTGATGATAGCTTGGAAGAACATTTTTGTTTCTGGGTGCCAACAATGCGTGTAATTACAATTTTTTATGCAATGCTTTGCAACAGGTCTGATTGCTGTGCTCCAAGTACAGTATCTATGAGGGGTTACAGTGTTGTGGCACCAGCACCAGTGCCTAAGGCCCAATTTTTCAGCCCCTGTTTAACAGGGGCGTGTAATTACAATTTTTTATGCAATGCTTTGCAACAGGTCTGATTTCTGTGCTCCAAGTACAATATCTGTGAGGGGTTGCAGTGTTGTGGCACCAGTGCCTAAGGCACAATTTTTGTTTAACAGGGGCGTGTAATTACAAATCTTGATCTAATAATTCACAGCAGGGCCCATTCCTGCGCCCACCAAGAGTAACTGTGAGGGCTTACAGTGTTGTGGCAACACCATCCACCACCACCACCAAAGGCCCAATTTTTCAGCCCCTGTTTAACAGGGGCGTGTAATTACAAATCTTGATCTAATAATTCACAGCAGGGCCCATTCCTGTCCCCACCAAGAGTAACTGTGAGGGCTAAAGCCCCATACACACGCTCGGATTATCCGAGGACCAGGTCCGTCGGATCATGTCCGTCGTACTTTGTCCGATGTTGGTTTTGCGTACACACGGTCGGACAAAGTTGTCGGAAAATCCGATCATTCTGAACGTGGTGACGTTTGTTGCCTACGACGGGACTACGTAGAGGCTAGTAGCCAATAGCTTTGGTCTTGTAATGTGATCTGAGCATGCGAAGCACTTTGTCCGTCGGAATTCGCTACACACGATCGGATTTGGTGTGATCGGACTTTGTTGTCAAAAAATCTATCCAGCAGGAGATAGGACTTTGTCCGTCGGACAATCAGATGGAAACTGTCCGATGGTGCCTACACACGGTCGGAATTTCCGACAACATTGTCTGATAGGACAGAATCCGACCGTGTGTATGGGGCTTTACAGTGTTGTGTCAACACCGTCCACCACCACCACCACCACAGGCCCAATTTTTCTGCCCCTGTTCAACAGGTGCATGCAATTACAATTCTTGATCTAATAATTCACAGCAGGGCCCATTCCTGTGCCCACCAAGAGTAGCTGTGAGGGCTTAAGCCCCATACACACGCGCGGATTATCCGAGGACCAGGTCCGTCAGACCATGTCCGTCATACTTTGTCTGATGTTGGTTTTGCGTACACACGGTCGGACAAAGTTGTCGGAAAATCCGATCATTCTGAACGTGGTGACGTTTGTTGCCTACGACGGGACTACGTAGAGGCTAGTAGCCAATAGCTTTGGTCTTGTAATGTGATCTGAGCATGCGTAGCACTTTGTCCGGTCGGACTACCATACACACGATCGGATTTGGTGTGATCGGACCGTGTTGTCGGAAAATCTATCCAGCAGGAGATAGGACTTTGTCCGTCGGACAATACGACGTACACTGTCCGATGGTGCATACACACGGTCTGATTTTTCAACAACATTGTCCGATCGGACAGAATCCATGCGAAAATCCGACCGTGTGTATGGGGCTTTACAGTGTTGTGGCAACACCAACATCTAATGGGGCAAATTTCTGCAGAGTATATACTGCAGGCCCCTACTTTCAAACATCCAACTTAAAAACGACTCCTACTTGCAAACGGAAGGAGAAAACAGGAAGTGAGAGGAAATCTACCCCTAGGAAGGAAAATTCTATCCTGTTAGATTTAATTTTGGAAAAAGATATCTCCTCTCTACTGATGCTTTATCACCAATCCTTGTTTCAATAAAAACCACACTTTTCCAAAAAACATTTGTCATTGGGACGGAAAGTGAGGTGAAATGTTCTGAACAGGTGCACAGACAGCAAAACAAATATTACAGGGGAAAATTTACCTGGTCAAAATTACAAACAGATTCTACTTAAGAACAAACCTACAGTCCCTGTCTTGTTTGCACCGCCTGTATACTGCTGTTCAGAGTATATAGGGTTTTAGGTATAGGGTTTTATTTTGGGTGCGGGGTTCCCCTTAATGTCCATACAAGACCCAAAGGGGCTGGTAATGGGCTGGGGTGGGGGGTGATGGGGTAGCCATGCCATTTTTCTCAAAGATTTTCGTCCATATTGCCAGGACAAGACATGACATTAAAGCCGCAAGCAGTTTTAAATGGCTTTTTTTTTCCTATACAAATGTCATTTTTTGCAGGGACAGTTCTAAACACGGAAAACACATGCCACTTCACAGGCATACTTTAGACACCCCCCAGGTACCATATTTAAAGAAATATTTCACTTTATTTTTTTCACTTTATGCATCATTAAAATGACTGCTCCCGAAAAAACATCAATTTTTAAAACTTCTTTTTGCATTGATACATGTCCCCTGGGGCAGGACCCGTTTTATGACAATAACATGCATATTGGCCGTTATAATTAGCACTTTAGTTTTCGAACGTTCGCGTCCATTGTAACTAATAGGGTTCTAACGTTCACGCAAACTTTCGGTCCGTTCGCAGGTTCTGGTGCGAACCGAACCCAGGGGTGTTCGGCTTATCCCTAGCCTGCAGTCAGATATAGGCTTGGCTAGACTGGAATGCAGTGGATATATATATATGTTGGAGACTGTATATATATTTATTGCACTGCAGATCACTGAAACGTGAGGGTTTACAACAGGGGTCAAGTCCTGGGGACACTATTCCTCCCACTTCCACTCTATACACCTAAGCTAGCTGTGGGGTCTATCTTACCAAAGAAACACGTGTGTGTGTGTCACTCCACTCAGCAGGGCCACCAGGTACTTACAAGTCTGCCGTTCCTGTCCACCATAGTCGCCACCGCATCAGTACAGGCTGGAGCAACTTCCAATCCAGTCCTTCAGTCGGCACCTGGCTCTCTCTCTTCACAGCTCCGCCCTTTCAATTTGTAGAGTGCACCAATGCTGGGACAAGATCATCCAGTGCCCAGGGCAAACTCCTCACCCCCATATGCCCCCTTCTAGCACAAATACCCCCCCAGCACAAATTCTCACTCCCCACATTCCCCCCTACAACATAAATCCACAAATTCTCTTACCCACAATCCCCCCTCTCAGCACAGACCCCTGTCCCCTCCATCTCCCCCTAGCAGCAAAAATCCCACCTTTCAGCACAAATCCTCACCCTCATATAACCCCTTCCAGTACTAACCCCCCTTCTCAGCACAAACCCTTTCACCTTCTTTCCTAGCACAAATCCTCCCCCATCTCTCCCTCCCAGCACAAATCCTCCCCCATCTCTCCCTCTCAGCACAAATCCTCCCCCATCTCTCCCTCCCAGCACAAATCCTCCCCTATCTCCCCATCCCAGCATAAATTCTCCCTTTCATCACAAATCCTCTCATCTCCCCCCTCTCGGCATAAATTCTCTCTCTCATCATAAATCCTCTCTCATCTCCCC
Source organism: Lithobates sylvaticus (assembly GCA_028564925.1). Lineage (NCBI taxonomy): Eukaryota > Metazoa > Chordata > Amphibia > Anura > Ranidae > Lithobates > Lithobates sylvaticus. Next base: position 111,690,373 of record CM053037.1, on the reverse strand, counting down.
CTCCCAGCATAAATCCCCCCTCTTAGCAAACATCATCCCCCCTCTCCCCCTCTCATCAAAAAAATTCCCCCTCTCAGCAAAAATCCCCCAATCTCAAACTTGTGCCTCCTTCTCTCCCCTCCCAGTACAAATCCTCCCCCATCTCCCCCTCCCAGCATATATTCCCCCTCTTAGAAAAAAAAACCTCCCCCATCTACCCCTCCCAGCATATATTCCCCCTCTCATCACAAATCCTCCCCCATCTCAAACCTGTGCCTCCTTCTCTCCCCTTCCAGTACAAATCCTCCCCCATCTCCCCTCCCAGCATATATTCCCCCTCTTAGAAAAAAAAAACATTCCCTATCTCCCCCTCCCAGCAAAAGTTTTCTCTCTCACAAATCCTCCCCCATCTGAAACCTGTGCCTCCTTCTCTCCTCTTCCAGTACAAATCCCCCTCCCAGCTCCTTCTCCTGTTCTGTAAAAGCAGCCTGATATGCTGGGACTTGTAGTGCCCTAGATTATAGGGGACTGAAGAATGGCAGCCTACTCTGCTGGGACTTTTAGTGCCCTCTGTGGGGGACTGGGGATTCCTCGCCCCCCCCCCCCACAGTCTAGGGCACTACAAGTCCAAACATAGGAGGCTGCATATCTCAGCCCCCCACAGAGGGCACTGCAAGTCCCAGCAGAGCGGGCTGCCCTCCGTCCTCCAAACACAGCATGAGGAGAACGCACAGCCTTTCACCCCCATACACTCCTCCCCACTCTCCCCTTACAATAGTGTCCTCGGCTCCTGGCCGCCCCTCTCCAGAGTCTGGGCGGCATGTCACACTGCATGGTGGGGCAGTGGGTGGGATTTCCCCTTGTCAGACACGTCCCCCCTCCCAGACTCCGGCGCAGCACACAAGGCTGGAGATCACTCTGGTACTGCTCAGACACCTCAGTGGCTGTGGGCAGCAGAGGCCGAATATACAGACTGGGCATCGGTAGATGTGGCTGCCGACTTCCTCAGAGAAAAAAATATATCAGCGGGAAGTGGGCGGCCTCCGGCCGTTTTACATAAGTCCTTCACTATGTCCTTCCGTCCTTCACTATGTCCTGGGCATCGCCGCTTAGTGAAGGATCGGCTCGGACGGCTCTAGTCCTGCAAAGGGAACGGCGTTCCTGCTGTGAAAACAGTGCAGGGACGCCGTTCCCACTCGTTCCCGCAGGACTCGAGCCCTGGTTTACAACCCCTTTAACACAGTGTAGCACCCTCTAGTGTGCTACTAGCAGTAGTGTAGGCAAACTCTTGTCTGGTCCAAGGCTAAGCCTGAGCCATGGAATCTGGGTCAGGGTTATTAGACTTCAGGGCTGGATGACTCATCCTGGCAGGAAACTAAGGGGCCCTTAAATAAACATGAGCTGTGCCAGCAGGGGAGTCGGGTGGAAGATGGAGAAACAGTGCTGAGGGAGTCTGTCGGTGGCCCTTAAGGGACACCTGTCAGGGAGGGGCTTTACTTCTGTCTGGAGCTTGGGTGGCTGACCTGAAAGGATCCTACCACAGAAGGCAGTTGGAGGAAAACTTTCCAGAGAGTCAGCAGGAGCAAAGAGAGACAAGGGGAGAGACTGCCAGCTGTAGCAGGTCTCTCTTGAAGACAGCGGTGTGCCAGTTAGGAGGACTGGGAAGAAGAAACAGCCTGCTGGGCTAGCATTTCTGTGGTGAATAGAGCTCGGATCAGTGTCTACAGGGAAGCAGAAGGTGTTGCATATGCAGTTCACTCCACATGTGCATGTGTGCATGTAAGGGGCTGTTGCTGAGCTGATAAAAGACTGTTAGTTCCTCCAGGAGTGAAACCAGCAGAGCTTTACAAGGATCAAGCATTGTGCAGGAGGAAGAATTGGAGCTGTAAATAGGGAGGCAGTTCTCCCTAGATATTTCTGTTACTGTCAATTTGAGCATCCCCTAATCCCTAACCCTATCCAAGTTATCATCCCCTCAGTAAAACAACAAAAACAAGCTCAAGGACTGTTTTCTGTGTCTGGATGCAAGCAGTGGCGTCTCCAGCTTTCATATTTAGGGGGGGCACATGGGGGGACAGGGACAAAAGTAGGGGGGCAACTATAAAATGCAATTTTACTACGATCCCCAGGGTGGCAGAAAACAAGAGATATATGTCACCAGCATACCAAGAAAATAAAAGGGTCCAAAGCAGTGGGAGAACTATCAGGGTTGCAAAGGTTGTCTTGCCACCGGGCCTTGGTGTTCTGCCACTGTGGTGTTCCCCAGCCTCCTCTTGCTGTCCTGCCCCTGCTATTGACAGTGCTGGTCTTGCATCTGTGTCCTTGGCAGTGGCAGCAGTCTATTAGGACCTAGTGCTGGTGACATTATGGGTGCATGCAGGGGAAGGCTGGCACTATTGGTTGTAGAGAGCCGAGCCCCCAGCTGGTCACCTAACAGCAGAAACCTTCTCTGTTGACATGCTGATCGGGATGTGATCCAGGTGATGCTCCCAGTCAGATCTAATAAACACAGTATTTATTAGCATCAAGAGTACAACCACATCCACCGTATGTTCAGCAGCCATGTGGGTTCTATGCCTGTAAGGTGTGGGCTCTATGCCTGTAAGGTGTAGGCTTTGATCAATAAAATCACTATGATATTTAACACTAGGATTTGACTAGGAGCATCACCTGGATTGCATCACGATCAGCATGTCAGAGAAGGCTGCACTGCTGCTAAGCAACCTGCAGGGAGGTCAACTGTCTACTCTACAACCATTAGACATGGGCTCGGGTGTGTTTGAAATCCCACTTGCCCGATCCCGCCAGGAAGCCGACACTGCACACGGCTAATCACAGGCAGTGAGACATTCCTGATCTGTGCAGCTGCAGACCAGGAAATGTCTCACTGCTTGTGCTTAGCGCCGTGCAGTGTGGGCTTCCTGACGGGCTCGGGCATGTGGGATTTTGAACATGCCCTGCCCATCTCTAACAACAAATTGTGCTGGCTCTCCTGTACATTAGCCCCATAAAGTAACCAGCACTGGGTTCCAATGTGCCACTGCTGCCATGGAGACAGAGACCAGCGCTGTGAATAGCCAGGACAGCAACCCTTGTAGTTCCACCACTGGTCCACACTGCAAGGATTCCCCCATCCACCTATAATGTGTAGATGGAAGAATTGGATCATTTCTTTTTTTTTCATGCAACCTACTAGTTAAATTAAAAAAGTGATCAATGTATGGGCTGCCTAAGTGCTAAGACCAGCCATAGGCAGTTTAAATCTCAGCTGGTTGAGGTTTGAACCATTAATGAGCAGGCTGAATGTACCAAGTTGATCGATCACAAATTGGGAACTCTTATGATTATCACTAGTGGTTGCTATAGCCACTAGTGATAATGACTGTTTGTTGGGAGAATACAATTGCTGGGCAGGAAGGATATTCCCCTGTCACCACTGTCTGTGTTAATGGGGGAATCATGCAAGTTTCCTTCCTGCACTCTGTGGATGCAGGAAAGAAATTTGCATAATCTATTACCTGCCTAACTGAAAGTGAAAGTAAGTTGTGAAGGTCTTGAAAGAACAGGAGAGGGGGAGCGACAGATGGGGGAGAGAAGGGATGGAGATAATGCAGTTCAGTGATTACAGTGTACTGCAGTGCACACACTTACCCATGCGTCCAGGCTAGAAGAATACTCCCCCTCTCAATAGAGACTGTGTTACTCCAGCGGCAGCCTGAGTAAGATGTGGCGCATCTGCTACGGATGCAAACAAAAAGACATTGCCATGGGGGGGGCACATGGTGGGGCACAGCATCATTTTGGGGGGGGTCAGGGCCCCCTCTGGCCCCCCCTAGGGACGCCATTGGATGCAAGTTGAAAATGCTAAGTGACTGGCTGTGCAGCAGTGGGAAACCCTGACATTTGCAACTTCTACGGGGGTAGAGATACAACTGAAAAGGACCTCCCTCTGTGAGTGGCCCTCAATGATTTTATATTAGAGCAGAATTCCATTTAAACGTCATCTTGTCAGACAGATCTATGAGAAATTTGGCATTAAATGATTTTTAGACAATACATCAGAATGGGTAACAAGTTTACATCCTCCATTGCCTATTATATCATTGGTAATTAAATAAAATTATAAGTGCAGAATATCCAAACGTGATCTCAAAATTGTTCATTTTGTTTATTTTGCTCTAATTGTTGGTATATGCCTCCAGGTAAATAAAATACATTTTGAACACTGTAATAGAAGTAATTCCAGGTTATGTTTGGATTATAGGTGGCTCCTGGCCATGGCTGCTGATTGAGTGGTTGTTATGTTTGGGGCTTACATAAAGTATACTTTTACATTGATTTCCTGCACACAGTTCAACTAATTAAAAAGTAATTCCAGAACACTAACCTTACTTGAAGAAATACTACTATAATATATAGCATTTACATAGGGAGCAGCTGCACATAGTTGTGTGCTTATCAGGACATAGAGAGCTTTATAAGCGTTATTGAGAGCCTAATGAGATCCTGCTTGGTAACAAAAATCTGAAGAAAAAAAAAGCGAGAGAAAATAATGTCCCAGTCCCTTTTTCCCTTCCTCGGGCGCTGAAAAAATATCCTCTAGACATAACATTTTTCCATACCACAGAGAGCCTGCTCTAATTGTAATGATTTGGCAAGCTGGAGATATTTATTTGCATTCTTAGCGTAGTAAATGTCAGCCATTTGGAAAACTAGCTCCATGCCATGCAGTTCAAACATTCAGAGTAGGCGCATAAATTTTTACAGCAGACAAGCTGTTTTTTGTGTCTCTAATATGAGAAAAGCCATTGTCAGCATCATTTTCTGTTTTGTAGACTAAGTGGGAGAGATGTATGAGCTGTTGTTTCTAATGCCATGAGTTATAAATGATGGTTCCCACACTTTTCCTAAAGGTAACTGGCTTCTAAATCTGAGGGTAGTCTGGGCTGTCACCAACTGCACTGGGGCTCTGCTGAAAATGAGAATCACCATTTTGTCACATCAAAGCAGGTCTCTCCCACTAATGGTGGCTACAGTCCATTTTCCTGTCCACAGGTGCAAATTTCAGACCAGCAAGTATCTGTGATTGTGATCTTTGGGAGAGTCTGCATTACAATCGAGTGCTACAGCAGGGAAGAGCAACCCAGAGTAGACCAGCAGGTGAGGTCCCAGTGTCAGCAGTCTAACAGCCAAATTTGAAAGGAAATTCCAATACCTATAATTTAATATTTATTATTAGTTATTATTTCAGATTTTCATGTTTTCGATTTTTCAGATTTTCATTCTTTTGAATTTTCTGATTTTCATTCTTATTCTTGGATTTTCACATTTCCAAATTTTAGAATTTTTAAATTTCCACATTTACGAATTTCCGAATTCGAAATGTTCCAATTTCCGAAATTTCGAATTTCCGAAATTCAGAAATTTTGCATTTTTGGAAATTCGGAAATTAGAAAATTCAGAAATTCGTAATTTCAGAAATTGTAAAAATTCGGAAACTCCGAAATTAACGAATTTGTCAAAATTCGTTAAAAAACGAATTCGGAACTAAACAAATTGCACATGTCTAGTCACCAGAACTAGCACACCATTGGAAGATTTTCCCTCTGTTACTGTTACTGTAAACAGGACATATAGAGAGGGTGAGCTCTATAATGGGGCACAGAAAGCAATAAAAACTTGCCAGATGTTCTAATCCCTCTAAACTCAATCTAAAAAAAATAAAAAAAGGCTTTGCCTTCAGCTATACTTTATCTAAACCCAAAACCAAAAATGTGATATAGTGCAGTTTACTAACCCTTAGATGTGGTACTTACATTATTCTTTTTTTTACCTAGTGATTGGGCCAGTATCATATTTCCTGTCTTAGGGTATCTCCATTCTGGATTGAGGAGCAACAGAGACATCTTTGGACTGCATCATTGTCAACCTGGGGAGAGGGTAGCGTTAGAATAGCAGATTTAGATGGAATTGACAAACAATTTGAAGCTGAAACCCAACTAACACCCTTTAATCAGTTACAGTGACAGGGTTTTTTTCCTTTTGGGATAAAGGTCTTACATAAATGAATAAAAGCTGACCATTGTAAGTACCCCTGACAGCATTAAATGGTTTGTCTCAAACCTCTACAGGGTACTTTCGCTGCACAGCTTGGTCTGTTAATCACTTGCTGCCCGGCTGCTTGTAGATTTTGTATGAGCCCTCGTGGTGAACCGTGGTGTGATCTGTGGTCACTCTGTTCCTCAAATCAACAATAATTAATAAAATATATATATATTTTTTTTAAATGTGACCAAACGTAAAGTTTTTTTTTGTTAAAAATAACAAACATGTTATACTTACCTGCTCTGTGTAGTGGTTTTGCACAGAGCAGCCCAGATCCTCCTCTTCTCTGGTCCCTCTTTGGCTCTCCTGGCCCCTCCCTCCTGTGGAGTGCCCCCACAGCAAGCATCTTGCTATGGGGGCACCCGAGCCGAGCCACAGCTCCCTGTGTCCATTTAGACACAGAGCTGTAGCCCTGCCCTGCCCCCTCTATCTCCTGATTGGCTCACTGAATTTGGTTGACAGCAGCGGGAGCCAATGGCGCTGCACTGCCATCCCAGCCAATCAGGAGGGAGAATCTCGGACAGCCAAGACGCTCCTGCAACATCTCTGGATAGAGAAGAGCTCAGGTAAGTATTAGGGGGGCAGGGGGGGGGGGCTGCTGCACACAGAAGGCTTTTTATCTTCATGCATAGAATGCATGAAGATTAAAAAACCTTCTGACTACAACCCCTTTAATGCAAGGAATGCATTAAGTTAAAACATATTTAGACTTTAGAACCTTTTAACATACAGTATTTTATAGCTAAAAACAACAATACAATAACAGAGCTGATTATATACACTTCTTTGTTCTGCTTGACAGAAATAAATAAAAAAATAACTGTGTTGCTTAGATAATAAAGCCTGTTTTAAAAAAAAAAAAAAAACATGAAATATGCATCTGTGAAATAGTAAAGAGTTCTTTTATAATGCTTTTTCTGAAAAAAAAAAAACAAACAAACAAAAAAAATTCTATAAACAGTCACACAACAACACATAAAAAATATACAGTATCCAGTGACTTGAAAAAGTATTCATAGCCCTTGAAGTTTTCCACATTTTGTCATGTTACAGCCAAAAATGTAAATGTGTAATATTTGGGATTTTATGTGATAGACCAACACAAAGTGGCACATAATTGTGAAGTGGAAGGAAAATTATAAATCATTTTAAACATTTTTATACAAATAAATATGTGAAAAGTGTGGTGAGCATTTGTATTCAGCCCCCCTGAGTCAATACTTTGTAGAACCACCTTTCACTGCAATTACAGCTGTAAGTCTTTTTGGGTATGTCTCTACCAGCTTTGCACATCTACAGAGTGACATTTTTGTCCAATCTTCTTTGCAAAATATGAATGGAGAGGGTCTGTGAACAGCAATTTTCAAGTCTTGCCACAGATTCTCAATTGGATTTAGGTCTATACTTTGACTGGGCCATTCTAACGCATGAATACGCTTTGATCTAAACCATTCCATTGTAGCTCTGGCTGTATGTTTAGGGTCGTTGTCCTGCTGGAAGGTGAACCTCCGCCCCAGTCTCAAGTTTTTTGAAGACTCTAACAGGTTTTCTTCTAAGATTGCCCTGTATTTGGCTCCATCTATCTTCCCATCAAATCTGACCAGCTTCCCTGTCCCTGCTGAAGAAAACATGCCCATAACATGATTCTACCACCACCATTTTTCACGGTGGGGATGATGTGTTCAGGGTGATGTGCAGTGTTCATTTTCCACCACACAAAGCATTTTGCTTTTAGGCCAAAAAGTTAAATTTTGGTCTCATCTGACCAGAGCACCTTCTTCCACGTGTTTGCTGTGTCCCCCACATGGCGCGCATCGCGGCAATCGGTGGAGCGGTGTGTCAGTCTGACACACCGCTACACTGATCTCGGTAAAGAGCCTCCGGCGGTATGTACCCCCTGGCCATCCCCATGTGTCATCAGTGCCACCCATCAGTGTCCAGCAGTGCCACCTATCAGTGCCCATCTGTGCCCAACAGTGCCTACCTATCCGTGCCACCTATGAGTACCCATCAGTGCCGCCTATGAGTGTCTATCAGTGCCACCTATGAGTGCCCATCAGTGCTGCATACTTGTGCCACCTATCAGTGCCCATCAGTGCCCATCACCAGTGGCCGTCAGTGCCACCTTATCAGTACCACCTCATTGGTGCCCATCAGTGCCGCCTTATCAGTGCCCATCAGTGCAGCCATATCAGTGCCCATCATTGAAGAAGAAAACATACTTATTTACAAAACAAATTAACAGAAACAAAGAAAAACTTTTTTTTTTTTTTTTAAATCAGTCTTTTTTTTATTTGTTGCGCAAAAAAAAAAAAAAAATTGCAGAGGTGAACAAGTACCACCAAAATAAAGCTCTATTTGTGGGAACAAAATTATAAAAAATTTGTTTGGGTACAGTGTTGTATGACCGCGCAATTGTCATTCAAAGTGCGACAGGGCTGAAAGCTGAAAATTGGTCTGGGCAGGAAGGTGTCTAAGTGCCTGGTATTGAAGTGGTTAAGCATTATTAAAATCACTGCTCCTGAAAAAACGGACGTTTTTAAAACTTTTTTTGCATTGATAGATGTCCCCTGGGGCAGGACCCAGGTCCCCAAACACTTTTTCTGACAATAACTTGCATATAGGATTTTAAAATTAGCACTTTAGATTTCTCCCATAGACTTTTACAGGGTGTTCCGTTGCTTTTTGAATTTGCCGCGAACACCCTAAATTGTTCGCTGTTCGGTGAACAGACGAACAGGCAATGTTCGAGTCGAAGCTCATCCCTACCATTGACACTGACTATTCTGAACCTTGCCTGTCCACCAACCACAGGTACCTGTTTGCAGGGCCATTTGAAGGAATTTGGGGGCCCAAGCAAAATGGACATGGAGACCCCCCCAACACCCCCCCCCCCCCCCCGCACACACGCAAAGCCTACAGGAATCACAGCATAGAGATACAGTTTAAGTTCACCAACACTTTAAATAAATAAAAAAAGGTTAACAGTGCTAATACTGCTGTTGCATATGATGTGCATAAAAATTGAACATTTTCAACAATTGAACATTTGCAAAAAAAACACCACTGTACCATAAAATCAAATATACATTAAAAAAGTGCAGAATAACTAAATCCAACATACTTAAAACACACGCAAACACACACTCACATTAACATTTTTCAGTTCTCACAAACAGGGGGGTGGATAGGGATGGGATCAGGGGGATGAATGTAGCGGGGATAGGATCAGGGTGGATGGATGGAGGGGGGATGGGATCAGGGGGGATGGTTGGAGCCAGGATGGGATCAGGGGGGATTGATGGAGCCGGGATGGGATCAGGATTAGGGGGGGGGGGGGGGGCGGCTGGAGCGGGTATGGGATCGGGGGCTGGGTGGAGCTGGGATGGGATTGGAGGAATGGATGAAGCCGGGATGGGATCGGGGGGAATGAATGGAGCCAGAATGGGATGAGGGAATGGATGGAGCCGGGATGGAATCAGGGGGAATTGATGGAGCCAGGATGGGATTGGGGGGAATGGATGGAGCCGGGATGGGATCAGGGGGAATTGATGGAGCCAGGATGGGATCAGGGGAGATGGCTGGAGCAGGTATGTGATCAGGAAGATGGATGGAGTGGGGATGGAATCAGGGGATGGATGGAGCCGGGATGGTATTAGGATCAGGGGATGGATGACTGGGTATGGGATCGGGGGGTGGGTGGATCTGGGTGGTATCGGGGGTGGATGGAGCGGGGATGGGATCTTTGATTTGGGGGGGGGTTAAAGGTTATGTGCTAGGGTGTGCGTTGGGACAGGAGAGATATTGCGCTGGGAGTCAAACTTCAAATCTGCCTGTCCTCTCTGACTCACTCCCTCCTTCCCCAGTCTCCCCGCAAATCTCCCAGCAAATTGCATGGAGCAGAGGAGATCCCAGAAAGGGAAGGAGGGAGCCGCGGTGCCCCTCTCAATGCGGCGCCGTTGCCAGTCTGAGCCGGGTGTCACCCTCTGGTGGGTTTCACCCGGGTGCATGCCTCACCCCCATAGCAACGCCACTGATGTTTTGCCTATCCTGTCGCGATGGGCCTGCCCGTTTGCTTTGCTCAGTGCGCACCTGCCCTGACGTGGTAGCCAGCCACTATAGCATTGTGCATAAGTCCTGGGGGCAACCGAGTACCGGTAGGCCTGCTTGCCTTATAGGAAAGGGGGCTGCTATAAGTGAAGAACATAGAAGCTAGCTTTAGTGCTTGACCACCTGTGTTAGGGGTAAGCGTGACAGGAAGACATTTTTAAGCACTCCCCCTAACCCCCAAAAAAGAAAAAATGCAAACACCTCATTTTCATTATATTTGTAAGAGTTGCAAATTTAGTCTCTCAAGTGAGCCTGGGATCAGACTAGTGCGGTGCGAATTGAAGGCCCTGCGTGACTGCGCAGTGAAACGTCGGCTGTTCTGCAGATTGTACGCGTTTTAGGTGCGAATCAGCTGCAAATTCATTAGTAACCCTTCCTGTCTAATTTGAGTTGCTAATTTTGAGCTGACCAAGCTTTTTTGCTGATTGTCTGGCTGCTTATAAAAACCTGGTAGGTCTGTGTACACTTCCTGGTTGTCCAGCAGTCTGTACCTGTGTTTTTTGTGTTTCTTTGCAAAATGTGTGCTGCTCTGCCAATGATAATGCCAACAGTTGTTGCTGCAACAGCAGCAATCTTGCTTGAAGAAGAGAATAGGAGAAGGATGAGGAGAAGAAGAAGATACTGGGTTCATCCCATCATTGCAAATCGTGAAGAGAAAGGCCAGTTCATGATCTTGTATGGGCACCTCCGTGGGCATGAAGAAAAAATTTTCAATTTCACACGCATGTCCATAAGTAGGTGAGTAATGTTTCTGCCAAACCATACTTAATTTGTAGTCATTGATGTATAGTGTGTTTTCTATTTGCAACACACAAGTCCATCCAGTCTAACCTATGTGTGATTATGTCATTCTAAGATTATTGTAACTAATAAGCGTTGTCCCCCCCCAAAATACAAACTGTACATTATTTCAGGATGCAGCCTAAAGGGCACAAAATGAGCGTCAGCTAGCACCCCCTCCTGGTGTAAACCAGGTCATATGCCCTTTTTTTTTGGGGGGGATATTTTACCCCCCCCCCCCCAAATACCTTGGCCCAAATTTGCTAGTGACAAGTTGCTTTGTGGGTGGTGGTGTTGCCACGCAGGTTTGTTTAGCATTTTTGGCTCAGACAATTGTTACTGTTAAATTAAAAGGCCAGTGGCTTCTTCTTTGTTGAAATGAGGACCCATATGCATTTTTTTTCCTGCCACTTATTTAGCCATAATTATATTGTAACTAAGGATCCCTGCCTTGTTACCATAAATAATGACCTTAACCACTTACCTTACTCTTTTTTATACAGTATGCCCAAATATTTTTCCCACATGTATTTATGAATTTAATTTTTTTTTACTCAGTTTTGACGAATTGCTGGGCTTAATCTCCCCTCGCTTGGAGCGTCAGAACACGAGCTTCAGAAAAAGTATCCAGCCTGCTGAAAGATTATTGATCACATTAAGGTAATTATCATCACTCATGTCATTTGTCATGCATTTTATTGACCATGTTTTTTTTATTTTTTATGTTTTTTTACCTGGGTTTTTTTTAAAATATGACGGCACAAAAAATGTTGGAATAATTATTTATTCACGTATCATAAAATATGATAAAAATAGAAACTTTACCCATGTATAAAACATAAATTAACTCTGAAATAACTTAAAAACAAATAACTTGCCTGTCAAGTAGGCCTCTTCCCTGTTGTTTTATCAAAATGTGTCATGTTGGTCCTTAACCTTGAACAAACCTCATCACAGATTCTGATATGTTTTGGGGAAAGGGGCCTCATAGGAGTATTGAGTTGCAGAAGCTGGGTCATCACTGGCAGTGTGGGGAGCAGGCCTAGCCTCCCCATGTTGACTTTGCACATACATACCCTGAGTTCGGGGGGGGGGCCCTAATTGAAGGAAGTAGGGATGGGATAGGGAAGGTTACTGTGTGGCACTTCATATCTGGAGATTGGCTTGTCATAACTTGAGGGATATGATGGTGGATTATAGGGGTAAGGATGGTGTTGCTGCTCAGGGTAGTGCGTGTATCTTGGGTAGTTATGGGGAGGTCTTGGTTGGGGCACATTTGGGTATTTAAATGCAGGTTCCTGCTGTGGCTGGGAGAAGGAGTGCATCATTTTTTTCTATATTTTTTCGCATTTCATAGTAACGCTCTGGGGGTACCTTTTTAATTAGTGGTGTAAAACTGAGCGCCAGGATTGTATCGGGACCTAAAAATGCATCCACCTTTGCGGTCATGTTTTTTAACATGTCTAATAAGCGCTCACTTAGGTCAGGTTGGGATAATGCTGGGCGCCTCCGTGGCACTTTGCCAGGCTGACCAATGTGTGCAGGAGCAGAGGATGGCCCAGGGACAGCCTCCTCTGCCCCTGAACATTGTTCATCTGGATTAGTTTCCCAGAGACTGGAAGATGTTTGGATTAGTGATAAATCCTCTGTGTCTTCTGGAATATCAATGGGTGCTTCCTCCTCTGTTTGTTGTTCTGGTTCTTCATCCAAAACATCTTGCTCCTCCCAACTAGATTCTGTCCTGTTTTATATTGTAAAAATGTAAAAAATTAACGAGTCATATTAATTATTAACAGATTGTGCGTTACATAGATGATGTACATGAAAACTTACTCCCTCATCTCCACAATGGGTTGTAGAAAATCCAAGTCCCTGGCAAACATATAGGGTACCCTAGGCGCTGCCCCCGAGCCACTCCTTGTTTCTTTGAGGTGCCGCATATATTTTCTGTAAGCATCACGCATGCTACGCCATCTTGTCTGTAAGTAGTGCACTGAAAAATATATAACAACATAATTACATTTTTCTTTTTTTTTTTTAGGTACTTAGCAACAGGAATTTCATTTGGAAGTTTGTACTATGAATTCAAGGTTGGAAAATCAATGATTAGTGGCATTGTTCATGCTACCTGCCTAGTCATATGGGAAGAACTGAAGGATATTGTTATGAAGAAGCCCAAACAAGAAGAATGGCTGATGGTAGCGGACCTATTCTGGAAGCGATGCAACTTCCCCAACTGTCTTGGAGCCATTGATGGCAAACATTTACGCATCCTCAAGCCTCCAGCTAGTGGGAGCCAATATTTTAATTATAAAAAATATTTTTCGTTGGTATTAATGGCAGTGGCAGACGCAAATTATAAATTTATTTATGTTGATGTAGGTTCTTATGGCAGCAGCTCAGATTCTAGTGTATTCTCACATTCCTCATTTGGCCGCATGCTGCGTGACAATACACTAGACTTGCCCAATAATTCTCCGCTGCCAGGGACTACAGAGCCTCTCCTCCCACATGTATTTGTCAAAGATGAAGCTTTCGCACTGTCCCAGAACATGCTCAGGCCTTATTCAAGTCTCTCTCTGACAACTGAAAAAAGAGTGTTCAATTATAGGCTGCCTAGGGCACGACGAGTAGTAGAATGTGCGTTTGGAATTCTTTGCAATAAGTGGAGATTCATGCATACTTCTATTAACCTCAGTATTGATCATGCGATCAGTGCGATTAACGCTGCCTGTGCACTGCACAACTATGTGCGTGAACGAGATGGGTTTCTTTTTGAAGATTCCCTGACCCATAACATGGAGGCAGCACATTCAATATTCCTAGGGGCAGCACTACTGGTACACTTATTAGAGAAGAATTTAAGAATTTATTTTTGTCACCAGCTGGGGAGGTGCCTTGGCAGATGAATTCTATTGACTAAAAAAAAAATATGTATTTGTTTTCTTGATGTAAAGGCATGATAATATAATGCTAAGTGTGCTGTATGAAAAATGTTGGATGTAATTTTGGCAATGAGAAATAAAACTTTTTTATCTCACATTTGTGGTGTATGTCATATTACTAACCTTACAAATTCTAAGAATATGCATTTATTTAGGGACTCCTCCGTCGCTAGATAAAGCTGGTATGTGCACAATGTTTACAGCATGTGGCCTGGTACAGATTTGGGGGTGACCATATGCTGTTTGTTAAAATCTAATAAATGTAATTAATGTACACCATCTAAAAAATACAGGACAGCATATACAGGTAATAAAAAAACTTACATTTGTCAGCCTGAACTTGGGAAGAGCACCTGCTCCACTCTGGCAAGAGGTCCCTGGCAATGTCCTGCCATGCACGTTTTTTGACAACGTTGCCCTTATATTTAGGATGCCGGGTGTCATAAATCATGGGTTTCTCCCTCACAAGTCTGATCAACTCCTCACAATCCACAGCTTCTTTCACCTTTGATAATGCTTTTCGTCCTTTTTTCGACATGCTGGTTCCAGTCCGGATTTCAAAACACACAGGGGAGGAACAGGAAGAAGGGGAGGTGTTGGAGTGGCGCGAATTTCTGTTCAGAACGCAAGCCAGATGCGAATCAGATGCGTGCCCATAGAAGATAATGGGCCTGAATTCGCACCTGATCCGCCCCACACCGCACCAAAGTCGGTTGCGGTTTTTCTGCAATGCGCAGTGCGCATGCACCGGACATATGTGAACATGCCTAATTGAAAACAATGGGTTTTGAAATGTCCTGCGAATTTGCAGTGTTTTCCACCGCTGCGAATTCGCAATAGTGTGAACCCAGGCTGAACCAACTGAATTTGGGTGACTATTAGTAGCTCAGGTTTGGATTTCCGTTTTAAATCAAATTGCTCTTTAACTCATATTGATCACAATGTCTCATTTATTAAGTGTTCTTGCATAGCAAGATCACTTATTGTTATCTCACATATATATTATTATTATTATTAAGTGTTCTTGCATAGCAAGACCACTTAATGTTATCTCACATATATATTATTATTAAGTGTTCTTGCATAGCAAGATCACTTATTGTTATCTCACATATATATTATTATTATTAAGTGTTCTTGCATAGCAAGATCACTTATTGTTATCTCACATATATATTATTATTATTATTATTATTATTATTATTCTTATTATAGCCAAATTTTGCACGCTAACTCCTCCCACAGTTTTTATGCTACATATACCGAATATATACCAAAACGTGCGGATTGTTCCCGAATGGTGTGCTATTACTTTGTGGAACGTTTTTCCGAATGGTTCACGAAATATCGTCATTTTTGCGGCGAAATTTGTCCCATAGGAATGAATGGAGAAATGTTCAAAACTAGTGGGAGGTGACAAAAGCTCTGAGGGGAATTATAGCTCCTCCCACATAGCTCTGAGGGCAATTATAGGTAGTCTTCGTCGTTTCGCCGAATGGTTTACGAAATATCGTCATTTTTGCGGCGAAATTTGTCCCATATAGGAATGAATGGAGAAATTATCAAAACTAGAGTGGGAGGTGACAAAAGCTCTGAGGGGAATTATAGGTAGTCCCACACAGCTGAGGGGAATTATAGGTAGTCCCACACAGCTCTGAGGGGGATTATAGGTAGTCCCACACAGCTCTGAGGGGAATTATAGGTAGTCCCACACAGCTCTGAGGGGGAATTATAGGTAGTCCACACAGCTCTGTGGGGGATTATAGGTAGTCCCACACAGCTCTGAGGGGAATTATAGGTAGTCCCACACAGCTCTGAGGGGATATTATAGGTAGTCCCACACAGCTCTGAGGGGGATTGTAGGTAGTCCCACACAGCTCTGAGGGGGATTATAGGTAGTCCCACACATCTGAGGTGGATTATAGGTAGTCCCACACAGCTCTGAGGGCGATTATAGGTAGTCCCACACAGCTCTGAGGGCGATTATAGGTAGTCCCACACAGCTCTGAGGGGGATTATAGTTAGTCCCACACAGCTCTGAGGGGAATTATGAAATTTGAAAAAAAAAAAAAAATTAAAAAAAAATAATAATAATAAAAAAAATAAAAATAAAATAATTTTAGAAAAAAAAATTAAAATTAGGAAATTTAAAAAAAAAATTCTTTTTTTAAAAAAAAATTATTTTACAAAAAAAATATCAATTAAAAAAAAAAAATAATTAAAAAAAATCATTAAAAAAAAAAAAAATTTTTGAAAAAAAAAAAATATAAAAAAAAAAATCTATCATTTTAGAAAAAAATGAAAATTTAGGAAAAAAAAAAAACATTTTTAGAAAAAAAAAATCAAAAAAAAAAAATTTAATTAAAAAAAAAATATTTTTGAAAAAAAAATTATTTTTGAAAAAAAAAAAAATATTTTTGGAAAAAAAAAAATTATTTTTGGAAAAAAAAAATTATTTTGGAAAAAAAAAATTATTTTTGAAAAAAAAAAATTTAAAAAAAATCAATCATTTTGGAAAAAAAATGAAAATTAGGAAATTTAAAAAAAAAAAATGAAAAAATTTTTTGAAAAAAAAAAATTATTTTGAAAAATTTTTTTTAGAAAAAAAAAATTGAATAAAAATCAAAAAAAAATCATTTAAAAAAAATCATTCAAAAAAAAAAAAATTATTTTTGAAAAAAATAAATAAATGTTTAGTTACTCAAGCCACTCCACCCAGTTACTCCGCCCACTCCAGTAGGTGGAGGCAAGAACACGTCACACAATTTCCCCAGAAATTGTATTTTTTCTAGTTATTATTATTATTCTTATAGCCAAATTTTGCACGCTAACTCCTCCCACAGTTTTTATGCTACATATACCGAATATATACCAAAACGTGCGGATTGTTCCCGAATGGTGTGCTATTACTTTGTGGAACGTTTTTCCGAATGGTTCACGAAATATCGTCATTTTTGCGGCGAAATTTGTCCCATAGGAATGAATGGAGAAATGTTCAAAACTAGTGGGAGGTGACAAAAGCTCTGAGGGGAATTATAGCTCCTCCCACATAGCTCTGAGGGCAATTATAGGTAGTCTTCGTCGTTTCGCCGAATGGTTTACGAAATATCGTCATTTTTGCGGCGAAATTTGTCCCATAGGAATGAATGGAGAAATGATCAAAACTAGAGTGGGAGGTGACAAAAGCTCAGAGGGGAATTATAGGTAGTCCCACACAGCTGAGGGGAATTATAGGTAGTCCCACACAGCTCTGAGGGGAATTATAGGTAGTCCCACACAGCTCTGAGGGGAATTATAGGTAGTCCCACACAGCTCTGGGGGATTATAGGTAGTCCCACACAGCTCTGAGGGGAATTATAGGTAGTCCCACACAGCTCTGAGGGGAATTATAGGTAGTCCCACACAGCTCTGAGGGGGATTATAGGTAGTCCCACACAGCTCTGACTGGGATTATAGGTAGTCCCACACAGCTCTGAGGGGGATTGTAGGTAGTCCCACACAGCTCTGAGGGGGATTATAGGTAGTCCCACACATCTGAGGTGGATTATAGGTAGTCCCACACAGCTCTGAGGGCGATTATAGGTAGTCCCACACAGCTCTGAGGGCGATTATAGGTAGTCCCACACAGCTCTGAGGGGGATTATAGTTAGTCCCACACAGCTCTGAGGGGAATTATGAAATTTGAAAATAAAAAAAAAAATAATAATAATAAAAAAAATAAAAATAAAAAAATTTTAGAAAAAAAATGAAAATTAGGAAATTTTAAAAAAAAAAAATTTTTAAAAAAAAAAAAAAATTTTTAAAAAAAAAAATAATTAAAAAAAAATAATTAAAAAAAATAAAAATAAAATAACAAAAAAAAAAAATGAAAATTAGGAAATTTGAAAAAAAAAAAACATTTTTTAGAAAAAAAAATCATTTAAAAAAAAAATAATAATAATTAAAAAAAATTTTTGAAAAAAAAAAATTATTTTTGAAAAAAAAATTATTTTTGAAAAAAAAAATTATTTTTGAAAAAAAAAAAATTTTTGAAAAAAAAAAAAATTCTTTTTGAAAAAAAAAAAATTATTTTTGAAAAAAAAAAAAATATTTTTGAAAAAAAAAAAAAATTTTATAAAAAAAATCAATCATTTTAGAAAAAAAATGAAAATTACGAAATTTGAAAAAAAAAGTGAAAAATTTTTTGAAAAAAATAATTTTGAAAAATTTATTTTTAGAAAAAATTGAATAAAAATCTAAAAAATCATTTAAAAAAAAATAATTAAAAAAAAAAAAAAAAATTATTTTTGAAAAAAATAAATAAATGTTTAGTTACTCAAGCCACTCCACCCAGTTTCTCCGCCCACTCCAGTAGGTGGAGGCAAGAACACGTCACACAATTTCCCCAGAAATTGTATTTTTTCTATTATTATTATTATTCTTATTATAGCCAAATTTTGCACGCTAACTCCTCCCACAGTTTTTATGCTACATATACCGAATATATACCAAAACGTGCGGATTGTTCCCGAATGGTGTGCTATTACTTTGTGGAACGTTTTTCCAAATGGTTCACGAAATATCGTCATTTTTGCGGCGAAATTTGTCCCATAGGAATGAATGGAGAAATGTTCAAAACTAGAGTGGGAGGTGACAAAAGCTCTGAGGGGAATTATAGGTAGTCCCACACAGGTAGTCCCACACAGCTCTGAGGGGATTATAGGTAGTCCCACACATCTCTGAGGGGGATTATAGTAGTCCCACACAGCTCTGAGGGGAATTATAGGTAGTCCCACACAGCTCTGAGGGGGATTATAGGTAGTCCCACACAGCTCTGAGGGGAATTATAGGTAGTCCCACACAGCTCTGAGGGGGATTATAGGTAGTCCCACACAGCTCTGAGGGGATTATAGGTAGTCCCACACAGCTCTGAGGGAATTATAGGTAGTCCCACACATCTCTGAGGGGAATTATAGGTAGTCCCACACAGCTCTGAGGGGGATTATAGGTAGTCCCACACAGCTCTGAGGGGATTATAGGTAGTCCCACACAGCTGAGGGGAATTATAGGTAGTCCCACACAGCTCTGAGGGGAATTATAGGTAGTCCCACACAGCTCTGAGGGGATTATAGGTAGTCCCACACAGCTCTGAGGGGGATTATAGGTAGTCCAACACAACTCTGAGGGGAATTATAGGTAGTCCCACACAGCTCTGAGGGGGATTATAGGTAGTCCCACACAGCTCTGAGGGGATTATAGGTAGTCCCACACAGCTCTGAGGGGATTATAGGTAGTCCCACACAGCTCTGAGGGGGGATTATAGGTAGTCCCACACAGCTCTGAGGGGGATTATAGGTAGTCCCACACAGCTCTGAGGGGGATTATAGGTAGTCCTACACAACTCTGAGGGGAATTATAACTAGTCCCACACAGCTCTGAGGGGAATTATGAAATTTGAAAAGAAAAAAAAAAAAAATAATAATAATAATAATGAAAAAAAAAAAAAATAATTTTAGAAAAAAATATGAAAATTAGGAAATTGAAAAAAAAAAAAAAAATCTTTTTTGAAAAAAAAAATATTTTAGAAAAAAAAATATCATTTAAAAAAAAAATAATAATTAAAAAAAATCATTAAAAAAAAAAAAAAACATTTTTGAAAAAAAAAAAAAATTAAAAAAAAAATAATAAAAAAAATAAAAAATAAAATAATTTTAGAAAAAAAATGAAAATTAGGAAATTTGAAAAAAAAAAAAAAAAACTTTTTTGAAAAAAAAAAATATTTTTGGGAAAAAAAAATTTTTTTAAAAAAAAATATCATTTAAAAAAAAAAAATAATAATAACTCAAAAAAAAAATTTAAATTATTTTTTTTTTTAAATAAAAAAAAAATCAATCATTTTAGAAAAAAAAAATGAAAATGAGGAAATTTAAAAAAAATAATCTTTTTGAAAAAAAAAAATTTTTGAAAAAAAAAAATTTTTGAAAAAAAAAAAAAATTTTTATTTTTTTTTAAAAATAATTAAATAAAAATAAAAAAAAAAATCATTTAAAAAAAATCATTAAAAAAAAATAATCATTTTTGAAAAAAAAAAATAAATACGTTTAGTTACTCAAGCCACTTCACCCAGTTACTCCGCCCACTCCAGTAGGTGGAGGCAAGAACACGTCACACAATTTCCCCAGAAATTGTATCTTTTCTAGTTATTATTATTATTCTTATTATAGCCAAATTTTGCACCCTAACTCCTCCCACAGTTTTTACGCTACATATACCGAATATATACCAAAACGTGCGGATTGTTCCCGAATGGTGTGCTATTACTTTGTGGAACGTTTCGCCAAATGGTTCACGAAATATCGTCATTTTTGCGGCGAAATTTGTCCCATAGGAATGAATGGAGAAATTATCAAAACTAGAGTGGGAGGTGACAAAAGCTCTGAGGGGAATTATAGCTCCTCCCACACAGCTGAGGGGAATTATAGGTAGTCCCACACAGCTCTGAGG
Source organism: Lithobates sylvaticus (assembly GCA_028564925.1). NCBI lineage: Eukaryota > Metazoa > Chordata > Amphibia > Anura > Ranidae > Lithobates > Lithobates sylvaticus. The sequence continues at coordinate 111,669,971 of CM053037.1, read as the reverse complement.
GGAATTATAGGTAGTCCCACACAGCTCTGGGGGGATTATAGGTAGTCCCACACAGCTCTGAGGGGGATTATAGGTAGTCCCACACAGCTCTGATGGGGATTATAGGTAGTCCCACACAGCTCTGAGCGGGATTATAGGTAGTCCCACACAGCTCTGAGGGGAATTATAGGTAGTCCCACACAGCTCTGAGGGGGATTATAGGTAGTCCAGGGGGATTATAGGTAGTCCCACACAGCTATGATGGGAATTATAGGTAGTCCCACACAGCTCTGAGCGGGATTATAGGTAGTCCCACACAGCTATGATGGGAATTATAGGTAGTCCCACACAACTCTGAGGGGAATTATAGGTAGTCCCACACAGCTCTGAGGGGAATTATAGGTAGTCCCACACAGCTCTGAGTGGGATTATAGGTAGTCCAGGGGGATTATAGGTAGTCCCACACAGCTCTGATGGGAATTATAGATAGTCCCACACAGCTCTGAGGGGGATTATAACTAGTCCCACACAGTTCTGAGGGGGATTATAGGTAGTCCCACAAAGCTCTGAGGGGAATTATAGGTAGTCCCACACAGCTCTGAGGGGAATTATAGGTAGTCCCACACATCTCTGAGGGGAATTATAGGTAGTCCCACACAGCTGAGGGGGATTATAGGTAGTCCCACACAGCTCTGAAGGGGGGTTATAGGTAGTCCCACACAGCTCTGAGGGGAATTATAGGTAGTCCAACTCAGCTCTGAGGGGGATTATAGGTAGTCCACACAACTCTGAGGGGAATTATAGGTAGTCCCACACAGCTCTGAGGGGGATTATAGGTAGTCCCACACAGCTCTGAGGGAATTATAGGTAGTCCCACACAACTCTGAGGGGGATTATAGGTAGTCCCACACAGCTCTGAGGGAATTATAGGTAGTCCCACACAGCTCTGAGGGGATTATAGGTAGTCCCACACCTCTGAGGGGGGTTATAGGTAGTCCCACACAGCTCTGAGGGGAATTATAGGTAGTCCAACACAGCTCTGAGGGGGATTATAGGTAGTCCTACACAACTCTGAGGGGAATTATAACTAGTCCCACACAGCTCTGAGGGGAATTATGAAATTTGAAAAGAAAAAAATTAAAAAAAATAATAATAATAAAAAAAAAAAATAATAATTTTAGAAAAAAATATGAAAATTAGGAAATTTAAAAAAAATAATTCTTTTTTGAAAAAAAAAATTATTTTAGAAAAAAAATATCATTTAAAAAAAAAAAATAATAATTAAAAAAAATCATTAAAAAAAAACATTTTTTAAAAAAAAAATAATTTAAAAAAAAAAAATAAAAAAATAAAAAAATAAAAAATAAAATAATTTTAAAAAAAAATGAAAATTAGGAAATTTGAAAAAAAAAAACTTTTTTGAAAAAAAAATATTTTTGGGAAAAAAAATATTTTTTGAAAAAAATATCATTTAAAAAAAAAAAAATAATAACTCAAAAAAAAATTAAATTTTTTTTTAAAAAAAAAAAGAAAAAAAAATTTTTATTAAAAAAAAAATCAATCATTTTAGAAAAAAAATGAATAATGAAAAAAAAAATTTTAAAAAAAAAATTTTTTGAAAAAAAAAACATTTTTTGAAAAAAAAAAAATAATTTTGAAAATTTTTTTTTTTAGAAAAAAATAATTAAATAAAAATGGAAAAAAAAATAATTTTTGAAAAAAAAAAAAAAAAAAAATCAAAAAAAAAAATCATTAAAAAAAAAAAAAATAATCATTTTTGAAAAAAATAAATACGTTTAGTTACTCAAGCCACTTCACCCAGTTACTCCGCCCACTCCAGTAGGTGGAGGCAAGAACACGTCACACAATTTCCCCAGAAATTGTATCTTTTCTAGTTATTATTATTATTCTTATTATAGCCAAATTTACCACCCTAACTCCTCCCACAGTTTTTACGCTACATATACCGAATATATACCAAAACGTGCGGATTGTTCCCGAATGGTGTGCTATTACTTTGTGGAACGTTTCGCCAAATGGTTCGCGAAATATCGTCATTTTTGCGGCGAAATTTGTCCCATAGGAATGAATGGAGAAATTATCAAAACTAGAGTGGGAGGTGACAAAAGCTCAGATGGGAATTATAGGTAAACCCACACAGCTGAGGGGAATTATAGGTAGTCCCACACAGCTCTGAGGGGAATTATAGGTAGTCCCACACAGCTCTGGGGGGATTATAGGTAGTCCCACACAGCTCTGAGGGGGATTATAGGTAGTCCCACACAGCTCTGATGGGAATTATAGGTAGTCCCACACAGCTCTGAGCGGGATTATAGGTAGTCCCACACAGCTCTGAGGGGAATTATAGGTAGTCCCACACAGCTCTGAGGGGGATTATAGGTAGTCCAGGGGGATTATAGGTAGTCCCACACAGCTATGATGGGAATTATAGGTAGTCCCACACAGCTCTGAGCGGGATTATAGGTAGTCCCACACAGCTATGATGGGAATTATAGGTAGTCCCACACAACTCTGAGGGGAATTATAGGTAGTCCCACACAGCTCTGAGGGGAATTATAGGTAGTCCCACACAGCTCTGACTGGGATTATAGGTAGTCCAGGGGGATTATAGGTAGTCCCACACAGCTCTGATGGGAATTATAGATAGTCCCACACAGCTCTGAGGGGGATTATAACTAGTCCCACACAGTTCTGAGGGGGATTATAGGTAGTCCCACAAAGCTCTGAGGGGAATTATAGGTAGTCCCACACAGCTCTGAGGGGGATTATAGGTAGTCCCACACAGCTCTGAGGGGGATTATAGGTAGTCCAAGGGGATTATAGGTAGCCCCACACAGCTCTGAGAGGGATTATAGGTAGTCCAGGGGGATTATAGTTAGTCTCACACAGCTCTGAGGGGAATTATGGGTAGTCCCACACAGCTCTGAGGGGGATTATAGGTAGTCCCACACAGTTCTGAGGGGGATTATAGGTAGTCCCACACAGCTCTAAGGGGGATTATAGGTAGTCCCACACAGTTCTGAGGGGGATTATAGGTAGTCCCACACAGCTCTGAGGGGGATTATAGGTAGTCCCACACAGCTCTGAGGGGAATTATAGGTAGTCCCACACAGCTCTGAGGGGGATTATAGTTAGTCCCACACAGCTCTGAGGGGGATTGTAGGTAGTCCCACACAGCTCTGAGTGGGATTATAGGTAGTCCCACACAGCTCTGAGGGGGATTGTAGGTAGTCCCACACAGCTCTGAGGGGGATTATAGGTAGTCCCACACAGCTCTGAGGGGGGTTGTAGGTAGTCCCACACAGCTCTGAGGGCGATTATAGGTAGTCCCACACATCTGAGGGGGATTATAGGTAGTCTCACACAGCTCTGAGGGGGATTATAGGTAGTCCCACACAGCTCTGAGGGGGGTTGTAGGTAGTCCCACACAGCTCGAAGGGGGATTATAGGTAGTCCAGGGGGTTTATAGGTAGTCCCACACAGCTCTGAGGGGGATTATAGCTAGTCCCACACAGCTCTGAGGGGAATTATGAAATTATGAAATTTGAAAAAAAAAAAAAAAAAAAAAATAATTAAAAAAAAATAATAATAAAAAAATAAAAAATAAAATAATTTTAGAAAAAAAAAATGAAAATTAGGAAATTGGAAAAAAAAATCTTTTTTGAAAAAAAAAAATAATTTTAGAAAAAAATACCATTAAAAAAAAATAATAATAATTAAAAAAAATAATAATAATAATAAAACAAATTATAATTTTAGAAAACAGCTCTGAGGGGAATTATGAAATTATGAAATTTGAAGAAAAAAAATATCATTTAAAAAAAAAAAAGTGGGAGGTGACAAAAGCTCTGAGCTCATCCCACACAGCTCTGAGGAGAATTATCACTAGTCCCACACAGCTCTGAGGAGAATTATAGCTCCTCCCACACAGCTCTGAGGAGAATTATAGCTAGTCCCACACAGCTCTGAGGAGAATTATAGCTAGTCCCACACAGCTCTGAGGAGAATTATGTAATTTGGAAATTTGAAAAAAAAAATAATTTTAGAACAAATAATAATTTTAGAAAAAAAATAATTTTAGAAAAAAATAATTTTTTTTTTTTAAAATAATTTTAGAAAAAAAATAATTTTTTTTTTAAAAAATAATTTTAGAATTTTTTTAAAAAATAATCATTTTAGAAAAAAAACATTAAAAAAAAAAACTTTTTGGAAATAAAAAAACAAATAATTTTTGAAAAAAAAATCATTTTGACCACCCATGATCAGCCAAAACATTATGACCCCCCATGATCAGCCAAAACATTATGACCACAACATGATCAGCCAAAACATTATGACCACCCCATGATCAGCCAAAACATTATGACCACAACATGATCAGCCAAAATATTATGACCACCCCATGAAAAAAAAAATGACACAAAAATATTTTTTGAAAAAAAAAGAATTTAAAAAAATAATAATTTTTGAAAAAATAATTTGAAAAAAAAAAACATTAAAAAAAAAATATATAATAATTTTTGAAAAAAATTCAGGAAAAATATTTTTGGAAAAAAATGTTCAGCTAATGATAGGACTTCAGCTTTTTTACTACTATTTATACATTTAAAGAAAAATTTTTTTTTCTCAAAAATGATTTTTTTTTTTTTAATAATTTTTTTTTGATGGGGTGGTCATAATGTTTTGGCTGATCATGAGGTGGTCATAATATAGTCCTGATAGTTTTCACAATATGACCATTTGTTTGCAACTCACGCCATCCATTGACATTCAATGAAATGCCCAAAACCGACCAAACTTCCTAATATCATCCAATCCCGACCTAACCTGCTAATATATCACCCAATCCGAACCTAACCTAATATCACCCAATCCCGACCTAACCTCCTAATATATCACCCAATCCCGACCTAATCTCTTAATATTACCCAATCCTGACCTAACCTCCTAATATCACCCAATCCCGATCTAACTGCCTAATATATTGTCCAATCCCGACCTAATCTCCTAATATCACCCAATCCCGACCTAACCTAATATCACCCAATACCGACCTAACCTCCTAATATATTACCCAATCCCGACCTAACCTCCTATATCAGTGATGGCGAACCTTTTTGAGTCCGAGTGCCCAAACCGCGACACAAAACCAACTTTTTTACTTCAAAGTGCCAACACAAAATTAAACCTATCAGGGGCTCTGTACAGAGGATGGGACTGATCATCCCTCTGAATAAGCCCTAAGGGACCAAAAACATATGATTCTGCCAGATTCGCTCAGAATGCAGGGTGTAGGAATGCGTTTTGCTCAGAATGCAGGGATCAGGAATGCTTTGTGCTCAGGGTGCAAGAATGCAGGGTGCAGGAATGCGTTTTGCTCAGAATTACAGGGATCAGGAATGCTTTTTGCTCAGAATGCAGGGTTCAGGAATGCGGTTTCGCTCAGAATGCAGGGTTCAGTAATGCGGTTTTCTCAGAATGCAGGAATCAGAAATGCGGTTTGCTCAGAATGCAGGGATCAGAAATGCGGTTTGCTCAGAATGCAGGGATCAGAAATGCGGTTTGCTCAGAATGCAGGGATCAGGAATGCGATTTGCTCAGAATGCAGGGATCAGGAATGCGGTTTTCTCAGAATGCAGGGATCAGGAATGCGATGATCAGGAATGCGGTTTTCTCAGAATGCAGGGATCAAGAATGGGGTTTGCTCAGAATGCAGGGATCAGGAATGCGGTTTGCTCAGAATGCAGGGATCAGGAATGCGGTTTGCTCAGAATGCAGGGATCAGGAATGCGATTTGCTCAGAATGCAGGGATCAGGAATGCGATTTGCTCAGAATGCAGGGATCAAGAATGCAGTTTGCTCAGGATGCAGGAATGCAGTTTGCTCAGGATGCAGGGTGCAGGAATGCAGTTTGCTCAGAATTCAGGGTGCAGGAATGCAGGGTGCTCAGAATGAGTTGTGCTCAGAATACAGGGTTCAGGAATGGGTTCTGCTCAGAATGCACTCTGCAACATACACTGACCTACCTGACACATACACAGACTTACCTAACACATACTTCCTGCACTGCTCGCATCCCCCCACACAACTGAAAAATTCCATGGTAATAAAGGGGTATTACAGGCTGGTATTCAAGTGGTTAATATGCATTATGTTGGATTGTAGGTAACAAAAGTAAGTAAGAGAACATGTGTTCTTGTCATTCTGGTGCTGGTGTGCTGACTTAAGTTTTGTGCCAGTCAAAAACACAGTGCAATGTGAATCAGATCCTTACCTCTCCATGGCCTCATCGTCCATTACATCAGGGCTCTCCCTAGCACTGGGCAGTATTGCAGGAGTCCCCGCCATCCAGCCGCTCCTTGGTGTCCCAGACGCAGAGAAGTCAGCTAGAAACCACTGCACCTCTCTCATGGCCATGATCTGCTCCGAGCACCGCCCCTCCCCCTCCGCTGTCAGGTCGCAGTGCATTTACCAGAGGAATGGGCTGTGCCAAAGTACTCCTGGGGCAGGGGAGCTGGAATAGGGTGCTGCAGAGAGGAATGCCCGAATGCCTCACCGGAGGTGTGAGGGTCAGGGGGAGGCAATAAGCTGCAGCACAGACCCTCGGTATAGCGGAGAAATACATTTACACCCCCTAAATGTTGCACAACTGATTGCCTGGCTGGGGAATTCCCCCCTTATCCTGGCAGGATGCTGCGTGCCCTCAGAGACGGCTCTGCGTGCCGGCAGTGGCACGCGTGCCACGCGTTCGCCATCACTGTCCTATATCATCCAACACAGCTCTGAGGGGAATTGTAGCTCCTTCCACAAAGCTCTGAGGGGAATTATAGCATTATTGCCCATCCCACACAGCTCAGAGGAGAATTATAGCTCCTCCCACACAACTCTGAGGGGAATTATAGCTCTCCGAACAAAGCTCTGAGGTGAATTATAGCTCCTCCCACACAGCTCTGAGGTGAATTATAGCTCCTGCCACAGCTCTGAGGGGAATTGTAGCTCCTCCCACAAAGCTCTGAGGGGAATTATAGCATTACTGCTCCTTCCACACAGCTTGGAGGGGAGTTATAGCTCCTCCCACACAGCTCTGAGGTGAATTATAGCTCATCCCACACAGCTCTGAGGTGAATTATAGCTCCTGCCACAGCTCTGAGGGGAATTGTAGCTCCTCCCACACAGCTCTGAGGGGAATTATAGCATTACTGCTCCTTCCACACAGCTTGGAGGGGAGTTATAGCTCCTCCCACACAGCTCTGAGGAGAATTATAGCTCCTCCCACACAACTCTGAGGGGAATTATAGCTCTTTGAACAAAGCTCTGAGGGGAATTATAGCTCCTTCCACAAATATCATCATGCCATCTAAAGGAAAGAGATCTAAAGCTGCAAAGATACGCTGGACTAAACTGGACCTTTCAGGCACACACTTTTGGGATCCGGAGCCCCACAACAGCATAGTGGAAATGGAGGTTTGTGACAGTGAATGTGCCCAGGAGGTACAAAGTGAACCTGTGGTGTCATTCCCATGTTCAACTCAGTGTCAAGTTCAAGAGCACAGTGACAGTGTGATGGGCACTTCTGAAAACCATGGCATGCAAGAACCATGTGTACCAAGTGAGATATCTGTGCAGGCATCATTTCATCAGGGTCATCATGGCTATGGAAGGTTAAGGAACAAACAGTGTACATGCATGGCTCTGACATTTTTGGCATACCACAGTGAGCTTGATGATGTGAGGAAGGATGATCTTGATCAAATACTGAAGAAGGGCAACAGCTTGTATGGCACAACAATAAAACAGCTAAAACTAAAAAATGTCTATCAGCAGCAACACTTGACAATGGAAGAAGTGCCTCTCAGAGTCAGCACTGACAAATATGAGTATAACGTCGTTAAATCTCCAGTGTTATCGGGATGTGTGAGAGCCACGGTAGACGGTGACAACCAAGGTTGGTTTGTTGATCTCTCCACAAGACTTCAGTGCCTCAATGCAGATGTTACACATGCACTTTTTATAGTAGTGCCATATTGCATTGCATTGTTCAGAGACAAGTCTGGGAGATATGGACTGTTTGATTCTCATAGTCGAAATAAGGATGGACTTCCTGCCACTGGAAAAGGAAAAGCTGTTATGATCACTTTTACACATTTGAGTGATATGGGGGCAAGGATTTATAAGTTGTATGAATTGCTCCTTACAGACACCAGAGGCCCTATTGATGGACTGCAGTATGACTTCATGCCAGTCTCATTTCATCGTGCAAGACGCCTGTCAGATGGTTTGCTGTCCCCACCAGTGCAATCTGACAAACCACATAATGGAAAGCATGTGGAGAACAAAGTGACACAGATGACCAAAGATGCAACACACACTGGATTCCCAGCCAGCAAGCATTCTCCACGGTCACTTGATGCAAAATCCTCACAGGGCATATGGAAGGACAGTAAGGCATTTTCCAAATTAAATGCACAGCGACGACAAAAAATGAAGACAAGACACAGAAATGAAAGAAGGTGTGATTTCCAGGCTACAAAGATGTCTGTCACCAATAAGAAGAGGACATACATCACCAGACGATACAGAGCAGATGCTGATTTTAAGTTGAAGCAGAAGCAATATATCATTCGTAAATATGCGACAAATGCCGATTTTAACTTGAAGCCGAAGCAATACACAACCAGCAAATATGCAACTGATGCCAATTTTAACTTGAAGAAAAAGCAATACATCACCAGAAAATATGCGACAAATGCAGATTTCAACCTGAGGCAGAAGCAATACATCACCAGAAAATATGCGACAAATGCAGATTTCAACCTGAAGCAGAAGCAATACACAACCAGCAAATATGCAACTGATGCCAATTTTAACTTGAAGAAAAAGCAATACATCACCAGAAAATACGCGACAAATGCAGATTTCAATCTGAAGCAGAAGCAATACATCACCAGAAAATATGCGACAAATGCAGATTTCAACCTGAGGCAGAAGCAATACATCACCAGAAAATATGCGACAAATGCAGATTTCAACCTGAAGCAGAAGCAATACACAACCAGCAAATATGCAACTGATGCCAATTTTAACTTGAAAAAAAAGCAATACATCACCAGAAAATATGCGACAAATGCAGATTTCAACCTGAAGCAGAAGCAATACATCACCAGAAAATATGCGACAAATGCCGATTTCAACTTGAAGCAGAAGCAATACATCACCAGAAAATATCATAATGATCCTGCTTTCAGAAAACGTCACTTGCAACATTGCATGAGTTACATGAAAATGAAGCGTCACACTCAAGCAGATTTTCGCATAACCCATAAGATGCAATGTGCCTTCAAAATAAGAATGAAATACAGACGATGGACTCGTGTCATGCGGGAATGCAGTCAACCAGTGGACAACAGCCTAATGCAGACAGCTATATCCACTTTCCATGAATGCATTAAAGCTGGGCCAACTTTTGTGTGCACGATGTGTCATCGTACCCTTTTCCCTAACCAAGTGAAACATTGCATTCACAGCAATTACAAGAAGAATCTACACATTGTTGCTGCCTGTTTGACAGGGAAATATGTCCATATGTGCAACAATTACTGTCAAGGCCCTGAACAATGCACTGTACCAAATGAAAGGACAAAAGAATGGATTTGTCACAGCTGTGATTCACATTTAAAAGCAGGACACAAATCATCCATCGCTGTGGCTAACAACATGGAGCTGGCACCCATTCCCCCAGAGCTCTGCAATTTGAATGTGCTGGAAAGACAACTTTTGGCCAAAATACTGCCATTTGCCAAGATCATCACACTTCCCAAAGGTCGACAGGCAGCTATACACGGCGCTGTAGTGTGTGTGCCATCCGAGGTGGAAACCACGGTCAATACTCTACCAAGATCGCACAGCACATCCCAGTTATACAGAGTGAAGCTTAAAAGACGTCTGAATTACAAAGGCCACCAGCTGTTTCACAATGTCAACATGAGAAATGTAATAGCGGGTCTGTCAAAACTCATTGACACACACCCCGATTACAGTGACATTTCGATCAGAGTGGATGAGACAATCGCTGATGATGATGATGCTGATAATGATGATGGGATGGAACTCGACAGTTGTGATGAAGCTGAAATGATGGAGATACTTGAACGCATCGAAAATTGTGATCCATTAGAGGTACAGTCTGCATGTTTACCAGCTGCTTCTGAGCAGCAGGAAGGTCATGACCAACAACCTTCTAATGCAGAGGATGAGAAGGATGCACTAAGACCTGGAATTGGCCTAGACAGTTGTTTGCAGCCATCTGACCTTGGAGAGGAAGCACTGACACACGGTGAAGGAATATTCAGCATTGCACCTGCACAAGGAAATACACCTGTCAGCTTCTTTAAAGTTCCTAGGCTTGAGGCAATGGCTTTCCCTGTTCAGTTCCCTACTGGACAGAATACATTGGACCAGGCAAGACAAGTCAAACTGTCCCCGAGCATGTATTTCAATGCAAGGCTTTTTTGTGTTGATACTCGTTTTGCAAGAGACACAAGCTACCTCTTCTTTGCGCAGTTTGTCACAGAAACACACATGGCCAAAAGCAGCATGTCCATCCAGTTAAGGAAAGTAAAACCCAATACCAGGGATGGACGAAAAATATCCAGCAAGCTGCTACAGGACAAGCGTGAGGTTGAGAGGTTGGTGCGAAACCGAGATGCCACAAGGTTCATGCAACCACTGAGAGGGAGTCCAGCTTACTGGGATAAAAATCTGAAGAATTTGCTAGCCATGGTCAGACAATTGGGTAAGCCAACATTTTTTGTTACCTTCTCTGCTGCAGAATTCAGATGGCCAGAGGTAATAACGGCAATAAAGGCACAACAGGGTAAAAAGGTGGATTTTGCAGAGCTAGACTGGGCTGAAAAGTGTGACATTCTTCGAGGCAACCCAGTGACCACCATGCGCATGTTTGACAAACGGGTTGATGCTCTGATGCGAGAGCTGCTGTTGGGTCCTGCACAGCCAATTGGTGAAGTTATCGATTACTTTTACAGAGTTGAATTTCAGGCGAGAGGGAGCCCTCATATACATTGTCTCTGTTGGGTAGCAGGAGCTCCTATATTTGGACAAGACAGTGATGAAAAGGTGTGTGCCTTTATAGATAATAACATCTCATGCCAGCTGCCTGATGAAGCTAAACAAGCCTTACTTCACAGATTTGTAACAGAACTTCAAATGCACAGCAGATCTCATTCAAAAACGTGCAAGAAAGGTAACAGAGTATGCAGATTTGGATTTCCAAAGCCACCTATTAGAAAAACGAGGATAACTTACCCGATGCCAGAAGAACAAGGAGATTGTGCAATGAAACCACAAGCAGCCAAAAACAAACTGAAACCAGTCTGGGATTTGCTTAATAACCCAAAAGTGCAGCTTGAAGACATGTCACAGCTACTGGCACAGTGTGATATGACTTTGAATCAGTACAACTCTTACATTGAGGCATTGACCTCCTCAAGCGTGATTCTAATGAAGCGTGATGTCAAGGACTGCTGGGTGAACAACTACAATCCACATTTGCTGACGGCCTGGAACGCCAACATGGACATCCAGTACATTCTTGATGAGTATGGTTGCATCATGTACATGTTGTCCTACATATCCAAGCCAGAACTGGAGCTGAGTGACTATCTCAAATCAATAGTCAAAGAAATGAGCCCAGAAACAGAGACAGAACGAGAAGAAATGAAAGAAGTTCTTCAGGCTTATTCAAAACACAGAGAGGTCAGTGCCCAGGAGTCTGTGGCCCGTACGTGCAGCCTGAAAATGAAGTCTTGCTCACGTGAGGTTGTTTTTCTGCCAACTGGTGACAATGCATTGAAAATGAGTCTCCCGCTCAGTGCGTTGCAGAACAAACCAGCCGATTCTCTTAATGTGTGGATGACGAGTTTTGTCGACAAATACAGAGCCAGACCCGAAACACCAGAGTTTGAGTCCATGTGTCTGGCAGACTTTGCATCCCATTACAGGATTGTCTATGGCAAGCAGAAGGAAGATGGCAAGCAAAAGGAAGATGGCAAGCGTGTCAGCCTATTGAATGAAATGGGAATGATTCAAAAACGCACGAGAGGGAAGCCTGCAATCATCAGGTACGCACGCTTCTCAGAGAAGAAGGACCCCGAAAACTACTACGGCAGACTGCTTAAACTCTATCTCCCCCACCGTTCAGAGTCATCACTGAAAACTGTAAGGTTCCCAACACACCATGATTTTTACAAAGGTGCCTGTGTGAGCTTACCCGGAGAAGAAGCAATCCGAGCAGTGTCTGCAATTGTTACCAGCAACCAAAAGAAGTTTGAACAACACAACAAAATTGTGGAACAAGTCTTGGATGAATTTGTAAAAAACGGCCCTGTTGAAGATGCTTGGAACACCTTTGCCCCAGAAGCTGAGTTGGATAGGTTGGAATGTATAGAGGAACGCAAAGAAGGGGAGCCACTTCATGAGAATGAACAAGATGATGTTCCAGAGTATACACATCACAAACAAACAGGTGGAATTGCGCTTACTGTGAAGGCCCCACAAATGTGCCCTGATTTCCTTCGGAAAATGTACAGAAACCTTAACCGGACACAAGCTCAGACATTCTACTCAGTTTGTGACTGGTGCACTAACCGTGTGCGTGGCCTAAATCCTGACCCATTCTATTACTTTGTCACTGGTGGCGCAGGGACAGGCAAATCACACCTGATAAAGTGCATCTATGCTGAGGCGACAAAGATACTCTATAAACTTACCAGACTACGTGAGGAAGCAGACATATCCATGCCCAGCGTTTTACTAACTGCATTTACAGGAACAGCAGCTTTCAACATTTCAGGCAACACTTTGCATTCTCTGCTGAAGTTGCCAAGAAGCTTGAAGCCACCCTACCAAGGACTTGGAAATCTCATAGATGAAGTGAGGGCACAGCTGTCAAATGCAGAGATCATTGTTATTGACGAGGTTTCAATGATTTCAAAGCCCCTGTTTGCCTACATCAACTGGAGATTACAGCAAATCAAAGGCAGTAAGAAACCTTTTGGTGGTATGTCAGTACTAGCAGTAGGAGACTTTTACCAGGTCCCCCCGCTGGGAAAAAGTAAGCCTCTCTGCGTGTTTGAGGAAAATACCAATGACGTCTGGAAAGACTACTTTCAGATAATCACGCTGACAGAGATCATGCGACAGAAGGATGACATTTCATTTGCTGAGCTTTTGAATAGAATCAGAGTCAAGCAGAAGACTGGCACCTTAAGCAATGATGACAAAGCTCTGCTTTCTCAGGCTTTGACAGATCCCATCCACTGCCCTAATGACGTGCTGCACATCTTTGCCACCAACAAAGAGGTTCACAAACATAATGCCGCAACTGTGTCTGTTCTCCATTCAATCGTCACCAACATAGATGCCGACGATTACAGAAAAGACCCTAAAACAGGAGTGATGCTGAGGCAACACCAACCTTTCAAAGGACACAAAGACAATCTGATTGACACACTGCAAGCAGCTGAAGGTGCCCGTATCATGATCACAAGAAACATTGATGTTAAAGACGGGCTTGTTAACGGGACATTTGGCAAGATTGCAAGGATAATCATCCAGACTGAGAATGGTGCTACTACGGTAAACAAGCTTGGGCTTGTGCTGGACAATCCAAATGCAGGACAGAGATACCGTAACAAGTCGTCTTGTGATGCTGACAACTTGGTGTACATAGAAAGGGTCGAGGAAAACCTGAGACAGAAAGGAGTTGTTCGCAGGCAGTTCCCCCTGAAGTTAGCTTTTGCATGTACGATTCATAAGTGTCAGGGGATGTCGATACATTCGGCAGTGGTCTCATTGAAACGGGTCTTCCAACCGGGAATGGCCTATGTTGCTCTGAGTAGAACGACTACACTGCAAGGACTGCACATAACCGACTTTGATGAGAAGAAGATCTTTGCTGATCCTGAAATCACAGCCTCCCTGGACTCAATGAAGAATGCATCACTGGAAAGTGTTATGCCCCTCTTAAAGTTTCTACAGACAACAGACAAACAGCAAACATTAACAATTATCCATCACAACACGGAAGGATTACCAGCTCACATTGAAGATATCAAATCTCACCACGAGTTGACACTTGGAGATGTTTTATGTTTCACTGAAACTCATCTCTCAGGCTCTTCTGTTGCTGAAAGTCTCCAGCTGGAGGGCTACAACCTGTTCAAACGCAACAGACACCTCTCGTACACGAACCTTCCTGACATTGCAAGTAAATATGGCGGAGGTGTCGCCTTGTATGTCAGAAACCATTTCAAGGCCTTTGAAAAGCAGTATCATTACAATGTGGCTGATTTGGAGTTCTTGGTTGTCAAACTGGAGTCCCCTGTACAAGCTTTGATAGCTGTTGTTTACAGGCCACCGGATTACAGTATTGCCCAATTCCTTACTAACCTGCTGGGCCTCTTGGAATCTTTGGAAATAATGGATTGCCAACCTATAATACTCTGTGGAGATTTCAATGAAGATTTTCTGTGCAGAGCAAAGAAGCCAATATCTGACCTTCTTCACTCAAGAGGATATACCCAACTGGTCTGTGCTGCCACCACAGAAAAAAAACACACTGTTGGATCACATTTACATCTCCAGGGTGCAGCACTGTCTCCAGTCAGGAGTACTGCACACTTATTACAGCTATCATGATCCTGTGTATTGTGTTTTGAGCAGTGGTTGTGAACACGCTTAGAGCCTGCATAAACAGGGCATGAGCGTTGCCAGGAAACAGTGGTTGTAAACACGGATTATCATCAGATTTCACACCTTCACCCCCATTATACATCAAGATGCTGAGACCATCCAAATGCATGTGGTCATACCTTCATCTGCTAGGCTTGATAATACTGCTAATGTTTTTATTAATGTATGTTTTTTTTAGTCTAGGTGGATAGCCCTGTATAATGTATGTTTTAGTGTAACTTTGTAAGAAAGTGCTATATGTGAAATGTGATATGTGCTATATAAATAAAATACAATTTTGTTAAAGTTGAAATGCATTTCTCACTCTATCAAGCTTGTCATGTGCACTTTTTAAATTTGATCAATCAATTGGTTAGTGTAATGTTTACTATCTTTACTCACTCCAAACACTCCACACAGTTACTCTGGCCAGTCCAAGCTTTCCAGAGTTACTCCAGCCACTCCAACCACACAACAGTCAACAGTCACTCAAGCCACTCCTCCAAGTTACTCCGCCCACTCCAGTTGTAGACTACTGGTGGAGGCAAGAACACGTCACACAATTTCCCCAGAAATTGTAGCTTTTCTAGTTAAGTGTTCTTGCATAGCAAGATCACTTATTGTTATCTCACATATATATATTATTATTATTATTATTATTATTCTTATTATAGCCAAATTTTGCACGCTAACTCCTCCCACAGTTTTTATGCTACATATACCGAATATATACCAAAACGTGCGGATTGTTCCCGAATGGTGTGCTATTACTTTGTGGAACGTTTTTCCGAATGGTTCACGAAATATCGTCATTTTTGCGGCGAAATTTGTCCCATAGGAATGAATGGAGAAATGTTCAAAACTAGTGGGAGGTGACAAAAGCTCTGAGGGGAATTATAGCTCCTCCCACATAGCTCTGAGGGCAATTATAGGTAGTCTTCGTCGTTTCGCCGAATGGTTTACGAAATATCGTCATTTTTGCGGCGAAATTTGTCCCATAGGAATGAATGGAGAAATGATCAAAACTAGAGTGGGAGGTGACAAAAGCTCAGAGGGGAATTATAGGTAGTCCCACACAGCTGAGGGGAATTATAGGTAGTCCCACACAGCTCTGAGGGGAATTATAGGTAGTCCCACACAGCTCTGAGGGGGGATTATAGGTAGTCCCACACAGCTCTGAGGGGAATTATAGGTAGTCCCACACAGCTCTGAGGGGGATTATAGGTAGTCCCACACAGCTCTGACTGGGATTATAGGTAGTCCCACACAGCTCTGAGGGGGATTGTAGGTAGTCCCACACAGCTCTGAGGGGGATTATAGGTAGTCCCACACATCTGAGGTGGATTATAGGTAGTCCCACACAGCTCTGAGGGCGATTATAGGTAGTCCCACACAGCTCTGAGGGCGATTATAGGTAGTCCCACACAGCTCTGAGGGGGATTATAGTTAGTCCCACACAGCTCTGAGGGGAATTATGAAATTTGAAATTTAGGAAAAAAAAAAAATAATTAAAAAAAAATAATCTATTAAAATAAAAAAAATCCCACACAAAAATAAAATAAATTTAGAAAAAAAAATTAAAATTAGGAAATTTTAAAAAAAAAACATTTTTATAAAAAAAATAATTTAAAAAAAAAATAATAATAATTAAAAAAAAATAATTTTTGAAAAAAAAATTATTTTTGAAAAAAAAAAG
Source organism: Lithobates sylvaticus (assembly GCA_028564925.1). Classification (NCBI taxonomy): domain Eukaryota; kingdom Metazoa; phylum Chordata; class Amphibia; order Anura; family Ranidae; genus Lithobates; species Lithobates sylvaticus. Next base: position 111,653,527 of record CM053037.1, on the reverse strand, counting down.
TATAATTTTTGAAAAAAAAAAAAATAATTAAAAAAAAAAAATAATAATAATAAAAAAATAAAAAATAAAATAATTTTAGAAAAAAATATCATTTAAAAAAAAAAAATGAAAATTAGGAAATTAAAAAAAAAAAAAACATTTTTAGAAAAAAAAAAATCATTTTTAGAAAAAAAAAAAATATTTTTTTAAAAAAAACTAATAATAAATAATTAAAAAAAAATTATTTTTTTTTTTTTTAAAAAAAAAAAAAAAATTATTTTTAGAAAAAAAAAAAAAAATTTTTGAAAAAAAAAAAATCTTTTTTATAAAAAAAAAAATCATTTTTTAAAAAAAAAAATGAAAATTACGAAATTTGAAAAAAAAAAAAAATGTGAAAAAAAAATTTTTTTGAAAAAAAAATAATTTTGAAAAATTTATTTTTAGAAAAAATTGAATAAAAATCTAAAAAATCATTTAAAAAAAAATCATTGAAAAATTTTTTTTTTTTAAAAAAAAAAATTATTTTTGAAAAAAATAAAAAAATGTTTAGTTACTCAAGCCACTCCACCCAGTTTCTCCGCCCACTCCAGTAGGTGGAGGCAAGAACACGTCACACAATTTCCCCAGAAATTGTATTTTTTTCTAGTTATTATTATTATTCTTATAGCCAAATTTTGCACGCTAACTCCTCCCACAGTTTTTATGCTACATATACCGAATATATACCAAAACGTGCGGATTGTTCCCGAATGGTGTGCTATTACTTTGTGGAACGTTTTTCCGAATGGTTCACGAAATATCGTCATTTTTGCGGCGAAATTTGTCCCATAGGAATGAATGGAGAAATGTTCAAAACTAGTGGGAGGTGACAAAAGCTCTGAGGGGAATTATAGCTCCTCCCACATAGCTCTGAGGGCAATTATAGGTAGTCTTCGTCGTTTCGCCGAATGGTTTACGAAATATCGTCATTTTTGCGGCGAAATTTGTCCCATAGGAATGAATGGAGAAATGATCAAAACTAGAGTGGGAGGTGACAAAAGCTCAGAGGGGAATTATAGGTAGTCCCACACAGCTGAGGGGAATTATAGGTAGTCCCACACAGCTCTGAGGGGGATTATAGGTAGTCCCACACAGCTGAGGGGAATTATAGGTAGTCCCACACAGCTCTGAGGGGGATTATAGGTAGTCCCACACAGCTGAGGGGGATTATAGGTAGTCCCACACAGCTCTGAGGGGGATTTATAGGTAGTCCCACACAGCTCTGAGGGGGATTATAGGTAGTCCCACACAGCTGAGGGGGATTATAGGTAGTCCCACACAGCTCTGAGGGGGATTATAGGTAGTCCCACACAGCTGAGGGGAATTATAGGTAGTCCCACACAGCTCTGAGGGGGATTATAGGTAGTCCCACACAGCTCTGAGGGGAATTATAGGTAGTCCCACACAGCTCTGAGGGGGATTATAGGTAGTCTCACACAGCTCTGAGGGCAATTATAGGTAGTCCCACACAGCTCTGAGGGGGATTATAGGTAGTCCCACACAGCTCTGACTGGGATTATAGGTAGTCCCACACAGCTCTGAGGGGGATTGTAGGTAGTCCCACACAGCTCTGAGGGGGATTATAGGTAGTCCCACACATCTGAGGTGGATTATAGGTAGTCCCACACAGCTCTGAGGGCGATTATAGGTAGTCCCACACAGCTCTGAGGGCGATTATAGGTAGTCCCACACAGCTCTGAGGGCGATTATAGGTAGTCCCACACAGCTCTGAGGGGAATTATAGGTAGTCCCACACAGCTCTGAGGGGGATTATAGGTAGTCCCACACAGCTCTGAGGGCAATTATAGGTAGTCCCACACAGCTCTGAGGGGGATTATAGGTAGTCCCACACAGCTCTGACTGGGATTATAGGTAGTCCCACACAGCTCTGAGGGGGATTGTAGGTAGTCCCACACAGCTCTGAGGGGGATTATAGGTAGTCCCACACATCTGAGGTGGATTATAGGTAGTCCCACACAGCTCTGAGGGCGATTATAGGTAGTCCCACACAGCTCTGAGGGCGATTATAGGTAGTCCCACACAGCTCTGAGGGCGATTATAGGTAGTCCCACACAGCTCTGAGGGGAATTATGAAATTTGAAAAAAAAAATAATTAAAAAAAAATAATAATAATAAAAAAAATAAAAATAAAATAATTTTAGAAAAAAAAAATGAAAATTAGGAAATTTGAAAAAAATTATTTTAATAATTTTAGAAAAAATATATAATTTAAAAAAAAAATAATAATAATTAAAAAAAATCATTAAAAAAAAATAATTTTTGAAAAAAATATTTTTTATAAAAAAAAAAAAAAATCAATCATTTTAGAAAAAAAATGAAAATTTAGGAAATTTGAAGAAAAAAACATTTTTAGAAAAAAAAAATCATTAAAAAAAAAAAAATAATAATAAAAAAAAAAATTATTTTTGAAAAAAAAAATTATTTTTGAAAAAAAAATATTTTTGAAAAAAAAAAATTTATTTTTGAAAAAAAAAAATTATTTTTGAAAAAAAAAATTATTTTTGAAAAAAAAAAATTTTTTTAAAAAAAATCAATCATTTTAGAAAAAAAATGAAAATTAGGAAATTTGAAAAAAAAAATGTGAACAATATTTTGAAAAAAATAATTTTGAAAAATTTATTTTTAGAAAAAATTGAATAAAAATCTAAAAAATCATTTAAAAAAAATCATTAAAAAAAAAATAAATTATTTTTGAAAAAAATAAATAAATGTTTAGTTACTCAAGCCACTCCACCCAGTTTCTCCGCCCACTCCAGTAGGTGGAGGCAAGAACACGTCACACAATTTCCCCAGAAATTGTATTTTTTCTAGTTTGTAAATATTAGCCATATTTTATTTTTGTCTAGGAATGACTCGGCACATGAAGGTTAATGAAAAGTAATATTGTGCTGTGACTTGCTGCACATAAGAAACTCAGAAATGTTTAATATGTTTAAACAACATGCCTAACCAATTATGTAACATGCATTTCTCACACACATGACACATAGAAGACATTTGGGGGCTGAGGCCCATGGATACATTTGTGTAGGAGCACACATCGTTGTATAGAAGCTTTCCATTTTTGTTGACATAATTCCTCTTGTGTGCAGAATATATAATTTTATCCTAATTACTATGTAGGCTTTACCATTTAGAGAAGCTGACAAGGGATGTGCTGCCAAAAAGTCTTTCTGAAAGGCCACCCAGATGAGTTGAATTTCCTTTCTAAACAGCCCAGTTGAATACGTTTTCAAGGTGTATATTTTTAAACTCATTTAATTCACCTTCTTTATAAAGCATATATAATGCACAGTCACTGCACATTTTCCAGTATTATCATTCTATAGCAAGGGGTGTTTACTGTAACTAGAGATGAGTGAATGTGTCTGGATTTGATTCACAGTGTGTTTTTGTTGAACTCATCGGAAATTCTGAAATTTGTGAACTTTAATCTAAACCCCCATTGGAGTAAATGGGGGATGAATCTTGAAAATCAATTCAGATCTTTATTAAGGATAATAGACAAGGGATTGTCAAACAAAGGGCATGGCATGGGTAGCTAGGACATATCATGGGGATGGGGGCACCAATGAAAAAAAATAATAATAATAAAATAATATTATATATATATATATATATATATATATATATATATATATATATATATATATATATATATAGGGTATCCTGACCAGCTGGTTATCATTAAACTCCCAAAACGTCCTATTAACATTCAATAATGTAAGATCCTTTATTGGTCGTTACCTTCTCATTGTTTGTAATTAGTACAGCTGTATCAAATAGTATCATTGTTTGTAATTAGTACAGCTGTATCAAATAGAAGCTGTTTAACCTTAAAGAGGAAGGAAACCCTTATGGGTTTTACTTCCTTTTTTTCCCCCTGCAAAGTAAAAGCATAATGGGCTAGTATGCATAGCATACTAGCCCATTATGTGGCATTATGTGGCATGTGGCATTATGTGGCATTTACCTGCAAACAAAGCCCTCGCTGTCCCCGCTGATGGCCGCATTCATCTTCACCCCTCTTCCTTCCGGGGCTGCGGACTCTGACTCTGTGACTGCCAGGAGTCGTGTGGCGTGCGGGAGCCGTCAGCCACAGAACTTGCTAGTGAAGAAAAGGCACGGAGGGCCGTTTCTTCACAGTGCATGTGCCGATGACATCATCCGCGCAGTGTACAGCAAATATCTCCTTAACAGTGCACGTGACACAGAGAGGTTTACAACCACTTTAAGCTGCATAGAGATTTTTCTTAGGCTGCGTAGGGGGCTTTCCACTGTCATGGCGATAAGCAGGGCCGCTGATAGAAATCATGGGGCCCCGTACAGCCTAACTGACGGCCCCCCCTTCAGTTCCACCCCTGGTCCTGCCCCTGGCCCCCCCTCCGGCCCCACCCCTGGCCCCTCCCCAGACCCCGCCTTGAAACAAAGTGCAGGTTTGTCTACAAGTGATATTTATTTTTCTCACAGCAACACAGGAAGGCCACTTGCCCTCTGGAAGATTTACCCCCTTCATGACCAGGCCATTTTTTGCAATACAGCACTGCATTATTTTAACTGACAATTGCTTGGTCGTGCAACTCTGTACTCAAATATAATTTATATAATGTATGTATGTAATGTATTTTTTTCCCTCACAAATAGAGCTTTCTTTTGGTGGTATTTGGTCACCTCTGCGTTTTTTACTTTTTGCATTTCTAAACAAAAAAATTAAAACAATTTTGAAAAAAAATATAGATATAATCTATATTTTTTACTTTCTGCAATAAAACGTATCTAATAAAAAAATTTTACAAATCAAATTTCTTCAAAAGTTTAGGCCAATATGTATTTTGCAACATATTTTTTTGTAAAAAAATAATCCCAGAAAGTGTTTATTGATTGGTTTGCGCAAAAGTTATAGCATGATGTATTTATGTATTTATTTATTTTTACTAGTAATGGTGGCGATCAGCGACTTGACAGCGGGACATATGCCATAATGTACTGCAGAGGCAGTGCTACCCATGCCATGCCGCCAATGCCATATTGTGCTGCAGACACTGCCACCCATGCCGTCAATGGCATAATGCTATTGGCAGCATGGGTGGCACTGTCTCTGCAGGCAGCACATGCATTATGGCATTAGCGTCATGGGTGGCACTGTCTGCAGCACATTACAGCATTGGTGGCATGGGTGGCACTGTCTCTGCAGGCAGCACATTCGTTATGGGCCATAACGCATGTGCTACCTGCAGACAGTGCCACCCATGCCACCAATGCCATAATGTATAGATCCTGCTGCAGTAGTAGTAGATCTTGAAGCCCCTAGTTTGTGGACTTGAGGGTCCACAAACTAGTTAGAGGGGAATCGATGCCTCTGCCAATGTCCTCTGCCGACTGCCGCCTCCGCTGCTCGCCTGTCGCCTCATTTCCAGTGCTACTGCTGCTAATTACGACTCACTCCGCGGCACCACCAGGGGGGACGGCACGCACTGCCACTACAGAGGACGCGCTGGCTGGGATGAGCAGCGGGTGCGGAAGAGGCATTCTTCCGTGCCCGAAATACAAGAAATAGTCCCTGCCGCCATCTAATCATGATCAAATTTATCAGCAAATAACTTATTTTTTAAAAGTACCGGGGGGGGGGGGGTGGGTTGTGGTATGTGACTGTGATGCCGGTGGTTGTGTTCACATTAAGGGACGCTGATCGCTGGAGGATTTTTTTTATTTTTTTGTAACATTACATTGCTTATCTGTTCAGGTCTGCTGGTCATGCCCGATACAACAGGGCCAGTTGTACTGGCCTATCAGCGGCCCTGGCGATAAGGATTTGGAACTCTCTTCCACAAATGGTGGTGTCAGCGGGCAGTATTGATGTTTTTAACCCTTTCATGCCTAAGCCTTTTGTCTGACATTTGTTGCTTACAAGTTAACTGTTTCCAAACCGGCTCACGTCTATATACTGCGGCAGAATGGCACCACTCGGGGAAACCCCGTATGGGTAGGTCGTACCCTTTAGGAGCCGCTAGGGGGTGCGTGACCGCTGCATGGCGGAGGTCCCGATGGGCGTGGCCAGCAGGCGCGATTTCCAGCTACCTGCGATCGCGTGCACGAGCGCCAGCACAGGGATTTGTGTGTGAAAAACACACAAATCCCTGTTCTGTCAGGGGAAAGGAGACATATCGTTTGTTCCTACTAATTAGGAACAACAATATGTCTCCTCCCCCTGTCAGTCACATCCCCATACAGTTAGAAACACTAACGAGGGAACACATTTAACTTGATCACCGCTAGTGTTAACCCCTTCCCTGCCAGTGACATTTACACAGTGATCAGTCCATTTTTATACCTCTGATCACTGTATAAATGGCAATGGTCCCAAAAATGTGTCCAATCTGTCCGTTGCAATGTGGCAGTCCCAATAAAAAACACAGATCGCCGCGATTACTAATAAAAAAAAAAAATAATAAAAATGCCATAAATCTATCCTCTACTTTGTAGACGCTATAACTTTTGCACAAACCAATCAATATACGCTTATTGAGATTTCTATTTACCAAAAATATATAAGAATACATATTGGCCTAAGCTGATGAATACATTTTTTTTTTTTTTTTATGTGGATGTTTATTATAGCAAAAAGTCAAAAATATAGTTTTTTTTCAAAATTGTCGCTATTTTTTTGCTTATAGCATGAAAAATAAAAACCTCTAAAGGTGATAAAATTCCACTAAAAGAAATCTCTATTTGTGGAAAAAAAAGGACGCAAATTTCGTTTGGGTACAGTATCACACGATTGCGCAATTGTCAGTTAAAGTGACGCAGTGCCAAATTGTAAAAAGTGCTCTGGTCAGGAAGGGAGTAAAATCTCCTGGGGCTGAAGCAGTTAAAATCCATATTTTTTGCTAGAAAATTACTTAGGACATTATATATATATATATATATATATATATATATATATATATATATATATATTTTTTTTTCTTTAGCAGAGACACTAGAGATTAATATGGGGATTGTTGCAATATTTTATGTCACACTGTATTTGCACATCGGTTCACACATCTCCACAGGAGTCCTGTGCGTCTTTCTGGTCCGTTTCAGGTCTGAATTCAGCCAAAAATTTGGACTGAAATCGGACCTGAAATGGTGAACAGGGACCCCTGCTGTGAGCCGCTCCGTGCGGCAGTGTGAACTCAGCCTGAGACACTCATTTTGCAATCCTTCCTCTTCTGCATGGCTGCTATATTGCACTATCATGCATTTCAAGTCGAAAGCCCCATCCAAATGTTGGATGTCAGGCTGTTGGCGGAAAATCCGAATGTGTGTATGTTCCATTGGACATTTGTTGGTGGACTTTCCGCCAACAAATGTTGGATGGCATGTCTTCAAATTTTCCGCCAACAAATGTGTGTTGTCGGATTTTGCGATCATGTGTACACAAGTCCGTCCGACAAAAGTCCAAAGTACAAACACGCATGCTCGGCAGCAGAATTGGTCGGTCTTGTAAATTAGCATTCATAATGGAGAATTAACATTCGTGAAGTGGCAAATTATAAAATCTCGAAATGCAGCGCACATTCACTTCTTCTTTTATGGGATAATAATGAAGCTGCTTTGCTGGTAATACTGATGGAGTTATTGCAAACTAATTTTCAAAGGCTTTTTTTTTTCCATAGGGAAAGAAAAAAGTGCAGCGCTCAAACTATATCAAATAATACATATTACAGTGATATAAAATCCGTGAAGATATATCTAAAAAAAATGTGAAAAAAATATCTATACAATGGAAAAGTAATATATATATATGTATATATATACTGAAAAAATCAACAAACATAAAGTTCATAAATTCCAAATTCATGTGTGAATAAAGTGTCCATATAAATATCAAAAAAATGAATAAAATAAATATATGATAAGATGTGACTTGACGATAATAATCATGCAAATTTTGACCACGTAGAAACCCGTCACCTCTATTCACCCAAACAAGATGAAGGCTTACCAGATCCCCGGTGACCCCCTTGTTAAGGGGGGTCAAACAATGCAGATTGAATCACGGATCCTGCTGAGGATGTCCAGGTGCCAACGATTACCTCAAGCTTCCAGGTGTCACAGGTGTCTCCTATTCCTCGGATACTCACTGACAGCAGATCTCCAAAATATATCCCCAAAAAGAAAGAAAATGCTCCAAATCGTGTGAAATAGTTAAAAAAATTGGGGGATTTATTAAAGCTTGTGAATCAAGCAGGTAAAATAAGGCTCCACCAAGCCATAGACTATGAACAAACAATCTAAAAACAACAAACTGCTAGCAGAAAAAAAACTCCTCTGTGAGAGTTTTGAAAAGCGATCGCACATGCGCAAGAGGTGTGGGCGTAGCAGTTTGTGGTTTTTACATTGTTTATTCATTAACAAGGGGGTCACAGGGGATCTGGTAAGCCTTCATCTTGTTTGGGTGAATAGAAGTGACGGGTTTCTACGTGGTCAAAATTTGCACGGTTGTTATGGTCAAGTCACATCTTATCATATATTTATTTTATTTTATTCATTTTTTTGATATTTATATGGACACTTTATTCACGCATGAATTTGGAATTTATGAACTTTATGTTTGTTGATTTTTTCAGCATATATATATTATTTGAACTTTATGTTTGTTGATTTTTTCAGTATATATATATTAGTTTTCCATTGTATATATTTTTTTTTCACCATTTTTTTAGATATCTCTTCACGGATTTTGTATCACTGTAATATGTATTATTTGATATAGTTTGAGCGCTGCACTTTTTTCTTTCCCTATAGTTTTTGTGCCCAGTATCCAGGTTATGGTGTTCAGCTGCTTGTGTCATCTAGAGTTTTACTAAGCGCGGATTTACCCCCCCCCCCCCTTTTTTTTCCAAGTGATATCAAGAATAATATTTTTATGTTTTTTTTTTTTTTTATTTGAGCATGTTACCACAACACCATTATCCCGTAGTTTTAAGATCAAAGATACAACTACCGGTATGTTGGTGTCCCTTGTCAATTTTACATTATATATTTTTTTAATGAAACTGCCTACTCCCAAACTGTTATTGTGCATTTAAAAAAAAAAAAAATTAGACATGCTATCTGCCAATAGAACTTAACCAAAAAGTGCATTCTATGCATCCAAAAATATAGAAAACTATACCAAATCAAATCATTATTTAACTGCTTGCCGACCGGCGCATGACGATGTACGTCGACAGAATGGCACGGACAGGCATAAGGGCGTACAGGTACGTCCCCTTTAAGATGCCGCCGTGCCATCGGGCGCACGCCGCGAGCGGCGCACGGTCGCGCCGGTCGGGACCCCCACGAGGTCGGTCGCGGGTCCCGCGGACTCGATCGCCGTGGGGATACCTGCGATCGTCTCACAGGAAGGCTGAACGGGGAGATGCGGTAATAAACAGCATCTCCCCGTTCTGCCTAGCAACTAGTGACATCGATCTCTGCTCCCTGTGATTGGAGCAGAGATCAGCATTCACTAGCTGACAGCCACGCCCCCCCCCACAGTAAGAAACACACCTCTAGGCACACTTAACCTCTACACTGCCACCTAGTGGTTAACCCCTTCACTGCCAGTGTCATTTACACAAGAATCAATGCATTTAAATAGCATTGATTGCTGTATAAATGACAATGGTCCCAAAAATGTGTCAAAAATGTCCGATGTGTCTGCCATAATGTCGCAGTCACAATAAAAATCGCTGGTCGCCGCCATTACTAATAGAAATAAAATTATTAATAAAAATGCTATAAAACTATACCCTATTTTGTAAACGCTATAACTTCTGCGCAAACCAATCAATAATCGCTTATTGTGATTTTCTTTACCAAAAATATGTAGAAGAATACGTATCGGCCTAAACTGAGGACAACAAATTTTTTTTTTATATATTTTGTGGGGATATTTATTATAGCAAAAAATAAAAAAGAATGTGTTTTTTTTTCAAAATTGGCGCTTTTTTTTGTTTATAGCGCAAAAAATAAAAACCGCAGGGGTGATCAAATACCACCAAAAGAAAGCTCTATTTGTGTGAAAAAAAGGATGTCAATTTTGTTTTATTATGTACAGGGATAGTGAATATAAAAGGGCTGTCAAGTCTTTACTAAGAAAAATTATTTTGTTCTTGTACTGGCTAAATGAGCATTTTTTTTACTGTAAGATAAAGATAAATATAATGTTTTTTTATGAATAATTAAAACCCTGCCTTTTTGGCATTTTTGTCCAGTTGGGGGATTTACTTTCACTTCCAAACCTATAGACACTTTAGGACATGAGAGGAAATCTCTCCAAAGTGACTGAAATCTCCCCATCTATTTTGGAGGCAATTCAGAATTGTCAATTTTCCCTCACTTTAGGTCACTTGTCAGGAGGCCCGACCGGTCACTGTACATACTGTTCCTCGCCAATCGCTTCCAGATAACCAAATTCCCAGGGCTGGGGGGGGGGGGGCATCTGTATATCCAGAGGGCTGGGAGACTGTAGATCGTCGGGGGGGGGACATTTTTTTTTTAATTTTTGGTCACCCCCATCTGGCAGACTTACACACTATTCTGCGATGAGAAGTCCTTACTCTGTAAGTCCCCGCTACTTGCCTGGCAGAGTGATTCGGCATTTTGAAATGCGTTGCACACTGCCTGACTCCTTCAGCAAGTAAGTGCTGAGGGAATCAGGCAGAAGAAGAACATTGGCAGGCTCAGGGCAGCTGGCTTGAACTGGAAGCTATCAGTGCAGGCAGAGCCCTTGTGTGATGTCCATTTCAGCCCAGCAGTGCAGAAATAGAGGAATCACCAACTCTGGCAGAAGTCACAGGAAAGATACAGTCATGACATGACAGCACACCCTTTTCCCCGTGCCCTGACCATTGTCTATTGTCTATTTTCAATTTGTAAAGCAGCCAAATGTGATCATCATTATCATAATGATGATGTTCACACTCACACAGTACAGGTGCTTTGAGCTACGGCACCTGTACTGTCACGGTATGATTATCATGATGATAATGATCATTATAGGAAGGACAGTGAAATGCAAACCAGCCATACATGGTTCGAATCCTGGTCGGTTCAGCAGGGACCGGCAGATATCCGAACCACCTGCACAGGCTGATTGTACCCAAGTCACTTGTTTTACGACTTGGGTACAACCAGCCTGTCGGGTTTTACATGCAATTATTGGCAGCCGCTATTATAGCAGCTAGCAGTAACCACTGTCTTCTCCCGGCGGGGATTGCTACCCCCCCCCCCCCAACAGGAGAACACAATAGCTTTGCGGGAGGGATTACCCTGTCAACAAAGTCATTGGTAATGAGGGATTAGAGCAATTTTACTTTCCTACAACCTGCGATTGCATTTTTTTTTACGTGGGTGGGTGGAGTCAGGGGTGAGATCAGAGGTGAGTTTATTTGGGGGCCCTGTCAGGTAGGCTGTAAGGGTCCCCATGATTTCAACAGTGCCCCTAAATAAACTATTATTGAGGTTTAGAGACAAATAAGTAGGTTTTGTAAATGCTTAGAGAGAACTGCTTTTTTGAAAGAGAAGTAACATAGTTCAGCGTCCAAGATTAACCGTTTGCCGCCCGCCGGCTGTCATATGACAGGCAGGCGGCACGGCTCTCGTTCTGGGAGGGCATCATATGATGCCCTCGCCTTCCCGGCCAACCAGTCCCTGGGGACTCGATGCGTGTGCCCGGCGGCCGCGATGTCCACCGGGCACCCGCAATTGCCCGGTAACACAGCAGGACCATGGATCTGTGTGTGTAAACACACAGATCCAGGTCCTGTCAGAGGAGAGGAGATCGATGGTGTGTTCTCAGTACAGAGGAACACCGATCGGTCTCCTCCCCTTGTGAGTTCCCGCCCCCTACAGTTAGAATCACTCCCTAGGAAACATAATTAACCCCTTGATCACCCCCTAGTGTTAACCCCTTCCCTGCCAGTCACATTTATACAGTAATATAAAAGAAAAAATGTGCAGCGCAAAAAGTGAAATTAAGATAAAATGACATAACATAAAAGTTCCTATCCAACAAATGATGTGAAGTGATGTGGATGAGAACACCCAGTGACTGTCAATCATCAATCGAATATTGCAGTGATAAATCCTCCACCATACGAATAAAATACTCTTACTGGATGTGATAAGTAAATACGCATGGACCCAATGAGGGATAAAACATGAGACACCGATCTGGCCGATCCAAGACTCAATCTGGAGCTGTATGCTGATCAGGAACGATCCAAGATGTCCTTAGGTTGAAGATGCAGCTTCAAGCAGGATGTAGTCATACAAGTGTGATGCCTATAATAAAGAGAGGAATGCAATCTAAGTGCACACTGTGATCTTCATTTATTTAAAAAATGTTGTAAAATTAAACAGTAATCAATGCATTTTTTTTTTTTTCACAAAAATTTTTTTATTGAAATTTAACAGATTTGTAAGTACATTACATAGAATAATTACTATGCAGGAAAACTTCCATGACATGAATACAACAATTACAGTGCAAAGAGACATTATTGCAACCTGAGTCATGGATTGCGAGAGAACGTACAGATTATTACACGTCTAAAGAACGCATGTATTAGGAACAGCATATAAAATCTATAATGTGCCAACTCATGAAGAGACATTCTGCAGTCGACAAGTGTGGAAATATTGGATTCTTAGTCATGTGGACCACTATCAACAGGTCCAAACATGGCTTAGTGGGGTCGATTGAGCTTGAAGGCACATTGCTATGGGGTTTAAGGGTCTCTTACAGGAGTTTAAGGTGTATTTAAGATTGGTTCTGTGCCCAAAGGGCAGGAAATAAGCTGTGGGAAAGTGGGGAAAAGGGGGGGTTAGACAGGGGGAGGTGGGGGTAAAGAATAGAGTAAGGGGGGTGAGCAGAGAACAGCAAAGGTATATAGGGGGGGTGTCGCTCCTCTCTCCGCCCCCAGGTCTGTACGTCGTTTGGTCCGTTAGTCCTTTTGAAGTTCAATATGTTACGGCTCATGTCAGGAAGTAAGATTTGTAGCTATCCGTGGTCTTAAAATGGGTCCAACAGGCCCATGTTGAGGTAAATTTTTGTATACGATCTTGCGAGGTGAAGATTAATTCTTCCATCTCCTCTATTTTTGCAATCCTGTGTAACCATTCCCTGATTATCCCTGGGTTATGTGTCGAACGCTAGTGTATTGGTGTCACAAGTACTCACCCGGGCCGAAATTCTGAGAGCTGCTCCCCTTGCGACTAGGTGCACGATGCCCCTGGAATGGGTACAGGAGGCACCGGGCACAAAGATGCACAGGTTGCCAGCAGGTGGGTTGCAGGTGGTGTGCAGTGAGGCTGTTTACCGTGTGTAGATGAAGCTGCACTTGGAAGTAGACACCTGGCAGGACCAACACAAGGCAGAGGCTGTAGAGGAACCAGATCACACACTGGAGGATAATCCTGGGGTGCATAAGTGGGTGAACAAGTAGTAGGAAGTCCAGAAAGCCAGGTCGAGGGTCAAACACAGGTAATCATGCAGAAGGATATCCAAGAGGCAAGCCAAGGGGTCAAACACTGGTAAGTAACAGAAGAATGTCCAGGAGGCAGGCCGAGGGTCAAGCACAGGTAATCAGGCAGAAGGATATCCAAGCGGCAAGCCAGGGGGTCAAACACTGGTAAGTAACAGAAGAATGTCCAGGAGGCAGGCCGAGGGTCAAGCACAGGTAATCAGGCAGAAGGATATCCAAGAGGCAAGCCAAGGGGTCAAACACTGGTAAGTAACAGAAGAATGTCCAGGAGGCAGGCCGAGGGTCAAGCACATTTAATCAGGCAGAAGGATATCCAAGAGGCAGGCCAAGGGGTCAAACACTGGATAATAACAGTGGTGGTCAGAAGAGGTCCGGGTGAAGCACAGGTAATCAGGCAGGTACAGGATACAGGAGCCAGGGACTCAGGAAGTAGAGACAACAAACCAGGAATTTCTGAAGGGAAGGAGAAGGCCTTTTATAGGCCAGGTAAGTGGTCAGGTGGGGTATCAGGACGAGTGCGCATGCGCACACGCTTTCTGACAGAGCTGCGCACAGACTTGCGCCGCGCTGGATGAGCTAGAACACATACCCGAGCGCCGTGAACCCACACATGCGCACCCGCTGCCCCGCGTACTTGTGTGCGCTGCTGAACAGCTCTGCCGCGCGTGCGTACCCTAGGGAACCGGCGCTGAAGCGCGATATTTCTCTGACAATTGGAATGCACAATCTAGCTGCATTAACCATGTGCATGGCCAAAGATTTGTGATAGGATCGGTTAGACAGGGTTGTGTGGTGAAACAGGTACTGAGCTTGGTTGTAGTCTAAAGTGTATGTGGTCACCTTTTCTATTATGGAGTGTACATCTTTCCAAAATGGTTGGTCCATGTGTGGATCATGGATCCTATGTCTTTATTGCATCTCCAGCATATGTTAGGGATTGTGTAGGCGAGAATTTGTGCAAACGAGATGGAGTTCTGTACCATTTTGTGACTATTTTGTAGCCATTTTCCTGAATTGCTACATTCATTGAGCCCTTATGCGTGTTTGTGAGTATGGTTTCCCATTCTTCGTCAGAAAATGTTATCTGCAGGTCTGCGCTCCAGGATGTACGTGAGTTGTCTGTCTGTAAGGAGTGAGCTTTGTCTTGGAGGAGGGGGTAAATTAAGGATATAAGGTGTCGTTGTGGTTCTGTATGTAAGTATTAGGTTTCGAACGGTGTGGGACGTCTGGACCAAATATCTGGGGGGTCCCTGGAAGTGAGGAAGTGTCTTAATTGTCTATAAAACCAGAAGGGAAATTCTTTCCTGCAGGACATTGAAACTAAGTTTTCATAGGATCGTAGTTGACCTTTGTTGTAGAAGTGGTGTGCTAGTACTTCCTCATGGGGCCATTCCGTATTAGAAAGGTGTTCATATCACCTGGGGGAAATTCCGGGTTTCCTCTCAGTGAGGTTATTGGTCCTGGTCGTGAGGATAGGTTGTGGTGTTTCATTGCTGTGTCAAATGCTAGTAATGATGGGTGAATGAGTGGGTGGTTTTTGACTGGTAGGGGCCAGTGTTTTGGAGAAAGCCATGGAAGGAGGTACAAGGGCTTGGTCAAGAAGGAGTTTTCCAGGTTGACCCAGCATTTCGCCTGTTTGTGGGATTTCCAATCAATCACTCTGGTGAGATGACAGGCTATGTAGTATTTATAAATATCTGGTAAGGCGATCCCTCCCTTATTTTTGGGATTGGTTAGGTGTGTATATTTAATTCGCGGGGGACCGCCCTTCCAGATAAATGCTGAGCAGGCTGTTTTGTACAATGCGAAAAATGCAGGAGGTAAGTGGATAGGGATAGTCTGCATGAGGTATAGGAGACGGGGGAGAATTATAATTTTTATTAATGCAGAGCGTCCGAACCAAGAGACATTAAGGTTGGCCCAGTCTTTTAAATCTGTTTGAATTTTGGTCAGGGACTGTAAAAAGTTCTGTTTATATAGGTCTGTTAGGTTTCTAGTGATCTGGATGCCAAGGTACGTTATGGCTTCCTTTTTCCATTGAAAGGGGAAAGTGTCTTTGCAGTGGGCTGCTTCTTGTGGGGGAAGGGATATGTTCAGTGCGTGGGACTTGGAGAAATTAATCTTGAGGTTGGAGAGTACACCAAAATGATTAATATCGTGGAGGAGGTTTTGTAGGGACGTTCGTAGCGCTTGTAGTGACAATAAGATGTCGTCCATGAACGCTCCTACCTTGTATTCTTTATTTTTAATAGTAATCCCGCGGATATCGACGTTAGCCCTTAGTCTGTTCAATAGTGGTTCCAACGTGAGGACAAAGATTAGGGGGGAAAATGGGCAGCCTTGACGTGTTCCATTGTTAATTGGGAAGGCGTTCGACAGGAGGCCATTTGCTTTGACCTTTGCTGAAGGGTTGGCATAAAGTGCTTTGATGTGTGCGAACATGCGAGGTAGAAGACCAATGCCCTTCAATACTGCTTGCATATAGTCCCAGGCCACCCTGTCGAATGCCTTTTCTGCGTCAAGGGACAGTAGGAAACCATTGGTCTCCGTTGAAGTAAGCCAGTGATGGACATTTAGGGTGAGAATGGTGTTGTCCCTGGCCTCCCTGCCAGGGATGAAACCTACTTGGTCAGCAGATATAAGGTTAGTGATGAGGGGTAATAAACTATTTGCGATAATTTTGGCGTATAATTTGATATCTACATTAAGTAGGGAAATGGGTCTATAATTGGATACCTGGGAGGGGTCTTTGTCTGGCTTAGGTATGACCGCAATGTGTGCTTCTAGCATGTTTCCTAGTGAAGCGGATGGGTTTGACAAGTAGTTAAAAGTTGCTAACATTCTGGGTGAGAGTATTTCTGAGAAGGTTTTATAGTATATTAGTGAAAGACCGTCAGGGCCAGGGCTTTTCCCTGCTTTCATTTGTTTCATTGCATGGTTAAGCTCTTCGCTGGACAGTGGTGATCTAAGGCTTCAGCTTGTTGGGAGGTGATCGGTTTAGGACAATATTGGGACAGGAAGTTTTTCATCTGGGATGTGCGGTTCAGAGCATTGGGCGAATTCGGTGTGGCTTGCGGTAAATTATATAGACCAGAGTAGAATTTCTCAAAATGTGAGGCTATGTCTTCGTTTTTGGATAGTAGGGTGCCCTGGTCGGTGCGTATATGATGTATTATGGATGAAGTTTTGGCTGCTTGTATAGTGCGTGCTAACAACCTCCCGCTTTTGTTGCCATGTTCATAGAACACTTTCTGTTTAAAAATGTACCTCCTTCTAGTGCGTTTCCCTAGTTCGTCCCTCAGTGTGGAGCGTGCAAACAGAAGGTCTTGTAGAGTGGTTTGGGAGGTTGAAAGTTTGTGAGCTGTCTCAAGTCGATTAATTGTTTTAATGAGGGACGTGCTAGAACATCTGTTCTAGTACAATTGTTTTAATGAGGGACGTACTAGAACATCTGTTCTAGTACAAAGAAAACAAAGAAAAGTGGCACTTATAAACCAACAGATTGAAGAAAGTAAGCTTATTCTTGATGGCTACAAAGAATCAGCTTCTTTTGCCACCCTTACTAGACAATTAAATAAAGTGTTAGAACAGAAGGATATAGAAATAAAGCAAAGAAAAAAGAGGAAATACATGAGAGACACAAACGATTACAAGCTACTACAGGCTTATAAATGGCAACTTAATTTAAAAAGATGGATCATCAGGATCAATAACGTCATCCCCAGTAAGGGAAGTCAGAATTAGATCCCCATGCAGGGACTATGAACAGAGATCACCTGACCACTATAGAGAGGTGGCACCACCACAAAGACCCTATAGAGAGGAACAAAATGTACCCAGGACGCCAAAACCGTGGTGGAAAAACAAAAATAATAACACAAAACCATGGACAAAATCACCAAAAAAAACAAACTGGAAAAATGGAGGAAACAGGAACCAAAAACCATATAATCAACAAAATACACACTATGGGAGAAATGAAAACCAAGGATATACGGATCAAGGCTACCAGGACAACCATGAAAGAAGAGATAATAGAGATTACTACCAACCACCACAATACTATCAGGACCAGTACCGCAAAGACAATAGAGGTAGCCCAAATCATCCATATAATAGATATGAAGTTTTAAGCGACCATAAGGATGGAGATAATAGGTCTTTTTTAGACCAGCGCAGGAGGGACAAAACGCCCCCACGCAACAGAACGCCACCCCGGAACAACAGATCCCCACCACGCATCGCAAGAAGCCCAAAACAACGAGAGGAAATAGAGGAGGACGGAAAGTCCAAAAGAAAAAGAACGTAATTGGAGAAGGGATTTACTATTTAAGTGGAGTTGAATTAACAAAAATGGAACTTGCAACATTGGATAAAGGGCTAAAATATGCCCCAAGGCGGAACTTAAGTAAGTTTGACACTTATGTTGATATTCAGAAATATACCAGTAAATTGAACATCAAAAAGTATATGTTGAACAAACCCCCTAACACAACAACTAACAGAGCGGATATTTCAGGAAAAATAGAACATTCATCATTAAGAAATAGATCACTATTTAATCCCCAACTATCCAACAGTGAACACATACATGTTTTTAACAAAATGGTCACACAGGACATTGAAAAACTAAAAGTCAAAAAGGTACAAAACTCACAGCAAATAAAGAATGGAATAAAGGAGTTGGAAGAAAATAAAAAAATACCGTATTTATCGGCGTATAACACGCACCGGCGTATAACACGCACCCCAAGTTTAGGAGGGCATTTTAAGGAAAAAAAGTTTTAGGAGGGAAGTTTAGGGAAAAAAAAAACGAACATTTAAGCGTCATTTGCAGCTTGCCCAGCGTCATTTGCAGCTTGCCCAGCGTCATTGCAGCCTTGCCCAGCATCATTGCAGCCTTGCCCAGCGTCGGTGTCTCTTCTTGGGCCGCTCCACGTCTTCTCGTCCTTCTCGTCCGGCATCTTCTTCCGTCGGCGTCGGTGTCAGTGTCTCTTCTTGGGCCGCTCCGCGCAATGGGAGGCTCCCGCTGTGTGAGGCTCCGCTCCGTCTGACAGGTCTTTTATAAAGGAGGGCACCTGGTGACCCCGCCCCCTCTGACATCATGGGGAAAGCCATAGGGAATTCCCCATGACGTCCCCGTGCGTCAGAGGGGGTGGGGTCACCAGGTGCCCTCCATTATAAAAGACCTGTCAGACGGAGCGGAGCCTCACACAGCGGGAGCCTCCCATTGCGCGGAGCGGCCCAAGAAGAGACACTGACACCGACGCCGACGGAAGAAGATGCCGGACGAGAAGGAGAGAAGACCAGCGCAAGAAGAAGCGGATCGGAGGAAGAAGAAGATGGAAGAAGATGGAAGAAGATGACGGAAGGAGAAGATGAAGAAACTGAAGGATGAAGAAAGAAGAAAGAAGATTTTAATAAAGGAATTGTCAAAGACCGTCTCCTGTCATTTTTAAAATTTTTGACACTTTTTTGGTGAAATGGTAGGGGTACTTTTGTACCCCCTTACCATTTCACACAGGGGGGGGGGGCGGGATCTGGGGGTCCCCTTGTTAAAGGGGGCTTCCAGATTCCGATAAGCCCCCCGCCCGCAGACCCCCACAACCAATGGCCAGGGTTGTGGGGAAGAGGCCCTTGTCCTCATCAACATGGGGACAAGGTGCTTTGGGGGTCTTAGACACCCAAAGCATCCTCCCAATGTTGAGGGCATGTGGCCTGGTACGGTTCAGGCGGGAGGGGGGCCACTCTCGTCCCCCCCTCTTTTCCTGCGGCCTGCCAGGTTGCGTGCTCGGATAAGGGTCTGGTATGGATTTTGAGGGGGACCCCACGCCATTTTTTTGGGCTAGGGTTCCCCTTAAAATCCATCCCAGACCTCAAGGGTCTGGTATGGATTTTGAGGGGGACCCTACGCCATTTTTTTTTTTTTTGGCTGGGGTTCCCCTTAATATCCATCCCAGACCTGAAGGGCCTGGTTATTGAATTTGGGGGGACCCCCACGCTTTTTTTTTTTGTTTTTTATTAATGAATGACAGTTCTCTGTGTTACAGGAGCCATCAATTCATTAGCCGCGAGTGCTTTTAAATAGCTTTTTTCCTGCAAAAATTACACTTTTTTGCAGGGAAAGTTCTAAGCACAGGAAACCTGCCCCCCTTCACAGGCCACCTATAGACACCCCCCAGATGTGATACTGCAATGCTGTTCTAACAGCACGCACACACAAATCCCCAGAAATATAGCATATCTTGTCAGCAGTCAGCAACACACTGACACGCTGACACTGTGACTGAAACATAATATGCGAGGCCGCCGATGGGCAATGGACGAATGGAGTAGTTTAATATCCAAACAAAAAAGATTCATTCTCAGATGCCTAGCATATGGCATTCAACATAACTACTTCTGGTTTAACAAAGAGTTTTACAGGCAATTAAATGGTATTGGAATGGGGGCCAAATACGCACCGAGCGTAGCAAATATTTTTATGTCACTCTGGGAGGAAGAATCCCTATATTCCAACCCCCCTCCTGAACTGATTTTATTCAAACGGTATATTGATGACTGCATTATTATATGGAGAGGGGACAGAAAAAGCCTGGAGGAATTTTTTGAGGTACTAAATAATAATCAAAAGAACATAATATTGACTTTTGATATCAGTGATAAAAACATAAAATTCCTGGATTTGGACATTACATTGGAAAAAAATGGTTTTAGTACACAGACCTTTTTTAAACCGGTTGAACGCAATAGCTATATACCCACAGATAGCTGCCATTATAGCCCATGGTTAATTAACCACTTCAGCCCCGGACCATTTGGCAGCCAAAGGACCAGAGGTCTTTTTTCAATTTCGCACTGCACTACTTTAACTGGTAATTGCGCGGTCATGCAATTTTGTAACCAAACGAAATTTGCGTCCTTTTCTTCCCACAAATAGAGCTTTCTTTTGATGGTATTTGATTGCCTCTGTGATTTTTATTTTTTGCGATATAAACGGAAAAAGAGCGAAAATTTTGAAAAAAAAAGAGATTTTCTACTTTTTGTTATAAAAAAAATCTAATAAACTCAATTTTAGTCAAACATTTGGGCCAAAATGTATTCAGCCACATGTCTTTAGTAAAAAAAAATGCCAATAAGCGTATATTTATTGGTTTGCGCAAAAGTTATAGCGTCTACAAACTAGAGTACATTTTCTGGAATTTACACCGCTTTTAATTTATGACTGCCTATTTCATTTCTTGAGGTGCTAAAATGGCAGAGAAGTACAAAACCCCCCCAAATGACCCCATTTTGGAAAGTAGACACCCAAGCTATTTGCTGAGAGGCATGTTGAGCCCATTGAATATTTTTTTTTTTAGTCCCAAGTGATTGAATAAAGACAAAAATAAAAAAGATTTTTTTTTTTTTCAAAAAGTTGTCACTAAATGATATATTGCTCACACATGCCATAGTTATATGTGGAATTGCACCCCAAAATACATTTTGCTGCTTCTCCTGAGTATGGGGATACCACATGTGTGGGACTTTTTGGGAGCCTAGCCGCGTACGGGGCCCCGAAACCCAAGCACCGCCTTCAGGATTTCTAAGGGTGCAAATTTTTGATTTCACTCCTCACTACCTATCACCGTTTCGAAGGCCATAAAATGCCAAAATAGCACAAAACCCCCCCAAATGACCCCATTTTGGAAAGTAGACACCCCAAGCTATTTGTTGAGAGGCATGGTGAGTATTTTACAGCTCTCATTTGTTTTTGAAAATGAAGAAAGTAAAGAAAAAAAATTTTTTTTTTCTTTTTTTCAATTTTCAAAACTTTGTGACAAAAAGCGAGATCTGCAAAATACTCACCATACCTCTCAGCAAATAGCTTGGGTGTCTACTTTCCAAAATGGGGTCATTTTGGGGGGTTTTATGCCATCTGGGCATTCCATGGCCTCCGAAACTGTGATTGGCAGTGAGAAGTGAAATAAAAAAATTACACCCTTAGAAAGCCTGAAGGCGGTGATTGGTTTTTGGGGTTCCGTACGCAGCTAGGCTCCCAAAAAGTCCCACACATGTGGTATCCCCGTACTCAGGAGAAGCAACAGAATGTATTTTGGGGTGTATTTCCACATATGCCCATGACATGTTTGAGCAATATATCATTTAGTGACAACTTTTTGTAAAAAAAATATATATATTTTTTTTTTTTCATTATTCAATCTCTTGGGACAAAAAAAAAAAATATTTAATGGGCTCAACATTGCTCTCATCAAATAGCTTGGGGTGTCTACTTTCCAAAATGGGGTCATTTGGGGGGGTTTGAACTGTCCTGGCATTTTATGCACAACATTTAGAAGCCTATGTCACACGTCACCCACTCTTCTAACCACTTGTAGACAAAGCCCTTTCTAACACTTTTTGTTTACATGAAAACATATTTTTTTTTTGCAAGAAAATTACGTTGAACCCCCAAACACTATATATAATGTTAAAGCAAAGGCCCTACAGATTAAAATGGTGGGTGTTGCATTTTTTTTTTCCACACAGTATTTGCGCAGCGATTTTTCAAACGCATTTTTTGTGGAAAAAATACACTTTTTTTTATTTTAATGCACTAAAACACACTATATTGCTCAAATTTTTGATGAAATAAAAAATATGATCTTAGGCCGAGTACATGGATACCAAACACGACATGCTTTAAAATTGCGCACAAACACGCAGTGGCGACAAACTACATACATTTTTAAAAGCCTTTAAAAGCCTTTACATGATACCACATTAGATTCACGGAGGAGGTCTACTGCTAAAATTACTGCCCTCGATCTGACCTTCGCGGTGATACCTCACATGCATGGTGCAATTGCTGTTTACATATGACGCCAGACCAACGCTTGTGTACGCCTTTGCGCAAGAGAAGGGGGGGCAGGGGTGCTTTTTTTTTTTTTTTTTTGGTTTTTTTTTTATTTATTTAGCTTTTTTATTTTATTTTTAAACTGTTCCTTCCATTTTTTTTCTTTGTTATGATTTTTATTGTTATCTCAGGGAATGTAAATATCCCCTATGATAGCAATAGGCAGTGACAGGTACTCTTTTTTTGAAAAAATTGGGGTCTATTAGACCCTAGATCTTTCCTCTGCCCTCAAAGCATCTGACCACACCAAGATTGGTGTGATAAAATGCTTTCCCAATTTCCCAATGGCGCGGTTTATATCCGGGAGGGGGGACATTCCCTCCCACTGCTTGTAAAAGCAGTCTAGAGGCTAATTACCCGCTAGAATTGCTTTTACATGAAAGCCGATCACTGGCTGAAAAGAATGATACCAAGATGATACCTAAACCTGCAGGCATCATTCTGGTATAACCATTCAAAGTCCAGCAACATACTGGACATATATTGTAATCTTTTTTTTTTTTCATGCAGCCTCTTGGCTGAACGAAAAAAAGAGATTGATTGGTGGGTATGCCCACCATTAGAATACCTCCCTTCATCCACCCACTTCTAATGATGGGCATACATGCACCATTTATATATGCCGATGCATGGGGGCATCCTCCCGCAAAAGTTATGCCGTGTACACACGGTCGGAATTTCGACCGTATGTACGTGGCATTAGGAGCCAATCGCTCCTCCCCCCCCCTGCTGCCCCCATGCTTCGGCATATATGCTCTTTTTTTTAACTGTGGTGGTGAAATCACCTCCTACAGCGTTGGAGTCGCGGCTTTATGTATCGTGGGAGCAAACGCTGTTGCTGTCAAGATAAATAAATCCGCGTTGCAACTGAATGGCGCACCTGAAAACAAAAAAATGCTTAACACTAAAACACAGTAAACAAAATTACATACCTGAAAAGCAAGCATGATAAAACATGATAAAACATAATAAAACATTGCAGAATAGAATGGAGTAAAAAAAGAGCAACAATAGAGAGAGAATAGAGTGAGAGAGAGAACAATAAAACGACAACTATTTTTATTTTTTTGAGATTCACAGGTAAAAAAGCTCCTGACTGAAGCGACTGAATCAAAACGCTACCACAAAAAAAATGTTAGCGATCGCAGGGATCAGGCCTGACTCTGCGAACGCTGCAGTTATGTGTGCTTAGTGTTTTGTAAGTGACAGTGATCGATCGATACTGCACTTGGGTGGGCTGGGCTGGGCGGAGGGGGAAAACGCAGGTGCTAGCAGGTATCTGGGCTGATCCCGCTAACAATGCGTTTTTTTTTTTTGGAACCCTAAACTGCTGGGACGCTAGTATAGATCTGATCAGATCAGATATTGATCTGTTCAGATACTGTACCACTAAGGGAGGTGTATGCTTTGCGCGTGGGTGTTTGCGGTACTGGCACTAACCTGGGGCGACGCAGACCTTATTTGACCCTAAAACCTAATTGATATCACCCGCCGGGCGATCAGGGGGTTAAACCGTTATTGGGTAATAAATGGCGGGTGCCCTGACAGTATAAAAAATAAAGCTAACTAACCAGCGTCACCCGTAACAGTAATACAAAAAAAAAACTGGTTACCTAGCGACACTAATGCAGCGATCAGAAAAACGATCGCTTAGTGACACTGGCAAAAGGGGGTGAAAGGGTTAACTAGGGGCAATCAGGGGGTTAAAACCTTTATTAGGTAATATATGGGGGTACCTGACGCTATATAAAAACCTGACGGGGAACCTAAATAACGAAATAACTAACTGGCTAACCAGCGTCACCAGTGACAGTTATACAGTGATCACTGGTGAAAGGGTTAACTCTAGGGGCAATCAGGGGTTAAAACCTTTATTTAGGTTGTAATATGGGGGTACCTGACCTATAAACCTATTTATGAACCTATATAAACATGGCGGTTACCTAAAAAAAAAAAAAATGGTTACCTAGCGACACTAATGCAGCGATCAGAAAAACGATCGCTTAGTGACACTGGCAAAAGGGGTGAAAGGGTTAACTAGGGGCAATCAGGGGGTTAAAACCTTTATTAGGTAATATATGGGGGTACCTGACGCTATATAAAAACCTGACGGGGAACCTAAATAACGAAATAACTAACTGGCTAACCAGCGTCACCAGTGACAGTTATACAGTGATCACTGGTGAAAGGGTTAACTCTAGGGGCAATCAAGGGGTTAAAACCTTTATTTAGGTTGTAATATGGGGGTACCTGACCTATAAACCTATTTATGAACCTATATAAACATGGCGGTTACCTAAAAAAAAAAAATGGTTACCTAGCGACAGCAGTGACACTAATACAGCGATCAGAAAAACGATCGCTTAGTGACACTGGCAAAAGGGGGTGAAAGGGTTACCTGGGGGGCAATCAAGGGGTTAAACCTTTATTAGGGGGGGGTAGGGGGCTACCTTGGACCTAAAACTAACTGCACTGACAGTTATTACAGTCACACTGACACTAAATGCAGTGATCAGTAAAAAAATGATCACTGCAATTAGTGACACTGTGACTGGGGGGAGGAGGGGGTGATCTGGGGGGTGATCTGGGGTGACAGGGGGGTGTTTTGTGTGCCTATGTGTACTGGTGTCAGTGTACTGTTGGTGCACTAACCTTTAGACGTTCACAGCTCGGCGTTCCGGTCACATAGACCGGCGCACCGAGCGTGACATCACTTCCTCTGCCTGTGATTCTGCCTGTACGTGCCATCTGCCGACGTATATATACAGGGGGCGGTCGGCAAGTGGTTAACATACCTAAAGGTCAATTAATCAGAATCCGAAGAAATTGCAGTGACGATAATGGATATTTACAACAAGCAAGTGTGATTGGAGACAAATTTATAGAAAAAGGGTACAGTGGGGACTTCATCGAACAAAAAATACAAGAGGTACTACAAATACCTAGGAAAGAACTCATACTGGACAAAAAACAAAACAATGAGAAATTTATGGAGGTGCCTTTAATTTTTAACTTTAATATACAACACAAAAAAATCGAGAGCATCATCAAAAAACACTGGTCATTACTACAGGCAGATAACTGAAGGAAATATTGCCAAAAAACCCACGATTCATCTATCGAAAAGCCCCGACACTAAGAGACTTATTAGTGAAAAATGTACCTGATCCCCCTAAAACTAATCAAATGATGTCCTTTCAAGGAAAGGGTTTCTTCCCATGTAAGCAATGTTATGCATGCAGACACACTAAACAAAAGGGAATTAAGGGGAACAAATTCATATCTACAGCTACCAAGAAAGAATATGAAATAAAAGATTTCATCTCATGCAGAACGGAAGGGGTGGTTTACATGTTGGAGTGCTCTTGCTCATTACAGTATGTTGGCAGAACGAAAAGACCCCTATGGAAGTGCCTACGTGAACACTTGCAAAACATTAAATCAGGTTTCCCTAAGCATAGTGTGTCTAGGCACTTTGCGCAATTCCATAGGAAAAATCCATGTGACTTGAAGTTCTGGGCCATCGATAAGTATAAGCCAAATTGGAGAGGCAGTCACAAGATTGGAGAACTAAGCAAGAGTGAATCCAGGTGGATCTACGAAATCAATAGTTTTTCACCAGCAGGGTTAAACATTGATTTTGATCTTAACTGTTTTATATCCGATTTTTAAATATATATTTTAATATATATTTTAAACATGTTTTTCAACTTCATTCTAACATGTTCTCTCAAAATTTTTAACAATATTTTTACCATACTTCATTTTAACATGTTCTCCCAACTTCATTTTATCATGCTCTCCCAACTTCGGTGTTTTAACATGTTTTTCCTCCGCTTCGTTTTAACATGTTCTCTTTTAACATGTTCCCTCGTTTTAACATGGTTCCTCATATCCAGATGCATTTTTTCGTCCTTTTCAAACATGTTTTTTCCCTTTGATCCCTTTGATCATATGGTTTTCTGGTCCTGATAATAAATTGTAATAAGATTCTACAGTCCCATATGGTGCCATCTCCATGGTTACAACAAGGGTCTCCGCAGTTAGTCACCATAGCACTGCGACTGTTTAGTTCCTCCCATTAATATATCTTTACCGATATTGTAGTATTTATTCTCTCTTTCAGTAGATTTTATTTTTATTTTTTTATTTTTTTTATACATATTACATATAATATTTTTTTATATTTTTTCCACCCATTTTTATTTTTATTTTTATTTTATTTATTTTTTATTAATAGCAATATTAATGTTTTTATCCTATGGTCCCGAGCGTTACATCCCTGATTAAATATGGTGTGTTTTCAAACCGCCCCCCCCCCCCCTTTTTTTAATATGTCCAAAGGCTTTATGACTTTAATTTTTTTTTCCGTTCCTTACTTTCCATTTAATTACCGGCATTTAAATAGCGCTCCAAAATGTAACAGTGAAGTGTTACAGCGGCTAAGGAGTTAAATGCACATCCACATAGGTACCAGGTGTGGCGGATAAAGGTAAATGGAATGATGATGCAAACACAAACACAATTTGAAGTCACCAAGACAACCCAGCTGTTATTATGTTGCTATAAATACTCCACGCTGGTCACTAGGTCAGTATCCCTTGAAAAAGTCATGTGACCTGTGATGCAATGCGTCGGGAGGAGGAGGAGCTTAGGTGACGCCGTGTGATACACGAGCTCAGCAAAGGAGGAGAAGGGCTGACAGCCCAGGAGCGAAAGCCTGACCATTGACACTTTTTATCTGCACTATATCCACCTGGTACACGTGAGTGCATACAACTTGAGGCATCTCATGGGGAGTCTATATTTAGCAATATTGCGCAATGGTTTTTGTTTGTTTTTTCTCTTTTTCATGTTAAAACCAGCATGAGCATCAGGAAGATTTCAAAGAATCACCTATAATTGTACCGGCAACATTAAGGGAAGTTTTTGTTTCTTTCTTCCTATATATTTATAAATACCATTACCGAAGTGGCAACATTTTATATTTATATTTTCCAAAATAGCAGTCTTTTTTTTGCTTTTTGTTTCTCTAAACAGTGGGAATTTAAACCAGCTGTCTTAATTGTTATATCAGTAATGCACCACTGCACTTTTAAAACACCAATCGCCTGGTGTATATGTTTATCTGGTTATCGTAGCAAACAGATTGCATACAATAGGATTGTATGGTGTATGGCACCAACCTTGCAATTAGAGTAATCGCCTGGTGTATCTGCATATTGTTGCAATTAGATTGTATTCAACACTAATTGTCTGGTACCAATCTTGTAATCAGAGCACCTGTTGCTACGCCAGAGTTCCTTCACTCTTTCTAACACAGGACACAATTGGCAATCAAGATGATTGGGATCACTGAATTGTCCAACTTTTTTTCATTTTACCAACACAACAAATACTTTCACCTATTAAATAAGATTTTATATGCACGTTTGTCATTTCTTTTATAATAAGGATCACATACTCACATATTAATTTATATACAAGGATAGTATATTTTATTTCACACACCTCCAGCACTATATATATATATATGGAGTGTATATATATATATATATTTATTTTATTTTATTTATTTATTTATTTATTTTTTTCACTTGTGCACTATTGACCACAATTGACATTGTGGCAATAATTATTTTTAAAGATCTATGCTCACATAATTAAGGTTGAATTGTGCACCATTTATACACTATTTGTATATCTTTCACCTATTTTCAAGCGTGGGAACACTTTTAGTTTTCAATAATTTTTATTAGTTTTTTCACAAAGTACAAAGTAAAGTACAACTTTCGTATTAACAATAACAATTTTCGTCTACGTTTTCTCCTTCACCCCCTCCTCTCTTAGCTGGCCACATGGTGATTATCTAGTATTCAATCTTTGTATATAACAGCCTCTCTAGATATCCTCTGGTGGGTGTCCTAGGGTTTACAGAAAATTTTTGCTCAGCATAGTAACATTGCATAGGCTTAGACCGTGCTAGAGGAGTTATAGGTAACAAAAAATATATATAGTCTCTTTATATAAAATATTAGGATCTTGGACCCAAAAAAGTGCAAACAATTATCCTAGTTAGTCTAGGTAGGAGTCGAGAAGAGTCAAGGTAAAGGAGAGAAGAAGGAGATTCAAGTTCTAGGAGTAAAATAGAGGAGAGGGGAGAGAAGAAGGGGAGGTGGGAAGGAAAAAGGGAGGGGGGGGGGAGGGCTCCACGCCGCCAGTGTAGTTAGGACGCTTCCTCATTCGGAAGGGTCTTAGGATCGTTTGTCAGGTATCTGATCCAGGGGTCCCATATTTTATGGAAAACATTCATTTTGTCTTTTATCAACGCAGTCAATCTTTCATTTACCATAATCCATGACAATTTACGTTTGAATTGGTCCAGTGGTAGGCTTGCAGATTTCCAATTTCTCGCTATAGTGATTCTGGCTGAAATAAATATAAAGGTAAGGAGCCTCCCATTATATCGGGGGACCCCAGATACTGTGTCTCCCATTAATGCGTTCCTAGCTACTTTTGGGAGGTTTTGCTGGGTGAGGGTGTACACAAAATTGTAGACCCTTATCCAGAATCTCCTAACCTTGGGACACGTCCACCAAATGTGGTAGGCTGTCCCCAGCTGTCCGCAGCCCCTGAAACAGTTCGGGGAGGCTCCTGGAACAAAAGTGGCCAATCTGGTCGGTACCATATACCACCTTAGCAGAACTTTGTAATTGGCTTCTATAATTGAGGTGTTAATAAGAGAGCGAGAAGCCTTGATTGATAACGATTGCCATTCATCTAACTCCAGTGTCTCCTGGATGTCCTGTTCCCACATAGTCATATGGTTTAACTTTGCCGTGAATTCTGTCAGCATCATGTATATGGCTGATATGTGTCCCCTCAGCTTATCAAATTGTTTGCACAGGCTTTCCATGGGAGTCACCGATGATAGTTCTCCCCTTTTTGCTAGGGAGTGTAGGTAGTGCTGTATTTGGGTTAATCTATATTTTTCCGTCTGTGGCATCTGGTGTTTATCAATCAACGTTCTTTCTGTCATTATACCTCTATGATCACAAAATTCAGCAATCCTGATCAATCCCTTGTTGGTCCACCACTCAAAGGAAGAGGGTGAAAAGAGGCCCGGGGTGAACTCCCTATTCCCCAGAAGGGGTGCCAGCGGATTATGGGGGATCTGAATTTATGTGTTCTCGTGAGCCTATCCCATATTTCCAGGGAAAATGAGAGGGTGGGGCATAATATTAGTGGTCTTTCCTTCATTGTTAGCCACATTAGATGTGAGACCGGGGTGGGGTGGCATGAGTAAGATTCCATGGTCATCCAACTTGTTTGGGGTGCATGAGAATGAAATCTCACTAGTTGGGCTATTTGGGCTGCATTAAAATATTTCTGTAGGTCCGGTAGACCTAACCCGCCTTTTAACTTTGGAGTATACATTGTCTTCTTGTTCACCCTAGGCCTCTTATCCCCCCATATAAATTGTGCGATTTTTTTCTGAAATGAGAGTAAGTCAGTACGGTTTAAAGATATTGGTAATGTACGAAATAGATACAGCAGCCTCGGTAACACGTTCATTTTTATAGAGTGTAGTCTGCCAAACCACGATGGGGGGTGTATCTGCCATCTCGCTAGGTCTTCTGCTAGTTTTTTATATAGGGGCGGGTAGTTATGTCTATAAAGTGTTTGTATAGAGGGTGTCAGCTGGATTCCCAAATATGGGAGAGCTTCTTGTTCCCATTTAAATTGGTGAGATTGTTCGATTGTTTTCTGGACCTGGTTCGGTAGGGAAAGGTTCAGTGCTCTTGATTTACTATGATTTATTTGGAGTCCTGAGATCTGTGAGAATGGTTGCAGTACGGCGTATAGGTTGGTGAGGGAAGTAATCGGGGATGATAGTGTTAGTAGTAGATCATCTGCGAAGAGCAGACATTTATGTTCCCTGTCTCCTCCCATTATACCTCTGATGTCAGGATTAGAGCGAATTTTTATGGCTAGGGGCTCTATGGCGAGCGCAAAAAGTAGTGGGGAGAGTGGGCAACCTTGTCTTGTTCCTCGTCTGATGTCCAGGGGTTGTGACATGTAACCCCTGACCATCAGTGAAGCTGCTGGAGTATTATACAATTTTTGGAGGAGTGTCAGAAAGCTCTCTCCGAACCCGAATCGCCCTAGTACCACTAGTAAATAGTCCCATGATAGGGAATCGAAAGCCTTTTGGATGTCCAAGGACAGCAGCATACCCTGTCTGCTCCCCCTGGTGTCCCAATCTGCTTGGATGGCCGTGATGAGGTTGATCACCCTGCAAGTCTGGTCTGAGGCCTGACGGTTAGGAATAAAGCCTGCCTGGTCCGGGTGGATGTAGCGGCATAAAAAGGAGTTCATTCTGAATGCTAATACTTTAGTCATTACCTTTAGGTCCGTATTGATCAAGGAGATTGGGCGGTAGTTAGCGCAATCTCCGTGATCTTTCCCTGGTTTCGGCAATACGTGTATGTATGCTAAGTTTTCGTTAGGAGGGATCATGCCTTCACGCCTAAGATCATTAAAATATGAGCACAAGTGAGGGACATGTATCTCCTGGTATTTTTTGTAGTAGTGACCTGGGAACCCATCAGGTCCCGGGGCTTTAGAAGGGTGCTTTTATAGCCATCTTAACCTCCGCTTCTGTGAATTCCTTGTCCATCAATTCTGCATGATCTCGTGTAAGTTGGGGGAATTGTATACCCCGAAAGAAACTTGTTATCTGGCTCGGTGAGATTTTAGTTTGTGCAGCATATAAATTGGAATAGAACCTATGAAATTCTTGAAGGATCAGTTCGGGGCTTTGCGTGAGGTGGCCATTTAGTAGCCTCAGCTTAGGTAAGGTCGGTGTATAGGTTCTAGGTACCAGTTTCCTGGCCAGTAACGTGGTTGGCTTATCTCCCATAGTGTAGTATTTGTGTTTCGACCAGGAGATATATTTCTCCGCTTTAGTGGTCAGGCATAAATTCAGTTCCAACCTTATTTCATCTATTTTTTGTCTATTGTCTACCTGTGGGTTGGTATGTTGTTCTTTTATGATTTCTTCAAGCTTTAGTTCTAGTTGTTTAATATTTTATTCCCGGTTCCTTTTTGCTCTAGCTGCTATTTGTATCAATTTCCCCCTTATAGCCGCCTTGTGCGCTGCCCAGTTTATTGCCGGTGATGTGTCGGAAGCTTTATTCGTCTTAAAATATGCCTGCAGCTCTTTCTCTACTTCACTAAATATTACGGGGTCATTTAATAAACTTATGTTCAACCTCCATGGGGAGGGGCGTGGTTTGGACCACAGCCCTGTTGTAGCTATCTTAATAGGGGAATGGTCGGACCAAGGCGTATTCAATATTTTGGCTGAGGTTATATTGGGTATTAGAGGTGACTGTACTAGAATGTGGTCAATTCGGGAGTACGTGCGGTGGACCTGAGAGTAATGCGTGTAGTCTCTGGCTGTAGGGTTCTTCTCCCTCCAGACATCTATCAGGTCATGGAGATGGAGGAGACGTGCAATTTTGTTGCTGCTGAGTGGTGGTTTTTTAAGGAATATCTTAGAGGGATTTGATTTATCCATTATCCTATCAAGTGGTACGTTGCTGTCCCCCCCCATAATTATTCGTCCCTGTGCCCTAGGCATCAGTGTCTGCAGCATCTTACTAAAAAATTCTGTCTGACCCGAATTGGGTGCATAGTATGAGATAAATGTCACTATTTGTTCATGTAGGCGACCCACTGCCATGATATATCTGCCAGCTTTGTCTTTGAGGATAGTGTCAGGGGTGAATGGGGTTCGTTTTGAGAAACAGATAGCAACACCTCCTTTTTTATCCGAACCTGACGCTAAGTAGAATTGTTGATATCTATCTATTTAAGTATCTTGGGGCCGATGTTTTAGTTAAATGGGTTTCCTGCAGTAGGACCACGTCAGCTCGTTGGGTATGGTAGTATTGGAAAGCTTTGGTTCTTTTAGTTGGGGAATTAAAACCGTGTACATTGTGTGTGATTATGGAATAGTCTGACAGATAGTGTTTAGCCATCGTGGAAAGGCAGAGCACTCTTACCTTGCACCTTGATGTTAGGCCTTGGGTCTTTTGTTACCGTTGACCTCCTATTCGTATTGGACCAGGACCAGAGCACAGGATTGGCGTGTGGAGCCCTCGGTGGGATGTGGAAGGGGAGGGGAAGGGAGGAAACAGAAGCAAAGATTAGATCGACATTAGAGATAAAAACATTTGGCCTATGGCCCAAAGGTGCATATGTAATGTACATAATTTCCTTAGTAACGTATCGGGGTTTAACCCCTAACAGGCATAGTGCCTGATTTAAGTAGTGCAAGAGAATCCCCCTCATCAGAGAAGGACTGTCTCACAGATGGGTGGCATGGATAACCACCCCGACCCATTTAAATTTTTCCGTCATCTGGCAGCTTGTAACATAGTAGCGTGTATAACTATAACTATAACTACAACCATAACTATAATTAAGCCCGGTGTGGGTCAGCCCCCCCCAATTCCGGGCCTGCGACTCTGGGGCGGGCGGGCGCCAACAGGCAAATCCCGCCCCAGAGTCGCAGGCCCGACGCCCCTCAGGGGCTCTCTTTTGGGGATCACGGTGTCCGGCTTCCCCCCCACCACCCACTAACTTCAAAATTTAGCTAGCCCGGGGGAATCTTCCCGTCGCTAGCTGCTCAAAAAAAAAAAAAAGAGAGAAAAAAAAAAGAGGTAATAGCAATAAAAAATATAAATAAAACTAGACAAAATAAAAAATAGACCGCAGTTTGTGCCGTCTAAAACTTAGAGTCTTCTCAGCAGAGGTAGGGAATGTCTTTCTCCCCTTGGGGGTGAATATCCCCCAATTGCGCGTGGAGAGTCAAGAAAAACAAGAAAAAAATCTTTTCCAACCAAATGTTCTTGTATCTTCCTTCAGGTCGCTTGCGGGGCCCTTCCTTGTCTTGTATTTCTCTTTTCCTGCCACAACGGGGAAAGGGAACGATTTTCTTGGCGTGGGGAAGGGGAGTTGTCCCGGTTTTGAGAGATGATTCCTAAGTGTAGCAATAGGTCTTCTCCATCTTGGAATGTTGCGAAAGAGTATGATTTGCCTTTGAAAGTAAATGACAATCGAAACGGAAATGACCATCTGTACTTTATCTGCTTGTGCATGAGCTGTTGGAGTAATGGCTTCAAGTTCCTGCGTTTTTGAACCGTCGAGGGGGCCAGATCTGTAAATAGCTGAATGGGTGCTCCCAGCAAAGTAAGATCCTGTCTGTTGCGCGCTGCAAACATCAGCTTTTCTTTAATACGGTAGTAATGTGGCTTGACAATAATGTCTCTTGGTAGGCCGTCCTGCCTAGGGGCTGTAAGGGCCCTATAAATGCGATCAATCTCCATATGATGCGACTTAATGTCGGGGATTAAATCATTCATAAGTTCTGCCATTGCTGTTTCAAGATCAGTGTGAGTCTCGGGGAGGCCTCTGATGCGCACGTTGTATCTGCGTGATCTATTTTCTAAATCTTCGATCTTAGCATTTGCTTCTTCCAGTCTATCCTGAAGATCTGTGATCATGTGCGAGTTTTGGTTAACTTTTCTGACTGTGGCCTCTAATTTATTTTCGACCATCTCAAATCGTTCGCCTATGCTTTGAATGTCTTTCTTTAGGTCTGTGGTTATTATAGCACATGCTTTGGAAAGTTCTTGCTGCAGCATTGTAGAAAAGCGTGCAAGTAGCACTGTATCTCCTGCATACTGTACTGGCTGCGGGTCAGGTGTTAGAGTCCCTGGATTAGGCTGGCTGAAGATAGCATCTGTCATTTCTGTCCATAGAGGACATTGGGGAGTCTGCAGGCTCTTGAATATCCCTGAACATGACCGGTGATGGGGGCTGTGATAGGGAATCTCCCTGTGTTTCGGCCTCGTATTCCCCGGATGATTGGGATGAGAAGGGGTCCCTGATTTTTGCGGATTCAGTCTGGGGATTAGTGTGTTGGGGATCGGTAGCTGTGTCTCTCTGGGGGTCTCCCCTACCTTGCTCCGTTTCAGCGTTCTGGGCTGTGCTGCCTCGTGCTGTTCCGCGTGCGGGCGCCATCTTGGGCTGCTGTGTGTGAGTCGGCGAGGGCCCGGCCCGTCCGCCGGTCTTTGCTTGTTTAAGTTGCCTTTTTTTGGGCTAACCTGTGGCTCTCCTGTTCATCCCCAAGTCCGGGTCTATGCCGCTCGGTTTCCCGAGTTCAAGCTCTGCTGCTGCAGCTGTAGTTAGCTTCAATGGGTCGGAGTGTGAGGAGCCCGGCTAGAACACGACTTCCTCCGGGATCCCGCACATGCGCACTGTGTGTGGGAACACTTTTAATGGTAGCAGCATTTCATTTAGTAATCTTATTTTATTCTATTAGATTTGGGGCTTTTAAATTATATATCAGCGCTTTAGTATATACCAATTTTTTTCGTGATCTGTTCTTGTTGTCTTTTTTTTGCTGTTGTAGCTAGGGCTATCAGCTTCCCTCTAATTACACATTTATGTGCCTCCCATAGCGTGTTTGGCGTGATATCTGGGGTGTCGTTTTCTTGGAAGTATAAGTGAAGACGGGAATTAACTTGTCTTTGTACCTCTGGGTCTTTCAGGAGGGAAGTGTTCAACCTCCATGTTTTGGATATTTTTTTGGTGTCAGGGAAGGTCAGGGTCATCGTGATGGGGTGATGATCGGATAAAAACATTGGCTCAATTGTGGCTAGTGATAAACACGATAGGTCTGTCTGGGATAGGAAGAAGTAATCGATTCTGGAATATTTCTTGTGCGGGGAGGAGAAGAAAGTGTAGTCTTTAGTAGTCGGCTATAATGTGCGCCATGTGTCGTGAAGGGTCAGGTTCTGTAGTTGGAGTTTGATTTGTCTCAGTGCCCTGAATGGGAGAGCGGATGTGCCAGTGGAGGAATCTAGTGTTGGGTTCAGTGGGGTGTTGAAGTCGCCCCCTAGTATAAGTAACCCCTCTTGAAATGTGGCAAGTAAATTGCATATTTTCCTGAAGAATGTCACTTGTTTCTCATTTGGGCAGTAAACATTCACTATCGTGATGGGCTTGGCAGCATATCTGCCTTTTATGAAGATATATCTGCCCTCTTGGTCAATGATTGAGTCTGTGAGTTGGAAGTCAGCCTGTTTTGAGATCAATATGGAGACCCCTTTGGTTTTGGAAGTTGGGTTTGTGGAATGGAGTGCCTGTTTGTTTATGTGATTAGTCAATTTAGGAATTGTTTTCGTTCGAAAGTGTGTTTCCTGCAACAGTAGGAAGTGGGCTCTATGTTTAGTTAGTGCCGTTTATTCCTTTCACGTTGAGTGAGAGGCATTTAAGTGTGAGTTGCTCGGAGGTAGATTTGTTCTGCATGGTCTTAGGGGTATAAGATTAATCTAGAGAATTTACGAGGTCTTGCTGTGAGTTTGATCTGGGGCGTGGGTTAGTGTTGGGGCACGCGTAGGCGGGGGGGAAGAGAGAGAAGCGAGGCCCACCAAAGGAGGAGGAGCGGAAGGGAATGTGTATGTAAAGGGTGAGAGAGAGTGGAGGGGTGGCTAGTAAAGGGGGAACAGTAGGGGGAAATAGAAAAGAGAGAGAGGGAGAGGCTAGTAAGTAGGTGGGGGGAAGGGATGTGGGAAGGGATAGTTGAAAGGATGTGACTCAGAAGATGCACTGGGGGTCTTCCGTAAAGGAATATACTGGAGGTGGACTTAAGGCGCGCCTAGTGGGAAGGGTCCGGAACAGTACAGCACAAGTCCGAATGGACCGCTATATGGGGGTGGTGGTCTAGAAAGGAACTGGTGGTATCGCACTGATGGGGACGAAAAGCGATAAACAGATAAGTCAGAGGGATTATAGAGGCCTAAAGCTGTATGTATTTCACAGTGGTTAAAACGATAGGTATGGATCAAAAAGTTAAGGGGGGTCTTGTGTCAGGGTAATAGTGTTATGGCAAGTCGCTGGTAACGTGGGAACTTAAAGCACTCTATACGGTCTGTTTAACATAAACACAGTGGAACAGCATCTCTAACAAGTAACAGGTGAGGTTGCATATTGAACTAGGAACCTAAATAACTAGATAGCTGTACCTCCTGGTGCATAAGCTATATCTCACCCGGTGTCACACCAACCTCGTTTGTGGGAATTTTGAATCAGCAATCGTGGGGTTATTAGGCCTGTGGGGTTTGCATCGCGAAGGCCTTAGGTAAGGAGGGGCGCTAGAGAGCACTAGGATGTTCAGACACCTCTTGGGTCTATGCCAGTTGTTGCTATAGTTTTATTTGAGCGGGGGTGACGTGAGAGCGAGCTCACCAGGTTTTACACGTGTAAAAATGCCTATGAGTCAATGATGTCAGCCATAGTAACCCGGGTGTGATACAACCCGGCATACTATGGCCGAGTTGCAAAGCCCATCCAGCCACCCTAATACAAACAGATGGTATGGGATGTAGGACAATCTCCCAAAGGGAGGGTAGGTACTGGCATTTGGCGGGTGACCGCTTCGGGTGGCAGTATGTGGTGCAGTTGCCGGTACCTTATGTCAGGAGTAAAACATGCAAGTCCATGTCTCTAGGCGGAGGTCTGAGGCAGCTAGACCTCGATGAGGTGTCGGCGTTGCGTAACGGAGATTGAAGGAGCAGCTGGGTAGGTGAGATATGACAGACAAAAACAAAAAGAAAAAACAGACCAAGACCAACATCCTTGCCTCGTCGATGGACACCTCACGACTATTGGATAGCTAATTATAGCTGCTGGTCCTTGTCTGTGTCCCCAAGGCTTATATTATAGGTTGCATGTGTGGCTCTACTAATCGATTGAATTGGTGATAAAATGTGTTTTTAAGTAGATATTGATGTATATGTATTTCTTCTTTTTTAATCAATAAATACTTTGTTTAACAAAAATCTATCTATGTAATGTATGGTGCCTAAAAAGTCCAAGTCTCCCCCCCCCCCTTCCATTCTACTACAAGACCAACATAAAACATAGTGCAAAGTAACAAAAGATAAAAAAAAAAAAAAAAGGAGGGGGGGATCAGCTATGCCAAAAAGAAAAAATGTGAGTTCCCAAGACAAAGTGCATGATTAAGTTCTATGCAACTGGGTTGTTCCGCCGTGGGGTATCAGGTGGTCCCTGTTAGAAGCGTTTGTTCGTCCGTTATGTGCGGGAGCTAGCTAGCAAGCAGCCATCTCGGGTCCCGTCCAGGCCGTGCCCCCAATCAATGCATTTTTATAGCACGGATCACTGTATAAATGTGAATGGTCCCAAAAATGTGTCAAAAGTGTCCGATATGTCTGCCGCAATATTGCAGTCACGATAAAAATCGCAGATCGCCGCCATTACTGGTAAAAAAAAAAAATAATAAAAAAAATGCTTTAAATCTATCCCCTATTTTGTAGACCAATCAATATACGCTTATTGCGATTTTTTTTTTTACCAAAAATATGTAGAAGAATACATATCGGCCTAAACTGAGGAAAAAAAAAATTGGATATTTATTATAGCAAAAAGTAAAAAATATTGTTTTTTTCAATCTTGTCCCTCTTCTTTTGTTTATAGCGCAAAAAATAAAAACTGCAGAGGTGATCAAATACCACCAAAAGAAAGCTCTATTTGTGGGGAAAAAATTATAAAAATTGAATTTGGGTACAGTGTTGCATGACCGCGCAATTGTCATTCAAAGTGTGACAGCGCTGAAAGGTGAAAAATGGCTTGGGCAGGAAAGGGGTGAAAGTGCCCTGTATTGAGGTGATTAATAATATTTATTGCACAACCAAAAATATGAAAGGACATAATGAACTTCCTAGAACAGTGGTTAATGAGATTCACTCTTTGACCTTTTGTGTAGCAGTGTACTGTATACTGATTTTATCTGTAACCTCTAGTGTTTAACTCTTTACCTGCAAGTAGTATTTTTTCATTTTGCATACACATGCTAAAATGCACATTTCCTGGGAAAAAAAAAAGTAGAATGAATTGTTGCTAATTGGTATGTAGCATTATATTTGTGCACTGTTGATCAAATCTAAACTTCCACTATCAAAAAATGTTACTGAAATGAAATTAAGTGCACAGAAATACAATAAACAATAAATTGCGACTTATATGATGAACTATATAATTGAGAATGACCCATAAACAAATAAAAATCCACAAATTAATACGTGAGTATGGAAAACACCCGTGAACTATAATAAATGACTCGTATAGACAACACTAGGTTGTGAGTCCATTGATTATTTAGTTGATAGCATAAAATTCAAAAATTCTAAATCCAACCATTTCATTGATAGTAGAAGATTTTTGAAAACGAGAGAACGGGAGTTTTAGGGACTTTAAGGAGGCCTAGACCTGGTAAGGTCAGGTATGTCCATCCCTATGGGACTTTGCATGAAATCATGGCCCGGTAAGGTCAAGTATTTCCATCCCTTAATATGTCGAAAAGAGGGGAATAGGGGATTTGGGACTTTATATGAAGCACAGAAAAGCAAATAGGTAGTAAGGCTGAACAAGGGAATTTTATTGGTATATAAAAATTGGTAAACATACATATACTGTTATTGTCAAGGTGGTTGGTAGGCACAGTAACAATATCCATAATAATAATACAGTTGTCTCAAAAAATGGCGACTGATATCACATAGTAAAACTTTAAGCATGATAAAGCAACAGTAGACGATTGTCATAAAATTCCATAGTTCCAGCCATATTCAGATGTTGATGATTCAGAGGTAAATGGGTAATTGTAAAATAATATTTGCCGGACCTAAGGCCTCGCTAAACCTGTGAGGGTAGTGATGGTATCGTAGCTTGGAGATCTCGATATGTCTAGAAAAAAACACGGCATTATACAGCTCTACGCGTTTCGTGGCTGACACGCCACTCATCAGGAGCATGCACGTGGTAAACTAGAAAAAATACTAATTAAAAAAAAAAATGATCAGTAATTACATAGTATACAAGGGTGAGGTAAAATGTCGGTCAAGGTGTGATAGCAGGACGCCGGAGGCATCGAGGAACACCCCCAAACCGGGGGCCCTGGCGGACCGCCCAGCAGAGGCGCACAGGCAAACACAAACCCGGGCGGGCATGGAACTACTAGGCCTATCTGTGAAGGTAGAAATTAGTGGGAGTGAAGTTATGGTCACTGGAGTGACTGAGAAATAGGAAAGTGAAAGCAAATGCAGTAGTGGTGAGGAGAGGGAATGTGGTGAGTGGGAAAAATCAGAAGGATAACCAGAAAGTGAAAAAAAGGGGGGGGGGGGGGTGACTGAAGGTGAAAAAAACTGAAGCAAGTGGGGATCCGAAAGGTGAATTCCCAATGGAGAATTGAGTGCAAAGGTGCGGGTGTACCTGTATGGTCAAGGAAGACCGGGAGGAAGAGGGATTCCAGATGTGTGTGATCCAGTGTGTATAGAGCCTCGAGTGCCAATAACGCCCAGTCACGTGCCCCCATAAATGCGTCCCCACAGGACCGCCCACCAACGTCACGTCGTATGGCAAAAAAACGGGGAAGGGGTGAAGCTAGCCAGGACATAGAATTCCTGCCGACCGGCACCCAACGTCCTCCGCTGCCAACGAGCGTGGAAACCCAACGGCAAACATGTGACGGCGCAGGGAACGCCGCACGTGTAGCGTGGGATGCGTGACGTCGACGCGCAGTGCAGAGCCCCCGCCCCCCAAGCTTACCAAAGGAGCGAGGGATGGGCGGACGCCCGCAGTGCGCGTCATGGCTCCCGGACGGGGAGAGAAACACAAAACCCCGGCAGCCAAACCTCACACCAGAAACTAGAAAAAAATCTAGTAATGGTTAAATTAGTATGCAAGTTATGTACACTTTGATATGGTAAAAAAAAATTATGACAGTTTAAACAGTGGAGGCTAAACATTAGGTCAAATATTGCAAAGAATGGTAATGAAATATAAAATAATAGAGCTAAAACGTGTGCTTCCATCCCTAATGATTTTTGAAAACGAGAGAACGGGAGTTTTAGGGACTTTAAGGAGGCCTAGACCTGGTAAGGTCAGGTATGTCCATCCCTATGGGACTTTACATGAAATCATGGCCCAGTAAGGTCAAGTATTTCCATCCCTTAATATGTCGAAAAGAGGGGAATAGGGGATTTGGGACTTTATATGAAGCACAGAAAAGAAAATAGGTAGTAAGGCTGAACAAGGGAATTTTATTGGTATATAAAAATTGGTAAACATACATATACTGTTATTGTCAAGGTGGTTGGTAGGCACAGTAACAATATCCATAATAATAATACAGTTGTCTCAAAAAATGGTGACTGATATCACATAGAAAAACTTTAAGCATGATAAAGCAACAGTAGACGATTGTCATAAAATTCCATAGTTCCAGCCATATTCAGAATAGGTAAATGGGTAATTGTAAAATAATATTTGCCGGACCTAAGGCCTCGCTAAACCTGTGAGGGTAGTGATGGTATCGTAGCTTGGAGATCTCGATATGTCTAGAAAAAAACACGGCATTATACAGCTCTACGCGTTTCGTGGCTGACACGCCACTCGTCAGGAGCATGCACGTGGTAAACTAGAAAAAATAATAATAAAGCAAACAGTTTAGCCTGTGCGCCTCTGCTGGGCGGTCCGCCAGGGCCCCCGGTTTGGGGGTGTTCCTCGATGCCTCCGGCGTCCTGCTATCACACCTTGACTGACATTTTACAAATAGTAAGTAGACACCTCGGTGTCACTTTGGGTTTTACCTCACCCTTGTATACTATGTAATTACTGATCATTTTTTTTTATTTTATTTTTTTATTATTATTTTTTCTAGTTTACCACGTGCATGCTCCTGACGAGTGGCGTGTCAGCCACGAAATGCGTAGAGCTGTATAATGCCGTGTTTTTTTCTAGACATATCGAGATCTCCAAGCTACGATGCCATCACTACCCTCACAGGTTTAGCGAGGCCTTAGGTCCGGCAAATATTATTTTACAATTACCCATTTACCTATTCTGAATATGGCTGGAACTATGGAATTTTATGACAATCGTCTACTGTTGCTTTATCATGCTTAAAGTTTTACTATGTGATATCAGTCGCCATTTTTTGAGACAACTGTATTATTATTATGGATATTGTTACTGTGCCTACCAACCACCTTGACAATAACAGTATATGTATGTTTACCAATTTTTATATACCAATAAAATTCCCTTGTTCAGCGTTACTACCTATTTGCTTTTCTGTGCTTCATATAAAGTCCCAAATCCCCTATTCCCCTCGATAGTAGAAGATTCAAATTAAAAATTTATAGTGAAACATTCGGACCACCACCACAGTGTGTGAAATGTCTGCTTACCACAAAGCTATGATCCCCCGTCAGAGGATCATAGAAGGCGTGGGTATAATTACTGGAATGAAGCCTCAAATAGTGCTGCAATATGGACATCCAATGGATAGTGCAGTATTGGTGCTCCTCCCAACTCCAATCAAGTGCAGAGTACTATACGGGCTAGATGATCCTCCCAGACACCAAAAGGTGTATATCATGTGAAAATAAACAGAAATGCTTCCATGGTGCATTACCAAACAACTTTTTTCTTCATTAAAAAGGTTAAAAACACTTACATCCAAATGGAGGAAACAAGGCCCTAGGAGCAGTGTACCGGCCGGTTGCACATGGAAGAAACAAACAAAATTCCTAGACTATTCAATTGTTCTCAACTGGCAGGTGACAGCAGCGCGCCGTTCCGTCCTACACGTTTCGTGAAATGTCACGTCGTCTAGGGACGAAGAAGACGACGAAGAGAGCTTAAAAGGGAAAACTAATACAGCCACCATATCTAATGATTGGTAAGCTGCAAATATTAAATTTTTTGGGGTTTAATACCACTTTAAGTCCTTATTAAGAGATTTAGAGAAAGGGGTTATAATATAAAAATTCATTTGAGAACATTTTTCCATCCCCCTCTGTAGTTGAGATTTGACCCCACTAATGAGTCAAAAATCAAGCGACCGTTCTTAGAATGAAAAATTTCGAAATTAAATTCTACTAGTATATAGCCATCTTAAAGGGTAACTCAACTTTCATGGAAAACAATATAGCAAATAAAAAAAAAATGATATAGCATATACGGTAAAACGTTGCAACACAAGCCATATTGTAATTTAATGTTATTACAAATTACCTTTCCTTTTCAATCTGCAGCACAGATATTTCCTGTAAAGTTCAATGCAATATGGCTACTTGGAGGCATTTTGCACCAAATAGTGCAAAATAGTGTTCAAATCTTCTCCTGTTGAAAATAATGTCACACACCACCTCACGTGCACTGGTGATGCCCAGCAGATTACACACTCACCACAATGCAATGCCTCCCACTCTCGTGCTTGGCACAATGCACTTGTGTGAAATATCCAGCTGTACAGGTCAAATGTTGCCACCATGTATCTCCGTAGGGGTCATTAATGGTCATTAAAATATGAAAAAAAGCAAAGATATCCTCCAATGGTACAGTAATCTAATAAGCTAAAATGTATTGAAAACCGCTAGAAAGCCACTCACACTAAAACAAAAAGATTGCAATACAAGATGACATCAGGTACTGTCTTCCTTATGTGATAGACTGTGAAGGTCTCACCATCTCCGGACACCACGGACGAGCCACCGTGTCTACTTCCAGTCTTGATGTCACCAGATATAGATATAAAGATAACACAAATATACATGATGAAGCCCCGTCTAGGCTGTAATGTGTACGGTTGAGACCATCATCACGCCTATCAGATACACTAATGCCGCATACACATGATCGGATTTTCTGATGGGAAATGTTCGATGTCAGGCTGTTGGCGGTAAATCTGACCATGTGCATGCTCCATCGAACATCTGTTGTCAGACTTTCCGCCAAAAAATATTGGCTAGCATGTTCTCATATTTCCCGCCAACAAATGTTTGTTGTTGGACTTTCCGATCATGTGTACACAAGTACGTTGGACAAAAGTCCAAAGTACAAACACGCATGCTCGGAATCAAGGACGAGCCGGAAGTGCTCAGTCTTGTAAAACTAGCATTCATAATGGAGATATCACTTGACTATTGAACTTCCTTTTTATCAGCTCGCCGTACGTCTTGTACGTCACTACGTTCGATAATTGTTGGGCAACATTGGTGTGACTGTGTGTATGCAAGACAAGTTGGAGCCAACACCCTTCGAACAAAATTCCACGGTTTTGTTGTCGGAAAGTCCGATCGTGTGTACAAGGCTTTAGAGAGCCTCTGCTATACTGTTTTGAAGGAGAGGAGGCTCGTCGGCTGCTTTGTGCATTCTTAGGGCTGGCTCACGCCACATAAAACACACTCCAGATGCGTTTTTAATGTGTTTTTTTGTGCGTTTATGATGCATTCTGATGCATTCCAGATGCTTTTTTTTCCCAGTTTTATTTAAACTGTACTGGAGTCTGCTGCAATTTTTTTATGCGTTTTTGATGCATTACAGTGCGTTTATGCTTTTTTTTTCTATGGAACTGGAGAGCCCTGGAACTGACTGCACTGGTGAGAACTATGCCATTGGAAACCATATAACCGACTTTCCATGCATTTTTGGTGCAGAAAAAAAAACGCACCTGACTGCATGTGGTTTAAACTGGCCCTTAACCACTTAAGGACCGGAAGGATTTACCCCCTTAATGACCAGGCCATTTTTCGCGATACGGCACTGCGTCTTTTTTACTGACAATTGCGCCATCGTGCAACATTGTACCCAAACAAAATGTAAAATGTCACGGGCAGGGAAAGGGTTAACACTAGGGGGCGATCAAGGGGTTAAATGTTCCCTAGGGAGGTGTTTCTAACTGTGGAGGGGGTGTACTGACAAGAGAGAGAGAGAGAGAGACGCAGAGACAGAGAGGGAGAGAGATCATTAGGAACAGCAGATCTCTCTACTTTCCTGACAGAACGAGTATCTGTCTGTTTACATTGACAGATCCCCATTCTGGCTCTCTGAGGAGCGGTCGCAGGTGGCTGACGGACTTCATGGTCACACACATCAGCTCCAGCGTCACGCCGCGGGCACGCCCACTATCGCTCATAAAGTGGCCAACGTACATCTACCTATTTGTGCAGCCGTGCCAACCTGCCGCAGTAT
The DNA here is from genome assembly GCA_028564925.1 of Lithobates sylvaticus. Lineage (NCBI taxonomy): Eukaryota > Metazoa > Chordata > Amphibia > Anura > Ranidae > Lithobates > Lithobates sylvaticus. Next base: position 111,608,941 of record CM053037.1, on the reverse strand, counting down.
AATGGCAGCGGCTGGTTGGCAAAGCGATATAATGTGATTTTAATGTAAGTATATTTTACATGCTATTTTTAACAAACTATTATGGACCCAAGTATCCCGAGCTATTGTGACACATACAAAAAAGAAAAACAGATCTTGCAACAAATTGCCAAGTGGGTGTTGTCCTAAGACTGGGAAAAACTGTGCTCCAGGGAGCAGGAGAGCAATAGTGAGTATAATTACATGGTTGCCGTTTTTATTTTATATAATTATTGTAATATATTCTAAATCCAACATATCAAATTAGATCTTTTCCTCAACATCACTTCCCCTTTAAGCACTTCCCACTATAAAAGCAACACTTGCATGAGCATTTATTTAGCATTCCTTGAAGTGTTTACAATACTTCATAAAGGAAAACGCATCATAAATGCCATAGGAGTGTTTAGTGAGCATTGCTCCATTCTTCATAATCAACACACATGTGAACAAGCCCTTAGTGTTAATTACTTCTAAAGGGATACAGATACTGCAACTTTTCTCATTAGAATACTAAGAGTGCACCGGGTGATTATAGTGAACTAGACCCTCCCATTCAGAGGTTAAATATCTTATTTCTTCACAACAACAAAAGTTTTGAATCTGCTACAACATCTGTTAAAATACTTGCAATGTTCATTGATCACCCAGAGGGGATTTTTTTTTCTCGACGGGAGTGGAGTTACCTTATAAGTTCCTGCAGTTTTATGTTGGACTCATAGTGGTGGAAATTTAGTTATGCCATTATCTTTTCTGTAGGACACTAAAAAGAAATCTCCAAACTCAGTTCAATTCCAGTTTATTCTGCTCATCCTTTTAAAGGTCACTGGAAAGTACATCCTTGTTTCAAAAAAAGAGATTTCAGAGGAATTCTTTCGGAGTCCAGGGTTTTCTACTCTTCAAAGGCATTCTGTAGATTAACCCCAGAGGTATTGAGGCATTATCATTGACTGTGCATTCTCAGTGACAGTATTTTACTTTGAAATAAAACTGACCTTCAAACGAATAATGTCAAAGTAATCTGCAGAAGCTCGACAGGTGATTACCAAAGCAATTCTGCCACCATATAATGTCCTGCACACACAGTAATGAAAATTAAATGTCATATATTGGCTGGCAGAAGATGTCCCTGCAGGTCTGCTTTAATAAAGCCTCTGAGAGTTAACTTTAATGCAGGTGTTTTTATAGTGTGTATGGTGACCAGTATATCTCTTTATTAAGTTACAAAATATGGAAGCATCACTACATCAGCATGTGAAAATAAAGAGCACAATAATCAGGAGCCTTGAGATTACTTGTAGTAAATAGAACCCATTTCCACTATGCTTAGGGCCAGGGAGTCCCCTTCGGCTATTCTAGGCCACTCAGTCCATGTAACAGGAAAAATTACTATCAACGTGTATTTGAACCCAAGAATTGATGTAATACACTGCAGTTTACCGGTCCTTAGATGTGGGGACAGTGGGCTCTATTCACAAAGACAAGACCGTAGCAAAAATATAAAAAAGAAAAAAGTAACTCCACTCCCGTTGTTAATTCCACACCCCACACTATATAAGGCCGCCTGCACATCGGCCCTGTGTAGTATGTTGCTGGCGTTGACCGAGAGAGTGTCATTTCATTTAGATTGAGCAGGCAGGCGATCCAGTTAGCTGCAGTGTATTTATTATATATATATATATATATATATATATATATATATATATATATATATATATATATTGTGGCAGAGCAAGGCTCTGTCCCTATAAAAATGGGGTTAAAGTGGACACAGAGTCTGCATATCAGGTGAGTGCGGAATAACGGAGCGTAGATTTGAAACAGAGAAAACTGCTCTGGCAGTTTTCTCCAGATCTTGCTATTTCTGGAAGGGGTTCTGTATTTTGGAGATCCTTAAGAGTCTTGGGTGGGACGGGATCTCCAACCCTGTGTCCGGGTCTTGTGGACAGCCAGCAGGGTGTGTGCCCAGCTGCACACAACCTATATAATGAGGGGCTGGTGAGAGCAAAAGGGGGAAGGAAGGTGGAGCAGTGGCTGCTACTGAGTGTCTCTGTGTGAGTCTAAAGCCCCATACACACGGTCGGACCGTGGACCAACTTTCCCTTGGACTTTTGTCCAAAGGGCGTTGGCCCTCAAGTTGGTACTGCATACACACGGTCGGACTTTTGAGACAACCAACACGAACGTAGTGACGTTTCAACGTACTGACGACACTTCAAAAGAGGACGTTCGAATACTCCAGCGCCACCTTTGGTCAACTTCTATATTGTTGTCTGATCTTTTGCATTGGTTCTGAGCATGCGTGTTTGTACTGTGGACAAAAGTCAGTTGGTACTGCATACACACGTTCGGACTTTCGTCCTTCGGACTTTTGTTGGCAGAAAGTTGGTCCGTTCGCACAGCCAACAAAAGTCCGATGCAACCTGGAAAAAGTTGGTCCGATGGAGCGTACACACGGTCGGATGTTGGTCCAAACCACCTAATTTGCATGTTGGTTGTCAAAAAGTCCGACCGTGTGTACGGGGCTTAAGAAGCTCAAAGCTGTGTGCATTGAAGGGCTTCAAAGCTGTGTGCGTCCAAGAAGCTCAACGCTGTGTGTGTCCAAGGGCTTCAAAGCTGTGTGCGTCCAAGGAGCCTAAAACGGTGTGCATCCAAGCAAGTACCTATAGCAGCAGTGCTGTTGAAGAGTAGCCAGGTGGGCTAGCATTTTCATTTGCATTTTTTATATTTAACTGAAGCTTTTGACCCCTGCGTGGGATTCCTGGATGGACTTATGTTTTGTTTTTCCCTTTAATAAATGTGGGCTACCAGGCTCTTAAATATAAATGCCTGTCTGATGTGGACTCACTGCACCAAAAACACATCTATCCACTTGAGCTAAACACCCCAATGTCACACTATATATATATATATATATATATATATATATATATATATATATATATATATATATATATATATATATATATATATATTTCCTGGACCTCCCCATGTCAGCCTACTATGGGTCAGCTCTGACCCCTCCAGGACCACCTTTTTTTTTTTTTTTCTAGCCCATAAAGGGCGGCTGTCTTCCCACACCAGTGTTCTTTTTTTCGTCCTCACTCCGGACGCCTTTTAAAGTTTAATTTTAGTTAGTTATTCATATATTTATTTTTATTTTACTTATTTTTTTTTTTTTTTCTCCATCCACCATCCATCCTGTCCGGGTTAAGCCTCTCCCGGATCAGAAGACCCCCCCAGATGGGCTGTAAATCTCCCGAGGAGTGTGGGTTCCCGTGGTGCTGGGATTGTATGGTACAGTATAAAGGACTGTGTATTACTGGCAAGGTCACAACGGTATAAATGACTGTATACACCTTCGTTAGGCAGGTGCTGGCATTCATGCAGTGGTTTGGCTTGCTGGGACTTGCAGTTCACCACCTCCACATATATTCCTTTCAGGAAGCTCAGAGTTCAACAGGTGAGGTCAGAGGTAGCTTCCTCTTGGATTGCTTACCAAAACACCAGAAGGATCACTACTGATTTGCAGCAAGCTGTGTCCTCAGTCTCCAGCTGATCAATCTACTACTCTGGTAAGCCTGACGTCTGTTACTAACTGCTGTGTTAGGCCCCTTTCACACATGCGGACCGTACATTAGATCAGTTCAGTCACGTTTTTTTATCATCAGTTGTTGTCAGTAAACATCAGTTTTCATCCATTTTCATTTCCGTTTTTTGTCCGTTTTACGTCCGTTTTTTATCAGTTTATGTCAGTTTTTTTTTATCCGTTTATGTCCGTTTTTTTTTTTTTATCCGTTTTAAAAAAAAAAAAAAACAGTTTTTCATGAATTATGGGAATTTTTTTGATGAAAAACGGATGTCAGCGGATCGGATGTGAACGGATCGTCCGCTAACGTCCGTTTTTCATCCGTTCCGTTTTTTTACGGAAGACAAAGTAGGGTTTTCTTCAGTCCAGAAAAACTGAGCTTAACGGAGACTGATGTTAACGGACATTAGCGGATGATCACCCGCTAACGTCCGCTATCCCATAGAGAAGCATTAATGTCCGTTTTGATCCGTACCTTAGGCCCCTTTCACACATGCGGACCGTACATTAGATCAGTTCAGTCACGTTTTTTTATCATCAGTTGTTGTCAGTAAACATCAGTTTTCATCCATTTTCATTTCCGTTTTTCATCCGATTACGTCCGTTTTTTGTCCGTTTTTTGTCCGTTTTTATCAGTTTTAAAAAAAAAAAAAAAAAAAAAACAGTTTTTCATGAATTATGGGAATTTTTGTTGATGAAAAACGGATGTCAGCGGATCGGATGTGAACGGATTGTCCGCTAACGTCCGTTTTTCATCCGTTCCGTTTTTTTTTTACGGAAGACAAAGTAGGGTTTTCTTCCGTCCAGAAAAACGGAGCTTAACGGAGACTGATGTTAACGGACATTAGCGGATGATCACCCGCTAACGTCCGCTATCCCATAGAGAAGCATTGATGTCCGTTTTGATCCGTAAACGGACGTATGAAAAAACGGACGAACGGTCCGCACGTGTGAAAGGGGCCTTACGTGTCTGGACTGTTTTTTATTGTCCTTGGAGTTTTGCCTGCCTGCCTAACTGCCTTAGCACTGAAGATTTGGATGGAGAAGTTTATTTTATTTATTTGGTAGTTAGTTATTTTTATTTTTTATTTAAAAAAAAAGAGAGCGCATCCAGCCTCAAAGGAGTAAAAAGAAGACTGGACATGACAAATCGCAGAGTCGCATGCAGCTAGATAGACACCTGTTGTCGCTGCATTCCAGATCTCCCTCACCCTTACCTCACTTTAGTCGCTCGGACTGGAGCCAAGAGAGGTCAAGACATCAGAAAGCCTCTAGAAAGAGAGCATATCTGGGCGCAGACAGAGAAGAAGATCCTCTTCTTTGGATAAGTCTTCATCGCCAGCCCAGGCAGAAGAAGGATCCTGTTGGGCCTGCTCAGCTGAGCTCATCAGAGGAAAGTGTGTCTGTGTATCTTGCTTCAAGGAGGCTGCTCAGGACAATGCTGCAAATGCACGGCAGGTTAAATCCTACATTAAGGACACAGTCAAGGAAGGGTTAAACAGCCTTTCAAGGAATGCTGCTCATCCTGCTGTATCGTTAAGCATCTGCAGATTCAGATCATGTGTTTTCACTGCGTTTTAACTCTGAAGTCGATAGCGATTTGGATCCATCTGAGGCTGTGATGGTCTCGGAATCGCATACGTTTGAGTTTTTTGCACTGGTTCCCCCCTTGGTGGAGGCTGCTAAGGATACGATGAAGTGGCAGGGAGAGTTTTCACCTTCAAAGAAACAGCAGAGATGCTACCCATAATTAAAGAAATCATTACCTTCCTTCCCATTCATTTCTGAGATTAAAGAAGTATTTGATGATGAGTGGGCGGGGCCTGAGAAGGGGCTCAATGTGCATAATAGAGTATCGAGGCTGTAACCCTTGGGACACTACGCCTAAGTTGGATACTTCATTGCGAAGATTTGCTTGCCACATTCCACTTCCGCTGGAGTATTCGGATGCCTTTTAGGGATCCTATGAACCACAGAATAAATGCAGACCTGATAAAAAAAAAAAAAGGGAAGTTGTATAGTTTGCCCAGAGCAGCCTGCAGGCCGGCGGTAGTGCTCACTTCTGTGGCAGAAGCTCTTCGGGTGGAGTCGCACCTGTGCATTTTTTATTTATTTATTTTGGTGCTTTTTGCAGTACCATTTATTTACTGTGGTCTCCTAGGGGACGTGTTCTGTGGTGCAGCTCTGCGGAATACAGGAATGCATGGGTGTGAATCCAGCCTTAGACTGGGGGTAGCGGAGCTGGTGGATGGATGTTCAGATGAAAGTCTGGGAAGTGACAGTTCTTCTCTTTTGCAATTTTCAAGACTGCTTTAGATTTTGTGGCTGAAGTGGCTGTTGACCAGGTCAGGGAGCTGGTTCAAAAATGAAAGCAAAGATATTGGCTCATTCCTTCACAGCCCACAGAGCTTTATGGTTGAAGCATTGGTCAGCTGATAAAGCTTCTAAGTACAGTTATGTTAAGTTCCATTCGGGCTACTATTCCGGAAGACTTGGAGTCATCGATTCAGCGAGTTTCCAGCGGTAGATCCAGCCTAATCCTGCAGAAGAGAAAAAGTCAACAGCAGCCCTTTCGGTTTAGCAAGAGATCCAAAGAAGGATTCAGAGGCCAGTGCTTACAGACAGTTGTTTTTTTCAGACAGTGGAAGCAAGCCGGTTCAACCTACCAGAAACCTTCCAAGACCAGGGCCAACGAATCTCCTAAGGCTTCAAATAAGTCCTTCTGAAGGTGTCTCCACTTGACCCTCTCGAGTAGGAGCAAGACTCAGGGAGTATGTTCCCCTCTGTTTTTGGTCCCAGAGGCTTCAGGGGGTTTTGGAATTCTTGCATGAAGGTACCACGATTCAAAATTGAGTCATTGGACTCAGGAAACTGGATGGTTTCCATCGATCTGGTGGTGCGTATATTCTTTCCATAGACGCATCTCTCCATCGATTTCTTAGATTTTCTGGGGAATGCTCTAATTTTCAATGTTAATGTCTCCCCATTCGGTCTCTGCACGACTGAGAATGTTCTCAAAGCTACTGTCTGCTGTCATTGCGACTCTCAGGGTCAAGGGAGTGCAAATATTCCATTATCTAGACGACCTGCTACTTCTGGGTCCGTCAAATGAGCGCCTTCTACTTCATGTGAATTTCACCTGTAAAACACTAGCTTGTTTCGGTTGGTTGTTCAACTCTCGGAAGAGCCAGATGCATCCGACTCAAATGTTGGATTATTTTGCAGTACAATTCCACACGGATCAGGGTGGTGTTTCTCTTCCTCAGAGGAAGGTCCAGGAGATTCAGTCTTAGACAAAAGCAGTAATAGCCAGGCTGCCTATGATGGTGAAGCAATGCATGCAGTATCTGGGGGTTCTATCAGCCACAGTTCGAGTAGTCCCGTGGGTCATGTGGCGCAGAAGGAGGTTTCAATGCAACTTTCTTCTTCAGTGGGATCGTCACTCCTTGTTCCAGAAAAAGCTGTCTGCCAATTCCAAGAATCTGGTCCCTGGTTTGGTGGTCAGTGTTGTAATGTGTTGGCCGATTTATGTGGGACTTTATGTATTATATATATGTATTGGATATATATATTCCACAAACAGTATTAGTGACCAGGCCAGATATAAGTTGACAATGTTATCTGTTACCCTTTGATGTGTAAATCTTATGCAAGTTGTGTGTGTGTGTGTGTGTGTGTGTGTGTGTGTGGAATAGCCTTTTAACCTAGTATTTATTGATGGTAATTAGACCTTGAGGCCTAACCCGGGGGGGTATTCATGGAAAACATTTGGTTGACCCCCCCCCCCAGTGTCAGATCAGTATTTGAGAAGACAGGCAGGTTGTCAGCTAGTCTAGAGAAAGATGGTCTGAGAGAAGGTTCTGTATCCATGAAGGCATAGGTACAAGAGGAAATATTCGTTGTCATGAACTCTGTTGGATTTTTGTCATCTGTAAGAATGTTCTGTTTTGGAAGCCAATAAAGTGTTTCTCTCTGGGAGAATCGGGTTTTGCTGCGGAGACAATACTTTTACTAATAACTATATTCCATCTACGAGGAACGATTATATTAGATCACTACATTGGTGCCGTTCAAGAGACCAGAAGAGCATTTTCAGGACTTTGTAACAGAAGTCAGTGATAACAATCCGTGAGTTGGACAGAAGTCTGATGGAGACCCAAGACCTGTGCTGTGACTCTAACGTCTGGTTGTGACATAAGAGAGTCTGATCTACAAAATCAAACAAGTTTGGAACCCCAGAATTATTCTCTGGAGACTGGAAACGAAGAAAAAGGACTGCATCGTGTACCAGAAGACGTGAGCTGGAAGCTGAAGGAGTAATTAATGCGGTGAGTAAAATATTTCTCTTTTTAAATTATTAATAATATAGTCAAAATGCTTACTCAGTGTGAAGCTAGTGTCAGTTCTGATAAAGTTAACAGATGGGTGTTAAAATGTATTAAGCGTCATGGCGGGCCTTATGAAGTGCCAGAAAAATATAAGCAGACATGGACTATGATGAATGAATTTTTAGAAAAAACTGTTTTTGATAGTAAAATTTCAGAAAGTAAAAGAAAAGGTTGTATTGTACAGGGCTTGTTATCTTGCTGTTTAACAATGGAAAGTTCTTTGAAAGATAAGGTTGAGGAAATTACCCAGTTACAGAGTGCAGTTGATAGTAGCAACAAGGTTTGTCAGAGGTTACAAAACCATCAGAATCTGAGACTGTAAATTTAAAATTGCATGCAGTCACCATTGGGGAAGCTCTGCTTGAGAAGTCTAAACGTTGTAATGAATTATCAGAGGAAAATGAGAGATTGAAATTAAGAATTATGGAATTAGAGAAGAGATCTCAGGAATGCAGATATGCATCGAACCGTGGATTCAGCAATCTGCAGCAAAATACAAATACAAACATTCTATCTAATGAAACAGAACCTCATATTAAATCTGATAATTCATTGCCAGCTGCACCCACTGAGACCACCACAGTTTATAACAATAATAATAATGCAGGTGAAGTTCAGCTTGTAATGAAGCCTTTGAAACCAAAAGAATTAGATGCAATTCTTAAAGAAATAGGAATGATTCCCTGCCATGATTTAAACAGATTTTTAAAATGGTTTTGTGACTTGCAGAATGTCAGAGATATGTACAATCTCAACCCATCTGATTTAGAACGAGTTATGCAACATTCTATAGGAAATAGTCTTTGGGTGAGAATTAAGCAGATCTGTACTCAGCCAATGAGAACAAGGGACATATTGATGGAATTATTATGTGTTTTGTATGGTGTACGTTCTGATGTTACTGTTCATGGGAAGATCAAACAAATGCAAAGTGAATCTCCCTACGAACTGTCAGAAAGGATAAAATCTATTATGGAAATATTGGTCAGTAATAATCTTGCATTTGAGCATGGTGGCTTGTTACATATGAGTATATTTCTACATGCTTTGAATGAAGAGATTAGACAAAATATTTTACTAGTTACCCCAAATCCTCATGATTTAAAAGACGTATTGTTGAAAGCAGACAATTTATGGAGAAAGTCAAATGAGCAAGCTGTCAAAATTAATTTAGCGACATTGTTTAGGACAAATACTGAACATAAAGATCAAAAGATAATGTCTTATGATAACAATCAAAGAGGAGACACCAGGTCAAATATAGGTGATATTGATATGAAAAACAGAGCTGACCAAAATCATAATAAAAAGGTATCTAAGGCTTGGATACCGTTTTCTCAGTTAAAACAGAAATATGACCACCTAAAGATTGAGTACGATAAAATGAAAATAGAACATTACACATTGCTGGGACAGCTAAACAGATTACATTATCCAGATCTGTTTTTGAATACAAGTGACATTTCTCTAACAGTGGGGGTGGTTTAGTTTCAACCTGGGGATGTGTAAATAGTCCTTTGTTTTAACTTCAAAGAATGTTTAAGGACCTTGCTAATTAGTTTTGTTGGAGAGTTTTTTTGTCTTTCAGATATATTGGAGATACTGCATGTGAACTGCAAGCTGAAATTTCTGGCTAGTGGGGGAGAAACGCTGAATAAACAATATCATGGACTCTCTCAATATTCATCAAGCAATTGACTTATTTTTTTGACTTGGCTTAAAACCAGAGCGAAACATTTAAACCGAAAATAATTTTCATGTTACATTACATGTTGCATATTACATATTGCATATTGATCAATATATTTGATATCTAAGGTGAGATGCTGCACAATGGCTTGGCATAGCATAAATTATAGTATGTTGGGTGGATTTCCTAAATTTATAAGAGGGGTGAGTGAAATTCATCACTCCAGTCATGATTTGAAACTTTGTTGAATCAGTCATTAATAATATTGACATATGGATGGAAAAAAGACCTAACTTTACTGGCAAGATTTTCCACTGCTGCTTTGTCTGGATAGAAGATCTGATAAACGCTGATGTCAAGCTGATTCTATCTGAAAGTGGGGGATTATATATGGATTATATGGATATATGGATTATAGATTGGTATATAGATTGGTATACCATTCAGGTGGAATTATGGACTGAATGATTCAAGTAACTGCTCTATTATGGAGGCAATGAGGAGTCGGCCTACAGCAAATTACAAGGTACAGCAATAGCAGTTTTTTTTCTGCCGTATCCAAACCTTTTGAACTTGAAAGTGAGAGCTGGTACATGGATGGTTCTTCTTACTATAAAGATGGATGTAGAATTTCGGGATTTGCTGGTGTTTGTGCAAAAGCATCTTTAAAAAAAAAATGAAAACCTTGAGCCTGGAGAGGAGCATCCTGGATTTATGTGGATCGGAGCTCCCAGCACACCAAGCACACCAAGTCTACTTTCAATGAGAGATGTGATGAAGTTGAAGTTGAAAATTGAAGAATGAACTGTGACATCAGCTCGTTTTTGTGCAATATTCAAGATCTTGATGTGATATAATAAGGCCTAACAGCTATATGGGCCAAGAATGTTTACCAAACCCTTTTCAAGTCATGGTCTAAAGCTATATTATCTAATGACTTTTTCATGGGGATATTTTAGAGGCTGGTGAAGAGAGATGTAACCAGTTTCAACTTTATATTTCATATGAGCCATTGTGAAGCATCCAATACCTCAAGTCGGTAATGCTATGTTTGTTGCTTGATTTATGGGTCAGTTCTAGTAGTTAGAACGACCCAAGTGGGGGTATATGTTGTAATGTGTTGGCCGATTTATGTGGGACTTTATGTATTGGATATATATATATTCCACAAACAGTATTAGTGACCAGGCCAGATATAAGTTGACAATGTTATCTGTTACCCTTTGATGTGTAAATCTTATGCAAGTTGTGTGTGTGTGAGGAATAGCCTTTTAACCTAGTATTTATTGATGGTAATTAGACCTTGAGGCCTAACCCGGGGGGGTATTCATGGAAAACATTTGGTTGACCCCCCCCCCCCCCCCCCCCAGTGTCAGATCAGTATTTGAGAAGACAGGCAGGTTGTCAGCTAGTCTAGAGAAAGATTGTCTGAGAGAAGGTTCTGTATCCATGAAGGCATAGGTACAAGAGGAAATATTCGTTGTCATGAACTCTGTTGGATTTTTGTCATCTGTAAGAATGTTCTGTTTTGGAAGCCAATAAAGTGTTTCTCTCTGGGAGAATCGGGTTTTGCTGCGGAGACAATACTTTTACTAATAACTATATTCCATCTACGAGGAACGATTATATTAGATCACTACAGTCAGTACATCGCAATCTTTCCCACGGACTTCCATTGAAGGCCTCTGAACCAATAGTGGTGACGGCCAATGCCAGTCTGGCAGGCTGCGGGGCACACTGCCTGGGACAGCAGGGTCAAGGCCGATGGAACTTTTGTGGGGTGAAGAGTTCAAGTTTCCTGGGATGGGATGCTGTTAGACGTGCTCTCTTAGCATTCCAACCTATGTTGCGAGGTCGAACTGTCAAGAGTCTTTGAACAACTACGGGGGCTTAGGTGTCTCATCAAGGGGGCACAAGAAGTCGCCCTCTCCTTCAGGTGGCATGTCAATCTACCTATGCGCAGAGAAGAATCTCGGCTCTCTTACTTCATCTTATCTCCCAGAGCCTGGGAATGTTTTAGTAGATCACTTGAGTCAAGTCTTTGAGGATCACAACGAATGGGGCCTCAATCGATAGATCTTATGGCATTGGAGGAGAATTGCCAACGCCTTGCTTCTCCTCCCGGACCTGGCATCCACAGGCGTTGGGTTGAGGTGCTCTGTCCAGGTCTTGGAATTTCCCCTTGGTATATGTGTTCCTGCCGCTTCCATTGGCTCTCAAAATCCTGCTGAAGATTCAGCGAGAAGGGATCACGGCAATAGTAGTCTTACCTTACTGACTCAGGCAGCCCTGGTTCCATCTTGCTTTGCAGGATAAAGTTGGGCTCACCAATCCCACTGCCTCCTTGTCAAAATCCCCTTTTGTGGAGTGGGGCCTAGCACCCGAACCGCAGGAGGATGAAGTTTAATAACTTGGAAGTGAGAGGGAGGCTTGAGCTGGCTTGGGTCTCTCGGGCAGTATAGTGGAGACATTATTACAGGCTCATAAGAGGTCCAAGATTGTGACCTATTAGCAGATCTGGAATAGACATGTGCATTTTGTTATGTTCCGAATCGAAATTCGGACAAATTTTTCATTATTCGGATGCATCCGAATTACCGAATTACAATACTAACGAATTTAACCGAATCCAAAATTTTTTCGAATCGAAAAATCGCGGACGAAATTCGAAATATCTCAGGGTCACTTAGTGATAGAAACAAATTTGGATATGTTGTAGTGCTAGTTCTACTGTGTTTGCATACCAAATTTGGGGTTTCTAGCTATAAGTGGCCCCGAGATAGGTGGCCCCAAAGTCGGGTCGAAAAATGTCATTCTCTGCTGCAGAAAAGTGCTTGACATTTTGTGACCCGACTTTGGGGCCACGTATCTCGGGGCCACTTATAGCTAGAAACCCCAAATTTGGTATGCAAACACAGTAGCACTACAACCTCTCCAAATGTGGGGTTTCTATCACCAAGTAACCCAGAGATACGTGTACCCAAAGTCGGGTCGCAAAATATTTTCGAATTCGGTTGAAATAATTTCAAATGCAGTTGAAAAAATGTCAAATGCAGTTGAAAAAATTTCAAATCATGTTGATACTATTTCAAGCGGATTCGAAAATATTTTGCGACCCGACTTTGAAAAAAAAAATGAAATTGATTCTAACAGTCTGCAGAAGATCTGCAAAAAAAAAAAAAAGTGAAATGGCTGTTAATAGTCTACAGGAGATCTGCTATTAAATTATATATTTTTTTTCTATTCTGTTCTAATCTTTTCTCTTTGAATTATAAATTTTGGAAGATGGTTATTTACTTATATACATCTGTCACATAAAAAAAAAAAAAGATGTGAAATGGCTGTCACGGATGTCGATCGCAAGGCAAGTACATATGCTGTATGTCATTGTCCACTTGCCACAACACCTGCCACAAGTGCCAAGACAACTGCCATGAGTGCCACGTGACCAAGTTGTGGATTGTCCACTTGCCATGTCACCTGCCACAAGTTATGGGGTTCCTAGCACCAAGTGACCCCCAGATATGGGGGATATGTCAAGTACTTTTCTACAGCAGAGAATTACATTTTGTGACCCGACTTTGAGGCCACGTATCTCGGGGCCACTTATAGCTAGAAACCCCAAATTTGGTATGCAAACACAGTAGAACTAGCACTACAACATATCCAAATTTGTTTCTATCACTAAGTGACCCTGAGATACGTGGACCCAAAGTCGGGTCGCAAAATATTTTCAAATTCAGTTGAAATAATTTCAAATGCAGTTGAAATAATTTCAAATGCAGTTGAAATAATTTCAAATGCAGTTGAAATAATTTCAAATGCAGTTGAAATAATTTCAAATGCAGTTGAAACTATTTCAACTGCATTATAAAACTATTTCAACCAGATTTGAAAATATTACTGCATTAGAAACTGTTTCAAATCTGGTTGAAATAGTTTCTAATGCAGTTGAAATAATTTCAAATCCAGTAGAAATATTTTTAAATCCGGTTGAAATAATTTCAAATACGACTGATTTTTCGAATTCGGTCAAAAACGAAACAAAATCCGAAAACGAATCTAACTAAACAAAATGAATTAATTAACGAATTAAAACTAAACAAAACAATTTTTTTCCTTTTGCACATCTAACACGGATGTCGATCGCAAGGCAAGTACATATGCTGTATCTCATTGTCCACTTGCCACATCACCTGCCACAAGTTGTGGGGTTCCTAGCACCAAGTGACCCCAAGATAGGGGCGATATGTCAAGTACTTTTCTGCAGCAGAGAATTGCATTTTGTGACCCGACTTTGGGGCCACGTATCTCGGGGCCACTTGTAGCTAGAAACACCAAATTTGGTATGCAAACACAGTAGAACTAGCACTACAACTACAGACTATTAGTATCTATTTCGTTTTCTCACCAGATCTCCTGCAGACTATTAGCATCTATTTCTTTTTTTAGCAGATCTCCTGTAGACTATTAACAACCATTTCACTTTTTTTTGCAGATCTTCTGCAGACTGTTAGAATCAATTTCATTTTTTTTTTTCGAATCCGCTTGAAATAGTATCAACATGATTCGAAATTGTATCAACCGCATTTGAAATTGTATCAACCGCATTTGAAATTTTTTCAACCGCATTTGAAACTATTTCAACCGCATTTGAAACTATTTCAACCGCATTTGAAACTATTTCAACCGCATTTGAAACTATTTCAACCGCATTTGAAACTATTTCAACCGCATTTGAAACTATTTTGTGACCCGACTTTGGGTCCACGTATCTCGGGGTTACTTGGTGATAAACACCAAATTTGGAGAGGTTGTAGTGCTAGTTCTACTGTGTTTGCATACCAAATTTGGGGTTTCTAGCTATAAGTGGCCCCCAAAGTCGGGTCGCAAAATGTCAAGCACTTTTCTGCAGCAGAGAATGACATTTTTCGACCCGACTTTGGGGCCACGTATCTCGGGCCACTTATAGCTAGAAACCCCAAATTTGGTATGCAAACACAGTAGAACGCTAGTAGAACTAGCACTACAACATATCCAAATTGGGTGTTTCTATCACCAAGTAACCCCGAGATACTTGGACCCAAAGTCGGGTCGCAAAATATTTTCGAATTCGAAAATCGGTCAAACTAAACGAAATCCGAAAACTAATTTAACAAATTTAACGAATCTAACTAAACGAAATTAATTAACGAATTAAAACGAAACTAAACGATTTTTTTCCTTTTGCACATGTCTAATCTGGAATACTACGGAAAGGGTTTGGGGTCTTGGATCTCCTTCGGTATCTAACATTTTGGAATTTCTGCAGAGTAGTCTCCTAGGGTTAGCTTGTAATTCCCTGAAGGGTCAAATCCCAGCTTTGTCGGCTATGTCATGTACAAGATATGCTCTACATCAGTTGGTGATCCAATTTTTAGGGGCAGCCATAGAAATTTGACGTCCATTGAAATCGTTTTTTCCAAAAGAGGACTTAACACTAGTCTTGGGAACATCGCTGGTTCCTCCGTTTGATCAAGCTTTCTCTTGTTCATTTTTACTTTTAGCAGTTTATTTGTTTTGTCCTAGCCGTTGCCTCGGCCAGAAGAGTCTCCGTGCTGTGCGCCTTTTCATCTAAAGAACCATATTTTTTGGTGCTCCCAGACAAGACAGTCCTTAGGCCGATACCAAGCTTACTACCTAAGGTTGCCATATAATTTCGTAGGAACTGGGAGGTCATTCTCCCAGCCTTTCCGGCGGATACAGCTGATGAGTGGAGTAGGTTAGACCTGGCCTCTGCGGTTTCAACCTACCTGGAATGGACTAAAAGCAGATCATCTGTAGTTTTTCCCAATGGGCCCTAAAAGGGTATACAGGCAACATCCAGAATTGTGTCTTCCGGATTTGTCAAAAACCATACATATTGCATACAGAACTCTGGGCCTTCCTCCTCCAGAGATCGAATCGCATTCAATGAGGGGTATGGCGGCATACGTAAAGGTCGCCCCTGAGGTAGTTTGCAGAGCAGCAAGCTGGAGCGCGCCCAACACCTTTTTTATTAGGCATTACAGGCTTAATTTGGCTTGTCCACCTGAGAAGACATTTGGCTCTATGGTAATTTACGGCGGCTGTTGCCCATTAAAAATTTTGAGTACCATTGCATGGGTTTGGCTGATTTTTTTTGTCTTCCCTCCCTTTTTAATGTTGCTTGGTACATCCCATAGTAGGCTGACATGGGGAGGTCCAGGAATAAGGAAAATTGTTGCCCATACTTACCGTAATTTTCCTTTCCTGGATCCTCCCCATGTCAGCCGGAGGATTCCCACCCAGTTTATCCGTCGCGAGGCGAATATTTTTTGAACACTGGTGTGGGCAGACAGCCGCCCTTTATGGGCTAGAAAAAAGGTGGTCCTGGAGGGGTCAGAGGGGGCGGAGATGACCCATAGTAGGCTGACATGGGGAGGATTGGCATTCTCAATTCCTTGGATAGCTTTTCATATCCCTTTCCTGTTTTATAAAGTTCAACTACCTTTTCCCGCAGATCCTTTGACAATCCTTTTTGCTTTCCCCATGACTCAGAATCCAGAAACGTCAGTGAAAGAACTGGATGAAAGATGCAAGGGTCTGTCAGGACTCCAGAAACTCATTGGCATTCTCAATTCCTTGGATAGCTTTTCATATCCCTTTCCTGTTTTATAAAGTTCAACTACCTTTTCCCGCAGATCCTTTGACAATCCTTTTTGCTTTCCCCATGACTCAGAATCCAGAAACGTCAGTGAAAGAACTGGATGAAAGATGCAAGGGTCTGTCAGGACTCCAGAAACTCATTGACCTTTTATACACGCACACTAATTACAAGCAAACAGATCACAGGTGAGGATGGTTACCTTTAATAGCCATTCAAACCCCTTTGTGTCAACTTATGTGCATGCAAAATCACCAGGGTATGTAAACTTTTGATCAGGGTCATTTGGGTAGTTTCGGTTGTCATTATGATTTTAAAAAGAGTAAATACAGTTGATTGACAATGAATGGCTTCAGCCAAACACTATATATCCACTGTATCCAGTTTAGCCATATCTCACTGCAGTCCGTTCCTGGTGTACTCTTTCTAATATACTTCAGGCAGGTTATTCAGTTAGCTGCAGTGTATTTAAAAAAAAATATATATATATAATTATAATATTCTATCCAGTTTAGCTAGATCTGACATCTGACTGCAGTCCGTTCCTGGCATACTGTTACTAATCTACTTTCAGGCAGGCAGGTGATTCAGTGAGCTGCAGTGCATGAAATATATATACAGTCTCCTACATTTTTTTTTTTATTTATATTTATATATATATATAATCTCCTGGGCGGGTGCACTGCACCCGGCACCGCAGAGCGGGGGGCGCCAAAGTGCCAGGGTATCTCAGTCCCGACTCCCGAGTGTGCTGCCTTGCGCCCGCGGCAGTGTGCATATTCCCTGGCGTGCCCACGACAGTGTGAATTTTCCCAGCCCCTGGCACGCCCACGGCAGTGCGCATATTGCCCGCCCCCAGCAGTGTGCAGAGCATATTTCCCACCTGCGCTCTCCTCTCGCTGCACAGCCATCGGCGCCTGCTGTATATTCAGAACGAGGAGGTAGGCTAGGTCTGCCCCACCTCCTTCATATGTCCCCTTGTGCCCGCCCAACCCCTTCATGCAGCCAATCTGTGCCTGGGAAGGGAGTGTAGGCGGGAGATTTCAAATCAGCCGGCGTTCCTGCCTGATGTGAGGCTAATTACATTTTACAGCATGTCTGGAAGGCCACCAAAGAGAGGCAGGCGCTCACAGGCCACTAAAAGAGGGCAAGCAGGCTCTGTGTCTACAGCCAACAGTGTCCTTTTTTTTTTTTTTTTTTTTTTTTTTTTCAGCAGCTGGAGTTGGTAGAGTGGATAACTAAGCCATCCTCATCCTCCTTATCCTCTGTCACCCATGCTCATGCCTGCCAATGCAGCTGCCAAAGCGGCCCATTCCATTGGCTCAATGTCATCAGTCACTCCTTCCATAGCCCCACCATCATGCACGGAGGAGTCCCCCGAACTGTTCGACCACAGTGCCGGGTACATGCTGCAGGAGGATGTGCAGCATTTTGAAGGCTCCGATGATGGTACCCTGGTTGAGGAAGGCAGTAACGTGAGCCCAGAGAGAGGGGGTGCCCAAGAAGGACAAGAAACTGGCAGTCATGTTCCCCCAGCTGCAGCATACTGCCAGGTTTGCTCCAGTGATGAGGAGGGAGGGGATGAGGAGGTCACTGACTCTACGTGGGTGCCTGATGGGAGAGAGGAGGAGGCACATCTCCAACGAGGCAGGATGCCCTCCAGGGGCCAGCTTAAGGATATCCTGGCTGACCTTCAAACGGAATGCAACCTGCCCAAGAACTGCATCATTTGTGACATGCCCACCAGGTGGAACTCAACGTTGGCAATGCTGCAGCTGCTGCACACACAGCAGAGGGCCATCAATGAGTACCTGTGTGAGTATGGCACAAGGACAGGGTCAGGGGAGCTTGGTTTCTTTTTGCCACGCCAGTGGCTACTGATCAAGGATGCATGCACTGTCCTGTCACCATTTGAGGAGGCCACGAGGATGATGAGCAGTGACTAGACATGTGCAATTTGTTTCGTTTTTTTTCGTTCGTTCGTTTTCGTACGTATGAACGAATGATTCGCTAAAAATTTTTACGAATTGTTTGAATCGAACGAATCCAAAAAACAACGAAAATCAGAAAAAAACTAATTAGAAACAACGAATGTACGAATGAAGAAAATACGAAAACAGGAACAACGAAAATGAACGAAAAAATTCGTACATTCGTAACTTTTTTTTGTTGAATTGGTAATTTTTCGTGTCTCTTACAATGGCGTTGCTTAACGTGCTTCGAATGGATTGAACGAAAAAATTTGTACATTCGTAACTTTTTTTTTTTTTTTTCGATTCGTAATTTTCCGTGTCTCTTAAAATGTAATAATAGCATACACATTACATAAAATTATGAATTATGCTCCGATTACGAATAAATATGAATGCGTCCGAATTTCTAATAAACGAAAATTAAACTAACGAAAAAATAACTTACGAATTTACGAATGTACGAATCGTGATACGATCCCTCTTGTCTTCCTGTTGAAGCACACGCTTTGTGGAATAATGGACAGAGCACTTGAGGCAGAACAGAGGGAGGAAGAGGTGGACTTCCTTACCTCAAGGCCCCCTTTATCCAGACAGTATTCCTGTGGGCCTGCTGATCACACAGGAAGAGGAGGAGGAGGAGGATTGTGTCAGCATGGAGGTTGAGCCTAGCACTCAGCGTCAGCAGCAGTCTTCAAGGGATCGTTTTCAGTCCCCAGAAACCCATGTACTTGTACGTGGCTGGGAGGAGGTGGCTGTGGATCATGCCATCCTTAGTGACCCAAAGGACTCCGGATCGAATGCCTCAGCAAACCTTTGCTGCATGGCCTCCCTGATCTTGCAAAGCCTGCGAAAGGACCCTCGGATTCGTGTCCTCAAGGAGAGGGATCATTACTGGCTGGCAACCCTTCTTGATCCACGTTACTAGGGTAAGGTTGCAGACCTTATCCAGCCTTCGCACAGGGAGCAGAGGATGAAACATCTTCGGGAGGCCTTGCAGAAAGGTTTGTGCAATGCGTTTCCAGAGCCTGGGAGGTTACAATTTCCTGGACAACATGTTGCTGTCACAGTCACAGAAGGAGCAGTGGAGAAGGTGGCTGTCTGACCAATGCGTTCAGACAATTCTTTAGTCCACAGGCCCAAGGTCTGATCGGTTCCAGCAACCATCGCCAGCGTCTGATTTAAATGGTGCAGGAATACCTAGGGGCAAGATTAGACTTTGAGATCTTTCCAACCGAAAATCCACTGGGTTACTGGATGTTGAGGATGAATCACTGGCCAGAGCTTGCACAATATGCAATTGAGCTACTGTCCTGCATCCAGCGTTCTTTCTGAACGCACATTCAGTGCTGCTGGAGGCTTTGTAACCGATCACAGAGTATGCCTGTCCAGTTGATCGGCTCACCTTCATAAAAATGAATCAGTCTTGGATCACCAGCTACCAAGAACCTGATGCTGATGTAACCGATACATTTTTCTATGAATGTGAGATCGCTTGAAGACTGCCTATGCTGAGTGACTATCCTGTTATGCTAAGTGACTATCCTATTTCTTCTCAATGTTCATGTTGGTAGCTTCTAAGAACATTTTTGTTTCAGGGCACCACCACCAGTGCCTAAGGTCCAATTTTTCTGCCCCTGTTTAACAGGGGCGTGTAATTACAATTTTTGCTGTAATATTTCACAGCAGGGCTCGTTCCTGCGCTCAACTAGAGTATTTGTGAGGGGTTGCAGTGTTGTGGCACCAGTGCCTAAGCCCAATTTTTCTGCCCCTGTTTAACTGGGGTGTGTACCGTATAAGCCGACCCCAATATAAGCTGAGGCACCTAATTTTACCACAAAAAATGTGAAAACCTATTGACTCGAGTATAAGCCTAGGGTGAGAAATGTGCAGCTACTGTAAGTGGAAAAGAGGGCCAACAATGCCCATTTGTATGCCTCACTGTGCCCATTTGCATCCATAGGTCCCCCGAACTTCAAACTTGGTAGTTAAGGGTTCCTAGATGCTCCCAAAGGGTCATGAAATGACAATGCTGCAGATGGACACAGTTGACCGACTTTGGGGCCCCGTATCTCTAGGAACCCATCTTGTAGTGCTGGTTCCACTGTGTTTGCACACCAAATTTGGGGTTCCTAGCATCAAGTGGCCCTGAGATATGGGGCCCCAAAGTCGGTTCGGAAAATGTCATTCTCTGCTGCAGAAAAGTGCTTGACTCCAGTATAAGCCGAGGGGGGCATTTTCAGCACAAAAAAAAATGTGCTGAAAAACACGGCTTATACTCGAGTATATACGGTAATTACAATTTTTGATCTAATATTTCACAGCAGGGCCTATTCCTGCACCCACCAAGAGTTACTGTGAGGGCTTAGAGTGTTTGTGGCACCAGTCCACCACCACCAAAGGCCCAATTTTTCTGCCCCTGTTTATCAGTGGCATGTAATTACAATTCTTGATATAATATTTCACAGCAGGGCCGTTCCTGCGCCCACCAAGAGTGACTGTGAGGGCTTACAGTGTTCTGGTACCAAATAAACAAAAATAACTAAAAAATTATAATAAACACACCCTAAAGAGTTAAACTACATCATTTTAATAGCTATAAATAAGCAAAATGCAAAAAGGCAACCATAATATCCCCTAATCCTTTACAAATAGATCAAAAGGGAAGTCCCACAAAGCTGGGAATAACTTCCAAGTGCTCTATATCCTCCCCAAAAAAACATTAAAATAGATGATCCATATAATCAATTTTTCTCACAATAAAGATAAAGACATGCAGTCCATGGATCCCTCCCTCCCTCAATATAGAGCACTCCCAAAAAGCACCTGTAAATAACCCAAGCCACCTAAGGGCGAGAACTGAACTGTAAAATTTCCTGAAAAAGACAGTGTGATTCTGTGACACAGATGTTCACACTGTTCCATTCGGAATTATACAGTTTTAACGACCTAAAATTAATATTGTGCACATAACATAACACAAAGGTCAGTCAGGGACAAAAAACGTCATAGGAAAAAAAGGAGAGGACATTAATGAATGTTATATGGTGATTCAAACAGGTCATTTGGGGGAGAGTAATGTACTCCTCATGATGCTTCAGTATGTCTTCCAATATAGATACTTCCTGCAATTGAGGTGTGCACAATAAAACAAATGACAGACACTAATTGGATAGATTACTTCACACTGCAGTTCAGGTTGATCAACTAAAAGTATCAAACGGATAGGAACAGATATATACTCAGTGTAACCATATGTCGAGGTGCCCACAACGTGCAGGTGTAGCCTCTAGTCAATTGAAGCCGTGATTATTGTATACAGAGCCGTTTCCATCACTTACTGGTAGCTGGTCATTTAGAGATCTCTTCAAAGTGCTGTGAGATTCAATCTGTTGGTCTATGTGCTTACCGATTATTGTCTAGCTGATTATCTGTGATGTTGATCCTGGCTCATATCCAGAGTAGTGTGTCAGTGTGTCGCATATGATTAGATAGTAATCCAGAGAGTGGTGTGAGTCCATAACTATAGTGTCCGTCAATAGTAGATGGTTATCTGTGAAAATCCATATGAGAGTTGCACAAACTGGTCATTACAGGTGGCAGTTCAAAGTCCTCAAGCCCATAAAGGAGTGTTGGCTGGGGTAGGTGGGTAACGGGGGTGCTCACCCAGCATGGAGAGCTTACATGTTTCGTTCCTCAAATGGCAGAACTTCGTCAGAGCTCTGACGAACAATTATATTAATTAATTTTTATTTAATTTATTAATACAGGCCGTCCCCTACTTTCAAACATCCGACTTACAAACGACTCCTACTTACAAACGGAGGGAGACAACAGGAAGTGAGAGGAAATCTACCCCTAGGAAGGGAAATTCTCTCCTGTAAGAGTTAATATGAGAAAAAGGTGTCTCCACTGATGCTTTATCGCCAATCCTTGTTTCCCTAATAACCCAAAATTTTCAAAATCCAATTGTCATTGGGACAGAAAGTGAGGTGAAAATCTTCTCAACAGGGGCACAGACAGCAAAACAAATGTTACAGGGGTGATAACCCTTCCCTATATTATCCAAAAAGCTTACAAATTTATTTTTTGTCTGGAGCTACACTTACAAAATGTACCTATTACAAACAGATTATACTTAAGAACAAACCTACAGTCCCTGTCTTGTTAGGACTGCCTGTATACTGCTGTTCAGAGATTATAGGGCCTGGGGGCCCCACGCCTTTTCTTTTTTTCTTATTTGGGTGTGGGGTTCCCCTTAATATCCATACAAGACCCAAAGGGCCTGGTAATGGGCTGGGGGGGGGGGGCATACCATTTTTTTCTCAATTTTCATCCATTTTGCCGGGACCGACATTACATTACAGCCGCAAGCAGTTTTAAATTACCTTTATTCCTTTTGAAATTAAATTTTGTGCAGGGACTGTTCTAAACACGGGGAAACACACGCCACTTTACAGGCATACTGTATAGTCACCCCCCAGGTACGATATTTAAAGGAATATTTCACTTTTATTTTTTCACTTTAAGCATTATTAAAATGACTGCTCTTGAAAAATCGTCCATTTAAAAAAAAAAACAATTTGCATTGATACATGTCCCCTGGGGCAGCACCCGGGTCCCCAAACACTTTTTAGGGCAAAAACTTGCATATTAGCCTTTAAAATTTTCACTTTAGATTTTTCACGTTCGGGTCCCATAGACTTTTAACGGTGTTCAAATGTTCTGCAAACTTTCGGTCCGTTTGCATGTTCTGCTGCAAACCGAACCGGGGGGTGTTCGGCTTCTCCCTAGTTGTCAAGGATCGGGTGGTGGCCCGGCATCCTTAACAGCCAGTAACTATCATGGTTGTCAATGAGTGGTTATCCGCTGTGTTATTAAACTGGTTGTGGGGGGCTTATCGGAATCTGGAAGCTCCCTTTAACAAAGGGGGGGCCCCAGATCCTGGCCCCCATGTGAATGAGTATAGGCTACATAGTACTCCTACTCATTCACCAAAAGTATAGTGTAAAAAAAAGACAGACAACTATTTAAAAAAAAAAAAAAAAAAAAACCCTGGTGTCCTTTGTCAATCACAAGGCCCACTGCCACCATCGACCAGAAAAAAAAAAAAAGCTCTGTTCTCGACGCTGGCTCCCACCATCTGACAGCTCCACCACCTCCCGCCTAAATAAATTAAGGGGCAGCACCACCAGGTGGCACTGTCCCACGTGACATCACCGACAACCATGTATACTGGTAGTTAAAGATGCTGGTGATTCCTTAAATATTGCATGCCAGAACCACTACCTATTTACTGCATGCATTTTTTTTTTCTCCTTTTGCAAATTGACTTTCACTCCTGTTTTATGTGATAGTACCTGAGAATTTTTATTTTATGAGGTAAATACTGCGTAAAGCAATAGTAAATTGACATTTTTAGGATTGCATGGTAAAACACCTAAATATACCGTATGCAATCTTTTTCTTTGAATGGAGCCCAATAATAGTGCAGGGCAAGCACACAATATATGCAAATTTTTATTAAATCCGATCCAACAAAGGAGAAACATTTTACAAAACATGCCATAAATAAATCAGGAAAACATACATAACATGACACATATGAATGAGGTCTCCACAGATGAAGGGGTTTCACCATCAAATGTTATCTTGAGACCTGCCTTGTATTTGCTTGCCAATTTTTGGGTAATCTGATCACTGATTCAAAGGTATTAAGCAGAGGCCCTGGTGAATAAAATACAGGTAACTGCAAATTTCATCAATTAATTATTCAATTTCATCAGTAATCAACAATATTCATTTGAAAATGTTTTATCCAACACAATTTATTACCCAAATTTTCAATATGAGGTTGTGTTGAATAAATAGATACAAAACACGTCAAGCCTGGCGGTCTATTTTTGCTGGGGAGTTTGATTGCTGCTGGTGGACTGAGGGGCTTATGTTGCTGGGGTCAATTGTTGAGGGATTGGTCCATTGTTGGCTGCTGGAGGGTGTATTGATGCTGGCTGATGGGAGATCTATTGTTACTAGGGAAGTCTAGTGTTGCTGGGGTGGGGAGGAGGGGGTCTATTTCTGCTGGCTGTGGGGGATCTATCTTCTTGTTATCATTAACAAGTTCTTTACAAATTACTTAACACCACAAAATTAAACTTGGCTCTATATTTTCAAAAAGTTCATAGGAGGGTTTGATATGGGACTGTGAATGAGGCACGGATGACCGCTGGATGAGTTTGTAACATAACCTATTTATTCAGCATGTACACATGTCAAAGCATACAGCAATTTTGTACATACACAAGTAAAAAACTGGTGTCATCTATATACATCAATCACACCTTACAGTTCATCTATATACATAGATAACATGACATTTTACAATAAAATATTATGAGCCAATGTATACTCTATATCTAAAAAGCATATATGCATGTGGTACTACAATCTGAGAGCTGTCCAGAGCGTCTGCCCTGGGAGCTTTGGCAGTAGGGACCCATGGGAAAATTGAAGGTAGGGGGAGCAAATAGCGCCTCCTACCTATGGGATTAGGGACAATAAACAAAAGTGACCAGTATTTGTAAAAAATAATATTTGTATTTGATTGGTTACTTACCTTTTTAGTCTAGTCAGGTGATCCAAGGAACCTATAAAAAATAAACAGAGGTTATAAATGTAATCTATCCAACGTTTTTTTTTATCAGAACGATGGTTGCAGCAGAAGAAAAGGCAGTCTCTGTGTCATTCTCTCACCTGCCATGGATTCCCTGCTGCGTCAGCTGTTAGAGAGGGCCTCAGCTCCGGATGGCGATGCCTGGATGAGGTCTTGCTTGTCCTGCGATCCGTCCACGGTGTCTGCGCCTCCGGTGCCTTCTCCTCTGCTGGCCGGTGTTTCAGTATTTCCCTCCCTTCCATCAGGTTTCCCTTCGGCTTCTTCTTCAGCCATTCCGGCCCTTTCCTCCATGCCCCCTTCCACTTTCCTCTCCGTTCCGGCCCCTCCTACTGTGCAGCCATCTATGTCTTCCTCACAGGCTCCGGCTGCTTGTGTTTTCGTTCCGCCCGTGACTTTTCCTTCCTCCCCTCCAGTTCCGGCCTGCAGTGCTGTCCACTCGTCCACAGAGGGAAAAGAAGAAGCCGGTTCGCTGGATCGAATCCAGGAGCCAGCCAGTGCCTCATCTATGTCATTCGGCGTACACACGTAGGGACTTTTTGCCGGCGGACCTAGTCCGGCTGCTTGTGTTTTCGTTCCGCCCGTGACTTTTCCTTCCTCCCCTCCTCAGTCATCCTTTAACCCACAGGCCGTCGCTGGCATTGCAGGAGCATGAGCAGTGCTGTCCACTCGTCCACAGAGGGAAAAGAAGAAGCCGGTTCGCTGGATCGAATCCAGGAGCCAGCCAGTGCCTCAGAAGAAAAAATTCAAGGGTAAAAATAATTTTAATTTCCCTGATGTATCTAAAAATGTTAGATCATTGCATAGGTCACAATTAGATTCTTCAGTGGCTATGCATGACGTTCCTATACATCCTAAGTCTATTGCTTTTGGTGCACATACAAAAATTAAATGTTGCTGATCCTTCGCTATCCTTCGCTATCAAATGAAAATTCTACTGCAAATGATTTAATTTCTATAAACGCTGATGACCAGTCCGCAACTGGTTCTGTTTCGTGTAATATGCCTGCCGTCTCTTTTCCTTTTGTTCATCTTGTAGATGCAAATGTCACGTCTTCTCCTGCAGTGTCCTCGCAGGTTTCCATTGAACAGGATGCTTCTCAGGCTCCTATAGTACACGAAAGGAGCGGTGAGTCAATTCAACTACATTCATTATTGTCTTTGTTTACTTCTTTTACTGAAAAATGTAAACGTTGTATTGACAATTTACCAGTTGCTCCTGATAATTCTCTTTTGCAAGCCTGGAAGGATGTTGCTCGGCCAAAAAATGATCCGCCTTTTGTGTCTCCTAATATGGTACCTACGGTGCCGGTGGTACACGTTGCTGATCAGGTGGCAAATCCTTCGGTCCCAGAATATTGTTTTAAAGAAGCTTTAGTTTGCGAAGTTTCGCCACTCGGTTTCCATTTGCCGACTTCTATCAAAGAAAAAATTTGGAGAGGTGACTACATTGATATTCTTTCTCTCCTTCCTTCGTTTAAAAACAACAGGTCAGATAAACGCGATTTTGATAAATTTGAGGATAACAAAAAATCTGCGCCACGTTCTTTTAACAATTGGCTTCAGGCCTTCTGTATCTATGCGAGTGTTATGGGTGAAAAACACCCGGAATTGTGTTGTGGTATGTTCCAACATGTCGAGATCATTCTTGAAGCATTCAAGAATTTTTCTGGGCTTGCATGGTTTTTCTATGATGAGTCTTTTCGCCAGAAATTGGCAATTCATAAAAATCTAAAATGGGGTACCAAAGACGTGGGACTGTGGCTGAATCTGCTGATTCCTAAAAAACAGTTGCTTCCTTCCCAGTCTTCACAGCCTGCTCTTTTCAAAAAAGGTTTGTGTTTCAGATTTAACGAAAGTCAGTGTAAGTGGCCTAATTCGTGTCGTTACAAGCACGAATGCGCCACGTGTGCAGGCAATCACCCGGCTTTTCGCTGTTTTAAGAAGTTATCTTCTGCAACTGTGTCTCATTCCAGGGATAATTTTCGTCCTCAAAGTAACTCCAGTGAAGTTGGACGAAATGCTGCCGTTCCTTCAAATTTGGCCAGATCGTCGGCTCTCATAATTGATGGTTTTTCTGCAGGCTTTCGCTTGCCAGTTTTTACTGGCAATGGTTGTTTATGTCACGGTAACCTTCCTTCTGTTAATCGCTTTAGTGCGATTGTCGCAAAGAAAATCGCTAAGGAGGTTCAAGAAGGCAGAGTTGCTGGGCCTTTTCTTACTCCTCCTTTTTTGTTTACAAACGTTTTTATTGGTTTAAGAAAATAAACAAGAGAACAACGCAAAAACAGAGTGTACAGGTAAGTTACAGATCTTGTACAAGAGAGATTCATACATGTTTGTATTTAACATCAGCGGGTATAAGTACAACTCAAGTTTCGAAGAATTGAACATGAGCATGAATGATGCGTCCAATTCGGCAGCATAGTAACTAGGCCTATAGACAGACCTGAACTAGTTCAACCATGAAAAAAAAACCAAGGAGGAGAGAGATGGGGGGAAAAGAAAGAGACACAAATCAAAATAATAGGTAACACTGCTTGACTTTCATAGGGTATACCGCTTCAAATTGTAGGCGAGGGGGAAAGTTATCCTCGGTATTTGGTGCTTTATTGGTCCTGAGAAGCCATACTTGGTTGAAAAGCAGACCATTTATTCCATTTACCATCAAAGATGTGTATGGTGTCCATAAGGGTGTGATGGATCCTTTCCATCAACCTGATAGACTCCATTCGAGTCAGTACCTGTGGCCATGGCACTGAGGGGTTCTTCCAGTTTAGTGCTATTGCCCATTGAATGGCACTAAAAAGAGTGTGAATCAGTTTTTGTTGGGGGGGGGGGGGATAGCCCCGGGTATATCGGCATACAGGATGCACATTTGGAAATTTAGGGTCACGGAGACATCCGTGATCTTGGGGATCAAGGCGGTGGCTTTAGCCCAAATGTGTGTCAGGGCATCGCATGCCCAGAACGTGTGCAGCAGTGTGCCCCTGGCCCGACATCCTCTAAAGCATGTGTCGGGAACCAGAGGAAACATCCTGTGCAGGCGATCTGGGGTGTAGTACCATCTGGTGTGCAATTTGAGGACCGTTTCTTTCACTGAGATGGAGCGTGTACATTTGTGCATGTTGTCTACCGTGTCTCGCCAGTCCTCCACCTCAAATTCTTGCCCAAACTCCACCTCCCATCCCAACATCGCCGCCGTTTTAGGGGCTGAACCGTGATCGTTCAGGTACCCGTATAGACTGGATATAGTGCCCCTATCTCTGGAGGCCCCTCCACATAGATCTTCGAATGGGGTGCTCGTAGTTCTAGTGAGTCCTTGGAAGTTGCTAGTATAAAAGTGCCTAATCTGGAGGAACTGGTAAAATACACTCCGATCAATAGCATATTTCTGTTGCAGGTGTGTGAATGAGCAGAAACTTACTCCTCCTTTTAAGGATTTTAGAGTTTCACCGCTTGGTTTGATCCATAAAAAAGATAAAAATAGTTTTCGTTTGATTCATCATTTGTCTTATCCTTTGGGTGCTTCACTAAATGACAGTATTGACCCTGACGAATGTTCGGTTTCTTATTCTTCTATAGATGATGCGATCTCAAAAATCCGTCTCCTCGGCAAATTGGCTTTATTGGCTAAAGTGGATATAAAATCTGCTTTTCGTCTGCTTCCTATTCATCATTCCGCGTTTTAGTTCTTTAGGTTTTTCCTTTGCTGGTGTCTTTTATTTTGATAAGTGCCTTCCGATGGGCTGCTCCTTATCTTGTAAATATTTTGAGGCTTTCGTGACTTTCCTCGAATGGACAGTCTCATGGCGCACAAATTCTACTAATGTGATAAATTATTTGGATGATTTTTTATTTATCGGTCCGGCGGATTCGTTTCGTTTTCTTTTGTTTGGTGAGTTTCATGTTATGTGTGAGCGTTTTGGTATTCCGCTAGCTGTTGAGAAAACGGTTTGGCCTACCACCTGCCTGGAATTTTTAGGTATCGCTATAGATACAGCTTTAATGGAATGTCGTCTTCCTTTGGCTAAAGTTGACCGTTTACGTGCATTAGTTACTGCTAAGGGGAAGGTTACGGTACGAACCTTACAGTCCTTGTTGGGTATGCTGGCTTTCGCCACTCGTATAATACCTATGGGTCGAGTTTTTTCCAAAAGGCTGTACAAGGCTTTAGCTGGTTTTCGATCACCTTTTCATTTTGTTCGTGTTTCGGCCGACCTGGTTTCGGATCTCTTGGTGTGGGATGAATTTTTAGCTTCTTATAACGGTCGTACCTTGTGGCAAGCTCCGTTTTGTGACTCGTCGTCTTTCTCTTTATTTACCGACGCTTCGGGCTCCGTTGGTTACGGTGCTTTTTGGAACGGATGTTGGTCTATGGATTTCTGGCCTGCATCTTGGGTTGTACAAGGCCTTACCAAGAATGTTGTTTTGTTGGAGATTGTCCCTATTTTGGTGGCTCTGGAGCTTTGGGGTGACCATTTCAGGGTTTCTCGTATTCTTTTTCATTCGGATAATAAGGGTGTAGTCTTTGCTGTGAATTGTTTGACTTCTAGATCGTTGCCTGTTTTAGCTGTGTTGCGGAGATTAGTTTTTAATTGTTTGAAATTTAATTTATGGATCAAAGTTAAGTATATTCCGGGCAAGGTTAATAATATCGCTGATTCTTTGTCACGTTTTCAGCTCGATTGGTTCCGAAAATTGGTGCCAGATGCGGATCTCGTGGGTTGTCATTGCCCAGCAGCATTGTGGTCGGTGGTTTGCCCTCCGTGATTTCATCTATCACCAACTCTTTGGCCCCTTCCACGTGGGCGCAATATAACGCTGCGTGGTCAATGTGGTGCTCCTTTTTGCAGTCTGCACGCCTTCCTTTAGAACATTTTTCTGAACCTTTGGTTTTGGCGTTTGTGGAGGCTATGATGGGGAATTGTTATTCATATTCACATATTGTGAAGGTGTTGGCTGGCATTTCCTTTTTTAGTAAACTGAAGGGTCAACCTCCTTGTTCTCATTTCTTTTCAGTTACCCAGGCCCTTAAAGGTTATCGCAAAGTACATTTTCGTTTTGACAATAGAGTTCCTATTACTCCTGATATCTTGCATCGGATTCTGGCTGTTGCATCTGCCGGTTGCTATTCTGATTATGAATCTTTGCTTTTGCAAGTGTCTTTTTGTCTTTGTTTTTTTCGGCGCTTTTCGCATTTCTGAATTGTTGCCGAAATCTTCCTCAGCCTCTGGTGGTCTTTTAGTTTCCGATTGTTTTCATGCATTTGGACCACGTAAGGATTTTATTGAGATTCAGTAAAACTGACCAGTTGGGTAAAGGGCGCTGGGTTGTCATTCATGAAATACCCAATTCTCCACTATGTGTTTTTTTTCTTTGCTGAAAATTTTTTTCTTGTCTCGCCCTACATGCAATGGTCAATTTTTGATTCATTTTTCTGGTCTCCCTCTTACGCAATATCAATTTAAAATGGTTTTACAGAAATGCCTACACCATCTAGGTTTGTCCCATTTGCATATTACTTCCCATTCTTTTCGCATAGGTGCAGCCACTGCTGCTGCTAGTTTGGGTTTGTCTTCTACTGCAATAAAAAGTTTGGGTGGTTGGCAATCTAACTGTTTCAAGTCGTATATTAGGCCTAATTTGTGTTTTTCTGCTTTGCAGGGCCGCCCTATTGTATATGGATATTAGGGCATTCATTCGTTTTCTGGGCTGAACAAAGAGCTTCAATACGTTGTTATGGCCTCAACCTGGGCCTTGATGCATCATCTTATGAGGTATACTGGTTCGGCAGAAGAGGCATGTCCTGGTTTGACCTTCATTCATCTTTGAATGGTCTGCTTTCTTCTAGGCCTCTACCATCTGTTTTCATTTAGCAGGAAATGATTTGGGCAATTATAAGACTTTGGATTTGGTTGCCCAAATGAAATCTGATCTCTCTCATTTACATACTGTTTATCCTTCTGTTTTAATCTTCTCTGAAATAGTGCCCAGGTTAAAATGGTTGGATGATCCAACGCATTCCTTTCTCGAAAAAGTACGTAAGAGGGTTAATAGGTTTATGGCTAAATTTATGCCTTTGATTGATGGACTATCCTTCCGTCACTTTGAACTGGAAGGTGGTTTGCCTGGCTTGTATCTTTCTGACCAGGTACATCTATCAGATATCGGTAATGATATACTTAATATGGATTTTAGTTCTTGCGTGGATCTGGGCGTGGCCCGGGTGGGGTGCCAGGCTCGTTTTAATTAAGAGAGCCTGGCGTGTGGGATAGTGTTTTTTGTTTATGGTTGTAGTTGGTTCGAGCTTTTATAGCTGGACCAGTGGTCTCATAATCTTTGTAAAAACAAGATTATGTAGGTAATATCGTCAAGTATGTGTTTATTTTGTTATATCGTCATTAACTTTAATAAAGGGCCATGGCCATGGCCATTCAACCACAACTTAAGTCTTAATTGTTTTAATTATATCCATCATTAAATTACAATGTTTGCATTTGTCCTCTAATCCCATAGGCGCACATAATGTTGCCATGGGTCCCTACCGCCACAGCTCACAGGACAGACGCTCTTGACTGCTCTCAGATTGTAGTACCGCATATTCACATTTTAAACCATTATGTAAGTATTATAGGGATGGATTCTTTTTGCTTTCCACCCCTTTTCGCTCCCTTGTTAGTTGGATTTAACAATAGACTTCACCAATCTGTATATATCTTCCACAAATACATTTTATGCATCTGCTCCTGAGGAAGTGGAATACATCCACAGAATGCGTCAAGCTCTTTTAGATGCATACATGCTTTTTTGATATGGTGACATTTTTTTCTCAGATCTTTCTATGCCATTATTCCACCAAACGGAGTAACATTGGCTCATAATATTTTATTGTAAAATGTCATGATGTTATCCATGTGTGTGTGTGTGTGTGTGTGTGTGTATATATATATATATATATATATATATATATATGAAGTGTAATGTGTCATTGTTATGTATTTAGATGACATCATTTTTTATTTATGTATGTACAAAATTGTTGTATGCTTTGACATGTGTACATAATGAATAAATTGATTATTATGTTACAAACTCATCCAGCGCTTATCAGGTGCCTCATTCAAAGTCCCAAACCAAACCCTCCTATGTATTTCTAGAATCAGGGATGGAGACACCTGTTCCAAGCTGTTCATTTAAAGTCCCAAAGCAACCCCCTTGTCCATATATTCTCTAAAAGGGGCAATATTTGGGGGGGGGGGTGTAAGGGGTGGAACCAAGGGACAGTGCTCAGAGGTGGGTAGGGGGTGGAGACAAGGAGTGGCTCAGAAGGGGGGTTCCTGCACCTATTCTCTGCGAAAAAAAGCCCTGCCTGTAGGTGTTATATTTAGACATTACTTAGCAAGTATGCACTTAACATGGAAAAATATATTTGCTGCTATGTCTGCTTTAAGACAGGCTTCTTACACTCATGTAAGCTGTTATCCCCAAGATCCTAAAAATATTTTTTTTTCTTTTACTGCCAGCTCCTTTCATGTCGCCAACAGTAATACATTTACTTTTTTTTTTCTTAGATCATGACCTAGCCCTTACCAGGCAAATATTCATTTTTTATATTAGCACAGAGAATGCTGGAGTACTGTGATCAGAAGAGTTCTCATCATATATAATTCATGGTAAATATGAATGACAGTCAGGGATCCCCCGGGATTAAACAAACAGTATATCTCTGTGTGTGCTCACCCTTCCACTGGCAGAGGGAAATTGTAGATAGATATGGATTTCAAACAATCCTTTTGATGCCTTCCCCATAAGGGGAGAAGATGAATTAAACCAGATTCTGCAATCTATTATTGTTTACAGTCGTGATTTACTGTACATTCAAAAAGAATTCTCTAAGGTACAGGGATAATTATGCAGACATAAAGATCTAATCCAGAAAAGCTAAGGTATAAATGAGCATGATAATACAAGATTAAAAAAATAATCATAAAACAATAGAATTTGGAAAAACATAAGGGAAAAATTAGAGTGGAAATACCTAGCAATTAGAACCTCAACCTGGAATATCCCACCAAAAACAGACAAATGGAACTAAAGAAAATACTAATGCCCCATACACACGGTGTAGGCTCCATCTGACATTTTCCATCGGATTTTCCGACGGACAAAGTTTTATCTCCTGCTCTCAAATTTTCCAACAACAAAGTCCGATCACGCAAATTCCGATCGTGTGTAGCCTAGTCCGACGGACAAAGTGCCACGCATGCTCAGAAGAAATTCTGTGACGGAAGCGCTCGGTCGGGTAAAACTACCGTTCCTAATCGACACAGCACATTCGTCACGCTGCAATGTTAAAATGTGTTTAATGCAGCGCATTCTCTTTTTCTTTACATTTCAAGAAGAATAACGTTTTTTAGCTGCTCATATTCACACTGACTTCTCACAAACTTCTTTCTTTATTCTTCTTCTTCATGATTTCTGGGCTAGATGTTTTTTATTCGTCAGATCTTAAGAAGGTGTTTTTTAAAATTTTTTGGGGATTTGTCATTTTATAGTGGGTTTTTTTTTTTTTTTTTTTTGTTTAATCCAGATTTGGTTTCTTTCTTCTTTTTTTTTTTTTTTTTTTTTTTTTTTTTTTTTTGTGGAGGGGGTTGTGTGTCTCAACTTATCCCAACACCATTATTATCATTTGTATTTTTTGCCTAAATTCCCTAGGAGGTTGTTTGGTGTTGGTGTACCTTGTAAATTAGACTTTAGGATTTGTGAAATGTACCTGCCTACTCCACAAATGGGGATGAGCCGAACACCCCCGGGTTCGGTTCGCACCAGAACCTTCGAACTGACCGAAAGTTCACGCAAATTTTCGAACCCTATACGTTATAATGGACGCGAACGTTCGAAATCAAAAGTGCTAATTACAACGGCCAATATGCATGTTAATGTCATAAAACAGGTTTGGGGACCCGGGTCCTGCCCCAGGGGACATATATCAATGCAAAAAGAACTTTTAAAAACTAACGTTTTTTCGGGAGCAGTCATTTTAATGATGCATAAAGTGAAAAAAAAAAGTGAAATTTTCCTTTAAATATGGTACCTGGGGGGTGTCTAAAGTATGCCTGTGAAGTGGCATGTGTTTCCCGTGTTTAGAACTGTCCTTGCACAAAATGACATTTGTAAAGGAAAAAAAGAAGCCATTTAAAACCACTTGCGGCTTTAGGTTTGTTCTTAAGTAGAATCTGAACAGGTACATTATGAAGTGTAGCTCCATCCCAAAAAAATCTATTTTTAAGCTTTTTGGAGAACATAGGGAGGGGTTATCACCCCTGTAACATTTGCTGTCTTTGCACATCTGTTCAGAACATGTCACCTCACTTTCCGTCCCAATGACAAATGTTTTTGGAAAAAGTGGGGTTTTAATTGAAACAAGGATTGGTGATAAAGTATCAGTAGAGAGGAGATACCTTTTTCCCAAATTAAATCTATCAGGATAGAATTTCCCTTCCTAGGGGTAGATTTCCTCTCACTTCCTGTTTTCTCTTTCCATTTGCAAGTAGGAGTCGTTTGTAAGTTGGATGTTTGAAAGTAGGGGCCTGGCGTATATACTCTGCAGAAATTTGCCCTATTAGATGTTGGTGTAGCCACAAGACTGGTGGGCACAGGAATGGGCCCTGCTGTGAGTTAATAGATCAAGATTTGTAATTGCATGCACCTGTTGAACAGGGCAGAAAAATTGGGGGGTGGTGGTGGTGGTGGACGGTGTTGCCACAAGACTGTAAGCTCTCACAGTTACTCTTGGTGGGCGCAGGAATGGGCCCTGCTGTGAGTTATTAGATCAAGATTTGTAATTGCAAGCACCTGATGAACAGGGCAGAAAAATTGGGCCTTTGGCGGTGGTGGTGGACAGTGTTGCCACAAGACTGTAGGCCCTCATAGTTACTCTTGGTGGGCGCAGGAATGGGCCCTGCTGTGAGTTATTAGATCAAGATTTGTAATTGCAAGCACCTGATGAACAGGGCAGAAAAATTGGGCCTTTGGCGGTGGTGGTGGACGGTGTTGCCACAAGACTGTAAGCTCTCACAGTTACTCTTGGTGGGCGCAGGAATGGGCCCTGCTGTGAGTTATTAGATCAAGATTTGTAATTGCAAGCACCTGATGAACAGGGCAGAAAAATTGGGCCTTTGGCGGTGGTGGTGGACGGTGTTGCCACAAGACTGTAAGCTCTCACAGTTACTCTTGGTGGGCGCAGGAATGGGCCCTGCTGTGAGTTATTAGATCAAGATTTGTAATTGCAAGCACCTGATGAACAGGGCAGAAAAATTGGGCCTTTGGCGGTGGTGGTGGACGGTGTTGCCACAAGACTGTAGGCCCTCATAGTTACTCTTGGTGGGCGCAGGAATGGGCCCTGCTGTGAACTATTAGATCAAGATTTGTAATTACCCGCCCCTGTTAAACAGGGGCTGAAAAATTGTGCCTTAGGCACTGGTGCCACAACACTGCAACCCCTCACAGATACTGTACTTGGAGCACAGCAGTCACACGTGTTGCGAAGCATTTTTTTATAAAAATTGTATGTACACGCCCCTGTTAAACAGGGGCTGAAAAATTGTGCCTTAGGCACTGGTGTGGTGGCATGGATCATTGAGGAGGAGGAAGAGGATAGTCAGTGAACATAAGAGGACAGTCACTCAGCATCAGCAAAGGCAGTCTTGAAGGGATGTGACATTAAAAATTATTCGGTTATATCCGCCTCAGGTGCCTGGTAGCTGGTGGTGATCCAAGACTGATTCATTTTGATGAAGGTCAGTCGATCAACCGAGGCGGTGGACAGGCGCACCCTATGATCGGTGACAAATCCTCCAGCAGCACTAAATGTGCGTTCGGAAAGAACGCTGGAGGCAGGACAGGCCAGTAGCTCAATTGCATACTGTGCAAGCTCTGGCCAGTGATCCATCCTCAGAACCCAGTAAGCCAGAGGATTTTTGGTGGGAAAGGTGTCCAAGTCTGACCTTGCCCCAAGGTATTCCTGCACCATGTATATCAGACGCTGGCGATGGTTGCTGGAACCGATCATACCTTGGGGCTGCGGACTAAAAAATTGTCTGAACGCATCGGTCAGACGTCCACCTTCCCCACCGCTCCTTCTGCTACTGACCGAAGCCTCAGCAACTCGTCGCCCAGGACCAGGAGTTTGTAACCTCCCAGTTTCTGGGAACGCGTTGCACAGACCTTTCTGCAAGGCCTCCCTGAGATGTCTCATCCTCTGCTCCCTCTGCGACGGCAAAATAAGGTCCGCAACCTTACCCTTGTACCGCGGATCAAGGAGAGTGGCCAGCCAGTAATGGTCCCTCTCCTTGATCCGAAGAACACGAGGATCCTTCCGCAGGCTTTGCAGGATCAGGGAGGCCATGCAGCGTAGGTTAGCTGAGGCATTCGGTCCGGAGTCTTCTGGGTCACTGAGGATGACATGATCGCCAGCCACCTCCTCCCAGCCACGTACAAGTCCACTGGTTTGTTGGGACTGTACATCATCCCTAAAAGACTGCTGCTGCTGATGCTGAGTGCCAGGCTCCACCTCCATGCTCACACAATCCTCCTCCTCCTCCTCCTCCTCTTCCTGTGTGATGGGTGGGACAGAAGGAACACTGTCCGGATAAAGGGGGCCTTGAGAGGCAAGGAAGTCCTCCTCTTCCTGCCTCTGTTCTGCCTCAAGTGCCCTGTCCATTATCCCACGCAGCGTATGCTCCAACAGGTGGACAAGAGGGACAGTGTCACTGATGCATGCACTGTCACTGCTCACCATCCTCGTGGCCTCCTCAAATGGTGAGAGGACAGTGCATGCATCCCTGATCATGCTCCACTGACGTGGGGAAAAATAACCAAGCTCCCCTGACCCTGTCCTGGTGCCGTAGTCGCAAAGGTACTCATTGATGGCCCTCTGCTGCGTGTGCAGTCGCTGCAGCATGGCCAACGTTGAGTTCCACCTGGTGGGCATGTCACATATTAGGCGGTTCTTGGGCAGGTTCAGCTCCTTTTGCAGCTCAGTCAGCCGAGCACTGGCATTATAAGATCGGCGGAAATGCACACAGACTTTCCTGGCCTGCCTCAGGACATCCTGTAAGCCTGGGAACCTGCCCAAGAACCGCTGCACCACCAGGTTGAGGACGTGAGCCATGCAGGGCACATGGGTGAGCTGCCCCTGTCGCAGGGCGGAGAGGAGGTTGGTGCCATTGTCAGAAACGACCATTCCTGGCTTAAGCTGACGTGGCGTCAACCACCTCTCGGCCTGCCCCTGCAGAGCTGCCAGAACCTCTGGCCCAGTGTGGCTCCTGTCCCCCAAACACACCAGCGCAAGCACGGCATGGCATCTTTTTGCCTGCGTACTTGCGTAGCCCCTTGTACGCCTACGGAGCACCGCTGGTTCCAAGGACAGAGCACTGGAGGAAGAAGAAGAGGAGGGGGTGGAGGAGAGAGGTGTGTCACAACCAGTAGCAGTAGTAGCGTTTTGGAGGCGTGGTGGCGGAACAACCTCCAACACTACTGCACCTTGTCCTGCATCCCTCCCAGCTGCCAATAGAGTGACCCAATGGGCCGTGAAAGAAAGGTACCGTCCCTGTCCATGCCTGCTGGACCATGAGTCAGCGGTAATATGCACCTTACCGCTGACCGCCCTGTCCAGCGAGGCATGGACATTGCCTTCCACATGCCGGTAGAGAGACGGAATCGCCTTCCGTGAGAAAAAGTGGCGTTTGGGAACCTGCCACTGAGGAACCGCACATTGAACAAACTCACGGAAGGGGGCCGAGTCTACCAACTGAAAAGGCAGCAGCTGAAGTGCTAGCAATTTAGCCAAGCTAGCATTCAACCGCTGGGCATGTGGATGGCTGGGAGTGTACTTCTTTCTACGGTCCAGCAGCTGGGGCAGGGAAATTTGCCTGCTGCAATCGGACGTCGGTGTACTGCAAGTACTTGGTTGTGACACACCTAATTCTACACCTTCAGTCCTCTCAGAGCAGCTTTCAGAGAGGACTGAAGGTGTAGTGGGGATGGAGATCCCAGCTGATGAGGAGCAAGGAGAGGTCCGCTTAGTTCTTTGGTGTGGGTCTTTTATGTGTGCCTGCCAACGAGCTGCATGGCAGGTCGACATATGTCTGGTCATGCTTGTGGTGCCCAAGCGGCTGATGTTTTGGCCACGCGAGATACGCTTGAGACAAATATTGCAAATAGCAGTGGTGCGATCTGATGCACTCGTCTCAAAAAAGGCCCACACCAAAGAACTTTTCTGATTACGTGCAGAGGCAGCGCCCTGCACAGGCGGAGCTCTGCGGTGTTGCACAGTTGCTGTGCTGGCCTCTACCTGGCCTCCAGGGGGCATCCTGCCTCGTTGGACATGTGACGCCGCATCCTCCTCCTCGTCCTCCTCCTCGTCCTCCTCCTCGTCCTCCTCCTCGTCCTCCTCCTCGTCCTCCTCCTCGTCCTCCCCCTCATCCTCTCTCCCTTCAGGCACCCACGTGGAGTCAGTGACCTCATCATCCCCTCCCTCTTCACCACTAGAGCAAACCTGGCAGTAAGCTGCAGCTGGTGGAACAGTACTGCCAGATTCCTCAAGCTGGGTATCATCATCCGAGCCTTCGAATCGTTGTGCATCCTCCTGGAGCATGTACCCAACACTGTGCTCAAAGAGTTCGGGGGACTCCTCAGGAGGACATGGTGGGTCTAGGAAGGGGTGGCTGATGATGCCATTGAGTACGCGTTGGCAGCTGCTCTGCCAGTACCCTGAGCCTGGGTGAGAGAGGATGAGGAGGATGAGGAGGGCTTGGTCATCCATTCTACCAAGCCTTCAGCATGATGCGGCTCCACATGTCCAGCTGCCGAAAACAAAGACGCGCGTGTCCCATGGCCACGTGCTGATGACGATGCACGACCACGTCCACGTCCACTAGAAACAGAGCCTGCCTGCCCTGTGTTCTTGGCTCTGCACGCTCTGCCTCCCCTTGGCGGTCTTCCAGCCATTGTAGTCGGTAGTCCTGTGGGTGCTGCTGAGAAGAATATATAGGAGCTCTGTGTGATGCCACTAACACACTAGAAGTCCTGTGGGTGCTGCTGAGAAGAATATATAGGAGCTCTGTGTGATGCCACTAACACACTAGAAGTCCTATGGGTGCTTCTGCAAAGAAAATATAAGAGCTCTGTGTGATGCCACTAACACACTAGAAGTCCTGTGGGTGCTGCTGAGAAGAAATATATAGGAGCTCTGTGTGATGCCACTAACACACTAGAAGTCCTATGGGTGCTTCTGCAAAGAAAATATAGGAGCTCTGTGTGATGCCACTAACACACTAGAAGTCCTGTGGGTGCTGCTGAGAAGAATATATAGGAGCTCTGTGTGATGCCACTAACACACTAGAAGTCCTATGGGTGCTTCTGCAAAGAAAATATAGGAGCTCTGTGTGATGCCACTAACACACTAGAAGTCCTATGGGTGCTTCTGCAAAGAAAATAGAGGATCTCTGTGTGATGGGACTAACACACTTCAAGTCCTATAGGTGCTTCTGGGAACAAAATATAGGATCTCTGTGTGATGGGACTAACACACTTCAAGTCCTATAGGTGCTTCTGGGAACAAAATATAGGATCTCTGTGTGATGGGACTAACACACTTCAAGTCCTATAGGTGCTTCTGGCAACAAAATATAGGATCTCTGTGTGATGGGACTAACACACTTCAAGTCCTATGGGTGCTTCTGGGAAGAAAATATAGGTCTGTGTGATGGGACTAACACACTTCAAGTCCTATAGGTGCTTCTGGGAAAAAATATAGGATCTCTGTGTGATGGGACTAACACACTTCAAGTCCTATAGGTGCTTCTGGGAACAAAATATAGGATCTCTGTGTGATGGGACTAACACACTCCAAGTCCTATAGGTGCCTCTGGGAACAAAATATATGATCTCTGTGTGATGGGACTAACACACTTCAAGTCCTATAGGTGCTTCTGGGAACAAAATATATGATCTCTGTGTGATGGGACTAACACACTTCAAGTCCTATAGGTGCTTCTGGGAAGAAAATGTAGGTCTGTGTGATGGGACTAACACACTTCATGTCCTATAGGTGCTTCTGGGAACAAAATATAGGAGCTCTGCCTGCCTGCCACGAACACACTACAAGTCCTATAGGTGCTTCTGGGAACAAAATATAGGAGCTCTGCCTGCCTGCCACGAACACACTACAAGTCCTATAGGTGCTTCTGGGAACAAAATATAGGAGCTCTGCCTGCCTGCCACGAACACACTACAAGTCCTATAGGTGCTTCTGGGAACAAAATACAGGAGCTCTGTTTGCTGCCAGTGCCTGCCTGCCACGAACACACTACAAGCCCCTCTTTCTAAATCAATCTTTCTAAATGAATCTATCTAACTCAATCTCTCTAAGTAAATCTCTCTAACTAAATCCAGCAGAGTGACACAGAACGATCCTGCTCTATCTACGCCGGAACAGCATGTGACCGGCGCAGACGGCGTGGCGGCCTTTTATAAGAGGGGGCGTGTACTAAAGCCCCTGAGCTGTAATTGGCTACAGGCGTCCTGCCTGTAGCCAATTATGGCTCTTCGAGTTTCCGGCGCTGTGATTGGCCAAGCATGCGGGGTCACAGTGCATGCTTGGCCAATCATCAGCCAGCAATGCACTGCGCCGGCCGCGCCAGCCGCAATGCATTGCGGGGCCGCTCGCATCACACGAACGTGATGCGAGCGGCCAAAATAGTTCTGGGCTCGCCGAGCGAGCGAACACCCGGTGCTCGATGCGAACATGGGTTCGCATCGAGCACCGGGCCCATCCCTACTCACAAACTGTCCTTTTTAAAATAAAAAACATAGGCAAGTATTTCTTCAAAACAAAAAAGGCCATCACTATCTGGTCTTCCTAACGCACTTCCCTCCAGGCTTCCTTCCAGGCTGTGGCTCTGATCTTCGAGTTGTGGCAGCAGGTGGAGGAGGGCAAGGGGCAACCTCCTGGCTGCCACTTGCCACAGCCTCCTCCCGGCTGAGGTCTTCCTGTGTATGAAAATGGGACATAGTGTGATTGATTAACAAAGAACTAAAACTATTTTCAGCTCATGACTGTTGCAAATAGAATGTTAAGAAATAGAACATACTATCATTCAGAGACCAGCATTTTTCATTCCTGGCCCAATCCTCTTAACTCACAACTTAACTGATCAATAATAACATCTAGTTAACATCATTAAATGCACGTCAATAAATATATTCACCAATGCTATACCTGTCTCAAGCTGGGCCCCTCCACATGTTGTTGCCTGGAAGGCCCAGGTTGGACATCAGAAGCCTCAGCTGGGTGGGAAGGAAGCCTGGAAGGAAGATGGTAGGGTG
Organism: Lithobates sylvaticus; assembly: GCA_028564925.1. NCBI lineage: Eukaryota > Metazoa > Chordata > Amphibia > Anura > Ranidae > Lithobates > Lithobates sylvaticus. Next base: position 111,567,560 of record CM053037.1, on the reverse strand, counting down.
ATGGCATGGGTTCCCTCTGGTTTGCCAGAAAATGTAGCCTCTCGTAGAACTTCATCCTGGGAACATAAATGGCATTCGGATCTCCTGAACACAAAGACTGCTGGTACCTCTGTCGCTCCCTCAGATAGGTGCACCAATTTTGGCCATCACATAGATGTCTGCCTTGGGGACCATGATTTGGAAGTAATGAAGTAGTTTCTCCAGCGCTGCCTTCCTTTTGGTTCTATTGCTATAATCGGGGTGGGAATTCTGCCACAGGCAGGGCATCGCCCTGAGCTCATGAATGATCAAATCATAGAAAAAAGGAAACTTAAATGGGTCCATAGTATTTTCTGCAAGGCAAACCAGAATACTGTCTCTCCTAATCTTGTACCCAAATAAGCCTCAATGGAGAAGCAGTCTAGGCTAGTGATGTACAAAGTTCAAATTGTACCTTTGTTAAAGCGATAGATCGTCTCGTGCGTCAGCTCTCTCCCCTCTGCTCACAGATCGTCGGTACGACACACACGTGTGACGCGTGAAACTCCGCCTGCCCCTGACGATCTTTCTCGTCTATTCCCCACCCCTTCTCTTGACGGCGCAGTGGGGAGAGCACATGGCGGGGACACAGCAGGTGCGCCCTAATAACTATTCCAGCAACGAGGAGGAGGAGGAGGACGAGGAAAGGCCGGAGGCCGAAACGTCCCGATCCCGGAGGCTCAAATTTAAGGCATCAAATATGTCTTTTGGAGAAATGTTGGAGATGGTGGACATATTGAAGAGGAGCGACTATGATGGGAAGTATGGGCCTTACCCCAACTCAAATGTCAGAAAGGCCTTGATCATGGCTAAAGTTGTGAAGAGGCTGCAAAAGAAATTTGTCTTTAAAACGATCCAAGGATCAACTGAGGAAACGCTGGTCAGACCTGAAACTGAGGGAGCCCGATCAGTACAGAAAGATCAAGCGAGTTCTTCAAAAAAGTAAGTAGTTGTCGTGTGTTCTGCCTTTTTTTTTTTTTTTTTTTTATTGGTTGCGTACTGCTCCATGTGGTTTGTTTTTTCTATATTGTACATTTGAAAATGGCCACTTTCATGTTCGTGTGTCCATTCGATCGTACTCAACCTCGATCGTTCGGCCACTTATAATACGATGTTTGGTGAAGTTGGAGTGAACTACATTGTTTCAGGCCTGTTTTTAGTCAAAGGAAGTTTGTTGTCAATAGATATGTTTTCAATAATGCAAAGCAAATTTCTTCAATGTAAAGGAGAGGTCACTCAGTAGCTGTTTACACATCTGGACTCTAGAGCACTAGTGCTGGGACACCCAAACACCTGTTTTATTATGTTGTCCCACACATGTGCTCCAGTGGATACTATAGGGGTGTCTCTGTCTGACAAACTTGCACCAAAAAGGTAGTAAGTATTGCACCTTTACAAAGTGACTACATTAATGTTGTTGTCCTTTGAACCTGGCCACAAACAACTATTGTCCGTCACTTCCACGCAATGTTTCACATTTCCTATTTCTACCCTCGTAGATTGTTGTGCTAAGTATTCCTTTTGTACATTCTCATAGGGGAGCGAAGACTCGGGATGTCTGAGGACACCAGGAACCCCACACCTCCCAAAGAAGGGGAAATACCAACACCAGAAGCAGAGGAGGAAGGAGAGATAATAGAAGTTGGAGAACTTGTCATCACAACAGGTGAGTGTCGGAGAACACAGCTACAGGTAAGCTAATCAATGTATGCCTGCCTCTTTTGCAATAGCCATCTTTTTTTTGTTTGTGTGTTTTTTTTTAGGTGATGTAGATGTTGTGGAAGAAGAATCGCACTTTACCACTGAAAGTGCACACGTACTCATCGGGGAGATAATGGTGTGCAATCTAGATCTAGATGATATCAAGAAAAACATCAATGACGTTCAACAAAAAATGAAGAACATCATTGATGTTTTAGGGAAAATCTGAAAACGCACCAACTAATTATCACACATTTGTGGGTGTTTATCCCAAAAATGTTAACGTAATAACTGTGCCAAATTTGGAAGATGCACACAGTGTGGCAACATGTGCTAGCTCCCATCATGGTGGATCAATGACAGCGTTTTGGGGGTGCAACCACTTTACTAACTACTAAAGGGGATGAGGTGAAGGGGTTGCACCCCCAAAACACGTCTATTGATCCCCATGATGGGAGATTGGACATTCGAGGCATGTGTTCTTGCATCAAATGCCCATTTTGATCCCCAAATTGTGTGCATGTTCTAAATTTACCTTTTTCCTGGGGTGACACCCCATGTGATAAAGGCACGATCAAACACACTTTGAACATAGTAATGTCTGATCTTGTCTTCACTTTTCAAAGTTGAACTTTGTAAGTTCATATGTTGAGTCTGTTTTGTTTTGCTACATGCCTGGTTTACACAAATGCGCCATGTTAGTAAACAATGTTGTAAAGACCAAAGATCTTTTGAGTTTACCATAGACATGGGAACTGTCAAAAAATTTGTTTTGTTTCGTATATAAAAAAAATTTGTAATTCGTGTACGAAATTCCGTTCAAATTCGTACTAAATTCGGACGAATCGTAAATTTTTTTTTCCCGAATCGTTAGTAAAGTTACGAATCGTTAAAGCGGCTAATTGTCGGTTCTCATAACACAAAGAACAATTCGAATCCAACTACAAATATCGAATTTCAATTTCCGAATAGTTACGAATCGTTAGTAAATCCAACTACAAATCGAATTTCAACTAATATGAAAGAAATTATAATAGCGGATGTAACGAATGCTTTGAATGCTTTGAATGAATTCAAGATTCAGTATATCTAATATAGAGAACTGTTCCTGCACAAAGTGTCATTTTTGCAGGAAAAAAGCTATTTAAAAACACTCGCGGCTAATAAAAAGTCGGCTACGTAACACAGAGAACAGTCATTCATTGAGTAAAAAAAAAAAAAGCGTGGGGGTCCCCCCCAATTCAATAACCAGGCCCTTCAGGTCTGGGATGGATTTTAAGGGGAACCCCGGCCAAAAAAAAATGGCGTGGGGTCCCCCTCAAAATCCATACCAGACCCTTTATCCGAGCACGCAACCTGGCAGGCTGCAGGAAAAGAGGGGGGGACGAGAGCGGCCCCCCCTCCCGCCTGAACCGTACCCGGCCACATGCCCTCAACATTGGGAGGGTGCTTTGGGGTCCCCCCCCAAAGCACCTTGTCCCCATGTTGATGAGGACAAGGGCCTCATCCCCACAACCCTGGCCGGTGGTTGTGGGGGTCTGCGGGCGGGGGGCTTATCGGAATCTGGAAGCCCCCTTTAACAAGGGGATACCCAGATCCCGGCCCCCCCCCCTGTGTGAAATGGTAAGGGGGTACAAAAGTACCCCTACCATTTCACCAAAAAAGGTGACAAAAATGGTAAAAATGACAGGAGACGGTCTTTGACAATTCCTTTATTAAAATCATCTTTCTTCATCCTTCGGTTTCTTCATCTTCTCCTTCCGTCTTCTTCTTCCTCCGATTCGCTTCTTCTTGCTCCGGTCTTCTCGTTCGGCGTCTCTTCTCGCAGGCCGCTCCGCGCAATGGGAGGCTCCCGCTGTGTGAGGCTTCGCTCCGGCTGACAGGTCTTTTATAACGAAGGCACCTGGTGACCCCGCCCCCTCTGACGCACGGGGACGTCATGGGGACTTCCCTATGGTTTTCCCCATTACGTCAGAGGGGGCGGGGTTACCAGGTGCCCTCCGTTATAAAAGACCTGTCAGCCGGAGCGAAGCCTCACACAGCGGGAGCCTCCCATTGCGAGGAGCGGCCTGCGAGAAGAGACGCCGATGCCGGACGAGAAGGACAAGAAGACCGATGGAAGAAGATGACGGAAGGAGAAGATGAAGAAACCGAAGGATGAAGAAAGAAGATTTTAATAAAGGAATTGTCAAAGACTGTCTCCTGTCATTTTTACCATTTTTGTCACTTTTTTGGTGAAATGGTAGGGGTACTTTTGTACCCCCTTACCATTTCACACAGGGGGGCCGGGATCTGGGGGTCCCCTTGTTAAAGGGGGCTTCCAGATTCCGATAAGCCCCCCGCCCGCAGACCCCCAAAACCACCGGCCAGGGTTGTGGGGACGAGGCCCTTGTCCTCATCAACATGGGGACAAGGTGCTTTGGGGGTCTCAGACCCCCAAAGCATCCTCCCAATGTTGAGGGCATGTGGCCTGGTACGGTTCAGGCGGGGGGGCGCTCTCGTCCCCCCCTCCTTTCCTGCGCCTGCCAGGTTGCGTGCTCGGATAAGGGTCTGGTATGGATTTTATGGGGGACCCCACGCCATTTTTTTTGGCTAGGGTTCCCCTTAAAATCCATCCCAGACCTCAAGGGTCTGATATGGATTTTGAGGGGGACCCTACGCCATTTTTGTTTGTGGCTGGGGTCCCCCTTAATATCCATACCAGACCTGAAGGGCCTGGTTATTGAATTTGGGGGGACCCCCATGCTTGTTTCTTTTTTATCAATGACTTCAATGAATGACTGTTCTCTGTGTTACGGATCCAACAATTCATTTGCCGGCAATTTTAAATAGCTTTATTTTCCTGCAAAAATTACACTGTGCAGGGACAGTTCTCTATATTAGATATACTGAATCTCGAATCATTCGAAGCATTCGTTATATCCGCTATTATAATTTCTTTCATATTAGTTGAAATTAGATATTTGTTGTTGTATTCGAATTGTTCTCTGTATTACAGGAATCGGCAATTAGCCGCGAGTCATTTTAAATAGCTTTTTTTTTTTTCCTGCAAAAATGACACATTGTACAGAGAGAGTTCTAAGCATGGGAAACATGACCCCCTTCTATATACTCTATAGTATGCCTACGAAGGGGTGCAGGTTTCCCGTGCTTAGAACTCTCTCTGTACAATGTGTAATTTTTGCAGGAAAAAAAAGCTATTTAAAATCACTCGCGGCTAATTGCCGATTCCCGTAATACAGAGAGAACAATTCGAATACAACTACTAACAAATATGTAATTTTCAACTAATATGAAAGAAATTATAATAGCGGATATAACGAATGATTCGAGATTCAGTATATCTAATATAGAGAACTGTCCCTGCACAGTGTCATTTTTGCAGGAAGAAAAAGCTATTTAAAATCACTCCCGGCTATTGCTGGCAAATGAATTGTTGGACCCGTAACACAGAGAACAGTCATTCATTGAAGTCATTGATAAAAAAAATGCGTAGGGGTCCCCCCAAATTCAATAACCAGGCCCTTCAGGTCTGGGATGGATATTAAGGGGGACCCCAGCCAATAAAAAAAAATGGCGTAGGGTCCCCCTCAAAATCCATACCAGACCCTTGAGGTCTGGGATGGATTTTAAGGGGAACCCTAGCCAAAAAAAATGGCGTGGGGTCCCCCATAAAATCCATACCAGACCCTTATCCGAGCACGCAACCTGGCAGGCCGCAGGAAAGGAGGGGGGACGAGAGCGGCCCCCCCTCCCGCCTGAACCGTACCAGGCCACATGCCCTCAACATTGGGAGGATGCTTTGGGGGTCTGAGACCCCTAAAGCACCTTGTCCCCATGTTGATGAGGACAATGGCCTCATCCCCACAACCCTGGCCGGTGGTTGTGGGGGTCTGCGGGCGGGGGGCTTATCGGAATCTGGAAGCCGCCTTTACCAAGGGGGCCCCCAGATCCCGGCCCCCCCCTGTGTGAAATGGTAAGGGGGTACAAAAGTACCCCTACCATTTCACCAAAAAAAGTGTCAAAAATGTTAAAAATGACAGGAGACGGTCTTTGACAATTCCTTTATTAAAATCTTCTTTCTTCTCTCTTCATCCTTCTTCAGTTTCTTCATCTTCTCCTTCCGTCTTCTTCTTCTTCCTCCGATCCGCTTCTTCTTGCTCCGGTCTTCTTGTCCTTCTCGTCCGGCATCGGCGTCTCTTCTCGCAGGCCGCTCCTCGCAATGGGAGGCTTCCGCTGTGTGAGGCTTTGCTCCGGCTGACAGGTCTTTTATAACGCTCTTGTCCCCCCCCTATTTTCCTGCGGCCTGCCAGGTTGCGTGCTCGGATAAAGGGTCTGGTATGGATTTTGAGGGGACCCCACACCATTTTAAATTTTTTTGGCCGGGGTTCCCCTTAAAATCCATCCCAGACCTGAAGGGTCTGGTATGGATATTTGGGGGGGGACCCCACACCATTTTTTTTTTTTGGCTGGGGTCCCCCTTAATATCATACCAGACCTGAAGGGCCTGGTTATTGAATTTGGGGGGACCCCTACGCTTTTTTTTTAGTTGGATTCAAATAATTTGGAGCTGAAATTCGTAAACGGAATTTGTATTCAAAAAAATTTGTACATGTCTAGTTTACCAAAGCATTTTTGAAAGGCACTTGTGAATGTGTTGGAAGTAAAATTTTAACATCTAAACAATGTGTGGCTTCCTTATTTCAAACCAAAAGCGTTATTTACATCAAAAGTTAAGGATTTTGGTGACAATGGGTGTTATTTACTAAAGGCTATTCCACTTTGCACTGCAAGTGTAGTTTCCGGTGCACTTTTGCAGTGCACTTGTAGTGCATAGTGGATTTGTCTTTTGTAAATGACACCCACAGTGCTTTGTAATAAAACACGTATCACGCCATTTTCAGGAATACACACATTTCTGTCATGGTGATGAAAAGGAGTATTTTGGGTGTCAGTTATGCACTACAAACCTTACCTACACAAAATATTAGGTATCACACACACAACATGAGAAGATTATTTTTCAGAAAAAGAGACTGTAACCTCCTCTCGCCAAGAAAGTGCATTCCCACTGTTGAAGATAAAGGCCCAAAAAGAAAACTACAAATAAGCTAGAACATACCTACAAGAAACACAAGCAGTAAATGACAAGAAATCTTAGGTCTGGTTAAAAAAGATATTTATTAAAAAATGCCTCTCACACATCGTCAGGCATATCAATGGCCCCCCTACCCACAAAGCAGTCCATATAGCTCTCGCGGACTTCGCGGGAATTTAGAGGGGGCAAGCCAGGACGGGCAGCTTGAAGGGCTGTGAGGTTGGCATTGGAAGGCATGTCGACATCAGGGCCAACGGACAAAACATAGTTGGTGCTATGTCGCTTTAAGAAGTTGTGCAATATGCAGCAGGAAAGCACAATGTGGTTCAGTTTATATTCCGCCAAGTTGATAGCTGTCAAAAAGAGGCGGAAGCGGCTGGCCATGATCCCAAAGGTGTTCTCCACCACTCTGCGGGCTCTGGACAGCCGGTAATTGAAGACTCTCTGGTCTGGGGTGAGGGTTCTCATCGGGAAGGGGCGCATCAGATGGCTTGTCAACGCAAACGCTTCATCCGCGACAAAGACGAAGGGGAGTCCTTCAGCATTCTCCTCTGGAGGTGGCAAGCACAGACTGCCACTCTGGAGACGCCAGTAGAACTCCGGGTGCGCAATGGCACCACCATCCGAGATCCAGGCATTCTTCCCCACGTCCACATACAAAAACTCGTATGTCGCCGACACCACCGCGAACATCATTATACTATTAAACCCCGTGTAATTGTATTAGTATGACCCCGAGTTGGGGGGTGGGACGATGCGGACATGTTTCCCATCAATTGCACCTCCGCAGTTAGGAAAGTCCCAACGGCTGGCAAAGTGGGAGGCCACAGTCTGCCATTCCTGTGGCATTGAAGGAAACTGTGGAGTCAAACAAGAAAAACATTTTTGTCAGTTTGCACATAAACATTGCAAGCAGATTAGACACTAAGGCCCCTTTCACACTGGGGCGGGGAGCCGCGGTGACGGTAAAGCAGCGCTATATTTAGTGCTGCTTTAACGTAGTTTTAGCCGCGGTTTTCGGCCGCTCGCGGTGTGGTTTTACCCCCCCCCCCGCGAGCGGCCGAAAAAAAAAAAAGGGTTAAAGACCCCCTCGCAGAGCGCCGCCGTAGCGGCGCATTGCCGCGGTATTACCGCCGTGTCCCATTCAAATCAATGGGAAGGAGCGGTATAGGAGCGGTGAATACACCACTCCTATACCGCTCCAAAGATGCTGCTAGCAGGACTTTTTTGACCGTCCTGCTAGCGCACTGCTCCAGTGTGAAAGCCCGCCGGCTTTCACACTGGAGTGAATGGGGCTGGATTTTTTCAGGCGGTATACAGGCGCTATTTTTAGCGCTGTACCGCCTGAAAAAACGCCCCAGTGTGAAAGGGGCCTAACATCTTGGAACAAGATCAGACTTAAAATTTTACCAAGAAAGTATTTGCAAACCAAAGTACAAGGTCCCCTTAGCAGATTACTCTCCCCCCACTTCTGATGGGCCATTGAGAATAACTAGGGGTTTGGGGGGGGTTGGACAGGTAACCCTCTCCACTTCATTGAGAGCCAAATGGCTCAATAATGTGTGATAGTTTGGCCAGATCCTCCTTACTTAACACTATTGGCAGCCCACAGGAAAGATAAAAGAAGATTCCTAATCCCCCCCCCCCCAAAAAAAACACAAAAGGGAGGCACATTTTGACATTCTGCAATTACCTATCAAGCTAATACTAGGAGGAAAAAAAAAAAACATTGTAAAGTATTGAGCCAGCCCCTTGCACTACATGCTGAATTCATCCCTAAATATGACCACTATAAAGAGGTAGGTATATAGTGTGTATTGAGCTTGGCAAAGCCAGCAGATAGAGGATTAGTGTCATCTGACAGAGCAGTTGGGGGGGGGGGGTTCCTAATGAGTTTGGCACCCAAAAAAATAATAAAAGGGACTCTGCATGAAGTAAAACACACAGCAAACATTTGTGCATATTTTAGGGGGTGTTTGGGGGAAACCAATACTATGGAGCAGACAAAATACATTGCTTAAGTGACTAGGCCATAGGTGTATATTGGACCGGAAGAGCATGCTAGGGAGGTAAGTGAAGGGAAAAATGCATGAAGGACAAAAGGGGCACAGCATATTAGAGCATATTGCAATGGTAATTAGGGAAGGAGGTCAAAAATACAAGACATTAGCAAACAGAGCATACATAGAAAGGAATAGTAAAGGAGAAATGTTACCTTAATATAGTCCTCCTGCAGGACCTGGATTATAGCAGAACAGGTCTCTGGAATAATGATTCCCAGAGCCTGGGGAAAGATACCTGTGGAGAACTTCAGATCCTGAAGGCTTCTCCCTGTCGCCAAGTACTTCAACTAGCAACAAGCCTCTGCTCCGGAGTGATGGCTTGTCTCATGCTGGTATCCTGCCTGCTGATAAAAGGGGTCAGCAAAGCCAAAAGACGGTGAAAAAACGGGGTCTGTCATCCGGAGAAAGTTCCTGAAATCATCAGGATTATTCTCCCGGATCTCATGAAGCAAAGGCATGTGCGAGAATTGGTCACGCTGAAGCAACCAATTCTTGGTCCACGAACTCCTCCTCGCCCTGTTCATGGACTGGTCTTGGGTCAAAGCTAAAAGCCCAACACAAGGTCCCTGCACAGCACGAACTCTGCGACGAGTACGTACAGGAAACATAGCTCACAAATAGAGTTGAGCGGACACCTGGATGTTCGGGTTCTGCCGAACTCTGGAAATAAGTCCGGGTTTGGGACCGAACTTGACCCCGAACTCCGAACCCTATTGAAGTCAATGGGGACCCGGACTTTTGAACACTAAAATAGCTGTAAAAAAGTCATGGAAAGGGCTAGAGGGCTGCAAATGGCAACAAAATGTTGTTAAGAGCATGGCAAGTGATCTGCAAACATATGTGGATAGGGAAATAACTTAAAATAAATAAATAAAAAAAAAAAAAATGCTGGAGGCCCCCTTCTCAGCAGAAGAGGTACAGGAAGTCATTAAGAACCTCAGAAACTCAACGGCACGATGCCGCACATATGGTGGGAATACCCCAGAATACGCACTTTCTGGAAAAAATTATTCAATTTAATGGATAAGATAGTGGAAAAATAAAATACTTGGAAATTAAAAAAATGAAAAAATTATAATCTTGACCTAGGAGGACGAAATTCAAATGGAGTAGGAGGTTGAGGTGGCGGTGGATGTGGCGGTGTAGGTGGAAGCGGCGGTGGAGGAGGACGAGGTAGCCAACACTGGTTCAAAAATACAACAATGGCTGGGTAAGGCTAGTGGTGAATGATGTGTCGAATTCTGTCCCCCGTTGCATAGTGTCCGCCCTGTACTGCGCTTGCTCAGTACGTAGGACAAGGGGATTTTGAAACTCTCCGAAGACGATGCACGGTGACTCCAGGTTCAAGCCACATCATCCGAGGTTGAAGCCTAGCCAAGCGAGCCCGTGAGGGGCCCTGTTACTATGTGCTACCGTATGTCCACTTGGATGGTCGGGCTTGAACCTACACTCACTGGCAGGTGACGTTCATCTTTGGAGATTTTGTGAATCTCCTTGTCCTCAGTACTGCGCAAGCACTGCACCTGCACAGTTAGTGGCCGGACACTATCCGATAGCAAGACAGTTTTCGTCAGAACACCGGTATATGTGTCTATTCTGCACAATGTACGTCCAAGTCCAGTGGGATCCATGCCTGGTTCATTTTAATGAACGTGAGCTTGTCCACATTGGCCCTGGACAGGCGGCTGCGCTTGTCTGTGATAACGCCCCCTGCCGCGCTAAATACACGTTCAGATAATACACTGGCGGCAGGGCAGGCCAGCACCCCCAAGGCATAAAGGGCAAGCTCAGGCCATGTGCCCAATTTGGAAACCCAGAAGTTGAAGGGGGCAGACCTGTCATGCAGTACGTGTAGGCGTGTGCACACATACTGCTCCACCATGTTGGTGAAATGCTGCCTCCTGCTAAGACGTTTCATCTCAGCTGGTGGTGCTGGTTGTTGTGGCGTGCTGACAAAGCTTTTCCACATTTCGGCCATGCTAACCCTGCCTTCCGAGGTGCTGGCAGGGCCCCGGCTGCGCTGGTGACCTCTTCCTTCTCCTCTGCCTTGGCCTTGTGCTTCCACCGTACCCCCGCTGCCAAGTGGGAATGCCACCAGCAGCACGTCTACCAGCGTGCGCTTGTACTCGCGCATCTTACGATCACGCTCCAGTGAGGTAATTAAGGACGGCACCCAATAATCAGCACCAGTTAAAATGTGGGTAACTTGGCGGTCGTTGCGGAGACACTGCAGCATGTAATCGCTCATGTGTGCCAGGCTGCCCAGAGGCAAGGAAAAGCTGTCCTCTGTGGGAGGTGTATCGTCTGTGTCCTCCTTATCCCCCCAGCCACGCACCAGTGATGGACATGAGCTGGTCTGGGTGCCACCCTGCTGTGAACATGGTTCCTCCTCCTCCTCCATCTCCTCCTCATCCTCCACCTCGTCATCCTCCAGAACTGTGCCCTTGCTGCCGGACAATTGTGTACCTGGCGCTTGTTGGTGCAGGAACCCACCCTTGTAGCCACTTGTAAATGACTGCCCTTAAAGTCTTGGAAATTAACCCTCTTCCTCCTCCTCCTCCTCCTCCTCCTCCTCCTCCTCCTGTGCCACATCCTCTTCCATCATCGCCTGAAGCATTTTTTCAAGGAGGCATAGAACTGGGATAGTAACGCTGAGAACGGCGTCATCAGCACTGGCCATGTTGGTGGAGTACTCGAAACAGCGCAACAAGGCACACAGGTCTCGCATGGAGGCCCAGTTATTGGGCGGTGAAGTGGTGCTGTTCCGCAGAGCGACTCACGCGTGCGTGCTGCAGCTGAAACTCCACTATCGCCTGCTGCTGCTCGCACAGTCTGGCAAGCATGTGCAAGGTGGAGTTCCACCTTGTGGGCACATCACATATGAGACGGTGAGCGGGAAGGCCGAAGTTAAGCTGCAGCGCTGACAGGCGAGCAGCAGCAGGGTGAGAACGCCGAAAGTGCGCACACACTTTCTGCAGCAGCTCTGGCATATCGGGGTAATTCTTAAGGAACCTCTGGACCACCAAGTTCAGCACATGCGCCAGGCAAGGGATGTGCGTCGAAGCGCCTAGGCCCAGAGCTGCTACGAGATTTCGCCCATTATCGCACACCACCAGGCCGGGCTTGAGGCTCACTGCCACCAACCACTCATCGGTCTGTTGTTCCATGTCCCTCCACAACTCCTGCGCGGTGTGGGGTTTTTCCCCCAAACAGGAACGTTTTAAAACTGCCTGCTGACGTTTAGCCCTGGCTGTGCTGAAGTTGGTGGTGAAGGTGTTACGCTGACCGGATGAGGAGGCGGTAGAGGATGAGGAGGCGGAGTAGGAGGAGTTAGCAACAAGAGGCAAACTGAAGTGCCCTGCAATCCTCGGTGGTGGAAGGACATGCGCCAAAGTGCTATCCGCCTCAGGCCCAGCCGCCACTACATTTACCCAGTGTGCTGTTAGGGAGATACGTCCCTGACCGTGCTTACTGGTCCACGCATCCGTAGTTAGGTGGACCTTGCCACAGATGGCGTTGCACAGTGCACACCTGATTTTGTCCCCCACTTGGTTGTGCAGGGAAGGGATAGCTCGTCTGGAAAAGTAGTGGCGGCTGGGCACGACGTACTGTGGGACAGCCAATGACATCAGCCTTTTAAAACTCTGCGTCTCCACCAGACGGAATGACAGCATTTCAAAGGCGAGGAATTTTGAAATGCTGGCATTCAGGGCTAGGGATCGCGGGTGGCTAGGGGGGTACTTCCTCTTCCGCTCCAGTGTTTGGGAAATAGAGAGCTGAACGCTTCCATGGGACATTGTGGAGATGGTTGGTGACCCAGGTGGTAGTGTTGCTGGCAGATCCTCTGTTTGCAGGTTGGCAGGTGTCACTGTCACTACAGAGGTGGATGAAGAGGCCGAGACTGCAGCAGAAGAGGAAGCAGGAGGAGCCAGAGACCTTTCTTGGTTTTTGAGGTGTCTATTCCACTGCATCTCGTGCTTTGCACTTAGATGCCTGGTCATGCAGGTTGTGCTCAGGTTGAGAACGTTTATGCCTCGCTTCAGGCTCTGATTGCACAGCGTGCACAACACTCGTGTCTTGTCATCAGCACATTGTCTGAAGAACTGCCACGCTAGGGAACTCCTTGGACCTGGCTTTGGTGTGCTCGGTCCCTTGCTGCGTTGGGCAGTAGCAGACATACTGTCTAGGGGACGGACGCTCCGCTTTGGCACCCTGCTCCCTCTTCTGCTGTGCTGGTGGCTCTGTGCGACCACCGCCTCTTCCTCCGAACTACACTGGTCACCTGCATGACGTTGATTCCACGTGGGGTCAAGGACCTCATTGTCCTCCACATCATCTTCCACCCAGTCTTCACCCCTGCCCTCATTGTCGGTCTGCACAATGGCGAAAGCAGCAGCAGTTGGCACCTGTGTTTCGTCATCATCCGAGACGTGCTGCGATGGTCCTCCCATGTACTCATCATGAAACATAAGTGGTTGGGCATCGGTGCACACAATCTCTTCCACTTCTGGGGCAGGGCTAGGTGGATGGCCCTGGGAAACCCTGCTAACAGAGTCATCAGAGGCACTGTCAGCAACCCAATCTACTATTGCCTGTACTTGTCCTGGCCTCAACATTCGTACAGCCTCATTAGGCGCGCCAAAATACCGCTGCAGGCTCTGTCGCCTACTCTCACCTGAGGAAGGTGTTTCACTAGTGTGTGTAGCTGGCACAGATCGACCACGTCCTCTCCCTGCAACAGGAGCGCCACCAGCAGCACCACGACCCAGGCCACGTCCCCTTTTTGATGATCTCCTCATATTTTCAAAATTTATGATCTCGCCCTAAATGGGTGTTTTTGTCTATAGCAGAATACACGTACAGTGTCTAAAGCGTTTATGAACACGCAGAAAATGCTATTGGGGAAAAAAAAACACTGCAAAATTAATTTTTTTTTTTTTTTGCAATGTTTTTCCAATATCAGAATAAACGGATAGGGTCTAAAGCGTTTATGAAAACGCAGAAAATGATATTGGGAAGAAAAAAAAACACTGCAAAATTAAATTTTTTTGCAATGTTTTTCCAATAGCAGAATACACACAGACTATGGTGTATCTCTTACTATATGCAGTGTTGGTCCTAATGGTGCACTGAGCTTGCAGGTAAAACTTTTATATTTTGTCTGGCACTGGCCTCATGGCACTGTTTAAAGACTGTGCACTGCACCCCAGCCAGGGTACAATTGATTTAGGAATCTCTCTTCAATAATTCTCTCTGCCTCTTTCTTTTGCTTAATAAAGAAACTCCCTACTCTACTCTAGCTATCTAGATCGCTCACTGATCTAACTAATTAGAAGAAAATTAAAGGAATGTGGACTGACTGACTGACTTTATCACACTAACTCCTAAAATCCTCTCTCTCAGCAGCACAGGAACCTGTCTATAGCAGAATGACGCTGTGTGCTGTGTGTCTGGACTATATATAGAGGCTGGGTCACATGCTGCACTGCCCAATCACAGCCATGCCATTAGTAGGCATTAGGGATGAGCCGAACACCCCCGGGTTCGGTTCGCACCAGAACCTTCGATCCGACCGAAAGTTCGCGCGAATTTTCGAACCCTATACGTTATAATGGACGCGAACGTTCGAAATCAAAAGTGCTAATTACAACGGCCAATATGCATGTTAATGTCATAAAACAGGTTTGGGGACCCGGGTCCTGCCCCAGGGGACATATATCAATGCAAAAAGAACTTTTAAAAACTAACGTTTTTTCGGGAGCAGTCATTTTAATGATGCATAAAGTGAAAAAAAAAAAGTGAAATTTTCCTTTAAATATGGTACCTGGGGGGTGTCTAAAGTATGCCTGTGAAGTGGCATGTGTTTCCCGTGTTTAGAACTGTCCTTGCACAAAATGACATTTGTAAAGGATAAAAAGAAGCCATTTAAAACCACTTGCGGCTTTAATGTCATGTCTTGTCCTGGCCGCCATATGGCTGAAAATCCTTGAGAAAAATGGCATGGCTACCCCATCACCCCCCCCCCCCCACCCCAGCCCCTTTGGGTCTTGTATGGATATTAAGGGGGACCCCGCACCCAAAATAAAACCCTATACCTACAACCCTATATACTCTGAACAGCAGTATATAGGTGGTGCAAACAAGACACGGACTGTAGGTTTGTTCTTAAGTAGAATCTGAACAGTTACATTATGAAGTGTAGCTCCATCCCAAAAAAATCTATTTTTAAGCTTTTTGGAGAACATAGGGAGGGGTTATCACCCCTGTAACATTTGCTGTCTTTGCACATGTGTTCAGAACATGTCACCTCACTTTCCGTCCCAATGACAAATGTTTTTGGAAAAAGTGGGGTTTTAATTGAAACAAGGATTGGTGATAAAGTATCAGTAGAGAGGAGATACCTTTTTCCCAAATTAAATCTAACAGGATAGAATTTCCCTTCCTAGGGGTAGATTTCCTCTCACTTCCTGTTTTCTCTTTCCATTTGCAAGTAGGAGTCGTTTGTAAGTTGGATGTTTGAAAGTAGGGGCCTGGCGTATATACTCTGCAGAAATTTGCCCTATTAGATGTTGGTGTAGCCACAAGACTGGTGGGCACAGGAATGGGCCCTGCTGTGAGTTAATAGATCAAGATTTGTACTTACATGCACCTGTTGAACCGGGCAGAAAAATTGGCGGTGGTGGTGGTGGTGGTGGACGGTGTTGCCACAAGACTGTAAGCTCTCACAATTACTCTTGGTGGGCGCAGGAATGGGCCCTGCTGTGAGTTATTAGATCAAGATTTGTAATTGCATGCACCTGTTGAACAGGGCAGAAAAATTGGGCCTTTGGCGGTGGTGGTGGTGGTGGTGGTGGTGGTGGTGGACGGTGTTGCCACAAGACTGTAAGCTCTCACAGTTACTCTTGGTGGGCGCAGGAATGGGCCCTGCTGTGAGTTATTAGATCAAGATTTGTAATTGCATGCACCTGTTGAACAGGGCAGAAAAATTGGGCCTTTGGTGGTGGTGGTGGACGGTGTTGCCACAAGACTGTAAGCTCTCACAGTTACTCTTGGTGGGCGCAGGAATGGGCCCTGCTGTGAGTTATTAGATCAAGATTTGTAATTGCAAGCACCTGATGAACAGGGCAGAAAAATTGGGCCTTTGGCGGTGGTGGTGGACGGTGTTGCCACAAGACTGTAGGCCCTCATAGTTACTCTTAGTTCACAGCAGGGCCCATTCCTGCGCCCACCATTAGATCAAGATTTGTAATTACCCGCCCCTGTTAAACAGGGGCTGAAAAATTGTGCCTTAGGCACTGGTGCTGGTGCCACAACACTGCAACCCCTCACAGATACTGTACTTGGAGCACAGCAGTCACACGTGTTGCGAAGCATTTTTTTAAAAAATTGTAAGTACACGCCCCTGTTAAACAGGGGCTGAAAAATTGTGCCTTAGGCACTGGTGCTGGTGCCACAACACTGCAACCCCTCACAGATACTGTACTTGGAGCACAGCAGTCACACGTGTTGCGAAGCATTTTTTTTAAAAATTGTAAGTACACGCCCCTGTTACACAGGGGCTGAAAAATTGTGCCTTAGGCACTGGTGCTGGTGCCACAACACTGCAACCCCTCACAGATACTGTACTTGGAGCACAGCAGTCACACCTGTTGCGAAGCATTTTTTAAAAAAAATTGTAAGTACACGCCCCTGTTAAACAGGGGCTGAAAAATTGTGCCTTAGGCACTGGTGCTGGTGCCACAACACTGCAACCCCTCACAGATACTGTACTTGGAGCACAGCAGTCACACCTGTTGCGAAGCATTTTTTTAAAAAAATTGTAAGTACACGCCCTGTTAAACAGGGGCTGAAAAATTGTGCCTTAGGCACTGGTGTGGTGGCATGGATCATTGAGGAGGAGGAAGAGGATAGTCAGTGAACATAAGAGGACAGTCACTCAGCATCAGCATAGGCAGTCTTGAAGGGATGTGACATTATAAATTATTCGTTATATCCGCTTCAGGTGCCTGGTAGCTGGTGGTGATCCAAGACTGATTCATTTTGATGAAGGTCAGTCGATCAACCGAGGCGGTGGACAGGCGCACCCTATGATCGGTGACAAATCCTCCAGCAGCACTGAATGTGCGTTCGGAAAGAACGCTGGAGGCAGGACAGGCCAGTAGCTCAATTGCATACTGTGCAAGCTCTGGCCAGTGATCCATCCTCAGGACCCAGTAAGCCAGAGGATTTTCGGTGGGAAAGGTGTCCAAGTCTGACCTTGCCCCAAGGTATTCCTGCACCATGTATATCAGACGCTGGCGATGGTTGCTGGAACCGATCATACCTTGGGGCTGCGGACTAAAAAATTGTCTGAACGCATCGGTCAGACGTCCACCTTCCCCACCGCTCCTTCTGCTACTGACCGAAGCCTCAGCAACTCGTCGCCCAGGACCAGGAGTTTGTAACCTCCCAGTTTCTGGGAACGCGTTGCACAGACCTTTCTGCAAGGCCTCCCTGAGATGTCTCATCCTCTGCTCCCTCTGCGACGGCAAGATAAGGTCCGCAACCTTACCCTTGTACCGTGGATCAAGGAGAGTGGCCAGCCAGTAATGGTCCCTCTCCTTGATCCGAAGAACACGAGGATCCTTCCGCAGGCTTTGCAGGATCAGGGAGGCCATGCAGCGTAGGTTAGCTGAGGCATTCGGTCCGGAGTCTTCTGGGTCACTGAGGATGACATGATCGCCAGCCACCTCCTCCCAGCCACGTACAAGTCCACTGGTTTGTTGGGACTGTACATCATCCCTAAAAGACTGCTGCTGCTGCTGAGTGCCAGGCTCCACCTCCATGCTCACACAATCCTCCTCCTCCTCCTCCTCCTCATCCTCATCCTCTTCCTGTGTGATGGGTGGGACAGAAGGAACACTGTCCGGATAAAGGGGGCCTTGAGAGGCAAGGAAGTCCTCCTCTTCCTGCCTCTGTTCTGCCTCAAGTGCCCTGTCCATTATCCCACGCAGCGTATGCTCCAACAGGTGGACAAGAGGGACAGTGTCACTGATGCATGCACTGTCACTGCTCACCATCCTCGTGGCCTCCTCAAATGGTGAGAGGACAGTGCATGCATCCCTAATCATGCTCCACTGACGTGGGGAAAAAAAAACCAAGCTCCCCTGACCCTGTCCTGGTGCCGTAGTCGCAAAGGTACTCATTGATGGCCCTCTGCTGCGTGTGCAGTCGCTGCAGCATGGCCAACGTTGAGTTCCACCTGGTGGGCATGTCACATATTAGCCGGTTCTTGGGCAGGTTCAGCTCCTTTTGGCGCTCAGTCAGCCGAGCACTGGCATTATAAGATCGGCGGAAATGCACACAGACTTTCCTGGCCTGCCTCAGGACATCCTGTAAGCCTGGGAACCTGCCCAAGAACCGCTGCACCACCAGGTTGAGGATGTGAGCCATACAGGGCACATGGGTGAGCTGCCCCTGTCGCAGGGCGGAGAGGAGGTTGGTGCCATTGTCAGAAACGACCATTCCTGGTTTAAGCTGACGTGGCGTCAACCACCTCTCGGCCTGCCCCTGCAGAGCTGCCAGAACCTCTGGCCCAGTGTGGCTCCTGTCCCCCAAACACACCAGCGCAAGCACGGCATGGCATCTTTTTGCCTGCGTACTTGCGTAGCCCCTTGTACACCTACGGAGCACCGCTGGTTCAGAGGACAGAGCACTGGAGGAAGAAGAAGAGGAGGGGGTGGAGGAGAGAGGTGTGTCACAACCAGTAGCAGTAGTAGCGTTTTGGAGGCGTGGTGGCGGAACAACCTCCAACACTACTGCACCTTGTCCTGCATCCCTCCCAGCTGCCAATAGAGTGACCCAATGGGCCGTGAAAGAAAGGTAACGTCCCTGTCCATGCCTGCTGGACCATGAGTCAGCGGTAATATGCACCTTACCGCTGACCGCCCTGTCCAGCGAGGCATGGACATTGCCTTCCACATGCCGGTAGAGAGACGGAATCGCCTTCCGTGAGAAAAAGTGGCGTTTGGGAACCTGCCACTGAGGAACCGCACATTGAACAAACTCACGGAAGGGGGCCGAGTCTACCAACTGAAAAGGCAGCAGCTGAAGTGCTAGCAATTTAGCCAAGCTAGCATTCAACCGCTGGGCATGTGGATGGCTGGGAGTGTACTTCTTTCTACGGTCCAGCAGCTGGGGCAGGGAAATTTGCCTGCTGCAATCGGACGTCGGTGTACTGCAAGTACTTGGTTGTGACACACCTAATTCTACACCTTCAGTCCTCTCAGAGCAGCTTTCAGAGAGGACTGAAGGTGTAGTGGGGATGGAGATCCCAGCTGATGAGGAGCAAGGAGAGGTCCGCTTAGTTCTTTGGTGTGGGTCTTTTATGTGTGCCTGCCAACAAGCTGCATGGCAGGTCGACATATGTCTGCTCATGCTTGTGGTGCCCAAGCGGCTGATGTTTTGGCCACGCGAGATACGCTTGAGACAAATATTGCAAATAGCAGTGGTGCGATCTGATGCACTCGTCTCAAAAAAGGCCCACACCAAAGAACTTTTCTGATAACGTGCAGAGGCAGCGCCCTGCACAGGCGGAGCTCTGCGGTGTTGTACAGTTGCTGTGCTGGCCTCTACCTGGCCTCCAGGGGGCATCCTGCCTCGTTGGACATGTGACGCCGCATCCTCGTCCTCCTCCTCGTCCTCCTCCTCCTCCTCTCTCCCTTCAGGCACCCACGTGGAGTCAGTGACCTCATCATCCCCTCCCTCTTCACCACTAGAGCAAACCTGGCAGTAAGCTGCAGCTGGTGGAACAGTACTGCCAGATTCCTCAAGCTGGGTATCATCATCCGAGCCTTCGAATCGTTGGGCATCCTCCTGGAGCATGTACCCAACACTGTGCTCAAAGAGTTCGGGGGACTCCTCAGGAGGACATGGTGGGTCTAGGGAAGGGGTGGCTGATGATGCCATTGAGTACGCGTTGGCAGCTGCTCTGCCAGTACCCTGAGCCTGGGTGAGAGAGGATGAGGAGGATGAGGAGGGCTTGGTCATCCATTCTACCAAGCCTTCAGCATGATGCGGCTCCACATGTCCAGCTGCCGAAAACAAAGACGTGCGTGTCCCATGGCCATGTGCTGATGACGATGCACGACCACGTCCACGGCCACGTCCACTAGAAACAGAGCCTGCCTGCCCTGTGTTCTTGGCTCTGCACGCTCTGCCTCCGCTTGGCGGTCTTCCAGCCATTGTAGTCGGTAGTCCTGTGGGTGCTGCTGAGAAGAATATATAGGAGCTCTGTGTGATGCCACTAACACACTAGAAGTCCTATGGGTGCTTCTGCAAAGAAAATATAGGAGCTCTGTGTGATGCCACTAACACACTAGAAGTCCTGTAGGTGCTGCTGAGAAGAAAATATAGGAGCTCTGTGTGATGCCACTAACACACTAGAAGTCCTATGGGTGCTTCTGCAAAGAAAATAGAGGATCTCTGTGTGATGGGACTAACACACTTCAAGTCCTATAGGTGCTTCTGGGAAGAAAATATAGGATCTCTGTGTGATGGGACTAACACACTTCAAGTCCTTAGGTGCTTCTGGGAAGAAAATATAGGTCTGTGTGATGATGGGACTAACACACTTCAAGTCCTATAGGTGCTTCTGGGAACAAAAAATAGGATCTCTGTGTGATGGGACTAACACACTACAAGTCCTGGGTGCTTCTGGGAAGAAAATATAGGTCTGTGTGATGGGACTAACACACTTCAAGTCCTATAGGTGCTTCTGGGAACAAAATATAGGATCTCTGTGTGATGGGACTAACACACTTCAAGTCCTATAGGTGCTTCTGGGAAGAAAATATAGGTCTGTGTGATGGGACTAACACACTTCAAGTCCTATAGGTGCTTCTGGGAACAAAATATAGGAGTGTGATGGGACTAACACACTACAAGTCCTATGGGTGCTTCTGGAAGAAAATATAGCTCTGTGTGATGGGACTAACACATAGGTCCTATAGGTGCTTCTGGGAAAACAATATAGGATCTCTGTGTGATGGGACTAACACACTTCAAGTCCTATAGGTGCTTCTGGGAACAAAAATAGGATCTCTGTGTGATGGGACTAACACACTTCAAGTCCTGGGTGCTTCTGGGAAGAAATATAGGTCTGTGTGATGGGACTAACACACTTCAAGTCCTATAGGTGCTTCTGGGAACAAAATATAGGATCTCTGTGTGATGGGACTAACACACTACAAGTCCTATAGGTGCTTCTGGGAAGAAAATATAGGCTCTGTGTGATGGGACTAACACACTTCAAGTCCTATAGGTGCTTCTGGGAACAAAATATAGGATCTCTGTGTGATGGGACTAACACACTACAAGTCCTATGGGTGCTTCTGGGAAGAAAATATAGGTCTGTGTGTGATGGGACTAAACACACTTCAAGTCCTATAGGTGCTTCTGGGAACAAAAAATATAGGATCTCTGTGTGATGGGACTAACACACTACAAGTCCTATGGGTGCTTCTGGGAAGAAAATATAGGTCTGTGTGATGGGACTAACACACTTCAAGTCCTATAGGTGCTTCTGGTGAACAAAATATAGGATCTCTGTGTGTGTGATGGGACTAACACACTTCAAGTCCTATAGGTGCTTCTGGGAAGAAAATATAGGTCTGTGTGATGGGACTAACACACTTCAAGTCCTATAGGTGCTTCTGGGAACAAAATATAGGATCTCTGTGTGATGGGACTAACACACTTCAAGTCCTATAGTCCTATAGGTGCTTCTGGGAAGAAAAATATAGGTCTGTGTGATGGGACTAACACACTTCAAGTCCTATAGGTGCTTCTGGGAACAAAATATAGGATCTCTGTGTGATGGGACTAACACACTACAAGTCCTATGGGTGCTTCTGGGAAGAAAATATAGGTCTGTGTGATGGGACTAACACACTTCAAGTCCTATAGGTGCTTCTGGGAACAAAATATAGGAGCTCTGTTTGCTGCCAGTGCCTGCCTGCCACGAACACACTACAAGTCCTATAGGTGCTTCTGGGAACAAAATATAGGAGCTCTGTTTGCTGCCAGTGCCTGCCTGCCACAAACACACTACAAGTCCTATAGGTGCTTCTGGGAACAAAATATAGGAGCTCTGTTTGCTGCCAGTGCCTGCCTGCCACGAACACACTACAAGTCCTATAGGTGCTTCTGGGAACAAAATATAGGAGCTCTGTTTGCTGCCAGTGCCTGCCACGAACACACTACAAGCCCCTCTTTCTAAATGAATCTTTCTAAATGAATCTTTCTAACTGAATCTTTCTAAATGAATCTTTCTAAATAAATCTTTCTAAATCTATCTAGCAGAGTGACACAGAATGAGCCTGCTCTCTCTAACGCCGGAACGCATGTGACCGGCGCCGACGGCGTGGCGGCCTTTTATAAGAGGGGGCGTGTACTAAAGCCCCTGAGCTGTAATTGGCTACAGGCGTCCTGCGTGTAGCCAATTATGGCTCTCCGAGTTTCCGGCGCTGTGATTGGCCAAGCATGCGGGGTCACAGTGCATGCTTGGCCAATCATCAGCCAGCAATGCACTGCGGCCGGCCGCGCCGGCCGCAATGCATTGCGGGGCCGCTCGCATCACACGAATGTGATGCGAACGGCCCAAATAGTTCTGGGCTCGCCGATCGAGCGAACGCCCGGTGCTCGATGCGAACATGGGTTCGCATTGAGCACCGGGCCCATCCCTAGTAGGCATGGCTATGATGGCTTCTAAGGGCACACTAGTGAAACTAGCGTTGATTGGCTGCCCTGCAGCTGTTAAAAAGGCGCCAATACATCGCCGAACACCGGACCCGAACCCGAACTTACAGCCAATGGTTCGGGTCCGGGTCCCAGACACCCAAAAGTCCGGTACGGACCCGAACTTTACAGTTCGGGTTCGCTCAACCCTAATTATTACTACAAATTGAAAAGGCTTATCCCTAGAACAACAAAAAACACAAGAAAAAAATATAGTTCTAGGGTCCTTTCTTAAATGCTCAAATTCGTGGTACTGGTCGAGATTGGATCAGGCTTCCTCAGAGATTTGTTCCTGAGTTAGTGGCCTTTTCTGTTCCTTGAGAGAAGATACCTTGTTGAGGTACACATTCTCATAGCTTTTGCGTTCATTCTCCTGATAGTAATGCACATTATTACTTGCATCAGGAAAAGCAATAAGGCTACACAGATTAGGACAACAGGGTGGAGTAAAATGTTTAGGAAAGCTGTAGCGTTAGGACTGTACCCAAATATACTTTCCCACCAGGAGACCTTAGCGTCTTCGTCTAAAGCGTGGGATACTTGGATCAATCTATTTTGATCATGGGTGGGTCGTATGGTGGCTTGTTTCTCAGCATTTCTTAGCACATTTAATATTTTATCCTGTTGTCCGAAATCTACCAGCCAAGCTTTTAACTCAGCCCCAAGTCCAAGAGGAAGTTTCTGTAAATGTATGGGGGTATCAGGCTTGATATCAAGCCTTTTCTCTGGGGTAATAGGGGTCCGCCCTTGTGTCCCTGCTATATCTATTCCCAGGACAGGGGAAGATGTGCAGTAGACTCCCTGAGGTAGGGTACCACTCTGAGTACAGTTCAACCCGTAGGCAGAGTTTAGAGCATCACTGGACGTTTGATACCAGCACCAATATCCTTGCCCCAAGTATTTTACATAAGGCTGGGACATTTCCTCGGCATCCATGAGACATGACCCTTCCTTGTGCCAGCATTGTTGTCTCATGATCCTGTCCTGTTTCCCTTGGCATTGTACCACCCCTTCCTTTCTTCAGCACCCATCGGTATCAATCATTTGAGGTTGCCCTGACTCATAAACCATCAGATCATGATGGACTCGGGGGTGTAACAGGGTAGAGCCCGATAGGATAGTACCCAAATTGACTATGGTATAAGCATGATGTTCAGTCCCTGCAACCGGAATCAGGGATGAGACAGTGCAAGTCAGGTTTTTACAGCCATGGAACTGAGCCATCCACCAATCCATATGGCTCATAGCAAACTTGGATACTACCCTACCTGCTTGTTTTCTCAAATTTAGTGGAAATTGTCCTGCTGAAAAAGAAGCAATCATTACTCTGAGGTCCTGGGACAGTTCTGATTGTACCTGGGTGCAGGATAAAGCAAGTTGAATGCTTTCCTGTACTTTGGATAAACCCGCAATCAATCCTGTGAACTTCTGTTTCATTACCTCAGATAGTGAGGCAGTAGCATCGATATGACCATGTTGTAGATTTTTGATTATATGATTCACGTCTAGCTGCACCTTGACCCCTTCCCCAACATGTTGTGCCAACCCTCCTAACTTGTTTCTGAGTACTTCTAAATCCATTGTGTTTAGGCTACCCAGGCCAACACCCCCTGCTCCTAAGGCAGTCTCTATTAGGCCTCTCTTTACTCTAGTGTGGGAATATCCAGATTGCAGCCATCCCTTCAACATGTATACCTGATTCCTTGTGAAGGCTGCACTCCGTTTATCCCACTTATCAACCCGGAAATCAGATAAGGTTATCCTCTATGTATATAACATAAATTCTGTGTCTGTTAATACTGTCCAGTGAGAGGAGAGTAAAGGGATGACTAGATCCGCTGCCTTCACTATAGGAGCCTTACAGGAGTCTGCACTAATTTTTGCTGGCACAAGAACATCTAACTCATTGGGCACCCGTACAACTGTCACACAGATCTTTCCTTGCCCTTTTCAGGGATACCAACGTTTAGGAGCAATAACTGGGGTACTGATTCCGGGGAACATGTCATCACTCCTAAGCTTTGTCATTTGCATAAAGGTCCAACAGCCTTCGTCAAATGCGTTGCAGAATGGCCACACAAATGGGCCATCTAGATGCAAGTCTAAATCCAGATAATATCCTTGGGGATCCTGCCAGTCTACAGTCATATGTACGCCTCTCATTTCTTCATTCATTGGCCTTCCATTCATCCATTATTCACGCTAGGCAGATCCACATCATTGCATAAGACATCCCACTTCCATGGGTTTGGACTGTTAAAAGCAGGGGCTGATTTGGGGGCAAATAAGCGGTGTCAAAAAAAATAGTGACCCTCTGTCTCGGGGACACAAGTCTCCCTCATTTATCAATTTGGTAATTAGACCATGTTATCCTTCACCCATACACAATAAACTGCCTACACTCTTCAGACAGGACTCACATGAATGACAGGGGCATAGTGTAGCACACGGGGGCGCTGGACTTCCTGGCATGCAGGACACAGACAACTAGTTAAGGTACACAAGGGGTCTAGGACAGGAAGGACACCTATGGGTAACAAATCTACACAAAAGTCAGCACAGCCACTGACTTGTTTCAGAATTTGATCAGAACATACGACACACACTTAGGTAGTCCAAAACACAGCCGAATGGGCTGACGAATAAACCCAATCGAATCTGAGGGATAAAACCACAAATAAATCTTTAGTAATAAACATTACATTTTTCCTCCTAGACACAAAATAAATCAATGGTTATACACCTGTAACCAGACATTAGCATATGAAACAAATCTACATTACATTACATAAACAGTGCACTTGTTTTCTTTTGTTTTTATAGCAAAAATTGTTGAGCTCAACTTATTATTAATATGTATTACTTAATACATATTAATACCACATGGATTTTTGTTTTATGGTATACCAATAATTCCCCCAAAAATCAAAAAAAATAAAAATGCAGAACTGTCTTCTCTGTAAAACAAATACAATTTAGTAAAGCACCTTTCAATTCATTATTACGGATAATTATCTTGGTTCAGGTCATTTGCATGTCAATACAGTTTGCTTTACACTCTCACTGACCTGGGCAGAAAGAAGGGGGGTCATTTGGGTGGGCTGTCAGCAGCTGACACAACAGACATCACACGACACAACATATATTTCATATTCCACACACACAATTAGCTAGGTCAAAGATGACCTCTAGACATCACACATATCAACATGTCTTCTATAATAACCTGGGCTTCTTTTTAAACCCATAACCTCTGTTTGGTAAGGTTGAAATTCTTTCAGAAATCCATCCCATTTCATTAGCCCCTTCTCCGCCTGTATGGATGCCTTCTCAGGATTTTGGAATGGGACCCCTGACCCAGGTGGTCCATACTTATTACACCTAGGCCATGTGGCAAAGCGTGCAGAGTACACTTCAAAATCACGTCTTGTGGTCCTATATGGATTATGTTTACCAACTTTTTTACTGGAACTGGATAGACAGAACCTCGCGATGTGACCAAACACCCCACATAAGCCACATTTTATCTCATTTAACGTCGTACAACATCTCCTAATAAACGTCTTTGTTTTAGACGACTGAGAGTGTTTCGATGTCTACAACTGGCTTAGTAGCTGGCTGTTTACAAGATATAAGGGCAACTTTTAAAGAACTCTTACCTTCCAGAGATTTATTCTTGGTACATACCTTAGGTGTAGAGGACGTCCCCCTGAGTTCAGACATACCCAAATCAGTTACTCTGTTATCTCCTCTATCCGAAAACTGAGCAAACGGCTCCTGGCAGCCGACAGATAATAGTTTAATTTCACCTTCTGCATCCTTCAGTCTTTTTCCCAACTGATGAACGTCCTCCTGTAATCTTTTGTTTTCTAGTACTAATTGCTGGTGGATAGCCTCAGAATTTGACATAGAAGCTTCTAAAGTACTGATGTTACCTTTTGGTTATTTCTAGCGCTTCTTTTAGGGATGTAATTTGCACTTTCAAATGTTTATACTGTTTTGCTAACCACCTGGCCGCAAAGATTGGCTGCGTTTTTCCCATGCGCTTACTACAGCTTCTTTCAGTGAAATTTAATTTCACATCCTCTCCCGTCTGCGGGTCAGAAAGTGTCCCTTCTGCCTGGAGACTTTCCTCCCTTAATGCCAGCCTGGCCATTTCCTCTCCAAGTTGTGATGGTCTACTGTGTCTTAGAGCTTTACAATTTCTCTTGTAGTGACCGGGCTTGTGGCAGTTGAAACAAACCGGCTTCCATTTTTGTTTTTTCTCCAAGATCTGCACTGTTTAACTGATCAGTGACAATGCAGATCTTTTGAGGTTTTTGTGACTCCCAATCGGCTATATTCCTTTCAATAGTGGTTGCAAGTGACAATAAAGAGGAGAGGGGCTTATCTCTCCAGTCTGGATTTGCGGTCATCAATTTTTCCCTGATGTTTCCTCTCAACCCGGTAATGAAGCTATGTATCAATACGGGTGATAGGGCACTGTTAGTAATGTCCTCACCAGCTGATTCCACAGCTTGTTTAAAATGATTGTAGTACGTCATACAATCTTCCTGTGGACCTTGAATCACTCCTGACACCTTGGTCCAAGACTGGGGAGGATAGACTGTTTTACTCAACTGCGCCAATTGCTTAGTGAGTATATCTCCTAGATGAATGGAGTCAACATACAGGGTCCGTGGAATATTAGTTTTACTAAGGATTTCATCCAAGTCCCCATCTCCACACACCCTTTTCATTATTTGAAGCATATCACTCCAGTTTGCATTGTAGCTTGCCTGGATGTCCAGCAGCTCTTTGGCAAATTTAATAGGGTCTGTCCTTGGATGGGGGATAATACTCAGAAATCCCTTCATCTCAGAGGGAGTCCATGGCACGTGATGTGTCATCTTTCCCGTGGATCTCCCACTGTTGTCATAAACCCCTTTTTCTCTTACAGGATAGACAGATATGTCATCTGAAAAAGATATCAGCTGTGGATTGGTCTTTTGGGATTCTGTCACAGAATCCCCATAAGACTGGGGAAGATTGTTGCTGCCAGGTGGGGGCACTTTATCCAACTGCAAAGTGCCCTGAAGGGTGGCATTAACAGTCTCATGGTACACAGGTGTGCCCACATTCGGTGATATGCCTTCTACATTAGAGTGACACCACACAGGTCCTTGCTGTGGGGTGCTATTCACTTGGGGGGATAAAGGGACATGTAGGCCGTGTACTCTGTAGCCAAACTGCCCTTATTGCTAACAGCAGCAGAATTGCTAGTTAACTGCCGTCTAGGGGAGACTGCTGGCTCGCAGCCAGTAAATGGGTGATTACTATACCCGGGAGGTTCTTCCGTCTGAGGGGAAGAATGTATCCCTTTTGATGGTATATGGTCTCCGGAACTGGGGAGACTTTTCTCCCTTGATTCCAGCATTGTCTTTCCCTGGCTTGCTGCGCTATCTCTTTCATTTTGGTTCAATGCTTCACAGGAAGAGTTGTTCTGTGTTTCATTGGGGCTTTTAATTGGGGTGCTAAACTTGGCAGCCAGTTGTGGCTTCCCCTTTTTGTCATCTGCTGATAGATGACAATTCCTAGCAGCTTCTGAGTATCTCGCCAACAAGGACTGGGCGATTGTATAAGGCCCCAATCCTGACAATTCCTCATCGTCCCCCTGTTCATCACTGTCCCTACTCTGGGGATGTGGCACTAGTGGCTGTCCCTGCTTGTCCCTACTTCTCAGCATTTGGTGTGTTTTCTCCTTAAAACTATTCACATATTCTGCCATCCATGCACTCCACACATTTCTTTCGTTCGTTCGTGTCATTTTCCTGCAGTGATTGTACCACAGGGCTCTTAAAAGTACCTATTTTAGAATACTTTCTCCCAGTTCAGCGATCCCAATCTTGATTTAACAACCCAAGACCCATATTTACTATAGACCTTGAACTGATTCCCCAACCTCTTTAAAGGTTGCCTTCTTCAGAGGTAGCGACTCTCTGGCCAAGAATTAGGTTGACAGGCCCCACCCCTGCCAATGTTGCTGCCTTTTTTTCACTACTTGCCAGAACATCCCTGTCCTGGCTATAGTCCTTCAAAAAATTAGCCTGGAGATTTCCCAAACTAAATAATAGTTTAATCCCCTCTGTGGACTTTTCTGAAGTATTCTAAAAGAAATGCTTAACGAAAGGTTTTATCTCAAGAATGTTTAGCACAAACTTGGACCCTATGAGTGTTTGTAGTACAGGAAGTAGTTAACTTATGCACACCTAATTGCAATATGATTTATAGCAGTTACAACATAGCCCATGTTTACAGATCTAATTACAAAGCTTACGATCCCCAGTTAGTAGTTTACACAGATAGATTCATATACAGCAAGATCATTCAGTGTGACCTAGGCCCACATGTGCATTTCAATCTCAAAGATTGGGAAGCGTCTTGACCTAGACTCATGCAAGGGTCAACCAGAAGCGCTTGTTGGCAGAAAGGCCCAGATCCTAGTTCTTTTCACTGCCTTCAAGCGTCCAATCAGAGCCCATATCATTCACTCTGACACCCTCCTGCAATTTTGGCCCAATTGAGGCAGGATGTCTTCTCATACACTCTCAGTACAATTTATTTCACTTATACTGTTCATATCAGTCTCATCAAACTATTAGTACAGACAAAAGGTTATATATCTATAAACAGTGTTCAAAGAAGCTTGCTAGTTTTGGGTGTAAAGACAGGGGAGGCAGACATATAAACAAGGCTTACCGTTTTTTTTTTTTTTAGTTTTGTCTTGTCCTCCACATATAAAATCGCCAATTCGCTCAAACGTCAAGCTTCCTCACACAGGGCACCATCTGTTGTAGCTAAATTTATAGCTTACTTAAATGATTATAGATACAAAAATTAAAGTGATTAAACCTTTGTCTGTATAAGAATAAAACAAACGATAACGGTGCGAAAAGATAAACAATTACATTCATTTATACAGGAAAGAAACGTTAGAATAATTTAGAACTTATCATATAACTCAAGTGATGTTACAGGTACAGTGTTGCCTAGGCTGCAAAGATAATTTAGGCCATATGGTTACAACAGACATACACTATCATTATGGTTATCAATATCTCAAGACAAGTCCTAAGAAAGAAAT